>PUFA01000321.1:0-1255175 GCA_003508835.1 Eonycteris spelaea | reverse complement strand
TTTCCATTGTCTATACTTTACTTTTTGTAAAGTAAAGTATAGTTTACTGACCTTTTGCATCTCATCGCACCTCAGTGCCCTTCAACCCTCCTATATCCAAGTTACGTAGTGAGGTTGGTACCACAGCACATCTCAGGCTAAGTGAGTCACACTCCACTCAAACACAACCCATCACATACATAACAAAGCTGGTCTTTCTTTTTCTGGCACTCCAAAATCTTCCCAGTTTGCCACCAGTCTAGATTTTACTCCATGCCTTTATTCAAGCTATGTCCTATGCTCTCTGACCTTCTTCCCACTGAACTATTTCCCTTTCCTTCCAGAACCACAGGGAATATTAACATTTTCCCAAACCCCTATGATATGTCACTACCTACCTTCTCAATTAATGTCCCCTTCTTTAGTTTTCCAATATTAAATATGGAAGTAGAACTCTTCTAATTAGATTTGAGTCATTTGGTATACTTTTATGCCTTGCAATCCTTAAAGTCTGTAGCTACATCTTCTTTCATTTGAAAGAGTATTAGGAACACTGATTTCAGTAGTCATTTTTAAGGGTTTCTTCCAGCTTTCTCCACCTTTATATCTAGGATTAAATGCCTGTCTCAGGGATCCCTTTCTCTCAAATGTAGTTTTAGTTTTAGGGAAATGTGTGTGACTCCTTCCCTTTGCCCCCCTAACTCTGTTCCTTACCCTCTCTACTCTGCTGTGTCTCAGAAAGCTGAATTTCATTGATTAGTTTGTCCAAAGGGGAGCCCAGTAAAAGATTGGGGAGGAGAGATCCAATTTTCTGGCTGCTCCTTCAGGTGACATTATTGCAGGCTGGCTACATCTTTGCTCAAAGATCACGGCCCCTTTCAGGTGCTCCCCCTCTCACTGTTTCAGGCCTATGGGAGGTAATGGCTCATCTTGTTATTACAACTCAAACAGGACAGCATGCCATCCTTTGTTTTGTTTTTCCTAAACCCTGCCTATATCTTTGTAAATAGTCCTATTATTAAGCTCTCTTAAAATTATCTAACAAGAATGTGCCACCTTCTTTTCTACCATGGCTCTGATGGATAGTGCAATTGCCTGCTATTCTTTGAGTTCTTGCTCTGCCTTTCCTCTCCAGATCCATAATGCCTACAGTAGGATCCAGCATATAGACTCCAGCAAACATCGATAATGGGAAGCATGCATAGACTACATTTAAGCACTTTTTGGTGCTGCAGAGCCTACAGTAATGCTAGTGCCAGGTCCATTATGGTCATTATTCTGAGCTTCTGGGGCAATAGACCCTGCAGCACTCAGCACATGATGCTTTCCTAGTAAAGAGTTGGAGAATGGAGTTGAATCAGACCATGACTGAGCCTCTTTTTTTATCTAAAACTATTGGAACTTACAAATGCTTATTGCTAGTGGCAGAATAACATACTTTAGTCATATAATGACATTACTTTCCTATATGTGATGAAATTCCCCAAAGGCTATTCTAATTCTTTCTTGGATTGAAAGAGTATGGAGATATTGGATTGGCAGTCTAGAAAAGCCAGCCTCTCTGGGAAACAGGACTAGAGGCTGCTGAGTAAGTGAAACAGATATCTCTGGGGACATGGAACTCCAGATCTTGGCTGAGATGGAATTGTGGAGAAGTAATTCCCCAGGAAAAGACCGCATTTGACCTGGCACATAAAGATGCTCATTCTACTATAGCTCTTCAGACACTGCTCATGGTATTTACAGAAAGAGAAGTGATTGGGAGGTTTCCCTGAATATAGTGTTGGAGTGAGTAACAAGTATTTTTGGAGGAGCTGATATAATGGAAGGGTGAATCTCTGGAAAGAAACAAACAGGAACAAGCCTGAAGTGGAGACACATGGGTTAGCCCTGGCATGGCTTTCAACGTGCACTGAGATTCCATTCTGAAGTACCAGGATTGGTTCTTAAAGTGTGGGTCCTGAACAGCAGCATCAACGGCATCACCTGAGAATGTGTAAGAGATGAAATTCTCAGGCTCCACCTCAGACCAATGAAATCAGAAGCTCTGAAGGAAGGACCCATCAATCTGTGTTTCAACAATCCTTCCAGTGACTCTGAGCCTGGGTTAAGTGTGAGAACAACTGAGTTAGAAGAATTTTTTTTAAGGTGTCTATTGGTACCCAGGATCTATTAGTGTACCCTCTTTGCTACCTCTCCAGGAAATGGGTATCAGAGTCAAGAGCACAAAACAGACACTTGGAGGTTAAATATGGGGAGGAAAAGGCATTTCTTAAATAATAAAAATGTTCAGCTTTCTTATCTTTCTTTGTACAGTTCAGGATGACTGAGGGGCAGGGATTCCTCAGCAAAGGTAGACAAATATTAATAGTCCTCCAGGGACCCAAGCCCCACATACTAGGATTGGCTCCCAGTGCCCTGTGAGCCCCTTGGCTCAGGGTTACACACAGGACTTGGGGTGATGCAACATTTCTACAACTGAAGAACTGGACAGACATGGTACAACTTTGGTCTCCAGTGATTGCTGAACAAAATAGACCCAAGGGAGATATTCAGGCAGAGACATCTCAGTAGATGAATTGAGACACTGGCATCATCAAGAAGGGGAACTCATATTCTAGGGACCACCAACAAAGGAAAGTAAATTGAAGGAAAGAGACCAAAGGACATTTTGTCAGCTGAATACTTCTGGCTTGTGGGTCTCATTAGGTGGATGCAGCTCTGTTTCTATTGGCTGATGTATGACATGGGACAGACAGCCATCAGTGCAGAGACCAGTAAAAGCTCAGCTCTGTATCCTTAGAATCCTTCAGCTTGGTTGAAGATCTTTTAACTGAGGGTTTTGATGAGATGCAAAATGTTAATTATGTTATAGCTGTTACTATGCTGGATAACAGGGCTATTTGAAGATATTCGGTTGATATTTTTGTGATATTTGGGAAGAGAATGCAGAAACAACCAGATTAGCCCTGGATACCATTGACAAGTCACCTCTTTTTGCAATGGCTTCATGGGAAATATGTGTGCAGAATACGAAACCAGGCAAAACAACACTTTATTCCTAACTCAGTTTGGTCCCAATCATTATGAATAAGTGCAGAGTTCTCACCTGTACCTAGGGAGAATCCTTGACCTTGGGCAGGTCACCTGCTCTAACTTTCTACACCTGAAGACCTTAATGAGTCTCAGAACTTTATTCCACAGTCCTAGGAAGGTCACACATACAGGAAGAAGTGAAGCAATGCCAGCCATAGAAAATATTTATCTTATGAGACAAAAGCCAGGGAAGGCAGCTGAAAAAAAAGAGGCAAACTCTCATGGAGCCACTGAGAATTTGAGAGAGGCCCAAGATATTTCTATTTTTGAGGTTCCTGATATATTAAAAACATGTAGAAATCAAAAAAGTTTCATAAAAACAATAGATATTAATGTTTCCTTGAAATAAATTAATATATTAACAAAAATAAAGATAAAATTATGCAATATAATCCCAGAATTTAAAAACCATATGTATGTAGACAATATCACACAATGGTGGTTCAGGAAAGAACACACATTTAAAGTTGTATGATGGTGTCTCCCTTCTTTAATTAGTCAGGTTAGTTCTATGATTGAATGTGTGATGGTCTTTGAATATGATATCCAAAGTGTACATTGGAAGCCCCTGTATCATTTGAAGCATTAGCTGAATGGTCTTCTTGTATTGCTAGTGTAATAATGGGCTCAAAGTTGTCTTAACCATGTGTCTCATTGGAGTGTGGCAGAGAATATGGGATTTGAATTAGTTTGTTCAGGCTCCCATAAGAAAATACCACAGATTGGGTGACTTAAACAATAGAAATATATCTTCTCACAGTCTTGGAGCCTAAAAGTCCAAGATGAAAGCATTGGCAGGGTTGGTTTCTTCTTAAACCTCTCTCATTGTCCATGTTGGTCTTCTCTCTCTTCACATGGTTTTACCTGTGTGTGTTTCTTTGTCCAAATTTCCTCTTCTTATAAGGACTCCAATCATGTTGGATTAGAGCCCACCTTAATGACCTCATTTTAACTTAATTACCACTTTATGACTCTATCTCTAAATTCAGTTCCATTGTGAGGTACTGGGGGTTAGGACTGAACTTTTCAGAGATGCTATTCAGCTCATAACAGTATCCAAAACAAATACCATCCCCACACATTTGCTAACCCTTAACCTAGTACAGACTCTGTCGATCAGTAATACCTGTCCAACTAGAGAGTTGCACATAATTTCTCACCTCCACCCACTTGAAGGAGAGGAATGGAAAGCAGAAAGACCCTCAGCTTTTGCTTCTAAAAGCAACAGAAGCCTGTGATGATCATCAATATATCTTCATCTACTACAAGGTAAGCAAAGAGATGTAGCATCTAGATTGATGTCACAAGAAGAAAAGCAACATGGCTGAACCAGGACTTCCTGGCTTATGATTTCTTTGAGTGCAGATTGCCTCACTGAAATTCCAGGAACTATCACATAATGTCATTGTCACATATTTGAGCAACTTGAGTTTACCTGGTGTTGAATGCACAGGCAACATTTTTGTTGGTTTGCTTAATTCAAGATACTATTTTGCTTTTCCCTTAGTTCTTTTAAGACTTCCTTAACAGTCCCACCAACTGCGGGCTGTCACCTGAGAGTCAGAGAGAAGCAGGAAATGGCAGAGAACTGGCCGTTCCCTCTTTTCATGTCTGACTGACACTCTTGCTGAAACATCTGACTGCTTCCCTGGACAGTGGAAACCTTTCTGGCAGTCTCCTGGGAAGGTTTTACTGAGAGAGATGAGAGAGAGGCAGGGTGGTCCGTTCTTTCTTCCCTGAATTCAGCTCAGACCCTGGCCCATTTATCTGCTGCAGTGAAGCTCTGCTAATGCAAAAGGAATACATTCAGCACAGAGCACCCTGGAGAGCAGGGGATAATATTGCCACTATTCATTATTTTAAAACAAACATAATTTGGAGTGTGGATCTATCTGGAAGTGTGAAATTGGTTCCTCTTAAAGAGCAACTGGCAAGAGAAGAGCATGTGACCAGCCCAAGGGCAAAGGAGTTCACCTGGGCCAGCAGTGCAGTCTCTCTGAGTCCAGCTGGCCGTTCTGGTTTAGCCACAGTTGAGTAATGTCTGTATATTGTAGGAGGTATCTACCACGTATTGAGCACCTACTAGCTGCTCTATATGCTAGGTTTCATTGAATCGCACAACTACTTTGGACAATGAACATTATTTCCTCTGTTTTCTATGGGAAAAGACTGAGGGTCAGACAAGTTAAAACATTTATCCAAGGTCATATAGGTCAGCCTTGGCAGAGGTGAATCCAATCCAGATTTATGTGACTCCAAAGCCATGCCTTTTCCATATACTTTGTTACAGGGCCAGAGATAATGCCAGTAATGCCTGACCTATAAGATGAGACACTCTAGGCTTGATCCAAATTCAAGAAAGGGTGTGAGAAGGTAAAACACACAAAAAGAAAGAAACACTTCCCACTGGACAAGCCAAGACTGGATCTCCCTTGCAGCCAGGTCAAATGAAGGCACCAAGAAAAATATAACATTGGATAGGTCTTTTGCCAGTTCTGCTCCAAGTTCTTCATCTGTAAAATCAGATTTTGAATGGGATGAAAGCTCTGTTCTTTGGGTTTCCTGTGTTAAAATTTTATGCCAGCAGGAACATTACTCACTGATCCATCTGAAAAACCCACAATGAGTGGGAGCCCATGCTAGAGCCTCAGGGCTGGAAGAGTTCTTTAGAGAAAGGGCAGACATTCATGTGGGCTAGTTGGGGGTAGCCTGTTTGGACCTGGTATACACTGATGTGGTCATACCTGAAGTATAAGTTTTTTTGAATCAGTTAAATAAAAAATTCACTATGATGAGGTGGGAAAAGCACAGTTTGGAATCTGACAAACTGGGCTCAAGTCATGTCATTGTGTGTGTTCATCCTGACCAACCTGTTCAACTGCTTGGAGCCTTAGTTTCCTTGTCTTTAAATTGGGGAAAATAATGCAACCTTGCAGCTAATGGGTGCAATTGAATGAGATGTGAAGCAACTGATACAGTGCTTCTCCCAGAGCTTCAGGTCTCTTCAGGATAAAGATTTCTCCCCTGAGAGGTGATTTACAAGCTCCAGATAATACTTGGTACTGTAAAGTTATTTGGGGGTGTAAGCACTTTTGAGACAAGATGAAATTTTTGCAACTTTTCCCCAGAAAAGAATCACACTGAGCCATAAATGTTGGCTCACACTTGTAGAAATCATCCTCCCTGGAATACTAGCCATGCATTCCAAGTGGCATCCTTGTCCTCGAAGAAGGAAGGAATTTGGGAGGCTCCATGTATCTTCTATCATAGCTCTCAGGAATTCATGGAGCTGCCTGTGAATCAGTTTATAGGAAACTGAGAAGCAGTTTAAGGCCAGTTGGATTGCCTGCTGACCTTTCCTAATTAGTCTTCTTGTGCTTTCATGTGACCATGCACTTGTTAACCTGTGCTTCCTGGGCCCCATGGCCCTATACCTACTCTCTGATCTGTGACACTAGCAGGAGTACATTTAGTGAGGAGGAACAAAGGCTCTGAGGTGTCTGAATTGGGCTCTGACCTCACCAGATGTTTTAGCTTGGTTGTTTTCATGTAACTTCCTGGAGCACACAGAAGGCTACCAGCTGCTCCTCTCTAGAACACTCCCTGGTCTATTAAGGTGACCACACTACAGTCTCATGTATCCTATGGTGTTTTAATCATTTGTTTTCAGGAACTTGGCTCATACCAAAGCCAAGGGTACCTATCTTTTGAGCTCAGTGACCTTTTATTTATGACCTAACAGAATAGATCCTCTGCTTTAATGTGAAAATGGCTCCTTGGTTCCCAGCCAGCCATATGCATGTAAAACCTGGCAGCCTATGCAGCAGCAGAGATGGCAGCAGCAGCAGCACTTTGAATGTAGAGGACAGCTGCCACTAGCTTGCTCATAGTGCCCTTCCCTGAGGTATTTGAGTTTATCATCTGCATTTGCGTTTATCATCTGCCTCTTCATCTTCTTTCTCTAGGCCAAAAGCTCTGTTCCTTGGCCACCCAATCAATTCTGACATAATAACACATGTTTTGTGGAGCTCCTCCGAGATACCAACACACATCAGTTGTGCCCTCCCTCCTCACTGCCCAGGTTTTGTGTGTTTTTGTCCTATGCACACAAGATTTGGATAATAATAGTTTTCATCTTCCTAATGGTCATATGCTATCCCCTTTACCTTTTGAACAATCCCCTTTCCTTCTAGTCCTCTCCATCTCATTATTGTTATATTTTACCTGTAGATCTTACATTTTTCCTAAGTTCTGTTACTTATTTATATTTTAACTTGTTTATTATTTGCCTCTCCACCAAAGGGCAAGTTCATGAGAGCAGGATCCTGATCTTCCTGGTTTGTGTTCTATCCCCAAGGAAAAAAGTAAACCACACCAAAAAATTTTGTGGAATCAAGCGTTTTTGGAAAATGCAATAATATAGTATATGAGTTCAAAACTTTCCCTGGATCTTGTTTTACCAGGAATTTTTATCCATCTGAGACAGAAGGATTCAGAAAGCTTTGCAGACTGAAGGGGTGAGGTTAGTTGTATCTCTAAGATAACATGTGGTACCACAACAACGGTATACATTGCAATCACTATGGAGGTTTGTGTGATTGTGTTGGCTGCTATATGTCTGAACACCTAGATCTTGTTTCTAATGCTTGCTTGCACCTCCTAGTTCTCAAACTCAACTTAACTCATATGCATGGAATTCCCAGGAATGGCCTTCTATACTATATTGTGAAATCCAGTTCCCTAACATTGTTGCAACTGTGACGGCACTAAGAATGCTGGTCAATATCAGAAGCTGACATGCCAGTGTGGGTCTGTGGGCAGGACTTCAGAGGAAGATCATATCTTTCCTAAATTCATGTACATAAAGCCATGAAGGTTTATGATGCTCTGTGGCCAGTTACCAGGAGAAGCTGAATTAACTTGTATTCTGAGCATAGGGGATCTACAGGCTGGTGGTGGAGATGGTAATGATGATGATGATGATGATGATAATGATAATGATGGTGGTGGTGGTGGTGGTTAAAATATATGGAACACTTACACTTTTATCAGAATTCTGCTCAGTGCTCTATACATTATTACATTTGCAAATCAGCAGCTTAATGAGGTAAGTGTAGTTATCATCTATTTTTTTTCAGATGAGTAAACTGAGACCCAAAGTAGTTAAATAAGTAGGAGTTGAGTTTGACTCTGAAGCCCACACCTTTAACCACTGTGTCCTGTGGCTTGCATTATGATCAAGGTAGGGAGAATAGACAGCATGGTTGGGGAGGAGAGCCTGGTTGGGAGGTTCCTGCTGTGATTTAGGTGGGAGTTGCTGAGAACTGGAACTGGGCAGGTACATGGTGTGGTTTCTCCAAGTTACCAACCACTCTTGAACTAAGTGGCAGAAACAGGAAAAAAAGTTACAGTAAAAAAATTAAATGATTATGCAGAAAGAAATAATGAAAAAATACCCTCAGATGAAAAGCAGAGATCTTGAGGATGATTCATGTCAGAACAGAGTATGTGTACCCCACAGTAATGATAGTGAGAGAACAAAGTCCTGGATATAAGAGGAACTAAGTAGTTCCACAAATAAAAAAAAAAACAGTGTGATAGTGATGCACTGGAGGTAAGAGAGGTAGGGCTAGGGGACTGTGGAGGCCCAATGACAGCTGGGAAGTGACACAGAGGAACTATTGTCTCGGTACAGTGAAAGATACCAGGTGGAGATGCCTGTTGCAGACTTCGGAGAAAGTAAGACAATTTCAAGACAGTTGGTAACAAGCTGGGAAACCAGGTTTCTAAGCTGTTACCAAATTTACCTTAAAAAGATTTTCAGGATAGTTATCTTTTTCATCTGTCCTATACATCCTTTCTCACATGTGGCATTCTCTTGGAGTAGACTCTATATTATCTTGATCTCCTGAGAGTCTGCGAACATCAAAGAAAATATTTAGTTTTTGTTTGTTTCTTATACTAATACATATCATTTTTCCTAATTATTAGGACAAATTGCTTTACAGAAACTACAGACAAAAATGATCCCAAAGCATTTGTTCAGTGCACGCTGTGCTGGTATGTTCACAATGTATGTCTATGAGCCAATGAATCCAACTATTCATGTTTTCCTAAAAAACTGTGAGAGAACCAGTGTTCACCCAGATCTGGTTCTTCTCTCTTAAGTACTTGGAGGAAAACACCTCCCAGTTCCCTTGCAGTTGGGTGAGATTCAATGACTAGTTCTAGTTAATAAAATAGGAATGGAAATAACATGCCACTTCTAGGCTGTTATTTAACATTCAGTGTTTCTCCTCCATGCAGTCTCTTCTCCTCCCTGATGACCCTGGTGGTCACCTATTCTAGGTGCCTTAGTGGCTCTGTGGAGAAGCATCCATGCTCTCCCGATCCCACCCCAGACATGTAAAGTAGACTAATGTAAATCTTTGTGGTGTGAAGCCCTAATATTTCAAGAATTATTATAACTAATACATATGCTATTCACTTCCATGTTCTTTTTGCTGGAAATGTCTTCCTTTTTCTTTTCTGTCTGACAAACAACTGCTTGTTTTTCAATTCCCAACTGTCATATCGCCACCTTGTAGGGGATTTTCATCACTTTTAGGCACAGTTACTTATTTTTTTTCCTCACCCATAGCACCTTTCAGATACCTTATTATTACTTTGTGTTGCACTTATCTGCTCCTCATTAGGCTGTAAGTTCTTTTGGGACCAGGACCAAGTGTTATTGTGTTATTCATCTTTCTATTCCTAGCACCAGCACAGGCCTGGCTCTCAGAAGGAATTCACACAATAACTCTTGGATGATTGAGCTTGGACAGGGCATGTGATGTCTCTGATAAGATTCATTGAGAAAGAAAATACTTTCCCAAGGTTGCTCTCAGTTTTATTAATTTAGGTATTTTTCCTGGAGTTGTCATGGTTCGTGAGGCCCCACACATTTTGCCTTACCACCAGTCTTTGGGATATGTCTTTGATATGAGATTTAGAACAGTACTCCTGAGAATGGATTTCTTCTTTCTTCTCCTTGGTTAGCGTCTTACTTTCATTATTAGGTTATTAAATCCTAGGATATTTGTCACAATCTGGTTTGGGTTAAACCAAAATGAGATAATAAATACAGGATTTGGACATGGATTTGTTTCCTGAATTGATATCACCTTGATCAAATCATGTTCTCTCTCAGACTCTCATGTCCATAATCTGCAATAAAGAATAACAACCTCCTTCTCAGGGTTGTGAGGTTTAAAAAAGATAGATAGTCACTTTGCATTTTCTCTACCTAATTGAAAAACTTCTGAATAAGCCAAAGAGTGAGCATGTGAAAATCTCTGGGCACCCCCATCTCTCTCCCTAACCAGACAGGAGTCTCTCTCCAAGCCTCACAGATAGAGAATGGGCAGGAATTTCTGCCAGGCCCAACAATGCATTATCACTCATGTTGTGAGGTAAAGCCCTATAGTTCAAATGTGGGGTGCTAATGGGGCTGATACTAGCTGATGAGCACATTGCTGTCATGAAAGCTTGCAATGTGATGTAAAATATCAACCATGGAGAATGCAGGAGCTAGATTTGCTTGATGCCCACCACTTTCCAGATCCAGGACCTTTACTGAGGTCTAAGGATGAGCTTCATATTGGGTGTCTATGACACCCAAATTGCATGTGCATACTTATGAGAAACTTTTACATTATTTTTTTTCCTTAAGTAAGGATTCAAATAATTCATCTATTTCTCAAGGAGCTCTGTGATCCAGAGAAATTAAGGAATATCAAATCCTTGGTGGCAGTTAGCACCACAGAGAGAGCAACTGATACCTGGCCACATTGTGGGCTACAAACATAGGACCTGGAAGAAGAAGAGGTAGGGTGTAATGAGACATATGGGAATCTTCTCCAGCTCAAATGTTTTCTATTTCTGAAAATACAGACCTAAAAATATGCCTAGTGTCTCTTTGCACTCAAGAAAACCTTAAACTACTAGAGCACTTATATCTAACCCAATATACCTAACAAACAAAAATTCTAAGTGAAAATTTAGGAGAATAATTGTAAAATTGATGGACGGAGGCAAATTTTAAAGAAGAAAACTCAGACTATATAATTTAAAAAGTTACGTACAAAATATATAATGTATTAGTTCCATGTCTGTCACTCGCAAGTGAAAGAATACAAGTAAAGCTAGCTTAAGTTAAAAAATAATTTGGAAGTATTTGTAGCTGGAAATCCAAATTGCATATGATACTAATGATTAATTTCCTGATTATGTAAGAAATTCCCATGTCTTGATATGCCATCTAGCTGGATATCTGAGTGAGTTTAAGTATGAGGAAATACAGACATTGCTGATGAATTTGTAAATTTCTGAAATTTTTTAGAAAAATAATATCAAGATATTAAGTGCAATTGACAATGTGTGTGTGTGTGTATATATATATATATTGACCTTTTGCCTTTTGGGAGTTTATAGTATGACCATATGTGTACAAGGATGTTTATCACAGGAATATTCACAGTATCCAAAACAAAACAAATATAAAGATAAAACAATTTAAATATTCACCAGAAGAGGGTGACTGAATAATCCACAGCAAATTCTTACTATAAAATTTTATGCTACTTTAAAAAGGAACAATAAGGAATGTGTGGATCAGAGGGATGACCATGAGGGGTTACTATAGCTAGATAGATAGATAAAAATCAAGATACAGAACTGTGAGTATAGCATCCTTACACTTCTGTAAAACAACATGATCGAAAACAGCATTTGTACAGCATATATATTTTTATGTCTCTGTATTATAAAAGAAAGTGAGGAATGATACATACAGACCTGCTAATACTGATTAGCTCAGCTCGGTGGGACTGGGAGGTGGGAAGAAGTTATTCTGAATTTGCAAATGTGTTAGAACTACTATGTCTTGTTTTTTAATTTATAAAAGCAACTTAAAAGGGAAAAATAGAAAATCAAATAGGGAGATAACATTCATCATACTCTTCTGCATTAAGAAATTGTAGGTGGCAGCTGAGGCCTCAAAATAAGAGTTGTCATTTCACAGAACTCAGTGTGGCCTCAGGACTCACCTTGCAGACAGGAGGAAGGGCTGACTATCCAGAGATGTGGAAGATAACCCCTATATTTCACAATCTCTTAATATTAAAAAGCAAGGAGAAAATTGGTGATAGGCCACTTGCAATGTGATAGAAAAGCTCTTAATTTTAATTGTAATTGACCAAATATATGCATGATTTTTACCTTTGTTATAAGTCATCATAATTTCTTTGTTTTCCATTGTAGATCATTCCTTGCTGAACAATTTAGTTACATTCTTCAGTTTAGCAAGTCCCTAGCTTACCTTCAGCATCTGCAACAAGTTGAGTCATGATGTACATTATTTTAAAAATCGTGAGACACTAGCTGAAGTTAGAAGATTTGGGGAAATTCTTTCAAAGTGCAAATTAGATGGAGGACATGGGTCCTAGGTGGTTATTTTGGAGCCAAAGGACATTAGCTTTCTCAGGTGCTACTGAACAGTATAATAATGACTGTTTCACAGGCTTCTAGTTCCCATGAACTGCTTGATTTCAAACCCCACCTGTCTTATAAGCAACTGGGTCATTAACCTCAAAAATATCAGCTTGTTCATGTTAATTTGAAGTGAATTACAAGCCAAAAGACCCTGCAGAACCAGCAGGTACTATAGATGGCATGGACATAATGTTTCATCTTCATACTTATTTAGGCCAGAAGTCTGAAGAAGGGCAGAGATTTAAGGCTAATACACAAGAGTCTGTCCCTGCCACATCTGCTTGTGTCCATTGAGAGAAGAACAGAAAGCAGGTTAGAGAGGAGCGGGACAGGTGCCACAGTGGAAAATCCAAGGTATAGGCTGAAACTAAAGGCTGACCATGAGTATAGACCAGAGAAAGAACCCAAGAACAAGGGTTCAACTGGCAAAAACAGGGTGGCTACACCAGAAGAGTCTCACAGGGTGAGGTGGATGGAAATGTGCCTCCAGCTCAGTCTTTTCCCCACAGTTCTGTGAACCAGACTACCTCCACCCCTACCCCCGCCCAAATAACACAAAATATCCATTTAGAAATATGTGTATTTGTATGTATGCATGTATGAATGTGAAATAATTACTTTTATTCCCAATAATACTTTATTTTCCCTAGTTTACAACAATTACACATGAACATCCCCCAAATTGTGTACCTCCAAGGAACATGACAGTTACATCTTTCAGAGGCACAAGGTACTTCCAAGCATGTTCATGTAAAACAACTTTGAAGCCCACGTCCATCACTACCCTCTTAGCCAGCAGAAGTACAGACTCCTTAAAGTAGGCCTTAGGTCAGAGTCTGTCTCTATATATGATCCTAATCTCAGTCTCCTGTGTCTACTCAGACCCTAAAGGTGTAGACAAAATTTAGCAAGTGCTGACTGTGTTACTGGCCCTTCACCAGGCACTTTATGGTGCTTAACACACTGACATTATATGACCCTTCTAATTCTGTGGTACCATAGGTATATGTGCATTCTTGCATGTTTACTATCTACTACTTACTTGGTGCAAGGTATTCAAAGCTCTATGCAGATGTTAATTTATTTAATCTTATTTAACCATAGGAGACAAGATCCTCTTTATGCCCATTCCACAGTCGAAGAAACTGAGATGCAGGAAGACAGAACAACCTCCCTGAGGTCAAATACCCACCCAACGGCAGAGCCTGCACCTGAAAACAGGTAGTCCAGACCATATTTATTCTTCACAGAAACTTGTGAGAGCATATCTGCTATCATCATCTTGTAGATGAGGAAAGAGATTTATAGCTATTTAAATCCAGGGGTGTCTAATTCCAAAACCATTTTTCTTTCTACTGCAAGCTTGTTTGCTGGGACACTATTTCCCAGAGCCTGGGCTAATCCTTTCTCCTGTCACACACTTCTCATGAACAATCAGAGCTAAGTAAAGGTAATTCTTCACATCAGTATTTAAGAGTTTAAAGTATTGTCAGGTCCAATTGGTGAAATGGAAAAAACATAGGCTTTAGAGTCAAGTAAATCTTACTTCAAACCTCCAATCTCCCAATTTCTAGCTCTGTGGTCTTGGCCAAGATACTTAACTTCTCTGAGTCTCAGTTGCCTCATAACAAAAATGAGAATAATAATAACTCCATAACAGTGGGTATTAAATGTTCAGCAAATGCATCTTGTCACCACTGAGCAGTGTGGTAAATTGTCTGCAATGTGACTCTGCAGTCCTCCCCATCAAGAGATGACACTCGATTCCCCACAAGCTCTAGGCTGGTCTTTGAGCTTGTTTTGGCCACAAAGAAGTGACAGAAGTGATGGCATTTCAGTTCCAAGTCTCAGAAGACCTTGGTGACTTCCTCTTTTTATCTTGAACTCTTACTGCCACCTTGAGAATGAGCCTGAACTAACCTGTTGGAAAATGAAAAGACACAGAGCAGAACAGAGTCATCTCAACTGAGGTCATCCTAGAACAGCAAGCCCTAGCCAACTGGAAAGCTGACCAGCATGAGCAAAAACAACTGAGATCAGCCACTCGCATGGCCACCTTGTAGACTCCTGAGAAATAAGACACAATTGTTATTTAAATTATTAATTTTGGTGTGGTTTGTTATGCAGCATTAGCTAACTCATACGGGTAGAAATAAATATTATCAGTACTATTTAGAAATAGCTAAAAAGTACCCATTTTTTCCAGAGTATTGTTCTCTCTCTTGTGTATCCTCTCGTACGCACACTCATAAGAGAAGATCCACACAGGCTACTAGATGATGACTCCAACAACCTGTGAGAATAGTAAACACTTGTTTTCATGGGCTCAAATAAACTGTCTTTACACATGCTTCTTATTGTCCTTATGTAAATATTGGCTTATGGAACTGGAATTTTTCTATGAGGGCTTTAGAATTTAATTTTAGCAAAGAGGCTGATGCTTATTTTGGCAAAGAGAACACAACACAAATGACATTAAAATGTTAGGAAAAGTGGCGGCTTCCTCTCAGCCTGGACAGTCCAAGAGGTCTGGACCCTCAGCCATGGTTCTGCATTCTTGTTTGGCCCTCTGTTCCTTGGCTAAAGCCAAAGTACTAGGATTAAGGTATACTCCATGTCTGGATGGTCAAAGTATACTCCACGTCTCTAAAAGCTAGTAGCATTTACCAGGTAATGTGTGTGTGTGAGTGTTTCTTCTTCATTATATTATACAACAATGAAACTAAAAATGTCTGCCCTTTGTGGAGTTCTGTTTATTTATGACAAATACTTTCTAGTCCAGTTGCAAGATGGATCAGGAATTCCACCAAAGCTGCTTGACTCCAGAGAGCTTAACAGTTGCAGCTTTAGTAGAGACAGTTGCCTTTGCCTTTGTGTCCTTTGATTCTAGCACAGTATCAACATACCCCCTTAGTAAATGTCTGTCACATGATTGAGTGAACCTGAAATCATGGTCCATGAAGAACCCTTAAATCACCCTGCTCCAAACTCCCTCAAACAAATTTCAATTTCTTTTAGAGTTCAGAATAATTCTTTGGAGCATAATTGTTGGATTCAGATTTTGGCTCCAGCACTTTCTATCTGAGCGATCTTGTATAAGTTCTTTAATATTGATGCATCTTAGGAAGCTCACATGTAAAACACTCAATAATATTTATAGCATTGTGGTGAGGAAGCACATATAGGTAATTAAATGAGTAAGTACACTTAGGACCTTTAGAATACTGCCTGGCATACAATAAGCACAAAATATATCATCTACTCTCCATTTATACTTTCATTTAAATCATACTTTCAGAGCAACAATTATTTTCCAGTTGCAAAACATGCAGAGATACAGATTAGAGAGACCTGGCTCTTCTATGAAAAGTTCTCCTGATTGTAAGGGGAAAATGATGGTAAACAGGTACAGTATGATATATAGAGCAATTATTTTGCAGATGAAAGCACAGATCTGAATGAGTGGATGAGAGAGTAACTGTCTGATTCATTCCAGGTCCATGGAATTTCGGGAGAAATCACAGAGAAGTCAATATTTCAGTTGATTTTAGAAGGATAAGGAGGAATTTGAAAGTTGAAAAGGCTAGGTATTCCAGGCAGGGGGCAAGGCCTGTGAGAAGGAGTCAGGCCATGCAAGTCCTGAGATTTGTTTGGGAAATGTAGAGGTATTCTGCATCCAGGAAGAGAGGTTGTCAGGACCAAAGTGCTGGAGAATGGAGCTGCAAAGGTGATTAGGGACAGAAGGAGGTCGCTGATCTCTTGGAGAAGGCCTGTATGCTTCAGTTGCCCATGCAAAGGGGAGGAAATAATGTTATTTTGGGTGTTGGGAGCAGAATTCTACTCAGGGAGAGAACTGTGCTTGTTTAAAAACAAGACTTAATGGACCTTTCTGAAAATGATTGGAGGCCATGTGGGGATTGTCCAGATGAGTTGGTATGTATCTAGGAGTGATAATTGTGCAGTAAAGGAACTACAGGAAGTGTGAGTGGAAGACATGAACAGGACGTGGGAGAAGAGACACAGGGTGGAGCAGAACCTGGAGAGAAGGTGATGAGAAGGCGAGTGCCAGAAACTGTGGAGAGGATCCTGCCAGGGCAAAAGCTGATGGTGGGAGGGGCTCTTCAAGGCTACTGAGAAAAAGGACAAGCTCTGTCACTTGGTTTTAGGCTGTTGGCTGTGCACTGCTGTCATATCTCTTCAGGAAAAGTAGTTGTATGACCTGTATGAGTGACATTTGCAAGGAACCAAGGGGCAGGGGCTGGGTTCCAAGTTGGGGTCAGCCCAGAGCACAGATGAGCAAATCACTGAGAGAGGGAAGGTGTAGAGGCATAGAGAAGAAATTAGGTGCTGTAAACACAAAAATGCCTAAGCAGTCACGGAAATATAGAGGAAGTATTAAACTTTAGAACAGAAACAGCATAAACTTTTGAACAAATTTTATGTATGTATTAATGAACATAAAGATGCCAGCTGTCACTCTTGGCTACACGTGTATGTCATATGCTACATATATCTGCAGGTATTATGTTTTTTTTTTAGAACACAGCCTGCAGCTGTTGCATCTTTAAGAGAAATGAGATGGCTAATTCTGAGGATATTTTAAATTTGGGATCCTTAACTATTATTAGATTTTCATGGCCTTTTTTTCTTGCTCAGTGGTATTAAGAAGCCTTGACCTTTCAAGCCTTCTATAGCCTCTTCTTCACTAAGCCCATAAACTAGATGGTACTGGAACATAGAGGTGCCAAATTTTGTGGTCTCCCACCAATAGTGGAAGATAATGCTAGAAATGTTCTAGAACTCATAGCTCCTCTGGAATGGCTGAGTGGTTTTTTTTGTTGTTGTTGTTTTGTTTTGTTTTTTTGTTTTTTTGTTTAATTCAGGAATCACTGAGTAGCAAGGAGCAGATATCCACTTTGATTATCATGAACAAAAGGGAGGCTTTTAAAGAAGGATATTGAAGTTACCTCAAGGAACTCAAAGGAAAATGTGGGGTAGGGTACACAAGGGAATAAACACAGAAGTGGAAAGTCAAGAATCAAGGTTACTGTCAGCTCTGTATGGGCCATATGGTCCCTTGATTCTGCATTTTTGTCTTCCTTTGCAGACAACGTCTTCCACCTCGGGATGCAGAGGATCCCCAGCCCTGTTCTAGATAAGTTTGAGATGGCTCTCCAATCAAATGCACTTCTCCACCTTCATCAGATTCCTGGGAGCCCAGATCTCACTGGTTTGTCACTGAATTAGCTACTAGTTTGGAGTCCCCCTCCCTTTCAATCATCTGTATGTGGAAGCAAGTGGCATGGAAGTGGGTTCTCACATACAAAATGAAATAGTTTCGAAGAAATAAGATCAACAGGAAAACACCTTTCTGTCTGTTGGGCAGAATTGCTGTGGTTTAGTATCTCCTCAGTGAAGAGAGGATACTGGCTTGTAGAACCGGTGTCTATTGGCCTCAGGCCAGACACTTCTTCTATCTTACTTTCTCCTATCATCCACTTTGGGTAGGAGACATGATGGTCCCCATTTCACCATCAGTGACTTGTTCAGAGTCTCATAACCACTTTAGTGGAGGAATCACAGTTTAACCCGAAGATGCTCTCTTTCTTCATGAACAGGAGCAAACCTACCTGACTACTCTGTTGCCAGAGCTCATTGCTTGGCATCCCAGGCCCTTCTAACCCTTGGCTCTGCAGGACTCCAAATGTGCTAGAAGAATTGTGTGGCCTTGCCAAAGTGACTGTACCTGCTACTGGTTATTGCTTTTGCTGTTACTTAAAAAGACCACATGGCCACAACACATAATCATCCCATGAAGAGAGTGCTTAGTGGAAGAAGGGCTTTTGGAAAAATAATTGTGGTTGTGGCTTAGTCCACAGGAGCAGGAGGGGAATCTTGTTTGTATGCATATTGTGTGTATATATGTGTATGTATGTGTGTGTGTGTGTGTGTGTGTGTATAACACATTTTGCATAGTGAAAATTTATCTTTAAGACAGGTCAAGATAATCCATAGTTCTGAAATAACTCTGATCTGTTGATCTTTTTATCACATGTATGAAAAATTACTTCTGTTGCTTCTTTTAGGGAAAAACAGCTAGATTGTGGACGTGCACTCTGTGCACTCTGTGATCTTCATTAGTCTATTGGTGGTGGAGAAGGTCATAACTTTGTGTCAAGTATGGAGGACAGGCACTCATTTCCCAGAACAGTTGGCTCCTCTCCAGCCCTGGCATGAAGACACTATTTGCATATGGAGCACCGCTAGCCAACCATGAGATGAACTTTTCTTGTACAGAAGCTCTGTATTCAGCTGGGCTTGGTTAGTACAAGGTGTTTTTCTTTTCTTAGTGATATGCTCTAAGGTGAATTGTTGGAAAGTTGCAGTTCGTATTCCTGAGTTGTGTGAGTGGTGGGAGTGCTGTGTTCAAGGCACCAGAGTCCTCTCAATCTATCCTCAGAGTTTCAGAGTCCTTGGAATTTGTGTTTGGTGTTCTGAGACTAGAGCACAGCTGAGGCTGTAATCAACACAGCCTACTGCCAACTGGGCATCTGGGGACATCCATGCCCAAGTCCCTGTGCCATGACCACAAGTCTGTTGGGATCTGTGTGGGTTTGTATACTCACTTTGGGGAAGATGCCAAAACATAAGGGACTGGAGATACAGTCAGAACTGGTAGAAAACAGCCCTTCTGGAGAAACAGTTGTGCTTCAAGCAGGACAGCAGTATGCTTCATTTATATGGTCTTGCTTCCATTTTTAAATTATGAAAGGAAGAAAGACTTTGATCCATCAAATTTATGGATTCAATAACTGTTGCCTTTTCAGACAGCAGGGATCCTGGGGATTATTTTTCCATGTATGCTTTGATAGCAGAGAGGGAGAGACAAATGCTAAATATTCTGCCATATTTATGAAATGTCAAAAGTGTTTTCTGGGGTAATTACATGAATATTGAATAGCCTTGCTGAAATTTACAACCTTGCAACTGAGTGTTTGGGGATGCTTCTTGCCAGCTGCATCCCTGTAGACAGGACAACAGCCCTGGAATAAAGGACCCAAATGGAATGAGATCCAGCCTGGCCCTGTACAGCCTGTCATTGCCATTGCAGGTGGATGACTTGGCCTGACATTATAAATATTGAACTGCTAATGAATCCATGTCAGGCCAGTGGACATCCTTAGCATACAAGGGGACTGAGTCAACATTAACTATCCCATGACAATTCTTTAAAAAATTGCAGTCCCATTTTTGTGGTTGTTGTTGTTAAGTTTCAGTTAAAACAATTTAATAGTCTCAGGGGCATTCTCAAGTCCTCTTTTGATTTAACCAGTGATAACTTTTGTGTCATGGATATGACCTCTCTAATCTCAGAAGTGTCCCTGAAAACCCAAGCTTGCTTTGCCGCTGTCTTTTTTCAGGCTCCACAGGATTATTTAAATAGCATCCTATTTGTCTCCCTGCCTCTAGTTCATCCTTCATATTGCCCCAGAGTGACTTTTTCTTTAGTCTGTCATAACTATACAGATATATCACCCACTATTTCCCCTAAGCCCTGTGCTATATCTCCTTATTGTCACTCATTGTTTCCTCAGCACTCACACTCTTCCCATACCTCTGTGCTTTTGTACATTCTGCTTCCACTGCCCAGACACCTTCTTTTTTTGCCACTCCACACATTTCCACTTACCCATTAAAATCTAGTTCAAATGATAAAGGTACCTGATCTCAGAAAACGTGACTACCAAATACAAAGTTCTCTTATTCCAAGCTCACCAGATGTGGACAATACTCGAGTTGCATGAAAATTTCACTTATTATGCAGAAATACCAGGAGTTGGAACATAGGGAAAAAGTAAGGGATAAAGTCCAAAGGGAGATGATCAAATGATGTATAGAAGAGGGACAGAGGGACCCAGAGAAGGGATAATGACAAATCCAGTACCACTCATATTGTAATGGTTGATCCAGGGGCCAGGAAGGGAAGGGTGGTGTGGAGATGAGGGTAGGGTGAACTGGGAATGTTGGAGAAAGGACAGCTCCAATAAAGTGTATGGGATACCTGAGAATACCAGAGGTGAACTGGAAGGAAAAAGTTAGTAAATCCAGCTAAATCATCTACTTTATAATTTATAGGCGTTAGTAATTTAAACTCAGTTACAGTGACCTGTAACTGTCACCTCTTTTGCGATAATTATAGGATTTCTCAGTCCTTACATTCTTTCCTCTGATTGCATTGCACTTCGTCCATGCCGAGAAGGCTCCAGACATGTTGTAGGGAAGCTCTGCCAATCTCTATACTAAAGCTCTAGGCATCTGGCATATATCTACCTTGGATAGGCTCATCCTAGGCTCTGCCTGTACCTCTCCTCTAGGTTTTAGGCAATGTTGTGGATTCTTCACCCTCTCATCTACCGATGTTCAATTTCTAGGAGTTTCTCTATTCAATACCAAGAAACTAGAGAGCCCTTACTTAACTGAAAAAAAATATTTTATCCATATGCTAAATTTCAAAAATCCCTAATGCTCTCATATTATCAAATTAGATCCCAGATGGGGCTCCTGAGTACAGGCATCTTGCCAAGGGGTGGAATAAAATTTATACTTCAGGCCCACCTCTCTCATCTCTCTGGATAATGTCCCAGAAACCTATAAGGGGATGTGGGTATTAAAATGATAGAAGAAACCTAAACCAGGAGGGGATTAAACCTGAATTAGAAGGAGATTATACAATATTGAACTATTCCATGTTTCTTCCATCATTTTAATGCCTATATTTCATTACAGTTAAATGTATGTACATATATATTTGCATGCTTATGTATATATTAACTACATATGTATATGCATACATACTACACACACACACATTTACCTAAAATGGAGTACTTTGAGCTAGACTTGAGACATGACCCAGTCTGCTCCTATGATTGCAATGAGCATAATGAGATTAAAACAAACAAACAAGGAAGAAACAAAACAAATAAAACTTCCAAATGAGTGCAAGACAGAAAATTATGACATAAAACTTCCAAGGCTTTGACTACCAATAGCTGAGAGATAAGGGCAGAAGGCTTCTTGCGCAAGTGACATCTCTAGCACCTTGATTCCCGCATGCACCATACATTAGAAAGTAGATTCTCATTTGTTTCCCAATTCTCAGTTCTCTTTTCCTCATTATTTCATATTCTCTCAAGATGGAGGTATGCCTTATCATCTTTGTATTCTTAATGATAATTGTAGAACCTGGTACATAGGTGGCCAATAATTTTTTTTTTGACTGAAAGAATGCCCTTAGCTAATTGTAATAATCTTTATGACATCTGATCTTCCTGAATTGGACATGCATAGATTGATACATTTTAAAAATAATTTCTTCTTCCATGAATTTTGAGACAAGACAATGGGGGGCCAACTTAAATCAGCAATGGAAAATGGAGACATAGATTCTCCTAATAGACTTTCAATTTGAAGTTCTAGCAATTAATTTTAAAAGACTTCTAGTTTATGTGATTCTATTATATAATACAGACACAATATTATCATCTGTCTGTCTGTCTATCTATCTATCTATCTATCTATCTATTCTATCTATCTATCTCTCTATCTATCTATCTATCATCTATCTATCATCCACCTAACCTATCTATCTATAATCATGGATCATTTCACTTATTGGTAGTTGTGTATAGGTATAATAATAATAGAGAATAGGCTTTTTTACTGTTTCTCCAGCTGGTAGATATCTATGGGTAGAGATGTCCTATTACTATATTGCACGAAAAAAAAATGTATGAGTTGATACTGTTGAGAGATCACTGGTGAGTTTGTTTTTCTCCCATTTTGAGAAATACCTCGTCCACCTATCCCCAATGAAAACTTGTTGAACCTAGAAGGGAGTTGAAGCCATTTTTGATTGACAGGTTCACATAATGAAATTTTCAAGGCCATGTAAAGTGACTTGTGTCTGTGTTCTGCCTTGCATTTCTCAAGGGAACAAAATATTTGCTGCCATTCTCCTGAAATGCCTCTCCTCCTCCTTTGGGCCTCCCTAGTTTCTCTTTTCTTTCTGTATTTTTTTTCCTACAGCCCCTCCTATCCTGCCCTGGTCTGGTGCTTCTGTCTGCCAATGCCCTGAAACATACTCTCCCTCCTGCTTTGTGAGCATGATTATTTCCAGTCTTCAGGTCCTCTATGTCTTCTAAGTTTCAGAGCCTCATACCCTCTGCTGAGTTTCTGTTGGTAGTAGGAGAGAACAATCTCTTGTCTCAGTTTTGTTGACCCCAAATGAGCTCTGAACAGAAAAATTGGTGATGGTCACAGGGACTTCCAACTTGAGTAGTGCCTAAACAATTCATTTTTATGAGAGCAAATTATAATTCTAAAGACCATTCAGCCTAGTCTTCGTCCTTAATGCTTAAAAAATGATAACAGTGACTTTATGATGTTAGGAGCACATTAAGGGCACAGTTTCCTCCTTCTTACTCTAAATTGTGTTTTTAAACCTATAACATTATTAGCCAGTATGTACTATGCTCAAAATATTTATGTCATATTGTTGGCGAGGGGAAAGAACAACTCTGACTTCCAAACCAGAACCCTCCTCAGTACTCTTTTTCTAGAGCAGTTGATGGTGGACTCAGCTTTTTTCTATGTGAATCAAACAGTCATTAACCTTAAGGTTATTGACTGGCCCATATTGTGCATTTCAAGTAGATAAATAGACAGATTGATCCCTTTCCCATGGATTCCTGTGCTACTGGTTCCGTACATATACAATGAATCCATTTTACACTTTCAGAAATGTACAGACTGTGAACAATGAGTTGAGGCCAAAGAAAAGCAAAGAAATATCTGCATCTAGCAGCTGAGATTCATGCTGGGAATTGTGGAGAGTGGCTGGGTTTCCAGATGGCAGCCCAAGCTGCTATACACCCCATATCTCTAGTGCCCTGTGCAATAAAACTCCTTGACAAGAATTAATAAATAAATGGATGGATAAATTGATTAAAGCCTGGTCCCCTACTTATCCTATTCTAGAGTGACTGCTTTTAGAGAAATATTGTGGTAACCAGGACGAGTTAAAAAATTTATGATCTTTTGATAAAAAATCTTTCAATCTTTGATTGAAACAATAATAATTCAAAGTCTGAGCATTCTGCTAAGAATATCACTTCCAGGGATTTAATTTTTCCAGGAGAATCTGTGGGGAACACCTGATTACAGGATACCTTGAAACACTTCTCAAACTTGAATGTGCACTCAGAGCTTTTGGGGGATCTTACTGAAATGCACATCTGATTCAGTAGGACTGAGAAGAGGCATGAAATTTTGCATTTTTAATAAGTTCTTAGGTGATGCTGTTGCAGAAGCTGCTTGTCCTTGGACTACACTCTGAGTTGCAAGGCTTTAGAGGCAGCTTTCTCTGGGACTCTCAGCAGAAGGTGAGACTGGAGGAGTAGGGTTTACATTTTCTCCTTGAGGATATTTAACAATGTCTGGGGAGCTCATATAGTGGTAGAGATGAAGAATACTGCTACACATCCTACAAAGCACAGGACACTTCCTGCATAAAGCTTTATCTGACCCCAAATGTCAACAGTACTAAAGTTTAGAAATTCTGATCTATGGGAAAGACACAAATTTGCAACTTAGTTGATCTGTGATGAACCCATGACCATTCTACTTACCTGCTGTGACCTTTTCAATACTCTCTGAGTTTCAAGTCTTCAGAAAACCACCTAACTAGAATCAGCAGAGTGCTTGGACATGCAGTAAATGTTCAATAATACTTGACAACACTTGAAATAAGGTCAACAAATTATTTCGCTTGGAGACATATAGAAATATTTTGGGGTGGATGTTATTGTATATCTAGAAAGACATTTTGGGTATTTCAGAGATAGTTCAGATTATACAACCTGGGCATAGACCATCTCTAGAGAGTCCTTGAATCTGTAATGTTTTATTTCTAAGAAAAATGATGCTTTGGTCCCCAGTGTTAGGCAGATTTGATAGCAGCTGTACTTTCAATAACAAATTAAATGGCTAGTTGATTAAGAGAATTTGATTCAAAGAGTTTGATACTGTGTTTTTGACCACACCGATGGAAAAGTTTGCTCATCTAAGAGGTACCCATCTTTGACTTGCAAAGGTGTGGGTGTAGCAGAATTCAACTACTGGTGATTTTATGGGCCTTACTCGGTTCTCCCTTTGAACAGGCGTAAAGCAATCCTGGTAGGGAGGTTCCAACAGTGGCGGTTGCACAGGAGGAGGCTGAGGTTGACCACTCTGCACTGGTACAGGTGCACCTCAGGAAACATCTGAGACGAAACCTTTTCATGCATCTCAGAACTCTTTTCATGCATTCTTCCTCTGCCATACCACCCTGCAACTCCTCTGCCCATTACATAAACAGATGAACATAAATACATATAGACTTCCCCCCCACACACTACCCCATCTATGTGTCAACAGATATATCTTTCTGCTGACTGCCTGTAAAAAAGAAAAACAGCCAGATGGCACAGCTGGAAAAAAAATGTCTGTGTTTTAGGGGGTCCATAAAGCTCTTCATCATCCAGCAGGAATGGGAAAGGAACTGGCAGGACACCAGGGTGCTCAAGAAGAAAGCTGAGCATCTGCATGACATGATGCTGAGATTTAGAGTCATCCAAGCCTCTCTCTTTCCAAAGATGTCTGCATGAATAGCCCTGGAACCCAGAAGTTGCCTTTTTCTGGTTCCTCCATCTTTTACCATGTTATTCTCTAGTTTGTGTGCCTGTAGAATTTTATGTAGAGAGTGACTCTAAAGGTTTTATATTTGCCTGGATAAAGATAATCAGATCAATTTATATGGTACACTGTTAGAGTAGAAAGATCAGGGATTTGGGACTAAATTTGCTAGGAATATAACAGATCTGGCACATAGTTGTACTTATGGCTATGATTTATATAAGTGAAAGGATTGTAAGCACAATCAGCAAAGAGAAAAGTCTCATGAGATGAAGTCTGGCAGAGACCAGCCTCAAACTTCCAGAGTCCTTTCCCATGAGAATCATGCAGGACACACTTATTTCTCCAGCAACATGTGAAGTGTAGCCAACCAGGGAGAATCATTAGAGACTCAGTGAAGAGCTTTTGTATTGAGGGCTGAGCATATAGGCGATCTTTCTTTGGAACATATCAAAATTTCAGATTTCTAGAAGGAAAGCAGATATTCAGCCTGAAATGCATAGTGAGAACCCTCTTGAAATCTAAGTTCCTAGACCCTAGTCAAAGGCTTACTTCGCAAGCAGGTTTTTCAAGGATCACAGTTGAGACCTGGGATGTTTATTGTTTTCTGCAGTCACGGATCCTGTGCTGGTTCCTCTCACTGTTCTTCCTGGGACGGTGGGTAGCTCAGTGGGAGTCCAGAGTTTCAGAGCTCTGATAAGGTAAGCTGAGGCCCACATTCCTCCCAAACAGGTGAAAGCAGCTGGTGCTTAGCCATGCTTCCTAGAGCCTTTGAAGATGCAAATCCTAGGGGAGAGTACAAAGATTCCCAGAGATAGCAAGGTATGTCAAAAAAAGAGATAATTTCTCTTCAAACCCATCTCTGTCTATAAGATTAGCAGCTCCATTTTCTTCTTTGACTTAAACACTCAGGGTTTTATTTTTGTAAGTCAAAGGATTTTTTTTGAAGAATGGCATATAAACTTCTTTTTTTTTCTTTTTGGCTTGAGAGCATGCAGGAGTCTTTCTTTATCTTTGAAACTGATAAAGATAAATTTATTCCTCTAGGAAATGCCTTGGTATATTTTCTTATTAACTCTCTCCAGCATCTGAAGATCTCTCTCAATTTCTCATCTCAGATCTTTTTAATGTTTTCTTTTCAGTTCTGCAAAGTTTTCTTCTATTAGATTTATAATTATTAATATCCATCCTTAGAAATAGTGACCTTTTGGAGGTTGAATCTCCATGTTCTGTCTTATTGTTCATTTCCTAACCCATTCATTTATTTAGTCAGGAATTTGTTTATTTAATAAAAAGTCTCAAATGCCCATACCCACTAGAGATACCTTGCTTGAGATTTAAAGATAACTATCTTAGTTAGCTTAAACTGCTATAAAAAATTACCACACACTGATAATAATAGCCATTTCTAACAGTTCTGGATGATGAAACATCTAAGATTAAGGAACCAGCAGATTTGCTATCTGGCGAGGGCCTGCTTCCTGGCTTGCAGATGGCCATCTTCTTGCAATTCAACATGGTAGAAAGCAGAGTGAAATATCTCTCTGGTCTCTTCTTGTACTGATACTAATCTAATTTATGAATGAGGGTTCCACCTTCATGACTTAGTTACCTCCCAAAGACTTCACTTCCAAAAACCATGACATTTGAGTAGGAGTTTCCATATACGAAATTTTGGTGAGACACAAACATTTAGTTCATTATGAAAACTAAAGTGTATTGTTGGCATTTAGGATCTGAGTAGTGAAAAGACATATATACAAATCTCCAGAACAAAGATGACTTCCCTGCGTTCTGGGGAACACAAAGGTTGGGGGTGGGTAATGAGGGGGTTGTCTGTGGGCTATCTTTATTAAGTTTATCTTTCATGTCAACATTTGGTTCTCTGCAGATCCATATTCTGTGTATTCCAATATTGTTTTTGCTTGGTTGGTTGTGGTATCTATGCATTCATATTTCATTCATAAATGCAAGAATTTTGTACTTTGTGTGATGTGCTGATCTTCATTCTTTCTTAGTTGTCTTAAAGAGTTGCTTTAAAGCTCATTCCCAGCTTGCATGGGTCTAGTCCCAAAAGAGTAGTAAATTGGAGAGAAAACTTTTTTTTCTGCATATATATCGAGTCTGTCAATGCTCTCACCCTAACCCAGAAGCAGAGAGTGGAGTAGGTAGAAGCTTGAATCCTTTCACTTATCTGTTTAATGTGACAAGAAGCATAAAGTACTGCCTAGGATGGGGAGTAGAAGATGGTTCTGGAAGCCACAGAGAGTTCATTATTGACTGGCTACACTGGAAAACTCTACCCAAATCACAGCTGGGTGAAAGATGGGAGTTGCTCCTGATCCCTGCCCAGGGCCCAGGTACTTTTAGATGGTCTCCTAGACCCTCAGCAGTAGCACAGAGCAGGTATGGGACCCCTACTACCAATGTAAGGACATGGTTGAATACAGAGACAGCTCTCCAGTGCTATAGGAGTATCATGGCTGAAAGGAAAAATGTTATGTGCTTTCTATTCCTGAGTGCTGTTATTGTTCCCTACAATTATTGCTGCTACTACTGTTGTAGTTTAAAACTTGAATTAGATGATTTAATAATGATAACAATGAACATTAGGGGGAACAGATTCCTTGTTATTCATCTTATTCTGCTGTCTTTGGAATTCTTTTCAGCAATTTATCTCCAAATGGAAGTAACTGGAAATTAATTTCTGTCATAAAAATAAAAACCCTCTCAATGTAATGAGAGCCATCAAAGAGTGTCTGCTTAGTTGAAAGAAGCAGTCCTTCTTAATCACTGCTTTCTAGGGGTGTTTTGGGGGTTATTTCAGGATATCTAGGTAGAGAAAGAGGTGTACTTTACTCCATTGAGTTCTTACCACTCATTAGGTGCTGGGATCAGCCTCTGTCTGTGTTATTTTATTTAGTCCACAAAACAAAGTGATAAATGAAATAATATTATCCCCATATGGCAGATGACAAAACTGAGGTACAGGTGAGATAAGGAGATCTGTGTTTGAGGCTTAGGAGTTTCACTGGTTTCTAATCCACTCTACCTGAAATGATACTCATCTCCCAAAGGTTAACTTACCTCTCACCTGCACAGGTGACAGAATGTCCTTCTCAAAGCTATTGTCTACTTTCTTCACCTGGTTTTGAGTCAAAGTTCTTCTTTATTAGGGTTTGATGAGTTATTTAGGAGCAGATGAGTAACAGCCTTCACCCCACTCTTCATCACCACAACCAAAACTCCTTCACTGGCTTTTCCATCTTCTTTTTGGTATTGGACTACAGACAGGCTGATTTACAGTGTATTTGTTTGTCATTAAGGCTCACTATAGATTGCCATTTATTATTAGCTTCCATTTGAATTATTATTCTGGACCTGTTTTTTGCTAGATCGCTTTCAAATATATTACCAGTGCACTTTTTTCCCTAAAAATATCTTTAATCTGAGCATCCCACTGCTTGCACAGGTCATGAAGGCCCTAGGAGGGACCAACACTATGAAGAAGGAGATTCAGTATGTGCTCATGTCTCTTGGATTAGGTGGATATCATGTAAATGGAGAACTATTTATTTGTTTCATCATTGACTAAAGTATTTTTGGTCTCATTAGGAAAAAAGGTAAAACAAAAATTGAGTAAAGAAATCCAAAGCAAGGCCTTAGGGTGCTTGAAAATGGTGAACATGCCATCATCCTGTTGTTAGAGTGGGCTGGAGGCTCCATCAGGAGAAGCTCAGATTCCCATAGCGTGGGGTGCATGTGTAACCATGTCAGAAGCTTCTTTTCCTAATGACAGCACTGCCTGTGGCCTAACATGGAAAACCTCACTGTACATATAGTTTTGATATTCGTTAATTCAAGACTGTTTAGTAATTTTGGAGAAGAAAACATATTTCCTGAGGCCAGCTCTGAATATTATACTTAGTCTTTTTAAATAATATTTTATTTTTTCAATTATGGGTGGCATACAGCATTATATTAGTTTCAGGTAGACAACATAGTGATTAGATATCTATAACTCACAAAGCAATCACCCCAATAAATCTAGTATCTATACATAGTTATTACAATATCATTGACTATATTCCTTATGCTATACTTTATATTTCCACGACCATTTTGTAACTACTAATTTGTACTTCTTAATTCCTTTCCCTTTTATCACCATCCCCCCAATTCCCCTCCCATCTAGTAACCCTCAAAATGTTCTCTGTATTCATGAGTCTATTTTTGTTTGTTTGTTTGTTTATCTTGTTCTTTAGATTCCACATGTATGTGATATCATATGGCATTTGTCTATCTGACTTACTCCAATCATACCCTCTAGATCCATTATGAAATATATTTTCCATCCCTTTTAGTGTGTGTGTGTATTATAATCTAAAGTGAATCTCTTGTAGGCAGCATATATAAGGATCTTGTTTTCCTATCCATTCAGCAACGCTGTCTTCTGATTGGACCATTTAATTCTTTTTAATTTGCAGTACTTATTGATAAATATATAGTTATTGCCATTCTTTATTAATATTTTCATTGATTTTTTTTCTTCTTAAAGAAGTCTCTCCAACATTTCCTGTAATACTGGCTTGGTTTTGCTGAACTCCTTCAGCTTTTTCTTGTTTGGGAAACTCTTTATCTGTCCTTTGATTGTAAATGATAACCTTGCTGGGTAATCTTAGTTTTAGGTCCTTACTTTCTCATCACTTTAAATATTTTATGCCAAGCCCTACTATTCTGCAAGGTTTTTGTTGAGAAATTGGCTGACAGGCTTATAGGAGTTCCTTTGTAGGTAACTAATTACTTTATTCTTGGTGCTTTTAAGATTGTCTCTCTGTATTTAACCTTTGGAATTTTAATTATCATGTATCTTTATGTGAGCCTCTTTGGGTTCATCTTTGTTTGGGACTCTCTACGCTTCCTGGGTTTATAAGTCTATTTCCTTCACCAGGCTAGGAAAATTTTCCATCATTATTTCTTCAAATAGATTTTCAATTTCTTGCTCTCCCTCATCTTCTAATAACCTTGATGTGAATGTTGGTATGCTTGATGTTGTCCAAGAGGTCCCTTAAACTAGCCTCATATTTTTTGGATTCTTTTTTCTTTTTGCTATTCTGATTGGGTGTCCTCTACTATCTCATTCTCTAAATCACTGATTTGATCTGCTTCTTCCAATCTGTTGATTCTCTCTAATGTACTCTTCATCTCAGATATTGTATTCTTCATTTCTGACTGGTTCCCTTTTATGTTTTCCATCTCAATTTTTATGTTTTCTGTGTCTTTGTTAAAGTTCTTCCTGAGTTCATCTACTCTTCTCCTAAGTTCATTGAGCATCCTTATAACCAGCGTTTTGAACTCTGCATTGGTAGATTGCTTGCCTCCATTTTATTAGCTTTTTTTTTTTTTTTCTGGAGCTTTGTTCTGTTCTTTCATTTGAGACATGTTTCTTTGCCTCCCCATTTTGGCTGCCTCCCTGTGTTTCTTTCTATGTATTAGGTAGGGCTCTTAAGTCTCCTAGTCTTAGTAGAGTGGCTTTATGTAGTAGGTGTTCTGTGGGGCCCAGTGGCATAGTTATCCCTGGTCACCTGAGTGAAGTGCTCAAGGTGTGTCCCTTGTGTAGGTTGTATGTGCCCTCCTTTTGTAGTTGAGCCTTGGTTTCTGTCTTCACTTCAGTGGGAAGAATTGATCGTTGGGCTGCATGGTTTGAGGACTGGCTAGTGAGGGGCTTACCCTATGGAGCAGGATTCACGCTAGCAGGGATCTAGTGCCTGCCCAGTCTACCCTTTGGATATGTCCTCCTCAGATGCAGCCCTGGATGGTACTCTGTCTCCAGTGCAGGTCAAAGCCGGTCACTGGGTGTACCAGCCCAAGGGACTCCTGGGAGTGGCCCAGCTGTAAGTCAAGTTCAGCTGCAGCCTGTGTACTTCTGGACCCACCTGGTTAGAGTCACCAAGAAATTTGCAGATGGCTGTCATGCATGCTGGGCTTATAGGTGTCTCGAGAAGCCAAGCCAATGCTGGCTACTGCTAGTTCTGGGCTCAGGGCTTCTCAGGAAGAGGTATGGGGTATGCGGAGGCCAGATACAACATCTTTGGGTTTTGTGAGCCTTTGAGAGATTTTAGGAAATTCTTCAGCATGAATCAACACAGGCTATTTGTAAGGAATAAAACATTGGAGACAGCTTGGGTGGGGCCACAAGTTGTGAAAGATGGAGTATCAGGGAATTACCTAGGCAGAGCGACCGGTGTTATCCAGGATGATGGAGACTCAGATGTGGCAGGTCATCAGTTGTCCACATGCTGGAAATGGTAAGGGCTCAACCAAGGAACAGTGAATACTGCCAACACTTCTGTCCAGAAGAAAGCCACCCCTCCAGCTCTCAGTCTCAAGCCTGACAACTCAGTAGCCCCCTGCCCCACCCCCCCCCCATCATATGTCTCTGGCATTTCTCGAGGAGCTGCCCTAGCACTGGAGCTCAGAGCAAGTGAGTTTGTCAGTAAGGCCCTTTAAGAGGAACGTCTGCAACTCTTGCCACCCTCTGTCTCACTTAGCTGCAGTGTCCACTGGTTTTCACAGCCAGAGGTTGTGGGTCTTTTCTTCCTGACATTGGAATTCTGGGCTGGGTCCAGTGTGGGGCTGGGAACCCTCACTCCTCAGGGTGGGGAAGCGACTCTGCAGCCAAGATAACCTCCTGATTCTCAACCACCACATGTGGTTGTGGGACCGGGCCATTTCACATCTCCACCCCACCTACCATCCTCGAGGTGACCTGTTATGTAGATCCCCAGTTGTAGGACTTTTGTTCAGCCAAACCTCAGGTGAGTCCCAGCGATGGCTGCTCTGTAATTTTGTTATAATTGTGGTGTGGTTGCGAGAGGAAACGTGCACAGCACCTACTTTCTAGGCCATCCTGGCCGAGTCTTTCCTATACTTATAGTGTTTCATCCATGAGTTTGCTATGTGGATTCTCCCAGCCACAGCGTACCCTGTGAAAAACAGTATTTTTGTCCTAAACTGTCAGGATCATAGAAGGGTATCAATAATATGCCAAAAAAAATCTTTATCTCCAGTTTATTTGTTAATTTATCATTTTGTTTATCTTTCTCTTTTTATTTGATTATATATTTATCCCTATTTTCTGCCTGATAGGGGCAAGGAGAGATAAGATGGCATTAGATGGAAAGTGTCTTTGGAGGACTAATGAAACCGTAATCACACAGTTTTAGTCAATCATTTATCCAAAAGTGCATATACAGGAACTACCTGTTTGTACTGGATATCATAGTACAGCATTAGTTCTTCATCTTTTTTTTTCTTACAGATTCATTTTAGTTCCTGATATCAGCAATAGTCAGGATCCTACTTTTCAAGGTTTTATAATTATCTTGACACTAATATATAAGCCCCAAGTTAAGACACTATAGATTAGATAAACTCCATTACCACTTCTAGTCTTAGTTGCTACAATTCTTTTTTAATTTTAATTATGCATATATAAAAATGAGATTTCTAAGCAGGGCATTATAAAAAACACTCCCTTCCCTCCATACTATCAAATTCAACTCTAAAAACCTGACAGCTTCAAGTTGACATTAAATCTGGCCAGCTTCTGTATGTAAAATTTAAAATACAGATTGAATAATGTAAAGCAGGAACTGGTCAAGGTCTCTATTGAGAAAGTTCTAAGGGGAAGCAAGAATCGCATCTGTGCAAAACCGTGTGTGGGTGGGAGTCACTCTCCTGAAAGCTGTTCTCTCAGCAATCACAGTCCCTTCCACTCAGAACCAAGTGCCCCTCATCAGATATATAGGCATCAAAAAGCAATGAAACTCTTAAGAAGCTGCTGCCTTTTCAAATACAGCCATACAGGTCTAGCCTGCTGCCGTTTCAGACCTAAATCAGACCATTCAACTGGAGGGGAGCAAGTCGTGGAAGTTTTAGTGCCCAGCCAAAATATGCCCTGATTGGCCCCTCTCCTCCTCTCTCACTTGAGTTTATTGAGATAAAACCTTCTAATCACTTGGGATTGTACTGGAGGCCTATGAAGGCACACTGGGGTAGTTAGGGCTGGTGGGCTGAACACCCAGGGCCTCTTAATTGAGGAGTTCACATACATGTTTACTCCAAGGAACAAGTCCGAGAGAAAAATAAACAAGAGAAAATTTCCCCTTCAAATCAATTGATTCTTCAATAACAATAGGAAAATTGAAGCTGAAATGTCAATGGAACTCCAGCTCATAAAAGGCTCTAGTGAGGGTTTGGGGGAAGATAGGAATCACTTGCCAATAAGAAGACTTTTAAAACTACTGTAAGCCTAAATTTTTATTATGAAAAGAAAAAAGAAAACTCAACCCTCCTAGAATGACAGTTTCCAAAACTGGAGGGGAAGATAGCAATGGTTGAGGTTTTTCTAAAGATGGCATTTCTTGCTGAGGTAAACTGTCAAATTTTTCATTATATCCATTTTCAAGGCAGGCATTTATTACCTTTCCAGTGACTATATATCTCTTGTAATGTTCTTACTGTGGTTTGCCTCTTAATTACCCGCAGAATTTGCATTTAAACTGAGTTAAAGTATGCCATCTACTCTTCTGCTTCCCACAGTTGTTTCCATGGTAACCAAAGGGGTCTCCTGGTGGCTGGCTGGGCTGGAATGTCTGCTTCAGCTGGCCTAGAAGCATATCCCCTTCATTGTTGATCCATCTCCTTCACTTCACTGATAAAAGTGAATGGAAAGCATCAAAGGATTCACTGACCCCTGTCGGATTTTTCTGGAAACTACTATCAATATCAAAAATTTTCTTCTTCAATGAACCCTTTAGGATTGGAGTGTGGAGTTGTTTTCTCCCCAGCTAGTCCACTCAGGTTTCTCCCCTCAGCTTCAGATACATTAACTGAGCATATCTGATATCCAGTCCCCTCTCCTGACTCAGAGACCTTAGCACAGGTCCTAAGTTCAGGGTCCTCCTTGCCTGGGGAGCATGAGTAGGCCCAATTCCTGATAGGAAAGCAGCTTGACCCTACATAAGCATCATTGTAGATAATTGTTGTGGCAGGTCATGATGGCACAAGGCAAACTCCTTTGCACTAGTTATCAAGAGCACTCAAAGTCATGGCCTGGCTCTGCAGCCTCTAACAAACCTGGCTCATGTCCACAAAGCTAAGCAAGAGTGAAGGAAAGGTGAATTTCCTTGATCCCTTTGACACTGAGAGCACATGTATCATAACAATTTTAGATATAAGCAAACTTTTATGGTTCACATTTGCATGATATGAGTGGACAACTTCCCACCCATTAACAGAGGTATTCTAATCATCTTCCAATGATATAGTCAATACTACATCAAGGATTATCACTTTCAATAGCTCACTCCTGATTCTAATTGCTTCATTAATTATTCTCTTTCTGTTGCAATTAAGATAAATCCAACCTAAAACATTATAAAAAAGGAAAAAAAAATTGAGGATCAATTTATTGGTTCATGTAGCTGAAAATATTAGTGAAGAGCTGACTTAGAATGGATTCACATGCTCACATGTAGTTATTTGGAACAAGTGTCTTATCTCCCACCTCTGTTTTTCTTTGTGTTGCCTGCACACTTGGGCTCTTCATTTGAGGTGGCAAGATGGTAGTCATAGTTCTAAATTTATAGATTGCCTTCCTCCCAGAAACAACACTAAAAAAATGGTAAGGTCTCTTTCTCACTGAAAGTTTTGGACATGTTACTTATTGAATCAAGTCAGGTTATTTGTGATTAGTTTAGACTTGGTCCTACTCTGATAGGTAGGCTGGTTACAATCCTACTACATGGCACAGAAAAATCAGGATGCTACAAGAGATACAATTTTGTTTCTTTATTTCACCAGTGTGAAAAAAGTTATTTTCCTTATGCAAATGAGGCAACAAGTGCCAAGTGTTAATAATATTATAAAACTATAGCATATGCTGTAGATATTGTGGTTTCGGTTCCAGACCTCTGTAATATAGAAGCATCATAATAAAGTGAGTTGTAATTTTTTTTTCTGGTGGAGGGTCTTGCCTTCAAATTTTAAAAAACGAGATGCCTATGAAGCACAATAAAATAAAGGGCAATAAAACAAAATATGACTGTATACAGCTAATAGATTATGATTTGAACCTCTATCTTCTTGATGCCATAGTCCATGTACCTGATACTAAATTCTCCTCCTCAGTTTTCTCATGGCTAAATTGTGATAAAACTTCGAGTTTTGGTTTCTCAAAGTGTGCTAACTTTAATATTCTGAATTTTGTGTGATGACGAATTTTTAAATTGGTATTATAGTATAAATTTTAAACCTGTTTCTGTCCATTATTTTCTCACTCGTCAGTGATTTAATCAAGCCTTTATGTCCCTATTTCTCTGAAGCTATGAAATGGAGACAATTTCTATGGTCACCCAATTAGTGAGGGGGAGAGCCAGGATTGGAAACTGGGCCTCTTTTCTTTTATTTCAGAGTCCTTTCAACCTCCTTCAATCCTTTGGTTTCATGATTCTTTTTTTTTCTTTTTTTTTGTAAAGCATAGACCCCTGAAAGAGGAGATTGAAACCCTAAGTATCAATATAACAGAATTCTTTATTGATCCTGATGGAAAAAGCCAAGTGAAATGGTCTAGTTGTAAGTGTATGAACACCTGTGAAAGCTTGGAAACCACTGTATTATCTGAGAAACCACATTTGCTACCATAGTATGAACTCCAGATCCCACCAGACAACTCTGTTGGCCTGAATTTGTTTTTGCTTTTCTGAAGAGTTTCTATAATACTTTGAGGAAGAGCAACTCTTAGCTTTCCCCCTTGCTCATGAGACACTTCGCTTTTTGTGGCCCCCCTGTTGATCCACACCTCAGAGGGAGAACATGATAGTCTAAGACAGGGATTGGCTATGTTTACCAGCGGGCAAGGTCCCTGATATCTTGGTGGACAATAGTGGAAGTGTCTGTCCTGGCTGCACACAGTAAGGGCATATACTGTCTGCATGGAAGTTAAAAACAGTAATAAAACTGACTGAAAGTTGGTCTGCTTTATATTACTACTTTGCTCTTGAAATTCTAAACCCAACGTCAGAGACAAAACCCTTCTCTTCATAGAGGTATCTGCTCCCACTGCATTCCATCGTTTATATACCACTGGAGATCAGTCAAAAATAGAAGTGGAGGCTCTGGGGAGCAGAATAGAAATTTCCAATGCTTAACATTTACTTAAGCTAGAACTCACTCTCCTCCCACCTTTCAGCACCCTCCCCTGGCTTGCCCACAGATGTTCTGGAGGAGCACACTCAGCAGGGGAATTTCTAGAGATCTATAATTGAAAACTGTCTGAGCTCCCTTTGGGGGCATTTGCCTCTCCCAAACAACTCCCAGCCAGAAAGAGCTCAGCAGTGGGATGCCCCAGGGCAACATAATAACCTAGACTGTAAATGCAGTTATTGCCCTGCAGTGCTGGAAAGAAATGAAGAAAGAATGACAGTGAGAGGAAGGAAGAGACTTTGAGTTGGGTGCAGTGGGAGTGCAGGAAGGGATGGAATAAGTGAGAAAGAGTAAACTGGTGCGTGCGGATGCAGATGGCTTTGTCATTGGGGGCTGGGGAGAGAAAAGAGAGAGAGAGGAAGAGAAAGAGAGGGTCACCAAGGGTGTGACCCTGCTCTGCTGTTGAGCTATCACCTCCTAGACAAACTGTGACTTCACCTTTCTATCATTTGCCTTTCTCAGCAATCAGTCTTCACTTGGGTTATCAAGATTCCTAATCCTACTCAGTTTTCGAGAATTGCTACTTGTTTTCTTGGGGTTAATCTGTATTCTGCAAACCTTTATTCCTTATAAAATAGCCTCAGCATCACACCCTATGACAATGGCTTCAACTCTTCTAATGTATACCCAGGGGCATGAGGACAGCATCCTGAAATAGACCCAGAGACTGTGGCTGCACCCTGAACTTTTTTGGCAGAGGGCAGGGAATCCTGCAAGGTCTCACGCCTTATCTCTTGGCAGATAAAAAGCTAGGCATTAGGTCAAAGAGGGAGATAAAGGGAAAAGCATCTATATTGAGGTTCTATAAGGAATGCTATCTAGGGCCTCCCTGCTCCTTTCTCTGATATTGGGATGTCATTATCCAGAGGGTCATCTCTGCAGGGCATCTTAATAAAATATTTGCTGGGTCTCTTTGAGCTCCAAGGGTATGTTTTCTGAAATACCCATCTGTGTCTAAAGATCACATATCTGAGAAGATCGCTTCTGTCTAAATTTGAGAGAAAACCCTAGGTGTTTCTGTGACTGTGGATAAGGGAATTTTCACTGCAAGGTCTGTCCATGCCTTTAAGGCTGTGCATATGGAACATCTCTGTGGAAATTTCTGCCTTTGCTTCTGTTATCTCCTGTATGGGAGTGAGCCTATGAAGAGTCTGCCTATGGTTCTGAGGTCCCTACCACAGCATCGTCCAAACCACTGTAATCCCTGGACAGGTGTCTCCTGGGAAATGTCTTTCCTTGCCTCTATGGTTATGGTGAATTTCCTGTGGAACACCTGCAGATGCCTGTCCTCTTTTAGGACTTATGGTATCTTTTAGTCAGGGTATGGGTATTTCTTAGCACTACAACTGTCAGTTAAGCCTAAAGGGGTGCCTGAGCAAACCTGGCAGAGAGCAGAAGCTCAACTGAACTAGACAGGGAATCAGTAGCCCCTATAGGTGGAAGTAGGAGGCATAGTTTGTCCATCTGGTGCAGCATAAGGGCTGAACTGTCTCTAGAGAGATCAAGAACAATACTGTAATTTTCTAAATATCAATCTGCTTTATATTTACATGAGTTTGCTAAGGTGCCTTAACAAAGTACTCCAAACTAGGTGAATTAAACAGCAGAAATTTACTTTCTTACAGTTCTGGAGGCTGGAAGTCCAAGATTAAGGAGTCAACAAGATTGATTTCTTCTGAGGCCCCTCTCCTTGGGTTGTAGATGGCACCTTCTTGCTATGTCCTCACATGGTTTTGCCTCTGTGTGCATAATACATCCATGGTGTCTCCTTGGTGTATTCAAATTTCCTCTTATAAGGATTCTGGTCAGATTGGATTAGGCCTCCACTCTAAAGGTTTCATTTTTACCTCCTTAAAGTTCCCATCTCCAAAGATTCTAACTTAGTCACATTCTGAGGTGCTGGGGATTAAGACCAATATTTGAATTTTGAGAGATACAACTCAGCCATAACAATATTATTCTTATGGTCCAGAAATTTCAAACAATTTTAGTAATAACATTTTCTTCCCCTCCAAAACCACTTTTTAAGTTAGGATGTCATAAATATTATATTTAACACCAAAATTAATTTAGAGTGTTAATGAAATACCTATTTTCCATTTGGCCCTGGCACACATTGACTTAGCTGCACGTGGTCATTTAAAGTTTGAAATAATTCGAGCTTGTATTTGGTACAATTCCTGTTTATGTCTTCAAGTGCTGTGTTTACTCCGTACATGTCTGTTTAAATGTTTGATTAGAAATTAAAGGTAATTTTAAAGATATACAGAATCACTTCAGCTGAAGTTTGTGTTTAAATTTTAAAACAGTAAAACAGTTATTTTATTCTTATCTCCAGAAATTCATAATTAATTAAAATTCAATACAAAATTTTTATTGTATATAATTTCTGGTCATTATTATCACAATTAATATTGAAAATAACTTTGTCATACAAGAAATGGGAATGTTTTTTAAAAAGTCAGTTCATGCAAGATGGCAGTGTAGGTAAACGCTGTGCTCACACCAAAACCACATTAAAATTACAACTAAATTATAGAACAACTGCCCCCTGAGAACCACCTGAGGACAAGATGAACAGAACTCCTATAACTAAGGATACAAAGAAGCCATATCTGGTAAGAGGGGCAGAGACACAGAACAGGCAGATCCCACACCAACGATGTGGTGTTTAAGAACTGAGAGGGCTAGGGCTATCTCATCTGTGGAGCCTTACCCTGAGGAGTGAGGGGTCCCAGCCCCACACTGGGCTCCTGACCCAAGCAACTAGTGCCAGAAAAAGGAGTCCCCACAATAGCTGGCTCTGAAAATCAGCAGGGACTTAGTTCAGGTGAGATGGATGGTTGCTGTAGACCCAGCAGCCCTATTAAAGGGCCTGCATGCAGACTCATTTGCTCACAAACATTCACCCTAAACTCCACCAAAGGGGCAGTAGCTTGGAAAGCACCAAGGATATACAGGGAGCAATTGAATTGTCTGGCTATAGGGCAAGGGCTAGAGGGGCAGCTCTCTTTGGGATGCAGGCACCATTGTTCCATTATTGAGCCCTGCCCCCTCACAGCCTCCAGGCTCATGCAGGCATCAAATTTGAGTCTACATTAACCTGGTAACATCGATCTTGCCCCACCCTAGTGATTTTCTGAGTCCCAGCCTTATTTAACTCACGCATCACCAGAACCGCTTTTAGCAGTTGTTCTTCCCAAGTGGCTGGACTTGTGAGTGCTGAGAAGTTCCTAAAATCTCTCAAAAGTCCATAATCCCCTAGTGTCTGACTTTGGAACATCCTATACCTCTTGCTAAGTGGCTTCAAGCCCGGTACTTGGTGGCAGCTGGCCTTAGTTCACAATATAACCACTCCCAGGCACGTTCAAGCCCAGCATATGCAGCTACTCATTGATTACTTTTTAACTCTTTCTAGGTGGCCTTGGGCTCAACACAGGCAGCTGCTGACCTTGGCCTGCACCCAAGCCCCTCCTAAGAGGCCCCAGAACCAACATACCTGGTAGCTAGCTTCAGACCACACCACAGCACCACCCACTTATTGTCACAAATAACACACCCAAAGAGTGAACTGGGCAGGCACCAGAGCCCCGCTAAAGTAAATTCCACTGTAAGGTGTCAGCTCTCATAAAATACCTTGTCCACTATAACCACAGCCATTCTTCACAGCCAGTCAGCCTGAGAGTCAGTCCTACCCCCTGATATGCCAACAGCAATAAAGTCTCCACTAAAACAGAAGAGCACACACAGTGCATACAAGGAATATATCTGAAGCACCCAGCTTAGGTGAACAGGAAAACTGTGCCTCTGGTCCCCATAGGACACCTACTATATACGGGCTCTCTGCCAAGACTGGGAGTTATAGCAGATGTATCTAACACATAGAAACAAACACAGGGAACTAGCCAAAATGAGGAGACAAAACAACATGTCCCAAGTGAATGAACAGAAGAAAACTACAGAAAAAGAACTCAACAAAATGGAAGCAATCTCCCAGATGCAGAGTTAAAAACACTGATTATAAGAATGTTCAATAATCTCAGTGAGAATTTCAACAAAAAGTTAGGAAACATAAAAAAAAGTGATAGAAAACATAAAAAAGAGTCAGTCATAAATAAAGAATAATTAAAATGAAAAATAGATAAAATCGATAACAGATTAGATGAAGCAGAGGATTGAATTAGCTGTTGGGAAGACAAGGTAGTGGAAAACACCTAATCAGAACAACAAAAAGAATTTAAAAAAATATGAAGATAGTTTAAAGAACATCTGGGACAACATCAAGTATAACGACATTTTCATCTTAGGGGTACCAAAAGGAGAAGTGAGAAAGCAAGGAATCGAAAACTTATTTGAAGAAATAATGATAGAAAACTTCCCTCATGTGACAAAAGAAATGGATGTACAAGTCTAGTGCAGATTTCCAAAGAATGTGAACCCAAAGAGGCACACATCAAGACCCATTATCATTAAAATGCCAAAGGTTAAACACAAAGAGAGAATCTTAAAAGCAGCAAGAGAGAAGCAGTTAATTATCTATAAGGGAGGTCCCATAAGACTGTCAGCAGATTTCTCAATAGAAACTGGCATAAAATACCCAAAGTGATGAAAAGCAAAGACCTATGACTAAGATTACTCTATCCACAAGATTATCTTTTAGAATCAAAGGAGCGATAAAGAGCTTCCCAGACAAGAAAAGGCTAAAGGAATTTATCATCACCAAACCAGTATTACAAGAAATGTTAGAGGGACTTTTTTAAGAATACGAAAAAAATAAAAAATGTGAATAACAAAATATCACAAAGAAAAAACTCACTGACAAAAGCAACACATAATAAAAGCAGTGAGTTAACCAACACTAAAGCTAGTACATAGGTTACATAGGCAAAAGCAGGAAGGATGTGTGTAATTACAATAGTAAATTAAGAGATACACACAAACACACAAAAGAAGTAAAATATAATGACAAAACATAAACATAAAGGGGACAAGTAAACATGGCAGTGATTTTAGGATGTGTTAGAACTTTAAGTGACCATCAACTTAAAATAGACTGCTATATAGCTAAATAGAAACTCATATATGAAGCACATTGAAACCACGAACCAAAAATCTACAAAAGATATACAAGAAATAGAGTGGAATAAATCCAAACACAACACTACAGAAAGTCACCAACATAGAAGAGAGAAAGGAAATAAAAAAGGAACAGAGAAGAACTACAAAAACAATCAGAAAACAATTAATAAAATGAGAATAACTACATACCAATCAATAATTACTTTAAGAGTAAATGGATTAAATGGTCCAGTCAAAAGGTGAATGGATTCAGTGGCACATTTATACAATGGAATGATACTCATCCATAAAAAAGAATGAAATCTTACCATTTGCAACAACATGGGTGGATCTAGAGTGTATTATGAGAAGAGAAATAAATCAAAGACAAATAACGTATGATCTCACTTATATTTGGAATCTAAAAAACAAAATAAATGAACAAACAAAATAGAAACAAATTCATAGATGCAGAAACAAGCTAAGGGCATCCAGATGAGAAAGGTGGTTGGGGAATGGGTAAAAAATGTGAAGGGATTCATAACTACCAATTGACAGTTACAAAATAGTCATGGGGATGTAAAGTACAACATAAAGAAGAGTCAATAATATTGTAATAACTATTGTGTTAGGTGTGTATAAGACTTATTGGGCGGATCACTTCATAAATTACATAAATGTCTAATTACGACGATGTACATCTGAAATTAGTATAACAACAAATGTCAACTGTAATTAGAAAGTTAAAAAGAAATTTTTAAAAATTCCAGTTTATGATTTTTAACTCCAGTGAATGGGTTGACTTTGGGAAATTAGAGGAAAAGGCAAGAGGGATCCCATAGGTGGGTATAGGTTAAAATGCTGTTAGCTAATAACACAAGTCTAGGCAGGAAATCTGAGATTCAGTTCTCAGGTAACACCCTTTACATGCACATACACATGCACACATACACACATGCACATACACTCAAGCACATGCATGCATGATAATGGAAGGGATCTTAGCACTGGGCCGAGTCAGAGGTCTACTTACATAAGGCCAGGCACAGGGATATGTAAGATTGTGTAAAGGAGGTCCATTTCCCACACAGAGTCACAGCAATGAAGCAGATAATCTCTTACGCTGGGAAAGTGGAGACCCAGGAGACCCACACTGAGAATCCTGTGGGTTCTAACAAGAACAATTAGGGGCTTTTAATTTTCTTGTTCTCCTTAATGTAGTCAACTACTCCCTAGCCTTCTGCCGCTAGCTGCAAAGTGCTCTGCCAGGCATGGTCATACAATGGGATGGGTATTTGCTCTCGGGGAACTCAGTATGATAGAGGAGTCAAAAGTGTAAACAGACACAATTCACCAGGTGCCAAATTTCCTTCCTCTGGCCAAGAGAAAGGTGTGGTGGTGGTGAAGAATGTGCATGGTTTTTGGCAGAGAGCTTCTGTCACCCGGTGTGTCATTCCAAACTCTGGAGAGCAACTGTTGCTGAGTGTCTAGCCAGGAGTCATATACATCAAGTCTAAATAAGCCCCCATTTAATGGGCTGACTTTGGGAATGAGATACTCCGGAAAGTGGAAAGAGAGTAGAGAGATAGGGAGTGGAGCTTCAGGTAGATGCTAGAGGAGTTGTGCATTGCAGAGCAATCTTGTGCAATGCTGGCAGGACATGATGTTTCTTTAATAGTTGGTGGCTAATTTTCTTTAAATTAAGTTTATTGGGGTAATATTGGTTAATACAATTATATAAGTTTCAGGTGTACATTGTAATTTAACATCTGCATATTCTATTGTATATTTACTACTCCAAGTCCAGCTTCCTTCAGCTTCCATATATTTGATCCCCGTTACCCACTTCACTCTCTCCCTATCCCCCTATACTTGACCCCCTTTACCCCATCTACCTCCTTCCTCCTCCCCAACCTCTACCCTCTAGTAACCACTAGTCTATAGTCCATGTCCATGAGTCTCTGTTTGTTTGTTCTGTTCATTGTTGCTTTTAGGTTTATATCCCACATATAAGTGACATCATGTGATTTTCAACTTTTTCTGTCTGGCTTATTTGCTTAGCATGATTATCTCGAGTCTATCCATGTTGTTGCAAATGGCAGTATTTCACTTCTTCTTATGGCTGAGTAATATTCCATTGTATATATGTACCACAGCTTCTTTAGCCAATCATCTATTGTAGGACACTTCGGTTGCTTCCATGTCCTGGCCACTGAATAATGCTGCTATGAACATCGTGTGCAAATATCTTTTTGATATGTTTTCAAGTCTTTGGGGTAAATACCCAGTAGAGGGATTGCTGGATCATATGGTAGATCAATTCTTAGTTTTTTGAGGAACCTCCATACTGTTTTCCATAGTGGCTGTACCAATTTGCAGTCCCGCAATGTATGAGGGTTCCTTTTTCTCTGCATCCTCTCCAACATTTGTTATTATTGTCTGTTGATTATAGCTATTCTAACATGTGAGATGGTATCTCATTGTGGTTTTGATTTGCATTTCCTAATAGCTAGTGATGTTGGGAATCTTTTCAAATATTTGTTGGTCATTTGTATGTCCTCTATGGAGAAGTGTCTGTTCAGTTCCTCTGCTCATTTTTTGATTGGATCATTTGCTTTTTTGTTGTTATTGAGTTGTATGAGTTCTTTGTATATTTTGGATGTTAGACCATTATTGGAAGTGTTGCTTGCAAGTATATTTTCCCATTCAGATAGTTGTCTCTTTACCTTGTTGATGATTTCATTGCTGAGCAGAAGTTTTTCAGTTTGATGTAGTCCTATTCATTAGTTGGTGGTTAACTTTTATATGCCAGTGCCAGTGTGTCTGAGAAGGCCAGCTGTCTCTCTTCACTGGCTCAAAACAAAGTAAGTTACTTTAGTTGGACATACAAAAAGGATGGGGAGGACACCACCCAGGAAGCTCCCACAGTGCTAGTTCTTGAGATGAGCCCTAAGTATGGAAAGAATTTTAATTTGGTCAAGAGTGAGGAGACCTTATGTGTATTATATGAAGAAGCATTAAAAAAATCACATAACTACATGAGGCAACCTGAGTTAGCTTGCAGATAACTTCAAACATTCCTGGTGTAATTAAGGGAGGTAGGTAATTATCCATAAGTGATACTGAAAATGAAATGTGAAGCTGGGGCCCTCCTGGCCCTCCTGAGGCATTCTGTACTTCATGCTGGAAGAGAAGAAGTCAGGTCATCAGTGTTGGAACTCTGTGTTCTAGGTCAGTCCTCAGGGAGGATGACTCAGTACCCTGCCACCTGAATACCCTGGGAATTGGGGCAGGACATCTCCTGCAGGTGGAGAGATGAGAGGCTCAGCTGGAAAAGGCAAAGTAGGACTGGCAGGCTTCTGTAAACACTTCAGTGGGGAGTATTCAGCTGGTTAAAATGCGGGTTGAATTAAGCTCACTCAAGGCATTATCTCCTTTCTGTCCTCTGATCCTGGGTTAACTTTCTCTGATTACTGTAAAAGATAAAAAAGAAAAATCTCAAATGAGAGAGAGGCAGAAGGAGGCCAGCACCTTTTTATCCTACTAAGAAGGAGATGTGGGGGGAAGAAGTCTGATCTTGGAGAATTGGATTCACTCCTTAGCAAATTAAAATCAACAAATTGGCTAAAGTCAAGGGTGTGCTCATTGTCTGCTTAAGACAGGACTTCTTGGGAACCAGTGTGTTTACCAAATGACCTCCAGAGATAGGCCAGGTCATCCCTGCCTATTGAAAGCTTTCACTTAAAATTGATGTCTTTATAAAATAGCATTTTTCTTATTATTCAAGAAATATATGCCTTATATAATCTTTGGGAAATAGAAAAAATTAAAAATTTTATAGCTCACTCAGCAATACCAATGTTAAGATTTTGGTGTTAATCTTTCCAATCTTTTTATACACACATCCATATCCACACACACATATATTCACTTCATAGTCACACACATACTTAATTCACACACACATACTCCACACATACAGATACACAGACACACACTTACTTTATACTTCTTGTTTTACCAGTGTTAGGGATGCTGTTTAGAAACCTGATTTTTATAATTAATTAATCACTCATAAAGCACATACAGATGCCACTTTTGTGAAGACATCCTCCTAGGCCTGAGGATGTAGTATAGATCAATAATTCTATGCTCTCCTGGAATGACAGTGCAAAGAGGGATACTTCATCCAATGAACCCCAAATTAGAACTCACAATCAAGTAGTACAGGCACAGAGCCTACCTGGGCTAGAGCAGGCCTCTAGAGCCAGGTGATGTGACACCTGAGACCTGTTGGAGAGTGGGACAGCCAGTAGAAGAGTGGAGGGAACAGCAGCCCCAACTCCAAAGGCCATGGTGTGTGGGAAGGAACTCAGTAGGTGTGAGGGACTAGAGGGAGGGTGGTGCGACCAAAGCAGGGGAAATTAGGAAGTCAGAGGCATGAATTGGAGGTGGAGGCCAGGGTCTTGTGAGCCACAGGAATATTTTAATTTAAATAAAACCGAAAGCCACAAATGGATTTTAAAAAGAGTCTGTTACATAATCTTGTAAATTGTTTTAAAACCACTCTGACTTGCATGGAGAACATGATGTAGGAAGCGTGTCAGAAGACTAACATAGGAGGCTACTGCAGTGATCCAGGCAGCTGCGCTGGGGGCTGGGCTTGGGTCAGTAGCATCAGAGATGGAAAAAATACATACCTCTGGATATACTTTGAAAGTAGACCAACTGTTTGTGCTAATGACTGGGATGTGAGTGGTCAGTTATATCTTCAAAGTCTCTAAAAGGATATGATATTTACAAATATGGATCAGGTTGGGGGAAGACTAACTTTGAGTTACTTTCTTTTGGGAGAGATATTTTGGGCGTTTGTTATTAGAGATGCTGTGAAACATTCAAGTAGAGTCCTTAAGTAGGCTATTATATCTGTTCACATGAATTTTAGAGGAGAGGCCTAGATTGGAGATATGAAGGTGAGATACTCACTTCAGGAATGGTCTTGGCATTGGAGTGAGAGAATAGGTTATACATCAGTGGAGATGTTGTGAGGAGTTCTGGAGTTAGCAGGCAAGAGAGGGGGAATAAAAGCAATGAAGAAGACAGAAAAAGGAGAAGCCAATGCGGTTAGGGTTGGGGGAAATATGAAAACATATTGTCGTAGAGGCAGGAAGAAGAGAGTGCTTTACCTTTAATGTGACTAAATATCCTAAACCTTAAAATTTTAAGTCTGCACAATATTTTATTGAGTGGATGTACCGTCAATTATTGAAATCTCTCTCACTGCGCTGGTATGTATGTGTACACCTAAGTTGGTGGATGTTTAGATTCTTTAGAACTTTTTTGCTTTGCAGAATAAGGATGACATGAACATCTAGGCAGTAAACCTCTGGTAACATACACGATTAATTTTAAAGATAGATTTTTAGAAGCAAGTTTATAGAGTAAAAGTTAATGTTGATAAAAACTTTAATACCTAATGTACGATGTCTTTTTAATGCTGTTTATAAAGGCATTGAGGAAATTAAATGGCATAATTTCCATTGTTAGCCTGCTCATTGTCTAATGAAGCCAACCCAAAAAGAACAAAATAGTACTTATTAAATATCTTTTGTCACACAGTGTGTGTGTGTGTGTGTGTGTGTGTGTATGCCTTACTGTTAAAGTGTACAGATGAAACTTATTGAATTTTATTAACCGATGTCACCATAAAAAATAAAAATAAATAGAATATTTTTGTCCTAGGCATTGTGAGCTAGATTTTAGAACTTCTAGCTTCTAGGTGCAACAGTGAGATTCAGGGATCTCCCCAACCCCAAAATTACCCATTTTGTTGTAAAATTTGAACCAAGTTCTGTCTATCCCCACATTATTTATTTTGCCAATCTGAATGTCTTTAATAATTTTTTCAATTTTTTTCCCCTGATTTATTCCAAACTATCTACATTGTTTCTTCCATAGTGGACATACTCATTATATTCTTTTTGATGTTGGACAGCTCTTTCTTTTTGTTCCTATTAATCTTCTGTTCTCACCCACTTTTATCAATGACTATCATTCACACGAGTTCTTCCACATGGGCTCATCTCCATTATAAGGCCATTTTTTTTCCATTTTATTCTTCTTAAACCAACATTATTAGAAAGGGAGATTTCCAAGAGCCACATCTGATTAATCTCTGTAAACCTTCATTAATAGTAGGAATGAATGTCTGTTGAAACTAATTGATGTATGCTTTCCAGGTTAATATAAAGCTATCATATAACAATAGTAATCATTTCTCCAAAGTGCCATGCTTTGTGACAATCAGGTTACATATATAAATACTAATCCTTGAATCAATACTGTAATATAAAGGATATCTCCATTTTAAGATAAGAGAATCCAACCGCAATATAAAAACTATCTCCATTTTAGATGAGAAAAGTTAAGAGAGATGACATATATTATCTGAGTTATCACTGGTTCTCTAGGAACGGAATTTAACTAAAATCTGCCTGACTCTAAGGTTCACGCGTTTTATTATCACACAACTTGGCTTGTATGCATACAGAAAGTACCACTTATAATCTTACCAAAAAATTATTAGAAATGAAAGAAATCATGAAATCTTGGATTACTACAACCTCATTTCATATTACTGAAAGATTGGAATATTTTCCCATTAATATGTGTAGCAAAATGACTCTTTTCCTACCACAGAAACTGAGATATAGAGACTATTCCAAATTAATGTTTTAATAACTACAGCCACAACAATGGAACTCCCCTCAGGGGCACCTGTCTATTTCTACCTAAAACAGCCATTCTCTTTCTCATCATTACCAATACATTCATCCCCACCTTATATTTTCAGAACTTAGAATCCTGGGGTACTTTTGAAAAGAACGAGCAGTATTTTGTAGGACTGATACATAACTCCTGCATGAATGTCAGTAGGCAACTTGCTGGCTATTGTCCATAAAAGGCCCTTATGGATTGCAATGGTGATGAAATAAAAAAACAGCACCTCCATATATGTAATGTCCAACATTTCTCCAAAGGGAACAACATTAGAGTTCTCCAGAGAAACAGAATATATATATTGGCATTATGGAGGCTGAGAAGTCCCACAGTCTACTGTCTGCAAATTGACAAACAAAGAAAACTGGTGACATCTGAGGGCAGGAGACAGTGGACATTCCAGCTCAAGAAGAGAGAGAGAAAAAAAATGTGTCTTTCTAGGAATATGTAGAATGGCACCTCTGGACCCTCAAGATTGGATAGAGCTATAAGATGAGCACTGGCAAGTGAGTTTTGAGCAGATGTGATATATATCATCTTGACTGGAGCATTGAATTCTCAGTTTGAGAATAATGACTTTTCTTCTCTAGCCACATTCAATATGGCAGCTGACCATTTCATTGGTCAGCGTAGGTCTCTGAATAACTGGAATGAGCAGAGTTCTTCAAATGACCCTTGATAGGCATGTTTAAAAAAGGTATAAATCTTTGTTATTTAAAACCTCCGAGCTTGTTTGTTACTGCAGCATGTCCTAGTTTGTTCTAACTGATTCACTGTTTCTTCTTCTGCTTCTTTATTCCCTTAAGGTATGATCACCTCAACTCCAACTTTATTATCCACTGCTCCATGCCATGTACTCTCAACCTCTTCTCTTTCTACTACCTGGGAAAATTTGTCTAACATGTGGCTGGAGGTGGAAGCCATGCTCTGCCCCAACATGATTTTTTTTTTTCTTTTGATGCTCTGTGCCTTCTCAGGATAAGGATTTTGAAATTTATTTGTTTGTTTGTTTTACATGCTTTTTAAAAATTAATTAATTTATTTTTGATATGATGACATTGGTTAACAAAATCCAATAAATTTCAGCTGTACACTTTAAATAGTAAAGGCATATATATATATAATATATATATATATATATATATATATATATTATATTATATAACACACACACACACACACACGCACATACTGTGTATTCATCTCCCATAGTTAGATTTGTTTCTGTCATCACATTTTTGACCCCCTTTACCCAGTCTATGGATTTTGAAACTTTAAAAAGCTCTAATAACCCTTCTCTGAGCTTTAACTGGGGAAGACCAGGGACTAAAAAATAGTATCTAGAGAAACATAAACACAATGTTTAATATTTTAAAATGTTGTTTCATCTCAGGTACATCCTACTGGGCTCCTACAAACCACTTTATTAAACTGAGATTTTGTGTTCTGCCATTTCATTAAATTGAAGGACACTTTAAGGAATAGCCCTTAGAAATTTATTATTGCTAGTACTGTCAGAATGTTGCTGAAGACACTGTTTATCTTATATGGTCCTCTGTGTAAAGATACCCAGGAAAAATTCTGAACGAAGAATGATAATAATTTTAAGCAATTATTATTTTTTAACCTTATGAATACTCTGACCTATGAAAATAATTAATGTGAATCCATCCATCCATTGATCTATCTATTAATCAATAAGATAATATGCAGTGTATATGTAGTAAAGCAAAACCTAGTGGTAGAATTGGACTTAGATATTCCTGTTGCACAGCATTTGGAGCACCGGGTTGTCCTCTGAACCAGAGCTGGCAGACCTTCAATATCTCCATTTTAGGAGACAGTGCTCTGTCAGACTTGACCTTCAGCCTGCTTCTTAGCATCTTGAAAAGATTAATAAAGGCTATTAAAGCTGAGGCCCAGGATTTGAGTGTCCCATATTAAGAGTGATAGTTGACCATGAAATAATCCCAGGAAATCCAACATCATTTTGATGCATCAGGTTTCCAGCTCCAGTAAGACTAAACTTCCAGGATCCTCTTCTTTAATTCCAGCATCAATATTTCTGTTGTGGTGGTTTTATAATAAGGTGTCAACTTGGCTAGGCTAAACTACATTTCTCAAAAATTCTCTTTCTTCTGTGTTTCAAATTGCAATGGGACACAGAGAGATTCTCTGGAGATGTGGAAGGAGAAAGAAAGCATCAGTCATCTTGTAGCTCACTCATACAGTTGTTTATCAGTCGACTCACCCTGTGGGCCTGAGGCTGCAGCTGGATCTGCAGTCATTCCACTTTCCCCTTCAGCTTCCCTGACTCCTGAGCTAATGATGTATTTAATTTTATAGCGAAGAACCCTGGCTTCTGCATGACATCCATACCCTTGTAATTCTACTTCTCTGGTTGAGCCCTAATGGGTACACCAGGATCCACAAAACACGGGATAAGAAATCTTCATGGCATGACTGCAATAAAAACCTTATTTAAGTCCTTCTTGGGCAGCTTCACCCCCAGGATGTTCTTTTTCTGACAAATGTGATGTTCCTAATGTGATATTTCATTTCTGAATCATGGACTTGGCTGCTAGTGAATATATTTGCATAATTCTGGAATTAAGCAAAGAGGCACTGAGCACCTAATATCTAAAGTATCTCAGTCACTTATCAGATTCTAGAAATACAGAGATGAATGGTGTGGGCAGATATAGTCTACAGATAACTGTTAATACCTGGTTGGAGGTAACAAAGAGATGCAAGTTTCCATGATGGGAAATGGAAAAGAATGACTTCTACTTATTAGAAAGACCTGAAGGTCAGGAAGGACTGCCAAGTTGTTCTGGGCCTTAAGTGACAAGTTTATCAGGCATTAATATTCTTTTAAACAGATAAATCTAGCAGATTAAGATAATTCTGTTAAATGAAGTAGGGAGGAGCAGTGGGAGTAAAGTGATAGGAGATGCTAATTCTCACATGAATATTATCAGATGCCAGTAGGGCAGCCAGATAAAGGTGTCCAGTAGAATGCTGTCTATTTCAACCCAGGTCTTCAGAAAGAGTTCTGGCTTAGAAGTGTAGGTTTGGAAGCTTTCAGTACAAAGGTGGGAAGCGAAGTCATGAGCAACAACCTCAGTCTAAAAACAAACAACTTGCTTCAGCCTCTGTCTCTGCTCATTGCAGCAGGAACCACAGACAATAAATATGTCTATAGCTCTTTGCTTATGGCTAAATGGATCTATGTCCTCTTGTTCATCTCAGGCTTTGGTTCTCCAGTTCCAGATTCTGTTGGCTTCATGTCTTGATTCATGCTTCTAATCATACGCTTTCTGGTTATATTGCCCTAGATATAGAGTGCCTGCCTATGCATTCCATTTGAAGATGATATGGGATCATTCATTAAGAATGTCTCCTGGACTCTATGCTCTGCATTGGTACTAAGCAGCAGGAAGTCCAGGCTGTATTCCTGGGATCTGGCATTGGTGAGTCTCCTGTTGTCTGCTCCCATCCTGAATCCATTTATATGTCCTATTTATACCATAGGTGCCTCTGCTGCTCTGAGTATTATTGTTGCTGCCCTGATCTAAGCCTCCATCATATTTCCCTGGGACACCATTGTGGCCTCCTCACCATCTCCCTGTCTCCAAACGTGGGCCCCTATAATTAACTCATTACATATTAGCAAGAGTGATTCCTCTAAGACTAGATCAGGTAATTTCTCTCCCCTGCTTAAAACCATATAGTGGTTTCCATTATACTGAATACAAATCCAATTCTTTACTGGACAACCTTACATGATCAGCACATGTCTCTTAGCCTGGAAAAGTACATGCTTTGGTCACATTGGCCCCTTTTCTCTTCCTGGGACCTGCTAAGATCTTCCTCACCTCAGGTTTTCATGTTTGTTGATGGCCCTACAGTATTTTCTCCTATCTCTTTAAAAGGCTTTTGCCAGTCTTCAAATCTCAGCTTAAATATCTCTTCCTTAGATGAGTTTTTCCCTTGCCATCCAGTTCAAAGGAACCCACCACATTCACCTGGTCATGCATTCCCATTGCCATGGTTATTTCTACCAGACTTATCATAACCCTGAATACCTTGTTCATTCATGTGTTTGCTTGTTGATCTGCTGTGTTCCACACTTTGTTGTGAGTTTGTAAAGACACTATTTAGCTTTCCTCTTTTGTGTCTCCATTACTTAGTTCAATGCTTGGCACACAGGGCTACTCAGAATTGTTGCCATTGTGTCTTGTTGGGAGGCAGGGGTGTATAGATGTTTTATGTGTGCGTACAGGAACCTTCCCCACATCTGAGGAAGATGATTTGATTTGATAGTTTATGAGCATACAAAGAGAATAATATGTTCTTAACAGTTTGTATTCTACTATTTTTATTTTACTTTATTTCATTTCCATTCCAACATGGACATAGTCCTAATACTTCTTATTTGGAAAGACAACATAGTGTTCTTTATGTTGATTTATCCTCCTCTCCATTTGCTTGGTAATTGGATTATTTACCAGGTTTTGCTTTTTTCTATTTTCAATTGTATTTCTATAATTACCTAAATTTTTATTTATTTTATTCAGGAGAATTTCTTTGGATTACAGTCATAGAAGTCAAATTTTTGGATCAAAACTGTGAGCAGTTTTAAAGGTCTTATTACATAGCAGTAAATTTCTCCATAGAAAGACTGAACCAATTTGCTCTGCCAAAAGCAATGCACAACTATGCATGTTTCCCCAGTTCTGTCAACATTAACTTTAAATCTTTTTTTTTAATCACTTATACCTTTTTTTTTTTTTTTTAATATATGGTTTGCTGGGAGACATCTATAAGGAATTTCATAAGGGGGAAGTCAAATAGTAGTCCCTATGTTTCAAAGTCAGGCTCTCATTTCCACAGTTCTAGAAACTTGAATTTGTTAGAGCCTGTATTTGTTGGAATGGTTTAAGCCACAGAAAGCATGAAAACCAGTTCAAACTGCCTAATATCATGAAGTAGATTTATTGAATCAGGTAACTGTTCTGTTTATCAGGACCCTAGCTCCATCTCTCTACCATCCTCTTGGCTTTGCTTTCTTCATGGTATCCACTTTATGCTAGAAAGAAACTGTTGAAGCATTTCTGAGCCTCACTTCTGCAATGACAACACTCAGCTAAAGAATAAATCTTAATTTCTAGTAACTCTTTTTCAAGATTAAGGAGACTTTATAAAACTAACTTCTCTCTTCTCCCAGGTGTACTTAATTATGTCTTACTGGACCAAACTGAGTCCTTACTAATTTCTTTTTTTTTAATATATATTTTTTAATTGTATATGAGCTTTAGTTCTTTTTAAAAGTATTTTTAATGTCACCACATATTTGACTCCTTTTTAACCCATTTAACCTCCCTCCTCCCGCTCTTGCTAATTTCTAAATTAAGTACTCTATCAGCTGTAAGTGTGGGTATTATGTTAGGCCTTCATTCCTGTAGTGCTTCCAGACAATCCTTGTAAGGGGGCAGACATGTGGGAAATTACCAGTTAAGCCCATTGCCCTGGAGAAGGGGTTGGGATGAGCTATCTGGAAAAGGAGAACACGTGAATAACAATAAAACAGTCAGGAAGGGGAAATAGATACTGGGTAAATAAACAATTTCCAACTAAACACCTTATATAATGACACTTACATTAACCAAGCTCACAGAGACCGAGATACCAGTAGACAGAATGACTTACAATGAGAAACAGCACTGTCAAGGGAAACACTATACCCAACAACCAAAATATTTTCTCCCTGTATGGTAACTATGTGTAAAGCAAAATGATTCAATACACTTAAAAAACAGAGCAATAAAACAAGTTTAGATATTCTTAATGGTCTGTGTCCTCAAGCTGTAGGGGCTCATCTCATTATCTCCCCTACTGGTCTGAGCTGCCAAGAGGAACAGGAAATGATTGATTTCCTGACTAGGAAGTTCCTATCTTATGGGCAGTGCCTGGAAACTACTGACTTCTCAGCATTAAGATCCAAGTTGAGGATCCCCCAACCAATTAACGCAATTTTCATAAAACCAAACACAATGGCAATTCTTAGATTTCAGCTTTCAAAGCCAATGAATTTTGATCATCTGGGTTAACTATTGTTTCTGGGTTACTTTTTTTTTTCTCTGAAACTCATTCTAAGAAGTTAATTTAACTGCAGTTTAGGAGGGATATCATGTCTTCTTCATATGTTGTCTATCAGTTTCTTTGTTTACTCTGCTTGAGCCACAGGGATCTATCTGTTCCTGCTCTTCAGCCCAGGGCAGACTTTCATCTCTGGGATTTTTCATTTGCTGTTCCCTGTGCCTGGAATACTTCTCTTCCACAGACACATATTTGGATGGCTCCTTTTCTCATTTCCTTCAACTCTATGCCCATATATCTTTTTATAAGTGGCCATTTCCAGACAATCCCACTCTCTTGCTCTACTGTAGTTTTCTCCATTGATCTTATCATGATGTGATATTGTTATATATTTGCTTATTATTCATCTCCTTGGTCTAAGGATCTTATCTGTTTGGTTCACTGATGTAACTCTAGTAAGTGGATGAATAACTGGCCCGCAAAACATTTTTGACAAACATCTATTGAATCAAATTATTTGGACATTATGTTTTTATATTTATTTGTTTCAAAAATGTGTGTACATGTGTGTGTTTTGTATCAATTTAGACAAATTTAGTATTAATTAATATCATTTTAGTAGAATTTATTGTATGCATTGGACTCCTTTATTTTTTCCCCAAAGTTGCTTTGGCTGTTTTGGGTCCTTTGCATTTTCATCTAAATTTTACAATGAACTTGTCAGTTGTTCCCCAAAAGGCTGCTAGATTTTGATAGAGATTGTGTTGAGTCCACAAATCATTTGGCATAGAATTGTCATGTTGACAATATTGAGTTTTCAATCTATAAACATGAATCGACTCTCAATTTATTTAGATCTCTTTTAAATTCTCTCAGCAATGTTTATATATTTTCTATGCACAGGAAGTTTCTAATTTTTCCTATGTTTTTTATTCTTCATAATGTTGTTGTGACTATAATTGTTTTCTTAATTTAATATTAATTTTTTTCATTGCTATCATTAGATATACTTGATTTTTATGTATTGGTTTTGAATCCAATTAACTTGTTGATCTCTGTTATTCTAGTAGTTTTGTAGGTATGCATGTGCAAATATGTGTGTGTGGATTTCTTAGCATTTTTACATACAAGATCATGCTTACAAATGAAGGCAGTCTTACTTCTTTCTAATCTAAATGGGGTTAATTTCAGTGTGATTGCACTGGATATAACTTCTAGTATAGTGCAGAGTAGATATGGCTAGAACAGATATCTGTGCATTGTCATTAATTTTAGGAAACAATATTTTAGTCTTTTATCATTGAATATGATATTAGCTGTAGATTTTCATACAAGCCATTTATTATACTGAGAATATTCCCATTGATTTTTAATTTATTGAGAGATTTTATCATAAATAGTTGTTGGATTTTGTAAAATGCTTTTTCTGCATCTGTTAAGGCAGTCATGTGGTCTTTGTCTTTTACTCTATTAATGTGTTTTATTACTTTAACTGTTTTCTGGTTGTTAAACTAACCTTGCATTTCTAGCATAAATCTCACTTTATTATGGTGTGTGATAATTTTTATGTGTTGTTGGATTTAGTTTGCTAATATGCAGTTGATGGTTTTTGTGTTTTTCATTTATTTATTCTTGTGTCTTTGACATTGGTATCTAAGTAATATTAGCTTAATAAAATGAGTTGAGGATTGTCCCCCTTTTCTGTAACAGATTGTGAAATGTTTGTATTATTTTAAAAATAATATTCTTTAAATTATTTCATAAATCCCACCAGTAAATTCATCTAGGCCGGGACTTATTTTTGTGAGAATATCTTCAGTTACTAATTCAACATATTTACTTATTATATGTCTATTCAGATTTTCTGTTTCTTCTTCAGTCAATTTTGATCATTTGTGTCTAATACTTTGTATTTCATCTGGTTGTCTAATTTGTTGATGTAGTTGTTTATAATAGTCCCTTTAAAAACTTTTAGTTTCCATAGGATTTGTAGTTAGTTATGTTCACTCTTTCAGATCTGATTTTGATAATTTGTGTCTTCTTTCTTTTTAGTTTGGCAGTTTAGGTAAAGGTTTACCCATTTAGTTTGTATTTTCAGTGAAAGAGCTTTTGGATTCATTGACATTTGCTTTTGTTTTTGTGTATCCTATTTCATTGATTTCAGTATAATTTCTATTATTTTAAACACTAAATGTTGATAGCATCCTTTTCCTAGTCTGGCATTTCCTTATAGTTTAGGGCCAGCACCAGTGGATTTTCTCCGTTCCTTTATCTAAAAATGTGTTTGTTTTCCACTCACTCTTAAACATATAGAATTCTGGATCGAGATTATTTTTCTCTCATTAATTTGAAGATGTGTTTCACTGCCTTCATAGCTTTTGATAAAAAGATAGTGATCATTCAAGTCATTATTCCTCTGTATGCCATGTGTTGTTTTTTCTCTGGTTGCTTTAAGATTTTCTCTACCTCTCTCTTTTTGGGGGGGCAGGGGAGTGGTTAGAACACATAACAAAACAGTGTGTGTGTGTGTGTGTGTGTGTGTGTTATAAACTCGTTTGGAATTCAATAAGCTTAAATTTGTAAATTTTTGATGTCATGCTTTGGTTATCCCACAGAAATGAGATGAACTCACTCCTGAAAAAAACAGGACAAATTCAAGCCTGAGAAAACTATACACACACAAACCAAGAGCGTATGTAAAGATTTACTACTCATATAGTGAAGCTTTCTTAGGAGAGCAGGGTGGGTTGCCTGAGCATGTCTGCACTGAATTGAGAGAACAGGAGAGGAAATCGTTAGGGTTTTCATGATGGTTAGAGATTAGGGCCAGAATAAGTGTTCTTGCATGCGAGCCACAGTCGCATGGTTTGAATTTCCCGTTGGTTTAAGGAGAGTACACCTGGGCTACCTTATTTGCTTGTTCAGATATGAGGCAAAAACAAGAGGAGGGGTGGGCATTAAAAACAATCAGAAAGCAAACAGTCTTTATTACATGTGACCAAAATCAGAAACATTTCAGAAATTACATCTTCAATTTTTTCTGCTTCAGTCTGTCTTTCTGTCTCTCTCTCTCTTCTAATTTGAATTCAATATTAACAAATTAATTTATATCATTTTGTCACTTTAAATTATTTAATCCTACTGGCTTCTTTAATTTAAAATAATGTTTTTGAGAGTTATTCTTGTGATTGCATGTGTCATTGGTCCAGTCCTTTTTATTGTATTGATGCATCACAGTTTGTTTACTTACCTACCACTTCAATGGAAATTTGAGTTATTTCTATCTGGTGTTATTTTCAATAAAGTTCCTATAAACCTTTGCATGCATGGCTTTGTGTGGACATGTTTTATTTCTTCCGAATAAATACCTGGAGTAGAAGTTTTTGGTCTCCTATTAGAAATACATATTTAAATTTACAAGAAATTATCAAATTGCATTCTACTAGCAACATATAAAAGTGCTAATGACTCGAGACTATTTCCAACACTTGATATTGTGAGTCTTTAAGTTCGACATTTCTAGTGGTGTAGTAACAGTGTCTCATTGTGGTCACAATCTGGATTTCCCTAACATTTAATGATATTATTAATCTTTTCTCTTGCTTATTTACTATCCATATATCTTCTTTAGTAAAATTTGTATTCAAATATTTTGCTTGAAATTTAAATTTTATATTTGCTTATTTTATTTAGATTTAAAGTTCTTTATATATTCTGGGTAAAGGTATTGGTATTACTAATATTTACTCTTAATTCGTGACTTGTCTTTCTTTATCTGACTAGTAGTGTCTTGAAATGCAAAAAATACCCCCAGGTTACAAGATTTTGTCCTGCATTTTATTCTAGAAGGTTTATAGGCTTAGATTTTACATTTAAATTTTAGTGACCTGGATTAGGCAAAGCTTTGTTAAGTAAGACACAAAAACATGTACCTTAAAAATAAGAAACAATACAATAGACTTCTCTTTATATAAATAATACAGGAAAGAAAACAGTGGAGAAACATATTTAAAGTGCCCTAAGAAACAAAACTGTCAAACTAGAATTCTATACTGAGGAAGATATTCTGCAATGATTAAGATAAAATAAAGACTTATTTTTTGCGGGGGGGGTGGTATACAGAAGTTGAAATTATTTGCGAGCAGCAGAACTGCACTATAAAAAATGCCAAAGGAAGTTCTGACAAAGAAAAAAATTATATAAGATGAAAATTGTATCTACATAAAATAGTAAATACATTGGGAATGATCAAATATGTGAATAAATGTAAAATAATTTTCTTTGTTTAATAAAAATCTCTATATAAGGTAATTGACTATTTAAAGCAAATAAAATGTTTTATATACTTTATAAGTTATGTAGAAGTGAAATCTATGATAACAATAGCAGAAAGGCCAGGAGAGAAAAAATGGAAATGTACTGTTTTAAAGTTCTTATACCATATGTGAAGAGCTGTAATATTACATCAACATAGACTGTGCTAAGTTAAAGATGCATATTATAAACCTAAAAGCGACCACTAACAGCAAGGTAAATAAGCATAACAAATAAGCCAGTTAAAAATAAAAAATAAAATCTATTAAGTGTAAAAATGGGCACATACACGCAAAACTTGGAATTGTAACTTTTACACATTTAGAAATTTTCCAAATATGGACTTTCAAAGGGTATTGAGCAACTTTCTAAAATATCAAAATGAAATATCTTCTCATTAGTGTGTAGGAAATGCTGATTGACTTCAAGAATCATGGAAATATACAAGTACAATTTTTTCAAATACCACTGCATAACAGGAATGAAAAGTAGTACTACGATTCATTATGCGCAGCCATTGATGACCTCCTTCATTCAGATTCATAAATCTTTGTGAGCCATCTTTTTCAGATACTACAGGCATTAAACCAAGGATCAAAATAAATGGAACTTAGAATGAGACTTTTGAATTTCTATATTTCTAAGACTGAAAAAATATTATTAAAAATAATAATGTATATTTAAAACATTGTTATTAAAATTTTATTATTAAGGAGAATATTTACTGTGTGAAAAGATTCAGTTTATCTAACATGCAAAATACATTTTAATGTATAAACATTGGGTATTTCATTTTCATCTTATTATATTTACTTTTTATTTTTATATGGTCTGTAATGTACATAATGTAATATTTATTTTATAACTACAATTATTTTCTTATTTATTATAATAATTATGTTTACAGTGATATATATGTATCATAGTATGAAATACATTTAAAAATGTAATACATACTTTAAAATATCACATATTAGTAATTGCAGAAATTAGTTTTACATAACATTAATCATTTGGAGAGTAAAACAAACATAATGAGGTTTTAATGAAAAGGGAGGATCAATTCTAAAGCTTGGTTCCTTCTACTCTGAGATGCACTGTAACCAGATGGTCAAGTATGAATTAGAGAGAAACTTGCATGAATTTAGATCCAATTTTAGCATATGACTTTAATTCAGAAAATGCTTTAAATTTATGTCTTAGCCTTATTTAGCATGTAATAACATCGACCTCAATGAGTAGTTAAAAGGATTAAATAATATGTAAAATAACATTTATAATAAATATTTGAAAATTAATTAGAATAGTGCAAGAGACACAGTAGTGCTTAAAACTATGACTAGTATTATTACTACTAATATTAATTGCTAATATTTATATAGTATATAATAAGTGCTGGGCACTTTTTTAAAGGACTGCATATATTAACTCAATCCTTATTTTAAAAAGCTATGTGGATATATATGAGATATTATTTCCACTTTAGAGATGAACAAACTGGCATACAGAGAGTTAAATTTTATTTTATAGTGTACTTGTGTTGAAGTAGCCTGTTGTTTTTTTTGTTTGTTTGTTTTGTTTTTTTTAGAGAATAAGTCATTTTGGTCATGGCAGATAAATGACAGTTAAGATAAGCTTGACAAAATAGTTTTGCATTAATTGTCATAATTGTTAGATTAAAATATAATGTTCTTGTTTTGTTCTTACCATCATATTTTACAAAGTCATATTTGCTTAGTAACAAGTGAGCAAATTAGCTCTAATCTTGCAAATCTACATTGAAACAGTTTGTGTAGTATAGAAATTATCTGATTTTTGATATTTAGAAAAAATCCAGAATTAATTAAGGGCAGCTGGTGTGTGTGTGTGGTGTGTGTGTGTGTGTGTGTGTGTGTGTGTACACAACAAATTATTACGTGCTCTGGGAGAAATTTATTTGATCTCAAATGATGATAAAAATATATAACTACTCTGTTAGCACCATATAACTGAAGATTTTCAAGGCACATTTGGGTTATTGTGGGACCGATCATTTGATTTCTACTCATTGTTAATATTTATGCCACTCTAGCTTTATTGAAAACATAGATTCATTGAATCAATGTTTCTGACCTTAGTTTTAGAAATAAAGCATCAATAACCTCAAGTTCTCTGTTCAATTAGCATATTTTGTGTACCTACTTTTGTGCCTAGCACTGTAAAAGATGCTAGGCACCTAGCAATGGGAAGAATAAAGATTCTTGTCTGGAGCAATTTACAATAAGCAAGATAGCACTGCAAGAAGATAATACCATATATACAATGGAATATTACTTAGCCATAAGAGGAGATGAAATACTGCCATTTGTGACAACGTGAATGGATCCTGATAATCATGCTAAACGAAATAAGCCAGACAGAAAAAGTTGAAAACCACATGATATCACTTATATGTGGGATATAAACCTAAAAACAACAAAAGAGCAGGAAAAACAAATAGAGACTCATGGACATGGATAATAGACTAGTGGTTACCAGAAGGTGGGAGGAAGAGGGAAGTTTATGGGGTAAAAGGGGTCAAATATGTAGTTACAGAAAGAAATCTAACTATGAGAGATAAATATACAATGCAATGTATATATGTCTTATTATTAAATTGTACACCTGAAACTTATGAATTTCATTAACCAATGTCACCAAAAAAAAAAAAAGCAAATAAACAAACAAATAAATGTTAAGGGTCAATAACCCTTTCCCCCCCAAAAAAAATATAATGACAACACGCAGATGCTATAATATCTAGTGATATGGGAATTAATCATGGATTTGAGAAGGTCTCTGTAAAGAGGACTACATTTCAATCACACCCTTGAGATAGAAAAAAAAAATTTCTCCACATGTATTAGGCATTAAATATAGCAGGTATTAAAATACACGGGATTGTGAAAGAATAAGGCAGACATAGAAAGAGCTCAGAGTGACTGAAGCTAATTGTTAGAGGTGAAGATGGACAGGCAAGCTTGGGTTCATTCATAAATAGGTTAGCTTTTATCCTATAGAAAATAGAAACCAATTGAAGTGATTTCCATAATCAGATATTCTTTTGGTCAACAAAAAGGTATGTTGAAACTTACCCTGTGTCAGGCACTAAGCAAGATCCTGCTGATACAGTAGTGAAGAAAATAAAAATGCTTCCTGCTCCTGGGTACTTAGAAGGATACTGACATTTACCCAAGTGCTGTTGTCCTATGTCCTGACAATAGATATTGAAGATTGCTGAGATATTGTGGAGGTAGACTCAAGAGTATTTAGAAAAAAGTCAAATATAGTAAGTGAAGGAAAGAGAAGATGGAAGATTTCTTGTTGGGAGGTGAGATGGATAGTGACATTACTAAGACCTAAAAGAAGAGTCAGAAGTAGAGAGGAAGATGCCAGTTCTGTCTTTGACATGGGTGTGAAACACTTTATTATGACTGAATACACAGTGGAGCTAGTTAAAATAACACTTATCATCAATAAGGTGTCAGTCCGAATATCATCTCCTCCAAGAGGGCTGCTCTGATCACCTCAGACAAAAAAAAAAGTCCATTACCCTCATTTATTTTTTAACACTTTTCCTTATCCGGAATTATTTATCTATTTGTTCATTTTCTCTTTTCCCCAGCTAGAATGTGAACTTCATGAGGACAGAGAAGTGGACTGTTCCATTTCTATTCACCACTTTATCTTAGAGATGGAAAAATAATAGGCTCTCAATACATTGTTGTTCACTGTTGAATTGATGGACATAAGAGAGGGCTCAAGTTAAAATGTAAGTTATTGGTGTTTAAATTTAGATTAGTGTGAGTATTGGTAATTATTAAGTTGGTCTCTTTGAGACACATCCTCAACCTTTCCAATATATCTTACCAACTTTGCTTTTTCTCCAAAGGGAAAGTTGATAAACTAAGAAATAAGCATATGAGCCTCATAGAAGTGGGATGCAGAGACCTTGGTGCCACATGTGCAGATCATGTGTTGTTCCACGTTCTTTTGCTCTGTCTCTCTAGGATACATTGTGGGAAACATAACTGCTGACAGGTTGTCATTTAATAGGTTTATCCACCAGAAAGAGGAGGACAGCCCAACTCATCACTAGTTTTTAAATACTTAGAAAAAGACTTGGATAGGCTTATCTTAATATCTATTACCAACCTTTGATCCAATCCACTGTGATAAATGAAAGAAGTATCATGAGTAGTGTGACTGTGCATCCTGGTTTGCCTAGAACTGTCCTATTTACACTTGCCATCTTAGTTTAATTATTAATAGCACCCCTTTTCACTCATAAAAATGCTCTGGTTTAGATTATAAATGATGTGGCTCCTCTAGTGCATGCCCCCCTCCATGGTCACCATGTGGTTGTGATCAACTCGTAGGAAAACATGTTTGAGGTGGGCAGAAGTAGAAGGTGGCTGAAAACATAAGATAACCAAGAGGAGCATGAACTCTTCAGGAAGGCCAATTGCCTGCCTCTGTCCCTTTGTCCATCCATGCTATCTCAGTAGGCCTCTTCCAGATATGGAGTCTGGGGTTAGCAAAGCCCTAGCATAATTTATGATTCACCCATAGGTATGTTATCATTTGAAATTCTCACTCTTCTCATGATACCACTGTGAAAACTTGGATGGTAAATTATACAATGATTAGTCATCTGAGATCTGGTTCTAAATTTCTCCCTCACTTCAAAGATGTCTCTACTGTGTAGGAACTCCATACTTGTCTCTCTTGAGTGAAATGCCTGATCAGGATCTCCTCTACTAGCCTCCTCTCAGGCAGGAGGAACATCTTGAGGTTCATAGAGAACAACTGAGAAGTAATTTTAAGGCATTATCTAGGTCATTACTTACACTTTCATCTAATCTCTTACCCCAAATGCGTGGATCTGAAGGCAACTCAGAGTTCTGGGTGAATTCTTAAGCTCCCCTGTAAATAACAAAAAGAAACATCAAGACAAGAAGAAACAATGGGCAACACCCAGCCAGGGAGAGAAAACCAGGAATTCTATGGCATTTGCAGCTTTCCTTATTTGTTTAAATTTTTAAAACATATTTTTTATCTTCATCTTTTATTTTACACTCTCTGACTTTGTAATTTTCCTCTTTCCTTTTATTATTTTTTTCTGTCTGCCTCTTTTTCATCACACCTTTATTCCTTCTCCCTTCTCCCTTATTCCTTTCCTTTTTTTCATTTTTCCTCATTCTCTCTCTGCCCTCTTTTCCTTAATGAATGGATACTGTTTACTTATTAAGTGGGTTTGTCCCTGGATATAACTCCTGCTTGTGGGGAGATACACTCCTGGCACTAAGGACACTGTTCCACTTCACTACTTCAGAGCCATGGTGTTAGCACAGGTGTAAGTTAAATAAGGGGTTCTCAGAGAAATACCATCCCCCAAGATATGTTAGAAAGAAGTCTTGTGAATCAGGTAATGCTAGGTCCTTGCTTAGATTCCCTGCAGAGGAAGGAAGCTCTTATAGGTTTTCAAACTACTGGGAAATAGCAACAATAGCAAGCATTAAAAGGTGGATTGAGTCCTTTACATGTCTTCTCCTTGGAGGTCCAGGATTAATTGCCAGTGTATCTTTGGGGACATACATTTTCTCCTGCCTGATCCTTTCCATAGGGCCTGCTTTCTGAGCTGAATACCATCTCTGACTGCTTGATATTTAGTGGTATGATTTTCCTATTGCCTAGATAAATACATACTGATATAAGGCCAGCACAGACCTAAAGTTGCCTCTACAGAATTTCACCAAAATACAAAGAAGTGAGCAGAGAAGGGAGCACAAAGTCTGTGGGAATCAGGAAAGAGATTAATTTGGCAAGTGAAAAAGACCTGAATTAAAAAAATAATTTATATTTTCCTTGCATGTTACAGTAAAATTCTACATTTCAGACTTTAAATGTAGGTTATGCTTTAGTCCTTGGCCATGGTAAATGCCATATTATAGTCTTCATTTATTTGTTTATTCAATGAATATATTCTGAGAACTTATAACGTGTTGGCCACTATAACATATATAATAAGGTATACAGAGGTGATCAGAACAGGCATGTTTTCTGCCATTCAAAGAACTTATATTCTGTTGATTAAAAATACAAACAAATGAAATGTGTGCAAATTCAGATGATCTTGCTTCTGAAACAGAAATAGGGCCAATTGGCTGAAGTGTCATGAATAGTATCTTATTCCTATGAGATGAAAATGGAGGAATAGACAGGAGCAGGTTATAAAGGGTTATGGTAAAGAGTATAGAATTTATTGCAAGTGTAAGTAATGCTTCATAATCATGGTTTCATCTTCAAGGCCAAATCCAGAGACCAGAAATTCATCATACCTGGTTACACTTCAGGTACTGCTTATTTCACACTCCCACTGGTTCCCCTAAGAACTCTCCCCATGGGAATCATTATCGCCTTTAATATAACATGACTGAAAGACCAGCTACTTGAGAATCCTTTTTAGCAGAATTAATTTCATTTGCCCCTTAATCTCCAACTATCTGTTTCACAAAACTCAGCTAACTCTTTGAATATTTACTTTTAACACTGGCTCACTGGGGTCTGGTCATCTCCTCCTGACTTGCTGTTCATTCTGTCTCTGTGATTATAGATTAAAACTGTCATGTATATTTTTCTGGCTGTTCCACCATGGAATGTGCTTAAGTCACAATATATGAGCCTTTTCAGTTATCTTCTAATATTTAAAAATAGTTAAGGAATGTGCCATGTCAAGCATCTTGCTTAGATTCCCTGCAGAGGAAGGAAGTTTTTATAGGTTTTTGTACTACTGGGAAATAGCAACAATGGCAAGCATGAAGAGGTGGATTGAGACCTTTACATGTCTTTTACACCCAGATTGACCCCTTGACCAACATTCAAATGTTATTTAAAGTTTGAATAATATTTCACAATTAAAGATAAAACTTGGCTGCAATTTCCCAATAGTCAGCATCCACTTTAGTATATTTTGGCTTTTTGTTTTCCTTGTTTAGTTTCTTGTACATTCTTCATATTTACTATATTTTTAATTAAAGGAAATTTGAAGAATATAGATATTGTGTCTCTTCACAGAGTTGTGCTTTCTAGTAGAATTTTTTTTTTCATTTTAAGGGCTCCACTATGAGCAACTCCTTCACCCAGTAGTACTTTTCAGTAAGATCAAGAGTCAGTCGATGCAAGTAAATTGCAGCTGAACTCAAGCTTTCATGTGGCTGTGTTACTGAGCCATGCATTGTTCATATTGTTCTGCCATTTTTAGCTGGAATGTTGTTTATGTTCATTGATTTCTCAAGGCAAGTGCTGGAACTCAGTGACATTTCTTCTTTAAAAATACAAGTGTACAACAGGAGAATTCAGATGTTTTTACATTGCCTTCTTCCCACTTTTGATTTCCACCTCCTTTCAAGGACGAAGTATGTGGTAAATAGAAAATACAGAATGGTGGGTACAAAATGGGATAAAGGAAAAGAGGAAAAAGGGAAGAGTCTAATACTAAGAGAAAGAATAGGTAAGAGAATAGATGAAAGAGGAGAAATTGCAGGAAGAAGAATATAGGTAGAGTTGGAGGAAAGTGAGAGGAAAGAGTTGACGGAGGTAAGAAGTGAGCGAAAAAACTGGAGACTTAAGAATTAATGAGGGGAGGAGATGCAATTTTTCATTATGAAACTGGGTCCACCCTTATATTAGTTTTCTACGGCTGCTGTGACAGATTATCAGAAACTTACTGGCTTATACAACAAAAATATATTTTATAGGTTTTGAGGTCGGAGCTCCAAAATTGGTCTCACTGGACTAAGATCAAGATGCCTGTGTTCCTTTCTAGAGGCTCTAAGAGAACACAAGAGAATTTGTTTCCTTGCCTTTCAACCTTCTAGACTTGCCCACAAACCTTGACTCATGGCCCCATTCCTACATCATCAAAGCCATCTCTGACTCTCTTTCTCTCTCTCTTTGTATACCTCTCTCACTTGTAATGACACTTGTAATTATATTGGGCTCATTCAGATAATACAAGGTAATCTCCCTATCTCAAGGTCAGCTAATTAACAGCCTTAATTACATCTTCCATCTTAATTCATTTTTGCTATGCAATCTAACATATGCATAGATTCTGAGGGTTAGTATGTGAACATCTTTGGGTAAGGAATTATATTCTGCCCACTATAATTCTTGTATTATGACAGAGATTTACCTGATCTCTGGGCTTATTATGAGGCTAACAATACCACTATCAGTCTATTTGTTGCAACATTTTCATCTAGAGAATAAAGCTTGATCCAAAGTCTGGTCTTCCATGACTTTCTTATAGAGGCCACAGATAACTACCTTTCCTATTCATCTGAAATAAATTTTCCAAATTCTACTTTTCTCAAAGCCTCCACCCATTGTTTTTCAGTTCTTCAGGCAAGTTTGAGTTTTAAACTAGCAAATTGGAATCCTGTAGAGGTCTGGATAAGGTGAAGGGTATGATAATACATATGAGTGTTTTGTTCTCCTGATGACTGGCCACCATGTTTTTGTAAAGAGAAAGTCCCTGTATTCTATGGGAGCAATGCCAACTGAAGAAAGAGTTAGTACAAGAAGTTGAGGGACCTAGGCTGGGGTTAGAGGTGGTGCTCTAAGAAAAATCCTAGGAAAATATATCAGAGAAAGTGTTATACAACTGTTTTTGCAGTTTTTATATTTTCTGTCTTGCTAGTAGGATTCTCTCTTGTTCATAGACAGTTTGCGTGTGTGTGTGATTTATTAAAGTGATTATTTAGTTACTCAAAATAGATTATTCATCTTTTTTAATTGGGTTGAATTGACAAAATCTGTGTACTAGATTAGATATATAGATAGATTAATATTAGATCTTAGGTAGAATAAACAAGTCTCTGAGTACATTACCTGTATAAGAAAAGAGCATTTTTGAATGATAGTTGTTTAAATATACTAGAATTATGAACTAATTTGTCCAAGTAAGCCAATGATGTACAGATGTAAAGTAATAGCAACCATATTTTCAGTAACAAAATATTGCAAAATATTTTTAACACAGTGCCAAATAATATTTATTTGTGCAGTAGGATTTTTTCTAGTATGTACTCAGGGGAAGATGAAGACCTAAAAATTGGCAAAAGTAATTTAATAAGCAAAGAATTTATGGGTAACTCAAAGCCAGAAATAAGATAGATATCTTTGTCATAGTAGATCCAAAGTAATGTCAGTAGATAAGATATGAATTCATTCTGTAGAACCACTGAAGACAAATGGTAGAGTAACATATCTAATTTTTAAAGATATGTGATGATCAACAAAGGAGAAAAGAAAAAAGGACATCGGAAAGGTGACAGTAAAGACATATCCCTAAAACCTTTTAGTTTTCTCTTCCATGTCTGGAAGAGTACAACAACAAAAGAGTATGCTGTTGTGGCCCAAAGTGATTAAATTAAAAATCTTAATACAGACTGAAAAGCAGAATGATTGCTGCAGAGAAATATATTAGTCTTCTAATTTGGAAAACCCAATAGATTAAATAGATATACTTCAATTCTCAAAGAAACGGAGTTCATGAGAAAAAAAAGAGATATGAAGTAATGATTAAATAACTGACTTAGAAATATTCAGAATTATTAAAAAGATACATAGAATGTACACATTAGAATAAACAGAAAGCATCAACTAAAGTAAATTTTCTTCAATTTTTAAGGTAGAGTGAATAGATTTCTTACAAAGAAAGAGAATCAGATAATCTCAGGTTACTGAGAGGATGTGCAAAAACATATACAGGCTATAGAGAGAAAAGACATCTGAGACGAAAATCTTATACCCAAACAAGATATCATCCATCTACTAATGTATTTGTGTTTGTATGTGTGTGTGTGTGTGTTTCAAGGATTTACAAGGTGTATTTTGAAGTTTTCTTATTTGACAAAAAATATAAAGTGATATGGATATGTTCTTATCAAAGGGTAGTTTCATTAAAACAATTATCAAATAAGGATGACAAAAGAGGAAACAATGATATATGAAGAATTAAAAAATGCATACACATGCATTTATACACACATTTATAAATATATATTTATATATAACCATATCTTATAACTATATATTATAGTTATATATAGATTATATAACATAAAATATATATCATGTAAATTATATATATTATCTATAAAAATATGTTTATATATTTTACATACACATTTATAAATGTATATATAGTTATTGTATGAATTGATAATGACAATATAACTGTTAATTTGTACTCTTAAATTAAAGTAAAGATAAATAATACAGAAGCTATAAACCATCAGGGAAAACTTTTAATAATATAGTAGCCTATTATATAAACCTATTATAATGTAAGAACTAAAAGACTCTAAATAATTTCAGGTAAAGTCTGAAGTTGTAGGATCATCAGCTAGAGATTTAAAATTACATAAAATATTGAAAATTTCATTTTTTAAAGTGAGGGAAGAAATAAGAGGAATGTGTGATCAAAATCTTTTATTAGAAATAATGACTTATTACCTTGACTTATGTTATTGCTTAGTATAGCAATTATTAATCAAAAAGTGAAAAGGATATTGTTAATTAAATTAAAACTATCTGAAAAAGAGAAAACTACAGCTAAAATACATGACAAAGCAAAATATATACCTATAATAAATTTATAATAGCATTTTATTTATTGAAAAACAATAAGATTGTATTTAATATTTGCCTACAAAATACAGTCATGCACCACATAACAATGTTTTGGTTGATGACAGAGCACATAAATAATAGTGGTTTCATAAGATTATAAAGGAGCTGAAAAATTCCTATCATCCAGGGATGTCATAGCAAGTGTAATATTATAGTGCAATGCTATACTGCATTTTTATAAATTTAATGTAGCTTAAGTGTACAGTGTTTATAAAGTCTACAGTAGCATACAGTAATGTCTTCAGCCTTCATAATCACTCACCACTCACTTATTGACTCACCCAGAGCAACTTCCAATCCTGTAAGTGCCATTCATGGTAAGTACCCTATACAGGTGTACCTTTTAAAAAATTTTCATAGCATATTTTTACTGTACTTTTTTATGGTTATATACAAAAATACTTATCATTGTGCTATTCTTGCATTCAGTACTTCGTACACCCACATGCTGTGCAATAGACTATACCATATAGTTAGGTGTGTACTAGGCTTGTGTAAGTATACACTCTGTGATATTCAAACAAAAATTAATCGCCTAAGGATGCATTTCTCAGAACGTATTCTTGTTGTTAAGCAACTCATGACTAAATGGAAAAATTAAATAATAAAAGAACAAAAAAATAAGGACTCAATCAAGATTAAGAACTAAAATAGGAGGAATAGAAACAACTAAATGGCAAGAGGACGATTAATAAAATGTGTTTTCTTTCAAGAACAGTAAAATTAATAAAATCCCAACAAGCTCAATTTAGAAAGAAAAGAGAGACTAGAATAATACAATACATTAGGGATGACAAGGGAGGTGTAAGCCCAGATACAAATAAATTAGAAGAGTTATAAAAAATCATTAGAGTTTAACACTGAATATGGTAAACCAGTAGAAATGGATAATGTCCTAGCAAAAAAAATTTTCATATTTCAAATAGGCCAGATGAGCTTTATGCTAACCACTTCTCTCACCCCACCTCAAATGGCTTCACATAGTAAGGAATAGAAAATGAAAAACCAACTAAAACTAAACCAAAACAATAGTATCAGAAAATTGAGTCACTGAAAAAAATTTGATGAAAATACAAATAAATGGAAGCATATTGTGCTCATGGGTAGGATGAATATCATTAAAAAGGCCATACTACTCAAAGCAATTTATAGATTTATAGATTCAATGCATTCTCTAACAAACACCAATGGCATTTTTCAGAGAGCTAGAATATATAATTCTAAAATTTATATGGAATCATAAAAGACCCTGAATAGCCAAAGCAATCTTGAAAAGAAGTTGGAGGTATCACACTACCTGGTATAAAACTATACTACAAGCCTACAGTAATCAAAACAGCATGGTACTGGCATAAAAACAGATACATTGATCAATGGAACAGAATAGAGAGCCCCAAAATAAACCCACACCTATATGACAAAAGAGGCAAGAATATACAATGAGTTAAAGACAGTATCTTAAATAAATGATGCTAGGAAAATTGGACAGATACATGTAAAAAAAAAGAAAAAAAAGGAACTGTACTACTTTTTACATCATGTACAAGAATAGACTCAAAATGGATTAAAGACTTAAATGTAAGACAGAGACCATAAAACTTCTAGAAGTAAATATAGGTAGTAAGTTCTCAGATATTGCTAACAGTGATTTCTTTTCAGATATATCTCCTCAGAAAAGGGAAACAAAAGGAAAAAATAAACAAATTGGGACTACATCAAAAAAAAAATTGTATAGCATAAGAAACCAGCAACAAAATAAAAAGACAACTGACTGAATAGGAGAAGATATTTGCTTATGATATATCTGACAAGAGGTTAATATGAAAAATATATAAAGAACTCATACACCTAAAATACAAAAAAAAAAACAAACACTCCAATTAAAAAATGGGCAGAAGATCTGAAGAGATACTCCTCCAAAGAGGAAATACAGATGACAAATAGACATATGTAAGGATGCTCAGAGTCACTAATCATCACAGAAATACAAATTAAAATCACAATGAGATATCACTTGACACTTGTCAGAATGGATATCATCAATATATCAAAGAACAAGAGTTGGTGAGGATGTGGAGAAAAGAGAACTCTCATACATTGTTGGTGGGATTACAAATTGTTACAGCCACTATGGAAAACATTTGGAATTTTCTCAGAAAATTAAGAATGGCTATGCCATTTGATCCAGTAATTGCACTTCTGGATATTTATCCAAAGAAAACCAAAACAATAATTTTAAAGATCTATGCACCTTTATTTTCATGGCAGCACAATTTACAATGGCCAAGATATGGAAGCAACCTAAATGCCCATCGACAGATGGTTGGATAAAGAAGTTATGGTTCATATATATATAATGGAATATTACTCAGTCATTAAAAAATGAAATCCTACAATTTGCAACAACATGGATGAACCCAGAGGGTATTATGCTGAGTGAAATCAGTCAGAGAGAGAAAGATAAATACCATATGATTTCACTTATATGCGGAAGCTAAGAAACAAAAAGAACAAATTAATAAAAAACAGACTCACAAATATAGAGGACAATCTGGTGATGGCCAGGGGGGTGGAGGGTTGTAGGCTAGGAGAATGGGTGAAAGATTAAAGAAGTACAAATTAGTAGTTGATACATGGTCATGAGGATGGGGAGCATGGCATAGGGAATGCAGTTAGCGTTAATGTAATGGCTAGGTGGAGAGCCAGAGGAGAGAAAGAGCAATTAGGGGAATCATATGTAAGCTATATAAATGTCTAACTAAAGTACTGTATACTTGAAACTAATAATAAAATAAACTTTAAAAAATATGTAAGTGAAACCAAAGGCAAAAAACAGGCACAGAAGTAGATTGCTAAAATGGTAGAAGTGTTTCCTGAGTCTCTCCAAGCCTGAAAATGGAAGATTCTGGAAATAGAAGGGGACCCAGTGTCCTTAAGCAGTGTGATCAGTTCAGACACCCAATTAGACCAGCTTTTTGACACCTGTACAACAATTTATCTCTCCTATGTAGAATATGCCAAACCGCAAAGCAACCCATCTCAGGGCAGGAGCAGTGAATTTAGGCACTAGTGTCAATATAATAGGACTACCTCAGAAATCCACAGGAGAAGGTGATATTTTCTAGCTCTCCCCTCAGGCCCACTGCATAGTCTCACAAAGTGCTTTCAATTAGGCAAAAACAAACAAACAAACAAACAAACAAACAAACAAACAAAAATCTCAAAAAGAAAGAAAGAAACAAACAAAAACACTCAGAAATATAATCAACTCTTTAGGAAAAATCTGTACCATGATAGACAGAAATCACATTCAACCTATAGAAAACCTTATACTCAGTAGAGAACATGAAAGGGATATGTGAAGTTATTTTATGTCTATGTCTTTGGGGGTAAAAAATTAAAGTGTTGGTGGGAGGATGGTATTACAGATTTAGATTAATGCTAACAAGATTCTGTTTGACAAATATAACTCTAAGTGCATGTGTTTACCCCTAAAGGTAAACACTCAAAAACAGAAATATAATTAATAACTTATATATTATTAGAGGAAAAAAACAAAAATAAATCCTTGAAGGAAATATGATAAGTACATATGTATAGATCAAAATGTGAAGGAAAGAGGTAGATAAGAATGAAGATAACTATAAAACACTAAGTAGGATAAAGAATGTCCAAACACATTAATAAGTATTATCAATATAAATGAATAAATTTTATGTATTAAAAACAATTTTAAAATTGCAAACAAAATAAAGCAAGCAGAATCAAGTAGAATTCAAGATGAAAAATATTAAGAGCAAAACCCAAAATATTTCATTTTGATGAAAAGAACAATCCACCATGAAAATATGATAGTCATTAATATTTATGTACCCAGTAACATAGCTTGAAATATATAAAGGAAAAATGATTAGCTGTGGAGGACAAATTGACAAAGCTATAAACCAAGTGAGAGAGTTTACTGCACCTCTCTCAGAAATGACAGAACAGATATGTAGACAAAAATAAGTGTATGAAATTGAATAATAAAATGTTGGAACAAATAGAATTTGAATTCAGTAGAAATTACATATTGTTTCATGAATTTGAATAATGAAGTAAATGTATTTGAGCAAACAAATATGTATTGCTTTGATTTTTACAAAACTGTATTTTTAAAAAACACATATAAAACATTTACAAATATTGATTATGAATTAGGACCCAAAGAAACTGTTAATAAATTATAAAAATTGATTTCATGTAATCTATGTTCATTAAACAAAACAAAATACCATTAAGAATTAACAATAAAATAGGAAAAAATAATCACAATCATTGAAAAGCAAGACATATACATGAATAACACACACAATTATAGAGAATTGTTGAGTTAGAGAAAACATAAAAAAGGAGAATGCTTATCAAAAGTTATAGCAAAGATACACTTGGAAATTTTAAAATCTGGTAAACACTGAATAATTAATGGCCATAAAATAAAGTATAGAAAATAAGAAATTTTGGAAATAAATGAGCTGAATTTTCAATTTAAAAAGCTAGAAAAGGAAAATTTGGCCATTTAACAAAAAGCAGAAATAATAAATTTACAGTGATAATAACCAAAAATAATGACATGAAAAGATAAAACATGGAGTTAACCAAAATACCCAGAGAAGTCTTAATTATTGATGTTAATATTTATAATATTATTAAATAGTATTTATAAAATTTACATTAATGTGTTTGAATTAGAAAATCAATGTTGGGTTATTTCTTAGTGCCCTGTATAATCTTTGGCAGAAGTTGACTGCTTTATAGCAAATAATTCCAACTGTTTGACTAATCTTATCTTCAGAGGAGATCAGAGAATGTGAAGGCCTCCATTCATCTGCTGAAAGTGCCAAATAATCAGATACAGACAATACTAGATGGGGAGCAGTGGGCAGGGCGATGAATTGCACTTCATACAGCCCAAAATAGTCTGTGCCCATTTACCAAGACCCTCAACAGGTCAAAGGAGCTATTCCAGGAAACACACTCTAAAACAGTGACCTTGAATCTTGGCTGGCTGATAATGGACCACAAAGAATTGATAAAATGTAACTGCTCACTAGAAGATACATGGTTTCCTTCAGCAGACAATGAAAGATGAAATAGATTGGCTTAAAAATAACACCAAAGAGCTTTGGGCTTATTGATTTTTATAAATGAAATCTTTTGGGTGCCATTTGATTATAAAGACACTCTGACAATCTATCTTCCTGGAATAAAAATAGATATTTATAAATTAAATATGCTTTACTTCTGAAATATATGCTGAAGTAGAAATAGCTTAACCACTACTGGCCCATTTTCTTTCTTTTTTAAGCTAAAAAGATCTTGCTTAGCTTTTTATTTGTAATGAAGTGGAGAACAATGCAGCGAGGCCTTCTCAAATAGTTGATTTACATAAGATTTAAGAGTTGGATTGAAGCTGGATCTCTCAGGCAGGAGTCCGGCCCTCATCCAGCCTCATTCTTTGCTAGACAAACTCATACATATTATAATTTTTATTTAAATTGACATTTCTTGTAGTTTTCTGAGTAGTTAAAATAGTCTACACTTCTTAGTTTATAGACTTTTTGTTCCTTTCTCCATCATATCATTTCCTAAATTATATTGTCTCTTTACCAAGCCACACCTCATCCTGTCTTGAGGAAGCAAACCAAAGTTACTGTGTACTCTCAAAGGTGAAAATCAAATTTTATTTTTGTTTCTAGGAACTGGGAGAAAGAGAGCAAAGAAAAAAGAAAAAGGGATCATGAAGCTCAATTTTAGTGCTTGGTTATACTGTAAAAGGTATTGTTTAGATCACTGCACATTTCACTACACTTAATCTACACACAAACGTTGCAATATTGACACTGATATCTTCTGATCATCTATGAAGCTTACAAAATTCAAAGACTTTGGCAAAAGTTACAATGATGGTTAACAATATATCCTCCATCTAATTATATAGTTCGTGCTCTGTGTTTTACTATAATTATGTCAAATTTATAAGGAAAATTACTTGTCTGCAATGTTGTCTGTCATTCCTTACAAGATATGAGCCTCCTAAATGTACAGTGAATATTTCAGTTACCAATGTACATGAAAAAAATAAGATCAAGTCATATGAACTTTTTGATGATGGTGTTTTTTAAAGTAAGAGTAGGACAGACCCCATTTTGAAACATGGCTGAAAAAAGGTAAGAGAAAGCTCTTATGGGAATGAATGGAGTTGTCAAGGAAAATGCACAATTCAGTTGTTCATCACCCAATAGCAATTGGAGTATGAACCCATTTAAGGCATTTCTAGATCTGATTTGATAACCGAAGTTACAGTAAGATCACTTTCTTTGGCATGATATAAATTAATTTGCTAACTCCATAGCCTTCAAGTAATGATGAAGCTTTATACACATGTGATTTTTTTCCTGTAAGATTATGTCTACCTATTTTAATTATAAATTTATTTTTTGTATATGCATATCTAAACTTATTAATATATAATATACATGTATATACATACATAAAGATTATTTTACTTCAAATAGCATCAAGTAATTGTAACTAGTTTAAGCATGAATGAATGGGAACTTTGGAAATTATACTCTGCTCTCTCATGGAGTCAAAGGAAGTTGTGAATCAAACATCATGTAAGAAAGAACTAGAGCTTATATAACCCCAAATCTTTGATGTCAGGAGTTTACCAAACTTCTTTCTAATTGTTAACATAAATATGATTCAGCTCACAGTTTTTAGTTCATCTTGGATGTGGTGTTCAATTCTGGACCTATCATTACAAAATAGTCACAGGGATATAAAGTACAACATAGAAAATATAGTCGTTGATATTTTAATAACTATGTGTGGAGCCAGGTGGGTAGACTCATTGAGGGGAACACTTTGTAAATTACATAAATGTCTAACTCTATGATATACACCTGGAACTTAATATTAAATTTCAACTGTAATTCAAAAATAAAAATTAATTTAGTTAATGAGAGTGAGTGAGACTTAAAGACATGAGGTCTGGATTTAAAACATAGTTTGTTAAAAAAAAACTCATATAATATAGATGTGGCTGAGGGAGGATTCTGCATTGTTTCAAAGATACTTAACACAAAAGAGGAAATCATCAACCTGGGTGATATATCCATTTATGAGAATTTTTATAAAAATGTTCTCTAAACTTTATTTTTATATTTTTAATATTTTACAAGTTCAGACAAAATTAAACCTGATTAAAGATTCAATATGGATTTTGACCAAACTAGAATTTTGACTCTATTTTGTTGGCCCACCTGGTTTAGGTTTTGTTATAAAAATGACATGGTGGTTGAAGAAAAGAACATGATATATTCAGGATGTCGAAGCACATAATCTGTAGTAACAACTGCCCATATTGCATTTCCCAAAGATGGTTATATCAATATATATCCCATCCCACATACTGCTTTTATAAAGCAATGTTAACACCTCTGCATTAGCAGATTTAGTCTATGTTCCTTTCCATTGAATGTGGGTAGAACTTCGTAACTGCTGCAACCAAGAGAACTGGCAGATGTGACATTGCAGGACAATAAAAAAGGTCATAAAAGGCAAAAACAGTTTCTGCTTGGCCCTCTTTCTTTCTCAGGCTGCTTGTTCTGTAGGGAGCCAGTCATCATGCCCTGTAAAAGTTCAAACTAGCCTATGTGGAGAAACTGCTTGGAGAGAAACTGAAGCCCCAGCTGACAGCTATCATCAAACTCCAGACATATGAGTGTACAATTTGGCAGTAGATTCCAGCCTCTAGGTCTTACACCTCCCAGTTGAGTGGAGGCAGCCTTTGCTGAGCCCTGCACAGAATTCAGATTCGTGACCAAATTTGAAAGTTATTGTTTAAAGTCACTAAGTTTGGGGTTGATTTGTTATGCAGCACCAGCTAATTGGTACAGATATCGGTACCCGGATGTTGTATTCAGCCATAAGCAAAAGCTAAAATTGTAATAATAGTGTTGTGACTAAGTGATAGACAGTAGTTGGAAGGACTTGAAGAAGCATAATGGCCCTTGTGGAGGATGCTGGTGAGAGCTTAAAGGAAAGTAAAGGAAATGTAGTTGAAAATTGAAGAAAAAAACTCCTTTAAGTAGTTTCAGGAAGTTTAGCCGCATTGTTATGTGTTATAACATGGAAAGTAGAAAATGTATCTAATGAACTAGATGGTCTAGCTAAAAAGAATTTCAGGCAAAGTGTTGGAGGTATTACAAGACTTTTTTTACCTGCATATAATAAAATGTAAGGAGAGAGAGACAAGCTGAAGAAATAACTGTTAAACATAAAAGAGACAGGAATTACTGGGTTTAAAAATACAACTGCTTCTCATTTCCAGCTTCCTCATTTCAAAACTAAGAAAGGGTTTAAGAACAATAATAAAGTCCTAGGCAGGCTGAGAGATGCATTATTAAAACCTCCAAAAGATATAAAGTAGTGTCTCAGGGAGCCAGTCAAGCAGACAAAAAGCATGACTGAAAGATCCTTTCCACTAAACAAAAAGCCCTGTAAAGGCCATGTCTCACAGCTGACTTAAAAATTCCAGAGGAAAACTTTTCTATAAGACTCATGGATGCAATGCTTTGTCTATTAGAGTTAATTATAAATTGATTCATAAAAAATCCACAAAACTTAAAAAATACATAATTTTGAACTGAAGGAGATAAAAATTATACAAAATGAAAATAGCCCTTTAGATATATAAATTACTTCTATCAGAATGAACCCTAGGAGAGCTAGCTACCTAAAACACTAGCCATTCCTTATGAGAATAAGGAGGGCAACTGAGAGGGCAGAACCAAGAGGTCAGAGAGGGAAAAGATGACCATAGAGAATTGTTTGCAAGCATTTGGACTGGGTTCTAGTCTGGTCACCAGCATCATCGTCCACATGGATTTCAGAATTGGAGCAGTAACTACTGTGTGCCTCCTGTTTTTTTTTTTTTTCTTTGAACAGGAAGGTCCATAGCAGTTAACAAATGCCGGCTCCACTATTGTATTTTATGTGTGTAAAGGGCATATTATTTGCCTTTTTAGTTCACAAGTATTTAGATAGGAAGAAACTTTACTTGAAAGCTGTCCTTAAGAAATATCACCTGAGGAGTTGCTCTGGCAGCTATATATGATTTGGATGCTAAGAACCTGGATTTTGAAAAGATGCCTTATTGAGATGATGAATTAGCATATTTTGGATATGAGAGAGGTGGGAATTATTGTGGCCAGAGAGAGGACTGTGGCAGATACTTTCATAAATGGAAGCATCAGTGTTTATTTGATTTCAAACATTCTTCTCATGGTGTGGTATTGATATACCTCCATCAAAAGATGAATTTCACAACTGCGTTGACTAATAGAATGCAGAAGTGACACTGAGAATTCCTAAGCTAGGTCGCAAAAACCAATCTAGCTTCTACTTTGTTTCTTCTATCTTGTCTTCTCTGCTCCTCTCTCCACTCTCTTCATTCTCCTTCCTTTCCCTCTTTTTCTCCTCCCTCTCCTCTGCCTTCTCATCCTTTTCCTCTCCTTCTTCTCTCTCTGTCTCCATCTCTGTCTCTCTCTCCCTGATATCCGCTCTGAGCAAGTCAGACACTGTGCTGTGAGAAAGTCCAAACTGGCCCATGTGGAGAGGTCACATGGAGAGACCATGTGAAGAGAAAATTAAGAGATGAAGCTCTTAATAACTACCAGATATATGAATGAATAATAGGCTTTCAGATGTTTACAGTCCTCAACCTTGATGTTTATAGGGGGAGCTTTCGTAAGTTCTACTCAAATTTTAGATTTGCGAGCAAAATAAATGTTATTGTTTTAAGCCACTACATTTTGGGGTATTTGTTATGAAGCACTAACTAACTGGAAAAAATACATATGTTGAAATGTTAACATTCTAAACCTTTGAAATTAATATATCCAAATTTTACCAACCGTGTCTAAAAACTAGGAGCATATGTACCTTTATGACAAAACACAGGGCTCTAGTCCCCCATCCACTCAAGCAAAAACTCATTCTTTATCAAACTCAATCTCTGTCTTCTATGTTCTATTGCTTAAAAAAGGAGACACACACACACATCTGTTCTTCCCTATCTCTACAATCTCTCTACCAAAACACAACAAATCCTTTTATACAGGAAACTTAGTGATCAGAAGTGTGTCTCTACTTACTGGTCTCATTGTCACTAAAGAACTGGTGTTAATGGTTAGATCGCTAATAAAAACATAGTTTTGTCTGGATTCCTCTATTTTTACATAATAGAGATATCTTTTTGGGCCTGTATTAGAATTCCTTCAGGTCTTCTCCAAGTATTTATTCTTCAGTTCTTAAACTTTGCTCAAGTTTCAGCAATTTTTTTTCAAGCCATGTCCCCAATGCTTGGTTTCCCCACCATGTGAACTAGAATCTGCTGCTGGCATTCTGCTTTTCTCATTAATGGCTGGATGAAATCACAGCTCTGTCTCCTTAAAGTGAAAATACCATCTATTTAGGGTCACTGACATCGTCAGCATTCTGCTGCAGCTTTGGAATAGAAGTAGTGCTATATACACATTCTCATCTATAAACCTCAGAGAGATATGGTATTTTAATGACACAATAGATATAAGAACTAAAACTGGAAAGTAGTGAATATTCAAGAAATAATTCTTTGTAATATTTTTATTCTTACCACAAGTAACTTGATTATCCAGAAGAGTATTAAAGAACAGTGATAACAGTAATCATATATATGTATGTGTGTATATATATATATGTATGTATATATATATGTATATATAGTAACATTAGCAGAAAGAGTTTGATATGAGAACAGATGCTCGCTGTACAGAGCACTAGTGCCTTTTGCATTCTACTGTTGAACAACTCTCCATAAGCCACAGCTCAAAGGCATCACTGGTTAATTATTTTATAACCAATGTCATGGTAGGTTTCATGTGAAGATATCTTTGTTATAATCAAAGTATTCATTCTATTTTTCACCTGTTTTTTTTTAGTTGAAATTAATGTATTTCAGTGTTCTTATATGGTTTATGGAAACATATTTTTAACCATTACATGTAACATTAAATTTCGTGGATCAACTGTAACTTACTCAACCTTTCCACTATTATTGAAACTGTAGATTGTTTTCTATCTTTCACTAATGAGAGTCTACATGCATGGAGACCTATTTAAAATAGTTTTTCCCCCTCAAATAGTGGATAGTTTATTTAATACTATCAAAAACTAAAAAATGATTTATGCTTCATAACATATATTATTATTTTATTCTTTGATATTTTGTTTTTATTTTCATTGTTACCTTCAATACACAAGAGAAACATTTTCTTATTCTTTCTAGGTTTCAATATTTACCTTATTTATATTTCACCAGTTTCATAAATGAATAAAAGTACCAGTTGCCTTAATGAACATTTGTTTGATTATTGGCAAAAATGGACTTTTTTTCCATGTCCTTGCTTATGATGTTTATTAGTTCCTACTCCTCTTATGAATTGTCTGGGGTTTTTTTGCTCATTTACCTTTAAAAGTCATACAACTAATTTCAGATGAAGTCCATATTTGAAGCAAGAACTGTCAGGCCTTCGTCTTTTTTCTCATCCATAAACCTCAGAGGGATATGACATTCTAATGACACAATAGACATAAAAAACTAAAACTGGAAAGTAGTGGGTATTCAAGAAATGATTCATGATAGTATTATTTTTGTTGTTGTTGTTGTTATTACAAGTAACTTGATTATCCAGAAGAGTTTATTTTTTCTTTTCACATGGCTGATGCCTAAGCTGAGCAAGACAAAACTCAAGAGAAACTGCCAAAGACTGCCTGATTTTTTCTAACCTAGCTTTGCAAGTTACTCCAGTGCTACATTATCTAGAAGACTATTAAAGAATAACGATAACAGTAATCATATCATTATTTGATCCCTCATATTTATGAAAATACCTTTGTTTTTTCCCAGTTAATTATCATCTTGAATATTGTTTCTTAGTATATACCATATTAGAAAGAATTTTATTATTTAATGAGGTCTTTGGTTTCTATTGAGTTAAATTTTATTTTGCTTTTTTTTTTCTGAGTTGACTAATTGACTTGATGTTTTATTAAAGAAAGTTTCTTAAAATTTAACCATTTTTGTGATAAAAGGTTAAAACTTATTTGGAATTATTTTAGTGAGACACTAACTTTTTTTCAAATTAAGTTTATTGGGGGTAACATTAGTTAATACAATTATATAATTTTCAAGTGTACAGTATAATTTAACATCTGTATATTCTATTTTCTGTTTACCACTCAAAGTCCAGTTTTATTCAGCTACCATATATTTGATCCTCTTTACCCACTTCACCCTTCCCCTACTTCCCTATATCTGACCCCCTTTATCCTGTCTATCTCCACCCTCCTCCCTAACTCCCTACCCTCTGGAAACCACTAGTCTACTAACTTCTATTAAAAAAGAATTGAAGGTTTCCAAATCTATGTTTATTGATCTATAGTTTTCTGTTTGTATTATACTGGTATTAAATATACTGGTTTTATTTTCCTTATGAGTGAAATTGATTTGCTTTTTTTTTTTTTTAGATCATGTTTTGTAATGTGGAAATTTTCTGCTGCTGAATATTTATAAGAACTAACTTTTATAGTCAATGAGACCTAAAGCTTCAATTGTGTCATTTTTTAACAAATTTTTAGTTACATTTCATGTTACATACATATTCAGTTTTTCTATTTCATTTTGTAATAACTTTGGTAATTTGAACCTTAACATGTTATGAAAATTATCTGTTGCATAAAAATTTCATATTAATCAATAGATACTATCTGTTATATTTTTATTATGCTAAATATTTCTTCTGAAATTATTGTATCTTTTTTCTTTCATCTCTATTTGCAGATTTCCCCCTATTTTTTAACTTGTTTCATTGGATATTTACTATTTAAAACACAGAATAATGTCTTTCAATTAATATTTAACCATTTTCATATTCATTATTTTTAACACCTTTTTTATTTTTTAAATTTCCAGTGCATAACATTATTATTATTTCATTATCATTATTATTAAAATTGATTTGTAAACACCTTTTTATGTGTCTTCTCTATAAGACACAACTCTAGAAAAGGTGTTAATGTAATTGGAGGGGATCACTTCATAGATTGTATAAATGTCTAACATTTTTAAATTTAAGAAATAAAGAAATAAAAAAATAGACAAAGTGTTTCAAAAATTTCACTTATTTAAGCTATATTTATTATCAAATTTTGTTAGACCATTACTAGGCAACCATGATATAATAATGACTATGTTATTATTCTTACCACTTGGAGCTTACATGGGTAAAAAAGAGATATTGGTAAAGAAGAAGCATTTATAAAACATTATCACAAATATTAAAATAAAAAACACATGGAAACACAGTAAAGAAAGCCCATATGAGAAGTACCATAAAATATTATGCAAATATTAAATATTGTATTTGATTTGCTTTTTTACCCATGTCATCTTAAGTACCTAAAATACTTTTTGTGTCTACCTTCCATCATCTCTCTCTCCCCTTTTGATAGGATACTGGTGAGATATGTAAAAACAGTGGCTCTAATCTATATCTCTATCTATCTTATCTATTATCTATCTATCTATCTATCATCATCATCATTCATCATCATCATCTTTATCATCATCATCATCTATCTACCTAATCTATCTATAACCTATCTATCTACCTACCATTTATTTATCAAGCTTATCTAATTTGTCTATCTACACAACTACAGGCTCAGAAATAGGCTTTCATGCATGTACTGGCCACTATGAGCTAAAAGCCAGTTTGGCATCGCAACAACCCTATTTGACCCTTGTGGCACTTTATTTATTACAGCCCATTGTTTTCCAAAGTTGCTTCCACAGTTGATAGGTATTACATGAAAAAATAAGTTGGGAATCTCTAAGCCAAATAATTATATTTTTATTAGATTTTGGGGGACTTTAATGTGCTTTGAAATGTCCAGGAATAGAATATAGCATAAGTAATTTTTCACATTAATTTAATCATGGGTTACTTTGTTTTGGAACCTTCTTAAGAGAACAGTATTCCTTTAAATAGATTTTGGGAAGATCTCTTTTGTACTATCATGGATATATTGGATTTTGGAGTCTGTCAGCCTCAGAAATGAGACAGAAAGGCCACTGAATTTATCTACATGTATTGGGAAATGTTAATTACAGAATAAATCACAAGTAATACAAAAGGCATACACACAATAAAACATACAATACAGAATATAAATATATATTTACAAAAACTTGTTTTAATGAGACAAAGTGTATGCATGATGAATTATATAGAGAATGACTATGATACAATTTAGGAGAAAAAATATGTACTCTGTTTTGTGAAATGGTCAGCACAATGGCATGAAAGATGTAAAAAATGATCACAAGAATGACTTTTTATTTTTAAATTGGTGAAATATGATTCATAGTTACAAAAATCAAACTATATCTGGCTGGGTAAAAGATATAACAAGTTCAGTCTACCTCAACTTGTGTGACACCAAAAGATAACTCATAGTGAAGAGAGAATCTCTAAATTCTTAAGGAAACCACTAGAATTGCCTGAAGATCGGTGATAATTCAAAACAGTACAACAAAACAGGCCATCGACCTAGGAGGTCTTTACTTCTAAGGTGGGAAATAATATTTGACTCTATATCACTTTTTTTTTAATTTTTAAAAAACATTTCAGACTTTGAGAAGTGTTCCAAAGACAGTTCCTGTATATCCTGTACATAGTTTATCCTAATGTTAACATCTTACATAGCCATGGTTCAATTATTAAAACTGAAAAATTAATGAGAAAAAGATGAATAACTGAACTATAAACTTTATTCAGATTTCCTCAGTTTTTCCACTAATGTATTTTTTACTCTAAGATCCATTCTTGCATTGTACATTCCATTTAGTTGTCATATATCTTTAATTTAATTGATAATTCCTCAATTATTCCTTGTCTTGGTTACTTAGACACTCACTAGTGATATGTACTGGTTAAGTATTTTATAAAATGTTGTATGACTTATGTTTGTATGATGTTTTCTCATTAACAGATTGAGGTTATACATTTTAGAAAAGAACATCTGAGAGGTGATGACCCTTTTATATTACATTATTATCAGGAGCATGTGATATCAATATGAGAGGTAATGTTAACTTTGATCACTTAGTTAAAGTCCTTTTTGATAATTTTTCTACTATAACATTATTTTTACCTTTCCTTGCTCTATTTATTACATGTGACTCACTAAATCCAACCCATGCTTAAGGGATGAAAAATTAATCTCCACCACCTGGGAGAAATATCAAAGAATTTGTGGACATATGTTAAAATCACCATAGTAGTTAATAAATATTTCAGGAGGCATACTTCGATGATATGCAAATGTCCTCTTTCCTTTTAATAGTTCTTGCACTAAATATATCATCTATCAGTGCATTTTGTTTGCAGCAATTATTACCATGAAATTCTAGTGATGATTTTCCATTTTCCCCCCTTTTTTATTTATTGTAATTATTCTGTAAGGACAAGTGACCATTTATGCCATATTTATTTATTGTTATATATTTATATCACTATGGACTTATGGGTATTTATTGTATTCTTTGGGTTATAACCAATTACTATCACTTTTCATTTTGCTGCATGAATGATTCCAACTTTAGTCACCAGGGGCTTTTTCGGATTGGTTCCTGTGACCTTCCAACATACCCTCATGTTTTTATGTTTCTTCCTCTTTTAAGCATTTCCTTAATTCAGGCACCAAAAGATACCTCAGGCTTATCTTTTATAATCCTGTCCCAGCCCTGATATTGTCCATTTCTCCAAGGAGCCACAATAGTAGAAATCAAGGTCTCTCTTTCTCTCTCTTCATATGTATATGTTTATATATACAAATACATATGTATATAGTATTATATTATAAAATATATATAGCATTATATGATATAGTAAATTTTAGTCCAGTTTTATGTGTTCATTCTAACATTACCTCATTGTTTATTTACTGCATCTTTCTCTGACAGTGAAATACCTGGCTTTTACTATCTAAATTCAAATTATTTTGTCTAAACTTGGTGTGTATGTAAAGTAGTTTCAGAATTACTAAACTGTATTCCTGTTAGAGACAAATTTACTAGTTAGAATATAGTGTTTACATACAGTTCTTTTCGTCTTTAGCCTCATGATGTATCTGGTTGAAATTATTGTTTCCTGAATATAATTAGGCCATTATCTTTTTTCCCCAACACTTTTTAATGTGGTTATATTACATACTTGCAACATACTTAGATGCATTTGTCAGTCTAGATTACATTTTGAATTTCTGGGACCTACTAATTTTCTTCCCACTTGCATGATCAACTGATTCTAGTCATGGATTTGTCTATCTCTGATTTTAGCTCTACTAATTATTTCTCATGCTTTTTGAAACTCTGTTGTTAGATGCACATACTTTTAAGATTAATATGTTTTCTCAAATAATTAAACTATTTTAACATGAATTAATGTCCATTTTTGTTTCAGAAAATATTCCTAGTTTTGAAGTTGACTTTGTGTGAAATTTATATAAGTACTCCAGCTCTCTTTTGGTTAGTGTTTGCAAGATATATTTTACATTCTTTTAATTTCAACTTATCTATTTTTAAATTTAATGTAATGTCTTATAGATAGCAATAGTCAGGTCTTATTGGTGTCCAGTTTGACAATTTCAAACTTTTTAAAAATTTGTTAATGCCATTTAGCTTCGATGTGATTATATATAGAGTAGAATTAATATCTACCACCCTGTTGGCTGTTTTCTATTTGTTCCATCTGTTCTTTATTTCTTTTTCCTCTTTTAATGACTTATGTTGGGTAATTTGAAAATTTTATTTCTCCTATTGACCTATTATTTATACCATTTAAAGCATTTTAGGCATGGCCCAAGCGTTTGCAGTATACACTTTTAATTAATATGAATCTACCTTCAAACAGCAGTACACTTCTTTGCATAAAGTATAAGGATCATATGTCAAAGAATATATTCCCAAACTCCATCCTTTGTGATATGTTGTTATATGTTTTACTTTTATACTTACTATAAACTTAATACATTTATATTAAGATTGTCAATTATCTTCTACAGCAATTAAAAATAAGTAAATAATATGAATTTTATTTCACCACTGTATTTTCCACTATGATGATTTACATTTCTTTTTCTAGATCTAAATTTCCAAAGAATATCATGTTCCCTTTGCCTCAACAACTTCTGTTAATATTCTTGTTGAAATGAACAGGACAAACAAATAGAGACTCATGGACATGGACAATGGACTAGTGGTAAAAGGGGAAAGGGAGAAGGGGGAGGGAGAAAAGAAATAAATTGTTAAATAAATAAATAAAGTGTTCAAAAATATTTCTTGTTGAGTAGATTTATTAGCATTATATTATCTTAGGTTTTGTTGATAAGAGTATGTTTTTATTCTCTGTTCCTTTCATTTTTTAGTTACCATATAGCAAAACTGACCCTTTATGTGTATATTTTAATGTACAGATTTATGTAACCAACAACACAGTAAGGAAACAGAATAGTTTTACTCCCAAACAGTCTCACATCCATTTTGGAGATTCCTTAAGTTTAGACTAGGACTATGGGTTCCTAAGATTTTCCAGAGGTCATTTCTCAATGTGTGCTTTCTTCTTGGCTTTGCATCTTCCCTTGCTCTGTGCTCCAGGAGGAATTTGTCTTCTACAGTTCTACAGTTAGTATTTCACTGTTATTTTTTTGGTCTATGCTTATTAGCCTTTGGCAGGACAACAGTAAGGGAGATGTTCTCTGATGTTCTGCCTACATCAAACTTAAGTAGGCATTATAGTCCTGCTTTCTTAGTGTGTGGCCATCCTAGTGATCTTGTCCCTCCTTTAGCTTTTGTGCCATGCTTAATACATATTCCTTCTCCTTACACTGTTAGATTATTTTTGTTTTCCATTTTTTTTCTGCTTTGCCAAACTGTAACTACCTCTAGCAAAACTTTGTGATCACCTTTCACTGTAAATAGGGCTTTTAATCCATACAAGGAATAAGTAAGATACAAGACCTAATTATTGAACTTAAATAAATCACTAAATGTAAAAACTCATATTTGAGTTTATCAGCAAACAGTCACAAATAAAAAGAGGCTTAGTGGATGAAACATAGGTTAGAAGAAAATATTCACACTGAAGAATGAAGAGGTCAAGCAGGGACAATACAAAAAAAAAAGTAAAAAGCATATGAAATATGGTAGAAAGATAAAACATATGTGCAATTAAACTCCCAGGAAAAAAGGGAAAGAGAAAATGTGGGCATTTAATATTTTAATAGATAATTATTTAGAATCTTTTTATAAATAGACAAGTAATATAAAGTTACATATTCAAGAAGATGAATCTCAAACTGGAGAAGCACTTTGAAAACCATACATAGGCACATAGTAATAAAATTACAATCCAAAGATGAAAGCAGCTCAGAGTTAGGGCCAGAGAAATGTATCAAGTTAAAATCACAATATATAATGCAAGTAGATGATTTCTCAACATAAATAAAAGAAAAAAGAAAACAATTGCATTATATATTCAAAGTGCTGAAAGAAAAAAAATATTAGTGAATTTAAAATTTTATACCCAATACAAATAACCTTCAGATGTGAAGCAAAAATTATATTTTCGAATACACACACTAAGTCAAATGTTAATATTTTCAAAAAGAAAATAAAAATAATACCAGATAGAAGTTCAAGAGAGCATAAAAGAGCATAAAAGAGAGCAACAGACAGGTCAAAATGTATTATGGGACTTAAAACTATGTAAAATTCAAATAATTAAAAGACTATATATGGTAGGAAATGATTAAATGTAGAGATAGTACTATAATGTCCTTGCTTTGTCTAATAAATAATAAAAGTAGTAATTTACATTGGATTTTATTAGTCAAGGTTACATATTGAATTTTCTAGGTTAACAAGCTAATAACAAGTAAATACAAGTATCACAACTAAGTAAATAAGTAATAATAATAACAACAATAATAATTCTTAAATAAAGATGGGAGAGAAAAAAGAAGATACAGAAATGGTTAAGTAGCAAATAAAAATGATAGATTAACATAGAAAAATTGATATTGGATGTAAGAAAACAAAATAATTCCATTAAATAAAAATTTGATAAAAATGCCAATTCAACAGGAAATTATACAGACTTTAAATTTCTATGCATCTGGAAATACCCTCTCTATTGATTTCTAAGGACTACTGTAACAAAGTGAATGACTCAAAACATTATAAACTTGTTTTTTCACAGTTCTGAAGGTTAAAATTCTGAAATCAAGGTTGTTGGCAAGGCCATGCTTCCTCTGAAACACAGGAATCCTTCTTTGCCTCTTCTTAGCATTAGGGGTGACTGTCAGTTTTGGCAGTTCCTTTGTTTGCAGCTTCAATACTCCAGTTGCTGCCTCTATCATCACATGGCATTCTTTCTGTGTACATCTGTATCTTCACATGGCATTGCCCTCTCCATGTCTCTTTTCCCTTCTTGAAAAAATTGTCATTCTGGTATAGGGCTTACTCTAATTTTGTATGACCTCATGTTAACTTATACCTGCAAAAACCTTATTTCCAAATAAGTCTACATCACAGGTTCCAGGGGTCAGGATTTCAACATATCTTTTAGGGGGACTCAATTCACCCATAATAGCCACGAAATATGCAGAGCAAATATTGACAAAACTAAAACAAAAATAAATGAAAAGATGTAGACAAGAACAATGTGAATGATATTAATATATCATTCTGTTACTGATAAAAATAAGACAAAAATCAAAAGAATCTTGATTAAAATAATGATTAAAACTATGCATTCAACAGTAATAAACTTTATGCTCATTTTTAAGAATTCATGACTATTAACCCAAACTGACCAATTGCTGGGATACATGAAAATTCCAAATAATTGAAATTTTCAAAGCCTTTAATGAAAAGAAATTAGATACTAACACTCACTGGGATATTGGGAAACAATGATTTTAAAGATGCTGTTAAAAAGAGCATACAGATACAAATACAAATACAAAGAGGGAGTGAGGGAGAGAGAGAGAGAGAGAGAGAGAGAGAGAGAGAGGAGAGAGAGAGAGAGAATATAAAATATTTTCTCTGACTATACAGGAGTTATGGTAGAAGTCAGTAGCAAAAAGACAACTGAAATTTTCTAAATGCTTAAAAATTAAGGAGTATACTTCTAAATAATTGCTGGATAAAATAAATTTAAAATTGGAAATTGAAACAAAAACAAGAAAATAATTAACCTTAGATGTGAAAGGCCTTTATTTCAAGAAGTTCAAGAAAAATTATCAAGTTAAATCCAAAGAAGGTAGAAGGAAGGACACAATGAGGACTAGAGCAAGCACATTGGAATCAAAAATAAATCCATTAATGCTGAGTGAAATAAATCAGATAGAGAAAGATAAATACCATATAATTTCACTTATATGTGGAATCTAAGGAACAAAAAGAACAAACTAATAAAAATCAAACTCACAAATACAGAGGACAATCTGGGAATGGCCAGAGGGGAGGTGGGTCACAGGGTTGGGGAGAATAGCATAAGGAATGCAGTTAGCATTAATGTAAAGGCTAGGCGGAGAGCCAGAGGAAAGAAAGAGAAATTAGGGGGATCATTTTATAAACTATGTAAATGTCTAACCAAGGTACTGTATACTTGAAACTAACAAAATAAAATTTAAAAAATGCATTGGACAGAGAATAACAAAGGCAAAGTAATTAAAGAAGATTAACATAATTGATAAACTTTTTAGGTAATGAATAAGCAAAAAACAAAATGAATGATAATAACTCCATTGTTATAAAAGAAAACCGTTCCAACAGAATCCATAGCCACTTTTAAAGATAATAAGAGGGCACTCTGAGCAATTTTCCGTCAATAACTTTGAAAACTTTTAGAGAATATAACAACCAAATATGATGCAAAGAGGTATAAATAACCTGCCTAGTCCTATATCTATTAAAAAAATTAAATCTCTATGCTGCCCACAACGCAGCTATGCAACCACACTGCAATCTGACAAACTTTCACCAATGAAGTCTACCAAATATTTATGACAATATAACACAAATGTTAAACAAACTTGTAAGAGGAAATCCTTCCTAATTTATTTTATGAGATCAGCATAACTTGATAACAAAAGCTGACAAGGAGTTTGCAAGGAAGGGCAACATTTGAGGGACATAGGGACAAAATTCCTAAATACTCATCATTATACAAACTCCAGAGTTATATAAAAGTGACCATACTCTTTCAACTAAGTTGGGTTTTTTTATTTCAGGAATTAACATTTGGTTTAACATTTGAAAATCACTGTAATTCACCACATTAATAAAATAGAGAAATCACATTATCATATTAAAAAGATTGGTTAAGATAGAGAAAAGATTTTATTAGTAAATTACTAAAACTGCACACTCATGAGTGCACACACACATTCCACTCATAAATTCTTAATTTCACATATGAATTTTCAAAGTCCTAGGAGACAGAAAATTTAGATCCTAAGATTTGTTAGATGACTTTAGAAACAATAATTTCAAAGATGTAGTGGAAAAGAGAATTCACTTTCCCAAACAAGGTAGATGTGGGAGGGATCTTTGTATTTACCTAAGCTTTTGGGTAAATGGCTACTTTTTATAGGATGAAAAAGGAAATTCTAAGTGAAATGGTGCCAGTTGTCTCAGATGGAGCCCAGGGAAGTGATCAAATCCAGAATAGAAATGGCTTCGGGAGTGTCTGTGCAGACAGCGCTGAGTCTTAGAGTTCTTCTAACACAGAAAACTTCCAGTAAAGAACATCTTTCTGCACCAGGACATAGCGAAGACTTGTTTCATAAGGCCAGGGTGATGCGGTTACTGGCAAATTTTCTCTTGTACCTTAAAAGCACCATAGTCAGCTGAGGAAGAGCTGCACATCAAAGACCCTGAAGTCTGGAAACCAAAGTATGTATCACCTGTGTGGACTGACAACCAAAAACCAATGTGAATCATTAAGTCTGAGCATATGAAGCACAGCAGACAATTATTGAGCAGGTTGCTTCCCATCTCAAACCAAAATCTTGACATGCAAACCTTGGAAAACCTAGATAAAACTCTAAGCGAGAGTGTTGGGTCCTCAGTTGTATATTATGTTTTAAACTCTAAGCTGCTGAAATATCATGTCTCAGAGAAAAAATAATGATACACATTTATATACCTAAGTTTGTAAACTGCTATAGGAACATTTTGGGACCAAGGATCTAGGTACGATATGGGGCCTGAATTTGGGGGCAGCCAGGAATAGCTGGACACTTACAGTCTACAATCATAATTAGGAATATGTTCTAGGTCAAAGGATGGTCAAAGTGGGTAATAGAAATGCAGCTCAGCCACAAAGAAGGGCTACAGTCTGTGGCCCTGGGACACCGGTCCTAGTGCTAGGAGCACCATTTAACATGGATCATGAGAACTAGCCCAGTTTCATTTGACTTTTCAAGTGCATTACCAATTAGACTGACAGATATGAAACGTCCAGAGGTCTGTTGATCTCCGAGGTTGGCCCATACAGAGCACTGCTTCTTGTACTGGGGCTCGGGTGTCATGTCTCCATCACTAAACTTCAGAAACATTTGTCCTTCATCTGTGCCTGCAAGCAGCCTCCTATATACCCTGGATCTTGGCATACACCTTAGGGAGACACCAAGTTGTTAAAAGTTAATCCCATAAAATGAGCTTCATCAGGAAAAATAAAAACATTTCGTGAATTATTAAATATCTAATTACCTGAAATTAATATAATATTGTATGTTTACCGTAACTGAAAAAAATTTTAAAATATAATAAAAAGGAAAACTCACCCAGATTCTCATCTGTATTGTATTTTAAATAACTGTATGATATTGGGCAATGCCAACTGATTTATTCTAATATAATCTAAAAAATGGGCACATGATTTCCCCATTACCAATCATGGAATGGTCTACTGGGACCTGCAAATGTAGCTTATCCTCTTTTTATATCATTAATTATCAAAATATGGAAGCCAGTATTTGTCATTCTAAAAAAGGAATGTTCCATATGTTGGGATTTAAACATAGAATAAAGTTTTCATGTCTCGCTCCCACTTCCCTCCAAATTCATCCCCTCTAGGCTGACATATTTTGTGTTTGCTCTGAACTTGGAAATAGAATGTTTGTGGCTCTGAGGGTTCTCTTGTTTCCTTCTTTTATGGGAACAGTGCAACATACACTTCTATTTTGGACAGAGACCTTCTGTTTTGAAAGTTTGGGGGAGAGAAAGGCCTGCGGCCCTTTGTCAGTACAGCATATGTCAGTGTAAAGCAGAATTAATTTTCTGAAAAAGAGAATGTGTTTGGCTTTAACCTTTTAAGGTGTTATAGCTGAGGACAAATAGTGGTGCCACGAATGTCAGGGAAGCTGCTTCTGTGGTTTAATAATTAAGTGGTGGGAGTTGATTACAGGTTGAGGTTTCTTCATTAGGGGGGCTAGTTGTGAAGTGGGCATTTGAACAATTTCTAGAGGGTGATCCACAGTTGCTTACTAGTGAAGGCAGCTTACAATGCTTATGGGCTCCCATGTCCAAGACAGATGAAATGCTACAGACTCAGAGATGGGCAGAGGGCTTCCTCTACCATAATTGTGCCATATCCTTCACAGGCCCACATTACTTAAAAAATAATTTCCCAAGAAATTGTGAGAATAAATTATATTTTAACCCTTTGCATTCTGTTTCTTCTTATTACCTTTGGGCTGAATGTGCAGTGGAAAATGCAAGGACTTTAGAATCAGACTAGAGATCTTGGGCACACTATCTATCTTATCTGAGTTTCATTTTTCCTTTTGTTAAATGGAAATGACAATTAATAATAATTTGTTGTGTAGATTAAATATGGGAAACACATAGCATACACTTGGAAAGCAGAAGATACAGAATATGTGGAATATATATTTGCTATTTTTATTAGAAACATAATACAAACACCTTTTGAGAAAAATTCCAGCCACCCAACTGCAAATGTCATTTCTGATAGTAATTTTTGATAAATATAAGTAGGATAACCATTAATTTCTCCCTCATTGATTTTATTAATCAAGCTATCACAGGTCAGGAAATATAATCTATTCATCCTCCTTTCTAAAAATGTGTTTGCTGAATACTGCTGTGTAATGTGAAATCTTCACAAGTTAGACTTAATTGTAGGTTTCATTTAGAGACACACACCACATATATACATACCTGTAAAATTTAAAGTACTTGTTTAGGTTTTAATTTAACTTTTCTCATTTTGAGGATGAGAAAAATGAGATATTGAGAGTTCAAATATAGAGTCAGAGCTCCTCAAAGTTAGAAATGACTTCAAGAGAAGCAGTTATCTGAGTGTAGATTGTATTTCTTCTACAACATCCCTGACAAATCTAATCCCTTTCTATATCTATTAATCTCAAGAAAACTGTCTACTACAGATACCAGCCCAGCCACTATCTATGAGAACTCACAAGGTCCAGCAGTTTCCTTTTAGTGTCGAATAAAAACCCACCCCCTGAAACTTTCACTCTCATTCCAGCCCTGGGTTCCTTGAAGTAGGAGTGTGATCCTCTTCCCACATTCTAGTGCCTCAATAACTCCTTGGCAGCACTGTGTCCTGCTGAGAGTTTCCTTTTTCAGGGTCTTTCATTGCCACCTTCCCCATCCTGGCCAATGCTCTGAACTGGCCCAGTATGAGGCAAACAAGAGTAGGCTGTGGAGGTTTGGCATGAGAGAGAACCTTATGAGCTCAGATTTCCAATTTCTGAAATGGAGTTAAGAGTCATCATCTTAAAGGCATACAGTGAAAAGATGTAGCAACTTGTGTATTTCTTTGCTTTCTCCCTTTCTGAACCCATGTGATTTAAGCAGAAATATGCTGTTAACTAAACTATGGAGGGTTGATTGATAGGGATCTAAGAGTCAGATCTTTCCCATGGTTAAGGGTAAAGCCCCAAATTTAAAAAAAATGAGAAAGAAAGAGATCTGTTGTGTTGCAACTTTTCTTTTTCAAAAACTGTTGCCTAATTACATTGCCTCAAAGCTATATAATTAGAACTCGTAATTTTTATCCCATTGTAAGCGATTTTAGCTTTAACAAATTTTAAATTTAAACAATATTTTATGGCCTATAGAATAAAGGTATAATTTAAGTAATGATTGTTTTATTGATCTCCCCTCTCCCCGCCCCTGGCTATAAGATAAAGGCAAATCTTATAGTTGTGGATACTTGCCATTACCTGACTATGTATTTTTGCTTTTCTTTTCTTTTTTCTTTTATTCTAAAATTCACAAAAAAATAAGCCTTCAGCAAATGACTTGAAAGTTTATTTTTTAAGCATACTTTATTGAGGGTCACAGCACCAAGCACACTGATAGTGTTGTATTTCACCTTTCTTTCTTTCTTTCTTTCTTTCTTTCTTTCTTTCTTTTCTTTCTTTCTTTCTTTTCTTCTTTCTTTCTTTCTTTCTTTCTTTCTCTTCTCTTTCTCTTCTTTCTTTCTTTCTTTCTTTCTTTCTTTCTTTCTTTCTTTCTTTCTTTCTTTCTTTTCTTGCTTGCTTCCTCCCTCCCTCCCTCCCTCCTTCCTCCTTCCTTCCTTCCTTCCTTCCTTCCTTCCTTCCTTCCTTCCTTCCTTCCTTCCTTCCTTCCTTTCTTCCTCCCTTTCTTCTTTTCTTTCTTTCAAAATACTAATGCAATTACAATATCTGGGACAATAAGAACCTCTGCAGCTGATGGCAAGTATAAAGTGTAAAGGGTAGGGAGACAAGTCCTTCTTTCTTCCCCTTCGCCTATGTGAGTCTTGATCTGGACCAAAGCTCCTACCATAGCTAACATGGTCCAGGGTAGAGGGATGCTGGGAGCCCAAGCTTGAGGAAGAGCCAGGTGAAGAAGATACAGGAAAGGGTGGGCAGAAGAATGGTTCCCTCCAGAATGGCAAGAAGGTAACACCCCTGTTCCTCATAAGGATAGAGCAGCAAACCTGACTCTAATGTAGGCTGAAACTCTCTCTGTCTAAGGTGTTCAATGTAAAATACTGGGACTGTGAGGCCACAGGGTTCGGAGGCAAAGAAAAGTCTGGTATCTGGTGAAGGTGATAGTCACAGGTTTACATAAGAAATTCTGAGCTGATAGGAGTGATGCCAAGAACTGAATCCACCACAGGAATAAAAGAAAGAACAGGGTTGAGCAACGATCAATCCAAGTAGTGGGAAGAGAGCCCATTAACAGACTGAAAGCACCCTGTAGGGCTGGTCTGCTGACTGCTCCTCGCTCTGGCATGGCACCAGGTGGGAGGCAGCGAGGTCCCCCCTAAGGTCCATCATGGACTCCTTCATTACAGGAGGAGGAGCTCTAGCTTCACAGCTAGTATGGTTGATATCCACAGGCTCTAGGACTTGGTGGTAGACTTCTGTCTGCAGCTGGCAGAGCCCTGGGTTGGCAGAGGCAGATAGATTGTCTCCAGGCTCCCTGGTCTTAAGGCCAGGGAACTGGAACATGTGTAGCAGCTTCTGATTTAATGATAAGTGGTGACCTTTGCATCTCATCCTGATCTTCTGCTCCCCTCCAACCCCATAGTACTTCTTTTGCTCAGATAAGATGCTCACACAAGGGTGCTGAAGATTAATTATTTAGTGTCAGGAGAGGGTGGTATTTCTGATGATGAAGAGTTTCATGTAACTGCTAAGTATTATTATAATTAAAGAGCTAAGCAGATACATTTATCCTGCATCTACTAATTAGGTAGGGAAGTAAATTAATTTTCCCCTATCCATGCTCATTTTGCTTATTGGTTATTTTTATTTCAAGTACAAGGAGGAAGTCTTATCTCTTTCAGTATGGATTATGTATGCTGTTCTCCTCTGTCCAACCAATTTAGATAAAACTGGATCCACCCTAGAGAAATTTCATTTGGGGGAGTGGTGGTGGGAGGAGGAGATAAGACCTCTTGTCTAAGTGAGTTATAAATAGCAGAAAAATAAATAGAAAGTCCCAGCTGCTGTTGGGGAAAAAATATGTGTGTGTTTTTTCTTCTGTTACTGTATAATTAGCTTGAGTTACTGTCCTCTTGGCTGGGAGTGTGTGAGGGAGAGAAGGAGGAGGTGTGGAGGAAGACAGCCCCAGGCCTGGCTGGGTATAGTTTTTCACTGAGTTTCCTGGAGACAGAAGCTCCAGAAAAAAATGGTTCAAAAACAGTATCCTGTCCTAAAAGGGCAAGTCAGAAGGAAAGGAACATCATTGCTCAATGAAATTCATGGACAAGACAATGTGGATGTATGTACAAACGTATAATGACTGTAGTATTTCATTTCCTCTTTGAGCCTCATTCCCCAGCAGGTTTAATTGCTACCAATCTGTGATCTTCCCATCACTTTTCCCTGCTGTTGCATATAACTTCCAGGGGTGTCAATGCTGGCAAGCTCTGAGACTACCTCATTCCCCATCTGGCCTGCGATCCCTTTCCCAACACCTCTCCAAGACTGGCTCAATCTGAGTGAAAACTGCTCCTCTCTGGGTGTTACTAGACTGGTGTGTTACTCTCGTGATCATGGGAGATTATTTACTGTTCTATAGCTTTCTCCCTGTCTGGTACTCTGTGCCCTTGCCCCTCCCCCGCCTCCCTCCCCTACACTCAGGTAAACACATCCCAGCTCCTGGAAGTAGCAAGGACTTTAGTGGACTGTCTCAGGCCTTCTGCCAAGACATATTTTGACCTATTATTCTCTAGCTCTGCTCTTCCATGCTGAAGGACTGCAGTACTCAAAGACAGAGTTAGGGTGTGATGAGTGAGGGGCCTAGTGCATATAACTTAAGGAAGTTCATTTTCAGAAGCTCATTCCTCACTAAGGATGACCTGAGTCAAGGCCAACTTGAGTTATATGTCCTGAGTTCTCACTCACCTCACCCTAAGTCCGGGCTCTATCCCAGGGTTCTCTAGGCTTTACTCATGACAGGAGTCCTGGCAGGCTGAGTAATGGCCCCCAAAGATGGGCAGGTCTTAATCCCTGGAACTTTTGAATATGCTGATTTAAACTGCAAAAAAAAAAAAGGGGGGGGCTTTGTAGATGTTGATTAATTAAAAGATCTTGAGATGGGGGAGATCATCCTGGAATATCCACTTGTATCTCAAATGTCATCACAGTGTCCTTAGAAGGGAGCAGAGAAACCTTGAACTACTGCCACAGAAAAGAGAAAGCAATACCATGCTTTAGCAGAGAGAGTGAGATTTGAAGATGCTATGCTGTGGGCTTTGGAGATAGAAGAAGAAGACACCAGGACACCAGCCACAAGTGTAGACAGCCTCCAGAATCTGACAAAGGCAAGAAAACAGATCGTTGCTTAGAGCCTTCAGTGGGACCATTGCCGCTTTGATTCTGACCCACTAAGAATTATAAGAGAGTAAATGTGTGTGTGTGTGTGTGTGTGTGTGTGTGTGTGTGTGTGTGTGTTAAGCCACCAACTCTGTGGTATTGTATGTCAGCAGTTATTAGAAATGAATCAGAAGCCCAGCTCCTGTTCTTGACTTCCCCCAAACTACCTGGATGATTATCATCATGCCTTCAAAGCAAGGAATAGAATAGAAGGATGCAGACCTCTCAGCCTCACATCCTAAAGCCTAACTTGCTTCCCTTCAGACTCTAACTCTCAAATAATTGGCTATTGTTAGAGATTTGACTTTTATAATTCCAAAGCTCAGAGTTGACACAGGTGGTGAAGGTAGAATGGCTGGGTAAGGGGGCGGCCATGAGGGAATCTTGTTAAATATCACAACATACTTTATCTCCACAAAGACAGTGAGCAAGGAATTTTATAAACTAAGATATTTACTCATCAAACCAGCCCAGTTCACCCTCAATATGCAAATAAGTAAACAGAATGAGAAAGCTAATTTGTTCTAACCTCACAGTTAATAAAGAGCCAAATAAGGATTCACTCTTCTCCTAATTTATTTCCTCCTTCAAACCAGGAATTTAGAGCCCCTTCCCCGCCCAACCCCACTCTGTCTGGAGTTTGCAGAATCTGGAATTTAACATTTACCACCCATAATGAGCCCTAGACTGAGGGAAATACAACCCTGATAGTCACCAGTGAAGTAGTTTCTATTCACATTACCCCATACCTGTTAAATACCAGTGGGGTAAAGTAAAAGACCCCACCACTGCATAGAACATCCTCTGTAATGTGGGAATGACCTTGCCTCATTAGGCATACTTGGTCTCCCATCATCATTGTGGTACTTCTCATGTCCTCCTCCAGCCTCTGCACCAGGCTTGGCCACTAAAATAATGATGTGTTCCCCTTCTCCCCTGGTTCTAGCACATACACTTGCTTTTGCCCATTCTTAATTTATTCTGCAACTGCTAAATCAGAAGTGACCTCACTGTCCAAAGCTCCTTTGATATCCCTTGGGAAGAGTGAATGTGCTCTTCTTTGTGCCCCAGAGTTTTCACCTGAAGCTCGATCTCACTGCCTTGTGATTGTTTACTTTCCCTCTTCCTTCAACAGACAGAATATTTATCTTTCAAATTCTCTACTTTTTCTCTTAAGTGACTTGCCCAGTGCCCCAGTACATAAAGGTCACTCAATAAATGTTTGCCCAAATGAGAGAATGAAGTAACACATAAATATAACAAAGTATAATGTTATTATTGGTAGAAAATTGATTTGGATATCTCTAACCAGCACCATTAAGATGTGCCCCAAGGTAAAATAAAGCCTAAAAGATTACTTTGAAGGATCAATTCCAGACTGACTCTTTGGAAATGGGGTGAGGGAGTGCTGCAGTGACTTTTTTCTTGGTTTTTATATTTCATTTTAGTAAATATACTGCATCTCACCCACAGTGGAGCTGTATGTCTTATAGAGCACATCAACACAGAATGAGTGTTGCCTGGGAGATTATGTGGGGAATTGGAGATGAACATCAATTTACTTGGGCTGAAAATAAAAGTTTCGTGGTAAGAAAAATCAATAATATGAATCTTCCCTTGAACTCAGCAGTAGATAAATGGAAGAATCTACATAGTGATGCTTAAATAATTCCACAGAATCCAGGTGAATGGAAAAAGACTCATTTTGACCAGTCATGGAAGAGGTGGGGCAGGGAGAGGAAGCCTGAAAAAGGAGACACAGTTTAGAAGTCTCTTCCTTCTTTCCTCCTTCTATTGTACTTCTCTCACCTTCCCTATGAATTTGCCCTAAGGTGTACATGGTTCAGGAAACTCATATTTTAGGAGTTTTGTACTTTCAGCCTTTTATCTTAGTGATTACAGTTCACCCTTTAACAACACAAATTTGGACTGTGTGGGTTTACTTATACATGGACTTTTTGTCAGTAAATATCTGTATTGTTTTTGGTGTGTGGTTGGGAATCCACAGATGAAGAGGCTCAACTGTAGGCATTGATCTATGCTATTTTATGTAGAGAATTTGAGCATCCATGGGTTTTAGCATCCATGGGGTTCCAAGAACCAGTCCTCCACAGATATTCAAGGGCATCTTAAGTTTTGGGGGCATCAAAAGTTACACATGGATTTTCAACTGCGAGGAGGGTAGTCTCCCTTAACCCTGGCATTGTTCAAGAGTCTCTGTGTATATTTTAGTTCAAAAAATCTGCAATTTCAAAAGCTAAGTATTAAAGGTTATGAATTGAGGGTATAATGACTGAATGAGGACTAGGTTTCAATCCTTGATCATAGAAAAACAAGCACTACAAAACATGTTTGGCCTAAGGATAAGTCAAAAAAGACCTTAAGTATAGAAGCATTTTCTGTTTCCAGGTTTAGCGGAAATAGAAACTTATATAAGGCAGATGGAGGAGGGGAAAGAGAATGGCCTCTGGTGTCAGAGTGGCTTCAGGCTTATGTCTTTTGTTAACAGAGAGACTGTAACCTAGCCAAGTAAACTTTCTCAGTTTCCCTCACAGTTAGAAGTCCTTTCATCTTCACTGTGAAGAATCACTGTGGCTATTATACATGAGAGGACATGTGCACTATTCCTGATACATGCAAGGCACACTGAAGAGTCACAATCAATAAGTTTCTTATTCCTGTGACCACACGTCTGCTAAATCAGACACACACTAAATACTACTTTGTAGCATGTTAATGATTTATGCTATGCTTTATTATTCTAATGTCATGACTCACCCTATTGACCTTTTCTGGGAAGCTAATTTGAAATTTCTCTAGATTAAATTATAGATTTGCTTCTTTTGCGATATTTCTCAAGGTGGTTATAGATTTGCTTTCTGTTTTCTCCTCTCTTTGGGTTTCAGGACCTTACAGCATAGCATTGAGTCATGCCTGCAGATAACCAATATTGGCTTCAAATCATTGTTGAACCTTTCCACCAGGAAACTAGCCATGAGTGTGTATGCATATGTGTAAATCCATGTATATACTTGTACATGCACATATGTGTGTATATACATATACACACATACACATGCGTATATGCATGTATTTATACATAAAGAGAGGTTGAATAAGTTACTCTTAATTAATGTGAACCCCTGAAGCAGTATTCCATCATAACCTGTGATATGAATTCTCTTGCATGGAAAAATTATTTATAATAATTATTTTTAAAGAATATTCATCTTGGTTACTCTTTTTATTCATCACAGAAACCAGAAAGTCTCTCTGAAAGATTGGCATGTCAATAAATGAGAAAATGGAAGTGTTTCAGCTTTCAAGCTGTTCTTGAAAAACATTGCAAGCCATCTGTTGAAAGAGGCTTTAGTCTGGAAAACCAGGTGGTCAATATAACCAAAAGAAATGTGAAAGAGGAGGATTTAATGAAAGGTTATGGAAAACTCTCTTTGTTTTCATGATAATAACTACCACGATATTTTACATCATTGAGGAAGACTCACAAGTACTTTGTGGATTTGAACCTGGACACAGGTCCTTGTAGATGGGAAGGACTTTTCAAGAACATTTTTAACACTTTTACTCTGTGTTTCCATCTTCCAGTATTTACGGTATTGATATTTCTGATACTTACTATTTTTATAATTATTATTTCTGGTATTCTGATTTCCTTTTGGGGAATTCCTCTACTCAAAACTTTTAATAATATTTCTTTTATTTGGGATTTCTAGCTCTGAAACTCAAAAATTTTAGTATTTTTTTCCTGAGGTCTCTGAATCTTAATGCAGCAATCAGGTCAAATGTACCTTACTTTTGTGATCTTCTAATCACCAACTTAGATATAGTGCCTTTGTGGGACTATTTCTTTCTTAGAACTCCTAGAAATATCTACAAACTGGAACAAATGTAAGTCTCATTAACATTCCTAGTAGTTAGTATTGAAAAAAGTATCAATAGACAAAATATAACCTCAAACATGTTGCCCATGTTTACATGTTAAGGATAAAATTCTTACTAAATTTCTATTCTTCTTGTCTGACCACTATAATAGAAGAGGTAAGATGTCCTGGGCACTAGTTCCTCTTCATGATGGAGCTTCCTTCTGTCCCCAGAACACATACACCCTAAAGAGTCTTTTTTCAAATATGGGTCACCAAAAACTAAGAGTCTAACAGTAAGGTTGCCAACTTGAATTGTAGAGTGCAGTATTTTGAATTTATTATTTTATCATCATTTTTAAAGCTATTTGTATGGTGCTAGTGTTCTATGACATAGCACAGATCTGGGTATTCCTACTCACTTTCTGACCTTGCTTATAGATTAGTAAGTTGACTTGTGATTCACTTAGAGGAGCTTGAGACTTTCTTGAGGTTCAGAGTAGGCAGTTTTACATGTAGTACAGACCATACAACCATATGGCAGAATCCAGTTGTAACCACATTTTCTATTGTCTAGTAACTGCAAATATAATTAAAGTGCCATATTTGCATTTTTTAACATGGAAAGGTCAAGACAATATTGTCCTTTGTGTGGCTTTCATCTTTCTAGATTTTGCATTATTGTTTTAAGACAGGGAATGTTTAGCAATTTGCTCCTTTGAGAGATCTCAGAGTCTCTATTCAAAATTATAGACCATCTTACTTAGTTTCTATTCTGTTGTTATTTGACCAGGTCCTACTCTAATTGCTTGACCTAGTCCCATCTGGCCATGATAGTGAGTTCGCATTTTCTCTTTATGAAAGTGACAAAATCAAAAGTAACAATTCTAAATACATGTCACCTGAAAAAGATTTATCACTATTGATAATAAAATGGATATTTATTTCCAAAGTACTAACCTCTATTATCAATTATGGATCAGGCCACAGCCACAGTTCAGCATACTGTCTGAGGTCCCAGGACACTCTGTTCTCTTACACTCACATGAGTTCAATGCAATCAGAAGCATTTTTTTTTCCAGAAAATGGGGCATGAGAAGTTTGAGTTTATGATCTTAGGGTCACAAACATTTCACTTCTTGTAGTTAATAATTTAATGTCTGCAAAACACAGAGCTGACTCTTATTATGGCCCCAATCACTTTTTCATTGATCAGTGTGTGTGTGTTTCTGTGTGTGTCTCTGTGTGTGTGTGTTTGTGTGTGTGTGACAATACACTTCCTCTTTCAATGACTGTCCAGTAAAGAGCCAAGGATAAAGTTTTTCAGGCAGCTTAGTAGGTCTGAGATGAGCATTCACATTGCGAACTATGAAAAAAATTGCCTTCCCTGGGAGTTGATACCTTATTGTATTACCCTGTACTGGGAAAATGTTTTCTGTTGTTCTTTATCTTTTACTGAATCATTTTTCTATTTTTTCTTTGGCTTCCAACATAAAAAGGCTGTACCATCACATTAATTTAGAATGAAAAATACCAATTTTAGATACTCTTCAGTCAAGTAGGGATGAAATATGTAAACAGTGTTGGTAAATCACTGCAGCAACTGGATTCAAACTATCAAAATTTCCCAAAATTTGATTTGATTCCTAAAATTTTAAAAGAAAACAATTATTGTGATTAAAAAAAGGTAGCTTCTCAATTACAAGAATGACTATTTATTGGCTCTTAACATCTTTACATCCCTTGTTGAAATTTGAATGCGTAGTTAAGAGTTCTCAGATGTCTAGAAAGGGTAAGCTTTAACAATTTAATAGTTGATGCTCTGAGTGCTTTGGATTTGGCGAATCAGAAGATAAATCACCTTGTTTTGCTGAAGTAATTCAAACTTGGATGCTATAAACAGAGAATTAATTATTCATTTTGATCACCTTTAAGATAAAAAAGTTGCTTTAAAGATTATATAAGATATAGATTGCACTTGGGAAAATAGCAATTCCTGATGAGTAATTTTTTTCTTAAGCAGCAAAATACTCTTTCAAATTTGTTAAATTTACTATTTTGTTTCAAATTCTATATAAAGTGGTCAAATAAAAATAGTTTTTAGTATCATGGCTAATCTCTTGATTGAACAAAACAATAGATTAAATGTTATATTTAAGAGATAAATTGTTTATGTGAGTTTTTAGCAAGTATTTTTCATTTGATTTGATAGAATATGCTTTCTTAAATATATAATTTTAAGATTACAAAGGTCATACGGTCTACTCTAAAATGTAACATGGAATTTACATTGTTACTAAGAAACTTTGTTTTGGACTGAATACCTGTGCTCCCAATACATATGTTGAAATTCTAGCATGCAATATGATATTAAGTAGTAGGGCATTCAGGAGGTGTATTAGGTTTCTCCACAGAAACAGAACTATATAATAGCTAGCTAGCTAGATAGCTAGATAAGAGGGAATTTATTATGTAAATTAGCTCATTCAATTATGGAGGCTGAGATATGCCATCTGTAATCTGGAGAAATGAGAAAGTAGATGATATAATTCAAACTAAGTCTGAAGGCCTGTGAACCAGGGGAGTCAATGGTGTAAGCCTAAGTTAAGCCAAATGCCTTAAAAGTGGGGCAAAAGAAGGGAGAGACACATTACTACTATAAGCTTTGGAGTCCAAAAGCCTGTGAACCAGGAGCTCCAATGTCTTAGCTCAAGAGAAAGAATTGCCCTTCCTCCACCATACTGTTCTATTTCGGCCCCCAATGGATTAGATGATGCCTGTTCATATGGGTGAAAGCAGATCTTCTTTGCTCAGTGTACTTATTTAAATGCCAATATCTTCCAGAAGCATCCTCAAAAACACACCCAGAAATAATGTCTTAGCAAATAGCCTGGCATCCCTTAGCCCAGTCAAGTTGACACAAAGTTAAACAACATAGGAGAGTCGATAACGTCATTAAGATATATTGTCATAAGTGAGATTAGTGCCCTTATAAAAGGAACCCAGGAGCTCTTATGCCCTTTCTTCCATTTGAGATGGAAGAAAGAAAGAAAATATTTTCACTTATGACCAGGAAAAAGAGAACTTCACCAGACACTAAATCCCTTAGTAACTTTATCTTGGACATCTCAACCTCCAGAACAGTGAGGAACAAATGTTTGTTCTTTAAGTCATCCAAATGGAATAAGACACTAGGTATTCTTGTTTCTTTGACAAAACTTTATTAAGTGCTTCAGGTATTTTTGTTAAAGCCTTTGACAAAAATAATCAGAACATTTTCTTTATGCACGGTATCAATTTTCATATTCTTTGGTGTGTTTACTCTCTTTTGTGGTATTTTTCTAGAAAGAAACTTATTTTTTGATGCTTTGTTTTTGGGAAAGTTATTTATTTAGTTTTATTTAAAAAATGACTGCTAGTAATCTTCCCTCTTGCCCCATTATTCCCCAAATAGGAGAGTCTATGATTAAACCCATTGGCTAATGTTCATTATCCACTTCCTTAAGCATTAAAATAAGCACAGGCAAGTTTATTTTACTACTTGGTATTTACAGTTTATGCTACATTTTTCTCCATGATTTTAATATTCTGGATTTATAATCTCTTGAATTGTACTATAAAAAAATATATCTGATATTCATTTTATACATCAGCTCCACAGAATATTTCTCAGTATTTCTAGTGGTTATTTTTTTAATCACCACTGTTTTCATAAACGTGTTTTAAAAGTTCTGTATAAACATCATAGTTAATAGTGAGAAACTTGAAGCTTTCCCACTAAGATCAAGTACAAGGCAAGGAAGTCTCCTTTCATCATTCCTTTTCAACATCATAGTACAAGTTCTGGCAAATTCAATCAGACAAGAAAAGGAAATAAAAATATCCAGATTGAGAAGGAAATAATAAAACTGTTTGTCAACAGATGACATGATTGTCTATGCATAAAATCCAAAATAATTAACAACAACCAAAAACAAACAAACAAACAAACTTCTGGAATTAATAAATGATTATGGTATTTTTACAAGGTTAATATACAAAAGTCAATTTTTTCTTATGTACTAGCAATGAACAAGTGACATTCAATATTAAAAATAGTAACATTTACATTAACACTCCCTAAAATGAAATACTTAGGTATAAACCTAACAAAATATATACAATTTCTGTATTAAAAAAACCCACAAAACCCTGATGAGTGAAAAATCAAAGAACTAAATGAATGGAGAGATATTCCACATTCATTGATAGGAAAATTCAATATTGTCAAGATGTCACCTCTTCCTGAAGTGATCTATAAATTCAGTGCAATCTTAATCATAGTATCAGCTGTTCATTTTGTGTGTATGAATAAAGTTATGCTAAAGTTTATTGAAGAGACAAATAGCCCAGAATACCCAACACAATATTGAAGGACAAAGGTGGAAAGCTGACACTACCTAACTTGAGGACTTACTATAATACTATAATGTTCAAGACAGTGTGGTATTGGCTAAAGAATAAAACAAATAGATCAATGGAAGCAGTAAAGAGTCCAGAAATAGTCCCATATAAATATAGCCAACTGATCTTTGACAAAGGAACAAAGGCATTACAGTGGAGCAAAGAGTTTTTGTAACAAATAGTGTTAGAAAACTGGATATCCACATGCAAAAAATAATACTAAATCTAGTTACAGACCTACATCCCTCACAAAAACCAACTCAAAATGCATCACAAACCTAAGTGTAAAATATAAAACTACAAAGCTCTTAAATTATAACAGAAGAAAACTTAAATGACCTTGGGTGTGACAATAACTTTTTAGATACAACACTTAAGGTACAATGCTGGTAAGAAATATTTGAAAAACTAGACTTCATTAAAATAAAAAAAAATATTGCTCTGTAAAAGACAATGTCAAGAGAATGAAAAGATAAGCCACAGATGGGGAGAAAATATTTTCAAAAGACACATTTAATAAAGGACTGTTATCCAAAATATACTAAGAATTGTTTAAACTTAACAATAAGGAAACAATTCAATTAAAAAATAGGGCAAAGACCTTAACAAACACCTCATCGAAGATGGTATACAGATGGTAAATAAGCATTTGAAAAGATGTTCAATATCATATGTCACAAGGGAAATTCAAATTCAAATAATGAGTTACCACTACACACCTGTTAAAATGACCAAAACCCAAAACACTGACATCAGCTGTTGGTGAGGATGTAGAACAACAGGAACTTTCATTCATTGCTGGTGGGAATGCAAAATGGTACCCACCACTGTGGAAAATATCTTGGCAATTTCTTACAAAACTAAACATACTGTTACTATAGTGTGCAACAATCATGTTCCACAGTATTTATCCAAAGAAGCTGAAAATGCATGTACATACAATAACCTACACATAGATGTTTATAGCAGTTTATAATTATTAAAACTTTAGAAGCAATCAAGAAGTCCTTTGGTAGGTGAATAAACTGTGGCATATCCTTACAATGAAGTATTATTCAGTTCTGAAAATAATAAGCAAGGAAAAGTATTAAAAAATTAAATGCATATTACTAAGTGAAAGAAACCAAGCTAAGAAAGTCACAGACTGTGATTCCAACTATATGACATTCTGAAAAAGACAAAACTATAGCGATAATAAAAAGATCAGTGTTTGCATCCATATATCATGTGAGCCAATTCTTTATAATAAATTTTTTGATACATACACACATGACAAGATTTTTCAGGAAAAACTTGACTAACACAGAAGTCAAGGTCTTTATTAACCAGTCTATAAGAGGATATTGATAAAGGTGTTCATTTTATTTGTGGAGGTAGAGAGCAGCTAGGTAAAACATGATTCATTGCACACCATGGAGGGATATACCATAGTTGAAACAATGGACCGAATATAGCAAAATGGATGGATAGTGAAGACAGAATGCTTAATTTAAAAAGTTAGAAACAAAATGAGATGTATTACACAATATTATTAGTGTAAATTGAAAATGCATGCATGCAAAACAACAGTATACATTTTGCAAAATGAATACCTATTTTGAAAAAATAGTTTTTCATACAGAGATATATATTAAATATATTAGAATTTTGTCTAATGTAAGAGAGTGAAATGGGAACAGATTGTGTGGAGATAAGAGGAAATAGACAAATAATTAATTAAACAGAGGAGAGCTTTGCACGGGTCAGAGGAAATAATGTACTAAGAACTAAATAGTGTGATGAACTTAACTCTCTGCACTTTAAGGTGAATAAAGAAAATCTGAAAAAATTGAATATCTAATTAGATTACTTTTGACAAGACATCTAAAAAAGTCAAGAATCCCAGGATGAAAGACTCACAAATTCTTAGAGTTGAAGGAGTTCCTCAAGGCCACTATGTCCCTCGTGACACTGAATTACCTCTCAAACCTCCCTGGGGAGTGGCATGATTGAAAATCTGTTTTCTCCAGGTTCCTGGCTGGCTCTAGGCCTTGGGCTCATAACTTCTCAGTTTTCTTTATCCTGATTTCCTTGATCTCATTTATAGATTTAATGCAACACCATAGATGTAAAAATTATCCTTTGTGTTTTAATGTTCATAGTTATGATAGTAACTGTCTTGGGAATGCTTGGGTAAAGGAAAGATCTTCCCCCATCCCCTAACTTCACTGTACAACATGAACACATATTCTGTAGCTCACAAAAGCCCTATGAGGCATTGAATTGCCTTTAATTCCTTCCTAATTAGACTGCAATTGTAATTAAGAACCTTATAGATGAATAGAATTGGGTATTAGCTTAGAAATAATTGTTAGATAAAATATAAAAATCCAATCTTAAATTTGTAACCAATTTATAATATATTTTTTATTCTGAAAGGTCATATCTAGTCAGAAATGAAACATCAGATAAAAATGAAGTTGGATGAAGAAATATTCAGAACTAGATCAGGAAATCTGAGATTTAATACCTCTTGGAGGTCATTGAATTCTGTCATTGGTGTCCACTTATTTTAAAGTAAGGATAACATAGCTTTGCTCTTAAAAAGAGTCAATTTAGATCAAATATTATGCAGTACCTGAAGAGTAAAATACCAGATAGCTCAAACACCCAAAACATAGTTATGCAACGGCAGACTGAGCATTTCAAAATAATTATTATCCTAACAACAAATAATAATGCTAGAAAAATACAGAAAGATTTATCTTAATAGCATCAAAAACCAAACAAGATACTGAAGATTACTGGACTAAATTCCTGGCTGAAAATCGGAGCACAAAATGTAGAACAGAGTGCTCTGCCCACGGATAGTCCTCCTAGGAATCAATGGGTCTGGGAGGGAACAGCTGGGAGGTGGAAGCTCTGCAAGCACACAGTTAGCCAGCCAGAATGTACAATGAACAGAGACCAGAAAGACTCTCACTACACCACACACCACACACACACACACCACATCACACACACACACACGCATCAGATGCGAGCACACTCTGGGGTCCTGGAAACAACCCACGCTCTAATCTGTGCATCTCTGACAAACAGCTGAGAGGTGAGCAGAGCTTTTGGTTGACACTGGGGTTAACTAGATGAGAGTTCAGATCCATCAAAGGCAGAAGCCAAGGGTAACAACCCATACTTCATAGTCTTCATCTTTTTTTTTCTCTGGATCCCTTTGATACTCTGATAAACCCTTATAGGATTCCATCTCAGAAATATTTTTATATGAATGTAATAAATGATTAAGAATAGAAACAGATTATACTAAAAAATGAATTATCAAGTGTGTTTAAATGATAAAATTATTAGTATAATTCTATGATTTTTGACTAGTAATCATATGACAAGATATAAAACAGTTCTAAAATCTCAAAAAATTTCCATGTCTCTTTGTTGTCAACCCCTTCTTCTAACTCAAACTTGGTAACCATTCATCTCTTTTTCCCTATAATTTTGCCTTTTCTACAATGTCATATAAATGGAGTCATATAATACGTAGTCAGTCTTCTTTTACTCATATGTTGCAATTGAAACCATCTAAAGTCATGTGTATATCAATAGTTCACTTGTTATTTCTGTGTGGTATTCCACGTATTGACATATTATAATTTGTTTATCCATTCATCTCTTGAAGGGCATTTTGTTTTTTCCAGACTTTTTGTGAGGAAAAGATGTTCTAAACATTCAAGAACAACAGGTTGATCATATAAACATAAGTTTTCATTTCTCTTGGGTAAATAAGGATTGCAGCTTCTGTTTATATGTTATTGGAAAACTAAGTTTAAAAGAATCTTGAAGAAAAATATAGAACTATATCTTTTAAATCCTAAACAAATTTCTGTTAAAAGGTTGAAATGACTTTATTCCTCAGAGAACTGTCTATGTTTTTAATCAATGGTAGATGTGATTTATAATAAATTAACAAAGTCACCATTTGTTTATTCATAATAATTCATTAGCACTTAAAGAAAGTTTTCTCAGCCTTCATTTATGAAAATAAATGTTTCCTTGTTTACCTGTTTATTCACCTTGTAAACATTTTTCCATTTGAACAGTGTAATTATTCTTGCTGTAGTGAGGTCTTAATTGTGTTCTTGCGGTCATCATGCCATGAAAAAATTGGGGTCAAAGTCTTACCCAAGTAATTGGGCTTCCCATTCTGTCTTGAGAGCATTTCCTTGTACAGTGTTTCAGGGTGAAGGACAGCCCAATATCGAGGGAAGAATCCAAAACTGCATTAGAGACGTGTATTAGGTTCAGTTTGTCACCAACTACCTATACGAAACTAACCCAGGGTTTTGTCTCCATGGTATCAATTTTAAAGCTCCAGCTAAGGTGAAATAAGGTGTTCAAAGCATGAAAACATTGTTATATCATATTACTATCAGGGCAGGCCCTTCATCCTTGTGATCCCATGTAGCAAGTATCCTTCACATTTGTACCCTAGGTGCCTCACTCACTCAATCTCAGCCCAGGCCCTGTGTACTTCATCTATACAATAAGGAATTAGGCTCTATAACCATTCCTAGTGCTAACATTTCATGTCTCACCTAAAGTTTTAGGCCAACATAGAACCAGTCCAAGTAAGAAATATAATTATTTATTTGAGTTTGGGCAATAGTCAAGCTCAATAATTCAGACCAAAATAATATCTTTTTCTGTAACAGGAAGGTTAGATTTTGCTTGCTCTTCACTTCAGAAAAGGCTGTACAAAACATTGCCTGGTCATCTTATGGCTTAATTATATCCACAGTCTTCAGCCCACTGACTCCATTACTTTCTTTTGACATCTTGACCCATGGTGATATTTCACTTGTATAATCTAAAAAATTCTCAAAATGTGTGTGTGTATGTGTGTGCATGGGAGAAAGGAGTCTTAAATGGTGCAATGTCCCGACCCGCGGGACGATCAACGGAGACCCTAAGACAGAACGGGGAGGGAGGGAGACAAGACGACGCAAAGAAAGGAGACAAGACAGGCTTTCTGATCAAGTCTCGTTTATTAAGGCTTTGTTGCAGGCTTATATAGAGCGTGATCGGGTGATGTTGCATTGGCGGGATTGATTGGCCAGGGGAGTCAGGCGATTGCGTAACAAAAAGGGGCAGAGCGGGAAGGCCCTCGGAAAGTCCTTTGGCGGGAAGCAGTTTGAGACAGTCAGAGAGAAGCCTTTAAGTATTTGCTGAGCGACTATTTTGGTCAGGCAGCCATTTTAGCCGTGCAGTCCCCGACAGTGCAATGCTGCACTTCTTGATATTTTATTTAACTTTGAATTTCAAATAACAAGAAAGAAGGGTATCAAATATTTTTAAAAGCTAACTTTTATTATGATGGTTCATTTGTTTTTTAAATTTAGACATTCAATAACAAGATCAAATGATGAGTCTTAAAACTATAAAAATTTTAAAGCAGTGATGAGCATAAGTGATATTTTGAGAAATTTGCCATCACTGTAATGTCCATCTTCAGGAGATATCCTAGAGGAAAAATTGCTGGGTCCAAGGGTAAATGCATATATATGATTTTCTTAGATATTGACAAATTCCCCTCCAAAGAGATTATACTCTTTTGCATTCCCACCAGCAATGTGCGAGAGTGCCTGTCTCTGCACAGCTTCATCATGTAGTACATTGGCAGACTTAAGAGTTTTTGTCATCCTGGTGTATAAAAAAATAATATCTTATTATAATTTTAATTTATATTTCTCTAGCGTATAAACAAGCTTGAACATCTTTCATAAGTTTACAAATCATTTTAATTTTTTTTCCGTGAACTTTTTCTTTAGTCACTTTCTCTATAAACTTGTTTTTTCTTTCCTTTTTTTTTTTAAAGCTCTCTTTATGTCAGGAAAAATGTCTTATTTAATACCAATTTTTTTCCTTGGTGTTTAATTTTCCTTCTTGGCATACAATATTTTTTAGTCACGCAAAAATTTTTTATGTAAGCAAAATTATCTATCTTTATTTCTCATTTGTTGCTTCTGGATTTTTAGTACTAGAGTAAAAAGATTTCCCAGCCTGCAGCTTGTAGAAGGATTTATTCATATTTTCTTATGCTAATTGTCTGATTTCATTTAAATTTTGTGATTTATTTAAAAACAGGGTTCGCATTACAGGGATGATCAAATTTAACCATTTTCCTGCTATTACTGAAACCACTAATTTAAATGTCCATCCTTTCTGATGAGCCTAGATTTTTCCAGTATCTATAGTACATTTTTATATTCCATTAAGCATACTTATAGATTTCTATTAAATTCTAATGTATATTTTTCAATATTTCATTATTTTAGTCATACAAGTTTTAGAGGATGTTCAAATGTCTGATAAAGCTGGAACTCAATTATTACTCCTTTTGAAAAAGAATAAAATGGGAGGAATCAGTTTACTTCTTTTTAATATTTACTATGTAGCTATAGTAACCAAAACAGTGTGGTACTGACAGAGGGATAGATACATAAATGAATGAAACAACAGCAATCAAGCCCTGCACAGGTTGTCTAACTGATTTTGAAAAAGGAGCACCACGATTCAATTAAAGAAAAGTATCTTTTCAACAAATGGTATTGGAATAATTGGATATCCTAGGCAAAAAAAACAAAATGAAACAAAATAAAAACAAAAACAAAAACAAAATAAACCTCGACCTAAACTCATGTCTTATATAAATAAATTCAAAATGAACGACATATAACTCAAAATGAATCACATGCTTAAATATAAAAATGTAGAAAAAAATCCTTTAGTAGAAAAATGTAGAAGATAGTCTTTAGGACACATGACTAAAAGATGTCTTAAATATGATGCCAAAAGCATGATCCTAAGAGAAAAATATTAATAAAATGCACTTCATCAAAATTAAAGTATTTGCTCTTGCAGAAATCCTGCTGAAGAATGAAAAGCTATAGACTGTGAGCAAATATTTACACTTTGCATATCTTACAGAGGATTCAAATTTAAAATATATGAAGAATTCATAAAACTGAACAGAAATAAATAAATAAGCACTCCAGTTAGAAAATAGCAAGAGACATAAAAGAGACATTTCACTGAGGAGGATATATGGATGGCAACTAAGCACTTAAAAAGATGTTCAACTATATTAAGAAATCCAAATTAAAAATCATAGTAAGATATTACTTCACACCTATTATAACAATTGGGAAAAATAATGGCAATATCAAACACTGATGAAGATGTATAGAAACTAGACCTATTATAGGTGATTGATAGGACTATAAAATGGTATAGGCACTCTGGAAAAAAGTTATACACTTTCCGTGTAGGCAGAATAATGGTCTCCAAAGATGTGCACACACTGATTCTTGGTGCTTGTGAATATGTTACATTAGTAAAAGGGAGTTTGCAGCTGTGATTAAGGTTAAGAACTTTGAGAAACAAGAAGGTTACCCTGGATAATCTGGATGTGCCCAATCTAACCACTAGAGTCTGTAGAACAAGAGAACCTTTCCTAGCTTTGTTCAGAGAGAGATATTGAGTGTAAGAAGAAGAGTTGAAGAGATGTAACATTATTTTTTGAAGAATGTGGAACAGAGCCACAAGCCAAGGAATACAGGAAGCCTCTAGAAGCTGGAAAACATGAGGAAATGGATTTTCCCCCAGAGTCTCCAGAAAGTAACACAGCTTCGACACACCTTTATGTTGGTTCACTGAGACCTATTTTGGACCTCTGACCTCCAGAACTATAGGGCAAGAAATTTGCAATGTTTAAGCCACTCAATGTGTAGCAATTTGTTATGGCAGCAACAGAAAATTAAAGATGTTCTTTTTAAAAGTAAATATAAACTTACTATACAACTAGCAATAATACTAAGATATAAATACTGTGTATTTATATCTTAAAGAAACGAAAGCTTATTCTAAACAATATCTGTACATGAAAGTTCATAGCAGATTTATTTGTAACAACTAAATATTGGTAACAACTCAAATGTTCTTCAGTGAGTGAACACTAACTCTTTTATATCCAAACCGTGGAATACCACTCAACAATAATAACAGGGACAAACTATTGATACATAAAACAACTTGGATGGATATCAAGGATAATATGCTGAATGAAAATCCAATCTCTCAAAAAGGTCACACACTGTATAAATGTATTTATATAACAGTCTTGAAATGAGAATAGTATAGAGATAAAGAATGGATTTGTGGTTATAGGCAATTAGGGACAAGATGTGGGAGAAGGGATGAGTATGATTGTAAAAGGGATAAAATGTATAGGATATTTGAGGTGATAAATCATTTCTGTGTTCAGATTGTTTTGGTGGTTAAATTTACACATGTGATAAAATTTCATAGAATCATAAACACGCATATTGAGTGTATATAAACCTGATGATCTAAATATAGTGTGGATTGTACTAATGTTAATTTTATTATTTAGATGTATTAAACTATGTAAGATTTTGCCATTGGGGGAAATTGGATGAAGGACACACAGGACCTCTTTGTATTAATTTTGCAGTTTTCTGTGGACCTATAATTGTTTTAAAATAAAAGTTGAAAATGTAATAGAAAAATATTTGGAATTCCCTTGTCGTCTGGAACTGTGGACTTTACTATTACTCAAAATCTAGAGATCATAAATAAAATGATAGATGAATGCAGTACCAAAAAAGAAATTTGCATGGTTGCAAAAAAGAAAGTCAAGTAAAAATAAGTTTGACAAATTGGAAAAATATTTGCCATTTTAATCACAAAGGCTCAATATTTCTAATATATAAAGGGCTTACAGAATAGAGAAAAAATGAGAACACTTCTAAAAATGTACTAAGAATATGAACATAAAGTTCATAGGAAAGTATTTATAAAGCACATAGCCATTTGAAAATATGCTCAGGTATGCTCACAATAAGAGATAAAAGTTAAAATTGTAATAAGATACCATTTCTTATCTAGTAGATTGACAACTAAGAAACGTTTAACAACATTTCTCTGTCGTCAAAGCTATGGGGAAAATTAGGCATTCTCACATATCCCTGGGGGAAAGCAGGTTAATAAACCCCTGTGCAGACATAGATAGTAATTTCTAGGAAAATTAAATATTTATTTGACTAAGCAATTCCAATTCAGGAACTGATGCCAAAAATACACAGACAAAAATATGAAAAGTCACATATGCTTGCCATTCTTTGCCAGAATATTCAAAATATAAATAGATAATCTCTAGATAAGAAACTAAATGAATAAACTCTAATGCTCCACAGTGTAGTATTAACAGTCATGAAAAGTACTGAGGAATATCTACCTTAATTTGAAGAATTCTCTAGAATATCTTATTATCTGAAAATAAAGAGAAGAAAATAAGAATATCAAATTGTGTGTGAGTGTGAACTTCACTATAGTTGGGGAATGAAACAGAAATATGATACATGGGACAGAGTTAGAAACTACACATCTTTGAAAATACTTTGTTTTATAAAATTCATTTTAGAAAACAGATCTATGAAAACTTGAAAAGTGATATGGAAAAAGTGAACCTAATTGTTTGTTTATTGGTGCTAATTATTCAGAGTGGAATTCACTCTAATGCTACAATACTTTGGAATACACTCTCTGAAGGAAAAATTGCAAGAAAAAAACCTTAAACTTTCAACAGTAAATGTTATTTATTTTTGTTTGTTTTTGAGTCTATTGAGTATGTGTATTTTGAGAGTCATTGAATGCGTAAGTATATGAATATTCTAATTCTATCATTCTTGTGTTTTAGAGTACTGGGATTCAAACTATAATTCAATAGATAGGTGGTGATAGGTAGATAGATAGATAAATAGATAGATAGATAGACAGACAGACATGTATATACATATATATAGATATGTACATTTTTGTGTATGTATTTCCTACCTCTTTTTCCTAAAAAGGCCTTAAAAGCATAAAATAATAAACCAATAGGAAGGAGTACCCATAGCTCATGGACTGTAGTCTTGAAATGCTATTTCTCACCCAAAGGGATGAAAGTTTCTTTCCTAATGACTGTTTCCAAGTCTGAGGCAAAAAATGTTCAAGATGATCTTGAAATAGCTTGTTACACTGAATAATAGAAACTCTATCAAAGACTGGTAGGTTATGTCTAAACAAATATAAAGTCAACCCAAGTAAGTTTCTTTGACCAAAGTGGTATAATTTGAGCATCACTAATATTAATTTTCTGCTATGAATTTAAGAATATCAAATATATATATATATTGTATATGTGTATATATATATATATATATATATATATATATATATATATATAAAAAACTATAGATTTGAAAATGATACTGAAAGAAAAAAAAACCTGGTTACCACTGAAAACTTGAAAAATAGGGGAAGAATTCATCATTTTATCATATCTTCCCATATTACTAGGTCATTATGAAGTAGATGAAGTAAAGTTTTTCTTTATAGAAGAATTCTAGCTAATGAATAAAGAAGAAATGAAAGAATTAGAACATCATCATTGTGTAACACATATTAAATTCACATATCCAAGCACTAGTTATTAACTATTGCTAATATTATAAAAAGTGGCAAGCAAAACATTGCATATATTCTGATGGAATATACAAATCTATATGTAAAATAGTCTTGTCTTCACCCAAATCAATCACATATCTGATCAAGCCTCCAGATTCAACTTAGCAAAAATATGGAAGATAGGACATTATATTGAACAACATAGTAATACTACTAAACAAGATGTTAAATAACAACCATAGTGCTGTGATCAGCAAAATTCAGCTTGTGGGCAGCTATGCAGGATAAAATGATTCAGTTTCTTTAATGAATATATTGCAGAGTGGATGGAGATGGAAAGGAACTTAAGTTTAAAAGAGTCTTAAGAGACATAATGACAAATTATAATATATAGAACTTCTTTGAATACTAATTGAAAAGAAACTTAAAATGATATTTATGAGCAAATTGGAAATTTGAACACTGCTTATTTTTGAACTTGTAGTGCTACTTACTAGACTCTATTCATTTGTCAATACTCGTAGAACTATATACCAAATAGAATGAATTTTCCTATATGTAAATTTTTAAATGTTCTGAACAAATGTTCAGCAAACCAAATCTAGAAATACATAAGAAGGAAAATACATTATGTCCAACTTAAGTTTATACTATGAATGCAAGGGTTTTTAAACATTAGAGAAACCAACAATTTAATGTAGACATTAATAAATTAATAGATAAAAATAATAAATACCTCAATAATATGGAATTTAATGTTCATGTTAAAAACCTTTACTAAAATATGAATAGGAATTCTTTAATCTGATAAGGATATATATGAAATTCCTATGACACACATCACATTTAGTGGTGAAATGTTGAAAGCCCTTTGAGATCTAGAACAAGACAAGAATACCCACTGTCCCAGATTGGGCCTTCTTAAAAGCAAACACTGAGATAAAATTATAACCAAAAACATAAAATAGAATAAAATGAAAATAATAGGAATTTAGGTACTTAATGAGGTTAAAAAAATGTTTCATGAAACTTTTGTTTCAATTCAACATATGCATACTATTTTGTGATGTAAAAACCTATTTCTCATTGTGATTCACATTATAAAAGTATGAGGAACACAGCAGAATATAGGTTACAAACACCTTTGTAAGTTGTATCATTCTTTCTAGCATTATTTAATTACTTGCTCTTTCATTATTTTTCATTCATTGGTTTCTCTCTTCTTCCTTTTGATTTATTTCTAGATTTCTGTCTTTGATATCACTGGTCCTTTCCTCCATTTGCTATTTCATTTTCAGCTCTTGCAGTTTTGTTTGTTTGTTTGTTTGTCTTCTTTATCTCCAGAAGATCTATTCTGTTCTTTTTGAGGGTTTCGATCTCCTTGCTCTGCACATCTAGGTGTTTTTTTTTCAATTCCTGAAATTGTTGATGTGACTTGCTTCAGATCTCACTGAGTTTTTTTCAGAAGTACCATCCTGAATTCTCTGTCATTTAAGTTGTATATTTCTATTTCTGTAAGCTTATTTCATGGAGATTCTTCTCTTTCTTTCTGAGATGCCTTATCACCTTGGGTTGTCCATGGTGTTTAATGGACTATTTCTCTGCTAGGACATCAATGGAAATGTATTCTGTTTGTTTTTGTTGTTGTTGTTTTTCTAGAATGATTTATTATATAAAGGTCTCTCTTTAGCCTACTGCAGAGAAGGCGTTTTTCTTTTGGTTTCCAGTAGGTGGTGTATAAACCTCTTGGATCCCTGCTTTATTTAAAGCCTTAATAATGCTTTTTTATTTCTTGTAGATATTTAATCACTCTTGCTATCCTCAGTCTCAGTCCCTGTAATTTTTTGCAACAGTTTCAGTAGTGTTTGCTCAGATTCCCCTGGGGCTCCATGGTGTTTGGTCTCGGAAGGTATGGGGGAGGGGCCCTCCGGGTTGGGGGTTGAGGGCTGTGGCTCAGCCTCTGTTTTGCAACTGGGGTGGGTAAACATCAACTGTTGTTTTTCTGCCATCACGCTTCTCTGCTTTTTGGTCTGATGACTGGGCCCTGCCGCTGGCCACATCGCTCTCCCATGCAGAGCTGTTCAGGGAACTCACCTCTCCTTTTTCCCTCCCCCTCCTTCTACAGGGCACTCCAGCAGCTGAAAAATGGCAGCTTCTTTATTTCTCCCAGTCCATCACTGGACATCCAGGATTCTGAACTGTGGTAGCTCGTATGTGCGGATTCCCTACTCAGACGTGCTGGTGTGCAGTTTGGGTGTTTTGGTTGAGTTTTAGATGTTCAGCTTATTGTTGTTTCAAGGGGAGAGACTTGGGGACATCTCTCACTCTTCCATGTTTCTGATTCAGTTCCATTGTGGTTTTAATAGGAATTGCATTAAAACTGTAGATTGCTTTGGAAACTATTGTTATCTTAACAGGATGATATATTTGTAAGATCTCAGTTTATCTAAAGATTTGTATGATTTCAATATTTTAAAATTTATTAAATCCTGTTTGTGGCATAGTATGACCTATCCTGAAGAATGTTCCATGTAAACTGGAAACAATATGTATTCTGTTGTCCTCATGTTGGTTGTTCTAGTATATCAATTATGTTTAGTTGATTCATACTGTTGTTAAAGTTCTTGACATTCTAATTGATTTTCAGTCTAGATGTTTCTATCAATTTTTTGAGTGGGGTACAGAAGTAAAACATTATTGTAGAACTTTCTGATTCTCTCTTCAATTCTGTCACTTTTGTTTCATATATTTTGTTTCATATATTTTGTTTCATATATTTTGGGTTATATATATATATATATATATATATATAATATATATTATATATATATATATACTGTTACACCATCTTGATGGATTGACACTTTCTTTTATCAATATATAATGTCCCTATTTGTCTCCTGAAACATTTTGAAGTCTATTTGATCCGATATCGATATAGTCGGTACAGCTCTTTTCATTTACTATTGGCATACATTATCTTTCCATCCTTTCACTTTTCTAAAAGTTAGTCTTCTCTAGACAGCATAGAGTTAGATATTATTTTAAAAATCCATTTTACTGATCTGTGACTTTTAACTGGAGAGTTTCAGCCATTTACACATGACATAATTACTATGACAAAGGACTTATTCTGTCATTTTGATAACTTTTATCATACATTATGTCTTTTTCATGCCTAAATTTCTCCATTACCACCTTTCTCAACACTTTATTGATTTTTTTCTAGTGTATCATTTAAATTCCTTTCTTTCTGTGGTAATTTTTCAACTTTTTTCTTAGTAGTTACCATAAGATTTCAATTAACATCTAACTTATAAAAGTAAAGTTTGAATTTATAGACCAAATTGGAATGTACAAAACCTTTTCCTTTACAGCTTTATCCCTCCTCCTTATTTATCACCCCAATTACCTCTCTATCATGTATGTCCACACATGAATGAATAATTATTTTTATGCCTTTGTCTTTAAATCATATAGAAGAGAAAAAAAGAAATCAAACCAAAAATGCAAAAAATACTGGCTTTTATATTTACCTTTGCTGTTACTAGCTACCTTTGCAAAAGATTTTGTTTGTTCACATGGCTTTGCATTACTGTCCTTTCATTTCAGTCTAATGAACTCTTTTTAACATTTCTTATTAGACAGTTCTATTAGTAATAATCTCCATTTTTTTGTTTTAATCAAGGAATGTTTTATCTCATCTTCATTTTTAAAATAGTTATTTGGCTATAGAATTCTTCATTGGCAACTTTCTATAAGTATTTTAAATAGATCATCCCACTGTTCCCTGTACTGTATGGTTTATGAAGAAAAATTAATTGTTAATCTTATTGAAGATCCCTTATACACAAGTTGTTTACTACTCTGTTCAAGAATATACTTTTGGCTTTTGACAGCTTGACTATAATTTCTTTTAGGAGATCTTTGAGTTTATCTTGTTTGTAGTTCCTTTAACTTCTTGAATATGTACATTCATGTCTTTCATCACATTTTTGGCCAATATTTCATGAGTTTCTTTGCTCTTTTTCTCTCTGCACTCTCCTGTGGGAGTCGCATTATGCATATGTTTATATGTTTGATGTTGTCCTATAATCATGTTAGAACAGTGGTCCCAAACCTTTTTGGCACCAGGGCCGGTGTTCCTATGAGAATTTAATGCATGATGATCTGAGGTAGAACTGAGGTGGTGATGAGGGAGAGTGGCTGCAAATACAGATGAAACTTTACTCATTTGCCCTGCTGCTCACTTCCTGCTGTGCGGTCTAGTTCCTAACAGGTCATGTACCAGATCGTGACTTGAAGGTTGAGGACCCCTGTATTAGAGTACTTTCATTTTTCCTCATTCTTTCTTTTGTATGCTCCTCAGACTGGATAATCTAATTTGAACTGTCTTTAAGTTTGCTGATTTCTATGTTCTTACAGTAAAATTTGATATAAATCATTTTAGTGAATTTTAGTGCCAGAATATTATTTAATTCCTTTTTACAATTTCTACTCATTGTTAATATTTAAGTACTAAATATTATATATTGGTGAGACATCGCTGACTCGATGTCCTTTAATTCTTTATCCATGGTTTTCCCTAGTTCTTTAATAAGAAGATTAATACAATTTTGTCTAGTGTAAGTCCAATGTCTGTGGTTTCTCAGGGACAGGTTCTAATTAATTTATTTTCCCCCTGCAATGAGGACATAGTTTCTTATTTCTTTGAATGCTTATTTTTTTCATGGAAAGTTAGAATTTTTAAATATTTATTGTAGCAATTATTTAAATTATATTCTCTCTCCTGAGCTTTGTTCCTGTTAGACGAATGTTGTTATTTGTTTGTTAATGACTCTTCTAAAACTATTCTTCTGTTAGCTTAGTAGTCAAATGGTGTTTGAATGAGTTTCCTTAAATACACAAAGCCAAAAGAAAAAGAAAAAAAAACCTGCTAGCTTTTGTTGACTGATTCTGTGTTTTTTACAATTCTTCAATGCTCAGCCTATTTACAACTCTGCCTTAGCCTTCACTACTGTTATGTGGGTCTGAAGGTCAAGCTAGAGGTGAAAGCTTAAAGTCTTTTCAGGCCTTTACTGGGAATACATTTATTCATAGTAATGGTTTTTGGCTGCATTGATTTTCCAATGTACACAGGAACTTTTTAAAGCTGTTATTCTTTCAACACATTTTATTCCCTAGCCTCTTCTTTCCCAGGAATTTGGGTCTGCCTATTGCTTGTTCCGACTGTTTTTCTTTTGTCCTATGCTGCTGAAGTTAATACTATTGCCTTGAAATACTTTCACTTAAAGCTTCCTGGGAAGCCATACAAATCTGGGAATGCTCTAAGTCAGGCAAAACTAATGCCAGCCCTTGTGCCAGGCTTTGAGGGAGCTGTCAGCCAGGTCAAAACAGAAAAATCGCAATTTTTTGATAATAAAGTCTTTATTGCTTCTGGGTACTTGAAACCTGCACCAGGTGTTCAGGCTGCCATTTTAATGGCTTTCTGACATTCTGGGAGTGAGAATTGATAGGCAAGTTATTTAAAATCCATGATAATCTCTTACCATAATTCAGCAACTTCCTTTCTTTATTAAACTTTCCCCTAGTTACTGTAAGTTTTTTTCCATTGGATTAAAGAGTTCTGTAAAAGTTATTCTAATAATCTTTGTCAGCTTTTTTATTATTCTAGATGGACAAAGTCCTAAAGTTTCCTATTCTACATAGTCATTTGAAATTCACTACGATATTGTTTTATAGCCATACTGTAATTCATGTTTCTGCCTAATTCTGAGCAGAGAAGGAAGCAATATTAAGTAGAGTTAATAATTAATGAATATGTTACACCTAGAGTAATCATTTTACTTCTGGATCAAAATAAATTTCTGATTTTCCTCTAATTTTGATTACATCTCACTGTGCTGGCCTCATAAAGACTCAGTGGCTCTAATCACAGGAGAAAGAAACTCAACTGTTGATTGAGATAAAAGTTACTCTTATAAAAGTTATCTTGGCTGCATATATTCTATTACCTCATCTTGATTTCCCCTCTTTCATACACGATTTATTGAAATAAGGTGACTTTTGACTTCTAGAGATCTCTGAGAGACTATTTTTGGAGTTAGGGCGGAGGCATGCACATCACATTTCATATTTAATCATTCATTCAACATTTAGAACAACTTCATACACAAAAGCTATTGCCAAGAACAAAGCCAGAAACTGGGAGAAACGGGGAGGAATAATGTGTGGTTCTATCCTTACATGGCTCACAACAGCAGACACTGGTTCCAGATTCAAATATTCTATCATTTATGTAATTATAGGAAAAGGATTCACACTACGAAGAAGTGATGGACTATAAACCTATAGCTATGACTTCTGTTAACAAGATAATTTTAGAAATTTCAGCAACATATATTTCTATCTTCCCTCAATAAATTCATGAAAAAAAATTTTCTAATTTTGTGCCCTTTATTTTCTGAATAAAAGCAGGCAACTCTGAAATGCAAATGGATTATCTAAAAAATCAGAGTAGATCTGTCACTGTGTTTGATCAGACCTCTTCATCCAATGTTCACATGAAAAACCAATCACAAAACACCAGTATGTTCCTTCCTTTGGGAAATGATTATAAACTATTATGATTCAAGATTCTACAAATAAGTGACCTTATTGTAGTTAGAAAATCTTATTTGTCATTTAGAAATGGAAGAAAAATTAATTAATAATTAGTTCTGTCAGTAAAATTGTCCATGACATTTATTTGGGAGGTGAAACTAATATGCAAAAGAGTTTATATAAACCAAGATTGAGTATATATCAGATTTTACTCTCCTGTAAAGAGGCAGAAAATTGGGCAAAACATGTGAAAGAACTGTTCCATATGGTCAGGACAGGACTGTAACCTTTGGTAAAGAGAAACAAATGAGATGAGCCCTACAATCATTCATCCTAGATTTCTGAGCCACTTTCAAGAGAATGGTTTTCTAGTGAGAGCAAAGAACAGCACAAACATAGAACTGTGGTTTCACTGAATTGAGAAAAGAGATCAGAATTTATAGAAGAGGCTGAAGCAGCTAGAATTTCAAGGACAGATACCAGAGAGGAAAAAGCCATAGAAACTTTCATAGGTTTTCCCTTTAAATCTTTCTCTGTCTGTGCATATATAGGATGATCCTCGACAAGGCCAGGCAAAGAATAACCAGGGCCTATAAAATGAGCAATTGTTATAACTCACAAGGAAAGAAATTTTCTAGTTCCAAGCAGCCAGAGTGGAGAGGACTCATTGGACATTGGGTACATTCAGTGAATAATTTAGTAGAGAATCTCACTTGTAGATTTAAATTATTTAAGAACAAACATGGAAGAAGATATTCAACATTTTTTAAAACTTTATGGAGACATAATTCATATACCATATTTTCACTTGCTTTGATTGTGCAATTTGGCTGTTCCTCAAAGTGCTAAATATAGGGTTACCAAATTCTACTCCTAGGTATATACCTAAAAGAAAAACACAAACCCCACAAAAATTTGGACACAAATGTTCACAGCAAATTATTCATAAATAGTTAAAAAGTGAAAACAATCCAAATAAACAAAGCTGACGAATGAATAAATAAAGTGGTTACAGCCATATATGAAAAATATATGACAATAAAAAAGAAATTAAAGTACTGACACATGCTCCAATACAGAAACTCCCTAAAAAGATGCTAGGTGAAAGAAGCCAATCACAGAAGACCACATATTATGCAATTTTATTATATGACGTCTAAAATGAGCTAATATATAGGGATATAAATTAGCTTAGGGTTGTGGAGGAGCAGGTGGGGAATAGGGAGTGACTGCTAATTTGGAGAGGTTATAAAATGTTCTAATATTAGATTATTGTGTAATTTGCACAGTTCTATAAATATAATTTAAAGAACACTAAACTGTTCAATGAAATGAATAAATTATATATTATGTGAATTAAATCTCAATTAAAACTAGGCTTATTCTCATGAGTTTTAACAGGCATTAAAACCTGAATACAATACCTGGTCCTGTATTTGTATTTACAAAAAAATAAATGAATTATTAAATATGGTTAGAGAAATTGAGTATGAAATGGACATTTATGAAGCCAAAGAATATCAAATATTGATATGGTAACACAGAAAGGTACAGATTGCCTCTCAAAAATAAAAATTAAACACAATAAAAACAATTGAAAAGCACAGATTTAAAAAATATATACTTTTATCTAATTAGGACTAAATAAAAATAAAAAACACAAATTGTGTGTTTATCTTGCACATATATAAAGATTTGGAAAGACATAATACAAGAATATCAAGGTAGTAAGAAATGATATATTATGTATCACATATATATATTTTAATGAAGAACAGAAACATACTTAATTTTATTTTATATCACAAGTTAATCAGGTCAGTAAAAAAATTAAATATGGTGGTAATAACATAATAATTTAAAATTAATAGTTTTCACTGACTTTTCTTTTATATACATATTTTTATTAATTTCCCCTTTCCCTCCCACCTCCCCTCTAGTAACTACTAGTCCACTGCTTATGTCCATGAGTCTCTGTTTGTCCTGTTCATTTGTTGCTTTTAGGTTTATATCCCACATATAAATGATGTCATGTGATTTTCAACCTTTTCTGTTTGGCTTATTTCACTTAGTATGATTATTTCAAGGTCCATCCATGTTGTTGCAAATGGCAATATTTCATCTCTTCTTATGGTTGAATAATATTCCTTATATATATGTTACCACAGCTTCTTTAGCCAATCATCTATCATAGGACATTTTGGTTACTTCCATGTCCTGGTCACTGTGAATAATGCTGTTATGAACATGGTGTGCAAATATCTTTTTGAATATGGAGTTTCAAGTCTTTGGGATAAATACCCAGTAGAGGGATGGCTGAATATGTGGTAGATCAATAATTAGTATTTTAAAGAACATCCACACTGTTTTCCATAGTGGCTGTTACCAATTTGCAGTCCCACTAGCACTGTATGAGAGATCCTATTTCTCTCCACATACTCTTCAACATTTGTTATTAACTTGTCCTGTTGATTATAGCCATTCTAACAGATATGGGGAGTGGTATCTCATTATGGTTTTGATTGCATTTCTCTAATAGCTAGCGATGTTGAGCATCTTTTCATGTTTGTTGGCTATGTATGTCCTCTAGGAGAAGTGTCTGTTCAGGTCCTCTGCCCATTTTTTGATTAGAATTTTTTTTGTTGTTGTTGTTTGTTGTTATTGAGTCATATGATTCTTTGTATATTTTGGATATTAGGCCCTTATGGAGTGTTGCTTGCAAAATATTTTCCCATTTGGATGGTTTTCCTTTGAATTTCTTTTGCTGAGCAGAAGCTTTTAGTTTGATGTGTCCATTCATTTATTTTTACTTTTACTTCCCTTGCCTTTGAGGTCAAATTCATAAAATCTCTTTAAGTCCAAGGTCCTTGAGTTTAGTTCTTATGTTTTCTTCTATGCATTTTATTGTTTCAGGTCTTATATTCAGGTCCTTAATCCATTTTGAGTTAATTTTGGTGGTGGTGATAGACAACAGTCTAGTTTCATTCTTTTGCAGGTGGCTTTCCAGTTTTCCCAGCACCATTTATTGAAGAGGCTTTCCTTTCTCCACTGTGTATTTTTGGCTTTTTGTTGAAAATTATTTGCCCATATAAATATGGGTTTACTTCTGGACTCTCGATTCTGTTCCACTGGTCCATGTGTTCTGTTTTCTGCCAATACCATGCCATTTTGATTACTGTCACTTTGTAGTATAATTTGAAGTGAGCAGAGTGATGCCTCATTCTTTTTCTCAGGATGGCTTTGGCAATTTGGGTCTTTTGTGCTTCCATACAAATCTGATGTTTTTTGTTCATTTCTTTAAAAAATGCTGATGGGATTTTGGGGATTGCATTAAATCTGTATAATGCTTTAGGTAAATGGTCATTTTAACTATATTGATTCTTCCAATCCAAGAACACAGAATATCTTTCCATTTCTTTGTATCTTCTTCAATTTCTTTTAATAGGTCTTATAGTTTTCATTATATAGGTCCTTCACATGTTTTTTAAGATTTATTCCTAGGTATTTTATTCTTTTTGTGCAATTGCAAAAGGAATTATTTTTTCCACTTTTTTCTGACACTTCATTATTAGAGTATAGGAATGCTATGGATTTTTGAACATTGATTTGTATCCAGAACTTTACTGTATTTGCTTATTGTTTCTAGTAGTGTTCTTGTGGAGTCTTTAGGGTTTTCTATATAGAAATCATGTCATCTGCAAATAGTTTGACTTCTTCGTTTCCTTTTGGATGCCTTTTATATCTTTCTCTTGTCTGATTGCACTCGCTAGGACCTCCAATGTTATGCTGAATAACAGTGATGATAGTTTGAACAGGCTTCATCTTAGAGGGAAGGTTTTTAGTTTTTCACAATTACGTATAATGTTGGCTGAGGGTTTGTCATAGATGGCCATTATTATGTTAAAGTGCTTTCCTTCTATACTGATTTTGCTAAGTGTTTTGATCATAAATGGATGCTATATCTAATTGAAGACTTTTTCTGCATATATTGATATGATCATATGATTCTTATTTTTAATTTTTTATGTGGTATATCACATTAATCGATTTGTGTATGTTGAACCATCCCTGTGCCTCTGGAATGAAGCTCACTTGATCGTGGTGTATAATCTTTTTAATATGTTGCGGTAGTTGATTCGCTGGTATCTTATTTAGGATTTTTGCATCTGTGTTCATGAGCGATATTGGTCCATAGTTTTCTTTTTTTGTGTTATCTTTACCAGGTTTTGGTATCAGAGTAATATGGGCCTCATAAAATGAGTTGGGAAGTATTGCTTTTTCTTTGATTTTTTTTTTAACAATTTTGAGGAGAATAGGTATCACATCTTCTTTGAATGTTTGGGAGAATTTACTGGTAAAGCCATCTGGTCCTGGACTTTTACTTTTTGGTAGATTTTTGATGATAGTTTAAATTTCCATACTGCTGATCAGTCTGTTTAGATTTTTTCAGCTCTTGATTCAGTATAGGAGGGTTGTATTTTTCTAAGTACTGGTCCATTTGGTGTTATATACTTTTTCATAATATTCTTGTATGATCCTTCGTATTTCTGCAGTGCCTGTAGTATTTTCCCCTCTTTCATTCCTGATTTTATTTGTGCCCTTTATCTATTTTCTTTAGTGAGTCTAGCCAGGGGATTGTCAATTTTATTAACCTTCTCAAAGAACCAGCACTTCGTTGCATTAATTTTTTCGTATTGCTTTTTTTCAACTTTATTTATTTCTGCTCTAATTTTGATTATTTCTTCCCTTCTGGGGACTTTAGGTTTCATTTTCTAGTTTTTTAAAAGATGAAGCATCAGGTTGTTTATTTGGGCTTGCATTTTTTATAGAAGTAGGCCTGTAATGATATGAACTTTCCTCTTATGACCGTTTTTGCCATCTCCCAAAAGTTTTAATACATTGTACTATTATTACCATTTGTTTTTATGTATCTCTTGATCTCTCTTTTTATTTCTTCTGACCCAGTAGCATGTTGTTTAATCTCCATGTATTTGTGGTTCTTCCTGATTTCTTTCTGCAGTTGATATCTAGTTTTAAAGCATTATAATCAGTGAATATGGTTGGTATGATTTCAGCACTCTTATATTTGTTGAGGCTATCTCTGTACCCCAGTATGTGGTCGATTCTTGAGAACGCTCCATATGCACTAGAGAAGAATGTATAAGCAGCTGTTTGGGGATGGAAGGCTCTATAAATATCAATTATATCCAGTTGGTCTAATGTATCATTTAAGGATGTTGGTTCCTTTTTCATTTTCTGTTTGTATTATCTGTGCATAACCAACAGGAGGGTATTTTGGTCCCCTACTCTGATAGTGTTTAGTTTGTTTATCCTTTTAGTTCTATTAGTAATTGCTTTATATATTTCGGTGCTCTCTAATTGGGAGCATAGATATCAATAAATGTTATGTCTTCTTAATGCAGGATTCCCTTTATCACTATGAAGTGTTCCTCAATATTTTTCTTTACCTTTTTTTTGAAATCTATTTGTGTGATATTAGTACTGCTACTCCTACTTTTCTCTGAATGCCATTTGCTCGAAATATCATTTTCTACCCTTTCACTTTGAGTCTATCTTTGTCTTTGGAACAGAGATGTGTCTCCTGGAGACAGCATACGGTTGGATTTTTTTTTTTTGATTCATTCTGCAACTCTATGCCTTTTTATTGGTGAGTTCAGTTCATTTACATTTAATGTGATTATTGAAATATAAGGTCTTCTTATATTTTACTTTTTGCTTTCCAGTAGCTCAGTGTTTCCCTTGCTTCCTTGTCCTTGTGTTTCTGTTTTCTTTATTTTGGTTGACTTTTGTGCATTTACTCTCTGCTCCTCCTTGTTTTATGTTATATACTTTGTTTCTGAATCTTTGGTGTGCAGTTACCATTACAAATATGAAAAGGATAGTTATATATATATTTTTCATCCATTTTTTCTGTGCGAACCTTATCTCCATTCCCTTTGTGAATTTGGATCTTTGAACCCTCCCCTTTTCAGTCATTGTTATCTAAATTTGTCCATGTGTACATTGGTCGTTCATTACTATCTTACTATCGCAATTCTCTTTCTTAATGTTTAAGCTTATAATGCCCTGTTCTTAGTAAGAGTTGCACTCTTCTTCTTCTATTTGCCTTATAGTCAAGGGTTGGAGGCTGTGGCTCAGCCTCTGTTTTGCAACTGGTGGTGTTTCTCTGTCATGCCGCTTCTCTGCTTTCTGCCCTGATGACTGGGTCCTGCCGCCAGTAACATGGAACTCATAGCTTTCCTAGGCAAGGCTATTCAGGGAACTCATCCCACCTTCTCCTCTCCCCTTCCTCCTACAGGGAGTTCCAGCAGCTGTGAGCAGCAGCTTCTTTGTTTCTGCCAGTCCACAGCCTGACATCCAGTGTTCTCACCTATGGTAGCTCTTATGCACAGATCCCACTCTCAGACATTTTGGGGTGCAGTTTGAGTGTTTTTTGTCGAGTTTTAGATATTCAGCTTATTGTTGTTTCAAGGGGAGAGATCTGGGGACATCTCTAACTCCACCATGTTTAATCCAATTCCTGGAAATGATATTTTTTAATTTTTCTTTTTTTCTTCAATTCTTATGCTGTACACCTGTTTCTTTCTTGATTAAATTGTGAAAGGTTGTATATTTCTAGGTTTAACTATTTCTTCCAGGTTGTCCAACTTGTTGCCTTTGTATTTTTTGGTGTTATTTGTCCTTTCAACTCTTTATTTCTTATTTTATTATTTGAGCCTACTCTTTTATTCTTGATGAATTTGGTTAAAAGTTTATCAATTTTATTTATCTTATCAAAAATCAGCTCTTGGTTTCATTGCTCTTTTGTATTATTTTTTTAAGACTATATTTTAAAATTTTCTGCCCTGATCTTTACTATTTCCATCCTCCTACTCACTTTAGGCTATGTTTTTTGTTGTTCTTCTAATTCCTTTATATGACTTTTCTTGAGATAGGCCTTTATTGCTGTGAACTTTTTGTTTAGGACTGTTTTTGTGTTCCATAGATTTTGAGTCATTGTGTTTTCATTTTCATTTGTTTTGAAGTGTCTTTTGATTTCTTCCTGGTTTCATTGTTAATTCATTCATTGTTTAATAGCATGCTATTTAACCTCCATGTGTTTGTGTGCTTTCAGTTTTCTTCTTGTGATTGATTTCTACTTTGTACTATTGTGGTTGGAGTAAATCCTAAAATTAATCTAAATCTTCTTAAATTAATTATGACTTTTGTTGTGGCTTAACATTGTGGTGTATTTTGGAAAATGTTCCATGTGCATTTGAAAAGAATGTATATTCTGCTGGTTGAGGTAAAATGCTCTACATATCAATGAAATCCATCTGGACTAATGTGCTATTTAAGGCTATTGATTCTTTGTTGATTTTCTGTCTGAAAGATTTATCTCTCGATGTCAATAAAGGTGTTAAAGTCCCCCACTATGACTGTATTACTGTCATTCTCTCCCTTTATGTCCATCAACATTTGCTTTATATTTGTAGTTGCTCCCATATGGGGTGCACAAATGTTTACAAAAGTTGTATCCTCTTGTTTAATTGATCCCTTTATCATTATGAAATGTCTCTTTTTGTCTTTATTATAGGCTTTGTTTTATTTTTAAAGTTTATTTTGTCTAATATAAAAATTGCTGCTCCAGCTTTTTCACATTTCAATTTGCATAAAATACCTTTTCCTATTTCCTTACCTTTAGTCTGTGTGTGTCTTTTGATCTGAATTGGATCTTTTGTAGACAGCATATGATTGGTTTTTGTTTCCTTATTCTTTTAGCTGCTTTATGCCATTTTATTGGGGCATTTAATCCATTTACATTTAAAGTAATTATCGACAGATACATAGTTGTTTCATTTTATTATTCATATTAATGTTGTTTTTCTTTTTGTTCTTAAAGAAGTTATTTTAACATTTTTTGTAATACTGGTTGGTGGTGATGAACTTCTTTGCTTTTTCTTGTCTGAGGAGCTCTTTATCTCTTCTTCAATTTTAAATGATAGACTTGCTGGGTAGACTAATCTTGGTTTTAGTTTCCTGTTTCTCATTTCTTTGAATACTTCATGCCAATCTTTTCTGTTCTGCAAAGTTTCTGTTGAAAAGTTAGCTGACAGTCTTATGGATTTTCTTTGTAGGTAACTAACTGCCTTTTTATTGCTGCTTTTAAGATTCTCTCTTTGTCTTTAACCTTTGGCATTTTAATTATGATGTGTCTCAGTGTGGGTTCATCTTGTTTGGAATTCTCTTTCTGGACTTGTAAGTCTATTTCCTTCCCTAGGTTAGAGAACTTCTCACTCATTATTTCTTCAAATAGGTTTTCAATCCATTACTATCTCTTTTCTCCTTCTGGTAATCCTCTGATGAGAATGTAGTTACACTTGATATTGTCTCAGAGGTCCTTTAAACTATTCTCATTTCTTAATTTTTTTCCTTTTTCATGTTCGATTGGGTGTCTTCTGTTACCTTTTCTTCCAAATCACTATATCAATGCTCTGCTTTGTCTAACTTGCTGTTATTGTATTCTTCATTTCTGACTGGCTCTTTTTTGTGTTTTCTATGTCATTTTTTATGCTTGCTATCTCTTTGTTAGAGTCTGAGTTCATCTATTCTTTCTTTAAGTTCATTGAGCCTTCTTATAACCAATGTTTTGAACTCTTCATCTGAGAGATTGCTTGTTTCCAATTTGTTTAGTTCTTTTACTGGAGTTGTCTCTTGCTATTTCATTTGAGATATGTTTCTTTGTCCTTATTTTGGCTGCCTATCTATGCATGTTTCTATGTATTAGGTAGATCTGTTGTGTCTTCCAGTCTTGGCAGACACTTTACGTAGTAGGTGTCCTGTGGGGCCTAGAAGTGCAGTCTCTCTGATCACCTGAGCTGGGTGCTTGAAGAGTTTCCTTTGTGTGGGTTGTGTATGCTCTTCTGTTATAGTTGAGTCTTGATTGCTGTTGGCATGTCAGTGAGTGGTACTGACCCTCAGGGTGACTGGCTATGAGGATTGGCCAGGATCATAGTGCATGAGCTGTTGTGTGGCTGCCAACCCCACAGAATGGGATTTGTCCCAATGGAGTGCTGGTGTCTGCTGAGATTATCCTTTGGGTTGCTGCTTCTGGAACTGATCACTTAGTGCTCTATTGTGGTCTAAAGATTTCCCTTGGTGTGTTGGTTCTGGGCTTCTTGGGAGGGGCTCTAGTGCAGGACAAGGTCAGCCTCTACCTGTGACCAGCCCAAGGCCACCTGGTAGGAGTTACAAAACAATCTATGGTTGGTAGCTTTCTGTGCTGAGCCTGGAGGCATGTGGGAGAGGGTACGCTATGACTTGAGTCTGGCTGTCACCATTACTGGGTTCGGGACTACTCAGCAAAAGTCACAGAGCACCTGAGGCCAGCCTCCACCTGCCAGTTGCCTGTAAGGCACAGCTGCCGGAAGAGTTTCTGGAGGTACCTGAGTTGGGTGAGATGGTGTCTTAGGCAGTCATTAGGGTGTGGTGAGTGTTATTCACCAGATTGATGTAGATTAAAATTTGGCACCAGTGCTGAGCATAGGGCCACTCAGCAAGAGGCACAGGACACACTGAAGCTAGCCGCCACCTGACTGGGGCTTGAAGACTTTTGAAAGTTTTTAAGAGAGACTGCAGTGTGGGCAAAGGTGGGCTGCCTGCCACTGCAAGCACCTCTGGCAGTGCTGTGGTTTGATAAGGTGAGATCTTAGGGAGTCATCAGAATGAAGTAGGTGATATTCACCTGGTTAATGCAGATTCAGATTTAGCATCTCCCTTACCTGCAGACCCTATGGGGAGAAGACTCAACACAAGAAAGATGGTGCCCACTCATCAGCTCTGTAAAGAAGACTCAACATAAGGACAATGACAATTGTCCCTCCAGCTCTCACCCTGAAGCCACGTAATTCAATTTCTCTCTGTATGTCTCTGATGCCTTTTCAGCTCCATCCCTTTGCCAGAGATTAGGATGAGTGCCTTTGAGACAGTGAGTCTATGCATGAGCACTTTAAGTAGATGACAGCAGCCCTCTGTCTTACCTGGAATTCCTGCTGATTCTCCATAGCAAAATGTTGTGGAGTCCTCTCTTTCCAGCACTGGTGTTCTAAGCTGGGAAGACCAGTGTGGAACTGGGACCTTTACTACTCAAGGGGGACCTCTGCAGCTAAGATATCTCTTGCAATTAACCACCACACTATGTGTGGGACCAGTGTGTTTCACAACTCCATTCCTCCTACCAATCTCCATGTGGCTTCTTTTATATTCTTTGCTATAAGACTTCTCAGCAAATCTTCTAATTGTACTCCAGGATGATTTTCTATAATTTGGTTGTAATTTTGATGTGGTCATGGGAGGAGATGAGCACAGCATTTGCATACTCTATTTTGACTGGAATTCAGTCTATACAACTTCTTATTTTATAATAAATTTTGTTTTTACTTTTGTATGTTTTGTATATGTTAAACATATGCAAAGTATAGAAGATAGAGTGAGAAACATTCATGTACCCAACTGCTGCTTTAATAATTATCAGCGCAGCCTATTCTGTTTCTTCTGAACCTCACTAACTGGCTCCTCCCATACACTCTTTGTATTATTTTGAAGAAAATTCAAATGTTATTTTCAATTAAAAGATTATTATCAACTTGATACTTAATTAGCTATATTATATATATATATTAGCTATATATATATTTATTCATATATATATATATCTATATATATATATATGAATAAAAAGGTCTATTCAGATACATAACAAACTATGTTGGGAATGGAATAGGAGTATGGTGGAGTTGGTGGACCTTTTATGATGAAAAAGTAATTATGTAGATTTTTTTAAAAATCATGAAATATAGACAGATAAGTGAAAAAAGTGGAAAAAAACCACATTTTTCCATATACACTAGTGGCATAAGGTTTTCCCCAAATTAGGAAAGTCCCATGTAAAGTAATTGAAGGAGAACTGAATTAGACATCAAGAGATGAGAATTTTACTTCTATTTCTGTCATCATAACCATAATATTCCTGCATCATTGCTTGTGAGGATAAAGCATATTATTCACTAATTCCAATAATATCTTTGAGCATCTACTACTATATGCCCTGCATTAATCTCATTGCTGGAAACACAGAACTAGTTCACTTTTACATTAGTCATAATACTTTTGTTATAAGTAATCATAACTCCAAATCAGATGAGCTAAACCAAGAGAAGATGCAATGGCTTACAGAACCACAGAATGCAAGAATGGACCTGACTTATGTGCACCTGAATTTTGAGGTTAAAAGAGTATCATTAGGACTGTCTTTTTATCTTCTCCATCAAGCTCTTACCTCTGCTTTTGTCTATGTGGGCTTCTCTTTCATGCAAGCTCTCTCATGTAAGGCGCTCCTGACAGTTTCTGATTTTATCCTTACTGGATGAAGACCAAGTACTCTTGGTAAACAGTGTTTCTACTCTAGGTATAGTGTGAGCTCATTTCAAATATTCTGTTGCATAAAATCCAATATACCAAAACACAATGTCTGGCACATTAGTTGTTACGTAAATGTTTATTTCCTCCCACCTTCTAACTACAAGCTTGCATTTCTTATGCTTGCCAAATCAAATTGTTTTTCTCATTGTTTTACATTTCATTTTTAAAAATTATTTACTTTTTTATTTTGTTTTTTATCTATAATCATATTTTCTGAGGCGCACAGTTTGGAAAATATCCATGGCCCATTTACTTATAAAGATATTTTGGCTGATTTCAAGTAATCATCATTGACGCTTCTCCACTGATCATAGACAATCTGCATGAGGTTACTTTGCCAGTACAACCCACATTATTCACTCTTACCACTGATGAAAGAATCTGTGTTATGTTTAGTTATTATTGTGAGGAAAAAAAATGCACGATTCCTACTCTCTTTTCCAAAATTACTTGTTTTCCCTGTTATCCAATGTAAAGTTGCAACAATAGCACAATTTCCTTTATTAGGGCCAATGTGAACATCTTTTCCTTCTACTTTCTCTCTCCTTAAAGTCAATGAGGTATTCTAGAAAGAGCAGAACTTTAAGATTTCAGATAGTGTGAATCTTTTTTGTCATCTACTACTTGGGGATTCTTGGAAACTCATTGGATCCTTCTCAGCCTCAGTTCTTACAGCTATAAATTGGGTTAGCAATGGACCTACCCCATAATGTAGTTTGGGGGATTATGAAGTAAGGCTTGTAAGATTCCTGAGACAGAGAGCCACTCAGTAAAATACAAGTCACCTTTCTCTTCTAATGACATGGTATTTTTCATATTTCTTTCTCTAGGTCTCACTTTACTTCTGTACAATCATTCTTTTTTTTTATCTCTTTTATTCATTCATAATATCCTTTGGATTGTGAATCATATTTGTTTCTTTTATTGCTTATGGAGCTGACAGAATGTCTTTTTATGAAGAGGAACCCCACAAATGATTCACTAACTGTATAAAACATAATAACTTTGATTTACACTTATCCCAAAACTATAGGTAAAATTGTGGATTTTACAAGTATCTAGTATTCCTTCTGTGGGTCAGACTGTTATATGATTTCAATTTATTTTCTCATTTAATCTAACTTTGTGAACATAGGTGTGGCCTCCTTTCTCATTTCATAAATGAGAACCTGAGATTTGTAGATGCTAAGAAATTGCTGTAAAGTCATTCAGCAGTGTGCGGTGGGACTTGTCTTAAGCATAGGTCTGATCATTATGAACACTCAGCCCCTCGACCCCATTACACTGCTGCATATCACCCATCTTCCAGGTAGTCCAGTGCTAGAAGTTGGCATCTCTCCATCTGGTGCAGTCATGGCAAAAACAAACAAACAAAAAACAAAACAAAAAACAAAAAACAAAAACAGGCTAAGTAATAAAGAGACTTTAAGAAACTCATACTTTATGATACGGTGAATACCACTTGAGAGTGGAGACATGAATACTCATAAAGGCAATCTGAGGAGAACCAGCCTGCAAGAATTCCTCCCCAACCTTAAAGCCCACTCAATTACTTCTTGTACCAAGGCTCAAGGCATGGTTCTCATTCTCTGTTCTGTTTGCTCTTTTAGAATCCTTTTTTTTTGTATGTTTGGTCCTAGGCCTAGGTTGTATTCTCTGTGGGATACTTTGTTTTGGATCTCAAGTTTATTCTCCACAAGGATACCTCCTACTCTGTCCTCTAGCTATATTCTGATGTCGCTGTTCCCCTTCTCAGCTCCCACCTTGCCAGGTGTACAGTCGAACTGTGAGATCCTGGTTTCCCACCTCTCTTTGGCAAAGTAGCATTAGGCTTCATCTTGAGATCTAAAATTTAACAACATACATATTCATACTGCAGGAAAACACATTATCTCCCTCCACTGGCTTTTGCTACTTTGTACCTTTAAGCTTTCTCTCTCAATATCAAACTGAGTCATTGTAAGTTTGGCCCAGTTGCAGGTGAATAGAAGTTTTGATCTAGGGTTGCAGAAACAAGAGTATACCAAAGTGCTGGGTGTAGATAATAGAACTACCATGCATTTGTTTATTTGATCTAGATTCAGAACGAGGCAGAAAAAGTTTACCTGGGGGCAGCCTCTTGTCTGGAATGGGCATGGAAGGAAATGAATCAGAAACTTGAATCCAGATCATATGACTGGAGAATCAGGTAAGAGCACCATGACTCTGGGAGGCAGTGATGGAGAAACCTTACAGATGTAGGCAAAAGGGGTTAGATTAGAAAATATCTACCATTAAATACTAATGAAAATATTTGCTATCATCTTACCAATGCATCTTCTTTTTCTCTTCCAAACAGGTTTGGGTATATTTATTTTACCCATTTTAAATATGGGAAATTTGTGATTCAGGAAGTTAGACAATTTATTCAATGTTCTAGAGCTAATGAGTGGGCAAGATTTAAATGTAGATTTGTCTGATTCAGAACTCAGAGTAGAGTTATTTAGGGAATGCATTTTCAATATTATCCATAGAAAGAAAAATGACCTCTGACCTAATAAACTGATGGACCAGAGCTTACTGTTGAACTGCTCAGTGACTTTTTGTAACAGTATTACTCAGGTTGCATGAGGACTCATATGACCAGAGGAGCCCACAAACTGGATAAAATGGTAGCACTAGAGGTCTTGACCTGGGCCGATATGTTCTACTCAGTACTCCTTGCAACTGGGCATATAGCTTCACCCTCTTCATCCCCTACTCTTTTGACATTTCACTCCCCTTGTAGCTTTCTCTCTCATGCCCCATAACATGTCTGCAGTGATTTAAGAAAGTTCATGTGTTTCCCATGTCCCTCTAAGCTTACAATTCACAGAGAGATTCTAAAAATAAAATAAAGCTATTCTGAAGCAGGAATGTTCATTTGCTTAGAGCTAAGCTTCTGGAAAGCTCCAGGCAGTCACTGACACATTTGCAGAGACTTGCTCCTTCTCTTATCAGCACTGGGATCTACTTCCCTAACCTGGAAACATTGCAGCCCCGTTTTTGTAGCACTGTATGACTGTGTAGATTCTCTCAGTTTCCATTTTGTTAAAGATAAAAATAAGGTTTAGTGGGAATCAAAACAGATAATACTCTAAGCACACTTAGAGCAATGGTGGTAACTTGAGAGTCACCAGTAAAATAATTGGGGGTGAATATTGTAGAATAAATGGGCCAGTAGAGTCAGGAGCTGTGTGCCAGAAGTTACAGAGAAGTAGATTGTGAATTTTTTGAGGGCATTCTAACAGAACCGTTGGAAGATAAAATGGACCGCTTTGGAATATAGTGAATTTTCTCATCTCTTAAAGTGGGGCAAGGAGTAGCCGTTAAGAATGTTAGGGGAAGGGATCACCCCTCAAAACCTGCGCCCTCAGGCAGGCTAAGATTTCATGCAAGGCTTCAGTGTCAAGGGAGTAGCTAAACCCAATGGCAACAAGACTATGGGAAATAACATGTTCTGGTGTCTGACTATGAAGAAAACTAACCATTAGCTCAACCCCATTATCTCCAGGGGACCATTTCAATCTGGACTGGTGTGGAAGGAGGGTGGTAGTTCTCAGTATCAGAAATCTGGATAGTGATATTAATTCTATCAAGCAGCAGATAAATGAATGAGGCAAAGCAGGACATTTGCTAGAATCTAAAAGAGTAGGGCTAGCTTGGCATTCTGAAAGGAATGCTGGATCAAGTCATAGACCCAACTAAGAGGGTGCTAAGGTCCAGGTAGGAGTTTGGAACACTGGGAAACCAATATGATGTTTCTTGGACACACATGGTGTGGAGAAGAGTGGGAGGAAGTGTTCGGGGTGGGGGCAAGGAGGAATCCTTTATTCAGGTCTCCTACCAGTGGGCATAATGATCTCACAGAAGGAAAACCAACATGATATGACATGGGAAGGGCCTGTCCATGAGCATGAGCTGACTTCCAGTAGGGTCTGAGTGATTGCATCTTATACTACCTTCAACTGTGAGACCATATGACCCAAGAAAATCTGGAATTTGGCCAGAAATGTGTTAAATTTCCTTAGTGGTAGTGTCAGTCCTTGGTTAAAAACAGTGATTCTCAAAGTATAGTTTGTGTCAGAATCACCTGGAGGGTTTTTAAACCCCAATTGGCTGGCCCCATTACCTAGGGTTTTTGAATCAGCGGGTCAGTATGAGGCCTAAGACTCTGCATTTTTAACAAGTTCTTAAGAATGATCCAGGGACCACCCTTTGAATAGTGCCGATTTAAAGTAATGCTAAGTCAAAGTAATCTTGCTTTCCTCTATAACTTTTTCAACAAATGTAGCATATTTTTAATTTCAGTTACCATACCAAGAACTAGGTATATCCCAGTAAACAAGAGAGAATCCCTGATGTCAAATGGCTTATAGATACATAAATGGACAGTTACAAGACAGGGTGAGTATCAAGGCAGGAATAATTACTGGAAATGGTAAGCTTGTAAGCATTTGTGTACTGAGAAAGTTTCTGAGCCATGTGACCTTGAAACTAGAAGCTAGATTTTAGGGTCAGGGATCTTTGAATCACCTTTCAGCTCTGTTGCTTGATAATTGGTTGAACTTAGGCAAGTTAATAAAGTTCTCTGTGTCTCAACTTCTTCATCAGTCAAATGATTCTGAGTCACTTAACAACATGATCATGTTCTAGGCACCGGGCAACAGAGTAAACAAGCCTGACATCCTGTCCCTGTTCCCAAGGAGCTCACCTTCGGCTAGTGGCAGTAGGATTGGATATAGGACATTACCATGAAGATGCATACATAAAATGAACTAAAAAAAAATAAAAATAAGGTGACAAAGACAGCAAGAGATGGAAGAGGGCAGATTATTTTAGTGAAGATTGTCAGGAAAGGCCTGCCTCCCTAAGGAGGTAGCATATGAATTGAGATCTGGAAAATGAGAAGAGGCAGCATTTTTTACATAGGTTGTGTCATGGGGTGAACATTTGAGTAAATATGTGAGTCAAATAACCATGGTGGTCAACTATCAACAAAATATATCTGTCATCACCACCATCTTTCTCATTATCCATACTGTTATTATAACTATAATTATTACAATTACTATAATACCAGGAAGGCAAGAGCATAAGTAAAGCCCAGAGAGCATGGCTTCCTGAGCACATTTGAAAAGGTCATAGGTCAGTAACACTGAAGCACAGAGCATTCAGGTATGTGTGAATGACAACACTTAAGAGCCTAGTAACATATCTGTAGACCAGGCCTGACCTTGGATATTGTCTTCAGGAGCCACTGGAGAAATCTGGATTGCAATGTTCATATCTGTGTTTTATAAAAAGCACCTGTCATCTCACTCTTCTGCCTACAGTATGGGGAGTGGGTGGAGGTAAGTAAAACTGAAGGGGATAGGGAGATGCTTGCAGTCTTCACCAGGAGAGAAATGCAGGCAAGGAGATGACAGAGATATTTAGGAAGAGCCATGATCAGAAGAATGTAGCTGTCAATTAGGTTGGAAGGTGAAAAGGCTTGGGCAATGGAGGCATCCTGCTGTGAGGACATTATGTGCCTCCCTTTGAGCTACAACTCAAAGTTCTGACCATGGAAGTAGAACTTTGGAAGACCTATTGCAGTATTTTGGGTAGGTAATTTTGCCGCATAGTGCTCCTTTCTGTCAAATATATATATTTCATGGAGAAAGGCATTGTACAGACATAGTCAGATGACAGGTATGAAAAGCACTTGGGCAATTGTAAAACATTTTCAAATGTAAAGTGCTATTTTTATTACCCTCAGCTTCCTTGTATAGAATGTGACCCAATAACTGGTTGATGGCTTCTGACTGCTCTAGAGGGAATAACAAAGCAGGAGATGGTAGCCTGAAGCCTCACCTGCCAGATTCTCTGGACAAGGCCTGAGCTAGCTTCCCAGAGGCCCACCCTTTCCACAATGCCCTTAGTTAGTTTCTCATTTAAAAAAATTTGCTGGGCTAAGCTGTGGACATCATCAGAGCAAAGGTAGCAGCCTTGGATGATTCAGTGTCTGCCTCATTCAATGACTATAATGGGTGCTAAGACAGTAATGCCAAGTTACTATGCATCCTCCATTACGAAGCTGTGCAGGGCAGCAGGCTCCTGATGGAAGCTCTCCCAGCAGGAGTGTTCCCTGTGCAAAACCTTAACAAGAATTTATATAAATTCCTCACTGAGTTTTGGAAATGGAAACCTACAAGTCATGCCACACCTGAGAAGTAATTTTACTTGTAACTTATTCTGGAACTCTTTTCTTTTCCTCTCTTTGTTCCTCCCTGCAATTTCTATTTCATTTCTTTCTACTGTTGCTCAGTTTTTTCCATCTTCTACTGTGACATCACAAATGAATCCCTGATGTATTTGGAGCTCAGCCATTTACCAAGGAGAGAGTCCATTGGGATGCTGAGTTCCACCCTCAAGGATTCACCATGTGGGTGACTGAGTGAGAACTGTGGAAAGCCTGTGGTCACACTCAACTCATTTCTGTTCCTTGGAATGTGATTGCATAGGTCAACATGTGACTCCTCCTTGTATGTGTGTTGGTGTACACATGTGTGTACTATGGTCCAGCATGGCCTCCTATCCTTTCACCCCAGCCAGGTTTCTTGAGGACTTACTAAGAATACTGTGACCACTTGCACTGTTTTAGGTCCAACAAAGTTCCAAAGGCATCTGTAAACACTGGCAAACTCATTTTATGAAGGATTTTATACCAAACTCCTATATGGACCACAGCAAAATAGCTCAATACTATATTGCACAAGTAGTTGTGGGCTTGTTCAGTACTTTCTCCTTCTCTCCACCAAGATGAGTAGTCTTGTCTGTCCCACCCAGCTCCTCAGAGCTCTGAGACTGAAACCTTCAACCCTCCAGGAAGTCATAGATCTCTGTGGGAACGGAACCTGGGCTGGCTCCCTCTTTATTGGAGCTGTTTTGCCCTTCTCCATGTGCACTGGTTGTAACAGGTTATCACCTCCTCCCCCAGATCTCACCCTCTTTCTAGGCTAAGTCATCATCCATTTAAGGCTGCACTGTTTTCTGCAATAGATACCACTGTCTTTGTTTGAGCCTTAGTATACAGCTGGCATTTGAATTAGTTCAATAAATGTTTAGTAATTGTTGATTACTGGGGATACAAATGAAAATAAGACAGCTTTTGCCTGTAAGAAATCTACAATCCAGAAGAGAATGAAGGGAGGGAAAATAAAGGGAGATGTAAACAAGTACAGTAGATTATTTTAAGTGTTCTTTATAATTTGAAGATGTTTGCATTTACTGATATTTGTTTATCTCTGGAGAAGCCAGGGTAAAATAGAGCAACTGACTCAATTCCTGGGGATCTCATGGTATTACTGAGATTAGCAATACTATTACAAGCCTTACCACGATCTTATAGCACATGTAAGCACTAGCTCAATTATACGGCTGAGGGAACTGAGGCAAAATGCAGTTAAATGATTTGCCCAAGAACAGATATTGAGAAAGTGGTAGAGCTATAAACTAAACCTTTGCCCATTTGACTTCAGGTTAACTCTTTACCCTGCCATAGCCTGCCTCCCTCTGACACCATCTTTTTTGGATAAGAACCTACCAGCAGACTGAAAAATGGTGGATTGACCCTTTTTGGGTCATTATCAAGCAAGACGGTTTCAACTTCTGGAACCAGACCACAGCATCAGACATGTGACAAAACGAGGAAATATTTCCCTATTCAGAGGATCATTAAAGGAAATGAAAGCTGGCAGATCTTGTTATGCATGAGGAAATAACATAAATGGAAAAATCTATGAACATCACATCCAAAAGCTCTGGGAAATCTGCAGCAGAAACAAATGGGTCAAAATGTGAATGAATAATGCCTCACCAGTGGGAACATGGGAACCATGGGACTAAGCTCATAGCAAAATGGTCCATTCTGTTTAGCATGAGATGAATTTTCTGGTAAAACAGAGGAAAGGCAGTTTAAGCATCTGCTCCTTGACTATAAAATTTATGGATCTGGGTTTTGAGTTCTGGAATATGAAGGAATGCTTAAACATATTTCTTTGAGCATTTAAGCAGATGTTTGGTGGATTTTTCTGCAGATGAATGAAGCCCTTTGGCCATGTTCCTGCAAACTTGCAGTATTTGTGAATCAGAGTTCGTTCCACACTCCCCAGGTTCTTTCTAAAGATGGGAATAGGAAATTAATGCCACCTCAGGAAGTTAGGCATGGCATCAAACACAATGCCTATTAGAGCAAGGACTTTCTGACAAATGGACAGTTTCTAGTTAATTGAGGGGATGTTTGATCATCAGGCCAAAGTTTCCATTCTGTCTCTACTTGGGCTTATTCTGACTTTCCCCAAAATCCCTATCTACTTTGGAGTTTCATTCTACTCCTCCTCAGAAAGTTGTCTTCCTTATGAAGAATTGATTGATTCATTAGTGGCAAACCAACAGTCCCTCCTCCTCATGGTCTTTATGCATCCACTGGGAAATATTAAACATATGCAAAACATAATGGAATCTGTTTTTCCCTGTCCAGAATCCATCCTCACTTTACATATAGCACCAAGATTTTCCAAGAGGAATCTCCTGGACAAAATTTGTTATTTTCTTAGGATTCGGTAAATTTAAAGAAGAGAGGCTCTGAGCAGCTTCCATGAAATACTATGGTTCCATCTCTTCTTAAAAATAAAAATAATAATGCTGATGATATAAGCTTTATTGAATGTTTGTTTATACAGTAGTAAGCACTTTTAATATATTATCTCATTTAATACCTGCAACATACATCTATGAAGAAAGCACTAGTTATAGATACAGAGGCTGAGAGTTCAGAGGCCAATAGTGTAGAACTAGGTATTTGTATCTAGGTGTCTTGTCTGTGACTTCAAAGTCAATATCCTTGGCCACTATGCTCTGTGCTGCCTAATAATCCTTTTTTTTTTTTCAGATTTATAGAACACATTAGGACTGAATGCTTTGAGATTTATTCAGTAAAGAACTATTCAATGTTACTTAACATTAATCAACATGAGGGGCTTTGTTAAGCACTACAGATACCATTGACACAGTCGGCAGGTATATCCTCAGAAAAGGGCAATTGTGTAGAAGCTGGAGAAGTAGTATTGGAGATGGTCGTGATAACGATAATGATAAAATTTACTGAGAGAGTATTATGTGCTAGGTGCTTTCTAATCCTTAGACTTTTGCTAAAAAGGGAGTATTGTTACTATCTCTATTCATAGCAGATGAGAACACTGGACTACTGAGAGCTACCTTGCCAAAAGCCACACCACTAGGAAATGGTAGGACAGAGATTTGAACACAGACCTGCTTGAATTCTCAGCCGCCTGGGTCATACTTGCTTTTTCCCTAAGCATTTATAAGCTGCCTTCCTTCACTACCCACCCTAGTAGCTTAAACTCTAATAGGTCTTGATGGTTTTCCTTCAAGGTCTTAAGCACCATAGAAAGAGCATGTTCCCTTATCCAACTGTCCCTCTGCCTTCTAGATTGCAAAACCTTGGAGCCTGGAAGCTCTGCTAACACCTCGAGAGCTCTCCTGCAGGAGTCTGGCAAGGGTACGGCAGTCCCACAGACCTCATGGACATAACACATTAAGGCTCCAAGATGTGCAAATTTCAAAATTGAAGCAATAAAGCACATTTTTTTCTCAGCTTGCAATTTCCCCTTAATTGGACCATGAATAGCAATTACACTATAAAGCCTAACAGGAATTTGTGGATAATTAGAGTGTATCTTGGGCACTGGGTTTTAATGGATGAACCTGGCTAATCATTGAGTGACTTTCACTATCTACCAAGTGATAAAGATCATTATTAAATGCCTATCAATCATTCAGAAATTGCAAGTGTGATTTTAATTCCTGCTAGAGTAGGGCCAAGAAGGCTGGAAATTCATCCTGTCCTAAAGGCTTTGACTGTGTCCTTGAAGAAATGGAAGAAACAGAAGAAAAGGTGCTTTCATAATCTGGAAATTGACAGTGTCTTGCCTGTAGCTACTTTAAACACATTGCTTGGTTTAATCTTCAGCACAGCTTTGTGCAGAGCATATCTTTATGCCCATTGCACAGATAAAGGCATTGAGACCCAGTAACTTACCAAATTCATATAGCTAGTAAATGAAAGACCCAGAGTTTAATGCAGGTGTTTGATATAGGCCAAGCTCAAAGTTCATGAACTTTCAACTCCATAACTGCTCAAAAGTTATTGAGCATCTACTATGGGCACCTACTATGAGCTTTCCATACATAATGAGATTTAGTACTTCCAACAGCTATGCGAGGTATGTATTTTTATCACATTTATAAATGAAAAAGTAGAAATCTAACAGGAGTGGTAGTTCTTATCTTGGATTATCACCTTCTCCTACTTTTCTAACCACATACCCCACTTTTTCATTGTTCAGTGTCTCCATCTCTGAAGCCACATTTTTGGAGTTCCTTAAAAATTAGGCTATGAGACAATAATAGAAAAGATAACTTAAGAAGTACCACTAGGGGGATGGAGAAATGGCACAAGAAAGGGACTATAGCCAAAGAAAGATAAGTTAAGCAAAAACAATTACCAATTTCAGAGACTGAGCTTGGACTCAAAAGGGAACTAGAAAACCATATATACAACATACATCAGCATTACCTCACTGAAGAGCAACAGAGAGGATATTCATCTACCAGCTTCATTAGTCATAGTTGGGAAATCCCGGAGGTGAGAAAGATAATTCTTCCATGCTTCCACCATATAGTGAGGATAGCAAAATGTGTTCTAGAGCAAGAGAAAGCCCTCAGCAAAAGAATTCAGGTAGTTATAGGTGGTAGTTATAGGAGCAGGGCACCAGTCCAAAAACAACGGAACAAACTGGTCTTCAATGAACCAAAAAAGCAAAGGAGAGGCAAAAGAAAACAAGACTTGGGGACCACATAGATCTGGCTAAATAAGTTTGCTGCGTCCCCCCCTGGAATGATTGATTTGGTCTAATGTGCTTGCCATTTTTTATTCGGTCCAGATTAACTCACTTGTGAACCAGAGGGACTGATGTTCACATTACAGAGTGAATTAGAAGACTCCAGGGTATAAGACCTGTTAGACTGCGACACTGTACTTACTTGGAATATAGTTGCTGCTCAAGATATTAACTCACCTGTTCCTTGAAAACTGCCTTAAAACCAAGTAATAAGAGGCAGTTTCTATTATAAACAAAATATTAAATCATTCTTCATATAGATTTCCTAACGCAGTAAAGTTTAATTTGTAACTTTTTTCATGGATTCCTTTGAAACTATTGAAGTCTCCCAGCTCCCATCCCAGAAATATACACAGAAGATGCAAAGGTGAGGCTTGCAGAAAGCAGAAGAGGTACTTCCACAGTTACCTGGGGAAACAATATGTAAGCATAAGTCCACTTAGTGAATTTGCAGGGGTGAATTTTGTGAATTTAGTAAATTTTGCATGCTATGAGCATTCTCAAGTCCTAATCCTGGTGGTGATGTAAGCCAGTGTGGACTCTTGCAATAAAAGCATTTTGAATGGTGCCTATGAGTGGCTGAGGATCACATGAGACCCTTATTCAATATCCTGGTTCTCAAAAGCATCAGGACCACATACTTCAGCAGGGACAAAAGTATTTCGTGATTCATTTGCTTAGTTCAGCTTTGGCTCATTGGTTTCTCTTCATGTCAGCGTCTTTCTAAAAAATGATTTAAGTTGAACTCAAGGATAAATGCTGACTAGTTTATTCCAAGTTTTCAAATATAAGAAATGGAGTAATAGAAAACAGAAGCCAGGTTTGGAGTATTTAACCTGGCTAAGGGACATTGGTCTTTCATTAAAAAGATACCAATTTGCTAACACTTGGATCTAAGTCTTGGCTTGTTTCTTTTGGGAAAGGAAATCTCCACATGGAGGTGATACAGTTCATCACCTTTTTATAATTAAATTCCTAAATTTTGCTTCCCGAAGCTCCTCTTCCTTACCAAGCAGCATAGGTCAGAACTACATAGCACCAGGGCCCATAACTTACTTGACGTTGTGCTGCGTCCTCATTTTCTTCTTTCTTTATTCTCTCCTGCAATATTCCAAGACCGAGAGACCTGTTCTGAAGTTTCAGAACAGGTGCCCTATTCTACTTTGTACAAAGGGCTCTTCTACGTAAAAATAGATTCTCTTTTACTCGAACTCCGAGTGACTAAAGAAGGACCACTTAACCTCAAGTTTATTGCAGAGCAATTCTCATACTGGACTTTCTTTCCATGGAAGAGGATCTACTACCATCTTTATGTGACAAGACCAAGTGGCTAGGGGATTGTTCGAGTCACTGGGTAAGGATTAATTCCTCTTTCTAGATTAAAAAGCAGGCACATTTTATGTATTTTCCTCATCTTTCCTCTTTATCTTACCTTTACTTGCCCTCAATAAAGTATATGATCATCAACGGCCCTCTCAAATGTCATGCAACAGAGGAATACTCTGGAGTCACAAGAGTGACAGAAAAACTGCAAGGACTGTATTCCCTCCTCACACACCTCAAGCTCCTGACATACCTCACTAGAGATCAGCATGTTGTGGAGGTATGGACATGGGCTTGGGAACCAGGTAGTCCTAGTCAGAAAGCTGAGCCTCATCCTACCTTCTGTGTGATCTTTGGCAAGTCCTTTTTCTGAGTGTTCATTTTCACATAGCAAAGTGGTGACACATCTGTTGGGGTTGTGAAGAGGTTTACATGAAGTAACAAATGTGAAATATTGGACATGCTGTAAGTGCCCAGTAGATGTGAGGAATATTCTCTCTGGGTTCCCAAAAGTCTGCATCATATTTTTGTCACATGTTGAAGCATAACCACATCACTACAGATCTCACAAAAGTAGAACAAGAGACACAGTTTTTAGAAGGATGTATATCAGAGAAAATATATGTGGCTCCCCTGTATCATGCTGAAATTTATGATAGGGTTGTCAGGTAAAATACAGAGCATCCAGTTAAATATGTTTTTAGTTTAAGTACATCCAAACATTAAATAGGATATGCTGGTGCTAAAAAGTTATTTATTATTTTTCTGAACTTCAACTTTAACTAGATATTTTGTATTATTATTCACTGATTCTGACAAACTACTGTGCATGTATCTCCAAATTCTAAGTTGCTTTACCTGGTTGAGGTATGTAAGACATCAAAGGCACTAGTCAAATTTTGTTGCCCTAATATGGATCCGAAGTCATGATGACTATCCCACATAATCTTAATCATGTGTTAGGCAACTTTGGAAATATATGAACAAGCTTTGAGCAAGCAGATAAAAATATCTTTTTTTTATGATATGTAGATTTGCTAAAAGTAATACAATAGCAACTAGAACCAGTAAACCATGTTACCTTTTCATCCAAAGGTATCAATCTATAAAAGGAAATTTAAATTTTTTGTCATAAGGGTGTGGAGATATACTTTAATATTATGTAAATTTGCTGGCAGCAATATAAAAACAAAATGAAAACAGAGTGGCTAGAGCCCATGGCATGCTTGTTACTTTTCTATCCAGAATCATCAATCTCCAAAGGAAATTTTAATATTTTTTGTTTGTTTTAAAAGCATTTCTTCATCTCTGCTAGCATAAAAAAATTGGAGAGGCAAACTTCCCAAAGGACAAATGATTTGTTCAAATGAAAGAAGATTCAATGTGTCCTTCCAAAAGTATGATTTGTGGCTGTCTTTCTTTTAGAGGAAAGTGATTTTTTGAAGAAGAGCAGAGGCAAGGTAGATTCTTAGAGAATGTGCAATGGAAAAACCTGAATTCATAGGCTAGAATTTTAATACATATTTTTTAAAAGACATTTCCAAGTTTGCTCTTCTCTTGCTGTTTCAGCTACCTAATGCTATGTAACAATACCCCCAAAGCTTAAAAACAATAACCACTATTTATTATCACTCATAATTCTATAGCTCAACTTGGGCTTAACTGGGGGGCTTTTCTTCTCATTTCATTGGCTGGGACTACAATCACCTGTCAGCTTGATTACACTGGAAAATATAAGAAGACTCACTTAAATAGTTGATGTTTGGTAGCCCTGTTGGCTTGAAGCTCAGCTGGGGCTGGCAACTAGAGGGATTCCTTGTCTTCTACCTAACCTCTTTACATTGCTTAAGTTTTTCATGGTGCAGCAACTGAGCTCCAAGAGAAAGCACTCCTACCTCACAAAAGCTCTTAAGGTCTAGACTCGCAAATTATGCAAGGTCATATACATCGTGTTCTGTTGGAGGTCCAAAGGCCAAATCAGATTCGAGGGGAAGGTAATAGGTCTCACCACTAGGTAAGAGGAGTGACAAAAAGACAAAAAAACAAAATCCACCATCTTTAATTATTTACAGTTCATCCTGTGGGCGCAGATTATGTATATTCCCCCACATGCAAAATATACACTCCCACACACACATCCCAGAAATCACAAAAGTCTTATTCAATTATAACATCATACTTAAGCTTGAAGTCCAAGATCTTGTCATTTAATCATGTCCAAGTATGATGAGAAACTTATCCAGATGTGTCATTTCTTAGAATAAGTTCTTTAATATGGTTATTCTTGATTTCATGATTTATGAATTAAAGGCATACCCAACATGTAATGATGTAGAACAAACATAGTCCAACTACTATAGAAACTCATGTTTTCAAAGGGAGGAAATATGAGGCATATAAATAACACTGTTCCATAGCAATTTTGAAGTTCAGCTGGGCATGTGTCACAACTTCCCCTGCACTGGAGACAAGGGATGTATATTAATTAGGACCCAGTTTTGCTCCTTCAGATCTTAGTTTTGTTTTTTTGTTAGATCTTGGCTTTGTTAGATCTGGTTTTCTTTGGATCTTAGCTTGTTGTCTCAGTCCTTGATTTCACCCTCTGAGTCATCTCCTATATTGATGATTATATATTTTTTTATTTTCTATATTCTTGATTCTCTAAACTTCATCCTGAAGAGACGACTAGTCTTCTAGTATGCCTTTGATATTAACCATTCCAGAGCCCACACCTCCAACCATATCCTTTATCAAATGCTCACACACTAAGCCAATATTCCTCCTGTCCTGAATCAGGACCTGATTTTGGATAACTAGGAACCACTCATACAGCCCAGAGCCCACCAATAGTTATTCAAACTATCTAAACCCAGACTTACTCATCATAGCTATCCTGCCTATATTTCCTTACTATGAAAACTCCAGTAAAGTCTTTGGGTCATTCTTTCCCTTCTCACCCCCTTCTGCCTCCTGACCATTTCTGAGGCTTCCGGATATGACCCTGCATGCTGTGGCATGTCTCCTGCTTCTAAGAATCTGTGAATATAATTTTTTTCCTTCACTACAGTCATTTCTGTGTTTTCTCTCTTACTATACATAATTAAAACAAATTTTGGATACATTTTAATGCATCTTCTTTTATATAAGAAATAATTCATGTTTATAGTGGAGTAGCTTTCTCAGGCTTTTTCCTCTTTAAAGAAGATTGGGGGTATAAAGGCCTTCTCATTTCCTGTTAGTAGTTAATCATGAAGTAGATCCACTACCTTCCACAGTTGTGGGAGGGGATAGGTAAGTCAAAGTCTAGAAGGGAAAGGTGGATGATCATAGTAAAGTCACAAACTGGGTGTCCTGAAGAAATGGAGCAGATGGGCAAGTTGAAACTTGCTGGGAAAGCACCAGAGTAAACCAGGAAGACGATCTAGAAGAGTCATCTATGGAATTTTTTTTTTAATGTGTCGCTGCTGCCTTTGGAGGGATTGCAGATATATGTCTGATGATAACCTAAGACCCAGGAGTATTGGTTTACAGAACTAACATCTGGAAGAAGATCTGGGCATGGAGCAAATAAAAACAAGGATCAATTTGAAGCCATCAAACACTTCTGCATTTGACCTTCACTTATATTTACTTAAGACATTCAGTTTTTTTTTCTCCTTTGCTAAGGATGAGGATTCCCACAATCTATGACTGAAAACTGATTCCTTTCCCTGATTCCTTGTGGACAGAGTCGATTCATAGTATCTGAATAACTCTCATTCTCTCAACATTATCCACTCCCACTTTTGCCTTGTGGTCCAAAATTTTTTTAAAAATCTAATTGATGGGACTGTCATACAGTTTAAATCCTCACCTCCCTTGAGCTCATTCCTTCCTTTATTATTCTTCCTTTCTATCTTTCTTTATTCTTGTCTTTCTGCCTCCTTTCCTTTCCTTATGCAAGTCCTATGCTTTGAGTTCCTATGATGTGCTTATGCTGTGCTAAATGCTGGGACAGCTCACAATATGAGTAACTGAGTAAAGGTGTGGCTTTACTTATCTGTGCCTGGCTACCTTAGTTTCTCATCTAATAGTTGTAATTGAATTAGTATTTGCAGGAATTTGTGCTTGGATAAGGGAGGCACCTAGCTAATTCTGTAGCAGAGGAGAGAAAATGCAGACACTTACTTACAGGCAAAGTAGATATTAAAAAGGCCACAGAAGGGTTAAGACAAATAGCTGGAAGACATTGAGGTTGAAAAATACACTAAAGTAACATTATGGGAGCCTTTTAATACTTGTCTAAGGACTTGGGCCTTTTTTTATGCTAGCAAAAAGTAATTGAAGATTTTTAAACTGGAGAGGACTATGTTAAGAATCGAACTTTAGGGAAGTTTAATAAGCAATGCTGTGGAATAATTAGGAGTTGGGGATGACTAGAGTTAGGTTTATCAGTTGGGGGGCTGAGGAAGGGAGAGCCATCACTGAATCATGTATTAAATTAATCTTCTTGGAGCTAGGGCCTCCTTAGCAGTGTGCATAGTCCTGGAATGACTACAGATATTTCTGAGCTTTCACAGCTGTGGGCGCTGGTAGGTAATGGAGAATAGTTGTGTCACACTGTCGTTGGCAGTGGGGTATCAAGATTGTAGAACCAGGTTTTAAGGCCTACTGAAAGGCAAAGTATATGCAAGATTCAGGAGACCATGCCACTCAAAATAAATTCACTTGGTCACACAAGGGCAGTAATCTGTTCTTTTGGCCATGTCCACTCTGACAAATGAAACTTCTCTTGTGACCAGATCAATAGTTACTGAGTTAAAGAATAGCTAGAGATAATTTTTAACTCAGTGGAGCCTACTTCCTATAAATCATATTTATTTTTACATCCACTTATTCACAAATATTGGCTACATATGTGCTATGGCATCATGATTTGTACTACACTGATTGTGGTGAAGGTGGGGGTGTGCCTGTACTTTTTCTTACGAAATGATGGTGATGGTAGATGGTGGTATTTTCTTTTCTTTCTTTCCTTTTTTTAAAAAATAATATTCTTAATTGTCAAAATAAAACATTGGCAACCTTATGTTAATAGCTCACCTCCTTCCCTGATCTATGACTCTCAGGGTAGAAATTGTTTTGTGAAAGAGGATGCACCTAGTTTTTATTTTGTTTATTGAGGACTTATAAAGATAATGATGATATTCCTATCAAGTTTCTCCATGACAGGAATAGAAAGGGTTCTAACATGTAGGTATCTAATATACTGGATCATTGTCCAAAACCTTCAGAATGTAATTGTAAGTGCTATCATGAGATAGATTATGGAAGTAGCTGGCAACACAGAGGAAGGTTGTGGTTAAAGTATAGTCAACATAGTTCAGACTACAGCTAGACATTGGGTCTAGTGCTGGCTACTCAAAGAACAGTGCTGACAGACAGTGTATAAAAGTGTCCAGGATGTGGAAGCCATCATTTTAAAATAAAAAGCTATTTAAAGACTGTTGTTTCATAAAAGGAGAGATTACTTGAGGTAAAAGGGAGAATAGCCTAGGAAGACTCATTAAGAAAAATGTTATACTATTGTATTATAGACTTCGGAACTTTTCATGGGTTTCACCAAGGGCAGAACTGGGAACAGTGAATGAAAAATACAAAACCTAGTTGGTCCAATATCAGGAAAAAATTCTCCAATATTGGCATTTGCTCCACATGGGATATATTGTTACCTTATCTACTTCCTCATTCAATATATAGCACTTCTATGACAAGACCTCATCCTGGAGCTCCCAGTAGAACCCCAAACTGGCAGATAGTACAGTTCCTGGCTCCTAGTGGGAGACAAGTAAGTGCTTCTTGAATTAAATTAAATGGATTTACTACTTCAGTATTGCTTTGTGTTCAGTATGGAAGTTTTCATATGATTATTTTTGGGCCTACTCAGTATATTTAATCCATAAGTAAGGATTGTCCAGCACACTAAAATATTATTTTGTATTACCTTTGCTACATGACTTCTTGATGTTAAATCGGCCTCTTGCCTCAGTTTCTCCAGGAGTTCATAAATCTTAACAATACATACTTGGAGTTATATAAAGATGGGATGCTTTGTGACACCAACCATTCTGCCATTGTTTGACAATGATTGAGGCTCAACAGAGCTGGGCAGAAACATCTGGAAGCAAGAATCTAAGGGTGCTTTTGAGGGTCAGAAAAGATTTCATGGAGAAGGTCATATTTGTGCTAAATTTTCCAGGTGGGAAAGGGCTGGAGGATTGAAGCAGGAGGTGAGAGTGGAAAGCATGTGTAGAGACAACCTGGAAGTGTTAGAGACAAGATGGTTTGAGGAAGGTAAGTACATAATTCAATATGATGTAAGCACAGATTTTGAGAGACAAAGGTTGAAGTGAGAAAAGACAAGTCTACACAAATAGATGAGGGGTCATGATGGTCTTATAGGACAGCCTAAGAGATTGTTGACATTTTGCGGTTAACTGGGCTTCTTCTCAGGGTGGTCTACAATATGGACTGTAGAGTTATCTAATGATATTATTTTCTTATTTTAAACCCACATCTACTTAGATAATCTTCAAAGTATAATGTATCTAAAGAGACCGCCATAAAATGACTCAGATTTCTGGTGTATTGTCTGCCATCACTGAGATGGAACATCGGTTATTATGTTAAAAAAAAAAAAAAAGATCTTTATTTTCCCCTTTGAAATAAACATTTTCTCTCTTCTCTTCTCCTCTATTTGTTTCTCTTATTTTGTTGGCAATAAGAATCATGGGTTTGAGAAATGAGCAGGTGAGCTGCTTTCTAACAGCAAAAGTAATTTTAAAAATATTATTATTTTATATTTTAAAAAGAGCTTGGTTTTCGCAAGTGTTCCTGTTTTCTAAACCTTTGAAATTCAGGTGGACTTTTATTGTGAAGAGTAAACACTCCAAATTGCCCACTTCTCCTTGCAGGCCTCTTAAAGCCAAGACTATTTGTATGCGAGAATCATGTTTTGATAAATATATTTTCTAAAGCAAAGTTTCCATCACTTCACATGTATCAGCAGGTATTAAAACTTCACTGAAAATTGACATCAGTCAGCAGGAAAATTGTCCTGAGGCCACCAATATAAAAGGCTTAAGGAATCCAAATGGTTTTAATAAGATAATTAGAAGCCACAGCCTGAGTTGAGGATTAGACCTCTCTCTTTTGTCTTTTTCAGTAGAAAGCACAATAGAAATAATGATTCTTAAAGCCATCAGAGAAGAAAAGAATTTTCCAGAAAGGATTGAAGTGTGTGTGTGTTGGAGGGGTCGTGGGGCCGGGGGGGCGGGGGGTGGTCAGTGGGGAAGGGATGAAGAACAGAAAATTTATGATCCATTTACGTGATAAACAAATCCAGGCAGTCTGTCCCACCACACATGCTGGAGTAGAGGGCTGGCTAGTCACAAAGGAGATAATTTGGCATCTTGATAAAGCAGAAATGAAGATGGAGTCACTCAGCCTAATGGGCACCGGGCTTACAAACATTTTTCATAAGAAAATGACCTTGCTCATAAGGTTTTTCTCTCTCTCCTTTATATCACCACTGTCTCAGTTCTGGGTGCTCATCACCTCACCATTGGGGCCCTATCACCTCCTAGGAAGATTATCCTGGTTGCCAGCAGCCTCTTGAGCTAATGCGGTTGCACACACAGTAATGGGGTCTCACCGGCATTCTTAAGCATCATCTACCAGCTTTCTTGTTCTATCTCCTGTTCCTTTTCTTCCCTTTCCTTTCCATATCTTCCTTCCATGGGTGACTCTAACCAATTCCAAATAAATGTTATCCTGGGAGCAAATTGCTATTGTAAATGAAATGACTGTGGTTACGGGTACTAGTTATTTGACAACCAGTACTACTGCTAGAACTTATCTAGCACACAATAAACATGGTACTAAATGTTACAAAGCAGTGTCTTTTTTATTCTCAAAAGAAACTTGGGAGGAAGCAAGTTCTAACATCCATCATAGTCATGGCTGAGGAAACAGAAAAGCTTTGTAACATATGTGAGGTCACATGGCTAGTGAGAGCCAGACTTTGGAGTCCCACACACATTGTCACTCTTGAATACTGACAGTGAGTAGGTTACAATCCACCCTCCTCATTGATCACTAATCCACATGAGCATAAAACCCAGGGTACCTCTTTGGTGTCCTCTTACCTCAGTAATTCTCACAAGTCTGATTTTCTGAATTTAATTTCTGCGACTCCTGATGAAAGGCCTCAGAGAGGTGCCCCCAGACCTTATGCAAGCTGGTGAGGTTCGTCAGAACTCAAGTACTAGTAAATAAGGAATTTGGAAAAATACTAGGGGCTGCACCTGCCTCCCAGAAAATCTGTTCATGGGTGAGGAATGCATTCTGAGCTTCCTCGTAGAAATGATATCTTCTTCAAGGATCTATGGTGAAGGCTAAGTTAAATCTTGTAGATAGTTTCACAAAGGATGTGCTTGGAAAATATGTCTCTGCCCTCATTTTCTTTCTTTAGTAATCTGCAGGCTCCTGCCAGATGCGGTATGGATGGCAGTAGCCCCACAACATTGCTTTGTGTGGAATGTTTCCCAGTGACATGGCCAGAGAAAGGGACAGGTTGAATATTCCCTTCCTAGAATTTACACTGTAGGCAGCAGGGTGAACCAGGTGATTATGAAGTTGGGGTGTGAAACTTAGGCTGGGGGGTAACCTGAGTTAAGTCACGGAATCCTTTTTAGTTTGTTCACATAGTGAACTTCAAGATCCTGCCTCTGTGGGTGTTTGGAAAGTGATATACTATAATAAATAAGGTGTATTTGGAGTGATGCCTGATGGAGAGACAATGGTTAATGTGCCTAGTTCTCTTCTCTTTTTTATTTCCTTTTATGTACAGATTTGGGCCTCTGCAAAAGGTTAAGCTCTGGCTTGAAGGATTTGGAAGATTTACAAAATGAGCTCTGACTATAGTTGGATCAAGGACTTTGTACAGTGAAAGATGTGCATTGCGCTGAGGTGAGTGTAGTCCTCCTTGCAGAGGAAGAGCTGTAAAGGATGAGTCTTCTCCCTTCTCAGCACCAGTCAAGGAGGCAAGAAATCATACTCACCTGGATCTGGTCTTCATTTTCTGCAATGAAATAATGAAATTTGAGAGTATTATCTTCAATCATTGTCATTTCTAGGAGGAGAAGGAGCCACATTGTGTTAACTGATTTCCCACAAAAACAAAACCTTGATGAGGACACCCTGTGGCATCCCATATCTTCCCCATTGACACCTGCCCATCATCACCTCCCATCTGTACAAGATACATGGCCCATTGACTTGGGCGAGACAACCCCATTTCCACCTTGTTTCTTAGGGGACGTTCACTTCTGACACCCTCTCTCACCAGTTGAGACTCTTTGAGGTTTTTCATTTCTGCCTGCTGACATGCATTAGACACCTCTGGAGGGTTCTATAACCTCCTCCAATTCCAGTCACCACTGTTGGTCTTACACTTGAGCCATGACACTCTTGCAGATGTCCTCTCTCATTTCCTTTTTGTCTCACTTTTAGGGCTTGAGGAATTATAAACATGTATTCTTGCCCATAAATCCAATATAGCACTTTGCTAAACTGCCTTAAGATCCTTGAGCTGAGACACTGTCAATTTTATTCAAGTCTTTAGAACTTTTTGGGGGGGCCTTTTAGAGCAGGACAACCACCTGTTTTACCCCAATTTTTAGGTAAAGCCCAAGCACAATCTAAAACATTATTCTGTAAGCCAGCCATTTTTCATCTTCTCTATTGCTGACATCTGTTTTAAGTCACTCTCATGGGTCATCTTCATTGTTGCAATAACTTCTTACCTGGTCTTTCTGCCTATATCTTGCTCCCTCTTACCACATGCCTCCAAATACTATTCTCAGAGCAGCAATAACAGAGGGGCTCCTATATAAGTGAGAGCTTCTCAAAGTCTACTGATGGTTCCCACCTCCTGAAGAAAAGGCTTTGGACATTCTAGCCTCTCCTCTTTCTATCCCATTCTATCTACTCTCTGACCTCGCCTTCTACACTTCTACTTTGCCCCTCGATTTCTTCTTGCTCTCTTTCTACATGCTGGGCAGACATCTACTTTAGAGGAACACTCTTTTCCCAGTAATCTAGTGAATTTTATTTTTTCCTTTTCTTTATTTCCTTTCTATTTTTTTCCCCATAAACACAACATTTTCATTAAGGTTTCAGTAAACACTCTATTTTATATTGCAGTTGTCATCTCCTGCACTTCAGTATCTATCATTCTTATACATCTTCGTTGCTTTATTTTCTTCACAGTGTTAGGTTGGCAGGCCAGCCAGATGCCTGCCTGGAGACTTCCCAGCCTGATATCAGAATCCAGACCTCTCAGCCTGACATTGGAATCCTGATGCCCAACTGATAAAGGCCCACCCTAAAGCCCTGGCACCACTACCTCAACCCAGATGCTCAACTGACACTCCCATTCTATACCCTACACCCACATAACCCTATAAAACTATGCCCTCCTGTCCCAGGGCATGACTTCTCTGGCCTTCTCCTCTCGGGACCAGTGAACCTCGCCCAGGAGCCCTCTTCCAATAAAGGCTTGCTTTTCAAACTTCTCTCTGCGTGTTATGCGTTTACCTTAGACACAGTACATGTCATTTTCTAACTTACTACATATACTATATATTTTTCTTATTTTGGGGTTATTTCCTTCCAATAAATTTTAAGCTCCATGAGGTTAAAATTTTTATCCATATCCTAGAAACTAGAACACTTCTGGTGCATAGTGCATCCTCAATAAACACGTTGAATAAATTAAATCTAATAACTGTAGCTCAAATGGGGACCTGGTCATCTCTCCATCCATCCCCTCACAGTTTAATTATATTCCTCACTACAATGCACATGGCCTTTGGTTGACCCTATAGGTTTTCCATAGAAGGAAGATGATAAAGGCATAGCCCCTTTCTTCAGGAAACAAATCTATTCAGACTTTTCTCCAGTCACTACTTATGTCCTCACTCTAACTAGGTTTTTTGCTTCAATATGTCACTGACTTTAAGGGACTCCTCGAAGTGTGGATGACCTTGTATACACTTGTTCTCCATTCAATGGCCAGCATGAAGATGAAGGATATTCCTGTTATCATTACAAGTCTCAAAAAACTTAATTGGCTTGATCATTCCAACAATATTTATTCAGAAGGAAGAGACAAATCAGTCAAATCAGTTATTTGACAAGGTGGCAGAGACACAATCAGTTATTTGACTGAAATAAAATATTCTATCAATTAGGTTGATTTGTTTAGAAACATGCCTTCCTTCTAAGACTCTATATAGTGTACAGATTCCCAGTTATTTAATCCTTAAAGAATAAACCAAAACTTGCCTTGTTCATTTGTCCTAAAACTAGAAACTGTTATTTGTGGGTAGACATGGGGTGGGGGACCCCTAACTCCTTACCTATGCTAGTATCTGTGAGTCAGATTGCTTGCACCTGAGGTGATGTAGAGAACAAATATTTATAGAGTGGCCACTCTGGCTGAGCACTTTGCATGCATACTGCTATTTATTTCTCAAAATAGCCCTATGAGATAGGTTTTATCATCACATTTTATTGATTAGATAAATGAGATGCAGAGAGGTTCAGTAATTCCCCAAAGTCATTTGATCTGAGATTTGAGCTGAGATTTGAACCAAGTACTATCTGACTCCAAGCCCAGTTTTCTTTAGTGTTTCAATCAGTATTCTTAGTCGCATTCATTTTCTTGTAGGCTACTTGGATAAGAACTGTGTTTAAAAACCAATTGTTCAGAAGGAAAAACAAATTAAATATCCAATCTTTTCTCCTTGCATGATCTTTGGAATGTAACTGCTCTCTGACTATGTGCATAAGCATCGAAGGGTTGGCCATTGTTAAGTTATTATCCAAGGTCAATTGTTACATATGTAATTCTATATTGAGATTCATCCAATTGCTAGAGAAGAAATCCACCTTAAACTATCTTAAGAAATAAAGAAGTGTATTGGCTTAAAATGTCCCATGAGTAGCACCTACTTCAGCAATGGTGGAATGCAGGTGCTAAATCTACGGCATCAGGAGTATGTCTCTCTTTATTACGTCTTTATTTTCTTTTATGTCAGCATTTTGTCACCAACCTCTTCCCTTGAGGTGGCAAGTTGGGCACAATTAGCTACAGTTAGCTTACCTGAGCAGTGACAAGAAAAGGGTACTTTTTTTCCCTAACATTTCCATGTAAATCCAGGAGCTGAGTCTCACACATGGCTAGGGCCATGTACCCATCCTGAGTTCACAAAAGGGCCAAGATAATGGAACAATTTTTTTATCCAGACATAGGTCATAGAATGGGGTCAGCCTCATACAACAGGCATATCAGGGTATTATGGTCAGAAAATGGCAGATGGAAGCTAGACAGGCAAAACTAATAAATAGCCACCAAACAAACTGTGTGACATAAGACAACTTGCATATCCTTTATGTGCATCAGTTTCCTCATTTGTAAAACAAACATTGTGTATTTCATTCACAGCATTTGTTAAGAATACAATGATATAATTTTGAAATTGCTTAGCATAATGCTTGATGCTTTGTAAGTTCTCTAAGTAATATATTATTAATTTATATTATATCGCCCCAGGGCTGATGATTATCTTACACCTTTATTCATGTAACTGGATTGCCTTCTTCTTCTTTTTCTTCTCCTCCTCCTCTTCCTCCTTCTTCTTTTCTTTTCTTTTTTTTCTTTTCTTTTTCTTTTCTTTTCTTTTCTTTTCTTTTCTTCTTTTCTTCTTTTCTTTCTTTCCTTCTTTCTTTTTTTTTATGCTTCTGGCTTCCTAACTAAATGGCACAGAATTTCTCTGACAATCTCTGCATTTTTAATGTCTGGAGGGTCTATGGGAAACTGGAACTTTCAGAAAAGCTACTACAAAAGCTTTTGTTGACAACCATAATAATTCAACAGGGATTGTGCGTGTTTGTTTTGTATAGAAACAGTGTGAGGCAGAGGTACACATCTCATTATCCTATTACTCCTCTAACACATTGCTATTTGGTCATAATCCCTTTTCCCCAAAGACAAAGAGGGAGGAGGAGACAACACCAGTAACACACATAACAGATTGTGCTTTGATACACATGAAAGATCTGGGGAGGAAAATAACTTCATCTGTAGAAAATACTTATTCCATAGAATTTGGCCTCAGTACAATTAACTGGTTGGGAAATATCTTTTGTAGTAAGTCATATTAAATAAGCTGTGGTGTTAAGCTTCTGGGGACAACTTTTCCCTTCTCTTCTCTTTCTTCAAGTCTGTTCTGTAAATAATTCAGGGTAGGTGCTAAAAGCTGACTACCTCCCTGGTGGCAGGTATCATTGTTTTAGAAAACACGGTTTTTTAAGCAAGGTTTTTTGGTATACTTTAAAAACAGCCAAATTTCCACTGCTGGAACCTGAAAATGGCATAGGAAACAAAGGAATGCTGGGAGCAGCTGACTGTGACAAGGTCAATTCAGTCTTCCTATCTTGTTTTTGATATGTTCTTTCTCTGAACATAATTTTTTCCCCCATTTCAGAAGAAAAAGGTAAGTCACAACCAATAATCACTCACTAAACCAGCATTTGGTCTAGATTTTAGAGATGTACCAATGAGCAAAACAGACATTGCTGCACTAAAGATCTTATACTCTACTTAGGAAAACAGAAAATCAACAAAAAATTAAGCAAGAAAATATCAGGAATAAAAGTAGGCCAAAGAGTTGAACAGGTTTATGCAACAGGGCATAGATGGCAATGTTGAGTCAGATGGTCACAGCAAATGAACTGATGCCCTGCTAGATCCTATTTACAAGTCAGCACACATACCTTCCAGCTGCTGGAGAATAATTCTGGGGCCAGTGGCTTACTCCTGCAATCTTCTCAGGTGAATTGACCTTGACCTTGGCTGATAGACGATAACTATGAAGTAGCCGATGACTGACTGATACAGTGGTTCAGAAGCCTGGCTTCTTACTTCAAGACAGAACACCTTGATTTGTGTTCCAGATCTGTCACCGCTTCAACCCATATATCAGTCCAAGGTTAGGCATTTCCTAAAACCACATCTAAGACCACATCCTTGTACTTTTTCCCTCCCTAGTACCCTCAAACCTTTACAGATTTTCTGAAACATATACTTTAAATAAATCATGTACTCTTAAAGCCCCCCTCAGGCTCTGTTTCCAGGAAATCCAATCAAGACAGTAGTCAAGGAAGGCCTCTTTTAAGTTATTCGATTTAAGTTGATAAATGTGATGAGATGGAGCCAGGAATGCAAACATCTGGTGGAACACGCTTGACATGCTTAAAAAAAAAACAAGAGAAAGTCTTAGGTGGAGGGCATCAAAAGGGGGAAAGTGGGAGAAGGGAGAGGAAGAGGTCAGAGGGTCCTAACTGCTGAGAAAAGATCTTATAAAGTAAGGATCTTGGATTTTCATCCAAGTGTAATAAGAAGATATCCTAGAGTTTTGAACTATTTTATGTCCTGATTTATGTTTTAAAAATAATTCCACTGGAAAACAGATAATGGGGGTGTGGTCCATACCCAATAGGAGAGTGTAAAAACTCACCTTGGTTTGTACTAGCAACTATTGTGTGCCTGTTAAGGACTAGACAGTTCACATATGTATTCTAAGTTCTACTAACAACCCTATGAAGTATGTATTATTTAGCCATTTTAGAGACAAAGAAACTGAGGCATATATTGCTTAAATAGCTTATATGAAGCCACATAGCTATTAAATGGTATATTTGTAATTAAAACCAGATATATGGCTCCCAAACCTATGTTTTTATTATTTTACTACCCTCCTCATCCAATTTGTGCATCATTTTTTTCTGAGAATAACCTAATTGCTTTGGTTTGCCATGTTTAGGTTATCAGAGGTATTAAAGCATCTCTCTTCCATTGGGGATATGAGTCCCTTCTGAAGCATCAATCTTTTGGGTTCCTGAAAAACTGGTTGCCATTATTTAAGTACATCTGTTTGTAATTATGAGGTGCCCTTACACTTTCCCTTTTTGTCAACATAATTACTCTCAATTATATTAACACTCTGCCCTGACCAACCCAGAGATCCACTCCCCTGCCAACTACAATGGTTGATTTCCAAAGCCCCTGCTACTCCAGTCCAAACATATGGACTCCCTTCTCAGCTCCAAGAACAAGAGGGTTCGAATCCAAAAACAGTGTGAACAGAAACTACATCTTGCTTTGTCTATATCACTATGACAATGTAAGAGATGGTTAAATTATCTAGGGCACTGTTTGGAATTATAACAAAATCAATGAATTCGTCAATTAGAGGGAAATTTTTAATGTGTATTTAATTTAAAAGTGGTTCTCATGCCTTGAAAAGCCATGAAAATCTAAAAACTCCTACTCCCAACATGATGCAGATAGAAAAAGAGGAGCCAAATTCATTTTCTGTACTCAGTTTAGAATTAGGGAAAAGACCCTCCAAGGTTCAAGCAGTATATGAATTTGAAGAACAGAAAATTAGGAGTAGCTGTAGCCTGGGCTTTTTACATGGTTGAAGAGGTTCTAAATTAAAATCTAGACTTTGAGAAAGAACAAGTTGATACGTTCTCTGTAGTTAGTGTAAAACTGTGAAGTAAGTATAAGATGAGTCCAATGTGCAGTAGAATATGAAAGGGAAAAAAGAGACTTATCATTCGCTTAGCTTCCCTCTTGCTAGGCATGTTTTAAGGTGTTTTACCTCTGTGTTGACATTTAATCTTATACCAGTCTTATGGGGACAATTATTGTTATTCTGGTTCTTTAGTGGAGGAAATGGACACAGAGAGTTCAACACCTTGCCAGAGGCTATACACCTAATAAATGGCTCAGGTGGCATCTGAGCTCTGGTCTCTGTGGCTTCAAAGGCTACAAGTTACTTTAGTGAAAATGGAAAAGTGAGTGAACTAGGGGGGAGTGGAGAAGAGAAAGAACACATGAATAGAAAAGACAGATTTTCTTTAGAGATACCTGACCAAGAGTATCAGGCAGCTCTCTAATTTGTTGTTGAGAGAATGATTAGATAGATACAGAATTTCAAAGTATATTAATTGCAGATCAATGCTTGTGTGCACCAAAAATAACTGCATATAATTTACCTATTATTTGTTCCTTAATGTATGGCTCAGTTGCTTTCAAATAGTCTTCTTTGACCCTACTTAATACTGAAGAACCATTGAAGTCTTTGCAATATGTGAAGTATGCAGCTTGCAGAGCAGGTTGCCACTCCCCTAATGTGGGACAGAGTCTAAACAAGTACTATGTCCACTAGGGTGAGGCAGAGAGTAAACCTGGACTGCTCAAAGGAGGGTCGTTAACTGTCCCAGTTCCAGTCCCATACCTGAAAGATCACCTGAATTTAAATCCATATGAAGGACAATACTGTTGACAGGAGTCTTTTTCAAAAAATTTCTAATGACCTACTTAGCTTCTCTTTGCTCTATCTTATATTTTTGGTCAAAGATTTTTAAAGCAATTCCTCATGTTCTGGTGGATATATATAGGAAAGAGATTTATTTGTAGACTGACTCTGCAGATCCTCCACCAGAGGAAAAGCAGTTACTCTTGGACTTCCTAAATGGATCTCTAGCCTCCTCTTTGTGATGTCCGATTTAGAGAAATCTCTTCGGAGAACTTAACTTTAATTCTAATTCTCCCCATTAAGGTGGTCTTGCTCCAATTCAAGAACTCAGATATTGTTTGTCCCTTATGGCAAAAAGTATATGTTCCTTTTTCTCTTCATTTCTTCTTTTCTTTTCACTGTCTTTGTTCATATATTTGTCTCATCCTTTGTAATTTTTCCCTTTGTCCACCTAGAATGCAAATTAGTCTCTTATAAACTCTTTTCTAAGTAATACACAGCCAACTATGGTGATAGTATTTTCCTTTATCCTCTGGGATATCCTTTGAGAACTGATCATTGTAACTGCCAATCTTAGCAGAGTTCAAAGAGAAGTCTATTCAGAAAGTATAAACAGAAATGTGATCAAGAGAACATTTTCAAGTCTCAGTAAAACGCATTTTGCCGAATTGACAAGGCTGAGAAGCCAACTAACAAAAGGCAATCCTCTAGCTAAAACAGCATGTGGTTGTTATCCTGGCTTTGTAGGACCTATTTCTTGTCTAGAGAGGCAGCCATCTAGCTGGCTCAACTATATGTGGTTCTAATAGGATATTTGAGATATGGCAAACTCTGGGCCAGTTTTCATAATTCTTTTCCCATGAGCATCTAATTGGGTCCCTTTGATAAAGATAAATTATAACAACAACAATCATCAATATTTAACTATCACATATTTGGGTCTGTTCTAAGTACTATTCTGTGTTTTATCGATGGCAACCGTACAAGGTAAGTATTATTAAAATCCCCACTTGACAGGTGAGAAAAATAAGGCTTAAGAGAGGTAAAGTGTTGCCATGGCCACACTAAAGTGGATTTGACATCAAGTTCAGTACCCTTAGCACTTTGTATCTTTCTCAAAGCTAATTGCAGTTTAGAGCCCTAGGCAGGGTAGGGAGTCCTCATCACTCTTTGGTCTTGAGGAGAGAGAACAGGAGAATTTTGAGGAAGGGAGTGCTGCCAAATATCAGAAGACATGTGAGGCCCTTTATAGACTCTTTATGCTTTAATTCTCACCACAATCACTCTGGCAGGTCACTTTCATTATCCTCATTCTGCACATATGGGAATATAGACTCAGGGATGTTAATGCGTTTAGTGTGTTCCCCAAGGACATTCACTTATTTATGCATTCAGAAACTATTCGCTGGACATCTATGAAGTATCATGTCCTGTGCTGGATGCTGGATTGAATGAAATAAGTGAAGTTACAGCTCAAGGAAGGAATTGGACACTAATCAAATAGCCATATAAATGTGTACATGTCACAAATGCAGGCCACGGTACTCTTGGAGCGAGCTTTTGCCTAATTAAGGGGTCAGAGGAATAGCCAATGAGCTGAACTCTAAAGGGTGCAAAGGACATAGTGAAGAAGAGAGGAAGGATCATTTCAGGAAGATAAGAGAACAAGTACTAAGACTGCACAGGGAATAGATGCATAAAGAATTAGAACCTTAAATGGCTACACTGTCCAGGGGATCGACATTATAACCTATCTGACCTTTCCCAAGGGTTGAAACCTCACAAGCAAAGGCCATATAACACTTGTTTGGGAATCTTATATTTGCAAATCTGGCATCTTATTCCTTCCCAGTTGTCCTAGTTTCAGGATACTCTACTACACAGAACTCAGTCTCCACAAGACCTTGTCCCTGATATCCATTCAAACTTAATCAATACTCAAGTTTGGATAGCAGAGAATTTGGATAGTGAGTGATACATGTACTTGTTGATGGGATCCTACAATTCTATCTAAATGCTAGGTCACTCTGTGGTGCTGCTATCTCTTTAGTCACCTGTGCCTCTGCTAATCTCTGACCTCAGCAGTGAGTTTCCTGGACCTCGTGCAAACCATAGTCGTCTGTTGCCAACTGTTTTTCCAACTGTATTTCTGGTAATCAGTAGATACCATCTGGTTGCCTACCTGTGTATACTCTGGACAATTGATGCCACCCATCAGCTTCTGTCTGCTTATCATCTGCTTGAATGGCCATCTGGACACTGGATGCCATCTTAGACTCTTGCCAGGACCATTTGCCTGCCACTTGTTCTTCCTACCCTGGAACAGACAGCTTGCTTTGTGCTTACCTTTGAACATCTGTTTTGGGTTCTTATCTCAGTAATCATCCTTCTCTGAGTCCTTAAGGCCTGGAACTTTCACGTGCAGGGTATCCATGCCCTGAGTAAAGCTGGTTGAGATTCAGCAGGCCAGGCCATTTGCAGATAACACTGGATTATTGTTATCAGTGGTAGATGTAGGTTTTCACTAATGTATATAAATGTATGTGTCCTTCTGCCTCATATCTTTCTTTGCTTTCTGGATCATCACACTTTTCTGGGTGCCCAACTTCTTGCCAAGTTATTACCAGATGTCTTTTCTTAAAGGAAGTTCTTGTCTTCTTAAATCCGGTCTCTGGCAGGGGTTTTCTGCCAAATTGAATGGACAGCTTTGAGCCACAAATCACTTTAAACCTGATTATGAGTCATCCATTTCCCACGTGTATGTTCTTTAGAACAGCTTCCATCTGGTCATGGTATTTGGATTATGGTTCTTATGGTTCTTATCACTGGGGTTAGTCCTGGCATGATGTCTTGAGAAGGTTATTAATTTTTCTGAACTTCAGTTTTCTCATTTATCAGTGAGTTTAATAACAGTGTTTATATTATAATTTATTGTGAGGATTCAAAGGTCGACGTGTATATTTGAAAGAGTTCTCAAGAGACAGCGCACTCTGGACCAAGCTTAGTTATCATCCCTGCTTGCTGTCTTTCTCCACTAGTGTGCTGAGAGTTGGGGCCTAGTTAGCTAAGCTGATATTTTAGACCTACTCTCAGCCCTGGAGTGGTTGACCACATTAGTAAGATCACTTAGGATCCTTGCTTGATTTCCAAATAAAACTGTGCAAAGGGAATAAACTTGTATCCAATCATCCATTCATTGTTCTATTCACTCAAGAAATATTTATTAAGAATTTGCTCCATACAAAGCACTTATATTAGTGCTTTGTATGCATAGTCTCCTATACACAGTTCCTTGGGTTGAGCATTTCCCAGGAGCTGAAATTTCCATACATGGAAAATTGGATCAACATATCCTGCCATGATAAATTCTGCATTTTGAGCCAATGAATTCCTTGTCAGATAGTGTGGTCTGCATAGGCAGAGGAAGCTGAAATGCTCCACATATGCCACATGCTCCTCATCCCTGCCAATGTCACCAGATCCAGAGTTGGGTTGGGAGAGGAGTTTTAACTGAATCCTTCACAGAACCACCCCTACTTGTGTTTTCCAATGTCCCTGTGACTTTGACTCATTTCTCATGCTTTCTGCACTCCACAGAAAGCTCACTGACCTCTGCTTTGCTGTCCTCTGGCCCTGCTTATCTGCAACTATGTCTGTGTCTCTCTGTGCTTTTAAGCCCTTCAAGAAAGGGTCCTTATCTATCTGAATTATCCATGTCTTTCACCAATCCAATGTTCTTGGCTGTCATTATGCCAAACAAGTACTCTGAGCAGATTGAAAGGAGACATTTTTTCCTCCTGGAATAAAACATAAAGGCACAGCCTAAAGTCTTGGGTACTCTGATCAGATTAGAAATATATCCATAATTAAAACCGCCAAATGGAAAGCTAGTTCTAAAAATTGATTTCATTAGTAATGGGGAAAACTATTTTAATTCATCAGATTAAACAGTTTTATTGCTTTTCAAAAGAAATGAAATTTTGAAAAGAATACAGTAAGAGGCCAGAAAATAGCTTATCCTAGGCAATGAGTAAGAAAGTTCCTCTGAAAGTTCTCATGCCTCTTCTTCTTCTTCTTCTTCTTCTTCTTCTTCTTCTTCTTCTTCTTCTTCTTCTTCTTCTTCTTCTTCTTCTTCTTCTTCTTTCTTCTTCTTCTTCTTCTTCTTCCTTCTGCTTCTGCTCCTGCTCCTCCTCCTCCTCCTCCTCCTCCTCCTCCTCCTCCTCCTCCTCCTTCTCAATTGAAAATTGTCCACAGTGATAAGGGGTGCTAAAAGGAATGATTGGGAGACAGGCGTGCCCTTTGAAAAATTTTGTCTTACTAATTTATAAAAGTTGATTGACCAATTGATTGATGGAAGAATTGATGGCACTTCAGAGTGGACTACCAGCTAATCTGGGTTGGCAAACATCAATCTGGTGCTTAAATGGATATTAATCTGGACCCATCTTAGTGCAGCTGAAAGACTCAAGGACATCGTGACTGTTGTGAGCAGCCCTGGGAAGAGAGAGATGAGTTCTCCTTTAAATGTAGACTCGACTACAGGGTTACTGGGGACCATGGTCGAATTGCTTTACCTCACTTGGTTTTGTTAACTCAGATGGAAATCTGGAGAAAAACAGATCACACAAATGGAGAATGGTTGTAGCTAACCAGGGCAGCTTTTTCAGGGTAGTGTGGTCTCTAAAGAAGGAAGAATAGTTAAAGGGGATGGGCAGACAGAAATGAAGTGCTGCAGGCTCCTTGGGAAACAGTGAACCTCATTACCATCAGGAACATCATACTGGAAAATCTTTTCCATCTCCTACCACTATCGGTTGCCAAAAGTCCTTGTCTCCTCTCAGACCCACAGTGAGAATTGCTGCCCAAAGTTGGGTTGGACCTCTGGGAATATAGGAAATGGAGTGGGTATTTGAGGAATGGCTCTTGGGATGATAGCTACTCAATATATGCCAGGCCAATAAAAACAAAAGCAACAGTCATACTTAATCTTCCCCTGTTTCACCAATCAGCTCCAGCTTGAAGCTTTGTTTTCATGGCTCTTGCTGGAGTGGCTCTGGGCTTCTCAGGTTAAATTCTGCTCAACACTGATTCTATCCCACAGATCACAGAGCTTGACACACAATTGTGTGCTCTAGCTGTAACTCAGCACCTTTTCCCACTCCTCCCACACTAATTCCTGCCCAAGTGTTCTGCCAACCCAAGTATAAGAGGAATGACCATAAAAACTTCCTGTAAGAAGCAAATACACTGCCAGATAATTTCCTAAGGTGAATTTATCAAATCCCTTTCTGTAAAGATAGTGATGGAAGAGCCTAAGTTAGGTGTACTCGCTCTCTGCACCTCCAGTCAAGCGTAGCCTTTGAAAAGAGAGATAAATTGGTGCCCTCCACTCACCATAGAAAATGATAATTTTCTGCTGGGTACCCAGAGCGAGACAGGAAACCACTGATCATCCTGAACAATATCCTTCTATAAATCTTTATCTCTTCTGAAGATAATTGGGAGGACAGTGGCTTCTAAGTTTACCCTCTTCCTGCAGTTGCTTTTCTTTCATTCTTCTGGGTATATTTGTTTTCAAAGCTAAAATGTACTACATGGCTCCATTTATCAAGGCAAGGGAACCCCAAATGATTTCCTATTTAAGCTCCAATGTATCAAGCTTGAAAATTCTCTTAATCCATTGGCTTTGTAAGGTGCTTGGCATTTTCCACCACAGGTGAGCATGTCATGTTACCGCATTTTTCACACAGAATATATCCACACTACAAGCCCCAGTGCTCTGTTTAGATTCAGGACTTCCACTCTTCCTCTTCTTTTAATTCACTTATTAATTATTCATTTCATATGGAACCCTTTATATGCCTATCACTGTGCCAGGAACCACAGTTATTAAGTAGACCTAAGACAAATGTGCATGTGCCTGAGATCTAGCCAAATGAAAGTCCCCTGGGTCTCAGCTTTCTTATCAGTGTTCCATGAGGTATGCAACAAAAGCAAATAAAATCATTTGGTAGATCACATTTATAACCAAACCTATACCTTTTTAGTTCTAAAAATCATTTGAAACATTCAAAATCTTAAACTTGATATTTTTGGTTTTTGGAACTCTTAATTAGCTGTGTTGCTGCTACATCAATATATTAGGACCTATATTCATTATTTTGAAAAATCTAGGTTATTATAATGTATAACTTTTAATAAAACCTTCCAACTATAGTAATGCAAATCACAGCATCCTGAAAAGGTCTATGAATCAAAGCCACCACCTCATATCCAGCTGTGGTAGTTATTTTATATTTGCACAATAACCTTTAAATAGAAGAGTGTGTTCAGAAGCATACTGGGCCTCTGCAAGGGACCCACCAACATGATTAAGAGGCAAAGCATCTGTTTTGTACTTTTATGTGCAAATATAATGGAAACATTTTTTAATATAGCAGAAACAAATGTTGACTCTTATGAGAAGATTTCATGAGCCTCTTTTGAGTTCAAAGGCCACCAATATAATATAGATAATTCTTTATTGTAAGTGTATAAAATGCACTCCTATGAACAGAAGAAGATGTCAGATTTCACTATGAAGGTTATTTGAATAGATTTGAAAATAATCAATTAAGAATGATGAGCCAAGTTACCTTTACAGTGGGAAATCCCAGTGTTTACCATGTGATCAATGCTGACCTTGCCAATAATAAAATAAATTGGTGTCATATGCCTCCTAATGTGATGTGCTGAATGGGACAGAATATTACTTTTATAGTAGTTCTATCAAAAATGCACAGCAAGAATCTAATGCTGAGACAAACACAAATTGAAGGACAATCTATAAAACAAACAAACAAACAAACAGAAAATAGTTTGATTCCTCCTCAAAAATGCCAGAGTTATAAAAGAGAAAGAAAGGAGACAAAATCATTTTTCATTAAAGAAGACTGAATAAAAAGCATGGCCCCAGATTAGAGTCAGGTCGAAGAAAAAAAAAAAAATATATATATATATACATTAAGATCGATTGATCTATCTATCTATCCTCTATCATCATCATCTATCTGTCTGTCTATCTATCTATCTATCTATCTATCTATCTATCTATCTATCTATCATCTATCTATTGATATCTATCTAGCTATAATTTCCCCTCTATCTCTGTTTGTGTGTGTATAGCTCCTACGAAGGACATATGCTTACATAATTATCACATGGTTATCAATTTTAAAAAATTACATTAATTAAATAAAAGATATTATCTAACCCTCCATCTATATTCAAATTCTGCCATTTGTCCCAATAATGTCCTTTAGAGCAGAGGTTTGCAAATATAGCCCATGCACCATCTGTTTTCATAAGTAAAGTTTTATTGGAACAAAACCTTGTCCATTTGTTTATATGTTGTCTATGGTGGCTTTCACTTTACAACTAGAGTTGAGCAGTTGCAGCAGGGACCATGTGGTCCAAAACCTAAAATATCTATTATCCTACTCTTTACAGAATGGTTTGCCAACCTCCACTTTAGAGCTATTCTACTCTAGTCCCACCCAGTATTATGTAATCGACTCAATTGTCAGGTCCTTAACATCGTCTTTAATCTGATTAGTCCCTCATCCTTTCTTTGTGTGTCTTCACTTTGACATTTTTTATGATTACAAGTCAGTTATTTTTAGAATTGCAGTCAATTTGAATTTTTCTGATGTTTCCTCATAATTAGGTTCGAGTTATTCATTTTTGGCAGAAATACCGTTGAAATGATGTTGCATCCTTTTCAGTTCATCATATCAAGAGACGTGTGATTGTTTTTGTTTTTAGTTTTTTCCAGTTTTATTGAAAAATAATTGACATATATCACTGTGCAAGTTTAACTTGTGCAGCATGGTAATTTGATTTACATGTACTCTAAATGATTACTATAATCAGTTCAGCTAACATCTTTCTTCTCATATAGATATAATAAAAAGAAAAGAAAGAAAAAAAGGAAAAAGGAAAATATTTTTCTCCTTGTGATGAGAACTCTTAAGATAATTTTATCCCAATGTTGATGATGTTAGCTTTGGTCAGTTAGCTAAGGGGGTGTCCACATTAGCTAACATATTTTAGTTGATCTAATGAACATTACTGGGAAGATTAGTAACATTCAAAATACGGGCAGTATATTAAGTAACATCAATCACCAATATTAAATTTCAATTATTTAGTAATTGTTCTGTGGTTATATAAAAAATAATGTCCTTGTTTTTAGGAAATTTGTACTAAATTATTTAAGGATATAGGGTCATTCTAATTATTAAATATCAAATGAGTCAGCATACATACACAGACATACACACAACGTAAATGTGAGAAATGTTACCATTTAGTCAATTTAGGTAAAGAGTATATTCACTGTATTACAACTTTTGTGTATGTTTATTTTTTTTAATAAGAACTTAAAATAATAATGAATTTATATTATCTGGCATACAAAGCAGAATAGAGTGGGAAGAAGGAAGGTGAAAGAAGTGAGGCTGAACATGAAGGACATTTTCCTCTTTGTACTGTGGTGACTTTACTGGATGATAAGGGAGCTCCTAGAGGAAGAATTCAGGCTATTGTCACAGTCCCAGCCATAGCATTTGTACACTGCCTGAATAAAATTAATTTTTATTTAATTGAGTAGAAAGTTTCAGCACAGTTTTGATTTACCCATGAGAGCTACAACTCCCAAATAACTTAGAGAAAAAAACCAAGAAGGAAAAATAAGTGATAGTAGGAAATTATAAGAGAATTGAAGTAAACCAAAACACATCAGCTATAAAAATAATGCAGATTATAAAAGAGTAATATCTCAGTGTCAAAACACAAAAACAAACTAGAATATAAGCTATTGGCAAACAGATAGGCCTGAAACAAAACCTTCAGAAGGACAGAGAGTTGACAAGTGGTTGCCAAGGACTAGGGGTGGGGAAAAAAGGGAGAGGTTGGTAAAAAGGTACAAACTTTAGTTGCAAGATGATAAGGTCTGAGGATCTAATGTATAACATGATGATACTGTACTATATAATTAAAACTTCCTAAGAGGATAATAATTAAATGTTCTACCAAAAAAAGAGTAAATTTGTCAGGTGATGGATGTGTTAACTAACTTAATGGGGAGAATTCTTTCACAATGTATACATATATCAAATTATCATGTTGCACACTTTAAGTATCTTATAATTTTATTTTGCAATTATACCTCAATAAACCTGGCAAAAATTATAGAAGGAGAAAGCAGCAATAAATTAGTCTAATGAAAATTCAGAATGCTGATGTAGCAAAATTAATAACAGAAAATGAAAAGGCAAAAACATAAAAAGATAATAAGAATGTTATTGTATATTTTAAAATAAATAATCCACAATGAAAGATATAATATTCACAAAATGAATAATAAAACATCAAATAATATTAAAGAAAAACAGAAACATGAAGAGAAATTGACAATAATATAATTATAATGAGTTCAAAACACAAATTTCAGCTTTTGAAACACTGAGAAGACAAAATTTTTACATTGAGAACTTTATTAATTAATAGTTTATTATAGGTATATATCATAGTTATATAATATAGGTAGATATTATAGGTATATAAGTATATATACAGGTATATACATAGTTTTTATAGAAAATATACTTTTTCAATGCCAATGTGATACTTACACAGAGATCATACTCAGTACTAAAAAAGAAAGAGAATCTCACTGATATCAAGAGTAAAAATTCTACAGTCACAATTGACTAATTGTAATGCAAATAAACCAAATATTTAATACTAAATAACAACCTTTGACAAAACACCCACCTAAGAATTATAATTATAAAGACAATTAATAGATTTAAAACTAAATAATAAAGGATTAAGAAAAAAACTTTAAACATTTATCTCTTAATTTTGATTGAAGCAGAAAGCAAAATTAACTTTAAAGATTTTTTCAAAATTAATTAGTATCAAACTATCATCACAGTTCAAAAATTATCTCACACAAAACTATTTTTAATAAAATTCTTATAATTTTACAAATTATTAAAATAAAAAAACTGATGAAATACATTTTAATTCGATTTTAAAAGCAATGAACAATGAAAACTTCCTAGAAAGGGAATGAAAACATAATAAAAATAAAACCAAAATTTAATGAATTAGAAGACGACATAATAAAATCTTAAAATTTTGATTTGATTCTTACAAAAGAGCAATAAGATGGTTATATTGCCAGCAGTATGAAAAAAGGGCAAAAATAAAAAAATGTATAACATTATGCACACAAAGTAGGGTTTATATGTAGACATGAGAGTGAGTGAAATGATTACAATTGGATGCAATATGTCATTATAAGCTTAATAATATGCAGTTCACTGATAAATGCATAACTTTCTAGAAGAATGTAAATTACCTACATTTATTTAAGAAAAGTTAGAAGGGGAAAATAGGCCATTAACTGTGGTAGAAAATGATAAAAGTTGTCAAAGAGCTTCCTCCAAAATGAATGTTTAAACCAAATCATTCTTTGAAAGAATTTTATTCAATGGTGTTTTAACTGTTAAAATATAAGAAACTAATGGAAACTTCTCAATTAGCCATACAAAACTAGCATAAAAGTGATGTGAAATGTGAAAAGGGCATCAGAAAAAACTTGCAACTCAATCTCACTATTAATATGTGTATATAAACATAAGTAAAGTATTTCAAAACTGCAAAAATAGGCTGTTATTCTTATGAAGAAGGCATAGAAATTTTGAAATTTTGAAAATCCTTTAGCATTTCACTTTTTAATAGAAAAAAGCCCAATATGATTATCAGAAAGATAGGCAGGGAAGGTATTTGATGAAGATTTGCATCAAATATATTATTTTAAGGTAAATCACTAGAAAGATAAGAATAAGTCCTCAGTTTGAAATCAATACCCATTACTACAGTTAAGTGTTATACCAGTGCCACTTCCACTGAAGCTCCAAATGGTCTAGGGTACATTGTTATTATTTAATATAGCTATGACCAGTGCAAAAAGCCAGGAAAAATAAAAAGAAAAAGAAACATACATAGGGGTTCCAGTTAATATGGTGGAATAGTTAAACACTGTGCTGGCTGCCTCTAATCACAACATAAGAACTACAACTGACCCACAGAACAACCATCAGTGAGAATGACCTAAAGTGTAGCTGAAAATAAGTCCTATAGTAAGGATACAGAGAAGAAGTTACATTATAATTAGAGCTGTGACGATGGGAAATGTATTGGTCTCACAGTGTGACAATGGAACACCAGGAGGGATATCTTGGCTGTGATGGTACCTCCAGAGCAGCAACAGGTCTCAGCAGGATCCCCAGCCTGGGGCACCAGTGCAGCAGAGATTGTGGCTGAATGAGACAGAAGACAGTGAAATTCTGTGGGTTCCTCTTAAAGGGCCCACACATAAACTTACAGACTCACTCGCTCTGAGCTCCAGCACTAGGGTAGCAGTTCAAAATATTCCCAGGACATGGGGAGGAGCTGAATTGTCTGGATTTAGGAAAAGGGCTGGAAGGGCAGCTTTCTCACCAGACAGTGTGCTGGCATTGTTCATCTGTTGAGCCCTCCCCTGTCCCACCATGCAGACTTAAGAGGGTGCCATATCTGAGTCACCATCAACTTGACTAACACTGTATGGCCTGTCTCTGGGTATTCCTTGAGACCCCATGCCATCCAACTTGTGGGCCCATTCAAGCCACTTCCAGTGCTTGGCTTATGTGGCAAATTTTCCTAAAATCTCTCAAAGGTTCACAAATCCCAAACAATTAGTATCTGGCCTTGGCATATGCTGTACTTCTTGCTAACAAGCCTCAAGCCTGGCAGTAGCAACAGCTGGCCTCAGTTTGCAACGTCTTTCCCAGGCATCTCTGAGCCCAGCATAGGTGAAAGACATCAAGAGATTGCTTTCTGTCCCCTGCCAATAAACCCTGATGCTGGCACATCCAGTGATTACTTCAAACTGAGCTGGAGCACCACCTGACCACCTCCACAAATGACCTACTAAAATGCAGACTCTGCAAGCACCAGGGCCTTGCTAAAGCAAATCCTGCCTGCTCTATAAGATCAGCGCCTACACAACACCTCCTCCACTACAGTCACAGACAGTCCTCACATTCAATCAGCCTAAGAGTCAGTCCTCCTTATTGACATGTCAACAGCAATCAAGGCTCTGCTGCAATAGGAGGGCACACATAACTCACACAAGGGACACACCTGGAGCACCACTTCAGGTGACCAGGGAGACTGCGCCACTAGGCACCACAGGACACCTACTACATAAGGCCACCCACAGGACACCTACTACATAAGACCAGAGATGTAACAGCTCTACCTAATAAATAGAAACAAACACAGGGAGGCAGTCAAAATGGAGAGACAAAAGACATGTCCCAAATAAAAGAACAGAGCAAAACTCCAGAAAAAGAAATCAAAAAACAAAACAAAACAAAACAAAACAAAAAGAGAAAAACAATCTAACAGATGCAGAGTTCAAAGCACTGGTTATAAGGATGCTCAATGATCTCAGTAAGAACTTCAATGAAGAGATAGAAAACATAAAAATGGAGATATAAAACAAAATCAGTCAGAAATGAAGAACACAATAACTGAACTAAAGAGTACATTAGAGGGAAAGCACAGTAGATCAGATGAAGCAGAAAATCAAATTAGCAATTTGGAAGATAAAGTAGCAGAAAACACCCAATTAGAACAACAACAAAAAAGAATCCAAAAATGAGGAGAGTTTAAGAAGCCTCAGGGACAACAATAAGCATACCAACATTGTATCATAGGGCTATAAGACAGAGAAGAGAGGGAGCAATGGATTGAAAACCTATGTGAAGAAATAATGTCAGGAAATTCCCCTAACCTGGCAAAAGAAATAGACATACAACCCCAGGAAGCACAGAGTCCCAAACAAAATTAACTCACAGAGGTCCTCACCAAGACCCATCATCACTAAAATATAAAAGGTTAAAGACAAGGACAGAAACTTAAAAGCAACAAGAGAAAAGCAATTAGTTACCTACAAGAGAGCTCCCATAAGACTATAAGCTGATTTCTCAACAAAAACTTTGGAGGCTAGTTGGGATTGGCAGGAAATATTCAAAGTGGTGAAAAACAAGGACCTACAAACAAGATTACTCTACCCAACAAGGCTATGATTTAGAATCGAAGGACAGATAAAGAGCTTTTCAGACAAGGAAAAGCTGAAAAAGTTCATCACCACTTAACCAGTAGTACAAAAAATTTTAAAGGAAATTCTATAAGGATAGAAAAAAAGCATCAAAATATAAATAATAAAATAACAATAACTAAATATTTAGCAATAATTGTTTAAATGTAAATTGATTAAATGCTCTAATTAAAAGATATAGAGTGGCTGAATGGAAAAGAAAACAAGACCCATATACTGCCTATAAGACACTCACTTCAGATGGAGAGACATATACAGACTGAAGATAAAATGATGGGAAAAGATATCTCATGAAAACAGAAATTACAAACAAAAAATAAGGGTAGCAATACTTATACCAGACAAAATAGACTTTAAAACAAAGGTTGTAACAAGAGACAAAGAAAGACCCAGCAATTCCACTTCTGGGTATTTATCCAAAGAAACCAAAAACACTAACTCAAAAAAACATATAAATTCATATGTTCATTGCAGCATTTGCTTACAATAGCCAACATATGGAAGCATCTAAAGTGTCCATCAATAGATGAATGGGTAAAGAAGAAGTATATGTTAATGGAATATTACTCAGCCGTAAAAAAGGATGAAATTGTTGCCATCTGCAACAACATGAATGGATAGATGATTATTATGCTATGGGAAATAAGTCAGGCAGAGAAAGACAAATATTATATGATTTCACTTACATGTGGAATCTAAAAAACACTAAAACAATAAAATAAAACAGAAACAAACTCATAGATACAGGACATTTTGACACTAGTTAGGAGGAGGGTTGGGGGATGGGTGAAAAAAAAGAGAAAGGATGAAGAATTACTAACTGACAGTTACAAAATAGTCAAGGAGATGTAAAGTATAGCATAAAGAATACAGTCAATAATATTATAACTATATATGGTGCCAGGTGGGTACTAGAGGTGATCAATTCATGTTATATAAATATCTAATCTCCATGTTGTACACCTGAAACTAATATAATAGTGTATGGTAATTATATTTGAAAAATAAAAATAAATAAATAAAAAAGGGAAGAGATTAATAAATACCAATTGGTAGTTACAAAATAATCATGGGGATGTAAATAAAGTATGTCATAGGCAATATAATCAATAATATTGTAAAAACTATGTGTGGTGTCATAGTGTTACTAGATTTATTGGAAATGATCACTTTGTAAACTGTATAACTGTTTACCACTGTTGATGTTGTGTATCAGCTTGTAATTGAAAAAATTTTAAAAATCTAAAACTAATGTGATATTGTATGTCAGCTGTAACTGAAAAATTTTTAAAAATCTAAAAAATAAAAATAAGCACTCTTGGAGTAAGTGACGTCAGAAACACGGTGGAGTGAGAGACGTCCCCAGATCTCTCTCCTTGAAATAACAATAAGCTGAACATCAAAAATTCAACAAAAAACACCCACTCTGCACAACCAGCATGCCTGAGTGTGGGCTCTGCCCACAAGAGCTACTACAGGTCAGAACCCCGGGTGTCAGGCAGTGTACTTGGAGAAACAAAGAAGCTGCCTTTCGTAGCTGCTGGGGTTCCTTTTAGGAGGACAGAGAAGGTGCAGTAAGTTCCCTGGACAGCCCTTCCTGGGAGAGCTCTGTTGCTCCATGTGGCCAGTGGCAGTGCCCAGTCATCAGGGAAGAAGGCAAAGAAACAGGGACTGCAGAAAAGCGGGGGCAGCAGAGAAACAACAGTTGATTTTCACCAGCTGCAGTTGTGAAATCAAGGCTGAGCCACAGCCATCAAACCCCAACCCAGAACCCCTCCCGCCATACCCTCCAAATGGAACACTGCAAAGCTCCAAGAGAATCTGAGCAAACGCTACCAAAACCGTCACTAACACTGACAGGAACCAAGACTGAAGGTAGTGAGCATGATTATACATCTATAAGGGGGAAAAAATACATTATTAAGACTTTATATAAAGCAGAGATTCAAGAGGCTTGTGCCACCTACTGGAAACCAAAAGAAAAACACCTTATTTGCAATGGGCTAGGGATTCTTAAATAATAAATATTCTTTCTGGGAAAACAAAACAAACAAACAAAAACAAACAAACAAAAACAGAACACACTTCTATTAATGCCCAGGTGGAGAAATAGTCCATTAAACACCATGAATAACCAAAGTGATAAGACATCTCAGAAAGAAAGAGAAAAATCTCCAGAAAATAAGCTTACATAGAAATATGCTACTTAAATGACAAAGAATTCATAATGTTACTTCTGAAAAAACTCAATGAAATTTGAAATGAATCATATCAACCAATTTCAAAATTGAGAAAAAAACTATAAGAGAAGAATGAGTTCTTTAGCGAGGAGATTGAAACCCTCAAAAAGAACAGAATAGACCTTCTGGAGATAAAGAAGACACTGCAAGAGTTGAAAACTGAAATAATAAGCTTGGGAAATAGAGCCAACCAAATGGAGGAAAAGAATAGTGATATCGAAGACAGAAATCTAGAAATAAATCAGAAAAGAAGAAGAGAGAAATCAAAGAATGAAAAATAATGAAAGAGAACTACAAGAACCATCTAATACCATCAGAAGAGGAAACATAAGAATAATGGAAATTCTAAGGCGAAGTAAAGAAGCAGGGGTTAGGAAACATTTTCATACAAATGGTTGACAAGAATGTCCCAAATCTAAGGAATGAGCCGGAACTTGGAATTAAAGAAACCAACAGAATACCCAATTATCACAACTTGAAAAGGCATTCTCCAAGACACATTGTATTAAAATTATCAAAAATCAATGACAAAGACAGAATTCTCAGAGTTAGGTAGGGAAAAGAAGACGGTAACCTATAAAGGAAACCCCATTAGATTGTCAGGTATCTCAGCACGAACTTTTCAAGCTAGAAAGGATTGGAATGAAATATCAAAACTATTAAATGAACAGAACTATCAGCCAAGAATAATGTATCCAGCTAAGTTCTCTTTTAGATATGAAGGAGAAATAAAGACCTTTCCAGATATATGAGAATTGAGGGAATTTTCTACTATGAAGCCTGCACTATGGGAAATACTGAAAGGGGTCTGCTCATCTAAAACAAAATGACAAAAAAAAATACATAATACATATAAGGTGACTAGCAGGCTGATAGAAGCAGAGGAGTGCAACCCTTACTAGGAACAGGGTGTTATATAAGCTTAAATAAAGAAGAGATTTGCTACAGCAAGGTAGTAATGAATGTTTAGCATACATAGGAACAAATTGAGACAATGAAAAAAAGGATTCAAAGATTCAAATTTGCAAAGGGAATAGAGGTAACACATATAGAAGAAAAGGGACAACTGTATGTATATAACTATCTTTTTCATATTTCGTAATGATAACCACACTCCAAAGATTCAGAACCAAAGCATATAACATAAAACAGGAAGGACCAGAGGGGAAACCCACAAAAGCCAACCAAAATAAAGAAGACAGAAACACAAGGACAAGGAAGCAATGGAAACATTGAGCTACTAGAAAGCAAAAAAAGATAAAATGGCTAAAAGAAGACCATGTTTCAATAATCATCCTAAATGTAAATGGACTAAGTCACCAATAAAAAGGCACAAAGTTGCAGATTGGATTAAAAACAAAAAACTCAACCATATGCTTCCTCTGTTCATACAGATCTCTGTTCCAAAGACAAATATAGACTCGAAGTGAAAGGGTGGGAAATGATTTCAAGCAAACAGCATTCAGAGAAAAACTGGAGTAGCAGTACTAATACTGGACAAAATAGACTCCAAAATAAAAAAGTTAGAGAAGGATACTGAGGACACTTCATAATGATAAAGGGAATCATGCACCAAGAACACATAACATTTATTAATATCTAAGCTCCCAATCAAGGAGCCACAAAATATGTAAAGCAATTATTGAACAGAACTAAAGAGAGAAACAGATTAAACACTATCATGGTAGGGGACCTAAATACACCCCCTGTTGGATATGGACAGATCACCCAAACAGAAAATCAATAAGGAAATAACATCCTGAAATGATACATTAGGCCAAACTGGACATAATTAATATTTACAGAGCCTTCCATCCCCAAACAGCTGCTTATACATTCTTCTCTAGTGCACATGGAACATTCTCAAGGATTAACCACATAATGGGACACAGAGATAGCCTCAACAAATATAAAAGAGTTGAAAAACATACCAACCATATTCTCTGGTCATAATGCTTTGAAGCCAGAATCAAATGTAAAAAAAAAGTAGAAAGAACCACAAATACATGGAGATTAAACAACACGCTACTAGGAATAAACTGGGTCAAAGAAGAAAATAAAAAGAGAGATTCAAGAGATACATAGAAATGAATGATAATGGCAGTACAACGTATCAAACTTTTGGGACATGGCAAAAGCGATTGTACGAGGAAAGTTCACATCATTACACTCTGTCTGCAAAACAAGAATGAACCCAAATAAACAACCTGATGTTTCACCTTTAAAAAACTATAAAGTAAGAACAAATGAAGCCTAAACTCTGTAGAAGGAAAGAAATAATCAAAATTAGAGCATAAATAAATAAAATTGAAAAAAATAAACCAAACATAAAACAATAGAAAAAATAAATTCAACAAAGAGTTGGTTCTTTGAAAAGGTTAATAAAATTGACCAAACCCCTCACTAGACTTACTAAAGAAAAAAAGAGAAAAGGCACAAATAAACAAAATCAGGGATGAATAGGGGAAATTACAACTGACCTTGCAGAAATACAAAGGATTATACATGAATATTATATTAAAAGTATATAAACAGCAAATTTAATAACCTAAAAGAAATGGACATGTATTTTTAGAAAGATTAAAACATTCCTAGACTGAATCAAGAAGAACTAGAAAATCTAAATAGACTGATCAGCAGTATGGAAATTGAAACAATCATCAAAAACCTACCAAAAAGTAAAAGTCCAGGACCAGATGGCTTCACCAGTGAATTCTACCAAACATTCAAAGATTTAATACCTATTCTCCCCAAACTCTTCCAAAAAATCGAAAGAGGAGGCAATACTTCCCAACACATTTATGAGGCCAATATCACCCTGATTACCAAAACCTGGTAAAGACAAACACATACACACAAAAAGCTACAGACCAGTATCTCTTGTGGACACAGATGCAAAAGCCTATATAAGATACTAGTGGATCGAATACAGCTACATATTAAAAAGATTTTACAAGATCAAGTGGGCTTCATTCCAGAGGCCCAGGATGGTTCAACATACACAAATCGATTAAGTGATAAACCACCTAAAACATTTAAAAAAAATAAGAATCACATGATCATATTAATAGATGCAGCAGAAAAAGTCATTGACAAGATACAGCACCTATTTGTGATCAAAACACTCAACAAATCAGTGTAGAGGGAAAGTACCTTAACATAATAAAGCAATCTCTCAGCCAACATTATACTTAATGGTGAAAACTAAAAATCTTCCTCTAAGATCAGGCACAAGGTAAGGCTGGTCCACTATCACCACTGTTATTCAGTTAACATTGGAAGTCCTAGCAAGTGTAATCAGAAGAGAGAAAAGATATAAAAGGCATCCAAATAGGAAATGAAGAAGTCAAAACTGTCACTATTTACAGATGACATGATTCTCTATATAGAAAACCCTGAAGATTCCACAAGAACATTACTAGAAAACAATAAGCAAATATAGTAAATTCTGGACACAAAATCAGTGTTCAAAAATTCATAGCATTCCTATATTCTAATAATGAAATATGTCAGAAAAAGAAATGGAATAAATAATTACCTTTTGCATTTGCAACAAAAGAATAAAATACTGAGAAATAAATTTAACAAAACATGTGAAGGAACCTATATAATGAAAACTACAAGACCTGTTGAAAGAAATTGAAGAAGATACAAAGAGAAAAAAAAGGAAAAGATATTCTGTGTTCTTGTATCAGAAGAATCAACATAGTTAAAAATACCTAAAGCATTATGCAGATTTAATGCAACCCCCATTATAAACCCATCTGCATTTTTTAAAGAAATGAACAAAAAAAATCATCAGATTTGTATGGAGGCACAAAAGACCTAGAATTGTCAAAGCTATCCTGAGAAAAAAAGAATGAGGCTGGAGGCATCACTCTGCCTGAATCAAATTATGTTACAAAGTGACAGTAATCAAAAGGGCATGGTATTGGCAGAAAAACAAAACACACGGACCAGTGGAACAGAATGAGAGTCCAGAAGTAAACCCATATCTATATGGGGAAATAATTTTTGACAAAAAAGCCAAAAACATTAGTAGTTAGAGAAAGGCAAGCCTCTTCAATAAATAGTGCTTGGAAAACTGGAAAGCCGCCTGCAAAAGAATGAAACTAGACTGTTGTCTATTATCACACACCCAAAATTATCTTCCAAAATGAATTAAGGGCCTGACTATAAGGACCTGAGACAATAAAATGCATAGAGGAAAACATAAGTAGTAAACCCAAGGATCTTGGACTTAAAGAGAATTTTATGAATTTGACCTCAAAGGCAAGAGAAGTAAAAGGTAAAATAAATTGAATGAGAGTACATTTAACTAAAAAGCTTCTGCTCAGCAAAAGAAATTGTCAACAAGATAAAGAGACAACTGTCTGAATGGGAAAATATGTTTGCAAGCAACACCTCTGATAAAGGCCTAATATCCAAAATAATCAAAGAATTTATACAACACTCAACAACAGCAACAACAAAAATGATCCAATCAAAAAATGAGCAGAGGACCTGAACAGATACTTCTCCCTAGAGGACATACAAATGGCCAATAAATACATGAAAAGATGCTCAACATCACTAGCTATTAGGGAAATGCAAATCAGAATCACAGTGAGATACCATCTCAAATATTATACATATATATGTGTGTACACACACACACATATCAGAGGTCTCCAACCTCTGGCCACAGACTGGTAACTGCCTGCGTCCTATTAATAACCCAGCCAGATATTTTGTTGAATGTCTTTAGGTTTCCATTATTGTTATTATTGTCTTTATCTATGTTGGTCACAACATTTTTTATTACAGTCATGTACTTCTGTACTTCTTTCTTAATGGGGATATGGTCTGAGAGAAATAAGTGATTAGGAATTTATTTGTGTGTACATCATAGAGTGCACTTACAAACCTAGATGATATAGCCTATTACATACCGAGGCTATTAGAGATTGCCTATTGCTGCTAGGCTACAAGCCTGTACAGCATGTTACTATACCAAACTATATGAGATCAAAACCAAGTTCAGCTGCTGTCTGTGCCCTACCCAGGGCCTCTTGGTATGAGCTACAAAGTTTATCTCCAGATGGGTGCCACTTGTGCTGGGATTAAAGGTGACTGGAAGAGACTAAGTTTTGAACTGAGGCCGAGTGCTGCTAGTGCCAGGTTTAAGGCTGCCCAACAAGATATACATAGAATTTAGAAGCCAGATGTTGCCTGTTTGGGGTTTTTAAACCTTTGTTTAGGGATGTCCATAGCATTAGTCACGACAGATATTTGTATGGAAAAGCCCAGGAAGTGGCTTGGGTAGGCCCACAAATCAGGTGGGGCAGGATTTCAGGGAATCATCAGGGTGGGGTGAATGGTGTTAGCTAAGTTGTCATACTCAGAAATTGTACCTGCCTGTGTATGCAGGTTGGGTGAGGAAAGGGCTGAATAAAGGAACAATGGTTTCTGCCAACACTTCAGTCTGGTAGAAAGTTGCCCCTTCCAGACCTCACCCTAAAGCCAGAAAATTCAGTTCTTCTCTGTATATCCATGGCGCCTTTCAAGCTGCTGCCTCAGCATGAGAGCTCAGATTGAGTGAGTCATACTAGTAATCCAGGCATGGGCCTTTTAAGACCAATACCTAGGACTCCAGCTGCCCTTCCTCTCTCTCAGCCACAATGTCCTCTGGTTTTCACAGCCAGTAGTTGGGGTACTTCTCAACACTGCTTGTCTATGCTGGTGAGTCTGGTATGGGGCTGGGACAATACTCTCCTTAAGGGGGACCTCCATAGCCGAGGTATTCCTCCCGACTTTTAACTGCCACATGTGGGTGTGGGACCAGCCTGTCTGTATCTGTGCCACTCCTACCAGTCTTGGTGTGTCTTCTTCTGAATATCCTTAGTTACAGGAATTCTGTTCAGTTATACTTCAGTCAATTCTTAATGATGGTTGTTCTGTAGTTTAGTTGTAATTTTGATGTGTTTGTGAGAGGAGGTGAGCACAGTGTTTACCTAGCTATTCTACCATCTTGACCAGAAGCTCAAGATTACTTATTTTTATAATTAAGCAATTGCTATACCATTAGAGAAAGTCATAGTTTAGATGCTCATTCCACAAAATACACCAAACATTTTCTCATCAGTTATGAGTTAAGTGATAAATAAAAGCATAAATACAATTAAATAATGGTCAATATATGTTAAATATTATTCTGGTGAAACTCTAAGAATAATATCAAAGACAGAATCCATGAAAAATAATTATTAAAAGATTTTGCTAAATAAAAATGATAAAGTTATAAAGGAAGAAACTGTAAGTCATTTATAGGAGTAAGCAGAAAATTGAAAAAAAATCAAAGAATCTACATCTTTAATCTTAAAATAAAATAAATTCTTGCAAATAATAAATAAAAGACCAATAAAATATAATTCAGCTAATATATTTTTGGGTACATACATATGTTAGGTAAAAATGAGAAATGTGTGTGCTTAAAGGAAATATTGTTGATAACCTCCAAAATTGGGAGGAGGAGATTAAATATCTAAAAATAGATTATTTGTACTTTAAATTATGGTACGATATTGCTATATGACACAAGGCCATCTAAGAATACTATCACATATTATATATTATTTATAATATAAAAATAAGATGTGCATACTAATATAATTATATGATTACTAGTATATTGTCTTATGGCATTATGTTCATAATCTAATTCTACATCTTCGAAAATTATAAAACATCATATTTAGTATAATTTTATTTTTGTGAGAAAAACATCTTCATAAGAAAAATTTCACCAAAATTATATCAGCAATTTATTTAGAGACATAGGCAAACTTCCACTATTTTATTTTTGTTATTTAAAATTACACATGAATATGTCCCACAGTCTTCTACTCACCCTCTAGCCATGGCATATTTACTAGGTGCCAGTCATTACGGAAGTTAATGATACAGCACTTAGCAAGATAAGAATATACTTTGTTCTGGTGTTGCTTCCATTTCAGTCGGAAGGTAGCCAGTAATTAATAAGTAGGGCAATAATTACAAATGCATACAGGAGCAATGAAAGTACAGGTAAGGAGTAATCCTGTATTCCTTTAGATAAAGTAGTCAGGGTAGTTGTTCTATGAGGAGACAATAGTAAAATAAATTAAACAAACAAACAAACAAATAATAAATAAAATAAATCCTGGAAAATGAGATTAAACCAACCATGGAAGATATTGGGGGAAACATCTGGAAACCAAGAGAACTGTAGTTGCCAAGCCTTAGGAAGGCAGTGGTTTGATGTGTTCCAAGAACAAAAGAAGACATTGTGGCAGAGTGGTATACAATGTGTTGGGAGACTTAAGCCAGGACAAAGAGTTTAGTTTTTGATCCAATTTGGTAGCACACCTTTGGGAGTAACATAGGATCTGGATACTGTGTGGAGATGGGGCTGTGGTGAAGGGACAAGAACAGTCATGATGGCCTGGAGACTATGGCAGTGGGAAACCACTCAGGGGACATAATCATTGACAATGCATCATGACTTTAACAACTTCTTTTGCCAGGACTTGAAATAGGACTGGTAAGTTGACGCTTCAAGAATCTAGATTTGAGCTGTAGTAATGAATAACTCCTGCATAGGTAGAATAGCTCCAGGTGGTGACAATGCTAGGCAAAATCTGTAGATAAAAAAGTGATTTGACCATTCAGTATCATTGTGAGAAAGTATCTGATTTCCTCTCTCTTTCTAGTCCTTGAATATTCACTGCTTCTGTTATTGGAAATTCCATTATTGTAATTATTCAGGCCAAGAATTTTGGAACCATTCTTCTTTTTTCCCTATTTTCCTTCTCGTACCACTCATCCAATCTACAAGCAAACCTAGTTAAACTTAGCTTCAAAAGTACCTAGAATCTAATTACCTTCATCCCATACTCTCCCAATTGCTCTGGTTTCCATCTTTGCCCCCTTTCAGTCTACTTGATCTCCATGTAGCAGCCTACACAGTCCTTTGAAAACCTAAATCAGATCATGTTACTTCTTTGTTTAAAATCCTCTAATGGGTTTTCATCTTATTAAGAACAAAATCCAAACTCTACATTTGTCCACATGAATCCTCTTTGACTATCATGTCATGCTCTCTCCACTGCTCCTCTTCTCCTGCAATACTGGTCCCTAACTATTTTCTGAACCCTGCAAGCATGGCTTAACCTCAGGGAAGACACTGGCTCTTCCCTCTTCTGGGTTTGCTCTTTCAACAGATATCTATAAGACTAATTTTCTCACCTTTTACAGGTCTCTGCTTAACAAGGAGCCTTCCTGGATACTTAAGACATTGTTCTCCCTTGTTGTCCAGATGAGCCCTATGAGGGCAGTGAGCTCTCTTGCTTTATGGCTGTATTTTGGTCCCTAGAACATTACCTGACCTAAAACATTTCTCTATAAGTAGTGATGGAATAGATTAATCCATTCAAAATATTTACCAAGTAAATGTTAGTTATCAGAAACCATGAGATGCCAAGGAAGCTAATACACATTAAGAAAAAGTCATAGGCTAGAGAAGGAATTAAGCAAGTGGGAGAGGAGTGCTTGGGAGTAGCCATGTGTCACTGGCCAGCTCAATGGATGCTTGTCTTATGCTGACTGACATCTCATTAACCTCACAGCTCCATGATGTGATGACATGGTCTCCATCCTGAAGAGGGAGATAGGGAAGAATGACAGGGTTTCCATCAGGGGCTGACATGACCAATTTTGTATTTTAGAAAGGTTGCTTTAAGTGCTTGATGATGCTGAGTGGGCAGTGGATGAGACAGGAGTCTGCTGTGATAGTCCCTACAAGAAAAGAAACTTTCTTGAACTATAACAATGCATCAGTGGGTATGGAGAGAAAGAAATGGCTTTTAGAGAAAAGTGGAGGTAAAACCCTAACATTCAGTAATGCAAAACCATAAATCAAGCATATTCTTGGGAAGCAGATATTATTCCCAGAAGCCATCTTGCTTTACCTGCTAGAGTTGTTTCTGTTTATCCCTTTTCATAAAAGCAATTAGAAATACTTTCAGAATGTCTTCATCAAAACTGAGGTTGTCATTCTGCACACTGTTGAGAAATAGATGTGACTATCACAACTCAACCCTATATTCAGTTGCTTGGTGAGAGAAAAAAAATACATACTTTTGAGAAAATAGATATGTTTGTGGCTGTGGTGTCAATTTTATTAAAGCTTTTATCCTGGCATTGCTAAAATTTAATCCTGCTTTTAGACTGAATAAAAATGCCTCTTGCACCTCCTGCAGCATCACCATCATTTTTTGACATTATAGGCACGTATATGCCAACAGACCCCAGGTCCCCAGGGATCATGTTTAACTCCATATCCAAGACTGCCTTCTTGGATATGGGCTTCTCTGCCAGAGAAAATGTGTAAGTCCAAGGGACTATGGTTCTCATATAGAGAACTAAAGTATGACTAAATCTGGTGCTGAAGCAAAAAATACAGAAAGGGGAAACATTGCAAAGTTTGAGAATAATTTCTTTTTTAAAATGAAGGATCGGTAATAGATCCAGGGGGATTTGGTTAAAAACATGAACAACAAATGAACAAACAAACAAACAAACAACAAAAGCCTGTGTTGAGATGAACTCAAAAGTGAAGAGAGAAATAAGCGAACATTAGAGAACAGAGGAACAAAATCCATGAAGAACTAGGGAAAAGTGTGTTATATGCCCTGTAGGGGTAACTTTATTTTCTCAAATTGAGCATTGAATAAGACTAGGTTAATCTGTACAGGAGATCCACTGCCCCAATATCTCTATTATAGATTTCACTGGAAAGGGTCAGGCCTCTGAAACTAGGTATTTAGATAGCTGGGAGACTGGCAGAGCAAAGATAAGACAAGGAATCTACCTCAGTAAGATGGGTTCTATATCATGGAACCCGTAGCAGGTGGGCACCTGATAGTAAGGTATCAGAACTCAGCATGCAAAAATTGTCACCATTATGCATTTATTTCACAGAACAAACCACTCGCGGGCATTCCCTGTTGGGCAAGAAATGTGGAATGTCATCCCTCTCCTGCTTCAGCTTACTGTCTATAAGAGAGTGTGACACAGCTATATAAGCAACACCTAGAAGATGACATTATTCACACCAAAGACCCCAGAGAGCCGTTTATGGAGCCTTCCACAGCTCTCTCTTGAGAGGTGCTTTCTTCTTTGGTGTGAGAAACAGTTGGCCATGACCAGTGACGGGGCAATAGAATACTGCTTTGATTTGATGATGGGAGCTTGAAACACTGCTTATCTATGCTTTATTTTCTTGCTTTCAAATTCATAGATCATAGCAAAGCATTACATGTCCACAGACAAGCAAGAAGAATTAATTAAGGGGAACCTTTTAATGTAGAAAGGAGCTTACTGAGATAATGCAAAAGGCTTTAGTAAGATTTGGCTTAATTGGAATTTCAAGCAATTCCTCGCTTGTTGTACCAGGAATTTTAACTGTTATAGATGGGGTAAGCAAGCTGATTAAAGAGCTTATGGGTAAAACTGGACTCAATGGTTTCAGCAGAGGTGGATTTGGCTCAAACAATCTGAGGGCTGACTCAGAAAATAACAAGCAGGGAGTGTACACATGTTCTCTTATCACTGTGTGGACATGTAAGGCTTACAAGCCTCTATTCTCTGAGATCATACAAAAACTAGGAGATGAACTGGTGGGTCAAGTCTCAGGGCATCAAACGTATTGCCTATTTCTAGGTGTAAATATTGGATGAGGCAAAGAGGGACGAAATGCAGAGCATGGTTTTGGAGTTTAAAGTACACGTTTGTGTCCCAATTCTACCATGTATTTTCTGATAAATTCCAGATAACAATGCCCCTCCCCTCACAGGAGCTGTGTGGATATTAACTGTTAATAGAAGATGCTAAATACATAGTGGTCTGGTGCAATGTGCAGTGTTCTCTAGGTAGAACACATCAGTGGACAAGACAGACACTTCCTTAAAGAAGTTTACAATGAGAGGTAGATGGCTGACAAATATATTGGCCGGGATGGAGCCTTTCCATTTGAATAATTAACTAAGCACTATATTAACTGAGCAACTAGAAGAGAAAGCCAATTAAAATGACTACCTTTCAAGGGTTTCAGGAAAGAAAACAGTGGCTCTATTAATGGGCTGGCTAAGGCAGATAGGGGCACCAGAAGATGACTAAGGATTTAGCATGGCCTTTTAGTCTTTCTGCCCTATAGAACAGCTCTTTATCTTTTTCTATGAATCTAAATGTTACTCATCATAAACACCTATGCCTGAAATTCAGTGGGACCATCTGAAAGGCTGTTTGTCTGGAAATTAGCTTGATTCACATCTGCATTACCAATGATTACCAATGATTAGTTGATTATGTCTTGACATGAGCTCCAATTGCTATAAAGTGCTATATGTCACCCTAAAATATATTCTACTGAAGGTTGATTCTATCTGTTTCTTGTTGTCTTATTGAGGCTGAACTGAAATTCTCTTAGCACACTTAATGGATAACTTTGGGGAACAAATGTGTATTCTTCTCTTGTGATGTTTAGTCCATTTACTCTGTCAGGGATTGCAAAGAGTAATCCCTTGGTCCAAGGTAAGGATGGGAACTCTTTCGAGGGTAGTATTTTCCCCAGTGAAAACATTGTTTCTGCTCTCATCATAGCAAAAAAGATGAAACTGAATCCTGGGCACTGTCCTGAAGCTTTTTTCAAGCAGCAGATATATATAACTTTGAAAATAAGCAGCCTTAAATAAGACCCCAGAGGCAAGAAAGAATTTAGAAGAATATGCGTTTGCTGGAATAATAACCTTCTAAATATAGCAGCACAAAGCTCCTTCAATGCACAGAAAATTCCAGGATGAGCTTCTCAGAAGAGGCTAGATTACAGCAGCTTATATAAAGGGAGAATGGACCCATATCTGTTTTTCTCCTCGATATGCATTGCACTGGTTCCTAATATGAGTATTACTTTGAAGAGCTTTCAGGTTTGTCCTCTAATTTTGTCTTCACAGCAACTTTACTAGGTATATATTTTTATTCCCATTTACAGATTAGCTACCAAGAATGAGAAAATGCAAATAATTTTCCCAAGTTCACACAACCATCAAGGGTTTATATTGAAATGTAGAACATAAGCTTTTTCCTTCAAATACCAAGTTTCTACTCTGTGGTTTCAGGAATATGTTTCACTTACATTTTGCAATTTACCAGAGCAATTTCCTGAAAATTCTACACTAAAACTACTACCAGGACCCCTATCCCAGCAGCAGGCAGTTTTCAAGGCCCTCCCACTCTAGGCCAAGGGTTCTCAAATGTGATTACCCTGCAGAGTCACCTGCAGGGATTTTTAAACACACACTGCTGGACCATACTCAAGAATCTTCAGTTTGCTAGGTCTGGGGTGCAGCCAGAGGATTTGTATTCCTTTCATTTGTTTATTTGTTTGTCTATTTATCTATCTATTTATTTATTTATTAAATTTTAAGAGCTTGATTGAGATATACTTTATATACCATAAAATTTAATAATTTTAAGTGCACTATTCAATGATTTAATAACTTGATCTACTTATACAACCATCACCACAACATAGTTTTAAACAGTTCCATCACTACTGGAAAATATTTTGTATCTGTTTGCTATCACTCTCAGTTCCCACCCAGAGTACCTGGCAATGACTCATCTACTTTTTTGTCTACAATTTGCCTTTTCTGTAATCATACAGTATATGGACCTTTGCATCTACTTTATTTCACTTAGTGTAACGTTTTTGAGATCTATCCATGTTGTTTCATGTATCAGTACTTTATTCCTTTATTGATTAATAATATTTCATTCATTGGATTTGCTATATAATTTTTTATCTCTTCACTGAGCATTTGCACATGTAAAAGATCCCAGGTGATGCTGATGCTACAGTATGGTAGCTACACTTTGATAATCACTGATTTAGATCAATGGTTCTCTGCCCACTGGAATCTCTGGAGGACATTTTACCAAATACCATTCCCAGGCCTCATCCATTTTTTGATTTAAATGGTCTGAGGTAGAGATCAGGAACTGGTGCTTTTATAGAATTTCCCAAGTGATTTGAATGCACAGCAGAGACCAAAAATTAGATCTCTAAATCCTTGCTACTCAGAGTGTGTTGTATGTTCCAGTGGCAGCAGTGCTTGACTGGAATCTGTTGAAATTTCAGGTCCTATCCTAGGGCTCCTGAATTAGAATCGGCATTTTGGCAACATCTCTAGGATGTTAGACATATGAGAGCTTGAGAAGGGCAAAATACCAAGGAACAGAAGACAGGAATTAAAGGAAAATTTCAAGTTCAGATTGAATTATAATGAGGTCCACACAAAAGGCCATTGATGAACAGATGGTTCCTTTAGTCTGACTTGTCAAGATTAGCTCTTGTATTGATTAAATTATGGGATAATTGCTGGTCTTCCTTCCCAGTCCCTGTAGCTACAGATGAGCTTAGTAAAGTCAGCTGGATTAAATTGTATATTCTAAATAGATCTCATTCTCTTCCTAAGGAGTGTGGTTGGTATATGTTAATGCATTTCATCTGTGTCCATCCTAATGCGATGGGCTGGGATTCCTGCAACATTTTTTATCTGGACTGCTGAAGCCATGTTAAGATTCTACAGGACCTCAATTACTTGACCAGATTGAATATGACAAATTTTTTGTGAACCTATTTAATTCTGGGCATAGATAGGTAGGTATTAGAGTACAGAGATCAGACACAGTATCTTCCTGGAGATATTTGTACAGTAAGGGGCACAGAGGCTCAATGAGAAACCTAATCCTCAGTATGGTGATGATAATTAAAGCCTTAGAAGGAAACACCTATAACCACATATTGAGGTGAATGCTTAGTCAGGAAAGGATTCCAGGAGGAGGTAATAATTGGGATTATGATGAATAATTAATTACGACCAGGTTGGGATGATGAGCAGGGAAGAAAGCAAAAACCTGGAAACAGAAAAACACTTGAAATCTTACTATGAGTTTATAAAAATATATAGAATCTCAAATTAACATTTTTTTGTGAAGGGTCAGGAGAGGAATTTATGCAAAGTTTTGAGCTTGAAGGTAGAAGCACTTTTAATACAGAGACAGAAACTCCAAGCTCAAATATATTTCTAACAAGGCAGAGTGCTCTAAAAAGAATATGACTGCATCACTTAAGGTGTGGGAACTCTAGCACATGGATGTCTATGAAGAGTCACTTCCCATCACCTCACCCCGGGTGAGAAATCTGACTGCTTCTTTCTGGAGCCTCCTGACTTGGAGGACTCCAAGAACATGTTATGGATAGAGGAGCTGAGAACCAGATAAATGGAGAATCTGCCCACCTGGACAAAGGCAGTCCCAACAGAGGAAGAAAGACTAGGCAGGAAGCTATCGGTCTTGATCACCAGGATTCTGAAATCAGACTTCATGACATGGCTTCAAATTAGAGCATGGAAATTCACCACCTATGAGAAAAGAATATGAGTAAAACATCAGATATAGGGTCAAATTTGATACAGATTATCAATCTATGCCAATTTCTCTCCCTGACATAAGATTTCCATGACAATATCCTGGGAATCAAACCCAGATTCCACTGTTGCTTGTCCTATTCACCTCCAGTATATTTATAACCTGACCTTTAGCCATATAGCCAGAGCCTCTTATGTTGGTGACTGTAGATTCATGCAGCAGTCAACAAAGAATTTGAAGTTAAAGTTTCCCTTTCCTCCTTCTCTCCCTCCCTCCCTTTTAAGTTAAATTTTCCTGCTGCAGCTGCCTGAATACTTAGGGCTTAAGAAACACTTGAAACAAGTGGAAGAGAATTAACATTCAAGGGATTATCTCATTTCAATCCTCAAAATAACTCCATGAAGTAGATAAAATACATTTTCCCCTTTTTACTAGTTTAGAAATACTAGGGCATTCAATCATTTCTAAGACTACCAGCTACTAAGTGGTAGAAATGGTCAGTCCAAGCTTTTTCCCCTGGATTAGGCTACTACTCAACTAGGGCTATTTCTTGTACTTGTGGCTCAACAGACACTAGAGAGACATATGTTCTCAGATGCTTTAGTTGCAGTGTTGATGCTCATTCCCCTCAGAAATAGACTGTGATGATCTTGAGGATAGTCCTGGGCTTGTGAAATGTTGCTGTGAATATGAGTTGATATGAGAGTCCCCTTGATCAACTAGGTCTGTGACTTCAGGCCAGGCTGCCAAGGAGCTGGCCTGAAAGTTTGTTCACCTGACATTTGCACTTGTTCTGTTTAGAATCTCTATTGTGAGGCCAAGCAGGACTCAGACCTAGGAAAGAGCACATGAATCACAGCTGCAGAACGATTCCATTTTGTTGGATACCAGCAGGCGAGTTAGCTTGAAAACAAATGTGTGTACAAAAGAGTTGGATGAGTCCATTGTGGACAGACCTGCAGTGTAGCAGGTTATTTTTTGTCCTTAATTACACTGTCCTCTAGTGGGGACAGAAAATAAGGTTAATCCATTATATCTGTCCTCAGAGCAGACTCCCTCCCATTAATTATTCAACTTTTAAAATATTAATTTTATTTGAATAAAATAACAACGTGATTGTTGTTTTAAATTTGTAAATTAATATAATTAGCAAAGAAATCGTAACTGAAGTGTGGGATTACATTTGGCATCTACTTCATTAATGTCTAGCTTCTAAAAAGCATTGTTACTCTTGTGCACACTGTTAATTATCTCAACATGTTTAATTGGTGTTTTCTTAAATAACTAGTAGGCCATATGTAAATGATCTTTCTAGCATTAACATTTCATTTTGTGAGAAAGTGAAACCCTGAACAGATTGCATGAGACATTAGACCAAACATGATCTTTGGACCATTCATGCTGTATTAGGAAAACAGAAAACCAAGGGAATGATTCCCTCTTACCTTCCTGACCTAAAACCTAATGGCCTAGAGGGACAAATACAACTACACTTGGAAATTACAGAATTGTCAAAAGAACAGTAAATCTGCAGTATAAATTGTAAAGCATATGTTAGAATTCTATTTTTTTCCTGTGGCTATAAACTATGAAGTTTTTTTTACAAGCAGAAAACAAAAATGATAATGTTTAACATTTAGGGGTCACTTGCTATATTCTAAAAACTATGCAAGGGCTTGGTGCATTTTTCTTTTTTTATTTCATTTTCATAATAGTTCTATGATGAAGATAATGTGTTTTTCATCCTATTTTATAAACCCAGGCAAGGACAAGTTAAATAAATTTCCCAAGATCAGAAACTAATGTGGGTTATGATTTGGGATATTTTTCTAATAGTTCCTATTTTCCTCCTTGTACATGGGATTGCCCAGCAGTCTCCTGTGGTAGACATTCCTTAAAAAATCCCAAAGACCACATTCTTCTTGTTGAGTATCTGAGCTCAGCATCAAATATAAGCTATAAGATTCACTCTCTAGAAAACCTAGTAAACGTCTATAAACCTGCTGCCCATCTAATATGTTGGGAGAGATATATTAGTCTGTTCAAGAGACAAATTTGTGAGATAACAATGCTTTTTATTGTTTTACTCCACAGGCAGGGAGGCATTATGGTGAATATAGAGGAAAGAGGAAGACTGTGCATGTATGGGTGTTTGTGTGTATTTTGTATAAAGAAAAAGATGAGAGAGGCACAGACGGCATGAGAAGAAAGTTGTATTAATGTATGAGTGAATATGGATGAGGGATGCTTTTCTTCTTCCTCAGGAAGATTTTGTGAAGAATCTAGACATCACTCAATGCAACAAATGTTGAGAATTATAGCAGCAGCATTCAAGCAAATATTTGGCTTCCTTAAAAGATGACCTCATTGAGTGTTTATCAGTGGGCCTGTCATTATAAGTGGGGAAGAAACTTTGAACCATTTCTACACTAATCCAGAGAGATGAGCAGAGTAGAAACTGATCTCAATGAATAGCTTCCAACAGAATATGGGAAACCTCTCCACATTGCAAGAAGGATCCAGGGTTATAGCAACCTTAATGAATCTGAGTTAGTGTAGTGTGCTTAGTGACAAAAATTCTACCAGAGAGTAGGTATACAATGACGCCATTGCAAGAGAGAAAGACTATGGGCTTGAGTTAACCATGAATCAAGAATATAATAGTTATATAAACATCAATCTATAAATATGCTCAGTCAAAATCCTATACAAATTTAGAACTTTGTTAAATTTAAAAGAACTGACGGACGTATAAAGTGAGTAAGAAAGTCAGAATATAGTGGCAAGTGGGTGTGATTAATTAGGGCCTATGTAAATGGCAATGGGGGTGAGAGAATGATATGACTATGAGCAGCCTAAGCCCCTGACAAAGGTATGGTTCAGAGCACGAGTTCCCTAATATGTCACCAATGACAGTAATTGTATATTTTTAAAGGAAATAGCATACCCTGATTTTGAGTCCTTGGTGTTTTCTGTGTTTTTCTGCTTTCCCTAATTTTTGGTTTATTTAGCCACATTTCTATTATTTTTGAGTTACACACAAATCAGTGGTTGTTAATAGGTACAAGTGTATATAACTACTTAGAGGGGAAAAAACAAGGATAGAGAAGCCACTTGAGTTAGAGGACTTCATTCTCTCTCTAAAGATTACGCTTACAAGGCCAATGTAAACCAGCAGTCACAAACATAGGCTTCATGAAACTAAGAAAGGTCCTACCAGGCTCTAAGCTCCCAATCCTGCTCTGTTAAAAATAATTCAGTGTTATTCACAAACTTCCAGTCATAATATGGATTTTTGCCACTGGAGGACTGCTTCACAGGGCTGCTGTGTCATTGAATGCAGTCCTGCCTTGGGTTTGACTGTTTTAATGACAGTGTATTGCAACTCTATGATTATATATGTGCTGTTCACTTTGCTTTGGAGTGAAGTTATCTCCATAGGCCTACAACCACCATCACCCTATTCCAGTATGCCTGGAAGGCTCCTAATCATTCCATAAGTTATATATTCTATGAAGCCCTTCCTAATTGCCTCAAATTGTGTTACCTTATTTTTTTTTACTAATGTTTCTCAAACAATGAACTTGCTTATACTACCTACTATATCTTATTTATGTGATCCTAGGACACAACATGAGATCAGTAAAATTTCTTTAATGCATTGATGAAGGGAAGTTAGGAAACAAAAATTTAAAGCAAAGGAGAGAGGGAGAAAGTAGAAAATGGAGAGAAAGATAGAGAAAAGAAGGAAAGAAATGTAAGCTTAAGTTCCAGCCATACCCACACTGTTCCATAATCTAGAACATGGAGCTAGAGCCCAAACAGTCCCAAGAGGTTATCATCAGTGTCTTGGGTTGCTCTCTCTATGACCATCACTATGATTATTGCCCTGGGGCTGGGAGTATCTGGGGAGAAGATTTTTTTCACAGGATTGCTCAGACAAAGAGTATTGCAGCCTCTGGGATTCTTGTTGACAACAAGAATGGCTTGTAGCAATTATTATTTTCTACATCAAAACTCAGATCAGTCATGAAACTCTAACTCTTTGTAGTTATGGCATCCTGTACTCTCCAAGATCTGTTTAACTTAAAAACTCATAGTAATCTCTTCTTGAATATCAGCATAAAGAATATCTGATGGTACTCTTCAGCCTACTCTGGAATTCCTGGCTTGTGTTCTAGAAGACAAGGATGTAAGCCTCCCCAGACATTCAAATCTTTATTCACAAGTCCTTAATTCCCTCTGTCAAGACAAGTGAGGCCTCCTCTAACTGATTACTGGGGCTAAACTATAAGTAAATGATGGCTAGACAGAAGTCTTTCTGTGAAAGAAGCTTCAGTAAGGAGAAACTTTGTAAATGTAAGACAGGCTCTGTTCCTGGGACCAAAGGCTTGGATTTGAGGACATGCCCAAACAGCCAGTGCTGAAAGAAATTGCAAATGAATAGAACGGAGCTCTTTATTTATAGAAATTCCATAATCTGACCTTTACCATCTTCACTCTGTTGACAATGTAACAGGGGATGTTCCTGTACTATGTTTTACACAATTATTCATTCATCTTCATAATAGCAATAAGTTTTTAAATTTATTATATTTGATTTACAGATGAGGAAATTAGGCATAGGGCTATGGCACTATTTAGGTTCTGTAGAAAGCAGATGATAAGATGAAGTTAGGAGCAGAAAATGTTCATTGTGAAGTAACACCTGTGAAAGAACAAGGGACCAAGCAGGATTGATCAAGAAAAGCCATCAGGGCACTATGTAGACCTGACAAAGTCTTGTCCAATGGGGAAGAGAGCAAAGACTGCCCATTAGAGAAGGCTCACTTTTGAAGAAAATGCCTAGGCCTTTGTACCACTTACTGTCAGGGGCTGCATCAACAGCAGTGTGACCTCAACTTGAAAGCCAAGGTAGACCCTGCTAACAGCTGAAGGCTGTCAACTACCCAAACTCCTCTACTTGAGCAGCAAGTCCATTCTTGAAGGGGAAGCTGAGTGGCTTATTTCCCTGTCTTGCACAGACAATGGATATTTTCAACCAAATAAATGGTGGTTAGTGATATGACTCCAGCCCCAGCACTCTTACCATGACTTTACTATAGTTCAGTCTAGTATAGACTTACCAGAAGAGAACATGCAAGTACTTCAATGTCATTTCTCTATCAAATTCCTCTCAGCCCACTAACTCCCTGGAAAGGACTCATGAATCTCTGATTGCTAGGACAGCTCTGCTGGTGGCCAAGAGTGTAAAGCCCTGATCCGGTCTTCTCACTACTTACCTTTGTAGCATCACATGCTGTGCCCTGGTCTTCCTACAAATATTTCCTGTTTTGTTGGCAGCTCTCCTTTCTTCCCTCCTTGGCCTTCATCACTCTACTTTTCAGCCAAGATTTTTTCAGCAACAGAAAAAAAAAAGCTTTATCCTTTTTTTTTTCATTGGAATCCCAACACATGATCTCTCTCTCTTTATTTTGCTCTATAATAATAGCAATTCTTTGTGTGTCACTAGTCCACATTTTATCCTAATTTCTCTCTCTCTCTCTCTCTCTCTCTCTCTCTCTCTCTCTCTCAAAAAACAAACAAACAAACAAACCTCAAGGCATATTCTCTGTAGGATCGGTCTGAAGGAAATTCTTAGTTCTATGGTGTCACATCCAAAGTCAACCCTTCCATCTGCTCTGAGCTCCAGCATCTTCCCACTCCTGCTAAAGTTTGGACATTCACATCAGAATTTTACTGACAATGCATTTAATTCCAAAGTGCCCAGTGGCTGACCTCTCTTCCAAAACGTCTATATAATCCTTCTACAAATAGAACACTCCGTGACCAGCCCTGGTACAGTGCAGCAATGTCAGTGCCACTTCTCAGATGGATTTGCCAGAAGGAAATAACCCTACAATACTTGATACATTATGAGTGAGCTGACCAAGGGGGCATCAGAGAAAGAGGGATGGAGAGGGATTTAGGGGAGATTGGCTTCTGTTCCCCACCCTGATTGGGTATTAAATCATTTCCAATGAGGATGATTTTCTACCCAGTTGTTTTCTTATGGAGTCAGCTGTCAGTGTATTAATGTAATCCCTGTGCATCCCCTAGTGAGTAATGATAACCTGACACAGATGCAATTATGCATTGACAATTTTAGGGCTGCCTCTGCCAGTCCCATCCACTCCAGCAACTTGCAGATTTCAAACCTCAGTCCTATGTGGATTCTAAATCATTCCTGTCTTAGGTAGGTGACAGCCAGCCCACAAGGCTGTGACCTTCTGTAAAGTCGTTATGGGCATAATGGGGTAGGACCTTAAATATCCTATCACCTTCCCCAAATGGCAGCAAAGTATCACAAAATCTATTTATAATATGATACTGTTTTCCCAACTGCGTTGACACTGAAGTTAGGTCTGCAACAACAACCCAATGGAAAATATAACTAAAGAGATGATAATGCGCCACCTGAGAAATGAAGCAGCATCAAAAATCTAATTTCCATGAACAAATTTTCAGCACGCTTACTGATGGGACAATCATACTCACCTAAATCTTTAACTGAGCATTTACAAACTATAATTCCATTAGATTTTAAACCAGATTATACTTGCAAATGTATTTTTACATAAAAACTAATTAAAATAACCAGATTTTGTATCTAATGTGAGAGAAAAAAAATACTATAAGTTATAGAATTAGAATAGGCCATAGCTCTATTTTTTTTTTCTGATGAATATCTTGAACCAAAGAGTTATGAAAGCCTCATTGGAGATTAGAAAAAAACCTTAACAAAAAATTTGGTTTGTGTGCCAATTTTCATTTATCTTTTCAATTGAATTTATTGAAGTGACATTGATTAATGAAATTATATAGGTTTCAAGTATACAATTTAATAACATATCATATGTATATTGCATCGTGTGTTCACCACCCAAAATCAAATCTCCTTCCGTTTCCATATATTTGGCCCTTGTTTCCCTCTGGTAAGCACTAAACTGTTGTCTGTGTCTATGAATTTTTGTTTGTCTTATTTGTTGCTTTCAGTTTTATACCTCTCATTTAAGTGAAATCACGCTAATTTTAATCTTCTAGTTATATTTAATTATACTGCTTCTTTTATGAAAGGGTATTGTCTTCATGACTTCTGTGAAGGGCACACTTTTGGTCCAGTGCCTCCTCAAAGACCTTTTGTTTTGTTCTCTGAATGGGGCCTTCCTAGGGCCCAGGAGGGAAATCAATCACTCGAGTATCTCCTGGGATATCAGGTCAAGCGGCAAAAGTTCATTCTCCAGGATTTGTGGTTCTCAGAACCTTTGTAGCGTCAATTGTCAATTTGACAAAGCCAGATAAGTTTTTGTGTGCAATTCACAGACAGCATAAGCAGAGCAATTCATGAAAGGCCGGCACTAAACCTTCAAGCTTTCTAAAGGGAAAGAATGATGGGACATCGTTCTGCAGTAGGAAAAACAAATTGCATATATTTAACATCATTTAATAACTGGATGAACAAGGACCATTTGAATTAGAACTTTGGGCCTCTGTTTGTCATCTGTAAATGGAGTGGTCATCTCACCTTGCAAGGGGTCATCTGACCTTGTAGAGCTTTAGCTCAGTGTCTTGTGGCCCTGCCACATTCTCCTCTGGGAGTGTTCATAGGGGCAAGCCATTATTAGTTTCCTACTCACCTTCTCAATCATTCAGCAACATAGACAAAGGACACATCAGATCTTTATGTGACCATGATGAAATCTGATGGTAGATCAATAAGATATTAGAAGAGAGTCTATGAATAACATCCTCAACTGATCATTGCTCTAGGAAGAAAAGTATCCATTGTCAAAAACCAAACATATGTCTTATTAAATGATAAATTCAGGAAGGTCACAGTGAAACACAATCACTTGGAAAAAATTCTTAAATTATCATAGTCCTTTCAGGCCGCCCTGGAAAAGATCCACTGAGTTATCCCTAATGAGAGTTCACAATATCTTGACACTCAACAGAGGCTGGCTAGCTTGAGGCAAAGGAAGTGCTATGTCACAGCCTAAGAATCTACACCTAAACCTCATTCATACAGAAAGGGGGAAGGCTGGGAAATGGGGATCAGCAGATAAGGACAGCTGGGATGCTGGGATTTACATAAATATTTTTGTAGATGTTAACAGGAGTTAGGTGAGAGAAAGAGAGAGAAGGAGGAATGGGGGCGGGGAGAGAGTTAGAGAGAGAGAGAGAGAGAGAGAGAGAGAGAGAGAAACACTACAGTGAAACCGAAATTTGAGACATGCTGGATTAAGAAAAATGCTAGATTTTTGTTATATAATATATCTTCTGTATATCTTCTGTTCCTCATCCTGGCATTTCAAATTCCAAGTTGATACCATCTGTCATTCTCTAAACTGGGAGATGAATGACTTGTCCAAGGTTATATAGTTAGTTTTGTCTGAACTTGAATTTTACCTCAGATCTGCCTCACCTCCATGCTGGTAGTTTTATATAATACTGTATTCCTTACAGAAGAAAAAAGCAAAGAGTCTTTTGAAGAGTACTTCAAGAAGCAAAAAATAAAGCTGCCAATAAAGACCATGGAAATCAGAATAAGGCCTGCATGTGAGTGTGTGCATGTGTATTTGATAGTGTTCCCATACCTTCAAGCCTGGGCAAAACTAAATCGCAAGGACTGGTATAAGCCACATTCTCTGTTCTTGCTTAGGACAGAACCAGAGCATGTGATATGAATACTCTCTGTTTAGTGCAGAGGTGTCATCCAGCTAAAAAGCATCATTGGAAATTCTTTGCTTTGCCAGTGGCCCATCTCAGTACAAGCTCTTTCCTAGCTGGGCACTATGATTAGTCAGGTCACCACAGGCAGAATTACTTCTTCGCAAATCCAGCACAACCAAGCCCTTCAGGCCTCAGGGGCTTGCATGTAAAGGATACAGAGCCCTTCCCATTTTGAGGGGAAGCCCAGGCTTCTCTGTCCCTCTGGTTCTTTGAAATATGGGAAAAGTTATGTCATGCCATTTTCCTTTCCTGGGGAATCTACCTGCCTTTCCAGCCAAGCTCCTGATTTTCCTCATCCAGGCTGCATCTCCAATGAGCATTCCTGAATACAACTTTGCTCTGCATGTTTGGTGTGTTAAGCTCACATCCTTCTCCCTTAAAATTATACCCCTCATGCTACTCCTACAGAAAATGATGGCTTGGCTTTTTCATAATCATTAGTCTTCTTTTGTTGTTATTTTGGTTTCCGTGGACTCATCCCTCCTTGTTAGTCCGTGCCCCTCTTTTATGATGGTTTGTGCAGGTTTTGTGTTGCTGCATGTAGTTGCTTCTAGGGATTCTGAAGCCATGGATAGTTAATACCCTTCCCTGGACATGACATAACCTCAGAACTTATGTTATTGAAGGCACTCAAATGAATTGTAATATTTAGACAGGATTTTTCTGAAAAGAGTGTATTTGAACCATATTCCTGTAAATGTATTTCTATGAGCAGCCCATTGTGCCCTGAAGCCTCCAGAGGACAATATCTCTGTCACTCAGAAAAGGTACCAGTCATGTGTAGGATGCTTGAAAAGGCTCTTAATCTGAGAGAGTCCAAAGGCTCCCAAGGCCTGGAGCTCTCAGAATTGAGAGCAGGAGGGAGCCAGGGCTTCTAAGCAGTATTGTGCCTGAGGGATGGCCTGGCTATGTCTTGGAGGCCCCAGATTCCTGTCTATAGAAGAAACAGATCTCTGTCTCTGCCTCCATGTGGTATGATGTAAATGGCACTAGCATTAGATGGCAGGGGGAAAAACCATCATCCAACTGCTCATTATTTGGAAATAAAGTACCATTTCTAATATGGAGAAATTACAGGTTGATAATGTGATCTCAATGGAAACAAAATATAGTGGCTGATTCTTTCTGTCACTCAAATCCCAGTGTCAGCAGGGAAGTCCCTTGCCAAAAGTTAAAATATGTACTTTGAAAATGGAGACTTTGAAACATAAACATCAGGTACTTGTGTTTCACTCTTGGAAATTCTTGACCATTCAGCTGTTTGGTAATTGCTAAGCATAGCCAAGTAAATACACAGTGAACTCCAAATCACTCAATACTAAAAAATGGAACTCCCTCTATAAAACTTTACCTTAGAACAACTTTCTTTGACACGGAGGTTTGCCATTCTTTCTAGCTGTGACTGGAGGTCATAGAATGTTGTAAAATGTCATAACTACCAAATATACTTATTAATTTCCAATTCAGAAACATTGGCCAAAATGATGGAAAAATTCTCTGAGCACTAGTTTTATTTTTCCCATTTCTCAGCTCTTTCCTTTCCTAGTAGGTTAACATCTTATTCCCTTTCTTTCTCCCCTCTGGCAATCTCCAGGGTAGGGCTATGGCAAGGCAGGACCTATTGGAGAAAGATTGACTCAGGACACAGAGAACCAGCTGCCATGCCAGTTTTGTGTCTCAGGATGAGACAGGCCTTCTGACTGGCAAAGTACCCCCACCCACAGCCCTTTCTCCTGGCCAAATTTCCCCTCGTCTTTCAGATGTCATGTTAAATGCCACTTCTTCTGATAGACTTTACCTGATCCATAAAGACAAGGTGATATCCCCTGTGATTGGTTCTCCTTGTATCCTAGACTTCTCTTTACAACTTATCATGAAGAGTAACCAAAAGATTCTCAGTGCCCACTTGGAGCCAGAGAGCCAGAACATAGGGGTCATAGAAGGCCAAGGAAGCCCATGTCATCTAATTACTCTGCATACAATAGTTTAGTCTCCTCTAGAGCCACAGGATCAAAGCAAGCCTTATAGAAAGCCCTTTTCAATTAAAGATAGCTGGGATCAGCCTTTGGGCAAACTTATTTCTATCTTCTCCTTCTGTGAATAGTCTCAAACTCCAAGCATTCTATCACTGCCCCAGACCCATTTTTTTATACTTGAGTTGTATTTTGACCAATTTCTGCTGGACTAAAAAAAATGTTGTGCTGCCTTTAAGATAATTTTCTGGCATAGATGTATTTCAAGTTCCTGATTCTTCTTCCTTACTTCTGTTCTGAAAATCTGTCTTCTTACAAGCTAACTCAGCTCCTCTCCTGGCCTCTCTCCTTGATAGTTCTGAGCACAGTTATCTTACCTCTAGCTGAGGTCTGACCTGACACCAGCCATTCTCACTTAGACCTTTAAAAGAAGAGGTCATGCTTTAGTTTGTGCTCTGGGGTTTAGGAAGATAATTAAAATCCCCCATGAAAAGTAAGAAATGGTCTCAATCTTTGAGAAGACTGAACTTCAGAATAAATTGTTATATTTTTTTGCTGTGAGGCTGATGCTTAACTCTTGAATTTAATAACCAGAGATTCAAACCACCTGGAGCAAGAAAGTGTTCATGATGAATTCAGAGAGTGGGGCAGGAATTTGTGTTTCCCTTTTGCCTGAGTTTAGAATCAATCCTGAGAATGAGGAGTGGGCCAGGGTCTGGTGTTTACAGTCCAATGTTTCATCAGTTGGTAGATACAGGTTGTATAATTCCTCTGTCATTCTATCTTGCCAGGTTTGCTCTCATTTCTTGATGTTTAAGTCATTCCTAGGAATCCCTGACAACTTCAAAAAATCACAGGGTAACATTATGTTGCGACTGGAGGTCATAGAATGTTGTGAACTGTCAAAACTGCCAAATATACTTTATAATTCCCAATTCAGAAATATTGGCTAAAGTGATGGGATATCCAGTGTCATTTCCAAAACAACTTTTGCTTTCCTAGAGAAATTATGGCAGCTGATATCAGTGATATTTTTGCTACATTCCACGACTGATCCTGCATATGGAAATGTGCTTACCTTACCTTATAAGGATTACTACTCAACTGCTCCTTTGGGCTTTCACAGCTCATTATCACCTCGTTAGAGAGAATTGCAGGTCAAACTCTGGCACCAAAAATCTACTGTAGATAGGTCCTTAGTGACATGATATTTGTGTTCTTTCTTCAGGATTCAATTTGCATGCTAATTACCTTTCGTGCACTTAAGCACATTTAGCACATGTACCTGTATGTAGTAGTGATTCTCTTCTTCCTCCTTGAACTTCAATTTTGTTAAATTTCCATCTCACTGAGAAGTAATCATGCTTATTGGATCTTTATAGCCCAGAATTGGAGGCACTCCTATTTCAAAACTCAAGAAGCCATTTTCCTTAATTTAGCTGCCAGAAATGAGGAGCAAGGACTGCCTGCCTTTCTCAAAACAAGAGTGTGCTTTTCTCTTGCCTGAATTATTTCACATGGCAATATGGAAATTGGTTGTCTAACATTCAATATCAGGAATCAAGTGACTTCTTCCTATCCAAATGTGGCTCCAAAGTCTTCAAATAGTTACTAAGGGAGCCATTTTGCCCTCTGTAGCGTGTTACATGCAAGTGTTCTAAAGCACGAAATGCCAAATCATGTGTATTAACTGAAATTTGCTCCTTTGCAGATTTACTCTACAGTTTTAATTCAAATGTAATTGGCCATGACAATGCTAAAGGTGCTAAAACTCTTCCTTTATTGGAATTAACTATAAAACATTTCACCCATTGGTGACATGTGCTACACAGGAAGGCCTTATGAAAACACTCAGTTGAAAATTCATAGATAGGAAAATTTCCTAGAAAGGAGTAAAAAAATGGAACTCAGAGATGTAGGATGAAAGTGAGAGCAAACAGACCACATGAGCCAATTTTTATTCCTCTTTTATTTCCACTATATATTTTTATGGCCATTTAATAAGATGGACCCACCGTGACAAAATGATATGCTCTGGGATGCTGATGTCTCCCAATTCCTTGATGCTGTCTTTCCTGAATGACTAATAATTCCACCCACACTGGGCATTCTACTAGGGACCTCAGTGTGGGAGTTAGAAGAAATATGACATATTTGGGATTCTATGAAACAATTTTCAGCATTTCTCCTAAATAGGATCCTGTAAGTTTTCTCAGAAAATGCAATTGAAATTGTAGCTTATATCTCTGGTTGAATAAGACATTATCTGAGAAACTTATCAAGATTCTGAAAGGCCAAATGGTGTTTGAGCAGGTCAACATTGTGAGAAACCTGAAACATGACTTGTAGACACTTCTCAGAGCATGCAAGTAAGTACAGCAAAGCCCTCAGAATAACTTCAGGGGTCACCTTTCCAAAAGCATCTGATCTCATCATACTCCACCCCCATCTCCACCATCCTACATGCTACCATGGGGCTCCTCAGATTTTATATACCACAGCTATGAGCACTAAAGTGCACTTACTTGCTTACACAAAGTCTCATCCACTAGAGAGAGAGAATGTGCTTCAATGTCATAATGGTATTTCCTTTGTCTCTATCTTTCCAGATATTAGCACTTAGTAAGTGATCCATCGATACTGAAGTTGAACAATAAAAAGCCACCTATATTTTCTATGACTTATGAAAATGTGTTCTTGTTATGTTCTTTGCTTAAGTTAACCTTTCCACTCTGCATTTCTCTATGCCAGTGAGCACCACCAATGATTTATGTCAACCAATTAGGATGAATGGTGTCCATATTATCAAAGTAAGCTAGGACATTCCACTTAGAAATCTGGCAAGTTTCCTACTTCCAGCTTGTCTGAAAGGATTAGATAAACTGCCTGCCTTAAAAGAAATGAAAGAACACAAGTCTGGATTATGGATGAGAAATTACTGTTTTGCCAGACCAAACTTCAGGTAGTATTCATGTACAAAGCTCAAGACAGGAACTCTTGAATCTTTGTAAAAGTTGTTGCGCAAACCCTTCCTCAGATGGAGTCTAAGTCCTGGAAGCCACTTGAACCTGGATATTGTTACACTCTGATTATCCCTCATGTAAAGAGTTTAAATTAATAAAATGGAGTAAACCAGGTATGACGGGTGGGAAGTTGAAAATCGAGTGAGAAAGCAGGAAAGATGGTGGTGTTTATGGGCAGGAGAATAATATAGAATACTCTGATCTTCCCTATTTCCTGCTGCTAAAAAAGAACCTGGACATTTCACAGATTGCTTCAGGCAAAGAGGCTTTATGATTATCTAGTCTGAGACATCCAGAAAATCTCAGCTAGGAAGAGAACTTGAAAAGAAAGGTAAGCTATAAGGGAAAGGGATCTAATGTTTTCTGAGCTCCTAATTTACCATTGGAGTAATGTGAAATCAGGCGTTACCTTAGTGGCATGTGAAGGGGTCATTGTTCTTTCTTGCCAATGGAGCAAAAAATTACAGGTCAGGGAGATTTAGAAAAAGTGAGATTTATTAAAAGTGTATTTATAAAGATACCACACTAAGGCTGGCTGTAGCCCTGTGGAATTTGGGAGGTGAAAAGGTAAAAGATAGATACACTCCAAGGGAGGAGCAAGTTCTCAGTGAAGAGGGCTGTACCAGTGCTGAAGTGGGAAACTATTTATATTCGTTGGGCTATGCATTTTAATTTATTCTAGATCTCCTTTCAATACGAACTAAAAGAGAGAACTCATGGTCACCTTGACTGACAGTTGGCTGTTATGTAACTCCCTGCCTACTGTGCATGTGCTTACCCAGAATTCAGTCTGCTGTAATTAGAGCCATGAACTTCTATATCATCCTGCCTTACCTTAAGCTAGTTCTCTTCTAGATTGGTTCTTCATTTCTTCAGGGAGTAATCTGAGTTTTGGTGAATTTCTGTACAAATATGGTTGATAAAATGAGTGAAACAAGAGTGCAAAAACCACATTAATTTTCAGGTTATTATAATAAATACACTATTCTTTACAGAAGAACAGTTGAGCATTGAAATAATCAACTATAACATCATTTTATCTTGAGTCAAGGGGAATAACACAGGGTGATCTTCAGTAGTACAAGTTCATTAATAATTAATACACACTATTTAATCTATCCAGCCAGATACAGAAGTCAGGAGTCTAGGTCTTGGTTCTCATACTCATTACTGGTTAGATAAATTCACTTAAGATCTCATTTTTTTGTATGTGTGTTTTGCCCTTTGCAGTCGAAATGCTACATTTCAATTTGGTCTTCAACCCACAGCAACCAAGTATTGAATAGAATTACTACAAATGACAAAAAAAAAAAAAAAAAAAAAAAAAAAAAAGAAAAGAAAAAGAAAAGAAAAGAAAGAAAAAAGAAAGAAAAACAGACTGTAAGTGCTTTGTGATTGGTCAACCAATAACTCCTCTGTACTTAAGACAAATACAAGAAAATAACTTAGAAATACAATTGCACAGAGGTCTAAGAGAAAACATTTGCCACTTTATTCCAGATCATTTGCACACTATTTGCATTTTGCTTTCTCTATCTGATTTTTCTTATATAATTGTCAAGTATTATCTCTAGATCTAAATTAAATAAAGTTGACCTAATTTCTACACTCTCTGTCTTCTCTATAGTTCATATTCATATTATCTCTGGCATCTCACATTCTTTCAGTTCCTCCATTCTAAAACTGGCACTTCTATGATCACCCAGCTCTCCAGCTCTCTTCTTCCCTTCCACAATGACATTTTAGGTAGCCAAGGCAGTATTCACTGCTTTTAATTTGTTGCCTTCCATTCATTCTCCATGGCATCCTGACTTCTGAACTCTCACTTCATAAAACAATTCAATTCAGGTAAAAGCCAAATATGATTAACTAGCAATCAAATGTAGTGAACTCTTTTCATTTCTCATTCTATCTCATTTATCTGCAGATGTTGATGCAGGTATCAACCCCATCAATTTTGAAAACTTCTCTTTCTTTCATTAATTCCTATGATGTCATTCTCCCCTGCTTCTTATCTGGTTTATCAAGTTCTTCCTTTTATTTTCTCTAAAGTGATTTGCAGTGTATGTTTCTACCTACCTACAATTAACCTTAAAAATGCCAATCCTTTCCCAGCTCTTAGCTCCTGAACTGATGAAATCTCTAATTACCTTCTGAACATCTTGTATTTGGATATCTTACATGTGAGTTAAAAATAAATTCTTCAACTTCAGCTTAATTTCCCACTCACTCAAACATGAATTTCCTACTTCAGTTAGTTTTGTGTTACCAGTCTCATGAGCTAGCTAAAGCCTTCAAACCTGTCTGAGTATTCCTCTGAGTTACTGTTTCTTGGTTATCCTCATTTCCGCTCATTGCCCATGCTAGCAAATCTACCTCCCTACTTCTCTTCTCTACTTCTGGTAAGAATCACCTTGCAGTTGTGCTGCCTCAATTGTTTATAAGCATGCCTCTGCCTCTAGTCTTTATCTTTCCAACGCTTCCCCCAACATACTGACAAGATTATCTTTCTAAAATATAGATACTAGGAATTTGATACTAGGAATTTGCTAGCTTACTACTACCTAATTATTTTGTTGTAAATACACATGGCACACAATATTTTTAATACAGTGGCTTCAGATCACTTTTGCAAATTTATCTTTCTTCTGAAAATCCTACTGTCCATATATACTATAATTCTCTTCATTGTCTATAATGCACTGTGTAATTTTGAAGCTCCATGGCTTTGCTCATATTACTTTCTTCATTATTCAAATTTGTTAAAACCCATTTCAAATGTCATATTCCTTCTGGTGCTCTCCAGGATCTTCTAACAAAATTGATCGCTCACTTATTCTCTTTGTGAATGTGTATAAATGTCAGCACATTGCACAAGAACAAATTGTAGTATACAATAAAAAAGAATTTGTTTTTAACTCTTATTCAATGTTTGTTACAATCCATGACTGACTGCTTTACTCTTAGATAATAATAATTTCTCCTATTTTTTTTTTTTTTACTTTTCAAGCATTGCTTCAATTCAGAAATTACAATGACAAGTTAAAAACACTTAATAATCTCCAAAAGTAACATTGTCTACTTGGCAATGGAAGAATAAGTCATGATTTGTCTCTTTATATCAATCATTTTAAGGAGACAACAGAAGAAAACATTACAGGAAAGGTCTTTCAAGAGCTGGCAGTTCCACAAGATGTCTTTGAGGTCTCAGTACCGGAAAATGTTGATGGTGACTCTCGGGTACTTTGACAGACATTTGGAGACTCCCCTGCTAGGGTAGCTCACATAATGTTTTTCACACTCCTTCAACTATCCACTTGCCCCAGCCTCCTGTTTTTAGAGGTCTATATTCACTCTTACTATTAGAGTTGCACACCTCTTTACATAATGTTCTTGAGAAGGCCACAGGATGGCCCTAGGCTGGCTCTTTCCTGAAGACTATGCATCTGATTCCCAGAAAATGCTCACTCACCTTTAAACTGCCAACAGAGGAGAATTAAGTTGCTTCCCCAAAGCAGCAGCTATTTGCCTTCTTCACTACTAACATGGCATTTGCCAGCTTATGTCATCTGCCCTCCAAATACTTTCATAGGATTCAATTCCCTTTCCAGACTCTCTCACATCACAAGTCCTCTGTAAGTTTCCTGTGAAAACCCAGTTTCTAGCCTTGACATGAAGGAAGCAGCATCCTCATCCACCTATTCTCCTTGGTGGGAACCAGGTAAATCAGGTACCACATCAATTCTTGCCTAAGAAATTTTATCATGAAATTTTATTTTTATCTCAAGTCTCTCAAACTTTATACCTTAGATTTGTGCCAGTATCACAGTTTAAGGTGACAATGAGTTATGAAATTAGTTATTGGACAGGGCACTTATTTTTGAACTCTGTCTTTCAGTCTAATTCATAAGCAGCATCTTTAGTACTTTGGTCTTGTGATTAAAAATTTAATTTTAATATCCTGTTACAAATCCACACACATGCATGTGAAATAGTTGAAAATATAAAAACACCTTTTTAAGGTAATCTTAAATCTGGATCAGCCCAACTTCCTGGGATTAGTAAGAAATCCAACATCAACCAATCACTTATGGCATAAAGATTTTTTAGATTTTTGCCCCTATGCTATGATGGTTTAAAAATTCTGGGATGGTATCCAGTAAGAAGAAGTGAGCTCCCAATAATTAATCTACCCCAAATAACAGCTATGAAGTGAGTCAGTTTTAAAACAAAACAAGAGAGAAAACCCCAAAATATCTTTTTTGAGTGCTCTGGAGACCAAACAAAAGCAGATGGTATTTAGTGGGGAGTCAAAATTTAGAGAAAATGAGTTTTCGCTACTGTTTTTCCCATGCTTGCTTGCTTTCCTTCTTTTCTTTCTTTTCTTTCTTTCTTTCTTCTTTTTCTTTCTTTCTTTCTTTCTTTCTTTCTTTCTTTCTTTTCTTCTTTCTTTCTTCTCTTCTCCTTCCTTCTTCCTTCCTTCCTTCCTTCCTTCCTTCCTTCCTTCCTCCTTCCTTCCTCTTCCTTCCTTCCTTCCTATCTTTTCTTTTCAAGTTTACTTCAAGGACATTCATAGTTATGATGATCACAACTGTATAAGTCAGATAAAGCTTTGGTAAAACATTTTCTTGTTTTCTTATTCAGTAGGAAAATCCATAGAATTACTAGGGCTAGCAAAGAATAAGAAAGAAACACTAGAAATAAAGGAGCCAAAAAGAAGCAAAATTATGGAACTCTTCATGGTGTGATTTGGCATTTGGATCACTAATCATTACACCTATGATCACTTGGATTCAAGTCTAACTAGTTCATTGCCCACCTTTAGAAGCTCAACAGCTTCTGAGGAAATATAAGAGAATCCAGAGTCCACACAACATAATTTTCAAAATGTCCAACATACAATTCAAAGTTACTTAGCATATAAAAAACAAGGAAAAAGATATGCAATAGATGTCATTCTTGAGATGATTCATGAGCTAGAAATATCAGATAGGGACTTTACAGTGTCTAAGTATGTATAATTAAATAAAATACACTGATAACACACAAAATAAAAATAGTAAACCTCAGCATAGAAATATATAACATAAAAACTTAATAAATTGGGCATTCAAGACCTGTGAAATATAATATCCAAAAGAAATTTTTGAATAGATGAGTTTAATAACAGTGTAGCAATGTAAAGGAAGGAATCAGTGAATACAAAAATAGAAAAAATGAATTATATAATCTAAAGACTAGAAAGAAAAATATCAAAAATAAGTTAAACAGGGTCTACGGGTCCTGGGGATAATTAGCAAAGGAGAGACAGAGAGAAAAACAAGAGGAGAAAAATATTTGAAAAATAATGTCTAAAACTTCCCAAATTTGTTCTAAAACAAATCTATAGATTCAAGCAGTTCAGTAAACACCAAACACCATACAATTGAGGCTAACACACTTAGGCACATTATAATCACATCGCTGAAACACAATAAAAAAAAAAAGTTGGAAAGCAACCAGTGAATATCAACACATTACATACAGGGGAATAATCATTTGGAAGACTTCAGACTTATGATTAGAAACTATGGAGGGCAAAAGATAGTAAACATCTTTAAAAGATGAAAAAAAATATCTATCAACTCAGAATTCTGTAAGCAGAAAAGATATCTTAATAAAGGCAAAATAAAGACATTTTTAGATGAAAAAAATGAGTAATTCACTATCATCAGATGTTGTAGCACAAGAAATATCCAAAGGAAATTTTCTTATCATGAAGACAATATCAGAGAAAAAACAAGACTCTTCAGGAACAAATGAAGAGCATTGAAATAGTAAATATAAATCATTTTTTTCTCTTAGCTTCTTTAAAAATACATATGCTATTAAAAGCAAATACTGTAAATTGTCTCACATTTTAATACAAGTAGTTGTATTACATGTGACAGCTATAACAAAAGGGAAATGAGAAAGTTAAAGAGCCTACATGGTTAGAGGGCATCTATATTTTACACGAAGTAATATCATGTAAATTCCAGGTAGAATTGTAAAAATTAAAATCGTATATTGTAATTTCCATAGCAACCACTAAAAATGTAATACACAATATACTTCAACCACCTGTTAAAATGAGAAATCTGAGATGACCACCAATAACCCATCCCTCTCTAACTCCATCCAGATTCAATTTAACTAAACCCCACTTCCCAATGACTGCATGCAGGAAGTCTGTCAATAAAACAAATGTGCTCAGAGAGGAGAGGCCAGGTTCAGCTAATTCTTTCTAGTCTTAGCTGTTCAATGTTGCTTTCTAGCTAGCTACTAGGTGTTCCTGTTCATTGTGGCTCTTTCCATAGTCTGTCAACACATTAAATTGCTGGGCTGCCAGTCCAAAGAGTGAAAAGGATATGTGACAAATTATAGATTTGATTATACATGAAATACATTTGGAAATAATAGCTAAGAAGTCATGTCATAGAGTGAAGGAAATACTCTGAGTGCTGTTGCTACTGTGATTTAAGCAATTATATGCTGTAATTCTGAAGCTATTTGTTTATCGTTTTGTAATGCTTTCTAAAAATTCACAGTAAGTCCTTTAGCAGTAGGGAATGAAAAATTATGAGGTACATTTTTTTTTTAAATATTGAAATTCTTATAAAAGTTGGTTGTGAACCTGTAACTTAATTTTTTTTTTGAGAAAATTTGCTTTCCATTATGGACCACAGAGCTATTTCACACTGCATGGAAATAAGGAGATAAGAATTGCTAAAGAAACATTAAAATCCACTATTAAAGTTAGTGCTCTTTTCTCAATTCCTAGTACAGAGTTAAATAAAAGCAATGAGAGCAGGCATCTTTGCCTCTTTTTATCTGAGGTAGAAAACTCAATATTTTAAAAAATAAATATGATGTTTACTTTAGACATTTTGGAGGTACTCATCCTAGTTTGCTATTTATTTTTTAAACATAATTAGTGTAGGATTTTTATAAATACTTTTTGTACTTATGTCACAGTTGATTGTATAAGTTTTTTCTTCCTTCTATTGTAAATGTGTAAATAACATTGATTGATTTTTCAAATATTAAGTCACTATTACAGATCTGAATAAGTCTCACTAGTTTATTATATATATTTTTAATATATCACTGAATTTGATTTACTAATATTATATTTAGGATTTTTTAACATCAGAATTATTTTATAGGTCTAATTGTATAAAACCAAATTGTCTACTAATACATAAATATTTTTAAAATGATATAATTTTTATCATTTAGGTATCATGTCTCTCAAATTGTCTCATTGTAAAATGGTAAATTATATTTGACTTTAATAGTAAAAAAAGAGAATCAAACACATACAAGGGGTTCATAATAAAATACCATAGAAAAAACCTAGGACTACAAAGCTTCTTGGAAAATGATTTTAAAAAATTGTCAACAAGTGTTACAGATAAAATATCAAAAGTTAGTTTGGTATCTTTAATAAAATAGAAAAAAAGACATATCCTCAGTGAAACAAGAGCAGAAAACCTAAAGCAGATGAGACTGAGATGAAAAATTCAACAGAGTGAGATGAGGATGATGGAAGAAAATGAGATGTACAGGATGGTGGATGATTATTAGAGAAGGATTTATAAGAATTTGAAAACTAAAAAACAGAATTAAAAATCTATGTTAGAGATAAAAAAGGGCAGAACTGAAATGACAACATAAAATCAGCAGGGCTTTCCATTTAAATGTTAATTTTAAATCACACATTTAACTAGATCCTGTAATAGCTCCAATAAAATAAATAACAAAATACAAAGTGGAGGACAACATGTATCACCACTTAAAATAAAATAAACATAGTATCCAAAGGCAAAACAAAAATTCAAAGAACCTGTGAACTAGAGTAACAAACGCTCTGGATAAAATAAAGAGCCAACTGACTCATAGTATTTCCTATACTTAGATAAGTGGAGGTCTCCCAGCAAATTCTCAAAATCAATTACAAGTTTCAGGAAGCAGGGCCTGAAGGCAACTTTTTGCCATTACATAATTGACACGGTTCAAATGCAGCCTTATCAGGGTCAGTGGTAACCTAGATTATTTTATGCACATGGCTAACAAAGGAGGAGGTCCCTGCTCCAACTGGCTCCTACCAAACAGGTATATTAGTCTAGGTATCTTTAAGTTTGCGCCCTCCGCCTTCGCTCTCTTCTCTCTTCCTCTCTCTCCTCTCTCTCTCTCACCACACACACACACACAACTCACTCAGGAAGGAAGAAGAGAGAGAAAAACACGAGAAAGACTTCAGCAGAACACAAAGATACATTGACCTCTTTATCTTTTCTCTTGTACCAAGCCTACGGTACATCCATGCACAAAAGATAGAAGTCAGCAAATCAATCATGTTCCTCTCAGTCATTTCAGCTCTCAAAATCTAAAAAATGCTCATCTTGGTCGTCTATTTCATTCCCACCTTGACTCACAATATTAGACAAACAGGGAGCTAGCTCTCTCTTTAATTAGAGCAAACATAAAAAGTATATATATGGTTTTAAATAAACTTGGAATGAGATGAAAAGTGTTTTCTTTTTCTGAAACAATAATTATTCTAAGAAGGAAAATAAGCCTTCAAGAAAAATATTTTTATTCACATACTTATCAAGATTTGAATTTTAAAATAAATGTGTGAAAAATGAACAATCGAAAAAAATAGTTTTCATTGAAAAAATATAAATTATCAAAAGTGTAAAGTCAATGAAAGTAAGGGAGTCTCAGGTTAGAAACTGTAGAAAACAAATGGTGAGTTAAAATATGGGTTGTGAAATAACAATAGAGCTCTGTAGAAAATGAAAAGAGCATAGATATAAGTTCAAGGACAGAATCTACGAAGAAAAAGTACTTATGTATTAAGACATGCACATTCAAGAAAAGGCCTATGACAGATGAATAAGCAATAAATAAAGACAAAAATTTCATTGAGTTGAGGATTGAGTCTTCATACTGAAAATCTTTATTAAAGAAATTTACCCAGACTGGTGATGGTGAAGTCTTCTGAATTTAAATGAAAGAAAGGAAAAAAAAGAGAATCTGAATTCTCATATAACTCACTGAACAAAATATTTCCTTTTTTTCTCTCAAACTCATGAAATAATGTAATTACTTGACATAGGGAAAATGGTAATGCTAAACATTTAGAATAATGCTTTTGAAAGGGAAGGAATTTAGAGTATTTCTGGAAGATGTTATGCTAATAAAACATATTGATTCCTAAACCTATTTTGCTGAGGAACTTGAAACCTATGAAACAGAAGAGGGAACCTCTAAAAAATTAAGTGTTTTCAAAAGAATTCTTTGAAAACAAGATCATAGAAAAACAAGAAGCTGTAAGAGAATATGGACTTTTTTTACTGTGTAATTAATTAAAATATTATAAAATAGTTGCTGTACCCTGTTCCACTTTCAAGTTTGTTGTCTATTACATTTTCTAACTGAATAGAGCCTGTAGGACTTCTCTTTAAACCATAGAATTCTGCCAATGGGCTTTTTAAATGGGTGACTTGGACTCTCGATGTGGGGAGCAAGGTCACTTACATTATCCAGATAGACTCCTTCTGCACCTCTAAGGCAAAGCCTGTTTGCTTTTACCTTCCACTACACATAGTTGACTCAGTACTCATTTCTGTGACAGTAATAACTGTCACATGTTCCAAGGAAACTCTCATGAACAAGATCATAGCTGAATCTAAATGCTCATCAATACATGGAAATGAAGCAAGCAAAAAAAAAATCACTGACATTGCAAGAAAAAATAATTTAAGAACCCTAACACCATGAAGGGTAGAAATCAAAATGAACAAACAGAAAAGCTAACTAGTGGAATCAGAGTTAGCATTGAACACAGAACAAGTTTAACTATTTGTATTTATGTGAAAGGATTCTCTGAAAATTGAAAAATTTTGTTTTAAATTAGAAGTATAATACTAAAACTAATTATTACATAATACAAAGATTAGATAGCAGAATTTCCATAGTAAAGATTATTCTGGTGATTAAAAGATAAAAGTTAAAACATTATCCCAACATACAGTTTAAAAGTCCAAAGTAGTAAGAAATAAAGACACAAACGCTGAAGACATTTGAGGTTAGTTTCTAATAGCCAACAAATATCCTTTTAAGATTCATAATGAAACAATTCTCATTTAAAAACACCAGATCTAGAAAATAGCAAACAAGAATGAAGAATCTTGAACAAAAAATCCTATCTTTATCAAAGCATTGATTCAAAAGTGAGGGAAAGAATTGACTATTTTAGACATTAATGGAAAAAAAAACCTGCATATTGTTTACACTTCCTTTTTTTTACAAATCTCAGTATGCAAAATTTATAATGAAAAGTAGTTAACTTTATATAGGTACAGAAAATAAAGCTATGGAACTTGATTAAGCTGTTAAATAAGTGTTCTCTCACCCTAAAAGAGATCCAGGAGGAAGAGAAAGTATTCAAAGCATACTATAATTTTACTCTTGTTCTGTGGGAGCCTAGTGATGGGCTGTAATTGGGAAATCTAGATTTGACATTGATAGGAAGCTCTATGTTTAAATGTGTTTCCTTAAAAGTTAATATATAACTGGTAGAATAGCTACATGGAATAGGAAGTCTATCCATGAGAACACAGCAAAAGAACAAATTTAACAAAACTCAGGTCAAGGAAAAAGAATCTACTGTAACTCAAAGGAAAAATTCGATCCTGCATCTAAAATATATTGATTATATTTAGAAAAATATTCTAACATAACAACACCTGTAATATCAGATAAAACATAATAAAGAATTATTTGCTTGCCTAGCTGAATTCTCAAGAATGTTAGAGAAATCTTTATGTTAAACATTTAGAATGAAACTGGTAGTCAAGATCATAGCTAAAAAACTGAAGACTAACCATCCTAAGGTCATTTTCCAGTTATAATAAACTCAAATTTAACTCTTAACAAACCTCACGATCTTTAGGATAAAGGTCTTAGGTGACATGGGAGGGTGTTAGAATGAATGCATCAAACAAAATCTCTCAGAGGGTTATGCCTTCAGAGAAAGTTACCTGTTTTCAAAGACAGATAAGAAATATGATAACTTTGGTGACAATGCAGGGTAAATAAAAAATTTCTTTCTAGAAATTATAAGCAATCTTGTTCATACACAAGCGAGAGGGTTAAATTTATTTAAATGTTCCAAAAAGTATAAATTCTGGATATAATGTAAAGTGGTTCCAGGTCCTTGACACACTTTTTAGGAGGATAAAAACCAGCCATTTCTGCTTTGTATAAATAAATATCTTGTCAAAGTGAGTTCATTATAAACAGAAAGGAAACCACTATGAGATTAAAGTAGCTAAAATAACAATCAAGAGAATTAAATTTCAAGGAACTTAAAGAAATTAATTTGATATAAAACATAAAAACTTTACTTAAAATGTTTAAAGAAATAAAAGGAATTTAAAATATAAAGATGATGCTATTTATGAAGAATATATCTGAAAAATAAATCAATTCAAAAACCCTTGGAAATTAAAAATTATACTCATTTAAACTCAAAACTCAATAAATAGACTGAAAAGCAGAATAGAACATAACTAAGAGGAAAATAGTGAAATAAAAAATTGGCTCGAAAAAGAGGATGTAAGAAACACAGGCAGATGAGAGACATCCTGGATCTCTCTCTTGAAACAACGATAAGACTGAACATCTAAAACTCGACAACAAAAAAAACACCCAAATTGCACACTAGCACATCTGAGCATAGAATCTGCAATAAAAAACCACCACAGATCAGAACACCAGGAGTCGGAGATAGACTGGAGAAAACAGAGAAGCTGCCTGTCCCAGCCACAGCTCCCTGCAGGAGGAGGGGAGGGGAAAGACGCAGAGTGTTCCTGAACAGCCTCACCTGGGAAGAGCTGTGAGTTCCATATGGTGGCTGGCATTCGTGTCCTGGCAGAAAGCAGAAAAAGCGGGTATTGGCACAGTTCATTTTTACTAAGCCATGGTTGCATACCAAGGCTGACTGCAGTCTCCATCCCCCAATCCAGAAGTCCCTCCCCCATACATCCAAGACTGAACATCACGGAGCTCCGGGGGAATCTGAGCAAAGCTACTGAAAACTGTCGCTAACTCTGACAGGGACTGAGACTGAGAATAGCAAGCATGATTAAACATATTTAGAAAAAATAAAAGGCATCATTAAGGCTTTATATAAAAGCAAGATCAAGAGGCTTAAATGCCACCTACTGGAAACCAAAAGAAAAATGCCTATATTGCAGCAGGCTAAAGAGAGACCTTTATATAATAAATCTATCTGGGAAAAAAAAAAAAGCAGAATACATTTCCATTAATTGCTTAGGTGGTTAAATAGTCCATTAAACACTATGAACAACCAATGTGACCAGGCATCTCAGAAGAAAAGGAAAAATCTCCAGAAAATAAGCTTACATACATAGAAATATGCAACTTAAAATGACAGAGAATTCAGGATGGTACTTCTGAAAATACCTCAGGGAATCCAAAATGAGTCATATCAACAATTTCAGGAATTGAGGAAAAACACCTAGATGAGCAGAGCAAGGAGATTATAACTCTCCAAAAGAACAAAATAGACCTTCTGGAGATAAAGAAACACTTGCAAGAGTTAGAAAATGAAATAGCAAGCTTAGGAAATAGAGTTGACCAAATAGAAGAAAGGATCAGTGATATTAAAGAAAAAATCTAGAAATAAATCAGAAGGAAGAAGAGAGAAACCGAAGAATGAAAAATAATGAAAGAGAAATAGAAGAACTAGCTGATACCATCAGGAGAGAAACATAAAAATAGTGGGCATTTTCAAAGGGGAGAAATAGGAGCAGGGATTAGGAATTATTTTCAGACAAGTAGTTAACAAGAATTTCCCAAATTAATGAACGAGCTGAAGCTTGGAATTCAAGAAGTCAACAGAACACTCAATTATCTCAACCCAAAAGTCCTCCAATACACATTGTATTAAAATTATCAAAAATCCATGACAAAATAAAAAAAAAAGGCAGACAGGGAAAAGAAAATGGTAACCTATAAAAGAAACCCCATTAGATTATCATTGGACTCTTCAGCACAAACTTTACAAGTATAAAAAGAGTGGAATCAAATATTCAAGCTATTAAATGAAAGGAACTACCAGTCAAGAATAATGTATCCAGCAAAGATCTTTTATAACTATGAAGGAGAAAATAAAGACTTTCCTGTAATACAAAAATTGAGGGAATTCTTCACTATGAGACCTGCATTACAGGAAATACAGGAAGAGGTCAGCTCACCTAAAACAAAATGACAGAGAAAAAATACATAATTACGAGTAGGGCAATTAGCAGGCAAATAGAAGCAGAAGAGTGCAGTTCTTACTAAGAACAAGGTATTATAAGCTTAAACATAAGAAGAGATTTTGCTATAACAAGATAGTAATGAACATTCAGTATACATAGGGACAAATTGAGACAGCAGTGACTGAAAAGGGAGGAATTAAAGATCTGAATTCATAAAGGGGAGTGGAGATAAGTCACACACAAGAAGAAAATGGAATACTATGTATATATAACTATCATCTACATATTCATAATGGTGAACAAAGACAAAGATTCAGAACTGAAGTATATAACATAAAATAAGAAGGATTAGAGGAAAAAACTCACAAAACTCAACAAAAAAAAGAAAGAGAAGAGAGAGAGAGAAGGAGAGAGAGAGAGAGAGAGAAAGAAAGAAAAAAGAAAGAAAGAAAGAAAGAAAGAAAGAAAGAAAAGAAAAGAAAGAAAGAAAGAAAGAAGAAAACCAGAAATACAGGGACAGGGAAGCAATGGAATTACCAAGCTACCAAAAAAGCAAAAACATAAAATGTTATAGGAAAATCTCATATTTCAATAATCACTATAAATGTAAATGGACTGAACTCACCAATAAAAAGGCACAGAGTTGCAGAATGGATCAAAAAAATAAACAAACAAGCAAACAAACAAACAAAACCAATCACATGCTACCTCCAGGAGATACATCTCAGTTCCAAAGACAAATATAGACTCATAGTGAAAAGGTGGACAATGATATTTCAAGCAAATGGCATTTAGAAAAACAGGAGTAGCAATACTAATATCAGATGAAATAGATTTCAAAATAAAAAATATAAATAAAGATACTGAGGATACTTCATAATGATAGAAGGAATCATGCATCAAGAAGAGATAACAGTTATTAATATTTAAGCTTCCAATCAGGGAGCCACAAAATATGTAAAGCAATTACTAACAGAACGTAAAGGGAAAAAAGAGACCAAAACAGTATTGTAGAAGGGGACCTAAATACCTCACTGTCAGATATGGACAGATTATCCAAACAGAAAATCAATAAGGAAATAACATCCTTAAATGACACATTAGACCAACTGGACATAATTGACATTTACAGAACACTTTATCCCAGAACAGCTGCTTATACATTTTTCTCTAGTGCACATGGAACATTCTCAAAAATCGACCACATACTGGGACACAGAAATAGTCTCAACAAATATAAGAGGATTAAAATCATACCAATCATATTCTCTTTGAAGCCGAGATCAAATGTGAAAAGGAAGTGGGAAGAACCACAAATACATGAAGATTAAACAACATGTTATTGAAGAATAACTGGGTCAGAGAAGAAAGCAAAAGAGAGATCAAGACATACACAGAAATGAATGATAATGATGGTACAATATATCTAACTTTTGGGACATGGCAAAAGCGGTCATAAGAGGAAAGTTCACATCATCACACCCTGTCTTCAAAAACAAAAATGAGCCCAAATAAACAACAACCTAATGCTTCATCTTAAAAAATCAGAAAAGTAAGAACAAATGAAGTCTAAACTTAGTAGAAGGAAAGAAATAATCAAAATTAGAGCAGAAATAAATGAAGTTGAAAACAAACAAAAAGATAAATAGAAAAAGTAAATCCAAGAAAGAGCTTGTTCTTTGAGAAGTTTAATAAAATTGACAAACCCCTGGCTAGACTCACTAAAAAAAAAAAAAAAAAAAAAAAGGGCACAAGTAAACAAAATCTGGGATGAAGAGGAGAAATTACAACAGACACCACAAAAATACTAAGGATTATACAAAATACTATGAAAAAGTACATAGCACCAAATTTAATAGCCTAGAAGAAATGGACCAGTACTTAGAAAAATACAGTCTTCCTAGACTGAATCAAGAAGAACTGGAAAATCTAAAAAGATCTATCATCAAAAACCTACCAAAAAGTAAAAGTCCAGGCCAGATGGCTTCATCAGTGAATTCTACCAAACGTTAAATGAAGATTTAATACCTATTCTTCTCAAACTCTTCCAAAAAATCGAAGAGGAGGCAATTCTTTCCAACTCATTTTATGAGGCCAATATTACTCTGATACCAAAAACCTAGTAAAGATAAGACAAAAAAAGAAAACTGCAGACTGATATCTCACATGAACACTGACGCAGAAATCCTAAATAAGATATTAGCGAACCGAATATAGCAACATATTCAAATAGTAAATACCACAATCAAGTGGGCTTCATCCCAGAGGAACAGAGATAGTTCAACATACACAAATCAATTAATGTGATATACTACATAGACAAATTAAAAAAATAAGAATCATATGATCATATCAATAGATGCAGAAAAAGCCTTCAATAAGATACAGCATCCATTTATGATCAAAACATTTAACAAAATCAGTATAGAAAGAAAGTACCTTAACATAATAAAAGCCATCCATGACAATCCTCAGCTAACATTATACTTAATGATGAAAAACTAAAATTCTTCTCTCTAAGGTCAGGCAGGAATAAGGCAAAACCATCCACTATCACCACTGTTACTAAATATAACATTGGAAGTCCTAGCTAGTGCAATCAGACAAGAGAAAGATATAAAAGGCATCCAAATAGGAAACAAAGAAGTCAAACTGTCACTATTTGCAGATGACATGATTTTCTATATAGAAATTCATAAGACTCCATAAGAACACTACTAGGAACAATAAGCAAATACAGTAAAGTCTCTGGATACAAAAATCAATGTTCAAAAATCCATAAGATTCCTATACTACTAATAATGAAGTGTCAGATAAAAAAGTGGAAAAAAGTAATTCCTTTTGAAATTGCAACTAAAAGAATAAAATAATTAGGAAAAATCTAATTAAATATGTGGAGGACCCTATATGATGAAACTGTAAGACCCTATTAAAAGAAATTAGAGAGAACATGGTTCCATAGTGTAGCAATTAGCACATCTGTTTTACATGCAGAAGGTCCTGGTTCATGCCTCAGAGAGCCACAGTCCATGGTCTTCAGCCATGCCACACTGAACAAGCACGATGTCTGATCCTGGAAGCTAAGCAGGGTCAGCCTGGTTAGTACTTGGATGGGAGACCTCCTAGGAAGGTCAGGTGCTATAGGCATAAAAAAAAAAAGTAGTGAAGAATTGAAGAAAATAAAAGAAGTGGAAGGATATTCCAAGTTCTTAGATTGGAAGAATCAACAGAGTTAAAATAACTGTATTACCTAAAACATTATACAGATTTAATGCAATCTCCATGAAAATCCCATCGGATTTTTTAAAGAAATATTAGAAAAAAATTATCGGATTTATATGGAAGAACAAAAGATCCTGAATTGCCAAAGCCATCCTGAGAAAAAAGTATGAGGTTGGAGGGAAGAGTTTTTTATTCTTCCCTCTTCCTGTATCTAAAGTGGGTGGGAGCACATGATATCATTTATATGTGGAATATAAACTTAAAAGCAACAAATTAACAGGACAAACAGAGACTCATGGGCATGGACTATAGATTAATGGTTACCAGAGGGTAGAGAGTGAGGAGAGGGGGGAGGTAGACTGGGTAAACGGGGTCAAATATGTCATGACAGAAAGAAATCTAACTATGGGAGGTGAACATGAAAGACTGGAATGATTCCATTTTTCTGAGTGATCCCACGAGTATTGTACAAAAAAGTTCCCCAGGGGCCAATTGGTCAAGAACAATGCCTTACCACCTGGCCAAACCAGCTAAGCCAGCTAATTGGTGGGCCCTTAAGGCACCCCCACCCTTATTTCCTCTGCACATATTCTGATTACAGCACTCGGCCCTACCTTCTGCACTCGGCCCTTTCTGCGCAGGCCCCTCTATATGCAGCCCTTTCTGCGCACGGCCCCCTCTATAGGCAGCCCTTTCTGTGCACGGCCCCCTCTATACGCAGCCCCAACTGCACACGACCCCCTTTTGCACGCAGACCTAACAACCTACCACCCAATCCCTTTAAAGGTCAACCTAACCCCCCAATCAGGTAACGCCAAGGCATCTCCCCAAGGCTTGCGGTTTTACCTTTAAATTAGGTCCCAACCCCTCGGTTGGGGCTCCTCTCTCAACCACTGCTGCGTCAGTGAACGAGTGGAGTCCAAACTCAAGTTTGTCAAGAAACTCCCTTTCGCGCTTGCATTGGTGTCAGTTTCCTTCTTGGCTCGTGGAGTTCCAAACCAGGGCATTACAAACACACAGTGTAAATATATATATGCCTCACTGTTAAAGTGTACAGCTGAAATTTATTGGATTTTGTTTAACAATGTCACCATGAAATTAAATTAATCTAAAAAACAAATAAATAAAGTTCCAACAGTTATTATAAACTTAAATTTAGGGTTATTTAGTTAAGAGTTACTATAAAGTTATGTAGTAACTAGAATATTAATACTGCAGCAGTAGTCTAGAAGCATAAGCAAATTATCACTAGTGATAGAAAAAAGTAAAGAGAAAGAACCAGAAGATCCACATATATTCGGGAAGGTTGACGTATGCGAAGGTAAATATTTTAAAAATGTAATTACACAAAAAATACTCCTCTACATAATACCATCTCCAAATAAATTACATGTTACTTTAAATAGCTGCACATGAAAAAATAAAAAGTTTAGTAGAAGACAGAGCATAAACAGGGTGGAGGAATTCTTGAATAAGATGCAAAACATGCAAAATTCAAGCAAAAAATTTGATGCAATTGACTCACTAATACTAAAAATTCTATATTACAAAAATAATCATAAAGTTAGAAAATAAATTGTATACATATTTTTGGTAATGTTTATATCCAGCAATAAGCTGGCATCCAAAACAAAGTACTAAGAATCAGTAAAAACACACACACACACACACACACACACACACACACACAATATAAAAAGTTTATAGATAGAAACCAAAAATGCTTACCTGACAAATAAACAAGGAAATGTATTTCATAATACAAATTACATGTCATGGTTTTTAGCTATTAGAGTAGAAACCTAAAAGAATATATAGAATAATATGAAGCATTGGTGAGGGTTGAGAATAATGGCTACTCTCACACATTATTAGAGTATATACAAATTGGTGACAACTTTTAGAAAGAATTTATCTATTTATCAAAGTGCAACGGCAACTACAAAGGTATATAAAAATTCATATGCAAGTATGTTTACTACTTTATTGATTATAACAGGCAAAATTAAAAAAAGCAATTAAATATTGTCAGTAGGAAAGTAATCAATTTAATTATTTTATACATTTAAATTGGAGTATTATGATTATTAAAATATATATAGATCTATATCTACTAATTCCAAAAATCTTAAGATACATTGCCAATTATTTTTTTAAAAGGCATTTTAAAGAACAACTCATATGGAATAATCTCATCAATTCAAATAAATTGATCTCCTAAAAGTTTGTCATTATGTATATATTCCTATGCAAATACATAGTTAAAAGGACACACCCAGTCTGATGATAGTACTTAATATCTGATGAAGAGAAATTAAATATGGAAAAATAACATTTTGAATGTTGTTCTAAAGTTATTTGCACAAACCTGGATGACTAGTCTTCACAATTACATTAGATTAGGATTAGAGAGCAAAATACATAGATTATTCCAGGTGAAATGACTTCCTTGACAATCACAGGAAAGACATGTCTCTCTCATATACTTGTAGAGTGTTAGAGGCCTCATATTTTCTCTTCAATCCTCTCCTTATTCACCCCTTCCCTCAAGAATATCTAACTACACAACAATATTGGTAAGAATTTAGCATCCATTTAACTATTTACTTGTAACCAGAGAGTGAGAAGCTTGGAATTGAGTCACAGAGGAAGGTGATCTTTTCCTGTAGGGTACAATCTTTCCTTCTTGTACACCCCAATATCATGCAATCTAGTCATTATTGGACACCTCTAAATAAAGCCAATACACATCTTGTTTGGCTCCCTTTGTTATTTTATTTTTTTAAGTAGAACTTGGAAGGAGACATTTTACTCAAAAAGTGAGATAAGAAATAAAATACTCAAATAAAATAAAAAAGAGTACATAATGATTATAACAAATTATAACATCATAATTTAATAGTAAAAATAAATTTAATATATAAGCATTAAAATTGCTCCCCCTAAAAAGACCAGCAAACACATATAAAATTCTGCAAGTCAGTCAAGTAAACACACACACACACACACACACACAACACACACACACACACACAGACATACACACACAAATCAAAGGAATTATATTTTTCAAAAATCTTAAAAGCTATTATGTGTAAGTATTCTTATAATCTAAATAAAATAAAAAATTATATTTAAAAGTTAAATAGCAACTTGACTTGGAGGTCATATATAACTTAAATATACTTTTAGTCCATCTAAGCCAGTTAAATGTGTACCCCAAGGAGGATCCAATTGTACGCCAAAGTTCTGATAATGAAACTAGTCTTTTTGTGTCATTTAAAGTACTTTGGAGCCTCAAAAAAATTCTGAAAATGATAGTAACATAAAAGGTACAAAAATGCATAGAAATAGGTGAATAAGTCTGTGAAACAGAGCAAGATAGCCCATGTATGTATATACATCAATTTAATATATGCAGAAGATGGCTTTCGAAATCAGTGAGAAAGAAATTATTTTATTAATAATGAGACAACTCATTATTCACTTGGGAAAAAATATAAACACCTCATACAATACACAGAAATGGATTTCACATAGATAAAATAACTTTCCTTCTTTAATGCTATAAAATACACTATAAAACATCTCAGAAAATATTTTCATGTTCTTATGTAGGGCAAGATCTCTCCTAATTAATTTTTTTAAAAGCCAGAAGCTACAAAGTAAATGAATGACAAATTCAATTGTATACATTCTTAATAATTTTTTTAATCACAGAAGATTCAGTAAATAAAGCCAACAGCCAAGGAAGTTTGGAAAAATGTAGTCTTCTGAAATAAAGAGCAGAGGAAATGAGAGGAATAGATTCGATAACAAACAGACAAATAGACTGGTATAAAACAGACTTTAGACTGAAGAATAGAGTTCATGAAATGAATAGGTCAATTTGCACAAAAGGCAATTCTTATTGTCATTCCACAAAAGGAAAAAGCTAAGCAGGCCACTCAATCTGTATCAATGCTATCAGTTGGGCGGGGGTCGGGGGTGGGGGGAGGAATAACAAGATTGTAAAACAATGACCTCAGGTTTAGTGCCTAAGATCACCTATGTTTTAAATTTGGAATATTTCCCTTGTTTGAAAGACAATGGTTATGACTATTTCAGAATGAGAAACACTCCTTGTCCTACTGAAAGGCTTGTAATCAAAAGGCCACTTAAATTTGAATGGTGCTTTAATGTCTATCTGCATGGCACTTTCAGCTGAGTTATCCTATTTAATCTTCTCAAAGCTATATTAGTCAGATAATACTTTCTTTATCTAAGATAAATAAAAGCTCCAAGAAATATAGACAACTTTGAAAAGTTCAGAGAGGGGGAGGAGTCAATATTCAAATCCAGATCTTCCTCTAACATAAAAATAGTGTACCCCTTCATAGTGACCTCTCTCTGTTCTTTCAACTAATTTCAAAATATTTTATGAACAAGGTTAAAAGTTACCATAGCTTGAGGAAAATGATTTACAACATATATAACACATAAAGCATCCATGTCTACACTCTGTATGTTCTTCTTTGACCAAGAAGATAAAAAGTAAACAAACAAATGGAGAAACAGATAAATGACAGAATGGACAATTTAAAAACAAAATATATAAATATTCAGAAATATATTAAATTATTTTCTCTCATACTGAAAATAAAGAAGATGCAAATCAAAAATGTAATGCTATATCATTTCTTGCCTGTCAATCAATAACCAAGACTTTTGGTTATATTCAGTGTTGGATATTTATATGTTCAAATTTTATATGATGTATCATTTTGGTAATCAGGATACAAGAGAGATAATATTGATTGATTAAAAATTGATCAGTTGATTTAAAAAAAAAAAACCCACATAGTATTTTTTTTTACTAATCAAGACCAAGAACTTTCCAGAGGAGAGGATGAGGCTTTGGCTTCAACTCCCATTTCTACCAGAGAAGATCTGCTTATATGTTAAATATCTGGATAAGATTTCATTAAAAATAAAAAATTGTTCTGTCAAGAAAGAAGAGAGGGAGGAGGTGGATGAGGAAGGGAAGGATAATAAGAGAGAAAGAAGAAGAAAAAGACAAAGAAGAAGAATGAGGAAGAAAAATAAACTGATAAAAAAATAAAGGTGTTGGAAAATTTATATTACATTGGAAAGAGCACAGTGTAGGAATCAGTTTCAGTTTTTACATCTCTCACACCTCTAATTATCTGTGTGACTATGTATAATCTTCATAACATGTATGAGCCCTAACCTATGCATTTATACCAATATTTTGGAATTTCTATGAAAGCTGAAAAAAAAATCTGAGTGAGGCCTCTCTGTGGAGCACAACTGTTGTTTCCGCTTGTATAGATTTTTCTGCCAAGAGTAACTTGACTTATCTTCAAATATCTCTTTCCCAGATCCTAAGGTAATATGGTTGCTGTGACACTAGTCTTCTCTCATTGCCCATGCTGCTCGTCTTCTTTTGCTGTATCTGAAACAGGAAATCAAGGGCCAGAGAGGGTTTGCAATGAGGAACAAGCTAGCAGTTATTTTCTCTGCCTCTCCTCTCTCTGAGTCTGCTCAATCCAGCACTGTCTTACTGAGGATCCATTTCTCTACTAGTGCACACAGTAAGAAAACTTGCCATCAATCAGTTCCTGCAGTTTGTATTTGAGAATTCATATATCCAATGAGAGACTCTTTATCAAAATCACCCCCAGTGCTTGTGCTCTCTCCAATACAAAAGACGATATGAGTCCACCTGGGTCAGACTCCTACCACTGGATGGGCCCACATTGTCTAGAGCCACATTGCTCTCACTGCAATTGTGTTGATGGACTTTGGAGTGGGAGGGACCACTATCAGGAAAAAGGGTGTCAGAAATACAAACGTGCCCACCACAGAAAGAAGTCTGGAAATTGCCATGAAAGGCAAAGGAAGGAAAATGCTAGAATCATTTCAAAGAAAGATGGAAAGTGTTGACAGTGACAAAGGCTGCAGAGCATCCAATACCATAGGGTTGACAGGAGTCCCTGGATTTAGCAATAAGGCAGTCACAAGTAACCTTGGCAAGAGCAGTTTATGTGAAGTAAGGAGAAATCAGAAAGCAATGGGTTGAATGAGGTGCAAAGAAGACTGAGATGATCATATCTAAGGGAGCAAGAATCTATTAACTAAAGAAGAAATACATGAAGATTTAACAAGAATATTTTCGAGTTATTTCTTTTTTCTTGTTAAAGACTGACCATGATTATAGGCTAATAATCTCTTCTCTTTATCATCCCCAATTTTCTTTTTTTTAAATTTTATTTTATTATTAGTTTCAGGTATATAAAATATTGGTCAGACATTTACATAGTTTATGAAATGATCCCCCTGATTGCTCCTTCTCTCTTCTGGCTCCACTTAGTCATTGCATTAATGCTGACGTATTTCCTATTTTCTATTCTCTGATACTAGTAAGAGAATAGTCCTCGCGCTGATACTGGGGAAAGGACTATACTCCTTGTTCTTTAGTAATTCAAAAACTTTCTACATACTTTCCATAAATTGCATCTGTTGCAAGCCGAAGAACATATGCAGTGGCCAAAGGAATGTTCACCACAGAATTTCTCATAATATCCATACCATCAGATTAATTTATATTAACAATGCCATGTTTGTACAATTCCCTGAGTAAGTTGCATTCTTCCATATCCATAAAACTTTCTCTTCTTCTATGTCCTCCTTCTCCATCAGTCTGGCTGCAAAAAGCCCTCTCTCCCATAACACTTTCTTTTGTGAATTTTTCTGGTGTTACCCATAGAGGGTTAATACTTTTCACTTTCATCCTAATTCCACATCTCTGAATGCCCTAATGTAAGAGAAGCAACACTATATTAAAATGATATAGAACACTCACTTGACTTATGTCACAGGTGTTATATTGGCCAGTCAGGAACCAGTTCAGCCATTACAGAATCTCAGGTGTGGGTGTGGCACAAAGAACAGAGCAGGGTACAGGGACAACAACACTTCTCCTCCTGCGCTGACCTGTCATACAGGATTGTTTGCATATCTATGGCAAAACACCTGTGGTATGAATACACCTAAATAAGATGCTTGAGCTTCAAGGAACTATCAGGAACTATCTCATATCCTATCTGCAGTGCTGAGCTCTCTCCCAACACCTAAAATATACCCTACATCCTTTATGTTGCCTCACCTACTGAATGAACACATCAGGATCCAGTCCCAAAACACTCACTAGTCCATCCCACTGCTGAAAAGGTGACCAAGAGCTACAAGAACAGATGAGATTTACCCAGCATCTTGGCTCAGTACAGGGAATGCTATATATGAAACCAAGACACCTAGGGGAAGAGTGCTTGAGCCCCCAGCTGGAAAGATCACAGGCCATATTTGGGCTACAGTCCTGAAGAGGAGGAGGTGAGATCGCTGTTTCTAGAAATGGTGGGTTGGAGGAAAGGAAAGGGAAAGGTAGGTTAGCAATGGTCTGTCCTCACACATGCAGAACTCCCATTCTCTGGAGAATAAGTTGGCAGTAGCAATAGTAGCCAGTAGAAATAGGTGATTGGCAAACTGGAAAAAAAAAATCCTTTGCTGTCTCTGTTTAGGGATTTTCACTAACATCTTAGATCCCTCAGTTGGGGAAGCCATGAGGTATGAGGCTCTGTGGTTAAAGGCACAAGCACCAGAGTCCAGTTCTACCACTTATCAGCTTTGTGATTTTAGGTAAGTTACTCAAATTACTAACATTTATTTTTATCATTTAAAATTGAAAAATTAAAAATCCTAACTGATAGGATTTTTAGAAAGATTATAAAGCATATGAAACACTTAATATATGCAGTGCTTAACACAGTACCTACTAGATGTTCAATGGACAATTATTATCCGGAGTATTTCCAGATTTCAGATTTTCCAGAAATTAGTGTTTTTAATTTTATATACATTTTAATTTGTTTTATATGTTTTTATTTTCTCATATTATCAGTTATGTTTTTGGTGGGAAGTGGGGAGAAGCTGAACAAGAGAATATATATATACTATCTAGTAAGATGCTATATTTTAACTGGAAGCTGCAGAGAAAAATAAACTGTGTGTAGTTTTAATTTTTTAAATATTTAATTGTACTCTAATTATTTGCAATTTAAATCATCCAAATGGCATTGCTCATATATCCAATGTATTTAATAATCTGCAAATTCCATTTCTTAAGTCACTATTCTGGAAAATGTCTTAATTGGTTTTCTGACTGTTTATGACATTTTGAACATTTTATTCTCCAAAACTTCTGTAAGAAAGAATAAAATAGTTATTCCTTTGTAAATTGCCTTGTCACAAAGAATTGATGCACTGTCAATGATTGTGTTTATAAAGATATTTAAATAAACCAGAACCCTCAGGAGCATTCAACCTCCCAGAATCTCTGACAATATACACAGTTGGAGAACTGGTCTGCACTTTTCTCACACCATCTGTGTGGATTCTGAGCTTTCATAAGTGCAGCTCTGCCTGCCTCATCAACCTCCTCTCTCACCTCTCTACCTGGTTGTACATGGTCCAGCGACATTGTCCCTCCCCATTTCTGTATCTCTTCCAGCCAGTCCCTTTCTGGGCTTACACACTACTTTCTCTGCCTAGAATGCTTTTTTCCCTTCTTTAGAGGCTCATCTCTAGGGAGGTTTAGGCCCCAGCTGAAGGGCTTCCTCCTCTAGGACACTTCTGATACTTTATTTCCCTCTTAAATATCTCTACAGCACCCTGAACTTTTTATCACAGACCTTATCACAAATGCATTTAAATGATTAGTTATGAAATTTTCACTTAATTACCGTTGTTCCTATAACATGTATTTTTTTATACTAAAAAAGACCATGTATTTTGGGTTTTCTGGTATCATCTTAACATTTAGCCCAGAACCTGTTTATTAAATATTTGTGCATTGGATCAATAAGCGAGGAAGCATGTATGAGAAGCCAAACCTGTAGCACCTTTAGCTTGATGCTCAGGCTTTGGAGCTGAACAGGCTTGGGATGGAAATACAAATTTGATATTTAATTGTTCTATGACTGTGAACAAGAAACTAAACATCTCTAAGCTTTGGTGTTTTTATAATATGGAAATAATATATACACAAAACCTATCATATTGCCTGACACATAGTAAGTACTCAATAAAAGTTTGCCACAGCTCAATTATTATGCCTATTAACAGTGAAATAGAGTCAAAATCTGTATATATCCATATGTGCCTTGCATTATCACTAAAACACAGATAACTGATATCACTTCAAAGCCTACATCAATGGCTAAATGCAATTTTTTCTCAAAAACTTATCAAGGATATAACTGATCCTGATACAACATAGGAAGACCATCTGTTGCCTTTTCAAGCTTAGCCTGAGAGGCAAGATGTCATTCAAGTTTCTAGCATCACACAGTTTTCCTGGCACAGCTGCTGGCTTTTCAAATAGAGCCAAACCCTGATCCCCAATTACAATGTTGAAAACAGCGAATGGTGTCTCTCCTGCTGGGAAAGGTTTTGCAGCATCATATAATCATCACCTTAGCAACTTCCAGTCACTAAGCAGCCTTGAGAAAGAGACCATTCTGGTAATATCTGGTCTGGGTATATACGTTGACTTGACTTCAAGGCCAAGTATAAATATGTAGAACTATGCCATACCCTGGTAGGACATAAGGATACCTAGTTCCTTAGAACACAGACTCTCCAACTTATCTTTTTCAGATGTGGTTTGTCCTTTGATTTGCAAAAGAAAATATTTAAAAAACCTATTTAATAACATTTCATTTCTGATTATACATTATTGAAATTATGTTGTCTCAGAAGGAATCTAGGTCCCTTTAGAATACAATTTCTGAAGAATTTGTAGGAAAAAGTAAGTTAAAAATTACATTAATGAAGTCAACTATTATTACTAAGTGAATTCATTTAATAACAAAATTTCAAGCAGTACATCCAAGGGAAGACCACTGTTAAATGACTACCGAGGCAAGGCAGGGTTCACTCAGACAGAGATGTCATAGGAAAAAGACCTTCATGACCATCTTTATATCATTAATGAGTATAAATACACAACACGCATATGAAAGACAATTTCATTTTGACACTAGTTTCAAGTTTTAGAACCACCTAACGAGGAATTAAAAACTCAGCTTTGCCATTGATTCGATGCTAGAAAGTGGATGACCAGCCACAGAATATCGTTGCTGACTCCATGACCCCTTGAATTCAGGCCTCACCAAAGGTAAATAAGTGGAAGTGCTACTTGTTACTTTGGGGCAGAAACATTAAGAAGTGGGATACTGTCTACTTCTTTATTTCTTCATCTGTCAGCTATTTTCTGAGGAAACTGGCCAAGGGTGGTGAAAGCAAAACTTGAAAGAAATCTGGATTCCATTATTATTGTCTGGAGACAAGCCACTTTTTGACATGAACATCCACATTTGTACTATTTCACAGGCAAGAAATATATTTCTATTGTCTTGAGGCACTAATTTCATGAGTATTTATTACAATATTTAACATTGCTCCAACTAACATCTTCTTTTAAAAAGAAATAAACTCACACATTTTTTAGAAGGTTCTTGAGATCTCAAAGTCATCCAAAAAGTGGAAACACCTGCCTGAGTAAATGAGAATCTAAACCCTGTGAAATGGCAACCTTGTGTCTAATATACAGAGGAATTCATCACAGGCATACTTGTTCTACTTCTCTGATGTTTTTTGACTTTGACACACTCTAATTGTGATAACTATTTCTGACACATTACCAATTACTAATTTGAGACACTTCCTAGCTTTTGATATTTGTGCTTTCTTGGTTGTTTGTCTGAAGTATTGTGTTCTTTACTCCATGCTCCCATAAGGGAAATGTGACTATAGAATCACCATGAACAAGTTCATTATTTCCTTCTCAGTGCACTTAAAACGTGATATGTGCAATAATCAACCCTTTCACTGAGAAGCAAGTGAAAGCCATATCTCTAATAATCCAAAAACATGTGAAGGAAACAAATTGACCAATCATGCTGCAGGCAGACAAAAGCCTTAACAACTCTCAGGAGTGGTAAGAACTTGGAGAACTAGATCCCAGTCCAGTCACAGGATATGTTTGCTTCTAAATCTGTTAGAGTAAATTTTAAAGAAAAAGTTCAAGTCGATTAAGCCAATTTTTTATTAAGCCAGAATTGTTATTATTATTTACATTATCTAAAGTCTATTGAGTGAGTCCAGAGCTGGGCTTGGACAAGTGTACTATAAACCAATTTTTATGTGCTTATAATGTATACTAACACTTGAAACCTACTGTATTAAGCTGTAAATTATAAGACATAAGCATTCATGAAAAGGTAGTAGAAAGGCTGATGCAAAAATGTAAATGGAAATATTTTGTCCTAAATAGGAAGTGGAAAACATAGAGTGTTTTGAAGGGGAAAATACATATCACATTATCTGACAGAAGATACCTAAATTACACATCTTGTCCTTATACATAGAGTCTTGCCAAGATACCTCAGCAATATAGATTGGAGACAGTGCACTCCACTGCAGGTTATTAATTGGGTGAACAAACATCTGGGAAAGAGATGCTACATTTCTTGAAGTAATTTCAGGTTCTGTGATGGTACTAGCATAAGGAAAGGTATATCCGGAGAAGACAAAGATGGTGGTCATGAGTTGTTTCATCCTTTGTGGTTACATTTCAACCACCCAATACCAAAGTGATTTCATAGACTCTCCAGTTAAAATCCCAGTGCTGGCAGAATAATAAAATTAAAAGTTTTGGATCTTAAGATCTAAAACAGGATTGCCCATAGCCACTGCTTGGGAGTTGGTCTGAAGGAAAAGAGGGGTAATAATTATTTGTTCTGTGCATTTGCTAAGTACTTAATTCACAATTTAAGACTACCTTTCAAATGGTAAGATATCAACTATATTTAATTTTACAAATTACATATATGCACTATATATTTATATATTCTGCTTTATAGCAGGTTCTTGAATAACATCATTTTATTCAATATTGTTTTGTTATAACTTTGATGAGAGAAAAAAACTGTTCCCAATCAGGGCCACTTCTGTGAGGAGTTTGAAAGTTTTCCCCATGTCTCTGTGTGGGTTTTCTTGAGGGACTCTGGTTTCTTCACACATCCCAACGATGTGCACATTACGTAAACTGGCATGTCTAAATTTTTCCAGTGTGAGTGAATGTAGGTGTGGTGTGAGTGCATCATGTGATGGAAAGGCATCCTGTACAGGGCGGTCCCACCTGGTGCCCTTGAGCTGCCAGAAGGGCTCCAGTCACCCGTGACCCTTATTGGAATCAGCAGGTAGAAAATCATAATCTGCTTATTTTATTAACCTTTCTCAAATGTATGTATAGCTCACATTTATTTCCATGGTTAATATTAAAGTGTTTTGGTCTTTATTTAGAAGTTGGGTGATGTTTTTGTGACCAGAAATAGTAATTTAGAAACTTAACTCTTGTTTATATCAATTAGTTTATGGTAAAATTGGTTTCATTATACTTTGTTTTATATAATGTCACAGATTTCAAAAACCTATTGAATATGTTGAGTGAGGATTTACTGTATTTGGGATATTATTCCTACCTTTCTATGGAGGAATTGAATTATTTGATAAAAGTTCTTTCCTAGTTCTAGAAATTTTTTGGCATTCAATGTCCTGTTCATTCTCCTTGCCAACACCCTGAAGGCAAACGTAATATCAAGGGACATATGTAATAGAGAATAAACAACATATTTCAAATATGTGCAGTATATACATGAGTTGAAGACTCATTCTTTCTTTTTACTGCTCCTAATAGGATCCCAAAAACCATCACTGCCTTTGAATGTGAGGTTTCACTCCTAACACTCATAGGTGATGTCAAGATTCCTGAGACACATGGGCTAGTGGCTTTCTAAAATCCAGAAATCAGGGCCTTCTATTGCAGAGACACACTTCATACCCAGTGGTTCTTTTCAATATTTATTACTTGGGAGTCAATATGTTATGAGTAGTTTTTGTGGACCATTTTATAACTTTACCCTGATCTACTACAGGCCTCTGCTACCCTGTCTTTCCAATCTTACTTCTCTCTGGAAATTTCAGACCCATAGCAATGATGTAAATCCAAAGTTGCTATCCCTCATCCTAATGAAGTGCACTGACACCTCTCAGTCCTCTTTCATAGACTGCATCATGACCTACATACATTTACAAGCATATCTACATATTTTAACAACCCTACTGAGGCTTGAAGAAGCTCCTCTATGTGATGAAATATTCAGAGAAACAGTGACTTTTCCGGTGGTCAAACTCAGAGTGAGGGCCACTGGAAAATACTTCCTTCTTTTCAGGTTGACTGTTGTGTCAAGGAGACATGAATGTGGCTGAGAGTTGCCACCAGGGCTAAAGACTTCATCAAAGGAAGGACCTGAAATGTGAAAAAGAATCATAATCATTCTTCAAAATAAGGCCTTTTCAACATGGCAAATGTCACTGGCTCTTGGCAGCACTACTTGGGGTTATTCTCTCAAAAAGGGCATCACCACAGGGCTAAAATAAAAGCCTGGTATGTTATTCTTTGAAAATGGCAAAATGACAGAGAAAAGCAGGCAAGAGAATTCAAACTCAGATGTAAATTAAATGTACATAATTTTGTGGGGCACTTTGATCCATCTCCTCAGGGGCTGCGCTGCTAAGGTAAGCTTGGGTCAGGGCAGGTATATTTGTGGTGGAGAGTGCGGAGGACAGAAGGGGTTGCAGAAGAAATGGATGCTTTTATTCATTCTCATATCTCAGTTGCAGAATGGGGGCTTACTTCTTCTTCCTTCAACTGCTTCTGCTTTGCATGATACAACTGTTTCAAGCCAGAACCCAATCATTTTCTTTGATTCCTCCCTCTCCTTTCTGTCCACCTCTGAACATGTTAACCTCACTCTGATCATCCACTTTTCTCCTTCCATTGAGTAAAATTTAGCCGCCTACTCCCCGCCCCCCATTACTATGCTGGCATATTCTCTAGTTCCTATTGCTGAATTCTCTGCCTTGCACTTGCCGTGTTTATATTAGAATAATGGGTCTAACACTTAGATCTGACCATACGACACCTCCTATTTAAACACCCGCATATATTGGGGATAATCTCTGAAAACAGAGTTCAAACATTTTGCTATGCAGTCCACTTCTTTCCAGTGTAGCCAATCATTTTTTCAGCACTATCTTCTATATTAAACCCAAATCTCTACAAAGTAATACTTCCCTCCAAAATATCATGCTTAAATGTATGCTGTGCTTCCTTCCAAGTGTCCACCTGGACCAGCTTGTATCCATCTTTCAAATACCAATGTCTATAAGCAGACTTATAGCCATAAAAAGAGCTACAGTATACACTGCAATGGATGGATCCACAGAAGAAATGTTGAGCTGAAGAAGACAGTTATGAAGAGAAAATATCATATGAATCCACTTATATGTCATTCAAAAACAGGCAAAATAAAATCTATACTGATAAAATATTACCTTCTGGAGGTGTAGAGAATTGACAAGGGTCACACAAATAAACATTTGTGGGAGATGGAAACTCCCATTCGATATCATGATCAGGGTGGTAATTATTAGAATGTACATAAGTGTAAATTTATTGAGATATATAATAAAGATGCAAACATTATTGTATGTATGTTATGTCTCACTTAAAAAGAAAACAAATACCAGCATACCTGACATTTTGGGGGAAGCATTCCCTACATTTGGTTGGTCACCACATCCTAACCTCTGCCTATAAAATAATCACTGTCTTTTATGTCCCATTGCCTCTTACAGCTATAATTACAATATATGATCCTTATTCTTTGCTTGTTTTTTTTTTTTGTTTTTGTTTTTGTTCTTAGCCTGTGGCATTTATAATGAGAGATTGAATGGCATTTTTTTTTTCATCCCAGCACTTAATGTAGTGTTTGGTCAAATATTGCTGAATGAAAAGCAATAAGAAATCACAAATAGAACTGAATGGGCCCCTTTAAGTGTTGGCTATTCCTGCTATAAACATCTCCTAGCATAGCTATGTATTTATCAATAGTCAAATTCTAAACTGCAGACCTCTATCACCCATGTGTTGTTAACAATCTTCAGGGTCTTCCCTATTGCAAAGGCAACATAATATGCACTACGGTGACATTCAGACCACGTAGCACTAGCCAAGGGAGCACACACAGTGAGGGTTGTCAGCTGCATGAACATGAAGCTGGTTAGCTGCTTAAAGAAAAAAAATTAATTTGTAGCTGTCAGTCAGTTGAGCAAGATTTGCTTCACTTAAAATTATTGACAACTCTAACAACCAGCACTTAAATTGTCTTTTCTGAAAGCAATCATTGAAATCCAACAACTAGAAAACGATGTTCATCTAGATTCCCAAGTAAAACAGAAAGAGGTTATTGTGGTCATTTTTTATTCCATTTTCAAATTTTAATAGACATTTTTGCTATTGGAAATTTCCCAAATTAGCTTGTTGCTTTTCTTTATTACTGCAAAGTTAATATAGTCTGAGTGTTTTGGCAAGGTCTACAGCACAAAGAGTTGGGGGAGGGAAACGGTGATTGCCTGTAATAAAGAAGGTGTTGAAGACTCAGATTCAACAACCATTTTATTGAGGGAGTTGTAATGGGCACTTTGACATATTTTAATTCAAATACACTTCACAACTGTGAGGAGAGACTTATGAGACTTAATTTACAGATGATGAAATTGAAAGTAAAGAGAAACAATAATTGTCCGCTATGACATAGTAAGACCAAAGTCAAAATTGAAGTTTGTATAGCTCATGTTAAATCTTATGATGTCTAATGAAGTAATAGCTTGTAATGATATAGATAAGGCTCTAGAGGGGAAAAAAGAAACCCAACAAGATTCTTCCTAGCTTCCCTCAAAAGTTATCACATACTTTTTTTCTTTATTGTTTCTTTCTTTCTATTTATTTGTTGTTTGTTTGCTTATTTGTTTGTCTGTTTATTTATTTTTGGTGGCATTGTGTGTTCACCTCCCATTGTTAAATTTCTTTCTGTCACCACATATTTGACCCCTTTACCCCAACTACTTTCTCCCTCCCTGCTACCGTCTGGTAACCACTAGTCTATTGTCCATGTCCATGAGCCTCTCTTTGTTTGTACTGTTTGTTTATTGCTTTTAGGTTTATATCCCACATATAAGTGATGTTATGAAAAGTGGTTTTCAACTTTTTACTGTCTGGCTCATTTCATTTAGCATCATTATCTCGAGGTCCATCCATGTTGTCACAAATGGCAATATTTCATCTCTTTTTACGACTGAGTAATATTCCATTGTATATATTTACCACAGTTTCGTTATCCAATTGTTTATTGGAGGACACTTCGGTTGCTTCCATGTCCTGGCCAATGTGAATAATGCTACTATGAACCTCAGTGTGCAAATTTTTTTCAGATATGAGTTTTCAAGTCTTTGAGGTAAATACCCAGTGGAGGGATTGCTGATGCATATGATAGATCAATTTTAGTTTTTTGAGAAACCTTCATACTGTTTTCCATGTGGCTGTACCAATTTGCATTCCCACCAGCAGTGTATGAAGGTTCCTTTTTCTCTGCATCCCCTCTGACATTTGTTATTACTTGTCCTGTTGATTATAGCTGTTCTAACAGGTGTGAGATGATATCTCATTGTGGTTTTGATTTGCATTTCCCTAATAGCTAGCAATGATGAGCATCTCTTCATATGTTTATTGGTCATTTATACATCCTCTAGGGAGAAGTGTCTGTTCAGGTCCTCTGCCCATTTTTTGATTGGATCATTTGTTTTTTGTTGTTGTTATTGAGTTGTATGAGTTCTTTGAGTATTTTGGATATTAGGTCCTTTTCGAAGGCATTGCTTGCAAATATATTTTCCCATTCGGATGGTTGTCTCTCTACCTTGTTGATAGTTTCTTTTGCTGTGTGGAAGCTTTTTATTTGATGTCCCATTCATTTATTTTCGCTTTTACTTCCCTTGCATTTGAGGTCAAATTCATAAAATCCTCTTTAAGTCTAAGGTATCTAAGTTTAATTTCTATGTTTTCTTCTATGCAATTTATTGTTCCAGGTCTTATATTCAGATTCTTAATCCATTTTGAGTTAATTTTGGTGTGTGGAGATGGACAACAGTCTAGTTTCATCCTTTTGCAGGTGACTTTCTAGTTTTCCCCACACCATTTATTGAAGAGGCTTTCTTTTCTCCACTGTATGTTTTTGGCTTCTTTGTAGAAAATCATTTGCCCATATAAACATGGGTTTAATTCTAGACTCTTGATTCTGTTACACTGGTTCATGTCTCTGTTTTCTACCAATACCATTGCCTTTTTGGTTATTGTCACTTTTAGTATAATTTGAAGATGGGCAGAGTGATGCCTCCAGCCTTTTTCTCAGGATGGCTTTGGCAATTAGGGTCTTTCGTGCTTCCATATGAATCTGCTGATTTTTTGTTCCATTTCTTTAAAAAATGCCGATGGGATTTTGATGGGGATTGCATAAAATCTGTTAAAGTCATTTTAACTACGTTGATTCTTCTGATCCAAGAACATGGAATATCTTTCCATTTTTTGTATCTTCTTCAATTTCTTTTAACAGGGTCTTTCTTGTAGTTTTCTTTATATAGGCCCTTCACATGTTCTTTAGATTTATTCCTAGGTAGTTTATTCTTTTTGTTACAATTGCAAAAGTAATTATTTTTTCCATTTCTTCTTTTTTACAACTCATTATTAGAGTACAGGAACGCTATGAATTTTTGAACACTGATTTTGTATCCAGAAACTTTACTATATTTGCTTATTGTTTCTAGTAGTGTTCTTGTGGAGTCTTTGGGGTTTTCTATATAGAGAATCATGTCATCTGCAAATAGTGACAGTTTGACTTCTCCATTTCTTCTGAAAAATTAAGCAGAATCCCCTCAGCTTCTATCAGCCTGCTGGTCGCCTTACTTAGAGCTATGTGTTTTTTTTCTGTTTTTTTTTCTGTTTTTTTTTTCTTTTTGCCATTTTTTTAGATGAGCTGACCCCTTCCTGTATTTCCTGTAATACAGGCCTCATAGTGGAGAATTCCCTCAATTTCTGTATGTATGGAAATGTCTTTATTTCTCCTTCATACCTAAAGGAGAGCTTAACTGGATACATTATTCTTGACTGGTAGTTCCTTTCATTTAATAGCTTAAATTTTGATTCTACTCCTTTGTGACTTGTAAAGTTTGTGCTGAAGAGTCCAACGATAATCTAATGGGGTTTCTTTCATAGGTTACTATCTTCTTCTCCCTATCTTCCCTGAGAATTCTTTTTTTTTTTCATTGATTTTTGATAATTTAATATATGTGTTTTGGAGAAGGCCTTTTTGGGTTGAGATAATTGGGTGTTCTGTTGACTTCTTGAATTCCAAGCTTGAGCTCATTCCTTAGATTTGGGAAATTCTTGTCAACTACTTGTCTGAAAATGCTTTCTAAACTCTGCTCCTTTTTCTCGCCTTCAATAATGCCCATTATTCTTATGTTTTTCTCTTCTTGAATTTCTCTTTCATAATTTTTCATTCTCCAGTTTCTCTCTTCTTCCTTCTGATTCATTTCTAGATTTCTATCTTCAATATCACTGATCCTTTCCTCTATTATTTGATCTATTCTATTTCCAAAGCTTTTTTTTTTTTTTTTTTTTTTTTTTTTGCTATTTCATTTTTCATCTCTTTCAGTGTGTTATTCATCTCCAGAAATTCTATTCTATTACTTTGGGGGTTTCAATATCCTTGCTCTGCTCATCTAGGTGTTTTCTCAGTTTTTTTAAATTGTTGATATGACTTGTTTTGGATCTGAGTGTTTTCAGAAGTACCCTCCTGAATTCTCTGTCATTTAAGTTACATATTTCTATGTCTGTAAGCTTATTTTCTGGAGATTTTTCTCTTTCTTTCTGAGATGCCTTGTCATGATGTTTGTTCATAGTGTTTAGTGGATTATTTATCCACCTGGGCATTAATGGAAATGTATTCTGTATTCTGTATTCTGTATTCCAGACAGAAGGTTTATATATAAAGGTGTCTCTTTAGCTTGCTGCAAATAAGGCATTTTTCTTTTGGTTTCCAGTAGGTGGCATTTAAGCCTCTTGGATCCTTGCTTTATATGAAGCCTTAATGATGCCTTTTTATTTTTTCTTAAATATGTTTAATCATGCTTGCTACTCTCAGTCTCAGTCCCTGTCAGTGTTAGCAACAGTTTCAGTAGTGTTTGCTCCGATTCCCTGGAGCTCTGTGTTTTGGTCTCTGAGTGTACATGCGAGGGGCCCTCTGGATTGGAGAATGGGGTCTGCTGCTCAGCCTCAGTTTTTCAACTGTTGTTTCTGTGCCATCCCCACTTCTCTGCTTTCTGCCTGGGCTCAACTGCCGGCCAGCTGCTCATGGAGCTCATAGCTCTCCCAGGTGGGGCTGTTCAGGGAACACTCTGTGTCTTTTTCCCTCCTCCTCCTGGAGCTGTGGCTGGGAGAGGTAACTTCTCTGTTTCTCCCAGTCTATCTCCCGACTCCTGGGGTTCTGATCTGTGGTAACTCTTATGTGCAGATCCCATGCTCAGATGTGCTGGTGTGCATCAGAACAACAAAGACAGAATTCTTAGGGCAGCCAGGGAGAAGAAAACAGTAACTTATAAAGGAAACCCCATTGGATTATCATCATACTTTGCTCAGCACAAACCTTATAAGCCAGAAAAAAAATGGAATCAAATATTAAAAATATTAAGTGAAAAGAACTACCAGCCTAGAATAATGTATCCAGCTAATAATTTGATACAAAGGAGAAATCAAGACCTTTCCAGACATACAAAAATTAAGGGCATTTTCCACTATTAGACCTGCACTATAGGAAATACTGAAAGGGGTCAGCTCACCTAAAATAAAATGGCAGCAACAACAAAAATAAAACAAAATTAGAAGTAAATTAGGCAAATAGAAGCAAAAGAGGCAACCTTTATTAAGAACAGGGAATTATAAACTTAAATAATAAGAAAATAATTGTTATAGCAAGAGAGTAATGAATGTTCAACATACATTGAGAGAAACTGAGATAACAATGATTGAAAAGGGAGAATTCAAAGATTAAAATTCGCAAAGAAGAATGGAGATAAGGCACATGCAGAAAAATGGATAACTATATATATAACTGTTCTTTACATATTCCTAATGATACCCACACACAGAACTTTCAGAACTGAAATATATAACATAAACAAGAAGAACAAGGGGGAAAACCCACAAAAGTCAACCAAAATGTAGAAAACAGAAACACAAGGACAAGAAAGCAACGGAAACACTGTGCTACCAGAAATCAAAAGATAAAATGGCTAAAAGAAGATCTCATATTTCAATAATCACCCTAAATGTGGATGGACTGAACTCAGCAGAAAGATTGACCAAGAACACACTGGGTGTTAGGGCTGTGAGCCCTAGTGAGGAAGGCAGATATAAACTATTGCCACCCAGTGTGGGAACTGTCTAAATAAAGATAAAGACACAGTGTTATGGAAGCACAGAGAAGGTCACATCTAAATCCACCTGGAGTGGTTGAGAAAAGTCAAGTAAAGGAAAATGAAAGAGAATTACAGAATGGGAGATCAGCATGTAATCTGGCACAGGGGCATTAAAAAATGTGTCATGAATCTGTAATGACAAGAGCTTTGACAAGGTTGAACCATAAGTTTTCATTTTTTTTTAAATTGTTTTTCCACTTGTTGAATTTTTGTTTATCTGATTGATTTTTTTTAAATTTTAAGGTTCAAAAATGTGAAAGTTTTCATTAAGGGATAGAGGATCACATCATGTATTAGGGTTCTCCAGAGAAACAGAACAAACAGAATATGTGTGCATCTATATAGAGAGATTTATTTTAAGGAGCTAGCTTACACAATTGTGGAGGCTTGGTAAATCTAAAATCTGTAAGTAGACAGACAGGTGAACACTTGGAGAAGAACTGATGCTGCTGTTAAAGTCTTAAGGCTGTCTGTTGACTGAGTTTCCCTCCAGTGCAGGAAAGGTCAGTCTTTGTTCTATGGAGGTTTCTAAATTATTAGACAATGCTTACCCACATCATGGATGATAATCTGTTTTACTAAAAGTCAATCAATTTAAATGTTAATTTCATCCAAAAAATACCTTTGCTGATATATCCAGAATTATATTTTACAAAATATCTATGCACTTTGACCAGCCAAGTTTACATATAAAATTAACCATCACAAGTCTATAATGCAAAGAGATGTGTTTAGAATTCCAAGAATTTGTTTTTTGGGGGGTGGGGGTGAGGGTGGTAACACAGAGCCCTTGAAAATTCTAATGAAATAATAATAAAACCTATGGTTTATAAAATAGATAAAGTTGCATTGCAGAGGAAATCTAAATTTTTAATTGGACAGGTGCTAATGATATGAACTGAGACACATATAGAAAGAAAAATAGGATTTGGTCATGTTGAACTTGAAATAGCAGTGTAACAACCAGATATAAATATATGCCAGGTATTGAAAACACAGGTGTGTGTGTGTGTGTGTGTGTGTGTGTGCGCGCGCGCGCGCGTGCGTGTGTGTGTGTGCGTGCGCGCATGCATGTGTACGTGAATGCACAGGTTAGGTTAGAAGATATCTAAATTTGGAAATTGTTATTATATAATTAATGCTAACTCATGCATTTATAGGGGGTAGAGAATGAGAAAAGAGCTGAGTGTTGTACCCTGGAGAATATCAACACTACATTGTGAGAGGGAATGGAGAGAGAATATAGACAGAATTTTTTTAAAAACCTAGAATAAATGGTGAATGAACATAAGTTTCTCTTGGAATGTGGAGGGGGTTAGATAGTGAGAGGGAATGGAGAGAGAATATAGACAGAATTTTTTTAAAAAACCTAGCATAAATGGTGAATGAACATAAGTTTCTCTTGGAATGTGGAGGGGGTTAGATATTTACTTAAAGGGAGGTTAGTATATAGTCAACAAAAATGTCACAAGGGTCTTCTTAGTAAGCTATCCTAAATACTTATGTATATGAAAATATTTTACCTAGACAGCTGAAGATGGAAGACAGAGGGTAGTCAGGGGAAGTCATAGATATAAATGTGAGAACTTTGAACATGAAGAAAGTTACCACAACATCAATACCATTGATTAGTGCAAAGGGTAGAAAGAAGAAAGAATATGATACACTGAATAGCAGAGGTGGTTAAAAAAAAAAAAGTAGACACACTGTCAGACAAATTGAAAAAAAATGGCAGAGGAAGTGAAGCTTTTTCAAGAGTTTGCTATAACAGAGAAGTAGGTGGCATTTATTCCTTGTCCCTTCTTTTTCTTCCAGGTCAAAAGTCATCATAAACATCATACTCCTGGTCTCTCTATGTACTCTCACTTACCCTTCCTCAATAATGTATGGAGTGATTTATCTGATTGGTAAAGAAAGAAAAAAAAAAAACTCAGGGGATGTGAATCAGAGGCCTTCTCCCTTTAGGAGCAAGGCTTGCCAGCATAGAGCACATGCTCTCCACCTCCACTTCTCTCTGCCATGTGGCCAACTAAACAAAAACTGAACGGGTCCATGAATTCAATTCCGAAGATCATTATTAGGTCCATGATCTGCAAATATCTGCCTCCCTCTCTAGTGCCATTATTATAGGTAAAAGAAGAACTATTTCGATATACCTTCTGCTATTTTTTGTCTTAATCTTCAATAAATTTAGCTAGTTGTACATGAAGGAGAGGTACTATTATTAGGCATTTGATTCCTAATAAAGATTAAAGTAAAGGCAATACGTGCATGTTTTTTCATCTACATCTAGACTGGGTTAGCAACTTCATTTCCACAGCACCTACATTGACCTATGGGAAGCAGCCAGATAAATCATATTTAATTAATAATGATAAACAAAATGTTTCCTAACTTCTACAACTTTTATTTTTCTTTCCTAAATGGTTAAGCAGCAGGAAAATGTAAATAGAACATAGCTCTAACATATCAATTTTAAAAAATGCTAATATTTAATACATGAGAAGAGTGCCTACAAATCAATAATAAGACAATAATCAGAAAGTAAATGAGTAAAGAAAATGGATGAAGTATTTCACATAAAAAGAAATAACATGGCCAGTTAAAAAACAAAATGATTATCAACATCATTCATATCAGAGAATGCAAATTAAGTAACAATAACTCTATTGATTCACAAAAGTTATAAGGATTGATGATATCTAGGCTAGTGAGGAGTCCGAGAAACAGACAATGTCTATTGCACTTCTGATGGATGTGTAAAATAAGGAAGCTGTTTTTGGTAGTGATTTGCCAGCAGTATCAAAACATTAAATGCGCATATTCTTTATCTAATTGCATACATTAAAATGTATTCTTCAAAATATTTATACACAGTCTCAAATATATATGGTAAATGGCAGTATTTTCAGCATTGTTAGAAACAATCTTCCTTTTTGATTAGTAGGAACTGTTTAAACAAATTATAATACAACTATATTATGTAACACTCTATAGCATCTAAGTATTGAGATTTCAATATGAATCTTGACATTTGGGGTTGGATAATTCTTTGTTGTGGAAGGCTGTTCTGTATCTTGCAGCATCCCTTCCCCATAGTTGTGACAACCAAAATACTTCCAAAACATTGTCAAATGTCTCCTGTGAGGCTGGGCAAAATTATTCCTATTTGTTTTAGAAATCACTGTTCCACAAATGTACAGGGAAGAGTGCTTAGTAAATATCTAAATGCTCTTAATAGTAGGGTTCCAAATCATAGTTTTACACAAGTGGAAAGAGTATGTTACAGAAAAATAGAGCGCTTCATTGTTATACCAAAAAGTTGTATACGAACGTTTATGTATTTATAAAGGAAGCAAGCATAGAATGAATATAGGAAGAAGTACACCAATCCCCTGTTTTCAGTGGTTTCTTCTCGGTGGAGAATGGGAGTTTGGAAGCTTCTTTTACAAGTGTTTTAGTAACTAAAGGAACCAAGAAATTGCATTCTACTACAAGAAACAGAATCTTGAATAAAGTAATTTGAGCAAATCCAAAAACATGCAGGCCAGGTCAGGGATAATAGGTTCACAATGTCTTTCAGGACCAAGGTCCTACACTTGATCTCTGGTAGCCTTATGTGCCCATCACCTAGTGCTCTACTTTGAGTATCTAGTAATCCTTCAAGGAAAGGGAAGAAAAACAGCCAGGCATCAGAGAATCTGAGTTTATCCTCTCAATGTAATATCATTGGCCAGAATATGTCACATGGCCATGCTTATCTATAAGGCATCTCTTTTTTAAGCTAGCACATTTTCAACTTGAACACAATCAATGGTAAGCAGATAACTATATTGACACATTTGTAACATGTTTTGAGAATGAAGACAAAGAGAAAGTTAGAAAGGAAGGGAATGGAAAAAAGAGAAGGAAGAAAGAGATGACTATAGAAGGAAAAATGAAACAAACATAGAACTTGAAGACAATAGACTTGAATTTAACCCTGCTGTCATCACTTCCATGCTTTTTGATTAAAGGCAAATTAGTATCTTTGAGGCTGCTTCCCCAAGAGTAAAATGCCTATTATTCAAGATCGCTAGAAGGATTGAGTGAAATTATTTATGTAATATTCTTAGAATATTGATTGCATGCATCAGGTGCTAACAAAAGTAGATTTTCTTCTTCCTGTAATATTTTACAACCTATTAAATATTAAAACACAACTGAACACACTTTTCATTCTCTAATTGTTTCTTGGATATCACATTGTATCTGAGGACAGCTTCTGCTCTTTAAGGGAAGGGACTTTGAGATCCTGTGGGATCCCTTAGAAGATATGGATATTTTATTTTTTATACCACATTCAGGCTCATCATGCACATGCTGCCTGGGACACTGAGCAGGGCTGATCACACAAGGAAGTTCAAATGAAAGTAAAAGAGTGACTATTATGAGAGAGTGTTCCCCAAAACATACAAAGGCCTGATATGCAGTCCCTGGATTGACTATGAGACAATCAGCATGGGAAACAAAGGACAGAGAAGAGCTCAAAAAGGAACAGAAAGAAGCATGTATTCTTTGTGTGGTGGAAATTTTGCTAAGTAGAGATTGTGCTTATGCTTATGCAGTATGGGGAGTAGAAGAGGACTTAAAACCTTGCATACACACACGCACACATACACACACACACACACTTTTACAAGGCTGGAGAAATCTCACTGATTACTTACTCTTCTAAGAATATCTACTTTAATTTCCCCCCTAAATACAGCTCAATCTCTGCCCTTTCTCCTCATTAAACATGTTCTCTTGGACATCCCAATCTCTCTCAGGAGTACTTCTGTTTTCCCAGCTGCTTAGCTTCGCAACTGTGTCCTTTTTGACTCTCTGGTTAAAATCACATGCCAGTCTTGCCTTTCACAACTCTTCCTTCCTCTGTTTTCCATTGCCATAACCTTAACATTTGTGGATTATTTACCCAATCTTCTTACAGCTCTCCTCACATTTCATCTCTACCTCTATGTCACCAAGAAAAACTTTATTTATTAATTTCAGAAGCACAATCCTCTTACCATATAATGCAGGATTGCCCCTATTTACTAAGTAAGTAAACTGACATACAGGGATGTGAAGGACCTTGACCAAGGTCACATGACTTGTAAATTTTAGAAGCTGGACAAAAATCTTGGTTTCTCTAGCTTCGAAACCACATTTTTTTCATAATATCACACTGTCAGACATCAGGGAAATCTTCCCCCATGCTCCTGGAAGGTGATAGACTCCCTGCCTTTCTCAGCAGCCTGTGTTCCAGCTGCTTTCACATCACTGACAACCAAATCCTTTACTGAGATCCCTGTTGGAAGTAGTAAGGATGCCAAAATTAAGTCAGGATGCCATTTACTGGGCAGTGGAGTTGGGGAGGGATGAGTGCCAGTGCCTGGGACTTCTATGTTTTAATATTCACTTAACTTTACATAGAGTAATTATATTCCACTCACTATACACCAGCTGGTATTTACTTCATCCTCCATCAAGCATCAACAGAGCATGGGCTGCAAGACAGAAATATTACTCTGGTGAGCATAAATATTTCATTTTTCATACCACAAATGCGTTGATGATTTATTAATTAGCCTAAAGGCTGCTGCCCTTGCACAGTTGAAAATGAAGCTTTTCTGCTCTGTAGATTGGGTCTGTCTGGGGCCATGGGCAATGCTCAACCAGGAACAAGACCCAAGTTTGGCTAACAGTCCCTGGACTGTCCACTTCAAACTTCACAGGCCTAGCCCTTGGCCTTTGACTGTCCACCAAAGCCCTTCAGAGAACCTCTCCAGTTTCAAAAAGCCTTTCCAGAAAATGTAGCTGGGCCAGAGCCAACTAGTCTACCTACTAGCTGGCTGCTGAGATGAGGCTGCCAACCTGCTATTTGTGCCTGCCTTTGACCCACCTTTTGAGATTACTTGACTCATCTGAATTGGGTATTCAGGAGACCAATGGAGCCTCTTCTGGAATTTTAGCCACAAGCCAATTAAGTGGCAGGTCTCAGGACCTTCTCTTTTATAACTGTTCAAATACCATCTTTAAGCAAAATAATGTATTCCAAGGAGGAAGCACTCATGTGACAGGTCCGCTCCAACTGAGACATACAAACTCACCCTAAGTAACTGTGAACTCTATGAAGAGACTCTCATCTGGGTTCTGAATAAGTTATACATTGTTAAAAGAAAGAGTAAAAATAGAGCTCACCGTATCAGCTTTGTTGCTGATGAAGCTAAATTAGAGGATACAATCTGGTGTCAGGTTCACGTGATTTCCCAACTCCACACATCTGTCTAGAGCAGTGTTTTTCCAGGGTGGAAGGTGAGATTTTGCAATGTCTAGAGACATTTTTGGTCATCACAACTGTGGGGATACTATGGGTGTCAACTGTATATCTGTAGGTACATAAAAGCTAGGGGAAAATATGCTACAATGTACAAGAGAGATTACATATCCCATGCTTGGAATATTTGATAGATTATCTATAGAGAAATGTGGACCAATGGTTGCTGTCCTCTACCAAGTAACTCATCCCATCAGACATACAAATGAACCTCAAACACTAGCAAGTGAAGATTGTAACAATCAAGAACACTTCTTGCCCAATTTCTAACTTAATCTATTGTGAATTCCTTTTGTTGTTGAGCATCAGATCTTTAGCTTCCTGACCTGACTTAGTTATCTGTCCTTGGCTCCACTGACTTGCTCTATAGTTTACCTTAGACCTCATCTTGATGGTTTTACTCCTTTATCCTTCTGGGGTTTGTAATCATTTTTATGACTCCTCATGTATACCTGAACTCATACTTTGGCCCCTGGCTAGGGACAGCCTGGTAAAGGAATAAGAAATTCACACATAGTAGGCTCCCAGATTATACCTTTCCATTATTTCCTGCTGAATTTATTCAAAAATCTTTCAAGGTAAGAACTACCATGACTGTTTTACATAAGCAGAAGTTGAAGTTTAGAAAGAAGAAGCAGTTTCTGAGATATACCATGACTGCAACACACATTAAGTAGATGTGGATAAACTATTGACTAAATAAGCCAGCTAATACATGGCAGACACTGAATTAGAAACGAGAGCTGCCTTATCACTAGGTCTGGCTTGCTTACACAGCGTTGCTTACTGACTCTCTCCTCACCACTTCCCTGTCTCCTATTGCAGAAACTTTACTTTAAAACATACATATTTTTAATCTATGGTATACCTGGATCATCACTCTAGTCCATGACTATGAAGTTTTCCGTACCTAATGCAATAAATTTCAGAAATTACACATTCTGAAGATCTTTTGTATCAGTAAATTCCTGTAATTTTCCAAATCATGTATCTCTAGATCCATACAATCTATAGAGAGGAAATCTACATATTATTTTTCAAATGTATTCATTCAACAAGTATGCATTGGGGAAAGAACAAAATATTTTGGTATGGGTTTAAATAGTGGTTAAGAGTGAAAGCTCCAGAGTCAGGCTGCTTGGACTCAGATCTCACTTCACCATATATTTGCTTTATAACTTGGAGCAATTTTAATAAGCTTCCTCCAGACATTATCTCTTTATATATAAATAGGAATAATAACAGCACCTAACTCACTATTTTGCTATAAAAATTAAGTAAATAAATTTTTATATGTATGACATATTCGGGTTATTTTTTCACATGATAGTCATTGACATTGTCCTATATAGAATGTTTTTTCAATTTTATCAACAAAGGTTTTGATATCAATAAATGATAACAATATTCACTGTTTTTATTCTGTTTAAGACATTGCAATTAATCAGCATGTCACCCTTATGAATTGCATACCATTAATATGCTTGTTGTACAGATGAGGAACATTAGTCAGAGGCTGAAGGTGTATAATTTACCAAAGATGGCATGACTAGTAAGTAGCACTGTAAAGGCGAGAATACAGACTGCTTCAAATTCTGCCTTTGGAAACAACTATCACATACCACACTAGTGGATAAGCACAAGAAAATAAAAGACAACTTCAGTTTAGGAGATACATTCTAAGACACATTCAGGTTACTAAACAGAGACAAAAAGGACCTCAAGTGAAATAGGAGGTTCCCAAAAGATACAATGACTGTTTGAGTCTTGATAAATAGGAGCTACTGAGAAGGGATATGGTAAGGCTTCTTTCACAAAAGCACAGAAACATCAGAGGAGCATAGGGAATTTGGCCTCACTAACTGAAGCATGGATTGTGAAGACCAGCAGAAAAGAAGAGTGGCTGGTGTGGTAGGCACTGTCAAGATCACAGGAGACCTTAGATCCTCACTAAGCATCTGACTTTTACAAGAAGGTCAAAGGGCACAGTTTATCCAAGTCCTAGTGTGGTTAACAGGTTATGTGGAGATTGGTAAACGAAGGTTGACAAAAAAAATTCCTGTGATAAAGTCTGAACCAAGACAGAAGCAATGGGCATGGACAATAGTGCACATATAAGAGGAATATTTTGGTGTAATAAACCTCTTCAGATCTGAGTAGGGGCAAGTGAAACCACAAAATCTCTATATAGGTAAAGGGAGATTTTCCTAACCAACCTAGAGCTCCATAAACAAAACCCCAGGACAAGGGCACAGCCACCAATGGGGCAGTGACATGAAAGGGGACAAGGAGAGATGTCCCCAATGGTGACAGCAGTAGCAATGCAGCAGTTCTCAAGCCAGAGTCATTGGCCTCAAGGCTAATAACCCAGAGGTTTTACATTGGCCTATGTAGCTGGCGAGGCATGGGCTAAATTTAGCTAAATGATAAATATCTAATTCTTATTTTAGGAATATAGAAAATTGTATAGTAAAATTAGGCATCATTCAAAATGATTAACACTAGCACCTTCTTATGAAATAATTTAATCCACTTGATTTAAGGGATCTGGAAACCTTCCATAAAACTATCAACATTAAGTGAGCATATAGTTGTGGATTTATTTCAGGGCTCTCTATTTCATTCCGTTGATCAATGTATCTGCTTTTATGCCAGTACCATGCTGTTTTGATTACTGTAGACTTGTAGTATAGTTTGATATCAGGTAGTGTGATACCTCCAACTTTGTTCTTTCTCAAGATTTCCATGGCTATTCAGGGTTTTTTATGGCTCTATATAAATTTTAAGATGATTTGTTCTAGCTCTCTGAAAAATGCCATTGGCGTTTTGACAGGGATTGTATTGAATCTATAGATTACTTTGGGTAGTATGGCCATTTTAACAATGTTGATTCTTCCTACCCACAAACAGGATATATGCTTCAATTTATTTGTATCTTCTTCAATTTCTTCTTTCAATGACATAATTTTCTGATAACAGGTCTTCTACCTTCTAGGTTAATTTGATTCCCAAGTAATTTTATAGCTTTGACGCGATTATAAATGGGATTGTTTTGTTAATTTCTCTTTCTGAAAGTTCATCATTGGTGTATAAAATTGCCAGCAACTTCTGAATATTTGTTTTGTAACCTGCTACTTTACTGAATTTATGGATAAGTTATAATAATTTTTTTGGTAGAATCTTTAGGGTTCTCTCTATATAGTATAATGTCATTGGCAAATAACGAGAGTTTTACTTCTTCCTTTCCAATTTGGATGCCTTTTATTTCTCTTTCTTGTCTTATTGCTGTGGCTAAGACTTCCAATACAATGTTGAAGAGGAGTGGTGAAAGTAGGCACACTTGTTTTGTTCCTGATCTTAAGGAAAATGCTTTTAGCCTTTCCCCATATAGTATGATGTTAGTTGTAGGTTTGTCATTAAAAAAGAAAGAAAGAAAGAAAGAAATCCTACCATTTGCAATGACATAGATGGACCTAGAGGTTATTATGCTGAGTGTAATAAGTCAGACAGAAAAAGATAAATATCATATGATTTCACTTATATGTAGAATCTAAGGAGCAAAAAGAACAAACTAATCAAAAACAGACTCACAGATATAGTGGACAATTTGGTGATGAACAGAGGGGAGGGGTTAGGAGAGCTGAGTGAATGGGATGAAGGATTAAAGAAGTACAAATTAGTAGTGGATAGTTGGGCATGAGGATGGGGATCACGGCACAGGGAATGCAATTAGCATTATCATGACAGCTAAGTGGAGGGCCAGGAGAGGGAGGGAGAAATTGGGGAATCGTTTTATGAACAATATAGATGTCTAACCAATGTGACGTATACTTGAAACTAATTTAAATAAATAAATCTATTTTTTAAAAAACCTAGTAGTCTGGATCAAAACTGAAAGCCTGATAATTTCAGCTTTCTCTTCAGAATCTAATAAACTAGATAAAAAGCTACAAAAAAACCCCTATTATCAACATATGGATAGTTTTCACATTTTTAATAAGAATTTGTTAGGCAAGTTATATTTAAAAGTTCTTTATTCATCAAATATTGAAGCAGACAATCTTCCTGGAGAAGGCTGCCAGAGTCTCTAACTCACATATGTAGTATCAAGGTTGTATGCAGGACTGTAAGATGACCAGTCACCTATGATAAAAGACAAAGTATTTGTAGACCACAGGAATTTTTAAGGGAAATCTATAGAGGTCAGACTTAGCATAACCATTTCTGGAGGGGGACCAGTCAAAAACTATTTGGACCCTGAGAACAGCTGAGAATTCAAGCTTCTGAGAAATTTGATTACATTAAATCTACTAAATTATACTAATAATTTGTCAAATGAGACATTCATTTGAAATTCTTGTGCATCAAATATTACTTATATGATAGATTGATTTTAAAACAGCTGTTGTTAATCCCATTTTTTATATTTTTTAGGTATATATTTTTGCAACTAATCTATTTTTAAGCATTTAAAACAAAAAACATTTCAATGTAATAATTAAAAGTTTAGATATTCAGAGGAAGAAAAATAAATATACAAGAAGTGGCAACAACTTCTTTTAATGAGTAGAAGAATGATCATCTCAGAGCACATATTTGCCTTACTTTCTGTTGAGCCTTGAGGAGAACAAATAATCAGGAGGTGAAAAGGAGAGGTGAGCTGGATTGCTATGGCTCTTTCTTTTAGGAGGCTGTAAACAGGCATGTGCTTAGAGACTCCTGTAATACAAAAAGATGAATTCCTAATGACTGAAAAGTTAGACGTTTAAAACATAAAGCAATAGATCTCTAAAAAATAAAACTTTATATTTATTCAACTTCTGCAGGAATGACCCTTGAAGCTGAGATTCAGTGGAACAAAGGAAAAAAATTTTTTGACAACCTCAAAATAAATATCACATGTAAAATAAAAACTTAAATTAAAGAATCAATAATTTGGAAAATATTAACTTATTGACATTTTTATATACAAATCTCAAAGTTGATATTTATAGGTTATGTAGTAATCATAGTATTGAGCATAAGTTAACAGTAAGTTAAAAAACTTCTTAGTTTGATATAGTCTTATTTGTGTATTTCTTCTTTTGTTTCTCTCACCTGAGGAGACATATCAGAAAAAAAATTACTAAGAGTAACATTTTTTCCTATGAATTTTATGGTTTTGAGTCTTACATTTAAGTCTCTAATCAATTTTAAGTGTATTCTTGTATATAGTATAAGAAGATGATATAGTTTCATTGTTTTGAATGTATCTCTACAGTTTTCTTAACACCATTTATTGAATAGACTGTTTTTACCTCATTGTATCTTCTTGCCTCTTTTGACATAGATTAAATGACCATATAGGTGTGGGTTTATTTCAGGGCTCTCGATTCTGTTCCATTGATCTATGTGTCTATTTTTATGCCAGTACAATGCCATTTTGTTTACTGTAGTCTTGTGTTATAGTTTAATATCAGGTAGTGTGATACCTGTGACTTTGTTCTTATTTCTCAAGATCGCTGTGGCTGTTCAAGGTCTTTTGTGGTTCCATATAAATTTTAGAATTACTTGTTCTAGTTTTGAGAAAAATGCCATTAGTATTTTGGTAGGGATTGCATTGATTGAATTTATAGACTGTTTTAGGTAACATGGACATTTTAACTATGTTAATTTTCCCTATTCATGAACAGGAAAACAAACAATATGAAAATACAATAAACCAATTAGGAGAAGATACATTTGATAAGAGGTTAATAGCCAAAATTTATAAAGAACTCATATAACTTAACACCAAAAAAAAAAAAAAACATTTAAAAATGGGCAGAGAAACCTGAATAGACATTTCTCCAAAGAGGACATATGAAAAGATGCTCACCACATTATTAGTGAAAAAATGCTCACCATCATTATTCATCAGAGAAATGCAAATCAAAACCACAATTAAATATTATCTCTCACCTGTCAGAATGGTTATCATCAATAAATCAACAAACAATAAGTATTGGCAAGGATATGGAGAAAAGGCAACACTCATGCACTGCTAGTGGGATTGCAAATTTATGCAGCCATTATGAAAAACGGTATTAAGCATACTCAAAAAATTAAAAATAAACTACCATATGACTCAGCAATCCCACTTCTGGATATTTATCCAAAGAAATCCAAAATACTAACTCAAAACTATATATGCATCTTTATGTTTATTATAACATTATTTACAATAGCCAAGACAAGAAAGCAACTTAAGTGCCCATCAATAGATGAATAGATAAAGAAGAAATGGTACATAGAAACAATGGAATATTACTCTGTCATAAACAAAGAATGAAATTTTACCATTTGTAACAACATGGATAGACCTAGAAGGTGTTATGCTAAGTAAAATAAGTCATAGAAAGATAAAACTTGCATGATTTCACTTATATGTGGAATCTAGAGAATGAAATGAGTAAATAAAACAGAAACAGACTCATAGATACAGAGGACAAACTGATGGTTGCCAGGGGAGGGGTGAGGGGCTGGGTAAAAAAGACAAAGGAAGTAAGAAGTACGATTGGTAGCTACAAAATAGTCATGGGGATGTAAAGTACGGCATAGAGAATACAGTTAATAATATTGTAAAAATTATGTATGGTGCCCAGTGGGTAATAGACTTATCAGGAAGAGGGCTTTGTAAGTTACATGAATGTCTAACCACTATGCTGTACACCTGAAACTAATATAAAATAAAATAGGTTGTCAATTGTAATTGAAAAAAAATATAAATAAAAAACAGTTAAAAAATTAGACGGGCCTTGGGGGAGGGGAACAAAACTAAGTGTGGAGAGAGGCTTAAAACTATGCTTTTTCAGTAGGTATTAACTATATAATTACATTCTTGGTACATGAATCATTTGGCAAATTGCAGCATAAAAAAACTAAATGTTTATATTTTGGGTAATCTAGGAACCCGGTAATGCTGAAAACTATTAAAAGTTCTTGGTAGGTAGATGGGAGAAAAGGGGTCAAATATGTGGTGACAGAAAGAAATCTAACTATGGGTGGTAAACACACAATGCGGTGCACACACACACACACACACACACACACACACACACCCCTTACTGTTGAATTGTACACCTGAAACTTACTGGATTTCATTAACCAATGTTACCATAATAAAAATACATACAAATTTTAAAAAGTTCTTGGTAAACATAGGAAAAATTTCTTTCACTTTTATCAATGATATTGACTGAAAACACAAATGAACAAATAGGAAAGCCTAAATCTGATAGAATTGGCAATTCTTCTCTGGAGCAAGCAAATTCAAAATAAATGTAAAAGAATTTCAATACAATAAGTTTTAAGGAATGAGATTTCTTGGTTAAAGATTAAAACAAAAGACATATAGTGAAAATAAAAAAGGTACCATGAGTAAAGGACTGAAGAAACAGATCTGTGAAACATGCAATATTTGAATTATCACTTAAAAATATAAACTTGAAGGAAAAAATGAAACTATGATTAAAGAACAAAAATATAGAAAATAACCATAATAGATTTTTCAAATTATCAAACTGAAATCTTAGAAATGGAACAAACTAGTAATTAAAGTTAAAAGATATAACATCTAAGTTCAACAGCTAGCTCAACAAACCTGAAGAGTAAAATAACTAAAAAATAGGATCAAATGAAATTATAATAAGAACAGAAAACTGGAGAAAAAAATTTAATAAACATACAAAATTAAAAGTCTAACATAGATACATTGGCTTTCTAGAAGAAATGAGATATCAAGAAAGAGAATCTACTGTTTTGTCTGAAAGGACAAAATAATAGTTAATCAAGACAGTGTGATATTGGTGTCAAGATAAACAAAATAGAGTCCAGAAATAGACCCATAGAATTATGGACAACTGATTTTTTTATGACAATGCAAAAGTAATTCAATAAGGAAAGGATAGTATTTTTTAATAGTGGTAGAAAATTGGATAACCATATATAAAAAAATTAAAATTAAAAAATAGAAAACAATAAAAGAACTTATGTTCATACCTCTTACCGTATATAAAAGTCAAGTGAATCATAGACTTAAAATTTTAAATATAAAACTATAAAACTTCTAGAAAGAAAATAGTGAAACAAATCTTTGTGAAGTTAGGTTAGGAAAAAGTATCTTAGATAAAACACTTTATAGATTGTGTCACACCCCAAAATATATCTCCAATATGTCAGAATTTAACCTTATTTGGAAATAGGGTCTTTCCAGAGGTTATTGAGTTAAAATGAGATCATTAGGGTCGGCCCTAACACAATATGATTTATGTCTTTATTAAAAAGAAAAATGTGGACATAAAGACAGACAAGTATAGAGGGAAGACACGGAGAAGAAACACAGGGAGAATATCACATGAAAGCAAAGGATTGGAATGATGCAGTTACACACCAATAAATGCCAAACATTGCCAGCAAACCACCAGATGCTAGGAGAGAGGCATGGAATAGATTCTCTCTCACAGCTCTCCAAAGGGAAAAATCCTGCTGACATTTTGATTTCAGATTTCGGAAAGACTCCAGAACTATGAGATAATAAATTTCTGCTTTTGTAAGCTGCCTAGTTTGTGGTACTTTTTTACAGCAGTACTAGGAAACTAATACAAACACCATAAACGTATATATATATATTATATATATATATATATATTATATATATATATTATATATATTTTTTAAATCATGATAAAATGGATGCTATCAAATTAGGAACTTCTGTTTCTTAAAAGTATTTGTTAACAGTATGATATGAGAAGCAGAGAAGCACAGACTTGGAAAATATCTGAAAAATGATTTATATCTAGAATATATAAAGAAGTCCCCAAATTCAATAATTAGAAAACAAACAACTCAATCAGAAAATGCATGAAAGATTTCAGGAAAAAGAAAAAGATTCATGATGTTAAGTAAATAGAACTCAGCCATAAAAAGATGGAATCTTTTCATTTGTAACAATATGGATTGATCATGAGAGAATTATGCTAAATGAAAGAAGTCAGACAGAAAAGGACAAGAACTATATGACTTTTTAAATATGTGGGATACAAAACAAAAAGCAACAAATGAAAAAACAAAACAAACAAACAAAACTCATAAATATAGACAACAGGCTAATGATTACCAGACAGAAAGGGTGGTGGGAGAGTATGAAGAGAATAAAAGGGGTTAAACACATGGTGACAGAAGGAGACTAGACTGTATAGTGAGCATACAATAAGAATACAAAGGTGTCATATTATGAAGTTGCACACCTGAAATTCATAAATGTTATTAACCAATGTTACCCCAATAAATTGAATTTTAAAGAGATGCTCAACATCATTAGTCTCTAGGAATTGCAAATTAAAACTATAATAAGATACTGCTTTACACCTATTGAAATGGATAGATTTGAAAAAGACTTGTTATACCAAGTATTGACAAGGATGTGGAGCAAGTGGAACTCCTATACACAGCTGATGGGAATGTAAAATACCATACTTTAAAAAATATTTTTGTCATTTTCTCAGAACTTAACATGCGCCACTTTTATAATCCGGTCATCTCATCCCTAGGTATTTACCCAAGAAAAATGAAAGCATATGATCATACAAGAATTTGTGTCTGAATGTTCATAAAGTTTATTTGAAATACCTAAAAACTAAAATCAACCCAACTGTACATCAACAGATCAATTGGTAAACCAATTTTTATATATCCGTGCAATGTATGCTACTCAGTAGTAAAAAGGATTGGAATTGTTTTAAACACAACAGTTTTTAAATACTTATGCTGAGTGAAAAAATGACATAAACATTATACACTGTATGACTCCATTTATATACAGTTCTAGAAAATGCACACTAATCTATAATGATAGAGACTTAATCAATTGTTGCCTGGGGATGGGAAGGAAAGGCTGGAAAGGAAGGGAATCAGGGAGGGATTACCAAAGGTAATGAGAAAAAAATTTGATAGTTTTGATAATTTCATGGGTGTACACACCTATGAAACTTATCAAATAATATACTTTACATGAAATCTATTATATTTCAATTATGTAAGTATATAAAATGTGTAATAAAATTATATACTTTACATGTAGTTTCTTAAATGTCCATTATACAAAATGTAATGTTAATTATACAAAATCATAATTAAGTTGGATCTAACCCTCCAAAATGCAAATGTTGAAAATTATTCAGAGCATCCAGTATATTTATATACTTGTGGAATATTATATCATATAGAAAATAATTTTACATCAACTGAAAAGCTGGAAAACAGCATACCCTCTGATCCATGCATTTGGAAATGTGTACTCTCTGAACCTTCTCATATGTAAATATATAGATTTATACTACCTACCATCAATATAATGCATTGATATATATATTAGGTATACATATCTAATATCTAATATAAGATTGTATACACATATTAGATAAACATGAATAGTCCTAGAATAAATCTCTTAGCAAAAAATAAAATCAATTGATAAAAAAACCAGTTTAATATATTTACAAAATGGAATACTGTTCGGCAGTGAGTGTGAATGAACTACAAATACATGGAAAGCCTCAGAGGGATATATACATATCACATTTTATAAATGTACATATCATTACAATATTAAATAAATAAAACTTTCACATGAAATTTAAAAAGCATTAAAATATAATAAATATTAATCATACCATGTCGAATAAAAATCCTACACTTGAAACCTATATAATCTTATTAATCAATATCACCTCAATAAATTTAATAAAAATTGCAACAATGATCAGAGAAAGATTAGAAAGAAAACACCTTAAAATGGACTTTCCTTTTTGAAGGATAACAAGAAAGCCTTATTTTCTTTATTCTTTTCGTGTTTTCCAACTTTTATGTAATGAGTATATATATACTATGTTAATAATAAAAGCTAAAAATTTCAAAGTTTTAGGTTAATTTGTTATAATGTATGACTTTTTTTGAGTAAGCATTACTTTATGATGCAGATTATTGAACAAAAATGGAAATAAATGATTTTCATTCATGGTATTAAAGTATAATGCTCCACCAAAAAATAGCAAATTGGGTATCAGATGATTTGCTTTATAGGTCCACATAGTGCATAAAGTCTCCTAAAATAACCCTCAACTAGCAAAATGTAGGTCAAAATAGCAAAAGGGATGCATTTGATGAATTCCATATAGCATATGTAAACTTTATAATGGAAAATTTTGGAATCTAAAAATACTTGAAATATTCAAAAATAGATAATGTAAATCAAAATATTTCTAAAATAGTATAAACAGTCAATCTAACAAGTATATTATTGTGTATATTCCATAAAATGCATTGCATTATGTAAATATGGATTTTAAATGAGCATCATTACTAAAGTTTCCATTAACCAAATTAATTTTACTCAAATTTGCTTGCTTGGAAAAGTGCCCGTCATGGTGACAATGCCAGCAAGCTGATAGAACCCAATGCCAGCACACAGACACTCAGCAGAAACCAAGTAAGTGCCTGAATGGAAAAGCAAGAAACTTGAGTTTTTGCTGCCCTGGTAGGGAAGTTGAGAAGAGGAAGAAAGAATCTCAGAAAATGCAACCAATATACACACTTAGTGCTAAGAGATTATTAAGAACACACAGCTAAGAAAAAGACACAGAAACAAATAACATCACTGTATTATTATAGGTTCAGTATCCCGGTCTGTACAAGGACCTGACAGAGCTTAAAAGAAGGAGTGGCACATCTGCCTTGAGCACTGGGAGATAGAGCTAGAGTGCTGGTGGAGAAGAGTTGCCCAGAAAAATAAATATTTGTTCTGGAACTTAAACCTGAGTAAGATTTTTGTCAAATAGATAAGACGGGAAAAAATAATGACAGAGGTGAAAAAAAGTGTGACTTGTTTGTAAAATCATACTTTTTTCAGTACCAGAGTTTAGACACTTCAGGAGAAAAGTGGAAAATGTGAATTCAAAGTAGTAAGGGACAGTTTTTGGAGCTAAGAGGATGTATGGCTGCATAAGTGTAACTTCCTTCTTAGGCATTAGAGACTCCATGAAGATACTTTTGTTGTTGCTGTTGTTTTATTTTATTTTTTATTTTTTAAGAACAGGATTAAAACATAATCATTGTTTAAAAAGAAAGATTTGAAGAAATAAGTAAAAATGGAGAAAGAAAAGTATCGTAATAGTTCAAGTGAGAGATAACAGGAAAACTGAATTGAAGCTTTGACACTACGAAAGGATTATAAAAAGATTTAAGAAATATTTTGAAAAATGAATCGTCAGGGCTTGGTTCAAAATTGACAATGGAAGGTGAGAGAGAGGGAATTATAGATAAGGACTCCAAGAATTCTAATTATTACAGCCCAACGGATGACAGTATCATTAACACAGATACAGAATGCAGAAAAAAAGCTGGTTTTAGATAGTGAATTTAGCTTTGGACATGCCAATCTGTGTGTTCTGGTAAATCCAAGAATATATTAAATGGAAATATAGGTCTCGAACTTGAAGTGAATTTGAAGTTATTGAAATAGATCTGCAACTCAAAATTATAGAGCTGGTAGTTAAAACTAATAATCAAAACACGATACATGTATTGGATCATTGCTGTATGACCACTTTATGTCTATTCATTTATTTAATTCTTACAAAAATCCTGTAAGTTAGATGCTATAGATATTTTTTCCCATGTACAGAAAACTGACTCAGAAGGAGTTTGAAAACTTGTCCAAGAATGGAAGTGGCCAAGCTAGGATTCACACCAGATAGTTTGGTATCACAGGACAAATGCTTAGCCAACACTTACACTTACCCTCAGCTAGCAACTGACAAGAAAGAAACCTGAGGAGGGACCAGAAACATTTAGGGGCAAATGGAAGAAGAGAGATCAATGAAAATTAAAGGAGAAAACCCAGGACAATGAAATGTTAAGGAAAAAAAAAAAGGATGAGAATGTTTCAAGAGCGAGGTGCAGCCCACTGTGTCAAACACTGTAGTGAAGTCTCAGATGCCTGTCTATGGGGTCAGGGTCACAGAGCAGTTTTTTCACGAGGTGATGGGAAAGGAGGCTAGACTGCAATGGGCTGTGGAGACAATGGCAGTGCAAAGGGACAAGAGCAATCATAGCCTATGACTCTTCTAGAAAGGAGACAAAGGCAACAACTTGATTAGTAACTGGATGGAGGAGAAATTTATGGCATTTTCAAAAGCAGGGGTTATTCTGTTCTAGATGTATGTATAGGCTCAGATGAAAAGGCTGAAGTATGCAGAAAATCACAGCCCTGCCACCACGCTTGTCTGAATACAAAATGGGTTGAAGGAAAAGAACTAATGTATTTAGGGTCACAGTTAGGAATAGGAACTCCAAAATGTTGAAGGAAACTTGAAGTCTCCATGAGACAGCCTCCCCCAGAACAGACTTTGACTGTCACAGGCAGGATGAGGTATGGACATTACCATTTAGACTGAACAAAGGACACAGAGACCTTGAAGCAGTGGTCACCTAATGTTGCCTACATAGTGGGGCATGAAAATCCAGGCTGAGGAATGGACTGAGGCTCTTGCAGTTGGAAAATGTACTGGTATTCTCCAAGACAGAATGTTTTTCTTACAATGAATCACAAGTTCTTCTTAAAGGTTTTGAAGTTGTGTGTTTGTTTCTGCCTCACTGAATAAACATCCAAAGGAATTTGTCTGTGCTGGGCTATGAAAACACGGAAGATTACAGGTTCTCAAAGTCTGGTATTGTAGGAACAGCAGCCAAGCCATATGGGAATACAGAAAGACAAACACACACTCATATTTCTAAATATCAATTATTGGGAGGCCAGATGTTGTTAGAGACTAGCAGAGCCTTTCCTCTTTTTCAGTGAACTTGGGCTTTGTATGTAATTAATGATGTTTCCACACCCCCTAGACTTCCTCTTACAAAATGACAGCCATAACCCACACTTGGCACCACGGGGCAAGAAAGATATTTGCCTGTAATAGTAGGAAGGAAGGAGCTCTCTGGACCAGCTCTTTGAAATAACTGACTCAGCTCTTACAAACCCATGTGATCACAAATCAACAAGGTACATGACACCTTTGTCTACCCTAAATTCTTTTTTATTACTATTAACATTATTGTTTCTCTAAGATCCCTCTTCTTCCTATTAAATTTGCAATAATTTCCCAGGAATACCATGTTCTCCCACCCTCTACTTGACAGGCATGTTTAGAATTGGCTATCTAGTTTAAACTCCATGATCTTTAAACAACATAAATTTAGTTTTGCTTTCTGGCTCATGAAAGATAACTGAAGATAAAACATATGCCGTTTTCCATTCTGACTCCAGGGTCCAAGTAGTCAAGTCCACCTCTTGTCTGGCTTGCCACCTCAGACAAGAAAATAAATGGCAGAAGCTTGGGGATGGGGTTTGTATCCCTCCCTGTCAGTTGTCCTAAATAATTCTCTTTTCTGTTCCCCAGCAGAACCATGGGGAGCCTTATGTTGTCAGTCATCATCTTTGGTTTGGAAAGAACAGAATCATTTTGCGTAACGCTTGGGTCTATTCTAAATTATAAATATGCTGTGACTGCATATTTTTTCCATTAACTCCATCTATACCTTAATAAAAGCTTTAAAATGGTCTTTCCAGAGTCAGAAAAGTGAAAGGCAAATTAGATATGGCAAGATCAGAAGTAAAAGCCAGCAAGTAACTATGTGTCTTGGCCAGTTCCACCATGTATGACAACACTCCACAGCTCATATTGGTCTATTCTTCTGTTTCATTTCCTTCCTCAATGGTTTCCAATGCATCCTCTCCTTTTTTGAAGGCTGGAATACTTTCAATGTTGCCCCACTATTTGTTCTGTCTCCCAGACCTCTGCCCACCATGAATCCTGAGCCATGCACTTAACCTGTTGAGATATTCAGAAAAGATTCTAATTTGACTTCAGTGGCTTTTTAAAGGGATATATAATTGGTTTGGTTATTTGTCTGAAGTAAAATATTTCATATCAGCTCATACCTGGGTACAAATAGAAACCAAACAAACATTGTTAACACTCTTTGCCTTTAGTTGTTAGGTCAAAATAAAGTTAAAGCAGAGGTAGATTTTGAGAACATGTAAAGCTCATGGTAAACAGCTGGAAAATATAACTTTAGTTCTGATTAGCCAAGCAGTTTCTCCAAAGGTCCTGATCTCTACTTTTGCTTAAAGCACTGATGCAAGCGAATCTCTGGTCATAGGATTATTCAATTCTCATGTCACATATCTTCTGTCTCTGTTTAGAAGTCACACTATAACTCTGGGGTTCCTGGTTCTGTTTTTTCCTGGTTCAGTTCACAAAAAATCTAGTTCCAAAAATAAGACCAAATAATAAACAGGCAGGTAGGATAATCCTTGGAAGACCAAGTAATAGATTAGGATAAAGATTATTGTCTTCAGTCTAAGAGCAGTATCTAGACACCTTGCCTCTCCTGCTCATCACAACTATTACCTCTAAGAAATTAACATCTCAAGAATCCCTACAGTATTCAAACATCTCCTTTGCAGTGACATGGCACTTTAATTTCCATTGACTCACTGAATGAATGGAAGATCTCATTCCAATGAAGGAATCTGAGACATACAGAGTTTAAAAATATGTTTTGAAAAGCTTGTCCTCATTGATCCCTGAGAGAGAGGACCATGCTGTCATAAGGTTATATTGCCTCCCTTCAAAAGGAGCTTATAAGATTTATGACCTTTCTAGGTATTTATTGGCAATTTAATGGTAAACTTCCAGGATACAGGAACTTGTTTTCTTTTTCTTATGTTCTACGGTGCTTTACCGGCATTATGTGCTAAAACTTTGTTCTCAAATTCAATTGAATTGAACCTAACACCATATTCTACATGTTTATTTTTTTATGTAGCATTCTAATTGTAATGTGTAAGTTTACACTCATCAATTGGATTCCAGTTTTCCCAAGGTAGAAAAACCATTATCTTATGCAGTTCTAGGTACATACTGGCTTTGTAAGAATTTCTGGATGAATTAAAATAAATGGAATCTTTATAAATCTCTTTGACCTCTTCTACAGATTTTTTTTTTTACTTTAATAGGAAACAATGTTTCCGGTGTTTCTATAATGTTTACTTCCATGGTCCATTGAATATTCCCCACCCTCAACTTCTTGATATATATTATAATATGTGTGATATGACATGCAGTATGTGTGATATGAATAAATGAGTGAGAACTTCTTTCTCTTTAACAGGCCTCTTGCTGTAAAGGTATGTGCCTTAAAATTTTATTTGTGCCCCCTATCTCACTGTCATGTGCTCCAAATTATTTACAGTTGGGGGAGATAATACTTACACTAATACACTGTGAGCCCTCTTGAGAGGGAACTAGCACTAGGAGTTTTAGTGTTTAGCTGAATGATCGACAGATTACAGCCGAGGCATGCTATTAAATTCCAAGTTTAGGTAGAAGACAGCTCTGTTTCTATTGGTATCAAGATATTTTAGGCCTTTGGACAGAAGACGGAAATTCAAGCTTTTTCTAGGAATGTTAGGAGACAGTCTAAGATTATCTTAAAAATTGTTTGAATTTTTCCATTGAAGAAAATGTAGTTAAACATTAATTTGTATTATTGTCTTTCTTACTGGTTTGGGTGTTTAAATAATAAAATTGTCATATACAGGATATAATTGTTAAATTTTGTTCAGGCTAATCAACTTTTGAAAATCTTTTCTCTTTCGAAAATGATGTCTGCTTTGAATAAACCAACATATAAACCATTGGAAGAGGCCACAGATGATAAGCCAGCTTGAAAGAAATAACAGTGAATATTTTATTTAATGGCCAAAACATCACTAAGAGAACAAAATTGACATATGCAAGTAATTCTGCATTTCATCATTGAGAATCATTTCTTGGACAATCATCATTTTCTGTCAATAGGTTGAAGAGAAGTTGTGCTCACATCAGTATGAGTCCATATGACGTGATCTGGAAAGGAATCCATGGGGTAAAATATTAAAGTTCATCAAGGAGGCATTGTCTTTGTCTGGGATAGAGCAAGGCATATTCTTGGGGCTTAGGCAGACAAGGAGGTTGAAATAGTCAGTAAGTTAATGCCAAAAAGGTTGCAAGTCAAGCAAGAGTCTTTGCTTTAATAACTTCTATGGTATTGTGCCTCTATTCATTCATTTAACACATATTTATTGAGTGCCCATTCTAGATCAGTACTGTATGAACTGATAGAAAACTATTATGTGCAAAACAGATATGCCTTCTGTCTTATAAATATTTTGTAACACATACAGTGGACATAAATTTCTTATCCATAATATGCAAAACATTTCTTGCAAGTAAAAAAAATACCAATACAAATTCAATAAGAATTTTATTAAAAGTTCTACAAAAGGAAAAATCAGGAATTAATAAATTATGAACAAATAGTATACTTTATTTATAAATAAACACAGTAATTAGATATTGATTGTCACATAGATAAGTAGAACCATGTCTTTTGATAATTATAGTGGAGATCTTTCATTTATTGATGAGACTTAAATTGCTACAAATTTCCAGGTTGTAACTGTAATAGCTACCAAAATTTAAAATGTCTTTTTTCTATGACCTGATAATTTAAATTTTTGAAATCTATTCTGAGAAACAATAGCATAAATTATAATTTATGTAATATATAATTATATATGTGCAATATATAATTAATTTATAATATATAATTATAATTTATGTAATATATAATTATATATATGCTACATGCATATTATAGCATTGTTTATAACAACAAAGAATAATGATCTAAATGTCCATTAATAATAAATGAGTTAAATTAATCAAAGTATACTCACTCAATAAAATATTATATATCTATATAAAATAATGAGATCAGTGTTAAGGCAAAGCATGCAAATTATGCTCCATAAAATCAGACCAGAGAAACAGCAGAATTCCCAATTGAGCAACTGGGTCTTTAATTCTGTATTCCTGATATTTTACTGTATAAATCTCTGTTATTTGATTGCACAGCTCAGGGTCATGCTTTGAAACTCCCAGGAAAACTTCTCTGTGCCTCCTGGTGAACACATCATATCATACATCCCACTTCCTATCAATATTGCCTCTCATGCAAGGAAATAGCCACATTATCTGCTCCTGGAAAATGTCTTGCCCTCTTATGCCCTGGCTACTACCCCATCTCAGTCCATAATACACCAAGAAGAAAGTGAGGACCAGGTCTGAGGGCCTGGGGAATGAGTATCATAGGAAGAAAGGCCTAAAATCCATTATAGTTGTTCTTTATCTTGAATACTAACATCTTTAATATGCATTTTTATAATTGACATTTTTTTTTAGTCTTATCATTTTCATATGTCTTGCTCAAATTATTGCTGAGGGAGAAAAAGAATGAAAGTGGAAATATGTGGGTCACGAGTTAAGGGTTGTTTTCGGCCTATATTTTGTGAGGTCAGGGGATGGTCCAAATCCAAGTATCTCAGGAGGTGTTGCAAACTCATACAGTTCTGCCTTCAACTTACCTGCAAAAATCAAATATGGTGGGTAAAACAAACCAGGGAGCATGGAAGTGTTCAATCAAGCAGATATAACTGTAGTGACCCTGATGATTCTCTGCTTTCGTCATTTCAACACATTTAACTCTGGTTTCCTTCCGAGAGAACATAAGTGAGCACAATAAACATGATGACTGTCCTCACAGAGCTTGTTTTCTGCTAAGGGTGATGCTCAATTCTGCTTTGGAATAGGAAGTGGAAAAGGTCAGGGCATATAGGGGCAGGATACACACACACACATCCTACACATATGCACAAACTTCCTTTTCTCTTCTGACTGTTTCGAAATATCTTGTATTTTTTCCTAGAAAATGGGTCTCTGTAACCATGGAAATGATGCTTGTTTTCATTCCAAAGAAATATTGTATAGAATTGTGTGTTTAAAGAGATATCAAATAAATTTTGATTGCTACTTACATGGAACTTTCAAATTTAACTTTTCACTACTCTCGATGCTCTCACAGGAGTCTAAAGTGGCAATAGGAATCACCAGCAGCAGATCCTACTCCTTATTTCTATTAGTTCATTTGAAAGCTGACTTCATGCCTGTAATGACATTGTAATTTATAGCAGGAACAAAGGTAGCAAGTCCCCATCACACCCTCCCACTTCTGAACAGACCACACATAGCACAAGTGGGAGAATGCAGTAGTTCCTCATCTTGCTAAAGCTCTAAAGCCAACTGATACACAGAGAACTGGGAGAGACTCCCAGGGCTGCAGCTTTGATTCTTCAGGAGCCTCTGATTCCTTTTCTTGGATGCTCATTGAGGGTCAGATGCCCAGTCTAGCAAGAGTGCTAGAGCCTGAAAAATGATTGCTTGGGAAGGCCTGACCAGACAGGAGTTGAGACCGTCTGACCTGAAGTTAACCTTGTGTTTTTATCTCTCTTGCACTATGTGTCTTCTGATAAATCAAATAAATCTCTTTTTGTTCAAGTGACAGACATCTGGGGTTGTTATTTTTACATTTAGAAAATCCTCAAAGGGGAAGTTAACGCACATGTCCCAGAAGAAGGAAAAACAGGTCAAAACAGAAGCAAAATTTAGTTCTTTAGCAGTGGGCAGGGTTTAAGAGGAGGATCCATCCTTTTTTGACTAGCGACCTCTCGATGGACCTGGGCAGCAAAGATTCAGAGATGGGTATGTGGGCTCCTGTGTGCTCCTGGCCCAAGAAGAGAGTTGAGGACAATGGGAATCCAAGCAGAACAGACTTAATGTAATGGGTAACCGTGGTGCATCATTTTCCTATTCCCCTTTCCTTTTGAGGAGATTTCTATGTTTGCCTGTCCAGCTCTGGCTTTTGCTTTATTGATTTTGTTATGACAGAGAGGAAAATTGAAAGACCACCAGAAAAGGCTAAGTTAATCTACATTAGAAAGGACAGAAAGCTGTGCATGATAGGGAAAAAAATCGCAAAAATAGACAATAGACCCAAGGAGATGGGAGGAGAAGGGAAGAGAGTAAAGAGCCAGCCTAGGTCATGTTTACCAAGGGTTTATGGGAGTTTGTAGATGTGAGACTAGAGACTGAGAGGCAGTTTCAGCACCTTATAAATGAAAGGATAGAAGGGAAACTGAGGAAAGGGATTTCAGAATTTTGGATTTGGTTAAGCAAGAATCCTCATTAGTGCTTTTATAGAACCCTCAGTAAAAAATTCTATTGCTTCTCAATGTTCTTTGGATGTCATACTAGTTTTACTTCTGAATGACGTGTCCTGTATTTGGGCCTATTTATGTGGATTACATTTGATTAAACAAACATTACTCAGGGATTTAGTGAGTGCCTGAGACCCAGCAGTTGAAAAAATTCCTCCAGACTCCACAGACTGAAGTCTGACCCAGCTGATAGCATGCTGGTTCAGAAAGGTGAGAACCTTGTGCCACTTTTTTCCCTAGAAATTTTCTTCATACAGCAAGCATCTTTTTCTGCACCTTAGCCACAAGCAGTGGCCATGCTCAGTTTCTCAGCTTCACTCTTGCCTCATTTGACACTCCTTCCTAGCTTCTTTCACTAGTTCCTTCTCCTCCAAGGTTCTGAATCAGGCCATTTATATCTGCTCATACACAACTCTAAGTCATCTCATCTGGTCATGTCTTTAAATACCAAACAAATGATAACTCCAAAATTAATCTCTGACCTGAATATCTCCTGATCTGTAAAACCATATCATTGCAACTGTTTACATGACACCTCTATTTGGAAGTCTAATAGGGCCTCAAATGTCACATGACCAGAGATGAACTCCTGGGTGCCTTCTTCCCCTTACGCCTAAACCTCTACCCTTGCAGCTCACCATCTCAATTAATGCAAGTCATCTGTTCTAGTTGCTCAAAACAAAATACTCAAGTCATCTTCAAATTTTCTTTTTCTCATACTCCCAGATATAATCTATCAACAAATTTATTGTCTTTTTCAAAATATACTCAGAATCTGACCATTCTTCACACTTTCTCACCACTACCACCATCCTGGTCCAAACTACAACTGACTCTAGCATGCTTTACCATAAAAGCTTTCACATGTCCTCTTGCTTCTGCTTCTGTCAAACAGCAACCAGAGCAACTGGGTGTCACTAAGATCAGTGGGATCACACCATGCCTTCACCAGCCAATAGCTTCCAAATTCTAAATAAAACACCACACATGTACATATACACATCCTGAAACTTTCCTCTTACTTTGTTGTATTATTTTTTATAACACTTATTATAAATATACTATATGTTTATAAGTTTCTTTGTTGTTTTTTTTTTGTCTCCTCCCTAGAATATAAGCTTCATAAGAGTAGGAATTTGTCCTGATTTGTCTTATCTTTTATGGCTAGAACTGTCTGACATTTGATGAGTATTCAGTTAATATAGTTAAATCAATAAATAGATTATTTTTCTGAGATTTATGCTTCCTTTTTCAAGGCAGGTATATACTTTTCAAGAAATAAGGGTGTGGAATAATTTATTATCCTTTCCAAGTAGTTGCTATTCCTTCAGGCAAGAGTTTTTATAGCCCACTCTTCTAGTGATTCCAGCTTGGTCTGGTGACTTGCTTTGACTAACAAAGTATGAGTTTAAAAAATTTACACTATTCATTAAGTTGAAACTATAGGAGCCATAGTCTGATTCCTCACTACTCTCTTACCAGATAGGGGCTGATTCTTCATGTTTGATCCTGAAATAAAGAAAAATGTGGGACATAGACACACTCTATCCACTGAAGACCTGGGATATGAGTGAGAAATAAGCATTTTGTGTTGTAAGCCACTGAGATGTAGAGGCCATGTATTTTGAAACACAGGGTAACCTACACTTGGCTGATAAAAGTAGAGAAGAGGGAAAGTTCACTGGCCCATGGATGTCTCTGTGATGTTGTGTCCCTTCCTTGGTGAGTGTGTGCTCTTGAGACTGAGTATACCCATTCTGGTTAGAAATTCTCCAGGGATGATTTTCTATCTCTTCAGCCAGAAGGGAGCAAGTAGAGGGGTCATACTAGAAACTTTGCAATCCTATACAGATATAATGTGGCTACTTTTTCATAATCTGAATCAGGGTCAATGATGCTGACACATATTTGAAATGCATTGGCTATAATTTCCTAACCTGCTGCTAGCCCATGCTCATTCTGAGGCAGAGAAAAGGCTTGAGCCAGCTAATGAACTCTATGCCTTCACCCTGGCCCAGGTGTTCTGTCGGGGACTCAGAACAGAATGGGAAATGTTTTCAATAGCCTTGGAGCTGCACAAAAGAAGAGTGATAAACAGAGTTTATGCCAGGTGGTGGGCAGCCATTTATTTCATCTGTGTTGCTGTTTCACAAACAAAGTATATATTCACCAAACACTGAACTGAGCACAGCTTCCCACAGGCAGCATGCCAAAGCATGGTCTCTAGCTCTGTATGTGTGTGTGTGTGTGTGTGTGTGTGTGTGTGTGTGTGTGTGTGTGTGTGTTTCCCTCTTCCCTGAGTCTCCTTACAGAGCAGACTTTTCAGGATTTAGACTTGAGATTTCCACAACTCCAATTCACAGACCTTGGGATTTGGAGTCTCTGTCCTGGGTGTCCACCACTCTCCACTCACAGTTTCCCTTGAACTACAGAGGACTGAGCAGCAGGGCAGAGTGGACTGCTGCAGCCCATGCTCTCTCCTGGCCATTCCCTGAGGACTGGCTGGCCTCAGACAGATGCTGGGGCAATGTTTTACATTATATTCTCCACAAAACGGTGTTTGTTATGATTCTCCTTCTCTAACAAAGGAATTTTTCATCAAGTGAAACAAAATACATTTTGTGAATTAATGAGACAAGGAAAAAGAACTTGAGCTTCCTGTGGAGGATCAGAGAAGTACTGAGCTGCCCGTGAAATATTTAGAGGCCTTTTCCCAAAGAAGTTGGCTGCAATAAATTGGTAAAACCAAGAGCTGTTTTCTGGAACCCGCAGAGACTGAAATTGCAGCTGGGGCCCAGGCATGATGTCTAACCTTTGCTTCCTGTGCCACTGTCCCTGTATGGAGCTTCTGTTTGCTCCTTTCTGGGCTATAAAAACTCTTGTTTAAAGTTGTACTATCTGTCAGTTGTAATTAGAACCCTAGCTGATGGACATGTGGGATTTGATCAGGATGAGAGTATAGAGAACATGCTAGACTGTGTTCATCATACATGGTTTGTAAATTCTGAAGACAAGTTTCTAAGGATGGTCAAATCTTGAAAGATTGGTTGGTCCCTAAAGCCCTGAGGAAAAACACTATAGTTTTATAGAGCCATCTCTCCAGGATGAGAATCTGTCACATTATTTTAGCATCTAAAGAGTTTACAGCCAAGTCATCTATTCACAATCTCATTTGTCGTGTATAAAACTCACTTTGTTGCTATTCTTACCAGCAGACCCAGAGTCTCACAGAGAATTAGATTGGATTAGAGTGAGCAGGAGAACCACCATACATAACCATTATCTTTGCAAAGCTCCAGGTTAAAATGATAGCCCCGGAACAGGTACAATTCTATAGATATGTTAGGTTCTGTCCACACAGTGTTTTTCAACAAAATTACACAATAATTTTAAAAACAGGATAGTCCATTTAAATTCTATATATAAGTCTATTCTTAGACCTTGAAAGATCTGCTAATACTGGCTCCAGATTTTAACATGTCGATAGATTGCCAGACCTTAACAGCTAATTGTTGTTGAACTTCAGACTAACATGTGTTCTTCAGAATCCCCACCAATCCCCATTATATTATTCCCTTCCCATTTCTTGTGTTTATTTAAATCTGGGACCTTAAAAATGTAGATTAGTAACACTACTGTTAGCTGGAGAGAGTCAAATATATGCTGTATTTGGTATTTCAGCATCTCCCTATCAAGTTGGATAGAAAGCACTTTGGGCCCTGGTCAGGATGCACTCTCCATCCTGCCCCCCTATGCTGTGCCATTGTTGCCTCAGGGACTAGGCACTGCAGATCACATCTCACTAAACATGCCCAGGATTGTCACTTTTTCCCCCTCCACCACTACAGGGCTTGGGGAGCAGAGAAGAGGCTAACATCACTTTCCTTCCTTCTGAGAAATTTTTACCTGATACTTTGAAACACATCAGGTAAAAATAAGCAGTCACTAGATCTCTTCCCAAGGTCAGGTGGGGAACACAAGTACTGTCAGAAATCACTGGATCTTACCTTTTAAGATTGTAGCCTGACTAATCTCTCACTGTTGCAACACACTGAAGACCTGTCTAAAGAGAATGGATCCTCAGCAAACCACAGAGAAGTTAAACCCTGGTTCTAGAGTATTCCCTAAAGCTGACCACACCTTGATTGCTAACCTATACCTTAACTGGTCCCTAACATAAAACCTAACTAAACATTAATCAAGAATAAACCTTACCCCCAACTTTACAAGTCTCAATCACCCAGGTTTCTTTCATCTAGACTGATCTTGAACTTTTATAAGTACATACACTAAGGAGACATTATTCTGCTTCTGATGTTGACTTCCCCTGGGCAAGGTGGCTTGCTCATGAGTGGTGAATATTCTCATCCACGGACCTCCTGAAGATCCTGGGACTTTATCTAGAGGGTAGGTGCAAGACAACTCTATGAGCCAATGGTAAACTGTTCCTCTCAAGAATTTCTGGTTTGAAATTGATTAAAAATTAACAAAATAGATGAAAATAAAGAAGTGTGTGTGTGTGTGTGTGTGTGTGTGTAAAAATCACTGCATTATTTGTTACCTTCTTTGGGGGGAACAGATAACATGTTGAAGAAGAAGAAGAAAAACAAGTGGAGAAAAAAGAAGAGGAGGAAAAGGAAGATGGAGAAAGAAGAGAAGTAGGAGAGGAAGAGAAGAAGAATATGGAAGAGGAGGAGGAAAGGAAGGAGAGAAAAAGTGGGATGTGGAGGGAGAAAGGAAGAAAAAGGAGAGGAAAGGAGGAGTAGGAGGAGGAAAAGAAAGATAATTACTTGAAATGCCAAAAACAAAAACAAAAACAAAAAAACACAACAACCCCATAATATCTAACCAAACCACAGTGTTATTGTACCTTCCATTGACACAGCTAAGCACCGATATCTTCACATGCCTGATAGCAGTAAAATCTTCCTAAAGGAGACAATTTCAGAACAATAAAAGTGAAAAACACTTCCAAATCCTCCCAGCACTACCCAGGTTCCAACAAGGTGACCTCACCACCTGCAGGCTCAGTCTGGGTCCAACCCTGATCCTTGAGACCCTGGCCAAGAAAGTTCCTCCCCACCAGTCAGTAGGATAGCATCTACTTAAATTTGATGCTGTAGCTGAGCCAAAAATAAAAAACCATGACAGAAGGGATTCATATGGCCCTCTTCTCTGCTACTGTGTTCATTGCAGCACTCACTAGGCTTTAAGTCTTGACCTAAACACTCATCTAACTAGTAGCAGCCTTAGCCTTGCCAGCTACTTCTACCAAGGAATGGGTTTTACATCTGATACCAAATGCATAGGAAGTTCTCTCTGGACTCAAGAGAACACTCACTACTGAGAACTGCTCCTATTTTGAACAAGCTACCTCCCCTATAGATCATACTTCTCATATGTTAACCCCAACATCATTGAACATGCATTAGGGTTTGGATGTTTTCTCCTCTACAACTCCCTATCAACTTTATCTTCCCTCAGTTACCACCCATCTAAGTTCAGCACACTACATTCTATTTTGAGGAGACTTCATCATGCCAGGTAGTTAGGCTAGTGCTGGTTACAGCAGGACTATGCATAGAAACTTGAGTTTATTGGTAACCAATAATTCCTTTTCCTGTTACCTTGCTCATCAAGAATTTAAATGAATGGGGAAGAAACAAAAGGAAATAGGTGATTTTCCATTACTGGCTCTCTGGAAAAGAGCACCAGCACATTTCACTATTATTTAAGCCTTTAGAAAACTACTGAGGATCAAACATTCATTTTACCTAAAAATGACTATTTAAATGCAAATCAGATCATGCCACACTTTTCTCAATGAGCCTATAACAGCTACCTGTTGCACTGAGAATAAAATCAAAACTTTGCACAAAAGTACTGCATACCCTGATTATAATTTATCTCCTCCAGCCCAGTCTTGCAATGTTCCTCCTTGGGCTCCATGATCCAAGTATGGTCATCTTTTAGTTCTTGAAAGATAGTACACACTTTCCCACATTCGGACTTTCATTCCCATAAACCTTGTTATCTCCTCCTAGATCACTCTTCTCATGGCTCTTGATCTCACTCAGGTCTTATTTCTTACAGGAAAACTTTTTTTTTTTTGCTGAACCTTCTAGAGTAGGTCATGTTAATTCCCATCATTGCCTTGTATGAGTTTCTCTCATAGTACTTATCAAAACTGATAACTTCATGACTATCTTTTTCACTTATGTATTGTTTGCTTTCCCAACTAGACTATCTATAAAGGCAAAGATCAGGTCTTCTTTGAGTATCAATACATCCTTAATACTTGGCATATATTAGAATTTCAGTACACCTTTTTGTATATATAAATAAATTAATGAATGAGTAAAATAATTGGTAGTACTAAATAAAATTCCATTTTATTAAATTTTGTAGTTACAATAAACCTATATACAAGGAGAGATGCAGAGAATCTCAGAATGTTCTCTTTCTATTCTCTGACAACTCAGGCCTGAATTTATTCATCCACTGAGCTTTGGGTTAGTCCCATTTGTCATATGCTGTCACTTGCTTCATCAACACAGGAGCAATATTTGTAAAAGAGCCCAAGGCCTTTGTCTTGTGCCTCTCAACTGAGTCTTAGTGGTGCAACTGTAGTTCTCTCTCATTCAAACTACCTTAAACCTATCCACCTTTGACTATAGGGATTGACTACCAACTTTTGATTTCAGTCTGATTACAAGGAGAAATGTCTATAGCTTCTCTCTGCTACAGGTTTTGTTTTTATTTGTGTTGAAGTTTCCTCTGTGAGATAGAAAAATCAAAACAGCACTAGAGAAGACCAAGAAGAACAAAAATATTAATGGCAAATAATTCTCTGAACTTCACTGGGATACTAAAAAGCATCGAAAAGCAGTGTAGAGACCAGAATTTTGGAATGTAACACATCTTTTTAAAAATTATGATTCATAGAGCACTAACTGTGAGAACCTTACTCAGAATCTGTCCTTTAAAGATAAGCATATACTCATCTGCCAAGGAGAATATTATTATTATTATCATTAGATTGTTTTGAAGATAAAATGAGATAGTAGGCCATCCAAAACAATGTCTCACTCAAAAAAACATTATTTTCACTCTTATGGTCTTCAAAGCTCACTTTTCATCTCTAGTTGTATAAGAAGTAAAGTTCCTTTAGGAAATTTTCACTGTGGCCTGTGCAATAACCCAATTAGGAGGGTTTCTAAAGCATTACAAAAACATACCCTCCCATAGTAGAAAATCAAGTCTTCAGAGTGTTAAAATACTACTTACTAGGATAACCCTCAAAAGAAAATACAAATTAAATCCTATATGAGCAACTATGTTATAATGTTACCTTCCTTCCCTCCACTCAGAATGATATGTCACTGGCCACTTAATAAAAGATCTAACCAGTTCTTTCATTCATTTTCAGAGTATTCAGAGAAAAAAACATTTGCTTTAGTTTGTAGATACCAAATTTAAGTGATATCTCTTTATGAATCTACTAGTGATAAAAAATGAGTGTTTTTATATTTTTGTCTCAATATTTGACTTAAAGTCTCTCTCTACCCTTGGTCAGATCCTCAAGGGTAACTAAAAGTTGGGAAAAAAGGAAATGTCTAGAACATTGGGTGTCCATGTCCTTTTGAAAGAGAAAACACTCACATGGAAGCCTCAGCCATCTTCTTGACCCACGTTAAACTTACACTTTCCCTCTGTATGTTTCTTGGAATCCCAGCTGCCTTCTTCAGTTAGACATTCAGCAATAACTTTTCTGGTCCCACCTGAAGATTCCAACCTTTTGTTAGCTGTGAAGTAGATCATATTTTTTCAAAGTTGATTGCAATACTTCATCTCCTTTGCTCTGACTCTGCTCCTTCACCATCAAGAGGCAGAGTCTAGGTTCTGGTCAAGATGGCTGAGTATGTAAGCACTGTGCTTGCTTCCTCCCATGACCTCAAGAAAATTATAACTAAATTATAGAACAATCAACCTAGAGAGCTACCTGAAGACAAGGATATAAATTAGAGGCCACATTAAGGCTGGTTGGAGAGACAGAGATGCTAATTGAAATGACCCACATCCATTTGTTGTGGTTGAGCAGTAGGAACAATATCTCAAATGCAGAGGACCCTCTGGAGAAGTGAGGGACCCCAGCCTCATGCTAAGAAGAGGAGTCCTTGCAAAATCTATCAGTGAAAATAAATCAGTGGTGATTCTACTGTTTTGGTAAGATGGATAAGTGCTGGAGACCCAGATGTCTCCTTAAAGAGCCTGAACACAGACTCACTAGCAAGAATTCACCCTGGGCTCTGGCAGAGGGACAGCAACTCTGGCAGTTACCAGAGATATATGGGGAGAGACACAGTTGTGTGGCTTCATGGCAAGGGCTGGAGGGAGAATCATCACTATCTCAGAGTTGAGCTTTCCTCTTGTGCAGCCTACATGTGGCCACCATCTGCATGTGTTGTGTTCTTCCCCTACAGGGCCAAATCTGTATCTGCATTGTCCTGGTGAACTTTGCTCACTCCATCCAGATGATTCCCTGAGACCCCAAGCTACCCAACTGGGGCATTGCTAGGAACATTTTTATGGCTATGCAACCAGACCCACCATGCACTCTCAGCAGGAAGCTCCTTCAGCAGCAATCAACAGGCTTGGCTTGTGTACCTCTGGAGACACTGTTGATAGAAGGCAACCAGCTCCAGACAGAGCTGCAGTATTTCTTGAACTAATCTCAGGAGTCTGCAGGCCAAAGACAAGTATTGGTTGGCCTTGGTGTGATCTGAGATTTTCGTGAGTAGTTACAGGCTTGAGACTGTCACCAAAACTGAATCTGCACTACCTGAGGAACATTCTGGTAACACCCTGAGACCCTGCCTCACCCAACTTGCATACCACCCGAGGCTCTTTCAACTGCTGAGCTTTACAGGTGCTGAAAGGAAGCCTCAGGCCTCGAAGTGCACTGGACCTTTTGCTGAACTGCCTTGGGCCCAGTGATGGTGGAGACCAGTCTCGGTTCACAGAATGGCCTCTCTCATGTGTCTTCAGATTCACAGACTAACTGTGGATAGCTTTGTAGCTCCTACCAGGTAGCCTCAGGCTAGTCACAGGCAGAGGCAGACCTTGGCCTGCACAAGAACCAACACACCCAGAGATTGACGTCAGGCCACAATAGAGCACCACCTGATTAGCCCAACAAATGACACAACCAAGGTAGCCTCAATAGGCACGTGAGCCCACTGGGATAAAATCAGCTCTGTGGGGCCAGTACCCAGAGAGCAGCTCATACACTGTGGGAATGGCCAGTCCTCATAGCCAGTCAGCCTGAGTGTCAATCACACCCATTGACATGCCAACAGCAATCAAGACTCGACTACAATAGAAAGGCACACAAAACAGATGCAAGGGAAATTCCTGGAACAATCAAGCTCAGGTGATCATGGAGACTGCGCCACTAGGCCACACAGGACACCTACTGCATACGGCCACCCAACCAAGACTGGGAGACATAGTAGATCTACCTTGGAAACAAACAAAAAGAAGCAGCCAAAATGAGAAAACAAAAACATATTGTAAATGAAAGAATAGACATGCTGAGTTGTCACGTTTCAGGACAAGGACCAGAGGCAAGGCTTTCTCCAGGTAAGAAGTGCTAGTGGCACCCATTGTTGCTCTGTTGAATCCTCCCCACTCTCAGCCTGCAGACACAGGTGCCACCATAGCTAAGACGTCATCAAACTAGATAACAGAATTTGCCCTGCCCAGAGGACTCCCTGAACCTTTGTCCATCCCAACTTGCAGCCCTACCCAAGCCACAACCATTGGGGTCCTTGGCATGTTCTGTGCCCCTTGGTGAGCAGCTCCAAGCCCCACACTGGTGGCACCCAGCTCCAGTTTTTGGTGCAGGCTCTTGCAACTATAAGCACAGCAAGAGTATCAGCCATCTGGGGATTGCTTGGTGAATCTTACCAGGTGGCCTCAGAGAGGAACAGGCTTGGGTTAAACTTGGCCTACAGATGGACTCCTCTCAGGACTGTGCCATTGGACACCTACTACACAAAGCCACACTAACAAGACCAGGAAACAGGATCTTTGCTTAGTGCATAGAAACAGACACAGAAAGGCAGCCAAAATGGAGAGACAAAGAAGCATGTCCTACATGAAATAACAGAACAGGGAAAAATGGAATCAAGCAATCTACCAGATGCAGAATTTAAAACACTGGTTATAAGGAAGCTTAATGTACTTAGGGGAAAAATAGATGATCTCAGTGAGAACTTTGACAAAGAGATATAAAATATAAAAATGGAGATGGAAATTATAAAAGAGAACCAGTCAAAGAGAAGAATACAGTATCTAAGAAAAAGAATATATTAGAGGGAATCAACAGAGTGGTGAAGAGCAGGATTGAAACACCAATAAAGAAGATTGGATAGTGGAAGACACCTAATCAGAACAGCAACAAGAAAAAAGAACCAAAATCATAAAAATAATATAAGGAGCCTATGGGATAACATCAAACGTAACAACATTCATGTTATAGGGATCCAGAAGGAGAAGAGCAAGAAATTGGAATCTATTTGAAGAAATAATGATGGAAAACTTCTCTAACCTGGTGAAGGAAGTAGACATACAACCTCAGAAAGCTCAGAGAGTCCAAAAACAGATGAATCCAAAGAGACCCCACCAATACACATCAGAATCAAAATCCTAAAGGTTAAATACAAAAAGAGAATCTTAAAAGCAGCAAGAGAAAATAGAGCACCCATAAGAAATGTTAGAGAGACTTCTTTAAGAAGAAAAAAATATATGTAGCAAAATATGAATAAAGAATGGCAATAACTACCTATTTATTAACAAATACTTCAAATTAAAAAGAATTAAGTGCTTCAATCAATGGAGGAGGTGGCTGAATTGATAAGAAAACAAGACCCTTACATATGCTGCCTACAAGAGACTCACTTCAGATTAAAAGACATACACAGACTAAAAGTACAAGGATAGGAAAATATATTGCATGATAGGCCTAGAGGGTATTATGCTAAATGAAATAAGTCAGAGAAAGACAAATACCATATGATTTCACTTGTATGTGGAATTTAAAGAACAAAATAAATGAATGAACAAAATGGAAACAGACTTATAGATACAGGGAACAAATCTGTGGTTGGCAGATGGAAGGAGGTTAGGGGACTGGTGAAAAATGTGAAGGGATTTAAAAGTACAAATTGGTAGTTACAAAATTGTCACGGGAATGTAAAGTACAGCATAAGTAATGTGGTTAATAATACTGCAATAACTATGTATAGTGACAGGTAGGTACTAGACTAATCAAGGGGATCACATTGTACGTTATATAAATGTCAAACCACTATGCTGTCCACCTGAAACTAATATAAAATAATACTGAATGTCATCTTTAATCAAAAAATTTTTAAAAAATTAGCTAACTAATAAAATGAGGGGTAGAGTCTAATCACCATTTCTGTGAATCTGAAATGTGACACACAGAACCAATAGAATGTGCAGAGTGATATATGTGATTTCTAAGCCTAAGTCATAAAAGGTGATGCAGTCTCCATTTCATGAGCTACAACACTCACTTTTGGAGCCCTGAGTCATTGTGTAAAATATCTAACTACCCTAAGATGAACATAATGGAAAAGCCATGTATAGACACTTCATTTTAACAGCTCAGATGAGTTCCCAGCTGAAAGCCAAAAATAATTACCTTGTGAGTTATTTTTTATGTCCATCCTGTCAAGTTTACACAAGTCTATAGCACCAGCCAATATTTGACTACACCTATGTCACAGAATATAAGTAATATGAGCCCTTTTCAAATTTCTGACCCACAAGATTGTGAGCAAAATAAAGAGGTGGTTTAAAGTTACTTAGTTTTAGGATAATTTGTTATGCAGCACTAGTAAATAGACTAACCCTGGGTGAACCTTAGTAAACAGATTTCCTAGCACATATTTTATCTGTATTAACTTTATTATTTTTTTATCATATGCTCCAGGGAAAACTAAACTTAAATAGATTTCTCATTTGAAGTTTTCACTAATCTTTTGTATGGCTGAAATTAAACTTTTTCCTATTTGAGCTGCCATTGGAGATATGAAACATGTGTGGCCATAGTGAGAATATGTTTGTTGAAATATAAGTTAGACAAGCTAGTTAAGAACATTACTATCCATTTTTCCTCTATTAAGAAAATCCTTTTTCCTCTATTAAGGAGACTATCTGCCTTCCTCACTTCAGAATATGTTGGGCCATGGTCCTTGAAAGTTGTATAAGGTGATTTGAAGACTCAAATGTCCTTAAAAATTGATATTCAGCTGTGTAGAATGCAACCAAAGAGAGCTATTTGAATGGAAAAGGAGGAAACCAAACTTTTGGTTTCATTATGACTGTAGATCAGGAGAGAAAGATCCATGAGACTTTCTCACATCAATGCGCAGACTGTTGTCTGGTATCTGGGAAACATTAAAAAGTAAGATATATGGGGAACAAAAGATTTTGCACACTTAATGTCTATCTGAGTAATGAAATAACCTTATCATCTTAACTCCTAAAGTAAAGAGACTAAGACTCTAGGTAGAAAATAAGAATTGTATCTTACTGCTCCTATTAAAGGTAAGAATAGAATTTTACCAAGGGCATGAATGGATCATAACAGCGAAACCAAATTACATTTCCAATTAGCTCACAGAGAAAGAATAAGTCCAGAAAAATAAACAGAAATAAACCAGAGTAAGTGAATTTGTGGTTTAAATTCAAGGCATTTAAAAAATTTTTTGGTAGTAAAATTTACCACTACTGGGACTTCTTAATTGTGAAGTAGGACAATACCATTTAGGAAAGCAACCAGAAATGGACTTAATACATGTCATTAATATCACCCCTTAAGCCCCATTGAAATATGTATAAAATCTGAAGCAAACAAACAAAAACTTTTTAAATCTGCAAGAATAATTATTAAAATATCTGTCCTAACTCACGTTTATATATGACTTTCTAAATACTATTTATGTTGCTGGCAAGAGGTTTTTAGATAGCATCTTCATCAGAGAAGTTCTTGAACCACAATTAAATTAAGGAAACTACTATCAACTAAGAAGCTGGAATTTTATTTAAAAGTGTAAAAAATTTGATAAACTTTATATATTAAATTCTAAAATATTTTGAAAGATATAAAAGAATTAAAATAGGCAGTGATGCAGTGACAAGCTTATTTTAGTCAAAATTGTTTTGACTAAAAATAATTTTGAGATAACAATTATATTTTCTTTTCTCTGGGTAATTAATTTTTTCTTTCCCTATTCATACAAGCATATAGAGTTTATTATTCATTTTCTTGTGAAAAGAATGTGATAAGATTATAAAGGGAGAATTAATTAGGGTCAAAGTCTTGCTTTGGGTTTACAGTAGCACTCATCCTTAGATAGTAGAGTGGTTCTGTGTGCAGCATCATATATGGAAGAAACATGGCAGTGGTCTCCCACCAAAAGTTTCATGGACCTAAGGTTGGTTAAAGGTTGAAGAGTGATGAAAGGAATATGATGAGATCAGAGGAGTTAGTGTCAGATGAGAGTAGTAGTAATAAATAAATGTCAATGCTATTCCCTGGGAACAGCTCTCCATTCTAATATACTCTATTTCACCTTCTCCGTTGTTCTCCTCATCTCTTGGCTCTGATCTGAGAGGTATTCTTTTTTTTTTTTTAAATACACAATAGCATCTATTTGCAGTAACATAGGTTTTTAAGCATTTTTGCTACTTGTAGCAAGTTGAAGTCCCAGACTTTTCATAATTTGAACAATCACAATCTCTTTTAGCTTAAAATGCCAGTGCTTTACCCAATATAACTATTTTAATAACATGTGGGTTTTCTTTGCGTCTGACTTGAAACCACTATACTCACTAAAACTTCATCCACAATTCTTTTTGAGACAAGCTTCTCTCTTTTTTGATATGTCAGAGTGTTGTAAACAACACTGCAACAAATCTTGAAAGCGCTTTGGTATAGGCAAGAGGATCACTGGCACCACCTATCTATTTAAAATCTTAATATAAGGTCTTAAAATGATTTCTATGATTTTTACACTGATGTATTTTCTCACCTTGAAAATATTTTGCTGCATGAGAAACTGGAAATCAGAAAGTTTTATTTTCAAACCTAGCAAGAGCTCTCTATTGCCTCTCTTAGCTTATCTCTTTATCCCTAAAATGGTTCTTCAGCTAAAATAAGCTAATTTTCTCTTTTAATATTCTGTCTTTCCAATAGCATATACCTACATTTCACTAAGTATATTTTCTGTATTCTAGTCATCCAAAATGATAGTTTGGACAATTTTAAGCTGCTACATAACACATAAACTTCCTTTATCTTGCTATAGCCATCTCTTGCAATTTCCCCACTCCCCCCCCCCCAATTTCCACTGGGTTTGATTTATTCAAAACTTCTCTAGCTCTTCCTTCCTGGTTTCGTATCACTTTGCTTAGTCTATACTTATTACCCAGTCTCAAATGTAATGCTAAATGTTTTATGTTTATAGTATTGTAGCCTCCCAATTGTAGGCAGTTTCTTTTGTAAAAGTTAGCTTTTGTTCCATAATTAACTACTCTGAAACTTAGAACAATACATTTTTTTCATGATTTTTTTAGTAGGTAGTTGGAACTATATGGACAAAATGGTGTCATTCAAATATCCGGTGATTGGCTCAAAGTCATCTAGGATGATACTGCCATATCTCTAATCATTCAGCAAAGTATCCCAGGCTCAATAACATGGTAAATAATGGTGGTTAAAAAGATAGAATGTTTAAAATGCATATATTGCTTTCTAAATCTCTGTTTACATCATATTTCCTAATGTTCCATTAGCCAAGGAAGTGGCCAAACCCAGACTCCAGGATGTAAAATACATTCCACTCTGGGCGAGAGGGATTTCAAAGTCACATTAAAAAGTGAGAAAATTTTATGAACTTTTTGTCATCTACTACACAAGCATATTATAAGCCAATAATAATTAAAATAATATTGTTTTTTTGGAAATAACAAACCTATATCAGTAAAAAATAAAACCACAATAAAAAACTAGATCCATTTAAAAAAATAGATCAATTTACATCTATACTTTAAGCAATAGAAAATTAGCTGAATTTGGATCAATACTTCCATCCAGACAACCAGGAAATATTGACAAATATATTTTAAAATCTGCTTGAATGAAATGAGACAATTACCAATACAATAAAATTTCTGTTATTTCAATATCTAGAGGTAAATAAGGACATATCATCTAGATATTCACATCTTTCCATCATACGTAATGACTAACTCTATAAAAAATAACTTTGGCAATCAAAAAAAAAGCAATCATAAGCAATAAATTAAAGACACTCAGAATATTCTAATATTGAGTGTTAGTTGATATTTTATAATAATTAAGATTAACTACTCTAGAAATTAAAGGCAAGTGGGAATATATTCAGTTTGTAATGTTAAAAATCAAATTGAAAATCAGAAGCAAAATATGTGCACAAACCATAAACTCAACAAATAGAATTACCATCAGTTTAAAACAATTAAAGATTAAATTAGGGAAAAGGAAGATAGGCAAGAAAAATACAATAATTGGTTCATTAATATCTAAAATGATGGAAAAAAGAAATAAGAAACATGATAAAAGTGACAACCATTTGCATGTAATTGTCATTCTAGAAAGAGATGAAAGGGAATGAGGAGAGCTATAGGTGAAGTATTGATTGCTGAGAATTTTCTAAAACATATATGAAAGAAATCAAGCAATAAGATTTAGAAATCTAGTCAGAATAAACATAAAACCATAACCACGACAAATGATAGCAAAGCTGCTGAAAACAAAGGAAAATAGAATTAAAATTACTAAGATAAAAAAAGGCTTATTCCATTCAAAACAGTGTCAGTAAGAATAACTGCTGACTTCAAATATACAGTGATACACTTCAAATGTTCCAAGGGCAAAAGAAGAAATCAAAGAGAAAATTTTAAAAATATTTTAAACTAAATGATAATAAAGAAAGTATATTAAGATTTATGGCTAAATAAAAGCCATGATTATAGGACAATATATAGCCATAAATATATGTAACAAATACTTTTAATTCATACATTTAATTTAATTTATACATTTATGAATACATGTATTGATTTGTGGTTATGTATTTTGTTTTAATGTATGCATTTCAATAAATGATATATATAATATTAAATATTTGTATTAAAATAAATTTTGATCCTTATTTTACAATAATTATTTTCAGAAGATTACAGATGAAAATATAAAACAAATCTGTAAAATTTACAAGAAAAAATCTTCTGTAAGGTAACATGAAAATTATTTTCATGACTTTAGAGTGGGACATAAAAATTTAAAATGAGGAATTATTCATAATTTGAATGATGTAAAAATTAAGAATTTTTTATGCCTCCAAAAGATATTATTAAAAGAGTAAAAAAGGCAAGCCATACAGTAACAAAAGGTAGCAGCAGAGATGAATTTACCATAAAACTTATAAAGCTTAACTACATTTTCCTGGTCTTTCAAGGCTTTGGGAAAGGCCCTAGCAATGTGTTCACATAAAAAAAAAATGCTTTTGTAAAATCTTTCGGACAAATTGTTATTCATTTTATAGCTTGTAATTGGTTTTAGATCATCTTGATCTCAGTTGCTTTTGTTCTAGAGCAGATGGCATTGAAAATGTACTATGTCTCTGAGATTCTACCTAAAAAAAACCCAGTGAATCAGAAATACATTTCATTTGATTTCAATCAGAAATATTTTATGTTGTTTCATGGTCCTCTTCTTTGTTAAATTAGTATTGATTATTTCCTTGTGTTGGAATGCCTTCCAGGAATACTCCTATTACCTACTGTGATGATTCACCCAGAAAACATGAAAGAAAGGGGTATATCTGAAGATGTATATGACTTCTCTCCACATTTATCTACAATTTCCCACTCCAATAGTGAGAAAACGGTTCTCACCATCTGCCATTCATTTTCAATAACATATGGAGCACTTTCATTAGTTTAAACTATACCCCTGTGGAGGAAAATATTCTTTACCAACTAGTGTACAGTACTTAGTACTTATGTACAATTCCTTTTGCGTTTAGCCTTACAGGTTCCACTCTCATTTCCAAAGTTACTTATGTCAGGAAACCCATCCCTCCATTCTCTAAAGTAAGGTTGTTAAAACACATTTGTAATACAGTTAGGTCCTTTTGCCATAGTCTAAGATCCCCTAATCTTCTATTTTTTTTAATATGCATATATTAAGATTCATGCTTTCTGTACTGTTAACTTTGTGAATTTTTACAAATGCTATAAACATTTCTATGTGGGCTTTTGTGTGGACATAAGTTTTCAACACTTTTGGGTAAATACCTAGTAGTATGTTTGCTGGATTATATGTGTCAGACTATATTTAACTTTATAAGAAATTTACCAAACTGTCTTTTTAAAGTGCCATATCAGTTTTGCTGTCCACCATTAATGTGTGAGAGCTCCTGTTGCTCCATATCCCTCCACCATTTGTTTTTTTCAATTTTTTTTAATATTAAACTATTTTAATAAGTGTGTAATGGTACCCCATTGTTCTTTTAATTTGAAATTCTTTAATAGCATATTATTGAGTGTATTTTAACACACTATTACTATACATGTATTCTCTTTGGTTAGGTATCTGTTCTGCTCTTTTGCTCCTTTTTAACTGGGTTGTTTGTTTTCATATTGTTGAGTTTAAGAGTTCTTTATATATTTTGGACTAAAGTCTTTATCAAATATGCTTTGCAAATATTTTCTTCCAGGCTGTGGTGTGTCTTTTTGTTTTAAGAAGAATTTTCACAGAGCAGAAGTTTTGAATTTTAATAAAGTCCAATTTATCTATATTTTTCTTTCAAGGATAATGCATTTTGGGTTTTACCTAAAAACTAATTGGCAAACTCAAGGTTACTTAGATTTTCTCAGCACTTTTTTTACTAAAAAGAGTTCTATTTAAATACATTATACAGCATTAAGGTAGACCAAGTTTTAAGTTTACAGCTTAATGAATTATTACAGAGTGAATATTTCCACTTAATTGTAAGCTAGGTAAAAAGAAGCACACAACATGGGGTCAAATCTGGCCTGCTACCTGTTACTGTACAGCTTGCAATTAAACAATATTTTTCACATTTTAAATGGTTGGGAACATCAAAAGAGAATCATATTTTATAAAATCCACATGAAAATTATGAAATTCAAATTCTAGTGTTCATAAATATTCATACTCTATATATATATATAGTCTATGACTGCTTTTACACACAAGGACAGAATTGAGTTGTTGCAACAGGAATCATATGTCTCACAAAGCCAGAAATATTTACTATCTGGTCCTTTACAGAATAAGTGTCAACGCCTTTTATAGAATATTACTGGCACCTCAAAAGATACCTCACAGCCATTCATGTCATTACACCTCCAAAAATAATGACCATTCTAACTGTTAACATCATAGATTATTTTTGTGGGTTTTTTTTTGGTACTTTATATGAATAGAAGCATATAACATCTATTATTGCTGTGTCTGGCTTCTTTCTCAACATTTTGTCTGTAAGTTACATCCATATTTTTGTATGTAGCAGTAATTTATTACTTTATTTTAAATATATACTATATTCTTCATCTCTTCCACTGTTAATGGACATTTTGGTTTGTCAGTCTTTTGCTATTATGATTACTGTTGCTAGAAACACTTTTGTTCATTCTTATTCATTGTCTACACACATGCAGATCGATACATATCTCTGTTGCACACAATCTTTGAAGTGGAATTGCTGAGTCCTAGGGTATACAAAACTTAACTCTTAGTAGAATTTTATCAAAACATTTTCTAAAGTATTTTATACATTTCTATTCCCATCAGCACTTATTAATGTGCCAGTTAATGCATACTTTCTTAAACACTTATGAGTTTGTTTTTCCTGTTATAGAAAACACAGTTTTTCACATATAATATATAAATTTGTCTATTTAGGTTTGTGCCTTAAATAACATTTCCTGATGACTAATGATATTGATCAATTTTTCTTATGATTAAGGACATTTGGAAGCCATCTTTTCCAACATGCTGTTTTCACAGTTACAAGCACTCAATTTGTTTTTAAAAAGTCATATCATTTATAGACATATAAACTAAAACTACATAACTATATATACTTATGTATAATATATCTATATTATGTATGTATGTATGTATGTATGTGTGTGTGTATGTATGTATATGCATTTACACATATGGGAGATATATGTAAAACAAATATTCTCCCTACCTTGTATTTTTTCCCTTTTTAAAGTGTATTTTGAAAACAACTTATAATTAAATGAAGTGCATTTCAACTTTTCCATCATTGTTTAGTGTTTTGTGGGTTCCTCCTTAAAAAAATTCTGGGTTTCCTAATGCTCCTGAAGACATTCTCTATATTGTCTTGTAAAGCTTTATTATTTTACTTCATATTTAGATGTATAATCTATCAATAATTTTTTTATGTGGCTCAATAGAGCATAGGTGTTCTTTTTTTTTTTTCATTATGTCTTGATCTATTTCATCATCATTAGGGACTAGAGCACTCTTACCAGTTTATTACAGTGACATCTTTAATCATATATGGATGTGTGAGCCTTTTTCTGATTCTCTATTCTGTCCCATTTGTGCATTTCTCCATTTTTGTTTAACACTGCACTTTTAAATTACTGCAGCTTTATAATCATACTTTGCTTTCTGGTAATATAAATGTTCCAACTTTGTGTTTCTTCTTCAAAATATTTTAGCTATTTTGACTTCTGATATTTTCATATTTTAGAATCAATTTATCAATTTCCACTAAGGCAATGGATGATTTTGGTGACTTTGTTTGATTAGTAGTTAGAATCTATAAGTATATTTGAAGGAAATGACATATTTAATATTAATTCTTTTTCATAAAAGTGCTAATTCCTCTTAGCACTTTTTAGGGTTTTTTTTGTACAGTTAATTTTATATATAGTTATTACATTTTTTCAGATACCTGATATTTTGATGCTATTGTAAGTTATATCTTTATATTTTTACTTTCTAATTATTTTTGTTTGTATATAGGAATTTAATTTATTTGTTTGTATTATCTCATTTATGTTCAGCAACCTGGCTACTCGATTATAAATTTTAATAATTTTTCTGTAGGTTACTTTGAATATCCACATGTATGGAAATAATAATAAATGCATTTTCTTCCTTTTCAATTCTTATACATTTTCGTTCTTTTTTTTTTTTATCTTATTGCACTGCTTGAGACCTCCAATACAATATTGGATGCAAGTGGAGACAGGGAGTTATCCTTGGCAAAAGTTTACAATGTATTTTTTCATAAATATTTTAACACCTGTAGAATCTACAGTAATGCTCCCTTTTTCATTCCTGATATTGGTTATATAAGCCTTCCTTTTTACTCTCATGTTTGTCTTGCCAGAGGAATATCAATTAAATGTATGTTTTCAAAAAATAATACTTGGCTTTATTGAGTTTTATTCATCTTATAAAAATTATTCCTTATTTACTTTGTGCCTTTTTTCCCCCTGAATTCTTGTGATTCATGCTATAAGCTTTTAAAAGCATCTATTTTAGACTTTTTATTTTATAATATTCAACTTAAGCTATAAATTTTCTTTTAAGCATAGCTTTAGTTGTATCCTACAGAGTTTTTATATGCTTTATTTTATTATTTGAAGCAAAATATTTCTCCAATTTCCATTGTTATTTATTTTCTGTCCCAAGGCTTATTTAGCTACATTGTTGTTTTGTAGTCAAATATTTGGATATTTGTTTCTAGATGGATTCCACCATGGTTAAAGAATATACTTTGTATGATTTCAAAATATAGAACTCTAGTTAAACAAATATTTTCTTTCAGAATTTCATCTTCTTTTATCTTATGTTGTTTGTGTCAGTCTGGTTGTTGCTCCTTTGAAATTTGTAGAGGTGGCTGATCCTATGGTCTTTTTGGTAATAATTCCATGTTCACTTTAAAAAATAATATAAATATATTCTTATATCCTGGAAGTTTGGGATATAGTGAGATATATATGTGTATGTATACACGCACATATATGTATTACATTTGTTTATTGGATTATAAAAAGTCTTCTATAGCTCAACTGATTTAATATCTTCTTTTATTATCAGTTACTGTGAAAAATATGCTAAAATCTCCAAGTATGATTTTTTTATTTGTTGATATCCTTTTACACATATATTTTGTCTTATGTATATATTTAAGCTTATGTTATTTTCTTATTATGCAAAGACAAATGTATGCCTTTTATAATTTGAATAAAACCTTTAATCTTTATGACATGCCTATATTTTTATTCTTATTTTAGTGTGAGACTATTGGCAATAAATTATCTTTGTTTGTCTGAAAGGTTCTTACCATCATTTTTGGAAAATATAGAACTCCAGCTTAGCAAATATTTTCTTCAGAACCTTGGTCTTCTTTACCTTAGGTTGTTTTGTGTCAGTCTGATTGTTGCTCTTTTGAAATATAATGAGCCTTCTTTTTCTCTAGTTGATTTTAAGATTTTCACTTTGCCTTTGGTTATAGCCGTTTTATTAATGTGTCCTAGCATGAATTTCTTTGTATTCATGGTTATGGTTTTCAGAACCTCTTTGATTTTGGTCTTGAGGTCTTCACTAGATTTTGTGAAATTCTTAGCCTGTAACTCTTCAAACATTTCTTCTGCCCTTTTTTTTCTTTCTCTTCTTTCCTCTTGAGACTTCAGTTATATATATTCTGGAATACACTATTTTTATCCTTTATTTGTTTTCTCTCTGTGAACCAATATACATATTTTCTACTGTATATTTAGTTCACTATTAATTAGTTCTGTTGCAACCGAACTTCTGTTGAACCCATCTATTACAATGATATCAGTTCTAGAATGTTCATTTTACTCTTTTTATAGATTCCAGTTCTCCATCGATTTTTTTCATTAATTTATTAATTTTTATTAATTTATTATTTTTAAAATTAATTTTCCTAAATATATGTACTTTCTTAAAAGTACCTGTCTGATAACTCCAAATTCTGGAGTTACATTGCATATCTGGAGTTTTATTACATTATAGCTCTGTCCCATTTTTCTTTTTTCTCTTTTTAGCTATATGGTCTTTTTTTCTGTCATTTTTAGTTTTATTTTATATCTTCAAAATACATAGGCTTTGGATGATTATATTCCTCCAGATAGAATTCAGTTTTCTTCTGACAGACTAGTCTTCTGGAAAGACTACCTTAATTCCTGAGTAGTCAGGAATTAAGACAGCTTTCTTCTCTTTTATACTTGAGATTATGGAAATCTTGGTTTAACTTTTTAATGTGTTAAATACTTGTTCATTCCTGTTAGGAATTTGCAAATACCTCAAGAGAAAACTTCACACAGAATATTGAGCTCATAAATTCTATGAAACTTTCTGTCCCTAGTTTTGATCTCTCGAATCCATCTATTCCTAGAACTAAAGTTCAAGATGTGGGCCAAATTAATAACACATCAGTCTAATGTCCCTTTTAAAAAAAAGAGTGAATGCCGGGCAATTCCATGGAAGGAATTTAGTATGAGAACTAGTTAACAAAAGTATTAGAAGCATCACAAAGCCAAATAGGGGATGGGAAACCAATCTAGAGATTTACAACAACAGAAAGCTGCATCTACTCCTAGGACAAGGAGAACAGTATAAGGAGATATTTACAGAAGCTAGGAATCAAGTCTATCAGCTAGACATCAGTATGAAAACAAATAGCCCAGAATTAGAATAGGGCTACCAACAAGAATGGGGATCACATGGTACATACAGCCAGTACCAAGAAGAGAGGGAGAAATGTGATTCCTCCCTCTCCCTGCCTGTCACTTATTTTCCATGCATCCTTTAGATTAATCTAACTAGGTATATGGAAAAAGAATCTGAGAAATATAGGATTGGTCTTCTTTGAGGAGAGCAGAGAAACGATGCTAAATGTACCTAAGTGCAAAAACCAAATCTCTGGAAAGTCCCTTTGGAGCTAAGTGCAGGAGAAACTAATAATACTCCACATGATTCTCAGTTCCTGATTTATTCGCTGATTTAAATAATATCTTTAGATAAAAAAGATGAAGGAAGTTAAAAAAATGGCTTTGCCAATTTAAAGATTTCTTAAACAAATATCAAACAACTCTGAAAAAGAGAAATCATGTTATCAGTAGCCAATTTAGTAAGTCTTAACCAAAGATATTTTAAAAATAAAAAGAAATAAAATGGAATAGGATAAATAGAACACATCACAACAGATAGGGACTTGGAGAAAATTGTTCAAAAAGTTTAAAAACTCAACTGCCTCGGTGAGTTATTTGAAGTGGTTTCATTTAACTGAAGAGGAAGAAGACAAGGATAATTTCATTTAAGAACAGCAAATGAAGACCTTTTAAATAACAGCAAAAGAGGAAAGAAGATTAAATCCTCTTGGAAAAAATCCTAAAGTGGCAAGTGAATTGCAAATTTAAATATTCCCCAGCTAGTCAATAAATCCTTACAAATAGGTAGATTGTTCATCAGAATTGAAACAAACCCTTGAACTTTGATTTTCATTAGTCTGGGTACATGTTTTTATAAAGACTTTTAAATTTAGGCCATCACTTGTGTTGTGAACACCGGACAAAAGAAACAAACGACCTCACAGACTCACCTTCTTGTTCTTCATTTTTCTCAGGTGTTCAAAGTGGAGATAACATCAAGTGTTTTTGGTTGGGAAAGTGTCTCTAGTCAAAAGAAGGGCTTAATTTCTGGGAAGGCAATTTTAGTTTGTTTTAAATAGACAATTCTGTGCCCAAAGGACTAGGTGTTCGATCTGAGTGGAGCCAGCTGTTTCTTTTTTAGCTGAGGTCAGAAAACTGTTTCAGGGGAACTAATGGGCCTGGCAGGTGGGAGATGGAGTGAGCATGGAGGTCAGAGTGCTCAGCTTTTAGCCAAAATTGTAATTGCTTGTATTACTAACAGGAGAGTTTATTTTGATATTTTACTGCTAATGAAAGATTTATCATCAGGATCATTTTGGTTTCAAAGAAGGAAAAAAGTAAAATCATGTTCATTAGAGGGTATATTGACCTTTAGTTCTGAAGAGCTCAGAGGTGGGGCTAGAGTCCAATACAGCTGGATTGGAAGGTTTGACAAATCAATCAGGACCTAGTTTCTCCCACTCTGTTTATGCACTCGGGTTTCCTCCTCACAGTCTTCATGCTCTGACTAGCTGGAAAGTTTCCTAGTCACAAAGAGCCTGAAGCAGCTTTTGGAGCCTATATTCACTCTTGGTCTCAGTGGAAAGTAGAAAGAGGCCCTTTCCAGTGACTTCCTGCAAAATCTTTTGAATTTCATTGACTCTTATTGGACAATATATTCTTGAATCAGTCATTATAGCCTAGTGACTAGCTTTGACTTAGGTCAAATTCCACAGAGGTCTATGTAAACACGTGGATTGTAAATGAATGGGAGAATATTTCAGAGGGAAATGAAGGTACTTAACAAAAAGGATAGAAGGATAGAAGGTGGTTAAACACACCACAACAAAAACAAACATCTTCTTTACTTGATGGGCAGGTCCACTTAGCTATCAGTCTTCCCGATGTAAAATAAGTTTTTTTTTGTTTTGTCTGTTTTCCCAGTTCTCTTTTCTTGTTACACTTTTAATGGATTATATAGCTTTAGGAAAGTGTGTTGAATGTATTGAAAGAATGTATTGAAAGTGAATATTTTGCTTTAGGGAAAGGAATAAGAGCTTAGCACATACCACACGCACAAGCATGTCTTAGAAAATGGCTGGAAACCTTTGCTAAGTTAGCTGTGTCTTTCAATTCCTATCAGGTGAGTCCCCCACATTAAGCAGGATCTTTCTTCTGGAAAAGTCTCACATCCCCTATAGGATTCCTGTGGATCTTGTATAAAGCCTGAAAGAATTGTCCTGTCTCAGCTGCCCATAGTGTGAAACACTGAAGGAAAGCTAAAGAAGGAGGCTTTGAGCTCAGGTTCAAATGCGTTTAGGCCTAAGTCTGAACCTCTTAAGCATTTCGCTTCCCCACCCCGCCCCTACTCTTAGACACACACGCCATGTCCAGGGTAATCAGAGTAGTCTGTTGCAGTTAGGAGACTAACTCTTGAGCAGCTGATAACTAACTACCTCACTGTGTGATTTTAAGTTTGAAGCCAAAACACTGGTGTCTGCTGACCCTGATTAAAATTAGGAACTCCTCTCTTTCACTCTCTCTCTTACTCTGGTATAGCTTTCATTTTTGCTTTTGATTTTTTTTCTGTTTCTCTGTTGTGAGACTTGCATATGAGGAAAATGGGACAGAAGGTAATGGAAAAAAAACGTTCAAGACTAAAATGTTTTCATTGCTAACTAGAGAAGCTTTTGATTAGAAAACTTGTGGGTACCACATTTTCATTGACAGATTTCTGAAATCATTTTACCTTAAATTTTCTCCAACATCAGTTTTTACTCTAGTTGCCATGGCCATTTGAGGAGGTATAATAGAGTCAGTAAAAAAGGACATTTTGTCTATCAGAAACTAGATATCTTGTCACCTAGTTTAAGCCTATCAGTATAAGGGAGCAAGTTCTGTGGTGTGCCAATCTTAGGCCTCTCCTTGTGAGGGCACTCAGTATTTCAGTTTCTTCAGTTCAGTTTCTGTTTCTCTAATGATTATTTTTTTTAATTTTTCACTAAGTTGAGTGATATAACAGTGTCATTTCATGATTCAAAAACTGACTCCAACGATCTATTATATATCAAGTAGTTACATATTTTTCCCTCTTTCAACATCAGAATAAAGAAATTATGCTGGGATTATTTTTGGCTGGATTGTACCCCTTTGTTCTTTCCCCACGCTATGTTCCTCCCCTTAAGCTAATGAAATTCTGAAAGCCTCTTATTGAAATAAGCAACGGGGCATTGTCATTCAAAGCTCAAAGTGAGATCATGGAGCTCTTGGACCTTGGACCTTGAAGAAAGTCTTACTTATTTTAAAGGCCTGTACTTTTTCAAAAAGAGAAAAACTAAGAAAATCTTTTCACAAATCTTATCTTTCATTGCTGACTATCCAAGGTATTTCACTTTAATTCTGACTTGTGCACTTTTCTTTGCTCTCCTTAACACACTTTAGAAAGCTAGATGTTGTGCCTCCCAGGTATAGCATTTTGTCCAGCCCTGCAGAGCTTTGATACCAATTAACTTGACCTCTCCCTTCCTATAAAAAGCAGCATGCATGGGTCACTGTGAGAAGAGCTGAGAAAGAGGCAGAAAAGGCACACCAGGTACCCTTCTATTCCACTGAGGGAGGGTCCATGTGAGTATTCTTTCTAGAAATTATGGAAAGTCTCCCAAAGAGACAAACCATGACCATAAGTCTTCTTACCTGGGAAGGAAACACTTCCACATTCATTTTCATCTCTGCCATTGAACTATCATGCCCATGGACACAAGTCTTGGAATCAATTAGTACAATGGGGCTCTATACAGCATGATGTGGGCTAAGAAATGGGCAAGAGATTAAAGAACACTGAGGTTAAGTAGCAGGGGTGGGGTGTGGAAGAAGAAATCTTTGGCAAACTGAGTTTTAAAAAATTTACTAACTACTTTTTTTTCACTTTTAAAAAACTATTATTTTAGAGCAGAATTTTAGGTTTACAATAAAATTAGGAGGAAGCTACAAAGATTTCCCATATATATTCTCTTCCCCCACATATTCATAGCCTCCCTCATTTATCCACATTAACTCACCAGAATGGTACTTTTTTTTTTTAACCAAGGAGAAACTATATTTGACATCATAATTACCCAAAAGTCTGTAGTTTACCTAAGAGTTCAATCTTGGTTTGCCATTCAATGGGTTTAGATGAATATATAATTATACACAACACACACAATGCACACAACATAACACATACATAATTATGATATATATATATAACATAAACAAGAAAATTTTCACTGCCTAAAAGTTCTCCCAAGTCTGTCTCTTCCCCCAGCTACCCTCTCTCCAATCACTTATCTTTTCTCATGTAGTAAGCACTTAAATCATATTTTGACTTTTTGTTTGGTTGTTTTGGGTTTTAAATTTTATAATTTTATTTTTTCAGTTACAGTTGACATATAATATTATAGTAGTCAGGTAAAAACACAGTGGTTAGACATTATAAAAACTTATAAAGAGATCGTTCAATAAGTTTAATGCCCATTTGACACCATACATAGTTATTACAATACTACTGACTATATTCCCCATGCTATACTCTATATCCCATGACTTTTGTAACTACCAATTTGTACTCTTAACCTTTCCCACTTCACTTATTCCCATAACCCCTAATCTGACAATTATCAAAATGCTCTCTGTATTATGAGCTTGTTTCTGGTGTTTGTTTTTCCCATTCTTTAGATTTCTCATATAACATTTGTCTTTCACTGATTGACTTACCCCACTCAGCACGATACTCTCTAGGTCCATCCATGTTATTGCAGATGACACGATTTCATTCTTTTCAATGTTTGGGTAATATTCCTCTGTATATATGTACCACCTTCTTCTTTATCCATTCATCCATTGGTGGATACCCAAGACACCACCAGATCTTGGATACAGGAAATAATGCTGTAATGAACATATTGATTCACATGACACTTTAAAGTAGAGCTTTGTGTTTCTTTTGAAAAAACTTTAGAAGTGAAATAACTAGATCCTTCCTTGTCTCTTGTTATAACCTCTGTTTTAAAGTCTATTTTGTCTGGTATAAGTATTGCAACACCAGATTTTTTCTGTTTGTTTTCCATTTTTATGAAATATCTTTTTTCATCCCTTTACTTTCAGTTTATGTGTGTCTTTATTTTTTCTTCTTCATAAAGAAGACCCTCTAACATTTCCTGTAATACTGGCTTGATGATGATGAAATCCTTTAACTTTTCCTTGTCTGGGAAGTTCTTTAGGTGTCTTTCAATTCTACATGATAGCTTTGCTGAATAGTATCTTGGTTATAGGTCCTGACTTTTCATTCTCTGTGAATATTTTGTGCCAATCCCTTCTGTCCTGCAAAGTTCCTGTTGAATAATCAACTGACAGTCTTATGGAGCTCCCTTGTAGGTAACTAACTACTTTTCTCTTGTTGTTTTTAAAATTCTCTCTTTGTCTTTAACCTTTAGGATTTTAATGGTGATGGGTCTTGGTGTGATTCATCTTTATTTGGAACTCTCTGTATTTCCTGGGCTTGTATGTCTATTTCCTTCACCAGGTTAAGGAAGTTTTCAGTCATTACTTCTTGAAATCAGTTTTTAACTTGCTCTCTCTCTTCTCCTTCTGGTAGCCCTGTGATGTGAATGTTGTTATGATTGACATTGTTCCAGAGACCTCTTATACAGTTTCTCACATTTTTTTATTTTTTTTCTTGTTGCTTTCTGATTGTTTTCTGCTACTTTATCTTCTAAATCACTGATTTGGTCCTCTGCTTTGTCTAATATATTTTTAATTCCTCCTAAGTTATTATTCAGTTTAGTTATTGTATTCTTCATTTCCAACTGATTCTTTTTATGTTTCTGTCTCTTTGTAAAAGTTCTCACTAAATTAATCTACTCTTCTAAGTTCGTTGAGTGTCCTTATAATCAGTGTTTTTGAACTCTGCACCTGGTAGATATATTTGTCTCCATTTTGTTTAGTTCTTTTTCTGGAACTTCGTTCCATTCTTTAATTTGAGACATGTTTCTTTGTCTCCCCATTTTGGCTGCCTCCTTGTGTTTGTTTCTATGTATTAAGTAGGACTATGTCTCCAATCTTTAGTTGAGTGGCCTTAGGTAGTAGGCATGCTGTGGGTCCCAGTGGCACAGTCTTCCCTCATCACCTGAGTGGGTGATCCAGGTATATCCTTTGTATGGGTTGTGTCTGCCCTCCAGTCAGCCTTTGTTGCTGTTTGCTTATCAATGGGAAGGATTGACCCTCGGCTGATTGGTTGTTGATGACTGGCCATGACCAGCGGAGGAGCTGTTGTGCAGGGGCTTACTCTACAGAGCAGGATTTGCTTTAGCAGGGCTCTGGTGCTAGCTCTATCTTTGGGTGTGACATCCTCAGATGTGACCCCAGTTGGGCTCCAACTTAGACCAAACCAGTCCACTGGGTGTGCAGACTGGGGTCTCCTGGCAGGGGCCCTCCTATAAGCCAAGCTCGTCTGCAGCCTATGTCCTGCCTGGAGCCACTTGGCATGAGGCACCAAGCGATACACAGATGGCCGCCGCCCACACTGAACTTGTAAGTGTCTTGAGAAGCCAAGACACAAACCAAATACAGCTGCCCCAGTTTCAGGCTTGGGGCTGCTCAGAAAGAGGTACAGGGCATGCTGAGGCCAAATGGTGCTTGTTTACTTTTGTAAACCTTTGAGATATTTTATGAAAGTCCTCAGCATAAGCCAAGACAGGATATTTGTATGAAAAGCTACCAGAAGTGGCTCGAGTGAGCTGGAACATTGGGAGAGATGCAGTCTCAGAGAATCTCCAGGAAGGGCGACCAGTGTTAGCTATGTTGACGGAAACTCAGATATGTGCCAGCCTGGGTCCACAAGCTGGGAGAGGGGAGAACTCAACAAAGGAACAATGCCCTCTGCCAACACTTCTGTAGAGGAGAAAGCTGAGCTTCCAGCCCTCGCCCTGAAGCCAGACAACTCAGTTCCTCCCCGTATGTCCCTGGTGACTTTCAAGCTACTGCTCCAGAGCTGAAGCTCAGAGTGAGCAAGTCTGTCAGCAGTAAGTTCTCACATCAGCTCCTTATTAAGAAAGCCTGCCATTCTCTCAGCCTTTCATCTCACTCAGCCACAATCTCCACTGGTTTTCACAGCCAAAAGTTATGGAGATTTCTCTCTTCTCTCTCTCTCTCTCTCTCTCTCCTCTTCTCTCTCTCTCTCTCTCTTTTCGGCGAGGCAACCCTTAGGTGACCTTACAGATTGCAAGGACCTTGTCAGCTTACAATCCCTTATTTTTTTTTTATGCCTCCAGCACCTAGTCTTCCTAGGTGATCTCCCATCCAAGTACTAACCAGGCCCGACCCTGCTTAACTTCCAAGATCAGATGGGATTCGGGCTTGTTCAGGGTAGCATGCCCATAGACAAGATTTCTCTTTCCAAACACTGGATTTCTGTGCCGGGGAGCCTGGTGTGGGGCCAGTACCCATTACTCTTCTGGGGAGATCTCCACAGACGAGATATTTTTCCTGATTCTCTACCACCACATGTGGGTGTGGGACCAGCTCATTTTATGTCTCCATGTCTCCTACCAGTCTTGAGGTGGCCTCTTCTGTGTGTCCCCAGCAGTAGGACTTCTGTTCAACTAGATTCAGGTGATTTGCAATGATGGCTCTTCTGTAGTTCAGTTGTAATCTTGAGGTGGTTGTGAGTGGAGGCAAAAACAGGCTTTACCTACTCCACCATCTTGACTGGCACTTTCTGACACACTGATTCTTGCTGTGCCTACTATGTCCTTCAGAAAACAATACCCTTTCAAAGAAGTTCTGTGGCAAGATGAAAGAAGATTATGTGAGGTATAAAAGCCAACATTTGGATCTCAGAAAGAATCTCAGTGATCAGGTCCAGTATCTGTCCTTGTGCCTAGAGTGAAAGCTTCTAAGACATGTGAAATTTTCATAAGCCCAGTCAGTACTCAGTATACAGCCTTATCAAATAAAAATTTTTGTGTGTTGTTGGATGAGGTACTTCAGTTAGATTTAAGACAAATCTCACTTTTTCTTTCCTGAGGTGTTTTTCTAGTGTTATTATTGAGACATAGAGAGCCAACACTTTGCAAACCATGGTTTTAAAACTCAGAAAGCAGACTATTTCTGGAGTCCGGTTGGTTCAGTGCATGGTCAGCAAGTTGAAAAGGATTCCCAAGTGTGGTTTCTTCCTGAAGTCATTTTCTTCTTTTAACACGAAACGTTCTGACTTTTCACTCTTTTATTAGCCTCAGATTCCAGGCAGCTTAGTTTTCAACAGTCCCCTCTGCCTCAGATTTTTCATGTAAAGAAAACAAAGACAGCTTTGCACAATGCCCTATATGTAAAGGAATCAGCAACCTATTTAAAACAAAGGCTAAAATTCTGCCATGACACAGAGTAATGAATGGATGAAAAAACAAAACTCAACATATGCTGCCTTTCAGGAGGCATATTGCAGCTCCAAAAACAAATATAGACTCAAAGTGAAAAGGTGGAAAATGATATTTCAAGCAAATGGCTTTCAGAGAAAAATGGAAGTAGTGGTACTAATAATGGATGAACTAGACATCGAAATAAAAAAAATGTAAAGAAAGATACTGAGGAACACTTCACAATGGTAAAGGGAATCATGCACCAAGAACACATAACACTTATTAATATCTATGTTCCCAATCAGGGAGCCCCAAAATATGTAAAAGCAATTACTAACAGAACTAAAGGGAGAAATAGACCAAAACACTATCATAGTAGGGGGACTAAATACTCCACTGTCAGATATGGACGGATCATACAAACAGAAAATCAATAAGGATATAACATCCTTAAAAGACACATTGGACCAACTGGACACAATTGACATTTACAGAGCCTTACATCCCAGAACAGCTGCTTATACATTCTTCTCTAGTGCACATGGAACATCTCAAAAATCGACCACATACTGGGACACAGAAATAGTCTCAACAAATACATGAGGGTTGAAATTATACTAAACATATTTTCTGATCATAATGCTTTGAAAATAGAGATCATCTGTAGAAAGAAATCAGGAGGAACCACAAATACATGGAGATTAAACAACGTGCTACTGCAGAATAACTGGGTCAGGGAAGAAATAAAAAGAGAGATCAAGAGATACATAAAAATGAATGATAATGATAGTACAACATCAAACTTTAGGGACATGGCAAAGTGGTCATAAGAGGAAAGTTCATATAATTACTGGCCTATCTCCAAAAAGAAAACAAGCCAAATAAACAACGTAACTCTTCATCTAAAAAAACTAGAAAAGGAAGAACAAGTGAAGCCTAAAGTCAGAAGGAAAGAAACAATCAAACTTAGAGCAGAAATTAATGAAATTGAAAACAAACAAACAAACAAGTGATAGAAAAAAATAAATGTAACGAGGAGCTAGTTCTTTGAGAAGGTTAATAAAATTGAAAAACCCCTGGCTAGACTCACTAAAGCAAAAAAGAGAAAAGGACACGAATCAACTAAATCAGGAATGAAAGAGGAGAAATTACACTGACATTGCAGAAAACAAAGGATCATACAAGAATATTATGAAAAAGTATATAAAACCACATTTAGTAACCTAGAAGAAATGGACCAGTACTTAGACAAATACAGTCTTCTTAGACTGAATCAAGAAAGAACTGGAAAATCTAAATAGATTTATCATCAAAAACGTACCAAAAAGTAAAAGTCCAGGACCAGATGGCTTCACCAGTGAATTCTAACAAACATTCAATGAAGATTTAATACCTATTCTCCTCAAACTCCTCCAAAAAAAATTGAAGAGGAGAAAACACATTTTATGAGTCCAATATTACTCTGATACCAAAGTCTGGTAAAGATAACACAGAAAAGAAAACTACAGACCAATATTTCTCATGAACACAGATGCAAAAATCCTAAATAAGATACTAACTAACCGAATACAGTAACATTTTGAAAAGATTATACACACGATCGAGTGGCCTTCCATTCCTAGGGCACAGGAATAGTTCAATATATGCAAATCAGTTCATGTGATACACCACATAAACAAATTAAAAAAATAAGAATCATATGATCATATCAATAGATGCAAAAAAAAGTCTTTGACAAGATACAGCATCCATCTTTGAACAAAACACTTCATAAAATTGGTATAGAAGGAAAGTACCTTAATATAATAAAAGGCCATCTATGACAAACCCTCAGCCAACATTATACTTAATAGTGAAAAACCTTCCCTCTAAGATCAGGAACAGGCAAGGCTGTCACTATTGCCACTTATTCAATATAACATTGGAGGTCCTAGCAAGTGCGATTAGACAAGAAAAGATATAAAAGGCATCCAAATAGGAAACGAAGAAGTCAAACTGTCACTATTTGGGATGACATGATTCTCTATATAGAAAACCCTAAAGACTCCACAAGAACACTACTAGAAACAATAAGCAAATATAGGAAAGTTCTGGATAAAAATCAACATTCAAAAATCCATAGCATTCCTATACTCTAATAATGAAGCATCAGAAAAAGTTGGAAAAAATATTCCTTTTGCAATGCAAAAAAGAATAAAATACCTAGGAATAATTTAATGAAAAATGTGAAGAACCTATATAATGAAAACTAAAGATCCTATTAAAAGAAATCAAAGAAGATACAAAGAAATGGAAAGATATTCTGTGTTCTTGGACTGGAAGAATCAACATAGTTAAAATGACCATATTACCAAAAGCATTATACAGATTTAATGCAATCCCCATAAAATCCCATTGGCATTTTTTAAAAGAAATGAAACAAAAAATCATCAGACTTGTATGGAAGCACAAAAGACCTTGACTTGCCATAGCCATCCTGAAAATAAAGAATGGGGCTAGAGGCATCACTCTGTCCCACTTAAAATTATACTACAAAGTGACTGTAATCAAAATGGCATGATATTAGCAGAATAACAGACACACAGACCAGTGGAACAGAATCTAGAGTCCAGAAGAAAACCTATATTTATAGGGGCAAACAATTTTGACAAAAAAAGCCAAAAGCATACAGTGGAGAAAGGAAAGCCTCTTCAATAAATGATACTGGGAAAACTGAAAAGGCCATCTGCAAAAGAATGAAACTAGACTTGTCTACCACTACATATCAAAATCAACTCAAAATGGATTAAGGACTGAATATAAGACCTGAAACAATAAAATGCATACAAGAAATCTCAAGGACTTGGACTTAAAGAGGATTTTATGAATTTGACCTCAAAAGCAAGGGAAGTAAAAGCTAAAATAAATGAATGGACTACATCAAACTAAAAAGCTTCTGCTCAGCAAAAGAAACATCAACAGGTAAAGAGACAACCATCTGAATGGGAAAATATATTTGCAAGCAATGCCTCCGATAAGGCCTAATATCCAAAATATACAAAGAACTCATATGACTCAATAACAACAAAAAACAAACATCCAATCAAAAATGGGCAGAGACCTGAATAGACACTTCTCCCTAGAGGATGTATAAATGGCCAATAACATATGAAAAGATGCTCAAATCGCTAGCTATTAGGGAAATGCAAATCAAAACCACAATGAGATACATCTCACACTGTTAGAATAGCTATAATCAACAGGACAAGTAATAACAAATGTTGGAGAGGTTGTGGAGAAAAAGGAACCCTTATACTACTGGTGGTACTACAAATTGGTTGCCACTATGGAAAACAGTATGGAGGTTTCTCAAAAAACTAAGAATGATCTATCATATGATCCAGCAATCCTTCTACTGGGTAGTTACCCCAAAGACTGGAACACCCATATCCAAAAATATATTTGCACACAGATGTTCATAGCAGCATTATTCATAGTGGCCTGGACATGGAAGCAACTGAAGTGTCTTACAAAAATAATTAGCTAAAGAAGGTGTGGTATATACAATTGAATATTACTCAACCATAAGAAGAGGTGAAATACTGCCATTTGTGACAACAAGGATGGACCTCGAGATAATCATACTAAGTGAAATAAACTGGACAGAAAAAGTTGAAAATCACATATCACTTATATGTGGGATATAAACCTAAAAGCAACAAATGAGCAGGACAAACAAACAGACTCATGGACATGGACTATAGGCTAGTGGTTACTAATCTAGCGGGGGAAGAGAGGAGAATGACAGAGTAAAAAGGGTCAAATATAGGGTTTGGGGAGGGTGAAGTGGGTAAAGGGGATCAAATACATGGTAGCTGAAGGAAACTGGACTTTGGGTGGTAAACACACAATAGAATATATAGATGTCAAATAATATACACCTGAAAATTATATAATTGTATTAACCAATGTTACCTCAATAAACTTAATTAAATAAATAAATAAAATAAAAATAAAATTCTGCCATGAATGAACCTAGATCCTTGGATTTGACCTGACAAATATCTCCTTCTCTTTCCTCCATTCCCACTTTTGTCCGACCCCACCACCTTAATGGCTCCAAGGATATTTCATTTCCCATATGTCACCTTTAATCTCTGGTCTAATAATTGATACATGTTTTCTAAAATCTAAACATATGAAACAACACAAAATTTCCAAAAACACTTTGCAAACCCTAAGAAGAAAGAAAAGGAAAAGAAAAGAAACATGGAAACACACAAAACAAAAAAATCATACAGATTTTATTCTTTATTCAACCCTTTGTTTATTCAACGAACATTTATTAAATACTCACTAAGTGCCAGCATCTGGATATTTGATGATGAGCTGTACAGAAGCTCCTGCTCCCATGAACTTATGGTCTAACAGTAGTTTGGTCTAACAAGGTTTATATTGCAAAGGTTTGTGAATTTCTCATAGTGCCTAGCTTCCAGGGATCCAAATTCCTTTTCACTTCCAAACACTTTCTAAGAAAAACAGCAAACAAACAAACAAAAAAAATCAGGAGGAAAATGCTCTTCCATGATTTGGAATCTAATCCTAAGTACCCAAGAGTTTCTGACTATGATTCTCCTCTACGATCCTCCAATATAGTCCTCATCACTTTTCATTGTTAACCACAGAGCTGCCACATCCTGGAGCTTACACATCTGGAGGGGTGGGAGGACTGTTCTACATGTGAGCTACAAATTTGGACCTTTATAATCAACTCAATTGCCACTTAGAATCAGGGCCACTAGCTCTGAGTAAAGGAGATGCTTAGATTCACAAAAAGGAGGATTTGAGGTTGGAAAGAACAAAAGAGAATTCAGTTTTAAGGGAAATAAGCAAAACTAGACCTTAGAACCAATTCTTTGAGTTTTATTTCATTGTGTGTATGTGCATGTACATACATTAAGGTAGCTAAGACACTAATAGAAATCATATACATTTTCCTATTTTATATTGTGCACTGACATTTTAGAATAATATATATGTATATATATGTGTGTGTGTGTGTGTGTGTGTATATATATATGTATATATATATATATATATAACTTTATAAACCATGCATAGTGGATAAAATCTGGAAAGGTATTATTTCTGAATTTCATAGTGCTCATCTTCCTAGACCACACTGGCTACATAAGCTTTTATTTTAAATATCTAAGATATTCTGGGTATTTAAAACTATGAGAGGACTGGGAATTGGGAGCTAGGAGATAATTAAACTTGGAATTTTAAGCACTAGGACAAGTAAAAAAGTCATGATTCTAGTTCACACCTAAACAAGGCAATTTTGAGGGTACCAATAATAAGTTCTAGAGAGAAGATTGTTCCAGGAAATAAAAACTGAAGCAACTGACTAATTACTCAGAGAACAGGTTATAATTCCTATCACCCAAGATTTGGGGAATGGATGTTGTTCTTGGCCAAATAATAAAGGGTCCATCCAATTTCTTGAAGTCTCTGGGCAGACAATTTCCCTTTGTATAAATATAATGAAAAAACAATGAATTTGTAGTTTGAGATAATGGTAGTACGAACTGAGGCAGATTAATGAGGTATTTGCATCTTCTATAGGTTTAAGCATGGCTTCCTTTATCCATTTATCAATTGTCTCTAATTAGTAACTTAAGAAGATTCATATTTTGTCACCCTAATATCAAGCCAGAAGAACTATTCTATTGTGATAGTACCAGTGATGTGTCAGAGTAGACTGCAGATAACTCATGACAGCAAAAAAGTTAAAGATCCCAGAGTGGATGTTAAAGAAAAGATATTGCATCAAAAATCATTTTAAAAAAATTTTATTAAGCCTATATTTTTTTCTTTTTTTGTATAGTGAATATTTGCTTCTTATGAAATTTAAAAAAAATTGAGAAGAGAAATTGACAAATGTCACTATCGTAGAGATGAGAAGTCTGGTGATAGAACTCACAAGCTTCTAACTTAAGAATGGATTGAAGTAACTATAGGTGTTTACTTTGGAGAAGAAAAAACTTAGAAGACCATGAACATTTCTTTATAATATAAAAAGGCCAGTGATGTGAAATAGGATTAGATTTAGTCTATGTCAACTCAGAGAACTGACCTCAGGCAAGCAACTCATTATCAAAGACTAACTTTCTAATAATCAGTGTTGTTCTGTAATGGACCAGAATAAGAGTCCCAGGGTAGTGGCGAGGTACCTGTTACTAGAGGAATCCAAGATGATGAATGAACTTTCGTAGTGGAGTGTGATAAAAGAAAATTAAGAATGGTTATAAATTAGCATTCTTTCTATACTAAAACTTTTATATCTTATATCATTTAACACCTGCATCAATGAAGTGGAAATTATTTTTCTCAGTTTATACATGAAAACATTGATGCAAGAGAATGAAGTCACTTGACTAAGGTAACACAGCTAGAAAGTGATAAGCCAAGAGTAGAAATCCTGCTCTACTGGTCTTTCCAAAATGTTTGCTTCTGAGATAGAAGGAAATAAATGAGGAGTTCGTCTAGTTGTATGTAACTATGCTGCCTAATAAGTCATTCTCTATGTCTATAATTTTGAAACCCTGCAATTAATACGAGCTGACTCAGATTTAATGCTGGCCTTTTTTACTTGTTAAAAGAACATTAGCAATTTATTTATCTTCTCAGTGCCTGTTTCTTCATCCTTAAACTGGAATAACAGTCATGGTTATCTTGTAATTAAGGTGTAAAAAAAAAATGGCCACATGGAAAATACTCAACACATTTCAGATATCATTGTTAATATATTCATTGGGACTTTAAAAAACACTTGTTTTCAATACATTTTAACATCTAATATAAAATAAAAAATACCTAATCACAGATCAACATCTATCTATCTGATTAATGTTTGTGTATTCTCCTGAAGGCTCTGGGACCATGCTTTCTTACTATATTCACTCTACCACTACCCAATAAAAGGTATGCTAGAGTTGGGAGAATTGATCCAAATTTATTGGCTGTCAACTTTATGGTCCCCCACTCCATGTTCCAGGACTAGCCATGATGCCCCTTCTTTCAATTCCAGAATAAATCCTGTCCTAAGTGGGTAGCCAAGCTTTAACCATGTTATTAAAGACAACGACCCATTGGGCTTTCTGAGGTGGCCTGACATCCTCAACTGCTCAACCTTTAGAACTTGGCTATACTGGTTTCCAACCCCATTTGATGATGCTGCAATTCTGTATAACTCTATTCTCTTTCTATGTAGGTTGAACACCTTACTTTAGGTTAACCAAAATGAGATGAGAAGGCTATTAAGGCAAGTTGGTCACCCACAGCTATGACTTGCCCCCTGCTTGATGCTAAACAGCTGAGGTGGGAGGAATATTTTGCTAACATGTATTCCAATGCTTCCTCTATGTAAGGAACTGCACTAAGCATTCTACAAAAGGAATCTTATTCTCGTCTCACGACAACTCTTCAAGATAATACTAAGTAGCCTCAGTTATAGATGAGAAAATTAATGTTTATAGAGACAAAGTAACTTGACTAAGGCTGCATAGCTACTACAAGACAGAATGTGTTGTATTTGAGGGCAACTCTGACCCTAAAGTTCAAATTTTACTTTGTCATTTGGTGACTGTTCTTGATTCAGAAACTGCTTAGAATCTGGGTGGGAAACTTTGGGGGATAATTAAGGCTTATGGATAGTATTACATAATAATTCAAAATAAATAAAACTTTATTGAATTCCGTGGGAGAAATACATATATATTTAGCATTATTGAAACATTTTTACCTTAATATAGATGAATAATAGAGGCTTACTTCTAATGAGCTGTCCTGAAATGGATAGATTTCAAAAGCAGTTTTTATTCTCTTGAATCTCAGTCACAGCATAGATGGCACTCAGGTTCAATACGCACTTAAGGACACTATGATTTGAATTTCTCCACTATACTCTAATGGTGACAATCCCCTCAGTCATCACAGCATCTCTTCTATTTCCCTACATAACACTGAGCTCCTAGAATAATTTGTAGTTAACTGTCTCAGAATTGTGATATCATCTCAGCCAATACAAGTGATTTTTCTAGGAAGTTAAGTGCATGTCAATTGACTCAAAGAGAATAAGCAAGAATGCAAAACTGGCTAAATGATGCATTTGTATCAGTCACTCTATATAAAATAAATAGCATGTTTGTATACTTTGCTTTTTAAAAATGTTTAAATATTTTTAAACATTTTTAATTATAACACACAATATTATATTAGTTTCAGGTGTACAGCATAGTGGTTACACATTTATACAATTTAAGAAGTGATCATTCTGATAAATTTAGTACCCACCTGATGCCATACATAGTTATTACATTACTTACTCTAGTCTCTAATGCTATAATTTACATCCCCATGACTATTTTGTATCTACTAATTTGTTTCTTAATCCCATTCCCTCAACCCATTCACCATCTGTTCTCTGTATCTATGAGTTTGTTTTTGTTTTGTTTGATCATTGACTGTTTTTCAGGTGCTACATATAAGTGAAATTGTATGGTACTTGTCTCTTTATGTCTGACTTATTTCACTTAGTGAATATGGTGAGATTTCATTCTATTCTTATAGCTGACTAATATTCTGTCGTATATATGTACCATTTTTTTAATCCATCTATTGATGAATACTTCCATATCTTAGCTACTGTAAATAATGCCACAATGAACATATGGATGCACATGCCTTTTTTGAGGTAGTTTTTGGGTGCCTTCAAAAAATACCCAAAAGTGGAATTGCTGGGTCTTTCTTTATCTCTTATTACAGTCTTTGTTTAAAAATATATTTTGCCTGGTGTAAGTATTGCTACCCAAGGTTATTTTTGGATTCATTCTCATTATATATATATTTTTTCATCCTTTTATCTACAGTCTGTGTGTATCTTTAGATCTGAAGTGAGTATCTTATAGGCAGCATATGTAAGGGTCTTGTTTTCTTATCCATTTATCCACCTTATCTTATGATTGGAGCATTTAATCCATTTTTATTTAAAGTAATTATTGCTAAATATATAGTTATTTCCACTCTATTATTCATATTTTATCTTTTTCTTCTTCTTCATCCTATTCCTCCTCCTCCTCCTCCTCTTCCTCTTCCTCCTCCTCTTCTTCTATGTCCCTTTAAAATTTCTTGTAATACTGGCTTGGTGGTGATGAATACTTTTAGGTTTTTTTTTTTTTTTTAATGTGTCCTCCAAGTCTAAATAATGGCTTTGCTGGGTAGAGTAACCTTGGTTGTAGGTCTTTTCTTTCCATCACTTTAAATATTTTGTACCTTTTCCATCTGGCTTGAAAGTTTCTGTTTAGAGATCAGCTGATAGTTTTATGGGAGCTCCTTTTTAAGTAACTAACTGCTTTTCTCTTGCTGCTTTTAAGAGTCTCTCCTTGTCTTTCACCTTTGGTATTTTAATTACTATGTGTCTTGGTTTGAACTTCTTTGGTTTCATTTTGTTCATGACTCTCTGTACTTCCTGGGCTGGTATGTCTGTTTCTTTCACTGGGTTAGGGAACTTTCTTAGTCATTATTTCTTTAAATAGGTTTTAATTTCTCTCTCTCTTCTCCTTCTGGTTCCCTAATTTCTGACGGGTTCTTTTTTGTTTTCTATCTCTGTTTTTGTTTTCTATTTCTTTGTTGAAGTTCTCACTGAGATCATTGAGCATCCTATAACCAGTGTTTTAAACCCTACATCTAGTAGATTGCTTGTCTCCATTTTATCGAGTCCCCACCCCACCCCAGGAGCTTTTGTTCTTTTTATTATTATTATTATTTGAGACATGTTTCTTTGTCTCCCCATTTTGGATGCCTCTCTGTTTGTTTATGTGTTAGGTAGAGCTGCTATGTCTCTCAGTATTAGTAGAGTGGGCTTATATAGTAGGTGTTCTGTGGGGCCCAGTGACAGTCTTCCTGGTGACCTGAGCCATGTGCTCTAGGTATGTCATTTGGTGTAGGTTGTTTATGACCTCCTATTGTAGTTGAGATTTGGTGGTTGCTTGCACATTAATGGAAGGGATTGACTCTCAGGCCGACTGAATGTGAGGACTGGCCATGACTACAGTGAAAGAGTTATTTTGCAAGGGCCGAACTTTCAAAGCAGGCTTTGCTTTAGCAGGGCTCTGGTGCCTGCAGAGTCTGTCACCTGGGTGTGTTGTTTGTGGTGGTGGTTGGGTGGTACTTCTAGCATAGTCCGAAGCTGACTATCAGGTTTGCTAGATTATGGGCCTCTTGGGAGGGGCTCTTTTGTACACCAAGTTCAGTTGCTCCTGTGTCTTGCTCAGAGCCGCTTCATATGAGCTACAAAGTGATTTGCAAGTGGGTGCCACTGTGCTGGGCGTGGAGGTGCCTGGAGAGGCTAAACTGTGAACTGAGGCCAGCTGCTGCTAGTTCCAGGCTTGGGGATGCTTAGCAAGAGTTACAGGGCACACCAAGGCCAGATGCTGCTTGTTTGGGGTTTTTGATCACTTGAGACACTTTAGGAAAGTCTGTAGCATATCTCAAGACAGGCTATTTGTATGGAAAAGCCACTGGAAGGAGCTTGGATGTGCCTGAAAGTTGGGCAGAATGTGGTCTCAGGGAATTACAAGTGGGGCAAAATGTGGAGGCCAGGTTGATGGAGGCTTAGATATGGCAACTACCTGCATCTGTGCATTAGTTGGGGAGTGGAGGGGACTCAACAAAGGAAAAATGGCTTCTGTCAGCTCTTCTCTCTAGGAGAAAGCTGCCCCGCCACTCTTTGCCCTGAAGTCACACAATTTGTTTCTTCCCTAGGGCATTTCAAACAGCTACCCTGGTGCTGGATCTCAGAGTGAGTGAGTCCATCTGTTCATAAGCCCTTTAAGAGTAGCACATGGTATTCCAGCCACCCTCCATATCACTCAGACACAATCTCCACTGGTTTTCACAACCAGAAATTATGGGGACCACTCTTTTTAGTAGTAGACCCCAGCCTGGGGAGATTGTTGTGGGGCTGAGGCCTCTTGTTCCTTAGGGAGGACAGTCAAGATATCTCTCCTAATTTTTAACTGTGACACATGGGTATAAGATCAGCTCATTTCATATCTCCATCCCTCCTACCAGCATCAATGTGGCTTCTGTATATCCTTAATTATAGGACTTCTGTTCAGCTTTACTTCAGGTTGTTCTCAATGATGGTTGTTCTGTAGCTTAGTTGTAATTTTGATGTGTTTTGGGGAGGAGGTGAGCACAGAGTTTACCCACTCCACCATCTTGACTGGATGCCTATTCAGTATACTTTGAAGGGTTGTTTACAAAGGGACTAAGAACAAATGCGCCAGCTGTGTTTAAAGGAACTACAAAAGATAGTGCAGTAATCATGCTAAACAGCAAGGAATCTAGGTCTACTCTTAGTTCCAAAAAGATGAAGAAACAAAGTAGTTACTAGACTCTAGTAGAGAATACGTTCTTGAAAGGAGCTGAGCCCTTCAGTTCCAGAATGCAGGTGACCTTAGTAAACCTTGCTGGGAGAGAGATACAAGGATTAACATCTTGGACTTATTCTTCTTCCACCTTCTTATTTCAAACTAGAACACCCGAAGCCATAGGAGAACAAGAGAATTGTATGTGATAACTTTCCGAGGCAGAAAAGTGGATGAAGAATATCTAGAAGGTAACAGAAAGCAATCATAAAAGCACATGTATAAAAACAATTATGAATATAATTATGTATCACAACTGCCTAGCTTATTAAGACATAAAAAATGCTATGAGAGATTTGAATAAATGTTATGAATTAGAGCAGAAGCATAAGCGTTCTTTTATTTAAATCCTTCTTAGAATGTCTTCTTCAGAGAGAATTGGTTCTCCTACAATGTGGGAAGTTTAATAAGAGCAGTTTCCAACATGGCCAACAAAAGACTGACTGATATACAAAGAAGAGTTAGTGATACATGGTGTTATAGACTGACTGTGTCCCCCTAAAATTCATGTTGAAGTCCTAAACTATATTTGGTGATAGAGTCTTTAGGAAGTAATTATGGTTAAGTGAGTTTATGAAGGTAGGATCCTAATCTGATAGAACTGGTGTCTTTATAAGAAGAGAAAAGAACACCAAAGAACTTGCTACATAAAAGTACAAAGAAAACACCATGTAAGAACATAATAAGAAAGTGGCCAACTACAAGTTTGGGAGAGAGGTCTCACCAGAAACCAAACCTGTGACACGCTGTTGCTGTACTTCTACACTCCAACACTGTGAAAAAATAAATGTCTGTTGTTTTTGTCACCCAACCTGTGGTATGTCATTTGGCAATCAGGAAGAATAATATACATGGATTCTGAGGTTTGTTCACCAACTATCTGTCATCCATTGTCTCTTTTACCCAGCCAAACGCTGTAAGACTCTGAAAATACATTCCAAAGGTGACATTTCAACCCAAACAAGTCCTCCCTTGGACTAGCAAGTGATTCATTCTTGATGTTCACAAATCCTTGCTTCTCTATCTTTAGCTGCAAACCAGAAAAGTTAGAGGGTGATACCTTCCAATCCTTGAGCACTATACTATAACCAGCTAGCTAACCAGCTGGCTATTAGAAACATGGATTTTTGGGGGGTCACAATCTAAGACATTATAATGTACAGCCTCTGGGTATTATTTTGGCTATTACAATATGGTCTTTTGGCTTCTGCTCTTTGAAATTGTTATTTGACTCCATGAACATACTTCTCCCTCCCAGATTATAATGTCAGTATAATCATAACTTTGGACTTTAGAATGTAGCTTCATGACATGCTCTCCTATCATGACATTATAAACTGAAAACTGGCCTTCTGACTGACACTTAAGATGTGATAATATGGTCTTATAATCATTCCCCTTGGACATTATAATGTTACCAACTTGGACATTTTAATTTTATCTGCTGGGCACTGTCCCTGGGAATTAGTTACAGTAAACAGGTGAATACCCAGGGTTTAACTTTGCCTGTTTCTGGCTTGCTTTCTTCCCTTTGTGTGCCCCTTCTTGTCATTCCAGCAGACCTTGTGGCAGAGCCTGCGTGAATTATGACAAGCTGAAAAATCTAACACTTGAACATGCTGGCAAGTTTGATTATTTTTTCTACAATTCCAACCAATGAGTGTAATAATGGAGTTATCTATCTGCAGGATACAGTTAGAAAATGCATTTTCTTAAAAAATCTAAATGTCAGTGTAAGATAAAGCATCTAGACTTTGTTCAATTAATCAAAATTCTCTCTTATTCATTTAATTTAATGAAATGAAATATCACTTTTGACCAGTGCCTCCTGGATCAATATTACACTTCAGCACTCTATGAAGAGACTTACAGAGGCAAAAAATGACAATCTATGGCATGCATCTCCTTATTCCTGCTTTTGAGTCTCAGGTGTTGATAACTTAAAATGGCTAATGAGAAAAAGCCAAAGAGAGGAATACCACAAAGAGAGTACTCTACCAGGATACCACGGTCTTATCAGACTTCAGGATTATCAGGAAACGGAAAGAAAACTGGTGTAATTGGTCACCACTGCTCTATGCCTTGACTTTTGTAATTTCAACCTTGACTGAAAAGTCTTAAAGCATAATTTCTCTAATTTTGAAGCTTAAATAAATTTCTTCAGGTTTTTATTTTTTTTATTTCCTTCTTCAAAACATTAATGCAAGTCTCCTTGTTGAAATGCAGTAAATGTCACAGAAAAGGAGCAAATCTGCATGTCCATTGCTTAAACTCAGGTATGCCTTGACATTTCAGATCAAATTCTGCTCAATTGTTGGGATTGTTTTATATCATGGTATTTACGCTCATGTGAGGAATAGGTAAAGGAGCAATTAAAGCTGAGGACCTGACCTGTGTTTGGGACTCTTTGATAAAGGGGATTAAAATAAATACATTTCTTTTAACTCCAGATGTTAAACAAGAGATAACTGCCCCAACTCCTGCCTCAGGAGTAAGTCCTGGAAAACTAGTCTTAACCATGAACAGTAATTTGCAGCATTACCCAGGGCATTTTTCTTTCCGAGTGTCTTCAGCCCTAAAGGAAGGCATCCCAAGTTCTCAGAGACAATCTGAAAGAGTAAACCAAATGCAAGAGTATAATTCCTGATTTTTCACTCTAAAAGTCTGAGCACAATGCTTATCTAGTGGCCCAGTGACAGAGGTGTATGCCTGGTGGAAGAAAGTGCTACTTTCCATATCAGAAGAACAGTAGAATAACCCTTGGTAATGAAGAGAAAAACAATAAGGGAGAGCAAAGGAGTTTGCAGAGAGTAGGTTCCAGGAGAGGAGCAATAAAAATCTCTTTTGGATGGTATGCCATCAGCATAGAGTATGTGGAAGCACCCACCTAGAGCGAAAGAGGGAGATTTTTCTTCTTAGATTTTAACTCAATTAAAAGTGTGATATCAGCTCACATTAGTTTATTGTGATATGTATTGTGATATATACAGATGTTTATGATATAAACTTTCCTATATAACATACAGCAGTGTTATCTACAGTCATTATATTGTACATTACATCCCTGGTAGTTCCTTACCTTGTAACTGGAAGTTTATACTTTTTGAACACCTTTCTCCAATTCCCTCTCCCCTCAATGCTAGTTACTTTTTTTCTGGAATTTTCTAATTCTCTGAATATATTTTAAATTGTGGTTAGCAGACTCGTATTATTTTAACACACAAACACATAGCAAATATCCAATCAATGATTTGCTGAATCTAGATTTAATGACAGAAGTTGCCGTTTTCAATCTTCCTATGACAATATCTTACATTTTACTGGCCTTTATAGCTAAGCCAGCACATCAAACTAATGTTGCCACAAAACACTTTATGAGTTCCATGCTTCACTCCTGACTCAAACTAATAGCTCTTAGCTAACTGTTTAATGCAGTTTAATATGAATTGTTAGACAAAGTATCTTCTCCTCCCTGGTGAAGCCCATTGTTTCCTCTTCTCTTAACTAGAACAGTCTCCAGAGATGATAACACTCAGCCACTAGATAATCTTCAGGATTTCACTAATGCCTCTTTCTTCCAGAACATGTATGGAAGAGTCCAATTGGCACATTTCAATGGAAGCTCCCATACTCTATGAGATATGCCTGCTTTTCTTAGCATGGAAGGAAAGCAGATTCACTATCAGCAAGTGGTAAATAAAGTCCTGTTCCAAACTTAATCCAGTGTGCCAAAACATCATAACAAGGCTATATTTTCCATTCAGAGAATATAAATTTACTCAATTATGAAACTTTGCTTTTGTGGTATTTTATGAAAGAAGTAATTAAAATAATCTCCCTCACCATTTCATGATAGATGAGTAGAGTGCCTGACTAAGAAGAATAAAAGTTTATTGACATTAGTATGTTTTCCTTCTGTTTATCACAATTTCCTAAAGCAATGTGTTGATAGTGCTCTTCATCAGTAAAATTATTTGAGTATTTTTCCAACAAGTGTGTCTGTATCTTAACTTCATGTATATGTATATAAAGCATTTCTATACTAGTATGTATTGCTATTATAAAATATACAAAATTTAAAGTTTAAAAGGCTAAGATGAAATATACTAGGTTTTTAAATATTTTGTTTATCATGTGAGATTTGTGTTGTCATTAGCTAATACCCAAAGGCAAAATATAGACTTAGACTTAGGGCAAAGATTCCTCAGATCATACTATTTTTAAAGAAATTTCAAATAACCTCTGAATAACTTTTATTATTTTTTGGCTGATTCTTTTCAGATCTCATATAGTCCCACTACATTTACCTCTTATATTAATAAAAAAAAAGCTCATTCTATAAGTGAAAATGCCCACGCTATCATTTTATTTTCTTTTGCTTGCATTCTAAGTATTACTTTACTCTGAACTCAATCTGCAGTTTCTTTGCAGGATTTTTACACTCACTTGTCTTTTATGAAAAGCCAGTTTAGTTAAACCTGGATAAGTGATAAATGCATTAACTAGGCAGGCAGAAACTTCAATATATCACCGCATACCAAAACTGACAAAATATAAGACACCACTGTCAACCACTCCCTATTTTGGAACCCTAATATTTCATCAGCTAATCTTGAGGTGGGATCATCTAAGATGTGGACTAGTCAAGAAATCAGTATCAATGTATATATTAAAATTTAGTAAAATTTTATTTTTGATAAAAAAAATAGAAATAGAAGCCTAATATTTTCTATCCATGTTGCAATGGAAGGTCTTGAGCACATCTTGAGTGTGTATAACGCATTTTGGAAACCACTGGTCAAGGACATTGTTTCTCACCAGGTGGTTCATGGACTGAGATGAAAATATTTTTTATCTTCCATTAATTATGACTTGGGTCCACTACTCCTTTCAGGCTTTTAAACAATGGCTCTATTTTTGTTCCACCATGATACCCATTATGAGATGTGTTTAGGGCTAAAAAATCTTTTTGTAAAATACTTGCGACCCAGCCTTTTATCTGAAAAGTGTGTCTTTTTTTCTAGGTAGCATCTTTGGAAAGTCAAAACCCAGAAGACTGTTTTGACTTCTCTACTCATAAGTTATCAACCTGCACTTGAGCAGGGTATGAGAAAGAAGAGATAATAATGTACTTTTGGAGGTCAATAGACAAGTAATTAGTGAACAGGGATGTGGAAACCAGCTGGCTGGCAAAACCTTGTTCTTGGAGCAAAGCCTGAGTGATGGAATTCACAAACTTGAATCCTAGTTTTCTGGAGCACTAAGAATTTTGCACCAACTGCTACAGAGTATCTGAAACTCCTCACAAGTCAACTCCTGTCTACTCTCAGTAGACAACCACAAGGACAACACTCATGATGATATGAGAACAATGATCCTCTTCAGAAATCTTTCTCTTAGAGTCAGAGTTTCTATTTTTAACTTCAGGTTTATAGGGATATCTTAGAGACCCAGAGAAGATTAAAGAGAGTAAAAATTGGTAATTAACTCATATGTCTTAGGTTTTAAGAATTAACCGTAAATGCATGAGTTTCACTTACCCATGAAGAAATATTTAAACTTTATATGAAGTCAATAGGCAATTAAATAAGGTTTTGGCACATGAGCATGACATAATCAAAATTTATGTTTAAAACAGCTCTGTCAGGGGCTTTTTGAGAGAAAGCCACATAGTTAGAGCTCATTCTTAAACACCCATATTTTCTGACTTTCTGCAACCATGTGTTTACTTAAGTGCCCATTTGAAAGTTAACCTTTTGGTCAGTGATTTCACTTCTCACTACAGTATCTGGTTCTCGGTTGCCTATTGCTAGGCCTGGGAGAATCACACGTCCTGTACCAGGGGGCACACACAGGCCAAAAAAAAATAAGCTCAAGTCAAGATTCTGTTACATACTGAGTTCCTAGGTCTCTGAAGACATTACTACAACAAGCCTCCTTTTGTTTCCAAAGGAAAGAGGCCCATGCTTGTTTTCCTACAATATTATATCAGTTTCTCACTAATAGCTTAGGAACAAGTTCTCACAATATAAGGGCCTCCATGTGTGACAAAGAGTGGAGATGTGGTCAGGAAAAATATTTCAGTTCCAAAGGTCACCCTCAAACAATCACAAGGGTGAAAATGAGCTGGAAACTTTGAAAGAAACTGTCATTGTTATTTAAATGCATGGGTTTTGGTAATATAATTTTAACAGCTTGCTCGTGAAAAACCTTAGTTGGATTGATCTCTTCCTTAGCCATCAAAATAATCAAGGAAAGAATAATTGGAAAAGAAGGAAAGAAAGAAGAAGGGTGAAAGGAAGCATATTTTTCTAATTCTTATTATTTGCCAGGCCCAGTGATACACTTTATATGTAATTTACTTATTCCTTATAATAGCTCAATGAAATCAATATTCATACCTTACCATTATAGATGATTGTATTAATCAAAAATGAAGAATCTAGATAGTTCCTGATGGAATTATGCCTTAGTACTCATTTAAAAATAATCCAGAAAGGTAAAATTCCATTTTCCCTTTTTAGTGTTGCCTTATATTAGTCCATATTGTATACTCCTATTTAGAAGTTCTTTCTGTTTTCTACTATAAAATATATCTTGATATGTTCAGACAGCTGCAACTCCAAGCTATCTTCTCTCAAACAAAATAAGACTCCTCACTCTAGCAGTCTCTTGCTATACCATTCTCTCTGGTAATACACTCTTTTCTCAGCCTCCATATTTGTCCACCTTTCCTAAATGGTGAGATGTGTGTTTTTGATCCAGGAACAAAAATGAAGTAACCAAAAGAAGGATAAAATAGAGAGCTTTCTGGTATGCCACCACCATAAACTATGCAGGCATTACCTCCTGCTCTCCTGCTCACTAACTCTGACTTCCACCTTCCTGAGCTCCCAGGCACCCTTATCTCTCCAGCCTCTCTTCATGATGCTCTTGCTGGTTGTGACCACTAAACTCATCTTTTCCACAAGGAAAACTCTCTTTGTCATCATCATAGCTTAGATGTGACTTCCTCTGGAAGTCTTCTGTGATTCCCCAAGGTAGTCATGCAGTACTCAGATCTTGTTTTTCTTTTCACTGCATTTCGATTGCTTTGTACAGTAATTTTTTCTGCCATGCCATGGATAATAAACTACTAGAGAACAGGATGCTCATCATATTTGTCTCCAAATTTTGGGCTTACAGCACTCAATAAATATTGTTTTACTTACTGTCTGAGCATATGCATGAATGAAAAAAGCATTGGTAACTCAGCAGAAAATATTGTATAGTGTAGGTAAAACAGCAGCCTAGAGTCTAGTACTTTTGGATACTCTCAGAGGAAGGCTTATTTTGGTGACCTGGATGTTGCTAGTGTAACTTCTAGCACTCTGTTATAATTCTCTAGGTAGCAATGGAAAACAGACATAAAATCCATTTTTGTAGAACAGCAACAGCAGTAGGTACCTTGAGGCTCTGGTACTGCAGAGCTTCAAGATAAATCTGATGTTTTATACAACTATGTCACTATTACAAACACCTGAATTTCTCCCTTCTTTTTGAAACTCATTCTAAATTGTTCTCCACAATTAAGCTGCCATGTAGGCTTGAATTCCAATAAATGTTCCTAAACAGAGAGAGGCTAGTGAGGTTTAAAACATTTAATTTAAGAAGAAAGGATGGAGAATTACCCTTTAGATAAATGACCTTTTAACAACTGTGAAAAAGCAGGGTTAGGTAGTGCAAGCTGTACACAGCAGGTGGTCAATAAAAGCTCATTTGTATTTTTCTTGTCCCCAAAAATTCTTGGATAGTAGAACCTAAATCCAGCTGTTCTACAGGTTGTAATGCAGTTACCTTTGGTGGCAGAAATAAAAGCAGTTGTTGAATCCCAAAAGCTTCAGAAATATGCATAGCACTCTCTGGAGGTGACTAATTTCACTCCAGAATCATGAAATCAGCCCCAAGTTATCCAATTGTTTTAAAGAGGGAATCCAATTCATTAGCCTTATGATTTCTGGCTGGTTCCACCATGAATACTTCCATAGACTAAAGCAAAAACTTGTCAAAAAGACAAGAACCCCCAAATAACATCCCTGCTGGTAGGCTATGATAGACATTGTATGTGAGCCTTTCCTTCACTCAGAAGTCCCTGGCACAGGGCCATGAAAGGAACATTATGGGAAGGGAAAAGGTCCAGCATTGACTGTTCAGCAGTTTTTATTAACTGTCCAATTGGCCATCATTTTTTCATCCGATAACTCACAGATATGGAAATACAAACCCCAAAACTACATGTAATTTTGCTCTGGCCATTCCACTGGCTCCAGCACAAGGTATTTTCCTCCTTTGTATGTGCTCTAAAGATCTGTTTGTGGTTCTTGTTTTATAGGAGACCAAACTCTGGTTTGGATGTCTCTGTGTGATGACATGCTGTCCTGCTCCAGCCTACAGCTGAGGACTAGACAAACAGCTGTTGTAGTTACTCCTAGTTATTTATAGGCCTGCTGTCTGACTGTAATGGTGATAAGTTCAACTTGAAAGCTACTGTGCAGGCCGCCATCTTAAACTACCCGGGGGCCACCATTCATGTTGAAATTTATTTGAGTGGTATCCCTAGAATAGTGACCCTCACCATCTACAGGTCTCTCTAGAGCAGCTCTGTTTTGAGACTCAGGACATACACTGATGCCTGACATTTGGATAACATGGAGCAATAGATGTGCCATCTAAAAGATATTTTTCCTTTAATTTTAAAGAATCAGGAATCAAGACCCAGTCAGACAACTGCCCCAGAGCAGTCTCCTGCAAAAGGCTGCATCTCCCTGTACCCATGCATTTTAGTTATGTTTTCAATCAAGTTAAGTTTCCTTGTTATCACAGCATATCATATTATGTCATATTATATTATTTGTTTATATCACATATGTCACATCACATATAGATGAGAAAGAAGGTCAGCATTGAGTTCTGGGAGAGATACATGGATACATAATTTGCCTGTATGAATATCTGCATTATCTCATGTAGAAAAATTTTCATAGTTTTTAACAACTTCTCAAAGAGTTTTGAAAGGCAAAATGATAGGCAACCAGAAGTCTAAAGGTAATTCCCCAAAATTCATTTGAACATTTAAGCCTATCATTGTTTTGGTAGTTTATGTGGTTTACCAGAAATCTCAGCCCTCAGGGGTTAAGGAGTTCTAAGCAATTTTTGGTCTTCTTTTTGCTTCACTTGAATTTCTCTTTCCCCATTTCTTGTGTCTCTCTTCAGGCTTTCCATTTATCTGTGTGTGCAAACACACTTGCTGGCCTGAATTATCACTCAAAAGCAATATTTAATTTTCATTCTGGGAGTATTAATAGAAATGAAGTCTGCTTATCTTTTCTGTGTTCCAAGAGCATGAGACACTTTCAACAAAGTAGGTTTTCTTTAAAATAAACAATCTCACACTTGTCATATTCCTTCCTGACAGAGTGGTTTGTCTTCTTCAGGTTGCATGCCCCTCATCCTCTGGAAGACATTTGCTGCCAGGGAAAAGTTGTCCATCGAAGGGGCAGCCATCGAGTCTATGCTTTCACACTGGTTTCGCAGTCACTTTTGGTAGTTTGCAGCAGTTTTCTGAGTACAATAAATCTCTAAATAGGAGCACAAAGCCTTTATCAAAGTCTCTTCATAAATGTGCACAGATAGTCCTCTGTAATAAACTTCCAAATCCAGATCAAAAAATAGTAGTATACATAGGTGATTTCCTTTTTTAAAATTTTTTTGTCTCATTTTTTTTTCAGTGTCTGTTGGAGGATAGAGTAGTTATGGGCCACCAGTATATATAATTTCTTCATTAGTGCAGCAAAACCACAATTCACAAGGCACAGCCAGTCACCTTTTCTACATGGTTAATGATATAAAATAGCCTAACATTGAAGTGCTCTATATTTTTCACATTTGCATAAATATTTTCAATTGTTGACTCATCAGGTTGGCAGGGAGGGAATAATGTGTATCATGTTACACAGGCAAAGATATCTTCAAAGAGGTTAAACTCACCCCATGCTAATAACTAAGAAGATTAGACAATGAAAGTTTTCTTTTATTATAAATTAATCAACGCTTATTCCATGGTATCAGGCTGCATCTCAAATTTGAGAGTATACAAATTCAACATTAATAGACTACAGTTACACTTTGATTAGAAGTTTCAATTTAATCTCTAGGTTTCCAGAATAGAAGTTTAGAATTTTTAAGAGGACTTGAATAGTAAGACTTTAGGATCATTATATAATCCTAACAAATACCAGATTCCTATAAGATCTGTCCTTTTCCCAAGTCATAAATAATCAAAGTAATTCAAAATGATTGCATATCCCTTTGCATCTCTCACAAGAACACAAAGAATAATCCAAGTACTGCTTCGCAGTGCCTCTGATGAACCTAGGGGTCCTCTGCTTCAGAATTCCCAGAGCCCACAGTTGGTCAAATGCAGCATTCATGCCATGCTCCCAACATCCCTCCCTGAACTTACCAGATAGCTGTTTATCCCTCATTACTTTCTTCCTTTAAACACCCACCTTTCAGTTTCTTCACGTGTTTATTGACATAGTTTATTTGGCTAAGTACTTTGGACTAAATATTAATAACCCGAAGTAACATAGATAAAAAAGGATGAAAAAAATGGACAAGAGAATTGTGTTTCTTTCTGGTGGCTTGTGTACCTATCCTGCAGATGCAGTTACATCGCGGGAACATTAGAACAAGGGGAAAAGCTTTGCATGCTGATTAAAACATTTCACTTATTTTTAGTTTCAAATATTCACAGTTTTCTGTTACATAGTTTATGAAATTATCTCATTAAGACTATCCTATTTAGATTATGGTGAGAAAGAATTATTTATTGAAATATAAAGTCATTTCATAATTAGTCATTTTATGTTTTATAGGCCTTAGTCCTTTCTCTGTTCTAACAAAAATGACACCATTCAGGCCTTAGAACACTAGAAACCTTAGTATTTTGATCCTCATCATTTCCATTTCTGTGCTAATGATTACATGAGAAACTTTAGCTGCTGGAGCAAAGACCCTACTGCCCTGTCAGAGAGACAACATGAAGGAATTTCTGGGTATTGATAGGCTTTAGGCTTCTGTGCAGAGGCAAATGAAGAAAGGGTCTCGAGGGCAGAGGGGCCAAAAACAAACAAACAAACAAATAATTATTCATATGAATTTGTAGAAAAAAATTGAAATGTCCAAGAAACATACAAAAGATGGACAAATCTCAGTGGTAATTAGAGAAATCAAAATTTGAACTGCATACTATGTTATTCCACACTAGGAAATTGGCAAAAAATAAAAATAAAAAGTATGATAATTCAAAATGATAAAGGGGTAGAGATGTGAAGATGTGTATTACACAAATGAGGGGAATATAAACTGGTACAATCATTTTAGAAACTATCTGGAAATATCTAATAAAGTTGAAAATTTACAAACTTAGTAGCCAGCAACTCCATTCCAGTATATTTATTCTATCTACCATCTTAAAATTGTGTTTTGAAGAGCTGTATAATGAAGTGTCCATAGCATAATAAATAGTAAATTGTAATATATTCACATAATGAAATATGATATATTCACACATAATACTGAAAGTATGTGAACAGAGCTGGAAAATCAACATAAGTAAATCTTACAAACAGTGTATTAAGCAAAAATAATAAAAAGAGAAATTGCAGAGAAATATTTTCAGTGATATAATATATATAAAGTTTAAAAACATGAAATAAATGCCATATATTCTTTAGGGATATTTAAATGGGTAGTGACAGTACAAAGAAATGAATAGGTTTTGATAACAGTAGTTCAGTATACTGGACACATTTAAGATAGAGGACCTTCAAATCATGCTATTAATGAAGGGCATACAGGGCCTCAACTAATTTTCTGCTTCTTGGATGTACTGTGCATAGGTGTTACTATATATTCCTTAAAGTTTTACATGTGTAAATCTTTATTTATTATTTTAAAAATCTCAGTGCCTTGACTGTATGTTGAACCTCGCTACACTAACCATAGCTCTACTCTATCACTCAATTGGGTTCTGACACTGGTGGGAGACGGGATGAGAGTGGTCACTGTCAGTGGAAGCCAAGTGAGAAAATCTAACAGTTAAAATGATATGTTCCATTGATCTGCCAAATAGAAGGTCAACAATTCCTCTAACAAAATAAGATCGTGAGTGTAAAAGTTAAAAAAACCAGGATACTCAGAGTATGATATAAGGTTGTTTTGAAAGTTTAGTTGCACTTCCTATTAAATTGATTCTAACATGGAAACAAGTTTTCTGAGCAAAGGTTTGCATTTAGTGTGCAACTCACCACCAAGGGAGGCTGCATCTAGAAAGCACAGCTGGATTCTCCTCACTGATGGGTCCTGCTTTCCATATTAGGGAGCCAGAGGGCAGGAGGGACTATGGAATCAGTTTCCAAATTATTAATTTAAAAATGCTATTTCTCTACCACCACTCTTGCTAACGGGAACTGCTAATTCAATTTCTGTGACTTTTGTGGTCCTAAAACACAGGTATGTGGGCCAGGATAGGTTGCACAGGGATCATGTCAAGAAATAGTATGAAAGCACCGAGGTGGAGTAAATAGAGAAAATCAGAGCATAAAAGACACTAGTCTTGCTGTAGAGAAAAGTGTGATCATCAAGAAGTACAGTGAAAAGTATGGTAGTAGATTATGAAGGCCATGTATGGCATAGAAGGCCAAGATAAAGAATCCAAATTTTGATTTATGAGCAGTGGCAGGTGTTGGTTACTAACCTGGTTCAAAGGCACTATGATGAGCCAGAACTTAAAATAAGTTCTCTCTATGCTACATCTTTTACTGTAATTTTTCTATGCAATTTGTTTCTCCTTCTTTGCCTTTATCCTCATTAAACATAACATGAAAACAACTGAGCAGAGCCTAGGAATCAGCAGAGAAACAGTTACTTAACTCCAGTGAGCAGGTAAAGGAACCAGTCATCAAGGTGGAAAGCAAACACTTCCCTACAGAGGGAGACATTTATTCCTTAGCCAATGAGTTGGATTAGCTCTGAGCAAGTGACTTCTAACCATAGTGGAGTGCTGATCTGAAATGAAATGAGCCACCAAATCATTGGGGATTTTACAATTCTGGCTAATTGGCTAAACTCTCTCTAAAGGCTTTGGAGACACTAAGTGAAGAAAAATTAGTCTTCTGTTTTGTCTTGCTTTTGAAGAAGCAAGCACTTCCAGCTATTGAGAGTTGATCCCTGCTATGCCAAGTCATGTCACAGGATCCCACAGTGGTAGTACATTTTCTTCCCCAGGATGAAGGAGGAAACCAAGAGGAAAAGAAAATGCAAAAACTGAGTCCTTTAAATATTTTGATCAAAGCCTTAGTACAAATATTCCCAAGGAGATGGTGACTACCTTATCATTTGATCTTTCGTTTGAACAGGAATAAGACTCCTGTTTGAGGTCTGAGGAAAGATAGAGTAAAGAGATCTTTGAACTCTGAACTATAAGCTTGATATGACTTTGAAGTTTATTTCCTCTGCAAGAAAATAACTCTGTGGTAGCTCCCCTAGAGTCCTAAAATCCCTAGAGCCTATACCCAATCACAGACTACTTTGACACAGTAGAATTTGCCAAAACTACATAGTTTTGAAGCATGGTTCTGCACTCTACAATTCTACAATCATGGACACATTACTTAACCTCTCTCTGATTCAGTTTCCTCATTCATGAAATGAGTAAAATAATGATCCTACCTTTTTTGGGCTAAAATGATGATGAAATGAATGCTGAGTGGTCAACAATATCTCCAAAACAAAGCCATTATCCCAAATCATTAGGGACATGTATATGTATGTGTATGTGTTCAAGGTGAATATAAGCAGGTTTCATTTTACATTGCAAAACAAACAATTTAATAACAACCTAGCAGTAGATACATCTGTTTTCTTCATATCCTTTTTTGACTGCTAGAGCTTGGCACTCAGCTATGGGAACTCCCAGCTTTGCACTTCTAATTTTCACACAGCATTGGGCCTCACGCTGGGACCTTCACTGTATTTCCTTGCCCTTTCTTACTGCATGAAAATAAACTCTATGGTAGCTCCCCTAGAGTCCTATAATCCCTAGAGTCTATACTCATTGCTTCAATTAACCACCACAGAAATAAAGGGAGATTAAAATAAATTTTTCTTGTCTTGTTGTTTTCATACTAAGAAGCTGTTAGAATTTGGGCATTGCCCAGCAGCCTCATTTAATTTTTACTTTCAACACCTGTTCCCTATTTATTGTAAGCACTTATGTTTGCTATTTGTCAGTACCAAGCTGATTGAGAAGGGAAGGTTTGGGTGGTGAGACGCCCAGTTGAAAGAACTCACAAGGGCCACGTGAAAATGAAATGGCAGGCACCAACTTTATTGTGGAGCACACTTATATTGTGGGGAGCATTCTTCTATTGCGGGAACACACTTCTGTGCTGGGGGACCACATGGGCTTTACATATGTCAGAGTACAATAATGGCTTCTGCCACACATGAGTAATACAATAAGTTGAATCATGCTTTCATGAGCTGGGCACAGGTGACCTACTACATTAACGTAAAATTCTAAGTCTGAGGTTCTCTTCCTAGCCATGTGCCTGGATCATAGCCAGACCTGGGACCAGCCAGGCCTGGGACCCACATATTATTTAATTTTAATAATATTTAGCTTATTTTTCATGTTATTGTTATTATCTCATTTTCTTCATGATTTAATATTTTCTGTTTCACAATACTTCATCATACTATTGACTTTTAAAATATCTTTTTATTTTTCTTATATAGGCTTTATTTTATCTCCTCTGGTGAAAGTGTTGATTATAACCTAAATCAGTACTTCTAGAATTATCAGAGAAGCAACCATCAATTTTTTGTTGTTTTAGTTTTGCTTTAAATTTTTCTCCTTTGTATGTTTTTACTGTTTGTTGTTTTTGTATTTTAAAATAACTGTGACAAAAGAAAGTGTCCAGATTGAATTTGTCCTAATTTATTATCAGTATAAAAAGCAAACAAGTAGCACATGTATCATCCAAATATGCATAATATGGGCATTTGGGGATCCTTTTCTCTTTCAGTTAACCTTAACAAACAAAAAAAATGTAATCTTGGACAAACTAGATTATTTATATTCTTCTTTATAAATTTTATCTAATCACCTTTTTTAATGCAATTTCATAATTTTAGTATTTTTGTCTTAGTTTTATTAGCATACTCTATATTGATCTAGTTTTTTATTTATATGTATTAGTAATATTTCATATTAAAACTTTTCTATTTAAATAAATTTTATTTTATCTTTGTGTAAATATGCAATGTACTTTGTATAAATATTTCTCCTTTTATTTATTTTAAGTCTTTATCCTTTATCATAATTATTTATCATTTTTTGTTTTTATAATTTTTATTTTATATTACACCTGACATAAAATATTATATTAGTTTTAGGTGCACAACATAGTGATTAGACTTTCATATAACTTAAAAGTGATTGTACTGATAAATTTAGTACCCATCTGACACCATACATAGTTATCACAATGTTGTTGATTATATTTCTTATTCTATATTTACATCCCATGGCTATTTTACAACTACTAATATGTACTTCTTAACTCCTTCCCCTTTTTTTCCACACCCCAATCCCTCCCCATCTGACAACCATCAAACTGTTCTCTGTATCTATGAGTTTCTTTGTTGTTTGTTTGTTTATTTTGTTCTTTAGTTTCACATATAAATGAAATCATATGGCATTTGTCTTTCTCTGTCTGACATACTTCACTCAGCATAGTACCTCTAGGTCCATCCATGTTGTTGCAGATGGCAATACATCAATCTTTTTTATGGCTGAGTAATATTCCATTGTATATACGTACCACTTCTTTATCTATTATACATTGATGGACCCTTAGGTTTCTTCCATATCTTGGCTATTGTAAATAATGCTACAATGGACATATGGAGACCCATGTCTTTCAAATTAATGTTTTGGGTTTCTTCAGATAAATACCCAGAAGAGGAATTACTGGTCCTTCTTTGTCTCTCATAAATAGCCTTTGTTTTAAAGTATATTTTCTCTTGTATAAATATTGTTACCTCAGCTTTTGTATTTTTTGTTTACAATTTCATAAAATATCTTTTCTCATCCCTTTCCTTTCAGTCGGTGTGTCTTTAGAACTAGAAAGTCTCTCGTAAGCAACATATTTAAGGGTTTGTTTTCTTATCCATTCAGCTACCCTATGTCTTTTCATTGGAGCATTTAATCTAATTATATTTAATATAATTGTCAATAGATATGTAGTCATTGCCATTTCATTATTCCTATTTTTTATTTGTTTTCCCTTCTTCTTAAAGAAATCCTTCTAATATTTCTTTAATCCTTGTTTGGTGTTGATGAACTCCTTTAGCTTTTTCTTCTCTGAGAAGCTCTTTATTTGTCTTTTGATTTTACATGAAAGCTTTACTAGGTAGAGTAATCTTGGTTGTAGGTCCTTGCTTTTCATCACTTTGAAGATTTGCGCTAATCCCTTTTGGCGTACAAAGTTTCTGTGAAGAAATCAGCTGACAGACTTATGGGAGCTCCCTTATAGATTACTAGATGCTTTTCTCTTGCTGTTTTTAAGATTCTTTTTCTTTAACCTTTGGCATTTTAATGATGATATGTCTTGGATTGGGTCTCTTTGTGTTCATCTTTGTGTTCTCTCTGCACTTCCTGGGTTTGTATGTCTATTTTCTTTGCCATGTCAAGAAAGTTCTCTGTCATTATTTGTTCAAATAGGTTTTTGATTCCATTTTCTCTCTTTTCCTTTTGATACCCTATAATGTGAATATTGGTATGCTTGATACTATCCCAGAAGCCCCTTAAACTATCCTCATATTTTTGGAGTTGTTTTTTCTTTTCACTGTTTTGATTGGATGTTTTCTCCTACTTTATCTTCCAAATCAATGATTCATTCTTCGGCTTTATCTAATCCATATTGGTTCCTTCTAATGTATTCTTTATTTCAGTTATTATATTATTATATTTCTGACTTTTTAAAAAATATTTTCTGCCTCCATTTTTATGTTTTCTATCTCTTTAAGTTCTCACTGAGATCATTCAGCATCCTTATAACCAGTGTTTTGGACTCTGCGTCAGCTTGTTTCCATTTTGTTTTATTCTATTTCTGGAGATTTGTTCTTTTCTTTTATTTGGGATATGTTTGTCTCTTCCTTTTGGCTGCATCCCTGTGTTTGTTTCAATATATTAGGTAGAGATACTATGTCTCCTAGTCTTAGAGTACGCTTATGTAGTGTTCTATGGGACTCATAGATGTTCTTGGTCACCTGAGTCAGATGCTCCAGGTGTGTCCTTTTTGTGGGTTGTATATGCCCTCCTGTTACACTTGAGCTGTTTGTACAACAATGGAGGGATTGACCCTCAGGCTGATTGAATATGGGGGCTGGCCATGACTACTGTTGTGTAGGAGCTGACTCTACAGAGCAAAATTTATTTTAGCAAGGCTATGGTACTTGCCCAGTCTTCCCTTTGGGTGTGCTGTTTGTGAAAGTGGTTGGGTGGTGCTCTGCTGTGGTCTGAAACTGGATACTAGGTATGTTTGTTCTAGAGCTCTTGGGAGGAGCTCTTTTGCAGGCCAAGTTCTACTGCCTACACCCAATCCTGGGCCACTTGGTATGAGGTACAAAGTGATCTGCAGATGGGTGCCATTTGTACTGGGCTTGGAGGTGTCTGGGAGAAGCCAGCTGCCACTAATGTGGGCTCCAGGCTATTTATAAAGAGGTACAGGGCATGGCAAGGCAGATGCTGCTTGTTTGGGAGTTATGAGCTCTTGAGATGTTTTTTGGAAAATTTGTAATAATAGGAGCCAAGATGGGCCTTTTGTATGGATAAGCCACTGGAAGAGGCTTGTATAGGACTGTGATTTGGATGGGGTGGTGTCTCAGGGAATCATTAGGTGGGGCAAACAGTGTTTGCGAAGTTGATGGAGACTTACATATACTGCCCACGAGTCTGCATGTGGGTCACAGGAGGGGTCATGGGATGGCTCAACAAAGAAACAATGGCTTCTGCCAGCATTTCTGTCTGTGAAAAAGCTGTTTCTCCAGCCCTTGCCCTGAAGCCACACAGTTCAGTTCCTTTCCCTATGTCCCTGGCACCTTTAGAGCTGCTGACCCAGCTCTGGAGCTCAGAGTGAGTGAGTCAGTGATTAAGTCCATGTGTGAGCCCCTTAAGAGGAACACCTGGGACTCCAGCTATTCTTATTCACTCATCACAATCTCCCTTGGTTTTCACAGCCAAAAGTTTTGGGTATTTCTCTTCCCAGCACTTAAATCCTGGGCTGAGGAGCCTGGTGTGGTGTTGGGGCCCTCGCTCTTAAGGAGGAACCTCCACATCCAAAATACCCTTTTGATTTTTAGCCCCATACATGGGTGTGGAACCAACCCAATTCTGTATCTCTCCCCACTTACCAGACTCCAGGTGGCTTCTTCATGTTTAATTGTAGGACTTCTGTTCAGCTAGACTTCAGGTGATTCTCAATGATAATTGTTCTGTAATTTAGTTGTAATTTTGATGTAGTCATGAGAGTTGATATACACAATATTTACCTACTCTGTCACCTTAATCTAAAGCCAACTCTTTAATCTTTTAAGTCTCCAAATCCTTTAGAGTTTTTGTCTCATTTTGTCTTATTTGCTCTTGTCTTATTTTGAATTTTAATATTAATTTTCACACATTTTAGTTATACATGTACCTTTACATGTTATTTTTACATTATATATTTATGCAATTAGGTCATTTTACTTATTTAACAATAACTTAAAACATATTTAGAATTCTTACATACCTAAAATATATTGAATGCTCAAAAATGTTAGTTAGCCACTCATTCTCTTTAACCATATAAGATTGATGTACTATGCCTACTTTTTATTTTAAATCTTTTGACACTTGTATTATTTAATTTCAGTTTCATTACTTTTATTTTTATCATAGTGTATATGTACATTTATTTATTTTTAAAAGTATTGAAATCCAAATATGACCTATTGTCATATCCAAATATTACGAATTGTACAAATATAAGCTGTCTGCTCAGATAACACCTATTGACAAATATTTATGCAATATGTATATAAAAACATTCAAACAGTATCAAAAACTAAAGAATGAAAAGTAAAAGATGGTCCTAGTCCATTTCCACCCCTCCTGCAAGAGCCAACTATACTTATATCCCCTAAAACCATTAATATTAGGTTCCTTTCACTCAAGATGTCTATTTGCACAAACATAAGTATAAAGAGCAAGAAAAAAAATATTTTTTACTTTAATTTATATTTTACTTGAATTTTACTTGAAAAAATATGCTAATATGAAATCAAAGGGCTTCCCAAACTTCATATAAATATTTTATCACCAAAATAATATTATTTTATAAAGGCTTCCATTTTGGTTTAAGAAATAATATCATGGAAAAAAAACAAAAAAACTGAAATTATTACTCATTTGTTAATATAATTACTTTTAGGTTTGAGGAAATTAAATCTCCTGTAGTTTTTCTCAAGATTCTCCCAGTTTACATGCATCATATTATCAGGATATTTTTGTAATGTTTTATAAAAGTTTATATAATTTTTGTAATACTTCTCTTTATTTGTTCCAGCTTTATTGAGGTACAGTTGACAAATAAAATTGCCTATTTAATGGTGTACATAGTGATATTTTGATATACAAATACATTGTGAACGAGCATCACTATTTTATCAACCTACTTAACTTTGTGTGTATGTGCACGCATGTGTGTGTGTGTGGTGAGAATACTTGAGATCTACTCTCTTTAAACTTCTCTCTAATAATCTTATTCTCATTGATAGCTAACTTTGGACTCTTATTTTCTTTGTCAATGCTTTTCATGTTTTTTTTTTTTCTGCCGCATTCCTATTTCTTTATTTTAATTCATCTACGAAATTGTTGGAGTCCATACTTTTGTCTTGATTTCTTTCTTTTAAAAGTTATTGTCTCTATTAATCTTATTTTTTACTAAAGTTATCTTTTTTACTTGTCTATAATTTTTTAGCTGATTTAATAACACATTGAAAGAGTTGATAGAAGGTAGGAATAGATATAAGAATGCTCCATGTTCCTAAAAAAGCTGACATAAATTTTTTCCCAATAATGGCTATTACAACATTACAATATTTCTACATTAGGCAACAAATGATATGATCACCCTATGAGGCAAAGCATAAGTGGAAACATAAAGTTTTCCCCCTTTATAACCAACCACATGGCATATGTTGAATCAACTACTAAAGTATTAAAAATTAGTTAACACTAAATTTAGTGGGATGTAGTGTAGAAGCCATGAAGAAGTGGCTAGGCCTCAGATCATCCAGCAAAGGACATTTAGAGTGAAGATAGCTGCATTTCAGTAAGACTCCTCTCATAGACAAGAGCAGAACTCTCCTTAGGTAAAACCTACTTGCTTAGAATATCGTATAACTTTAAGGATTGGACATCAACTTTACTCTGACTCTGGGTCTCAATCTCACACAAGCATTATCTGTTTACAAGAACGACAGATGTTTCATGGCAGATTCTTCGGCTCCATTTGCCTACATTCTAAAGCGAATTGTATTCCATTTTAGTTCACAGTGGAGTTCATTAAAATAAATTTGTCAGCAACAAAGTAAAACAAAACCTCATTTGATCAATATTTGTTTAGTTAGTTCCTACTATGTGAAAGATATTATACTACATACTTGAATGTTAATTACAACTAAAGTTGACCCCTGAACAATGTGGGGATTAGGGACACCAACCCTTTGTACAGTCAAAACTCTTGTAAAACTATTGATTTCCCTAAAACTTAGTTGTCCTTTGATCATTTACAGGATCCCCTACAGATACCAAAATTCGTGGATGCTCAAGTCCCCTTTGTGAAATGGGGATACCTTTGACCCTTCCTACTGTGGGACAAAAACAGTGTAGATATTTATTGAAAAAATATCTGTGTATAAGTTGACCCACAGAGTTCAATTCTGCATTTTTTGAGGATTAACTGTAACAAATTATAAAATTATTTTATTACAATTATATATACTGTTGCAACTGACTCAGAATACTAAGAATTAATGGCTGGCTCTTGGTTTGAGGATTCAGTGAATGTTTCCCTTAGACAATATTGATTTGAAATCTGAAGAATAATTCAGACTTTGTTAACAAAGGTTTTTGGTTGTGGTAGAGACATGGACAGAGGGAAAAACTTACACAAAGAGCCTGAGTCACAAAGAATAATGGCCCTATCAAGTACTGGACTGTCAAGGCCAGGTTGACTAGATCGCAAGGAAACAAATTTAAAAGTGACTTGGGGCATATTTTAAAGAAATAAAACAAAAATTCATCAGATTTGCATGGAAGCACAAAAGACCCTGACTTGCCAAACCCATCATGAGAAAAAAAAAAAAAACCAAACCATCCTGAGAGGTATCACTCTACCTGGCTTCAAATTATACCACAAAGCAACAGTAATCAAAATGGAATGGTAATGGCAGAAAAAAAGCAGACACATGGATCACTGAAACAGAATTGAGAGTCCAGAAATAAACCCATATTATATGGGCAAATAATTTTCAACAAAAAAGCCAAAAACATGTAGTGGAGAAAGGAAAGCCTCTTCAATAAATGGTGCTGAGAAAACTGGAAACACACCTGCAAAAGAATCAAACTAGACTTGTCTACCAACACACCAAAATTAACTCAAAATGGATTAAGGACCTGAGTATAAGATCTGAAACAATAAAATTCATAGAAGAAAATGTAGGAATTAAACTCAAGGACTTGAAGAGGATTTTATTAATTGAACCTCAAAATCAAGGGAAGTAAAAGCTAAAATAAATGAATGGGACTACATCAAACTAAAAAACTTCTGCTCAGCAAAAGAAATCATCAACAAGATAAAGAGACAACCATCTGAATGGGAAAATATATTTGCAATCAACGCCTACCATAAGAGCCAATGTCCAAAATATACAAAGAACTCATATAACCCAATAACAACAATAACAAAAAAAATGATCCAATCAAAAAATGGAAGAAGACCTAAACAGACACTTCTCTCTAGAGGACTTACAGATGTCTGACAAGTATATGAAAAGATGCTCAACATCACTAGCTATTAGGGAATGCAAATCAAAACCACAATGAGATACTATCTTGTACCTGTTAGAATAGCTTTAATCAACAGGACAAGTCATAGCAAATTTTGGAGGGGATGTGGAGAAAAAGGAACTCTTATACACTGCTGGTGGGACTGCAAATTGGTACAGTCACTATGGAAAACAATATGTATGTTCCTCAAAAACCTAAGAATTGATCTACCATATGATTCAGCAATCCCTCTTCTGGATAGTTACCCCAAATACTTGAAAACCTGTATCTGAAAAGATATTTGCACACCAATGTTCATGGCAGTATTATTCACACTGGCCTGAACATGGAAACAACCAAAGTGTCCTATGATAGATGATTGGCTAAAGAAGCTGTGGTACATATATACAATGGAATATTACTCAGCCATAAGAAGAGATGAAATACTGCCTTTTGTGACAACATGGATGAACCTTGAGATAATTATGCTAAGCGAAATAAGTCAGACAGAAAAAGTTGAAAACCACATGATATCACTTGTATGTAGTATATAAACCTAAAAGCAACAAATAAATAGGAAAAACTAACAGACACTCATGGACATGGCCTATAGACTAGCGGTTACCAGAGGATAGAGGACGGGGGGGGGGAAGATAAATGGGGTAAAGGGGGTCAAATATGTGGTGACAGAAAGAAATTTAATTATGGAAGGTGAACATACACATATATATACATATATATACATATACATATATGCATATATATGTATATATATACACATATATACACACACTTTGTTAAAGTGTACATCTGAAATTTATTGGATTTCATTAACCAATGTCACCATAAAAAATAAATTAAGTAATTTTTAAAAATGAAAAGAAAAAATTATTTACAGCATGATTGTACAATATATAAAAATTTTCAATTAAAAAAAGTGACTTGGAATGATGCTAGTGAGGTAAATCATTCACTCTGGGTTTAGTAACTTATGTTAAGAATTTTGCATTTTAATCTAAGAGTACCAAGAGGACATTGAAATACCTTAAACATGGAAGTGATCTTATCAGTAATACTGTACCTCTGTGTCTCAGAATTAGAGACTAGTTGGGGCGGGGGAAGCAAAAGCAGACACAAAAAGTAGTAAGGAGCTGATGCAGAAGAAGAGATAATAGAAGCTTGGAGTTAGATTGTAAAGGGTAAATGAGAGCAATGGACAGATTTGTGAATTAAAAAGATTTCGGGACTGATTTCCGTGAGGATTGAGATTTTAAGAATGACAAGTTTCTTGTTCAAATAACCACATAAACTAGATGAAAAACGAGATAGATAATATATTGAGAATAGAAACTCAGAAAAGAAAAATCAACACCATTGAGAAATCATCTGTTCAATTGTGAACATACATACTAGTTAACCACAGATTAATATTGATCTCATTATCTAAATGCCCCACTGGTCTCATCTGGTAGACTCTTGGGATTACTCACATCATTTGAATCTTCCCAGTTGACATCTCCTTAATTCATTCATTCTCATATTTCAAGTTATTTCCTGGATGTAATTAAAACTAAAAATGTAGATTTAAAGATAAGTACTATGGCTTAAGTTAAAGATTCTTAGAACTAGAGAGGTATATTTATCTCAAATTAATAGTCCCAGGAAAAATGGTGCCCTCAGGTTATAAATCAGTAACTTCTTCAACCGAAAATGATCCAATCAGTATTTTAAATCAAGTAAATCATCAGATCATATTCTTCCTCTACCATTTTATTTATTGATTTATTTGTTTGTTTGTTTGTTTATGTTTAAGCTCTATTGAGGTATAATTGATAAAAGTGTAAGATAGTCAAAGAATGCATCATGGTGATTTTGTAGACGTATACATTAAGAAAGGATTTTCCCAATCTAATTAATTTTTACATCTATTACCTCACATATTTATCTTTTTGCATGTGTGAGAGAAGATTTAAGTTCTGTTGTTTTGAAAATTTCAATTATGAAATAATTGATCAACTATATTCACTATGTTTTGCATTAGAACCTCAGACCTTACTCATCTTATAGTTGAAAATTTGTACACTTACTAACCTTTTTCTATTACCCCCACCTCCCAGTCCCCAGCAACCATTTTTCTGCTCTGTTCCTAGGAGTTCATAGGAGTTCAACTTTTTGTTTTGTTGCTGTTGTTGTTGTTGTTGTTGTTGTTTAATTTTGTGTTAGGTTATACATATAAGTGATACTGCATAGTATTTGTCTTTGTCTTGAAAGACTGGAATGATTCCATTTTTCTGAGTGATCCCACGATATATTGTACGAAAAGTTCCCCAAAGGCCAGTGGTCAAGAACAATGCCTTACCACCTGGCCAAACCAGCTAAGCCAGCTAATTGGTGGGCCCTTAAGGCACCCCCACCCTTATTTCCTCCTGCACATATTCTGATTACTGTACCCGGCACCTTCTGCACTTGGCCCTACCTTCTGCACTCGGCCCTTTCTGCGCACGGCCCCCTCTATACGCAGCCCTTTCTGCGCACGGCCCCCTCTATATGCAGCCCTTTCTGCGCACGGCCCCCTCTATAGGCAGCCCTTTCTGTGCACGGCCCCCTCTATACGCAGCCCCAACTGCACACGACCCCCTTTTGCATGCAGACCTAACAACCTACCACCCAATCCCTTTAAAAGTCAACCTAACCCCCCAATCAGGTAACGCCAAGGCATCTCCCCAAGGCTTGTGGTTTTACCCTTTAAATTAGGTCCCAACCCCTCGTCGGGGCTCCTCTCAACCACTGCTGCATCAGTGAACGAGTGGAGTCCAAACTCGAGTTTGTCAATAAACTCCCTTTTGAGCTTGCATCGGTGTCAGTTTCCTTCTTGGCTCGTGGAGTTCCAAACCAGGGCATTACAGTCTGTTTATCATTTAGCGTAATGTATTCAAGTTTCACACATGTTGCAAATGGCAGGATGCCTTCTTTCTCACAGCTGAATAATATTCATATATCTGACATCTTCTTTATTCATTACCCATTGATGGACACATTTGTTGTTTCCATAGCTTAACTGTTGTGAATAATGCTGCAGTTAAATATGAGAGTGTAGATATCTCTTGCATATCTTATTTTCGTTTCCTTTGTCTCTATAATCATAAGTGGAATTCTTGGATCATATGGTAGTTCTACTTTTCATTTTTTGAGGAATCTCAATGTTTTCCAAAGACGCTGAACCAATTTACATTTACACAACAGTGTGCGGGGGTTTCCCTTTCTCCATATCTTGTCAACATCTGTTACCTCTGTCTTTTTGATGATAGCCATTCTAACAGGTAGAAGATGATATCTCATTGTGGTTGTTTTGCACTCCCTGGATGATCAGTGATGATAAGCACATTTTCATGTTGTTGTTAGCCACTTTGTATGTCTTCTTTGGAAAAATGTCTATTACATTACCCTGCAATTTTTAATCAAATCGTTAGTTTTTTATTGTTGAGTTGTTGCATTAATCCTTTTTGTATTTTGAATATTAATCCCTTAGCACAAATATATTAAAATAGTATGGTACTGGCATAAAATATATTCATGGATTAATGAAATAAAATAGAAGCCCAGAAATAAACCCATGAATATATGATCAATTATTTATTACAAAGGAACCAAAAATATACAATAAGGAAATAATATTCAATAAACGTCTATTCGAGAAGTCTATCCAATAAATGGTGTTGGGAAAACTAAATAGCCACATGCAAAAGAGTAAAATTGGATCCTCATTTTACATCATACATACAAATCAACTCAAAATAAATTAAAGACTTAAAAATAAGACCTGAAACCATAAAACTTCTAGAAGAAAACATAAGAAGTAAACACCTTAACATTGGTCTTGACAATAATTTTTTGGATTTGACAGCAAAAGCAAAGACAAAGGCAAAAATAAATAATTGGGACTACATCAAACTAAAACATTTCTTCATAACAAAGAAAACCATCAACAATATGACAAGGCACACTACAGAATGGGAAAAAATACTGATAATTCACATATCTGATAATGGGTTAACCTCCCTATCATTTTAGTCTTTCATGATTTATGTTGTTCTAATCCTTGCAAAAGTATTTACTTTTATTTACTTTTAATATATGCTATATTGCAAGAAGATTCAAAGCGATCTATTTTTCCAAAGGGAGCTTTCTACTCCCTCAAACCATATGTTAATCAAGTTACAAGACACATTCTCATAACCTGATTCCAACTATTTTTCTAGAAAGTGAGTTTCTCCATCTAATAGGCTGTATGGAAAGCTGTCAAGTATCATATTTTGCTATTGCTCACTTTTACACCATTTCTCAATTACTAAACATTTATGAAGAGTACATAAGACTCTGAAGCCTTTATTGATCTATTAATAGTTATATATAGACAGAGAGTAGTCAAGGACAAAAGTCATAAATTCAAGGCTCCGAGCTTTTGTTGGGTCAATGAAGTATAAATAAAAATCTTCCAGGGTTGCAGAAGGGTTACAGGGGTATGTTGCTTTGAGAAGGCCAATTTACACCATGAAATTGGATTAGCAATTGCTCAAATAATCAAAATCCACGTATAAGTGTGTTTCCTCAGAAGGGATTTGTGTTTCTTAAGACAAGGTGTGTTAGTCAGTTCAGGCTGCCATAAACAAACTACTTTAGACTAGGTGGCTTAACCAATAAAAAAATATTTTCTCAAAATTCTTAAGGCTGGAGGTTCAAGATCAGGGTGTTAGCATGGTCATGTTCTTGTGAGGGTTCTCCTCTTAGCTGCAGATGGCAACTTTATTTCTCTGTGCTCACACAACCTTTCCTCTTGGTATGTACACATGAAGAAAGAGAGAGAGGTTTCTTTCCTGCTCTCCTTATAAGGCCACCAATCCTATTTGATCCTGATCCCACACTTATAACCCCACTTAATTATAATTGCCTCCTAAAAACTCTGTCTCCAAATGCAGTCATGTTGGCGGTAAGTTTTCAATATAAGGATTTGGGAGACCCACAGTTAAGCCCACAGTTCAAAGTTCAACATAAGGATTTGCGGGAACCACGGTTAAGCCCACAGTTCAAAGTAATATAATAAAAAGGATTCCCATGATGGTTTGAACATATGTGATTATTCAGTATCTCCAAACCTTTAAAACAATACAACAGATATGGGTACTATCCAGTAAGAGGTGTTTAATTTGACTATTGACAGCTAAATATTAGTTGTTATGATCATAGTGTCTTAAAACAAGTAAATATATTTCTCTGGATTCTTACTAAATCTGGAATTGTTTATTAACGTAAGAAAAAATACAAATGAGATATTCAAATGCTTGGCTTTCTTATGTTTTTCTACCTGTAAAGTGTTTAATGTCAAAGACAACATTGGAACAAGATTAGTTTCTATCAACATTTTAAAGCTATTTGTCCTGGTTTATCCTCAAAAAGGAAGAGGAAAGATTTAAATTTTCCAAATATTTTTGGTGGTAAATTTCAGATACTTTCATTATTGTGGTTCACTTGTCTATCCTAAAGCAAAATTTCTATGCAACTAAAGCTTCTTCAAAAGAATTTCTATAGGTATATATATATATAGTACAAGTTATCATATTTTCTTATAACTTACATTGAATTCAATAAGACTTATAAATGTTAGGCATAAATCAAGAACTGATAAATTCTTGCATGGAGTGTTGTGACCCTCCAGAATAGATAGTTACCCTGTATCTATAAAGTGGGTTATTTTAGGTAAAAGTAGAAGAAAATAACTACTGTAATTAAAATAATTTATTCACCAGAATCTGAAGAATTCAAACTATGTGCTAGAGACTCTGTAGCATAAGGTAAGGATGGGGTGATGGTGGTGGTACAAACGTACATATTTATTTATTTTGTTGCTAAACAATCCACTCTCAGGAGATATTAAATAAGATCCATGTCAAAAGTTGGTATCCCTATAGAATCATTTTTTCATATTTGAAACTTCATACTTTGACAGGGATAACTCCATCCCTGACCTAATTCAGTTCCAAGTGAACTCAGAAGTGACATAAACTCTACACATATAAAGAATGTTTAAGATGTGCTTTCTTCCTTCCATGCCAGAAAAAAATCTTTCCTCTGAGGTCACAAAATATTATATGCATGCAGCAAAATGCTTTTATTTATTTATTAATTTGTTGTTGTGTTGGTTTGTTGTTTGTTTGCTTAACTGTCTGATACAAACTGTTAAATAATGATGTCATTGATAATAAGAACTGTATTTTATTGTTCTTTGCTATGGTGATAGGAGTCAGGATATAAAGTAGTTCCTGGATTAGTCCAAATGTATGTAATTTTCTGAAGTTACATAGTGGTGTTCAAAATTGGCATGCATTTGATGACATGAGCAGAAGGTGAAAGGAGATAGAGATAGGATAGGAAGTTGGGCCATAAGGTAAGGGATTCTGACTTCTCAGTTGAGAAAAAGGTTTAACATTGTTAATTCAACACCCTGGATTGCACCAGGATGGTTATAATATTTGAAATGAGCATTTATCTATGAAAAGCTCAGAATGTTGTTCTAAAGTTCCATAGTTGATGAAAGGACCTCATATGTTTATAATGAGCTTTCTTCTTATGATTCTTGGGATCTATCCTGATCACTCTTTCCCCATCCCACATTACCAGTTTTTAGTAACGTCATAAGAACTGACCACTCTATTAAGTTATCCACATCCTTGGAAGGGTATAACTAATTGACAGGATGGTATTTTACCTTTCAAGGGACTCCTCTCTTATATGCTTTATATGTTGCTAAATTAGATTTGTACATATAAAATAGAAAAAGATTATTTGGCTGACTTTCCATAATTCAGCTGGCCCACAAATGATTCCTTCTATATGTTTTACAGTAAAGATAGTACTTGTTATTTCAAACCTATGTTCTGTCACACCATTTAGGGTTTCCACTTTGATTAAAAGTACTAACCCCAATTTTTTTTTTCTGCTTTAAAACTTCTGTTGTTTTTAGGTGCTCTACCTAGTTCTTTTCTGCTTAATAACACAGCTTTCTCTCTGGTAAATCATAACTGAAACATGGTAAATACATCATTAGGTAAGCAACCTGAGCTGAAAATTGGCTATGTTTTTAAAAATGCTGATGTGTTGGAATTTGAAGTCTTACCTTATGTGACAGATGGCAAAAGAAAATTAAAGAAAATAGTCACAGCAAATCCCTTCCTCCACACTTCAGTGCTTTGTTAAATAAGAATAAACCTGTTTAATTAATATTGATTTAACACTGACTGTCCTTGAGGCATGTTACCCTTTGACACATTTTTACCTTCAAAACTGCCAAAATTGCAAAATGTATAATAACAAAATTCAAATCCATTTCTAAGCTCAGAGTTATTGTGGTTCGTTATCACCAATTCCCAGCTACTCCAGGAAGGTGCTACATGTCATAACAAGTGGCAATGTCTTTATCTATGACCTCTGGTGATTAGTTAGCTTTGCAGACATTTCTCAGAAAATGGCCCAGGAATTTAAGGTAAAAGATTCTGACTATATTTGGCTTGTGATCCTGGCATTTGTTAAAACACAAATTCACTTTGATACAAATATTAGATAGTTATTTCTTTCTAAGTAAATACACAAATGAGGCATTTATCTATCAGCTGGAAGAAGACAGAAAGTTTATTATTCTTGACACCTTCTATCTGGTCATTTGAATAATGAGTCAATAACCAGAAATCCTTGTTTACCTAAGGTAAGCCTTTTTAATTTGAAAATTTGCTTTTTCAGCTTTCATTCTTTGATTTTATCCAAAATTCATGGAGGGCCTTGGGCAGTAGTCCCTTCTAGTAAAATCTCATCCCTTTATGAGGGGAGAGGTACACGGGTACACATCATTAGATCCAGGCAGTACTTCTGAGATCCATACTCCATTTTCAGCCTCAGAATAGAAGGCTAATCATTCTACATATAAGTCATACTCAAATATCTTAAGTAACCCCCTCCTTTGTGTCATGATGCCGATCACAATATTATTTCTAACTCTGACTCCCACAATGAGTGAATGACAAGCAAGGAGACTGAATATCTGCTCAATTTTCCAAGTAGACACTGATTGGAGAAGGAGACAGGAAGCACTCATTCAGTTCTCAGCACCCTGAAAGTCATTTACCCTTGGAAGTCCTCTGCCCAGACCTGGACAAAAGCATTTACAGTATGATTCCATAACATCATGATCAGAAGCTCTCTTCCTGGGGCAAACTAGAGCCAAAAGTTAGAGCCCTAGTAGTGAAAAATCTCAGCTACATTCCCTTTGAATTTTCATCTACTTTTATCTCTGGTAAAATTGGCATAGATGTATAAGTAATAAGACAGAAAACAGAGAAAATCTTAGAACTAGGGTAAGCCATTGCTTCATCTAGTTTAAAGGAACATGCGTGGTCACTCAGAATGGTATGATACTCTTGGCAGGATGTAGGCTAAATGGTGGGCATAAAAAACGGTCCAGATAAAAGAAGTTGACAGAAAAGAATGATACTGAGTTGCACAGAATTTAGAGCTGATAAAAATGAAAAGGCCATATGCAGAGCAATCTTTGCCAGAAACATCAGGGTCATTCCCCTAATAATTATTGCTGTGGGAATGAGATTTTGCAAACACTGCTGCCTTATTTTTCTTTCTAGTATAGTTTTGTTCTTCTTTTCTAATTTGTTTCTACAGTAAGTCACAACACTTTTCCCTGCGTTATTATCCTGTCCTACCTCTCATCTCAGCATCTAGAGTTGCAAGTCATTTCCACACTCCCTTAAAGAAAATTATAACAGAGATTGTGTGTTTTGATATGTTGAGGTCAGAAAACTATCCAACATGCTTCTGTTTGAAAAACCAATAGTTTACTCTAGCAACAGGGAGAGTAATATAATTATCCCAGAAAGTTTTCTCTTCCTTTTCCAATCTTTGTGTCAGCTTGTCCAGTTGGCACCTTCCTCTAGAAACACAGAGAACTCCTCAAAAAAGACTTGTACCAATACAAAGATCACAAAGAAGGCTTTAATGGAGTCTCTCATACCAATCTCAGCATCATCTTTAACCATTAAAAGATGGTTGTTATAATTTCACATGCAGACATCTTCCAGGAATTACCCCATCATAGTCCTTAAGTCTTCTGACTCTCATCTAATACTTCCAAAAAAGAAGGAAAAATAATGTTTCAGAAAAAAAAGAAAATATTAAGTCATGACTGTTCACTATTATTCTCAAGTAAATTACCTCAAGATATGGGTGCTTTATTTTCCAGAATATACTTTTTATTTTTTTATAAACATAGCATATCTTGCTTGCAAAGTTCACATTAGAAATGTCTTCTTACAAGCTGTGCTAACTCCTTGTTTAATCTTTCCATGAAAGAACAGAAAGAAGAGGCTGCCCCTGAATCTGCCTCAAGGACTAAATGAGTTTTCATTGCACATCATTGTTGCCAATCATTTCTGTTCCAAAGGAAGCTATTAAAAAGGCTGAAAAACTCTCAACATTGATGTTTTCTACAGTTATATTCAATTTTTCTATTTTGGTTCTTCCTTAAAGGTAAAGATTTAAAATAAAGAATCTTACAAGTATAGGGAAGACTAAAACCAATGTTGTGATATTGAAACTGTTACTAATATTGTTTGGACTTAAAAAATTCAAAAGAAACTATCTAAACCTTTGACTAAACTCTAGTTTCTTGTTATCTTAAATATTATGCCTCATTCATTATTGCATATAACAAATAGACCAAGTCTAAAATTTTAGTAAATAGTGAAATAGGGAATAAGTCTCAGACAATGAAAGAATTATCATGAGACCATGGAATATAACGAGGGGCCTTGTATATATTTACCTTTTGCCAACTTGCAAATGTTTTAGCCTTCTGAGACTTTCTATATACAAATTGTTATACTTTCCCTTACATAACAAAATATAATTATTCAATAAGAGACATACACCCACGAGCAATGCTGAGATCAAGCATTCCCTGAGCGTGTCATTAGCCATCTTTATGCTCAGATTGATTTATGGGCCTTGGGTCCATCGTTTACTCACCATTAGCCATCATTACACCATTACGACTCCCTGCAGTCCCTCAGCTTACTGCTTCTAGGGAGAAGGTGCAATCTTGCCCAGCTGCACTGAGCTAGTTTTCACTACCAATAATTTTCTGCCAGAATCTATGAGTAATGTCACATTTCATGCTTTTCCAATAAAAACTTTTGCTCCTTGGCAGGGCTAGTAAAGAGCTTGATGGAGAAACTATACAAAGTCCCCAAGAGGCAAAAGGTGACTGAGCAACTTTGTCATGAGAAAATTGAGTACCTACCTAGGCTGACACAGCAGATAAAAAAAAAAGAATGAGGCAATCATGTCATGACCTAAAGACTTCTAGACATTTATTCCTTTACTCAACTGTATGAGCACCTATAATATGCCAGACATTGTGAAAATAGAATTGTCATGTCTGTTGTACACAATCCCTTGGAGCCAGAAGGTCTGGGATCTGCTCCATGTTTCCACTTTACTGAACTGTGCAACCTAATAAAAATTGCTAAAATTTATGAGGCCCCTGGCTTCTAATCTTATAATCTATTTTGTAATATATCTATATAACACTATATAATATATCTATATAATATAATTTACATAGTTATAATCCAAGTCTCAACTTATGGATAGAAATTCATGTATTGTAATTGGAGGCATTTAAAAATATAGAGATAGATAATTATAGATAGAAGGAACTCTCAAAAGGAGGACATTCTCTACATAAACACTCATTTATCCACTGTAGCAGAAATGCAGGTTCTCACAACATCAAGCTAACAAATCAGTGTTATCTCCACACTGCCACCTACTCATAAACCAAACACAAAGCCAACTGGACACTGTGGACAGTAATAGGAGTACACAGTTCTCTAAGGAATGATTTGCAGTATCACATTCAAGTGATGCTGCGACCAGGAAACATGCCTGAAGTAGACTCTGGTACACTATCAATCAACATGAGTCTCTTAGATCATCCCATTAGTTTCTCTCTATTTACAGTCTCTGAGAAAATTTGTACATATTTACAAGAACACACTTTCCCTTGTACTTTGTTGGAGTAGCTTTCAATGTGTCATCACTGTTGCTTGAGGCATCTTACTCAGTTTATATTAAAGTTACAAGAACATCAGGTAAAATAACCAGGGCTTACTTAATATACACTACAGGTGGTCCCACACCTCATCATAGATGTCATTAATTGTACCTCAATGTGGAAATGGGATGCCTGAAATCCTAATACCCTCAATCCTCAAATAGCCTCTATGAATAATCTGTTCTTACTACCCAGAATATACACTGAACAATGCACTTTTTAGCTATTGACTAGGGCTCTGTTTTCATGTGCCAATCTATTCTCCTACATGGTTCTAGAACTGTATGACCTTCATGGCCCCTCTAGTTCATGTCATGTCATGGCCAAGAATTTGTCCAAGGAATTGCTTGATGATCCTTTCCCCTGAACCCCAATCTGGTTGCTCAATGACGTTGGGTTGTAGGTTCTTTTGGAAAGGGAGGCATCCAGAGACCCATTTCTTAAGGAAACAAAAACATCCTTTATAAAGAGTAAATAGAAAAACATTTGCAGAATGAGTAGATGCAAAAGTTAAAAGAGGAATAGTAGGGTCTTTCCAACCCATTTCCCTCAGTCATCTTCAACCAAAGCTCCTCCGTGGGCTCAGGGACTCTATTATGTTCTTGAGAACATGTCAGAACTCTCTTAAGAATGAAGAATAAAGTGACATAAAGAATAAAGGGTGAAATAGGTGAAGGTGATCAAAAGGTACAAATGTCCAGTTATGAGGTAAATAAGTCCTAGGGATGTAATGTAGAGCATGGTGACTAATTAACCATACTATATTGTATATTTGAAAGTTGCTAAGAGAGTAAATCTTAAAAGTTCTCATCACAAGAAAAAATTGTAACTATGTATGGTAATGGATGTTAACTAATTTTATTGAGGTAATCATTTTACAATATATACATGTCAAATCATTATGATGTATACTTAGAACTAACACAATGTTATATATCAATTATACCTCAGTAAAAATAAAAAAAAAAGGACAGAAGTAATGAGGTTTTGTTTTCCCATAAAATTTGTTACTACTATTGCCTATCCACCTCTGTCTCACCTCATCCACAGCCTCACATTCTTGCAGAGGAGAGGACGGATTATCATTTCTTCCTGGGGAATAATTAGACTTTAGAACAGAGACAATTCATATTGCTTTGGAGCATTCTATGTAGGGCAGAGTGGACTATGAGCAGTGTTTTTTTGGTAACAGGCCCATCTGCTGAGCCATCTCATCTGATGAGAGCAAGTGAACCCACGGGAGAATTTTTAGATATTATCTTATTCTGACCAATATTCCTGCCACCCTTCTCTGTACTTACATCACACACACACACACACACACACACACACACACACACACACACACACACACACAACACACACACACACCCAATATCTGTTTGTTTGTTTGTTTGTTTTACAATACTTTACTGATTTTTCAAAAACCGACTGTTAAATGGCCTAAATTTGCAAAACTCCTCCTTGATCATGGTTTACATTTTTAGTTTCTTCCTGTGGTTAAATATTGTGCACACACTCCTCACCTTCTTCATTCTTCCCACCAGTACCTTTACCCCCAGATCTGTCAGTTTCCTCCCACTACTCAGGCATACAATAAAGTCAACAACACACACTGGATGTGCCAGTCTTTTCTGGGAACTAGTAATCACACAGGTTCTCATTTCATCTCAGCCTTCTTGACCTCATCATGCCAGTCTGATGTTCTTAATAGCTATGATATTGATAAGGAGAGAGTGTTTAGAAAAGAAAAGGCCACTTTTAACCTCTGTTTTATGCTCATTTCCCAGATGTATGTGAGGACAAAAGAATAAAGTAATTATTATCTAGTCAGTAATGAAACCCTATATAAAAGAACAAAGTTTTACTTAGCCATTAGACTGCTATTTGGTGATACTGATTTTGGCAATGCTTCTCCAAATTTTAGTTTGCATAAGAATATCTGGGTAGAATCTCTGAAGCCTCAGGTGGTTCCCAAAATGTGGATATATCAGGAGTTTCTGATGGAGGTAGTCTGTGGACCACACTTTGAAAAATACTAGATTATGATTAAGAGAAGAGTCTAATTTCATGAATTTATCTTTAACTAAGATTATTACTCTTAAATTCATGTCTTCAGAAGTTTTATTGAGCAAAATTAAAAGGAATATATAAACATATGTTTGTGCCTTGAATGATGTGAATATATTTCTGAAAGCACTTTGGATTTCTTTTTATAAAGATTCAGATTTCAATTGACAATTGAATTTGATGATAGTTCCTCTAAAATTAAAAAAATCCCAGTAGATACCATGATTTTTCTGCTACTAGTTACATTTAAGGGCTTTATCATCTATAATCCTAGCCCCTGGTTTAAAAATGCATTAATATTACAATAAAAAAAAAGTTTTGTGTTTAATACTCCATCTAGATGCCTTCCAATAGAGGAATATTAATCATTGTGTGGGATGCTTCAAAAAGTTTTTAGATTTAAAGAATATATAGAGAATGCATTTAAAACAAGGTAAGGCCATACTTAGGGGTACTACTTCATAAATGTGCTTTTAGTTAAGTATTGTTTAACATGTAAAATACATGTGCATATGCAACATTAAAATGTTTTATATAAAAAGCCCCTTTTTCTCATAGATATTTTAATTAAACTTCTTTAAGATGATTGTAGATTCACATGTAATTACAAGAAATGATACAAACTAATCCTCTGAACCCTTTACACAAGTTCCTCTTAATGGTAACATCTTCTAAAACTATAGTACAATGATCACAACATGGATAATGACATTGATATAGTCAAGATACAGAACATTTTCATCACAAGGCCCCACATTTTGTCCTTTTTTAGTCACACCCACTTTCCCCTGCACTAAACCTCTCATTAACAAGGAAAGCACTGATCCCTTTTTATTTCTATATTATTTTCTTTTCAAGAATATCATATAAATTGATTCATACCATATATAACCTTTGGGGATTGGCCTTTTTCACTCAGCATAGTTCCCTGGAAATTCATCCAGGTTGTTGGGTGATATCAACAGTTCATCACTTTCTGTTAATGAGAATTTTCCTTGGTATGGCTGCACCACATTTTGTTTAACCATTCACCCATTGAAAGACATCTGGTTTGTTTACAGTTTTTAGCTACTACAAATAAACTTACTACAAGCATCTATGTATACTTTTTTGTGTGATTTCAGGCCATATGGTAAATTGTATGTTTAGTTTAGTTTTAACAAAACTTCCATTTATATCCCAGAGTATCTGGACCATTCCTGCAAGCAACAAAGGAATGGTCTAATTTCTCTGAATCTTTGTCGGTATTTGATGTTGTCACTATTTAAAAATATATGTTTTAGTCATTCTGGTAGGTACATAGTGATATCTTGTGATTTTAATTTTAATTTTCTTCATGGCTAATGATGTTGAACATATTTCCTCTGCTCATTTGTCATTTGTACTCCCTCTTCAATGAACTGTCTCTTCAGATGTGATCGGGCATATTCAGGGCACTCTGTCTAGAAAGGAGTGAGAGAAGAGTCAGTACATATGAATCAAATGTCCTTTTTCCTAATTTGAGTTAATGTCATAGATATTTTAGAGATCCAATAAAAAGTTTCGTTACATGAAAAAAAGTCTCTTCATGACTTCTGCCCATTTTCTAATTGGGTAGTTTGGTTTTTTTACTGTTGAAATTTGAATATTCTTTATATATTCTAGATAATAATAGACCTTTGATGGATATGTCATTTCCAAATATTTTCTTCTATAGTGAAGCTGTATTTTTACCCTCTTCACAATGTCTTTTGCAGAATAAAAAGCTTTAATTTTGATGAAAACTAATTTATCAATTTTTCTTTTTATTGATTGTCCTTTTGGTATCAATTCTAAGAATTCTTTTACTAGCTCTGTTTTTTTCTTTAAAATTTATACTTTTATATTTTATATATAAGCCTGTGAATTCTATAATGTTTTCTGAATTAATTTTTGTATATGGTTTGAAACTTAGATTGAGATTTTTTTATTGGCCTATGAATGTCCAATTATTCAAGAACCTTTTTTTGAAAAACCTCTCTTAATCTATTCAATCAATTTTGTACCTTTTCTGAAAATTGGTAGAACATATTTGTGTGGATCTACTTGGTTCTTATTCTGTTCTATTGATTTAGGTGTTTACATCTCTGCTAACACTACTTCATCTTTATTATTGTAGTCATATAATAAGTCTTGAAATTGAATGGACTTATTTTTCCAACTTTGCCTTCTATTTCAAAATTGTTTTAGCTATTTTAGTTTCATTGTCTTTCCACATAAACTTTAGAACAATCTTTGTGTTGACATGGTAGATTACATTGGTTATTTTTTAACGTAGAGGCAACTGTATATCTACAAATAAACTCCATTTAGTCATACATGTAATTGTTTTTATATATTGCTGACTTTTTTCTATTATGTTGGTAAAGAAGTTTGAATCTATATTCATGAGGAATATGAGTTTTAGTTTTCTTCTGTACTATCTTTATCTGCTACTGGTTTCAGGGTGATATTAACTTCATAAAATATAGCACAAAGTGTTTATCCTTTTATATTTTATGTAGAATTGGTGTTAATTATCTTTTAAATATTTGATAGAATTATCCAGTAACCAGTCTGGTTACAGAGATTTCTGCTTGGGGAACTTTAGAATTAGAAATTTAGTTTTCTTCATAATCACAGTGTTAACCAAATTATTGGTTCCATGTTGAATGAAGTGTGGAAGTTTGTGTTTTCTAGGGACTCATCCACTTCACTTAAGTTGTCACATTTATGTCTGTGAATTTTTCATAATTCATTCATATGTGTTAGTTTTCTATGGCTGCTATGACAAATTACTACAAACTTGGTGGCTTAAATCATGAAAAATTTTATTTTTTACATCTCTAGAGAATATTAGTTCAATTGCATTTTCATTTGACCAAAATAAGCTATTTTCTTTCTGCTTACTTGCTGTAGGTTTATTTTGCTCTTCTTCCTGTAGGTTCTTGAGCTGGGAGCTTTGATTACTGCTTTGAAAGATTTCCTATTTTCTAATGTGTGTGTTTGGTGCTATAAATTTCCTCCCCATTACTGTTTTATCTGTGTTATACAAATTTTGTTATATTGTACTTTTATTTTCATAATTTATCATACTTTCATATTCCTTGAGATTTCCTCTTTGATCCATAGATTATATAGAAGTATGTTGTTTAGTTTCCAAGTACTTAAAGATATTACTATTATGTTTTCATTGCTGATTTCTAGTTGATTCTATGTGGTTGGGAAACACACTCTGTATATTTCAATTCTTTTTAATTTGTTGAGTTTGGATTTATGGCCCATAATATGTTCTACCTTGATATGTGTCCTGAGGACACTTGAAAAAAATGTATATTCTGTTGTAGGGCATAGTTTTTTAAAAATGTTAATTAGATCCCATCGTCAATAGTGTTGTTGAGTTCTTCTAAGTCTTTGCTGATTTTTTTTTCTAGTTCTATCAATTTTTGAGAGATGGGTATTAAAGTCTCCAACTATAATCATGGCTTTATCTATTTTTCTTTTAAGTTTTATCCACTTTGCTTCATAGAATTTGCAGCTCAATTGCTTGGTGTATATATATTTATGACTGCTATATCTCATAATGTATGAAAGCATCATTTTACAATATCCCTTACTATCTCTGGCAATTTTACTTACTTTGCAGTCTACTTTATATGATATAATATAGCAACTCCTGCTTTATATTGATTTATGTTGATTTAATATATCCTTTTCCAGCCTTCTATTTTCAAATTGTCTATTTCATTGTATTTGAACTGAGTTTCTTGTAGACAGCATAAATTTGGGTAATGTTTTTTAATCTACTATAACAAATGATGTGTTTTAATTGATGTTTTTAAATAATTTGCATTTAATGTAATCATTGCCTTGTTGGGACTTCAGTCTATTATTTCGCTTTTTATTTTATTTATGTTCTCTCTGCTTTTTATTTCTCTGTTTTCTTCTCATACCTTTCTGTGGATCACTTGAAAAGTTTTAGAATTCTATTTTGGTCTGTTTGTAGTTTGTTTCAGTATATATCTTGTTTATATATTTTTAATGATATTCTAGGTAATACTAGTATTACTGTATTACCTAGAGTAGCATCACTAATAGAACTAAAATTATATATGCATATATGTCTACTGATTCCGTAATTTTACTAGATTGACTGAAGAATAGAAACCTTACCTCATTTTATGTTTATTTTATATCACCTATTTATAATATAATTCCCTTAAATATTTTATCTATATACATTTTGAATGACATCAGATAGTGTTATAATTTTGCTTCAACTTATCAATTATTATTTAGAAAACTCAAGTGGAATATGAAAGCCTATTGTATTTACCAATGTTTTTGTTGGATATGTTCTGTATTCCTCGTTTATGTTCCAAAGTCTTCCTTTAATATTTCCGTTCTATTTAGAAAACTTTCTTTGGCCTTGCTTTTTTCTTGGTCTGCTAATGGCAAATTCTCTTAGTTTTCTTTAATTTGAGAATGTGTTTATTTGCTTTTAATTCTTAAAAACTATTTTTGCTTGGCATAGTATTCTGAGATGATCATTCTTTCCTCTCAACATATTAAAAGTGTCTTGTCTCTTCTTTCTAGCCTCCCTAGTTTTTGATGAAAAATTCTGTCATTTGAAGCAATTTTCCCCGATAAATAAGACTTTTTTTTTTCCCCTCTGACTGCTTTCAAGATTTTTGTTCGTTTGTTTTTAACTTCAAAAATTTGATTTTAATGTGTTTGGCATGGATTTACGGGGAGAGTTTATACTATTTGGGGCTTGCAGAACTTCTGGAATCAGTTGGTTTGCATCTCTTGACAAATTTTGGAAGTTTTCAGTCATCGTTTCTTCTAGTATTTCTTCAACCTTAATTCTTACTCCTCTCCTTCTGAGACTTCGATGACACAAATATTAAAGGAACATTTGTGCAGTCTCACAGTTTCATTTATTTTTTTCAGACTATATTCTCTTTCTTGTTGATACTGAAAGATCCACTTCCTAGATCCTGGATCCTAAAGTTCTCAGACCAAGAACTTTATATATTGTTCTATCTTCGAGCTTACTGATTCTTTTTTTCTTTCCTCTTTATTTCATTGTTGTAGAGTCCATCCACTGAGTTTTTTTTTTTTTAATTTCAGTTATTATAATTTTGAGTTCTAAAATTTCCATTTGGCTCTTTACTTTTTTTACAGAGACTTTCTTTTTCATTTTTATCAAGTATGTTCATAATTGCTACTTGATGAATTTTTATTTTGGTCACTATTTTTAAAAATATTTTTTCAATTACATTTGGCATACAATATTATAGTTTTAGGTGTACAACATAGTGATTAGATTTATATAACTTATGAAGTGATCAACCTATAAATCCAGTACCCATCTGACACCACACATAGTTATTAGAATATTACTGACTGTATTCCTTATGCTATACCTTACATCCCCAGGACTATTTTGTAATTATCAGTTTGTACTTCTTATTCTCTTTCCTTTTTCCACCTACCCCTCAACCCCCTCCCACCTGGCAACTGTCAAAATGTTCTATGAGTTTGTTTCTGTTTTATCTGCTATTTTGTTCTTTAGATTCCACGTATAAGTGAAGTGAAATCATATGGCATTTGTCTCTCTCTGTCTGATTTACTCTACTCAGCAAAATATCCTCTATGTTCATCTATGTTGTTGCAGATATAAGATTTTATTCTGTGTTTTTTTTTAATCTGAGTAATATTCTATAATATATTTTGGCCACTTTAAAATCTTTTTTTAGTCATTCAAATGTCTATCATCTTGTGTTGAAATTAATTGATCATCTTTTTGCATTCAGTTTGAGATCTTCTTGGTTCTTGGTTTGAGTGATTTTTCATGAAACTTGGACATTATTATTTTATCTTTTTGAGACTCTTGTTATTTTATCCTTCTGTCTTAGCCCACAAGGGAAGAAAGGGCACAAGTTCAGGATTCCCACTTGGTTTCAGAGGCTTCTTCTCATTTCTGCCAGGATCTTCACATGGTATTACTGACACAACATTGAGCTTTGCCTCATTATCAATGGGCAATGGCAAAAGTCTCAATGCTCTATTAGGTCTCTTCTGACAATTCCCCCAGAAGATTGAGGTGCTTTAATGTGCTGCAGTCAAGTTTGTACATTCAGGAATCTCACGTGGATATTATAGGGAGTCCTTTTAAATACTAGTGGAGATGAAAGTCTCAGTTCTCTAGTTGGCCTTCTCAGTTGCCACCCTGCTGGGAGTGTTGTGGAGTCTCATTATAATATCAAATAAGGAAGTTCCCCACTTGGTCTTTGCTGGTATTGATGAGAATGAAGCTACAGTATTTTTCTGGATGCTTGGTTTGAATAGAATAGTTATTGTTGAAAAGTGTTCTGTCTTGCTAGACTGATCTTTCCTAGTCCCTTGAATAGAGAGAACAGGCTTTCGTTGTAGCTTATTTTGTCTGTAGTTGGCATTTCTGAAATGCTGACTTCCTTGACAACTGAATTTATAACTGTAATTTCCTGGATCCTGAAGTTTTTAGCCAGTCTCCCTTCTTCTCTCAACCTTTCAGAATCTTCTTGTGTTTGTTTTTATATCTAGTGTCCAAAATTTTCAGTTATATATGGTAGGAGACATATAGAAAATATGTGTACTCCATATTCCAGAATCAGAAGTTCTAAAAAGTCCTTTATAATAAAATTTATACTATTTATTGCTTGGATAGGAGCAGATGTACATGCTATAGCTACAGATAGAGTTATAGCAACTCCCCACTATGTATCTTCTAAGGACAATTTGCCTTCGAGAAACTAAACACTCTACTAGGAAAGTTAGGTTGCTCAATTTCAGCGTTTTGAAAGGGATAAAGAGCAACTTTTTGTTCGTTTTTATATTTGCATCAGTGATTATTGAACCCAAGTTGGAATTATCCAGTCTTGTTCCTGGGTTACCTTCTGATGTGTTGGCTCAATAGAGCTTGTCATTGGAGTTTATATCTATGCTATGATAGTTCTCCCTTTGACTCCCTCACATATTCCTTTGAACAACCTTTTCTCACCCAGGAATGTACACAGCTTTCTCCTTGGTGTTCCACCTCTTTTAAAAGTATATTTTGAAGTATTTTTCCCCTTAGTTCCTTTATGTATGCGATTTCATGAAACTTGACATTTTTACAAGAAACTAGTCTCAATCCTCAGTGAAATAAAAGCCTCCTTTTTATGAGGTTGCAGTAAACTTGCTGTATCATTAGGAGTCCCCTCACCTCTTTGCTTCTGCATTTTCCTCTTACTTGTCAAATTCTGAGGAGCTAAAAGTAATCCACAGTTACATACTTATTAACTTGGGTAACCATGGAGTGGAAATAGCATCAAAATGTGTGACTAATTTTAGTGAGTCAATAAATAGAAATCCAGGTAGGAAGCAGAGTGGGTGAATGTGAGGGCAGGTGGTTTAAAGGGAAAAGAGGTTTTAGGTGACATGTAGAGAATTTTAGAAAGGTGACTCAATGTACACAGGGAGTGCTTCAATTTATATTAGAGGTCATTTATTTTCTAAACCAATACATTTAACAAGTTGACTTTTCATCTTGACTTGAGCATAGAAAAATTTCAGGGGGATGTGATTTAATTGTTCATCAGATTAATCCAGTCTCCAAAATGTCATTTGTTGTTTTATCTTGCAAAATAGACCAAATTTCACACTCAGAGGACTTTAATATCAGGTCCCAAGAAGATTGGCACCTCTCAATATCTGAAGTGCCTCGAAGGGCATTTTTGCCTTAACCTATGATCTTCATCAGTTAACCTGTCTCTCTATCTTTCTCAAACGCAGACACCACATAAGGCATTTGCCTTTCTGCTTCTTCTAGCCTCAGCCTCAGTGATAATCAAACAGATAAACAAACAAAGGTCTAAACTGAATTTCAACAGCATTTCCAGAGAAATCATTTAGAATTTATTTGATACTGGCTGTGTTTATAATACAGCCTCTTTTTTTCTTTCTCTTATTTAGTTTTAAATGTTGGCCTTCAGACTAAACACCACCCTTATTCTTCATGTATGAATCACAATCACAAAATCCCTCTTCCTTCTGTTCTTCTTGCCTTGTAATTAGCTAAGAATAGGAAGTAGTTATAATCTTCATACTCTTTCATGCTGTGACACATCAGCTAAAAATGATATCCAGAAAAAGGTTGTGTTCTGATCATAATAAATGTGTTATAGAAGGAAGGTGAACCTATATTCTCATATATATTGTCAGTGAAGTGCATATATAATTTTTCTCTGCAATCATTAACCTTAATTTTAATGTTTCTCTTTTATTAGCTTTCCTGAGCAAAGAAAGCTGAAACATTTAAAGACAAATTAATGCAAAATGTTTAAGCAATGTTTCTAGGAGTCAGTTTCCTCAAGATATTGAACAAGTCATCACCACCAAGTATTCCTCAGTCACTGAGTAAGCAGATTTGACCTTAGCCATTTGCAAAAAGCCTTTTAGATCTGACCCCTTTATCTGCTAGCTTAATGTCCAAGAGTTACAGTAGCAGTGTTATAATTTTTTAAAAAGTAGAGTAAATGCAAATCTGTTACAAATAAATAAAAAGAGGGAAGAAATGAGAGAGAGAGAGAGAGAGAGAGAGAGAGAGAGAGAGAGAGAGAGAGAGAGAGATGATAGATGGATGATAGATAGGGATAAACTGAACTTAGAAAACACTGAAGAAACAGATACATAGACAGTAGACTCAATAAAATCTTGCAGAATATGCAAAGTAAGGGACCGTACTGATAAATAAGTAAAAAGTCTTAAGTTACATTTGCAAATATGAAAACTGGGATAAGTCTTCATGTGTATATTGACCAGTACAGCAAGAATTCATGAAAAAAGTATTATTTCAGGATTTTCTTGAAAACATTGTAATAGCATGGAAGATATGATTGGCGTAAGTTGCCAAGTCAAGGAAACATTTAGTAAATTTATTTATGAGATGTAAAAGGGTTGGGATGAATTGTGGTTTAAGAGACATTGGGAATTAGGTGAAGATCTAACTATGAATCATAAATGTATAAGACTCAACAGATAGACAGACAATATGGTTAAAATTTGTGTGGGGGGAGGGAATGGTACTTTATCTTACAAGAAACTTCTGAGACATAACTCACAAACCTCATGTCATTCAAAGTGTCAAAGTTTGGCTATTTCCGGAGACTATCATTCATGAAGTTAAAGCATAAGAACCTGAATCTCTGGATTATTGTTCAGTTAATCAACTGGACTTGCTTAGAAGACCAGGGTCAGAATTTAGGGTTCTTAAAGTCTAGGGAGTCATTGTTTTGGTATCATTCAAGTCATTCATGGTCAGTTGAGAATCTTCTGGAAGCCCAATAATGAAGGCTAAAGATCTGTAGTCCGAGGTCTAGATTCTAATCTCATTTCTGTTGATTACCTGATATGTGTACTTGGGCAAATCATTCCACATACATGAGTCTCAGTATCCTAATCTAGAAAATGTAGAGTTTGTTCTATATTAGTGTTTCCTAAACAGTCTTCCAAAAACTGTTCAATAACATGTAGTAGATTATATTCAAAGATAGTCACAACAATTTTTCTTTCTTTTAATGTATGCTTTTGCTATCAATGTGACTGTTTTTCCCTCAAGAGTGGACATTACTTTACATCCTTCTTGAATCTAGCCTGGCCTTGTGACTTGCTTTGCTTAATATTATATAGCAGAAGTGATGTTTGGCTTTCAAAACTAATCCTGCAAAAACCTTGTAGTTCTGTTGTTTGCCCTATTGAAACATTGTCCCGAGACCATTTGTATATGGAGGAAAAGTGAGGCACAAAATTCCCAACCATCTTGTATGTTCCAGCACTGAAAATCCACAGAATTTTAACAGATAATCCATCATTGTTGTCTTAAGCCAACTAAATTTGAAGGTGGTTCATTATTCAGCAAGAGAAAATTCAAATGATATTCAATAAGAAATGTAACTTTATTATCAAATAAGTCTTGGGGAAGATCAGTTGAATGATGTAAATCAGTTTCTCAAGTTGTGAAATGTCAGAGATTTTAAAATGTTAACATCAGTTCAAAACTCCAAAAAGTGAGACATATTTGTATGCCAGACTTATATAATCACAGAATATTGCTTTCCCCAGAAAACTGTTTAATTATTTGTGGATCACAGTTTGGGAAATGCTGATGGAGCTGAATTTCAAAAGCCCTGCCAGTTTTAGCATTCTAAAACTCTGCTAATGAAGCAAGGTGTGTTTTGGTCATTATTTCTTCTTGATTATCTTGATGACAAAAAAACTCATTCCATAGTTGGTTATTACCAAATTTCATTATTCACTTCCACTGAAACCATTTTTTAATCAATTAACAGAAGAAAGCACTATTGGAATTATTAATGAGCAATTAAATAGAGATTAAGAAGCTATTAACCTGCAGCTTGGTGGCGGGGACTTGGCTGTCAGGTAATGTTAGTGCCTGATGGATGTAGACCCATGAGAGGCTGTCACAATGATAAAACAAGCAAAGAGTAGGCTAATAGATTTATCTATTTCTTTTTGGCAGATTATAATGGGATATGGAATTGTCCTCATAATATAGGGAACTATAGAATCCTCTTCATAAAAAGAGCATGATTAGAACATGAACTGCATTTTATACACTTCCTACTCTCACAGACTAGCCACATGGTCAGTGTGTTCATATGATGCTTATGTGCAAATATGTGTGAGAGAAGGTATGGAAAAATGTGTTCGCAAGTATATTTTTCTTACTGATTAAATGTTACTTCTTTGTGCATTTATGTTTATCAGAGTGTTTCTGACTTGATCAATGTCTGTGTGAATGTCTTTTATATGCATTTTTTCATGTATTCATGTAGTTGTGTGTGGAGGCAAACATGTATGAACATATACTGCACTGGTATAGTAAATGGCTGATAATAATCCATGGTTCTCTGTGCATCTGGAGGACATAATACAAGGTGACAGGAATAAGCCACAGCTAGAGGAAAAGAAAGAGAGCTGTTATAGCACAGCAGTTTGATGAGGTCAGTATGCCAATTTAAGTGGCTCCACTCCCCTTTGTCTGCGATTGAGTGAACTGTTTTCCTACCTTGGTGAGTTCATCTTCCATTGTGGCGAAGAAGATCATGAAGACAGCAAACTTAAATGAACCAGTAAGGAAATGGAAGCCTGGAAATCAAATCAGCATATTCAATCAACTCCTGGCTATGCCTGGCCCAATGTCTCATTTGAAATAGAAAGTTGAGAAATATAAGAAATAAAGCTTTTCTCACTTTTCTCTCTACTTAATTAACAGTTGTCCTATGTAAACTATTACCATTTTGTTTTTTTGAAAAATCAGTGCAATCCAAACTCATTTGGATTCTTGTCATTCGGTAGTTCCTAAACTCTAGAATTTATAGAGTGACACAGAGGTCCTCACTCTTAAGTGGTGTGCAGTAGTGTCAAACACTACTGGTGAGTAGTGTCAAACACTTCATTCACATTTTACATGCATTGCTTTATTTAATATTTGTAACAGTTAAATTAGGTCATACTATTAAGCTTTGCACTGAGGGAGCAAATAAGGTATAGAGAAGTTCATGACCTAGGTGATGTTCACACATCTGTGCAGTTTTTAGACTCACAGCTACAGAGGATTGACACCAAAACCAATATCTTCAGTAACTACACTACACTGGTTCTCTTAAGAGAAGAATTGTCCTTGCTTGCCTCCCATCATCTCTCTTTGTTTGGAGTCAGAATGTGGACATAGAAGGACGATAGTTTGTTTCCCTGGAGCTGGGGAAAATCTGGCTTCACCCTATCATTCCTATTTCCCAAAAGATTTTTTGAAAAAAATTGTGGACACCTAATACATACACCTGAAGGTAGTCTCCTTGGCCTGAATGGTTCCCTCAACTCTACTTCAAGCCCAACTACAAGAGAAGGAGGAGGCAGGCACCTTGATACAGGAGTAATGGCTAGGAGGAGTCTGGGAAAGAGCACCTGGGAGCAGGTCACTAGGCTCTATGAACCCAAGTCACAATGTGTGGAGTCCTTTGATAGCTAGGTCAGATCAATACAATTAATGACAATGGCATCATTTTAACCAAAACAGCTTCTTCTTCTTGGGTCAACAATGTACATGACTTTACTTGGAGCAAAATCAGCTGCTATGATTTGAGCAACCTGGAACAGGTACTACCAGGTTTGAGCTTATCAAATAAGCAGGTACTAAGTAAGCTAGGAAGGTTCCAAGAGCACCATGTGTTAAAAAATTCACTTCTGCAGAAAATTTAGAATTAGTCCTTGAAAGTGTTTTTCCTTTCAAATGCAGAGTGTGATACAATAATAAAATTAGCATGAGCCTTTGCTCCTGAGTTCCAAGTCTTCTCTCATAGAAACTGACAGCTTGCGGCCAAATGGGAGAAATGTATTGTTGGGTTACTTTTCAAGAGAGGATAAAAAAGGTGCCAATGGGTATCAAATGCCTATTTCATGCCAATTACTATGATAGAATCTTCACACACATTGTCTTATTTGATGCTCATAACAGCCCTATGTGGTAAATATGATCATTTCTATCTTGTAATTGAAGCTTTGAAATGCTAAGCAAACTTCCCAATGTGTTACATTTGGTAAGGCGCAAAACCTGACACCAACATCAGCATATTCTCTTTTAGTTTTTCTACTCTAGTGGTGTAATCCAGGTCATAATGTTATTATTAAAGTCAAATAATTGACTTATAAAGAGACTTCTCCCAAACATGTTGATACTACCTCACTACCAAAGGAGAACTTCAAAACCGGTAAAATACTCAAGAACATAGAGCTACTCAAACAGGCAGGTCCAGCAGGGTAGGAATTTTTGTAGAAAAAGTGAAAAGATTCTGAACCAAACTACAAGATTACAGAAAATTTTCTCTCTCTCTCTCTCTCTTCTCTCTCTCTCTCTCTCTCTCTCTCTCTCTCTCTCTCCTTTTCCCAAGAGAGTTTTGTCTTCTGTATCCAGTAAGTAAGATGGAAGCCATTACTGCCTTCTGGCATAGGTATAGCCAAGAAGGAGCCAAGAAGGAGCTTTAGAGAATGGTGTCTATGCGACAAGCCTCTGAAGAATACCCTCAAGTGTAAATCTTGGATTGAGAGAACAGCTTCTCTGCTTAGTTCACTTGAAGGCCAACCAAGTCACGAGAGTAGGAGCCATATGCACATTTGTAAGTAGAGCTCCTGCTGTGAGTCAAGACTATGTCTAGAGAACTCCTCTATTCATAAATCCTTCCCCCATGTGGTGTGAAGAGTCAGGACAGGGTCTAGACTCTGGCATTATTTCTTATCATGTACTTCTAATCCTACTTTACATCTGAGAAATTAAAGGTTCTGAGAGATACGTAACAAAGCCAGTAAGTGATTTCACCAGGGTTGTATCAAATCTGTCTAAATCTAAAGTCTATTAACTTTCTTGCCACACCTTTGGCTTCAGTTCAGTAAGTTGGTTGAGAAAGGTCAGTAGGTAGGTTATCATTACAACCCTAAGATATGAATTAAATCAATATGTTCAGGGCTGACACTGTGATTTGCATTGTAGGATACAAAATTAAGTATTGCCACTGCCCTCCAGAAGCTCCTGATCTAGTGGAAAAGATTCACTAGAGTAAAATGCCAACCACGAGAAGGGTATAATAAAGGCTTACTGCAGAGATTTATGAGTATGAAAGCATTAAGTTTATAGTCTCCTGGGAAGCATAAAAGACAGTTTTATTGTGAAAGCTAGTCTCTGAAGGAAGGGCAGTTTTGAGAAATGGCAATATGTAGGACTTTTAAAGCAGTGAGAAAAATATGAATGATGACAGGGCTGGATGCCTGAAAGACATAATCAGGGATAAGTATTTGGGGAGTCACTGCAGCAGAGGGAAAAAGGATTGTAGAGGAGCTGAGATAAAAATAGCTTTGAATTTGAAAACAGTATTACCTAATACTAAAGAAGCTTACATTGCATGTAGACTTGGAGAGTATTCTTTGCTTAAGACTGTATTATTTCCATAACAAAGAGTCATAGAAGTTCCCTGAAAAAAAAAAAAAAGGAGATTTGGAACCTTCTCTGGTGTCCACATAGAAGAGGAGCAGGACAGACAGAGGACCAGAGACTAGGAATTCAGACAGGAGTAATTATTTGTTTAAGAGTGAGAATGTGAGTCTGTTCCTCATTGTCTTATTCTGATCATTGTGTCTGTCTGCCAGTACAGGAGGCACAAATGTAGAGCTCTAGTGTGTGCCTTTTACCAGCAATGGTCCACAGCTGGGAAGTGATGCTTTTACTAAGCATTCAGATTAATGATGTAGGGCATGGTTATTGGGGAACATGTCAGAGATTAAAATATCCAGTTGCACAAAGAAATCTTTATGACCTCTAGGTCACAGTGAGGAACATACAGAGGGCCCTACAGGCAATGGCTCTGGCAAAGAAAAGAGGGATGATTCTCTCCACCCTCAGAATGTTAACAGCGAATCCTGAGAAAATGGACTCATTTTGCAGAAATGGAATCTACCATTGGGGTAGTGGCCAACCAGGGGCATAATCTTCAAGGGGAAACGGCTCTGTTCTCAGTGTTTGTGTACTGGCACTTATCGTCTACACCAGCCTGTCCAGTGCCAGGGTGAGAGGGTAAAGTTGAGTTTCAGATTTACCTAGTTATTATAAATCTCTAGTCAGGCCTTGTTTTCTTTTCAGAGACTCCTTACCAGTAGTAGGTGGTCCAGGAATGGGTCTTCAGTGGACTGCAACACATAGACACACAGACTTCAGACCAGATAATCCAGGTATGTTCAAGTCTAGTGTATGCCCAGATATTGGCTGAGTCTGAGCACCTGTCATAAACATTTTCCCAAGTCTCCTTGTTTGTTGGTTTTTACTGTCCTCTGCATCCATCTAACCCACAGGTCTATTGAACCCTGATAGAAGCATAATTAGTGAAGCCATGTCACTACCCCTTTCTGTCTATTACCTACCCCAGGGATCCTGGTATTTTCCCCATACCTACTAGGTCAGAACCCTTTCTCACCAACAGCAATTCATGCTCACCAAAGGTTCTGAACATTGTATTTTGAACTATAGTCTTTCCCACTGGGTCTTGGTTTACCTTAGGGTTTCAGCCTACTCTTGGACCCATTAGACCTTGCATAGTACCACATCCTATATACAAGTTAAAGTAATTTGGAGACAGTCTGACATTAGGTAACTTAACAAACTGCTCCCTGTATCAATTTCTTTATCTGTAAAGTGTGCATAAGTTATAACTCCTTCAAAGTACTGCTGGGAGGATTAAATAATATTAAATCTATGACATTGTTTAATACAATGATTAATAAACATCAGCCATATTCAGATAATGAGACATAGGATGGAGAATAGCACTTCTGGGGGAAGGAATCAGAATGTGAGTAGAAAATACATTGTTTTTCCTCATTTCAGAATTAAGTTCCCTGCAAAAATTTAGTTTCAAGACTCTGGGCTGTGGCTCACTTTAGAGATGATGTTATCTGAGGTGGTCCATGCCAGCTAAATAGTTTATCCAAATCTGGCTGAAGGGTAATGGTCTCTTTCCCAACAGTTTTTCACCTTTACCAGTGTCACCCACTTCTGGAGTGAAAAATTGCTAAAAGTAAGAATAGAAGTTGTGCTCCCAAAAGGGTATCTTAATAATTTAGGCTATGTAAGATGCCCCTTTTATTTGTTCCTATGACACCCTGAACTTGCCTCATTATAAAACTCGTTTTGTTGCAATAGACTCTTATGACCTGCATCCCTGTAAGACTGCATCCCCCTTGAGGGCAGGGAGCTTGTGGTTTTCCCTGTTGTACCACCAGAAAAAAAAGCCTGGCACATAGTAGGGGCTCAATGAGCTCTTGTAGAAATAAATGCATAACTGAGTTAATGCACAGGGTCCAATGAATTCCACAGACAGGGTCTCAAAACCAAAAGAAGGAAGAATAACTAGAAAGGCAAACTACAGTTTCTGATATATTTCATTCAAGTTTCCAGAGAGTGTGTTAGGGTTTGGAGCAGACAAACTTTCCTAGTGTTTCTGTACAAATAAACTCCGAGGCCTTATTGCTCTTCTGTGGAGAAGCACTGATCTTGTCCAAAAAACATCAGCTCTGAGTCTGATACTATTCCTTTACTCTGTGTTAGTGTGAGCAAGATATTTTAACTTCAGCTTCATTTCTGTGAAATGTAGATAAGAGCTTTCCTGTGCCTGGCCTCACAGCCTGCATGGGGTAAGATTATGTAAAACCTGAAGATAGAGACAGATAACAAGTGGAACTAAGAGAAAAGCATGTACTGTATTCTTCTCCATCTGCCTGAGTTAATTTTTAATAAAGCAAACAATGAGTGTTTAAGCTTTCTTCCTAAAATATTTTGACTAGTAATTTTGTGAGTGGGAAGGTTTTAACCAGGCTGTCTCCAAAACAGGGAGTAAAGAAAACAAAGTAAAACATGCTAATTTTGAAGAAAATTAAATTATGACCTGACTGACACAAAGCAATTTGATAAAATATTAAAATATAAGAGAAAGAAATAGCTTGCAAAATTTGTCCTATTAGAATCCTATGATGGACCCATTTGACAGTCTATGGTTCTAGAATGTATCCTATAGAATAAGCACAATTTCATCAACATCTTCACATGGCAAGACAAAGCAGCCCCAAGCCAAAGCGCTTTAAATAAACTGGGTCTCAATTCTATTTCCTCCCTCATCCAGCTGACCTGCACTAAACTTCTTCATTCCAAAATGTCATCGAGTTCATCAGCAGTCTTCTGTTTCTTCTCTTATATTATTCCTGTCCTTTCCCTTCACCTCATTGTACAAGGTACAAGATGAATCATGCCTGGAGCTTAGAGAATGCGGAGACCCTTCTGGGTTCTGATTGCTGAATGGAGCATGCTTTTTTCAATGCTTGTGTTTCCTTTTCACACGTTTGAAGAGTTATCCTTATGGTGCATGTGGTTCAGTGCATTCCAAGCTCTTCCTAAACAAAGCAGAATATTTTCCTTTAAAGTTCTTTTATTCTATATTAGAAGGGTTCAGCTAATATGTCTGTATAGATGCATAGATGCTGATTTTACAATTAATCTTTGGTCTCCAACTTTTCAATGAGAATTAAAACATTCAAATGCAAATTCTTATAGCAGTATATATGAGAATACTACATAATTATAAGTTTCTCTTTCCCCCAACAAACTTAATGTTTTTCCATGCATTCTCTGGGAAATTTGGAATCCCCATGTGGACAGTCCCAGGCCAGCATGATGGAAAACAATAGGTATATGACCCAATCATCCCCACATTTACCTAATAGCCAGTTAACCACCAGAAATGAGAGTGAGCCCACCATAGAGCAGCCAACCCTCTGCCTCTCCACCAGCTGATCAAGGTAACTAAGCAACACAGCAGACATCAGGGGGAATTGGGCACGGAAAGGCATTGATTGATTCATTCAACAAATATGACTCAGCAGCCACTCAGGGTCAAGTCCTTTTCTAGAAAGTGTAGATAAATCAGTGAACAAAACAGACAAATTCTCTGCTTGGAGTGGTGCAGATAATGAGTACATAAGTAAAATATTATCAGATGGTGGTGATTAAGAGCTGGAGAAAAAATTAAAATAAGGGTTTTTAGGGGTTGGAGAGTGGTTTATAATTTTTAAAAGAGGTTAGAGAAAACCTCACTCAGATGACATTTGACCTGTGTCTTAAAGGAAATGAGACTAACTTTTGCAGATATACAGAGAAATAGCTTCCCAGTCAGAGGAAGTGTACAGGCCCCAAGGAATGAGCATGCCTCAGATTTTCAGGGAAAAGTAAGGAAGTGAGTGTAGCTGAAACAGTTTGATGGAGGTGAAGGGTAGTAAATAATAGAAGATGAGATTAGAGAGAAAGTGGGAGGGGGGCTTTTAGCAAAGTATGGTATGATACAAACTAGCTTTCAGAATCACACTGGCTGCTCTGTTGAGTACAGACTGTTGGGAAGCAGTGGTGGAAGCAGAGAACCCAATTAGGAGACTATTCGCATAATCTAAAAGAGAAGAGATGGTGGCCTGTGCTATAATGGCAACTTTAGGGGTGATATGGAATATCGCAGTTGGAACTTTAAATTGGAAGGTAGTGCTGAAATAATTTGCTGATGGAATAGGTGTGCTCTGAGACATAAAGAGAAGACTAAGAATAAATTTATCATTTTTCAATACACCACTTGTAAAAGAGGGACAATTAAGCTTGAGTGAGAGTTTGGGACATGAGTTCAGTTTGGGACAGGAAAACATAATGATTATGATGCAGTCTTGACATCATAGTTTGGTCAATTTTCCTGGAAAATGTGTTATAGGCATGAAAGTGGTGCAATATAAGTTGAAGGAATTTGGGTCAAGATAATGGAAGTTTCTCAAATGTCTTAAATAACAGAGCCAAGAATTAGAACACTTTTGACTATGGAAATGGAGTCACAGAGGACCAATAAAGTTCTGAGAAACCAGTTATCTACTAGTGGCCCACAGAGTATAGTTGTGAAGGGAGTAAATTATAAAATTCAGAGGCTACTCACTCAATAGCTTACGGTACCCTAGAAGTGAATATAAATTAGTGAAGCAGGACATAAGAAAAGAAAAAAGTATAAGCTCTCTGATCAATGCAACTGATTCCCTGTCTCCATGGCCAGGGAAAAGTTTAGGCTATGATTAAGATTGTAACCAAAGGAAGTTCATGCTTCATCCATTGAGGGAAGTTGCTATTTACCTCCCAGGAATTGTGGTGGCATATAAAACAATCCCAGCTTTGTCAGATCTACCAGGTATTTTCATGTTTCTTTAGCAGAAGCTAAAAAGCTGAGTATTTTTGTGAACTCTTTAGATTTGTATAATTTGAAAAACAATTTATTTAAACACACACACTATGTGCAAAATAAAATGCAACTAGAGGAAGATAAAGCCCATGGGCTGCTAGTTCCAACCTCTGATCCAGATGTTATCTATTCCCTGCTTTCTAGGAGGTTAGATCCAGATGTCAGATCCTGAAGCTAGGCTAGATTCATGAGGCCTTTCAAAGCACCTTGCCTTTTACTTGCCTTTCCTTTTTCATCAGTCACCTTCAGAGGATAAACTTATGGCCCATTCTTGGGTTACAGTCCTTATAACACTGACAAGACAATATGGCCCAGGGTCTGATGAGATCACCTGATCTTTGCTTGTCCCCTCCTACCAGGGTTAGAGGTTGTGGTGATAGGTGAGTAGTATTCCTATATACCCTCGACACACTCCACTTCTTACTGCAAGCCCTGTATTTTTCTGTTGCAAAGCTGTCTCTCAATATAAAAGAGTACTTAGCTAGAAGGTTATGGAATCTGAATCCCTAGGAATAGCCCTCTGCCAATGACAAAGGCATTTAGTACATATATAGTAGCTTAATTATTTGGAGCAGGGCAACTCTGAAGTATGTTCTACAACGTTGCCCAGAGATCCCAGCCAGACTGAGCTCCAATTGCCCACAGTAGTCACCTATTCATTAATACAGCTTATACTGATTTCCTTCCCTTCTTTACTGAATTTCCTTATTTCCTTACAGATGCATCCTGGCATAAATATTTGTATTCAAGTCCTAACCCCAGGGTTTCCCAGGACAAAGAATCGCGCTCTCCTTCTTATTGAGTGGCCAGAGCAGGAATGTTTTTAGGATGGGCACCACCATTTGCAAATCCCTCTGCTGAGGCTGGATTCTTAAGTATGTGGGGACTCTGTGACAAATAGGCTGATTTTTTGCTCTTTCCAAGCTTGGTTTTATTGATAAATGCATAAAACCCTGCTTGAAACAAAACGTTTTTAGCTCTATCGTAAATAAGCTAATCCACAAACAAAGCACCCCCTCTGCTTCCTCTCCCCTGACCCTGGCACAATTTGTTCAGCATCCTTCATTGACCTTTTAATTGTATTTCAGTGGAGAGTTTTGAGAAAAATAAAAAGCCTTACATCTGCATTCATACAAACAAATGGCTATAGCCTAGGACAAAGTCTGTGATCAAAAAAAAAAAAAAAAAAAAGGAACAGGATGCTCTACCAGCTGCCTGGATAAGCCAGTGACCTTTAAAGCCCAGCAGATGCCCAACCTCAGCTCCCCACAGCACTGAACATTTAGGGAACCCCTTTGGCTGGGTTAATTGGGGCTTCTTGCTTCTGTTCATACTGCTTAAGAAGAAAGAAGAAAACAGGAGATAAAAACAGTTTAGATGAGCATTGGACTTACCATAGCCCCTGTACTGATTTCTGGGGCATTGGGGCTGGCTTCCCCCAAGACTGCATTTCTCCTTCACCCTTGTCTTTCACTCTAATTTTTTTCTCTGCTACTTAAATTATGGATTTTGTCCTAATACTGTAGCAGGTACAGTCAGAAAAAAAAATTAATTGTAAAGATTGTAAGGGCCAAGAATGTGTTAAGTCTTGTTTTCTGAATATCCTCAGTACCTAACACAGGATCTGCATAGTAGGCATTTAATCAATATGTACTGGATAAGTAAGAAGATAGTTAGATGATAGATGGATAACAGATAGGTAAATAGAAGATAGATAGATAGAGATAGATAGATAGATAGATAGATAGATAGATAGATAGATAGATGATAGATAGATAGATAGATAGAGGTAGAGATAGATAGATCTATTGATCAATCTATTGATCCTAGGAAAACAAACTTATTTTCAATGTAATATATATATATATATATATATATATATATATATATATATGTATATATGTATGTATAATAGCAAAACAAACTAGTTTTTATAATGCTAATCATTATTAGCTTTAAACACACACACACACACACACACACACACACACACACACACACACACACCACACACACACACAGTTTCCAGTGCAGGAAACACATGGCAATGCTCCAGACACAGAAACACAGAAAAAAAGGTTTAGACAATATATTTTCAGTCTGACAAGGATATTGGTCTGCATTCTCTTCTTTTCAACTCATTTTCACAGTTGTAAATAAGTTCCCAGTATTTAAAAACCATGTTAAAACTGTTTTCTTATTTGCAAAATTGGTAAGCCACATTTGCCTCTGATTTCTGACTCAGTGAAACCCAAACCCTCTCTCACTCAGTTTTCTCACAGTAAACCCTTAAAACCATTAGCTATTACAATTATCTGACTTCCAAACGATGGTAGGGTGAATAAGATGACATAAACCTTTCTCCACTCTAAATCTGAGCAAATTCTTTATACCCTACAAAAAATGTAATTTCTCAGCAGTAGGTGTGACTAAAACTGGTAACAATAACTTTACACATTTTATATCTACAATTATCCACATCAGAGAACCAAACTAATAAGTATCTCTCCTTCACTCACTAGCCTACCTCTACACTACCCAGCATCACCTCACCAGTTCTTGTTTCAGAAATTAACTCTCTAGGAATAAGCCAGCCCTTGCAGCAGCCTCCTGTACAGTCCTACTGTGGGTATGGTAGGCAGTAGTAAGTGAGCCTGGGACCTGATTTCATTCGAGGCAGCTCTGGGACAAAGCTACTCTGAGACTATCCTCTCAGACCATATCCCTCAGGTCTCATAAGTTCGTTAGATGTCATCCCCAAAACCTTAGTTGGGAGGGCAGCCCTCTGATAAGAAAAAGGCATGTGAACAGATAGATACAAGTAGAGATGCACAATCCCAAGAACCCTCTAATACTAGACCTTGAGGAAATATCTTCTTCACCCCTGTGGAACCAACTGGCTGTATTCAAGACTTCTAAAGTGAAATCTACAGTTTTCACAGAAACAGAAATAACACTCAGCAAGCCAGCAGAAAGAGAAATGACACTCAGCAACCCAGCAGATCAACTCAAACCCAAACAGGTAGAGAATATAAACACATCACTTTTGGCTTTTGCAGAATATAGATAAATGGAAAATGAAGAAGAATGAAGAGCTTTCTAACTCTGTAACTAACCTTCTGTGATCTCTGGATTACCTGATGGGCTCTGCTCTATTCGGTCTTATAAAAAGTTTTGCTGATAGTCTATACCAATCAATTTCTGCTAAATGCAATCCTGTCTATGCCATGTTCTGTGACATCTGGACTTGACTGTTATAGCTCTTTTAGAGAGAGAGTATATGTGTGGAGAGAGATAAAGAGTGTGATAATAAGACAGAAAGGGAGAGTCATAGAGACAGAGAGAGAACTTGGTTAAATATTGTTAGAAGGAGCTTGCCAAATTAAACATAGAATTAGCTACTTAGGAATTCATGCATTTAAATTTTAAATATAACAAAAATCAAAACAAAATTTGATTAAAACTAATTCCAGAGGGAAGTTTTGGGCTTAGTTTTAGGAATAATAATTAAGAGGACCCGAGAGAGTAGCTACCATGGTATGGGTTTTGGTAATGAAAGCTCTGATTACAAATTCCTTTAGATATCTGTAATTGTTTTTAGAGATACTTAAGCAAAGCCACAACTGGGTAACTTACACAAAATAAATACATTGTCTTTAAGTTCTGGAGGTAGAAGTTTGAGAACAAAGTGTCAGAGTTGGTTCTACAGAGGGCTATGAGGAAGAACCTGCTCTATGACTCTCTCTGGATTTTGATAATTTGCTAGCAATCTTTGGTGTTTCTCGATTTTATAGCATCATCCTAATCTCTGCCTCCATCTTTGCATGCATTCTCCTCATGTGCACATCTGTCTTCGTGTGCAAATTTCCCTTCTGATAAGGACATGGATTTATTAGATTAAGACACACTTAATGTCATCTTAATTGATCATCTGCAATGACCCTATATCTAAATAAGGTTACTTTATAGATACCAGTGGTTAAGACTGTCCATCCTTTGGAGGACACAATTAAATCCATAGCAAGTTGAAGGTCTCCATTCTTAGTTTTTAACACAAACTTCTCAAATGAGTAGAGCTTAAAGCACATTCAGTTTCTACAGAAATCACTTAACTGAGTACTAACATGGAACAAAGTTTTGTGATGATCATTTTGCAAAGCAAAGTCTTCCAATCTGTAGGTCAATTTAAAAACTGTACAAATTCTCAGGTACCAAACTCTATTTTTTTTCCTCTGGCTGCTATTAAAATTATCACAAATTCAGTGGTTTAAAAATAACATAAATATATTCTCTTACTGTTCTGTGTAATGCCCTGGTTTGGAACTCCACGAGCCAAGAAGGAAACTGACACCGATGCAAGCGCAAGAGTTTTACTGACAAACTTGAGTTTGGACCCCACTCTTCACTGATGCAGCAGTGTTGAGAGGAGCCCTGACAAGGGGCTGGGACCTAATTTAAAGGGTAAAACCGCAAGCCTTGGGGAGATGCCTTGGTGTTACCTTGATTGGGGGGTTAGGTTGACCTTTAAAGGGATTGGGTGGTAGGTTGTTGGGTCTGCGTGCAAAAGGGGGTCTGTGCAGTTGGGGCTGCGTATAGAGGGGTGCGCAGAAAGGGCCAGTGCAGAAGGTAGGGCCGAGTGCAGAAGGTGCCGGGTGCAGTAATCAGAATATGTGCAAGAGGAAAGAAGGGTGGGGGTGCATTAAGGGCCCACCGATTAGCTGGCTTGGCTGGTTTGGCCAGGTGGTAAGGCATTGTTCTTGACCACTGGCTTTGGCGAACTTTTCGTACAATTCATCTTGGGATCACTCAGAAAAATGGAATCATTCCAGTCTTTCATTCTGGAGACCAGAAGACTGAAATAAATCTCACAGGGCTGAAAGCAGAATATTATTGGGGCCACATTTTCTCTAAAACTCTAGAAAAGAATCTGTTTCCTGCCTTTTGTGGGTTTTAGTGGCCACTGGGAATCCCTGGTTTATGACCCTTTCCTCTATCAAAGTGCATCACTCCAATCTCTGCTTCCATTACCACATTTCCTTCTCTCTTCTGTAGTATTTAGTTATATATCCACTTCTGCCCCCTTTAATAAGGACACTTGGAATTACAATTAGGGCACACCTAGGTAATTCAGAACAATCTTCCCATCTCAGAATCCTTAATATAATCACATCTGTGAAGTCTCCTTTGTGATATAAAATAACATTCAGAGGTTCCAGGAATTAGGACCTGGATATCTTTAGGGAATGTTATTCAATTTACTATACTACCATCCTAGATCAACTCATATGGCAGTCCACCTCATTTTCACAAAGAAACACTTTTCCCTTAAAAGAGCATTAGTTTGCTAGATATTTTCTCAAACTTCAGTTTTCTTCTCAGATATGTGTTCTTCTACTCAACATCTTATCAAAGAAGAGTCTGATTTCAAGCACAGCAATGGCCCCTTGATCAGTTCCTGAAGAAACCTGAACCATGTGCACATCTTTATTAACTTTATTAACATCTTTAACTTTTAATTCTGCAGGCACATCATAATTTCTTATATTATCATTTTTACAAAATCTGCAGTGCATATTTTCTGCAGGATTAAGGAAATGAAGGAAAGTCCTCTTGGTCAATCAGGTAATTTCAAGTATTATAAATTATGGGTGTTTAGTACTTCTTTTAAATTTGTTTCTTATAATTTGAGCCAGTTTTATAGTAACTGGGAGCATACTCCTGATATAATATATAAAATAATTAATTTGCCACATGCCACTGTAAAGAAAAGATTATTGTTCAGAAAACTTACTCTCCCTATACCAACCTCTCTGGAGAGAGTCTACTTACTACACATTGTTGTTGAATTTAAGCGTGTGGCCTGTTTTCAGAAGTGACAGTGTATCAATTATGAGTTTAAGATTTTAAATGTTTGTTGTTGAAAGCTACTTAGTATATGTTTGCACAGCATTCTATAGCAATAGTAGACAAACAGGACCATTGATTATATTTCAATATTGTAAACCAAGAGTACTTCAAAAAGCAATTGACTCAAATATTTGATTTTAAATTAATATATGGATAAGACTATATCAAAGCCATTCACTTTAACATAAATTAGCATATTTATTATTCTTTAAATTATGTTTATAAATTTTCTATAAATATGAGTTATTCTTAAGCTATAAAGCAAACATTAGGATATAAAATTATATATATTGTATGAACTTAATTATGTTTTAAAAAACCCATAGAGAAAATAATAGTACATTACTTTGGATAAAATTTATAATCTGAATAACTCATTGTTCACCAAATATGACCTACACTATAGAATTTAGGTATTTAATACATATTGTTCTATATTACATTTTCGATGTAGCTAAAATATATAATGATTTTTGTTCTTAAGGAAAAGAACCCAGATGTTCACTTAGGAAACTGAACCATGAAACAAATTACAAAGTTACAATAAGGATTATGATGAGAGCAGACAGTTATGTGCCTGTGATAGAAATTTATTTAGAATGGATAGATGAAGTTAAGTTTTTAATTTCTTTCTCTGCAACATGCTAGCTAGTTGGGAACACTGTGTTCTTATTTTTAAAAATCAAATGTTTTATTTTTTCCTTCTTAGCTAAAAGATGATGTTGTGCAATAAATTTTCAAATAAAAGAAATGAGAGCTTCGCAGATATTGTCTTCACAAATTGTTCTATGACTTGGCTTTTATTTTTAAATAACTAATTTTTTAGAATTTATTTTAATACACCCACAGAAAATAAAAGCTAATTTTTTCAATCATAATAAATTACATGAGTTTTCCCCTTTCTTTTAGAAGCAGGGAATTAAAAACTTCCACTTATTTCTATGGAGAAGATCAAGGCTCTAAAGTTGCCATACCGTATATTTTTCAAATTCAGAAAAGGAAAGAGTTGTATTTTCTGAATATCCAGGAGCAAAGGACCATTAAGGGAGAAAGGAAGTGAATTATCTCAGGACAACTGTTCAAAATTATCCTGGAAAACAATAAACTTTATTTATTAAGGTATATATATGTATTCATCAGCAGGAATTGAGTTGTACTACACATAGTTCTAAATAAGGAAGACCAGAAGTAAGCAACACATTAGAGTTCCTGCCCTTGTAACATTTAATATTTAGTGATTTAAAAGGTGTTTGCCTTTTCGAAGGATGAAAAGGAGATGGAAATTCTGATTCTAATTTTGTTGAGGTTTTTTTTTTCCTATTTGAAAGGAAAAAACTATAATAACTGAAATTTTGGAAACCACTTAAAAGCAAAGTTTTTCTGAGAGTAGGCAATCATTTACTTTAAATCAAAATTTTCTGAAATTTTATTAAAACTGTAGATTTCTAGGCCTCACTCAGGTCAACTAAGTCTTTAAAAATGACCCAGCTTAAGGAGAAAGGTATCTCCATCTTGAGGAAGAGGGAAAGAGAAGACGGTGGCTATATGTTATATAGGCTCTTAAAGCTCTGGTACAGGTGAGACACGTATTAATTCCACTCACATTTCACTACCCAAAGCATGTCTACTTGATGGTTAATATAGACGCATTCAGAGGACATTTATATCATGGTTTAATTAATTCACTATATGGCCCATATTAGTGGAGGTATGGTGGGACAGGATAGAATCCTTTTCCTTAGTCTCCTAGAAGGCTTTTCTTCCTACCCTTCTCATCCTTCAATACCTCTACTCTATGTGTATATGTACAGTAAATATTAAATGTGAATTGGGGATATGAACCCAATTTATTACTGAGTTTCTTATATACTTTTGTGTGTTGTGACCCCCTTTTTGTGTTATATTGACTACATAGGATTTTTCCCTGTTATATTGATAGGATGATTTCAGTGGGAAATTGGAAGTGGAAGAAAGTATAAGCTGTGGTCACAATATTGACTATCATCTTGGAAAATCAATAAAATGAACATTCAATTCAAGAAAAAAATTCCTCATAGACAACAGTTATGTGGTTACCAGAGGGAAGGGAGGGAGGTGGGGAGATAGATAAGGGTTAAGGGGTCAAATATATGGTGATGGAAGGAAATTTAACTTTGGTTGGTGAACACACAATGCAATATACATATGATGTATTACTGAATTTGACACTTGAAACCTATAAAATTTTATTAACCAATGTCACCCAATAAATTTAATTTTAAAAATTCTCTTCTTATGGCTGAGCGACAACATGGATGGAAACTTGAGGTAATCATGCTAAGCAAAATAAGCCAGAGAGAAACAGTTGAAAATCACATGATATCACTTATATATGGGATATAAACCTAAAAGCAACAAACGAACATACTCATGAACATGGACTATAGACTAGTGGTTACCAGAGAACTATAGAGTAGTGGTTACTAGTGGGGTCAGGAGGAGAGGAGAGGTAGATGGGGTAAAGGGGGTCAAATATAGAGGGATAGGAGGAGGGTGAAGTGGGTTAAGAGGATCAAATATATGGTAGCTGAAGGAAACTGGACTTTGGGTGGTGAACACACAATAGAATATACAGATGTCAAATGATAATGTACACCTGAAAATTATATGATTGTATTAACCAATGTTACCCCAATAAACTTAATTTAAAAATTCTCAAAGTGAAACAAAAATGTAGAAAGAAAACATTACAATTGACACATAGAATTCATTTTTTTTTCTTTGACAAGACCAATAAAATGTGTCAGCCTGATAAAGGAAGTCTAATAAAGGGAAAATTAAAAATATATATATATATATATATGCTGTTTTGGAATAATAAAACAGGTATATTCTCAGATATGGAAAAATTAATTCTGTGCTATTTAAAATATTAAAAAATTGGAAAAGATAGAAAGAATTTCACTTTATTTTACTAGAGTAGTATAACCTTGATAATAAAATTTGTCAAATAGAGCACTGAGAAATAATCTACAGACTAATCTTTCCACTAAATATAGAGGCACATGGAATGATTAAAATTATAGGCTTGGAAGTTAAATAGATATATATTTAAATACTATCTCTATTTTAGAATAGAGGATTCAAGTCATGAACAAAAAGAAATATTATAACTTGGGTACTTAACTATTCTAAATCCTTTTTCTTAAGTGGGATTATAATATCTACCTTAAGAATAACTTTCAGGATTAAATATCTGACAATTCTATTTTTCATTTGTACCTCAATATATTTGAAAAATTAAAAAGATTAACTTTTAGGATTAAAAAGTGATGTAATAAATTCTACAAGATTGTATGCCTCGGGACTATGATTGATAATGCTGACCACAGTATGTTGATTACAATGGTGGTGGTGGTGGGAGTGGTGGTAGAATTTCTGGAACAGTAAAAAGAAAATTTTAGGAAATTTAGTCCTGAGTATATTATAAAATATTCAAAGTCATATATAGGTTGCTCTGAGGATGCAAAGAAAGTTCAACATTAGAAATATATTTATTTGATTTACTCCATTAAAGGGAAAAAGAGAAAAATGGATGAACATCTCAATAAATGCTGGAAATTTTTTAATGGAAATTCAGACTAGTAAGCTACTTATTTAGCATAATTCAAAAATAGCTATCTAAAATCATTAGAAAATATTGTCCATATCTTGAATCATTCCCATTAAAGCCAGGAAGAAAAGAGGAAATCCAATGTCACTGTAATTATTTTGTATTTTTTCGAACTTCTAGCTAATTAATGCCCCAAAGATAAAAAGTAATAAAATGGAAGGGTCAAAATCATCATGGTTTTCAAATAGTGTGATTACCTAGACATAACTAAAAATATCAAATTGAGATGTATTAGAATAGATAAGGATGTTATAATAAGGACACATTTGAACATATTCACAAAAATATATGTTCAAGAGACTCATAAAATTTAGCAAGTAGCAAAATAATATATACAACCTAATAGCCTATTAATAAGGAGATGGTTAAATAAACTACTGTCAAACCATGGAATACTAGCTTGCCTTAAAAATAATGATGGAGAACAAATTTTATGAAAAATATGCCTGCTTTTTCAGAATTTTCAAATGTTTATGCAATAAGCAAGTAAATAATGCATTTAGAATCAGAAAACCATAATTTTGCTATTTATTTATATTAATTTTTGTGAGAATATAGGAAAGCATATTCTTTCATTAAAGGGTAAATTTACTAAACCATTCTGAGACCAAGGTCATCTATATTTATTAAAAGTCTTAAAAAGTGTCCATAATTTCCCCCCTGAGAAATTGTCTTAAGGAAATAATAAAATATGTGAAAAAGGTACATTTACACCTGTGTTCATTATTTATTAAGTGAAAAATTGGAAATACTGAGAACAGCTCATGTGCATTGAGCTCTTACACTAGGGGGTGCTGTGCTAGGTACCTCTATGTGCAGCCAGGCAGTATAGTGTATAGTGCCCTGGTGAGTGTTAAGAGTTGGACTGCTTCTGTGTAGTCCTACCTCCTTTAGATGCGAAAGCCTGTCCTTTATGTCACTACCCAGCCCTCTACGGGTCCAGAGTCTGGGGGATCATGAGTGTTCCAGGATGCTGAACAGATTGTTGATCTTACATAGAATACATGGGATGTGGGAGGAAGCACGAAGTCACTACTAAAAGGAGGGCCTGCAGGTGCTTTGCTGTGCAGCACCTATTGTAAATCCTCACCCTACAGCAATGCAGAGGGCAAATGGTGCACAAGGCAACAGCACAAAGGTGAATAATGTTGAAGATGCAGGGGACACTCAGATGGCCCCTCCCCTGCTTTTCCTTTATAGCTCATGTTATATCTTACACAGTTTGGAGGCAGGCATATATATACAATTTGTCTTTCTTTTACTCAGACAACAATTATTGGAACTTTAATTTTCAAGTATTTGCAGCCTTTGTTTTTTTGTTCCACAGTGAGTGAGATTTGTCAATCACTCTGAGATTGGAAGAGCCATTGTGGAATGAAAGCAAAAAACACTGAAGGTCAGAAGGCAGGATGAAGGATAAGCATATGATTTATGACTTGAAATATTACTCTACTGCATAACCGTTATTATATTGAATCTTCACAAGAAACCCTATATAGACAGTATAGACTTAATCTTCATTTTGTAGATTAGGAAAATGAAGCTTAATAAAGTCGAGATCCTTGTCTAGTATCACATAGTCTGTAGGTAATAGACCCAGGATGTCAGACTGAGACTGTCAAATCTCAGAGCCAATGATTCCCAACCCATACTGCAAGAACATAAAGGTCAAAAATAAATTATTAAAAATATAATGTATAAATAAAACTTTAAATTATTAAATCTCATCTAGCCATTACAGATAACTATTTTTAAAATAATTTAATTGCATGGGGATAAGTTCCAATAGATAAAAAAATAGATTAATAATTTTAAAAGATAAATTATAGTATACATCCACTAAAAAAAATTCTGGAAACATACTGTGAAAGGCTAATACTGGTGGAATTATTGGTGGTTTTTATTTTATTTTCTCTACATTTGTGAATTTTTATCACACACATTAATAGCAGTGCAACTGGAAAATAATAATGAACTGCTTACATGCTCTTCTTTGCTAGCTACTATAAAAACGGCAATGTAAGGCAGATTAAAGAATTAAAACTTTCACTTTTAATCATACATTTTCAAATGGTAAATAACTTAACTACAAGAAGAATATTAGAATTATTGTAAGTGAGATCTTAAAGGTACCTTAGAGATTACTGCATTCAGCCTCTTCATTTTGCAGATGAGGAAACTGAGAGAAAAATAGAAAAAAGTCAGCATCTTTGACCCAATAAATCATCACCTCTTAACAAAATTGATATTGGACATTAATTCCTTAAAAAGATTTCTATCTTTTGCCCTAGAAAAATAAGGTCAATGCCTTACAAAAATATGATTTTTAGCCTCTGCCCTGAATATAGAATTAGCTAGCATAGAAGGAGAGGGTATTTTTGCAGCATTCACTTTTCCTTTAAAAGCTACAGAGATTTAAAATAAAATAAAAAAAAGTTCCCTCTTCTTTCCATCAGTCCTATGCTATTCTTGCTTCTCTTAGCTGAGAAGAAAATGATACCTTAAAGGATATTTTCTTTCTTTCTTTCTTTCTTTCTTTCTTTTTCTTCTTTCTTTCTTTCTTTCTTTCTTTCTTTCTTTCTTTCTTTCTTTCGTGTGTGTGTGTGTGTGTGTTGTGTGTGTGTTGTGTTGTGTTATTCTGTTTGGGACACATTAGATATCCATTGTAGAAAATACTGAAAATGATATAGAAAAGTTAACAATGCATTAATATCATCACTCCAAATAATGATAGTTAACATTTAGCATATAGCTCCAGATTTCTCCCTTCTCTTTTTCACCTTTTTCTTTTTTTCAACTGTTTTTTTAATCATTGTTTTTTGTTAGTCCACTGAAAAGGAAGGCCCAGCTTCTGACTATCCCTGGCACGCTCAGGCAACATCTTCTGGGGTGAAGTGGTTTCAACTGTTGCTGAAAAACATTCACTCTCTGACTCATCCACAACCTCCACTGGAGTGGGAACTTCCAGCCTTCAGTGTCAGACTCAGTTGTGGTTTGCTCTGATAAATGAGATATTAGCAGATGTGAAGCAGGAAAGAAACTTGAAATGTGCTTGCATGAGAAGGTTTGTCCTCTCCCACTTATGTCATTCCCATGAGAAAATTTTTCCTCTCATGGCTGCCTCTTCTGCCTAGGCCTAGAGTAGAGCAAAAGATGCTTCCAGGGAACCTGTGTATCTGAGGCAAGGAGCAGACCCACAACTGAGAGGAAGAACAAATGATCGTTGCTCTGAATCACTGAGCATTATTCAGAGACCATACATAGAAAGATACCACAAGCAGAGCGACCACTACAGATGCTAACTAGAGTCCCGGCTGGTGGGCCTCTTCATGTCAAGAAGGAAATTTTTCCTCTTAAGAGTCTCCTTGACTTTTTAATGGTGGTACTTATCTCAGTAGACGACTGCCCTGTACTAGGATGGACCAATTAGGGATATTTTCCTCCACCAGTCATATCCCTCTATTGTCCCTGGGGTACAATAGTTTCTAATAAAAGCTGAATTCTTCACGGTAGTTAACTTCTTTTAACCTTACTTTTCTCAGCTCATTTATCCCTTCTACTAAGATAGTTTATAATGCATCTTCATCTTTTTACTCTGTTTTGATTTATTGCTGTCTCATTGTGTCCATTTGAAGCAGTGAGCCTGAACTTCAACAGGCTAGACTAATGTGAAGACAAATAGTGGTAGAGTCTGTGAAACTGAAGGAAAAGAAGTCCTGTGAGTGTAGATATAGAGAGAAAAGCAGACTGAACCCTAGTGCCCAGGCAAATGAAAAGAAACTCAGATTAAGGTAGACTGAGCAGTAGTGTCCCATCAGAGGGTCCAGACTGGCAGGCACACATTCTTTGTGAGCCCCAGTAAGAACATCTGGTATTTTTTTTCACTTACCCAAACTGGCTACCCCCTTTCTTTTGGTTAATGCACCCAATCCCTTTTAGGAAGTTATCCCCCCTCACTATTGCATGTAATCCTGGCAAGACTGAACCAGCAAAGTCCAGCCTCTGGCCAAGTGTTAGCATGTGACCAAATTGGACAGCTGAATTTTCCACTTAAGACTTACTTTAACCCAGAGTGCCCAAAAAGAAACTTTAGATGATCCATCCTGAAGTATTAATTAGAAATTGTTTATTAACTCCCATTTCCTAGACTTGGAGCTAGTATGTCCTTATTCTTTCAAAATAGTATTACAAGTTTTCCCTTTAAAGTCCTGATATTCTATTTATCTGGTTCTGTGTTGCTGGGTTCTGATGTTTTCCATTATATTACTTAACCAATGTAGCACAAATTTGCAAAAGGCCTGGTTATACTTGAGCTTAATTGGCCTTACTACATTTTACATTTCTTTAAATTAATTTCTGCATGAAAATTCTCTGTGTTTTATGATCATATAAATTTTGATTTCATAAAAAGTAAAAATGAAATGAAATCTAAATCCCAGCTGAGATATGATACACTAATATTGCTTGACCATTTCATGTTCTTTACACAGCTCTGTGTAATCTATGAATGGATTATAGTGTATTTAGGGCAGTCTTTTTTCTTTTTATTTGTATCTCTCTTTCTCCTCTCAATTACACTGCTGATATAACAATTGATAACTTTCATAGTTTTCTTTTGTTTAGATAATCATAATCATATGCATGGCATATACAACTGCACACAGAAACTTTTTCTGTTATTTAGAAAAATGGGATAACATTACTGCCTTTTGCTTTTCACTAACTCTTCTTAGTTAAAATCTATCCAATAACTAATTACTACAGTCAGTGAGCATTCAGTTTTGTAGACAAGTCACATTGATGGTGACAGTGAACTCCTATTTCCATATTGATAGGCAAATTTTTTTAGTTGTTGTTATTCAATCACTAGATTAATGAAGCAACAAGCATTCCTATGAAATTAAGAGAAATGATAAATTATTTTATCATTTATAAAATATTTTTACTATTAATAAAGAATATAATTTTAAAATTACTTTTGCTGATAACATAATTGTATAACTAGAAAACGCAAAGATTTTGGTGAAAAAATCTAATGACATAAATAAGAGTAGTGGATAAGGTGACTGGGGACAAGACAGATGTACAAAAATCAATAGTGTCTTTCTATGTTAGACATAAATGGACAAAAAATAATAAATTCACAGTAACAACTAAATGAAATATATTTCTTAGGCATAAATTTGACAATAAAAAGTACTATACCTACAATGCAAAAACTATTAGATCTTCAAAGACATAAAATTCAACTAGATGGAAAATTATATTTTGGATGTAAGACAATATAAAAAAATATGATTTCTCTCTTAATTAATGCTAAATGTATAAGTATATTAATTCAAATCCAGTTAAAATTTTAATTTTGTGGTTGTTCTTTTGAAACAAGGTAAATGATGCTTGAGAAAATATTTAAAAATAGTCTGATAGTATTCAAGAAATATCTGAAAAAGACTAATGAGAGGGATCCTTCTTAGAAGACATCAAAAGGCATTATAAAGTTGCACATAAAACAAAATGATACTGCCATATTTTTTTCTAATCCTCTTGCTAAGTACAGCAAAAAAAATGGTGGATATTATATATAAAACAAATATAAAAAGACTACAGAAGTTAGGGACCCCCCCCCCAGGATACAAAGAATAACATGGTGAAACTTTCTTTTCTTTATATATCCCAGACTTGGAGCTGAAGGAACCAGCCACCCAGAAATTCCAATGAGCATAGATTTAAAAGAAAAAAAAGCTTCAACAAAAACCTGCTCTTTCCAGCCAAAAGAGCAGGACAGTGAAAGCATAGCAAAACAAACAAACAAACAAAAATTAGGTAATAACTACTCCATTTCCGCCAAATACCAGGGAAAAAAAAAAACCTGTTATGTCATTCTAATCCCTGCCAAAGAAGTAGAGTAGATAACCTACATTTCCACACTTGCCAGTCTTATAAAGGAGACGCCTTAAACACTCACCATTATCACCACCACCATGGTTATCAGAAAAGGCTGAGTAGGAAGCCAGGACTTTCATCTTTGATGGTGACAGTGAACCCCTACTGGATCTTTGGTGTCCGGGAAAACATTATTAGAAGCCTGAACTTCTGCCCCCCGCTGGCAGTAAAGAGGTGTCCCTCTTACTTTCCCCTGGGAATCAAAACATTTTTCATTATTGAGTGATAAAGAGGCCATCAGATGGTGGTGTCAGTGGAGAAATGTAAGGAGTGTTAAGAAGGCACTCCTATCTTCCATGCAGGATGATATGGTATTAGAATTACCTGACAAAGATGGTAAAACAGATATCACAATGCTTTAGTGAGTAGTTATGAACAAGCTTCAAAAACAAAGGCGGGGGGGGGGAGGAAACAAAAGTTTCAATAAAGAAATAGAAGATACAAATAATCACCAAGTGGAAAATATAGAACAGAAAAATATAATAAATAAAATAAAAACTCAGTGGGCTCAACAGAAGAATGGAGTAAAATAGGAAACAATCAGTGAACTGCGATGGAAGATACAAAAGTAGAAATTGCCCAGTTTGGGCAATGGAGAAAATATAGACTAAAAAAAAAAAAAAAAAAAAAAAAAAAGCAGAACCTTAGAAATTGTGGGACTATAACAAAAAGATCTAACATTCTTATTATCATACCATAGTCCCTGAAGGAAAGAGAAGTAGGCCAGGCCTAAAAAAATACTAGAAAAATTAATGGCTGAAAATTTTCTAAATTTCATAAAAGACATAACACTAAAGATTCAGAGAGCAGAGAAAATCCCAAATAGGATAAAACTAAAAAGTTCACAGTAAGGTATATCACAGTCAAATTTCTGAAAACTAAAGACATATTAAAAATCTTTGAAAGCAGTAGGAGATATGACATCTTAACTTTAGAGAAAAATCAACTCAAATTACAGTGACTTTATCATCAGAAACTATGGAAGCCAGAAGAAAGTTCCATATTTTTCAAATTTCAGAAAGAAAGAACAGAATGGTCAACCCAAGAATCCTACACTCACAGAAGATATCTTTCTGTAATGAAGAGAAAATCAGGACATTCACAGATGAAGGAAGATTAAGAAAATTTGTTACCAGCAGTCTTACACAAAAAATGACTAAATAAATTTCTCTAAACAGAAAGGAAATGATAAAGAGTAAATAGTGGATGATCAAGAAACAAAGAAAAGAACATAGTAAGTTAAAAATATGAGTAAATATATTATATTCGACAGTTGAAGCAAAAATTATTACACTTTCTGATGTGGCTCAAATGTAAGTGGATAAAATATATACTACGATTATAAAGAGGGGGAGAACAAAAAAAGATAGTTTCTAGACTTCATTTGAACTGGTGAAGTGAGGAAGCACTTTATATATTATCATATATATTGTTATATATATGATAATATCCAGAATGACTACTAAAAATGGTATACAAATACATACACTAAACATGCTATAAATAAAAATGGAATGCGAAAATATGTTACTGCTATCCACAGGAAGTCAAACAACACATGAAAAGATGTCCAGCAATATTAGTCATTAGAGAAATAAATTTTAATCATATTGAGATGAGATGTTGAACAATATCAGAATGCCTAAATAAAGAGAAGTTGACAAAGCAACATGCTGGCAAGGATATGACGAAACTGGTCCACTCATGGTGGGAATGTAAAATGGTACAGCCACTCTGGAAGAGTGCTTGGCAGTTAAAAAAAAAAATAAGATGTCACTACTACATAACAAATTAACACCCACACTCCTGGGCATTCGTCCCAGAGAATGAAAACTTGTATTCACAAAAACGCTTCTACATGAGTGTTTATGGCCGGTTTATTCATTATAGCCCCCAAGTGGAAACAATTCTCTTCCTTTTAAGTGTGATTGTTAAAGTGTGGTATGGTTATAACTATGGACTACTACACAGAAATGAAAAGGAGTGAACTATTGACACATATAGGAGGCTGGAAGAATCTCCAGGGAATTATGCTGAACACCAATCTCCAAAAGGTTATATACTATATGATTCCTCTTATATGACATTCTTAAAATGACAAAATTATAGAAATAGAGAACAGATTGATGGGATCCACAGGTTAAGGAGAAAGTGGGAATAGGTGTGGCCATAAAAGAACAACATGAGGAATCTTTTTGGTGATGAAAATGTTCTGTATCTTGATTGTATTAATGTCGACATCTTGATTGTGATGTTGTACTATAATTTTGCAAGACATCACCATTGAAATAAACTGAGTAAAGAGCATGGGAAATGTCTATGTATTACTTCTTACAACTATATGTGAATTTACCATTACTCAAAATTTTTTAATTAAAGATAATAAAAGGACATGGTCTTTCCTATGAATTACTTTGTTTTCTAAGATTTACAAGGCCCTATAAAATATGGTTACCCCAGGGCTTGAATGTAGAGGACGACAATTTCCCAAACAAAGGAGGTATTGGATAGACAATAAAATGCATTTCTTTTCTTGTGTCCTTTTCCTCACACTCTCACCATCACTGGGTAGAGCCAAGCTTTCTGGTTTTGTTTTTAATATTGTTCATACGATAGTAAAACCATAGTATCAATGTCATTTTTAATTTGCGTTTTCTTGATTACTAGTAAAGTTTTTTTTAGTGTGTATTAGTCATTTGTATTTCTTTTCCTTTAATAAAGTTTATAGTTACCTTTTGTTTTGCCAAAGTATAATTTTTATTGATTTATAAGAATCTATTGCATATTAGGAATATTAATCCTGTTAATAATATTTGTGTGGAAAATATTTTCTTTAAATAGCTGTGTTTTAAATATTTAGTCTTCAAATGGTTTAAATTAAATATAGTTAAATCAGTAAACGTTTTTTCTTATATAGTTTTTGAGTTTTGTGTTTAGATCAAGAAAACCTTGCCTACCAATCAATTGTTAAAAATTTTTTATAGATTTTTAAATTCTTTATAGGTTTTATTTGGTTCTTTTATCATATATATATATATATATATATATATATACACACATAATGATAAAATTATCATTATGTATATATATAATCTGTGAGGTTGTGGTATAACTTTATTTGACCTTCAAAATGGCCTAGAACCATTTATTTTAGAATAGTCCATCATTTATCCACTGAATAAAATGACGTGATTTTCTTAAAAACAATGTCCCATATACCTGAGTCTCTTCCATTTTATCAACTTATCTTTTGGTTCCTAGGTTCCAAGACATGAACCAGCTATTCATATCTTGTAGTTATAGAGGTCATTATGTTTTCTAACATGGCAACAGTTGCATGGCAGATGATAAGTATTTCAGTAAATACTGATTCTAGTAATATTGCTGATACTTTTACTCATATCTGTATTATTTCCTTAATTATGACTAATGTCTCCTTACTTCTTTTCCCATAGTATTTAGTGCTTCTATTTTCACACTAATCATGCTCTACCTTCAGCTATTTTTGAATTTTTGATTTTTTTCTCTCATACTACACTTTAAGCCTTATCTTTGCCTAAAGACAATACATATTGTTATTTAGCACTAGCACAGATCTTAATAGAATAATAGATTAATAAGTGATAAAGTAAACTAAATTAATGATATGGCTAAGTGATGACTAATTTTATCCACCTTAGGAAACTATGCTAGCAATTATAATAATATAATGTAATTTATTTCTCATTATATCACTGTTGAAAACAACCTTGTCTCCTAGGTGGTCTGAGACCAAGGTCATACTACAATTGGAGAGAGGGGCAAGAACAGGAGCCTAGGGAGATGCTATCAAAATTCTATTGTTTAAGGGAAGCTCCAATTCTTCTTATTATCTTCATAGAAAGAAATGCTTTTATCAGAGAAAGAAGGTGTGAGTGACATTCGATATTCTTGCTATTCTCAAACTTTATAACAGAAAGAGGCATTCTACCAGCTGTAGAATTAGCAAGTGTTTTGAGAGACAAAATAGGGGATGGCCTCTATTCTGGGACAGTCACAAGGTGGGCCTGATTCTCAGATAATCCCTCAATCTAGTGCTCATGAGAACAAACTCAAGAAAGGAAATTTAAAAAGTAGCAAGAACAACAGTAGATAAGACAGAGTAAGACTGAATGAAGTCTAAGGAGGAAAAGCAATGATTGGGACCAGGAAGAAAATAGAGTCAAACATTGTAAATACTCTCAGCTTCAGAAACTTCTCATTAGCCCCAAACTCATCTTCTGTATTTTGCCAAGCTTAACTATAGTTTACAAAGTGACACACAGTGACACCTGCTATCTCCCACTACACAATGCCTGCACTTTGGGATCCTCGCTTTGATGCCAGCCCTGCACCTACTGTGGCAGTTAAGCAAAGGGAGGGATATCTCAGCTGTGAAGGTACCTCAAGAGAGATAAGGGGCCTAAGCCCCACATAGGCCTTCTCAGCCCAGATTTCCAGTGCCAGGAAAAGGTATATCCACAAAATCAGGCTGTGAAAATCAGGGGAATTCCTACTGTCTAGGTGAGACAGATTGCTGCTGGAACCAAGACATTCCCTTAAAGAGTCCGCACACAGATTCACTTATAAGCAGGCACTCACTCTGGGCTCTAGCAGAGAAACAGCAGTTCTGGAGGTGCCAGAGACATACAGGGAAAGATTGAGTTGTGTGGCATAAGGTCAAGGGCTAGAGGAGCAACTGTCATTATCCCTGTGTTGAGTCCTCCTCCTGTGCAGCCTATAAGCGAGCTCATCTTGCTTGTGTTGTGCCCTTCCCCCACACAGCCATATATGAATCTACATTGGCCTGATGATTCCCTGAGACCGTCCGTCCCTCCCAACTTGCACATTGCCAGAGGCATGATCATGCTGGCAACAGCCCCACACTACTCTCTTGGAAAGAGGCAACTTCTGCTACAATTAAAAGGCGTTGGCTCTTAAGCCAACAGAGATACTCGTAGTGGTGGCCACCAGCCTGGGCCAAGTTGCAGTATTACTTAAGAAAATCCTGGGGGTCTGAATGCTCAAGACAGGCAGTGGCTGGCCTCTGAGACATTTGCGAGTGGCCACAGGCTCAGCACTGGCACTGAATCTGAATCTGCCACTAACATGAGGAATACCACTTGCCCCACCCTGGTGATTATTTAGGACCTGTGTCACCCAGCTCATGTCCGCTCAAGGCTATTTCAGCTGCTGAGCCTTAGAGGAAGCCAGCAAGCAGCCTCAGGCCTGGATAGCTTCGTAGCTCCTAACAGGTTACTTTGGGCCAGTCACAGGCAGAGGCTGACCTTGGCCTGTATGGAGCCCCTCCCAAGAGGCCTAAAACCAACACACCAAGGCTGGAATCAGACTTACAACAGACATGACCAGATTAGTCCCAAAGAGGCACATCTACAAAGTGGTCTCAACAGAAACATAATCTCACTGGGCTGAATTCCTTTATGTAGGGTCAGCACACCCAGCAGCTCATATGCTATGGGCATGGCCAGTCCTCACAGCCAGTCAGCTTGAGAGACAATCACATTCAATGATGTGCCAATAGCAATCAAGGGTTCAACTACAACAAGAGGGCACACAAAACTCACACAAAGAACATATCCAAGAGGGCTCCAGTGTAGGTGATCAGGGAAACTGTGCCACTGGGCCACACAGGACACCTCCTATATAAGGCCACCCAGCCAAGACCAGTAGATACAGCAGATCTACCTAATACATAGAGAAAAAAAAAAAAACAAGAGGCAGGTAAAAATGAGAAAATAAACAAAAAAAAAAATGTTCCGAATGAAAGAATAAGAATAAAACTTCAAGAAAAAGAAATAAATAAAATGGAACAAGAAACTTACCAGACACAGAGTTCAAACACTGGTTATAAGATGCACAATGAACATAAGGGAAGAACAGATTATCTCAGTGAGAGCACAACAAAAAGATAAGCATAAAAAAGGACACAGAAACCATAAAAAACTCTGTCAGAAATGAGTAATACAAAAACTTAAATGATGTTATACAGTAGAAAGAATCAACAGCAGATTAGATGAAGCAAAGGATTGAATCGATTTGAAAAGACAAGGTAGCAGAAACCCAATCAAAACAGTAAAAGAGAAAACAATCTAAAAATTACGAGGATACTTTAAGGGACATCTGGGAAAACATCAACAGTAATAACATTCACATAATAGAAAATACCAGAGAGGAGAATGAGAAAGCAAGAGATAGAGAGACTATTTGAGGAAATGAGACTGAAAACTTCCCTAACTTGCTGAAGGAAATAAACATTATAAGTCCAGGAAGCTCAGAGAGTCCCAAACAAGATGGACCCCAAACTGACTCATACAAGACACATCGTAATTAAACGGCCAAGTTAAAGACAAAGAGAAAATCTTACAAGCAATATGGAAAAGGCAGCTACTTACTACTTATGAGGGTACTCCATAAGATTATCAATTGATTTCTCAATAAAAATTGTGCAAGCCAGAAGGGATTGACACTAAATATTCAAAGTGATGAAAATCAAAGATATACAACTGAGACCACTTGACTCAATAAGCCTACCAATTAAAATTGAAGGTGTAATAAAGAGCTTTCCAGACAAGAAAAAGCTAAAGGAATTAACACTGCCAAGCCAGTATTACAAGAAATGTTAAAGAGACTTCTTTAAAAAGAGGGAAAAAACAGAACATAAATATGAATAACATAATGGCAATAACTATGTACCTATCAATAATCACTTTAAATGTAAATGATTAAATACTCCAAACAAAAGACATAGGGTAGCAAATAGATAAGAAAACAAAACCCATACCTTTCCTGTCTACATGAGAACCACTTCAGATTGAAATACACACACACACTAAAAGTAAACCGACTGAAAGTAAAATAATGGAAAGAGATATTTCATGCAAATGAAAATTTTTTAAAAGCTGAGATAGTAATAATTATATCAGAAAAACAGACTTTTAAAAAAGGCTATAATAAGAGACAAAGTAAGACATTACAAAATGAAAAGTAAATAAACCCAACAAGAAAATATAACTTAGTAAACACTTAGGTACCCTATTATAGCAGTACCTAAATGCATAAAGAAAAGATTGACTATCGTAAAGAGAGAGATTGACAGTGATATGGTTATATTAGAAAACTTTAACAACCTATTGACATTGATGGGCAGATCTTCCAGACAGAAAATCAGCAGCCTTAAATGACAACACTAGATAAGATGGATTTAATTAATATTTTTAGAGCGTTTCACCCCAAAGCAGTAGAATATACATTCTTCTCAAGTGCACATATAACATTTTCAAGATAGAAACATGTTAGCCATAGAACAAATGTCAATAAATTTAAGAAGATAAAATCATATCAAGTGTCTTCTCCAACAACATTGGTAAGAAACCAGAAATCAATTACAAGAAAAAAAACCTGAAAAATAAATGAAAATACAATGATGCAAAATCTATGGGACACAGAAAAAAGAACACCTAAGAGCAAAATTCATAGCAATACAGGCCTAACTCAAGAAACAAGAAGAATCTCCAGTATGCAATCTAACCTTACTTAAATGAGTAGAGATCAGCAAACAAAGCTCAAAGTGAGTAGAAAGAAAGAAAATAATAAAGCCCAGAACAGAAATATTCAAAAATAGAGTCTAAAAATATCAGTGGAAAAGTACAACGAAACCAAGGCTGGTTCTTTGAAAAGATCAACAAAACTAAGAAATCTTTAACTGGGCTCATCAAGAAAAATATAGAGAGGACCCAAATAAATAAATTCAGAAATGAAAGAAGAAAAGTGACAACTAACTACACAGAAATGCAAAAAATAGTAAGAAAATACTATGAGCAATTATAGGCCAATAAACTAGACAAACTGGAAGAAATGTATAAATTCATAGAAACAATCTTCCAAGACTTAATTAAGATGATATAGAATATCTGAACAGGACCAATAACTACTACGAAAATCAATTCAGTAATCAAAAACTCCCAACAAATAAAAGCCCTGGACTGGATGGCTTTGCAAGTGAATTTTACCAAATACTTTAAAAAAAATCAACACTTATCATCTCAAACTATTCCACAAAATTTAAGAGGACAGAAGGCTTTCAAGAATATTTTATGAGTCACCATTACTCTGATTCCAAAGCAAGACAAAGACATCGCGCGCGCGCACACACACACACACACACACACACACACACACACAATTATAAGTGACATCAGAAGCATGGGAGAGTGAGAGATGTCCCCAGGTCTCTCCCTTAAAATAACAATAAGCTAAATATCTAAAATTCAACCAAAATCACAACAACCAAAACACAAAGCATGTCTGAGTGCGGGATCGTGAAAAAGAGCTACAGCAGGAGTTGACCGTAGACTGGGAGAAACAAAGAAGCTACCTCTTGCAGCCAGAGCTCCATCCAGGAGGAGTGGGAGGGGAGAAGTGTGGCAAGTTTCCCTGAACAGCTCTGTTTGGGAAAGATGTGAGCTCCATGCAGCGGCAGTGCCTAGGGATAAAGGCGAAAGCAGAGAAATGGGGAAAGCAGAGAAGCAACCACTGATTTTACCAGCTGCAGTTGCAAAATGTGAGGCTAAGCTACCCCTCATTCTCCAACCCAGAAAGCGCCTACCCCCATAGCCTCAAGACCGAAACACTGCAGAGCCTCACAGTAGTCTCAACAAATATTAGCAAAAACTGTCACTAACACTGACAGGCACTGAGGTATAAAGTGTGATTGAATATTTATGAGAAAAATAGGCATTATTAAGGTCTTATAAAAAGCAGGGATCCCAGAGACCTATATCACCTACTGGAAACCAAAGGAAAAACACCTTCTTAGCACAGGCTAAAGAGAGACCTTGATATAATCTTTCTGGAAAACAAACAACAAAAAAGCAAGAATACACTTCCATTAATGCTCAGCAGAGAAATAGTACATTAAATACCATGAAACAACCAAGGCGGACAAAGCAGCTCAGAAAGAAAGAGGAAAATCTCCAGAATTTAAGTTTAAAGACATAGAGATATATGACTTACATGACAGAGAATTCAGGAATGGTGCTTCTGAAATAATTCAATGAGATCCAAAATTAATTCATATCAACATTCTTCAGGAATTGAAAAAAACAGCTAGAGGCAGAATGAGTTTTAAGCAAGGAGATTGAAATCTTCAAAAAAGGAACTAATTAAACTTTTGGAGATGAAAAACACACTAAAAGAAATGAAGAATGAAACAGCAAGCTTGGGAAATAGGGTCAACCAAATGGAGACAAAAATCAGTGATACCGACGATAGAAATCTGGAAATAAATCAGAACGAGAAGAGAGAAACAAAAAAACTGAAAATAAGGAGAGAAAAATAAGGAACTAGCTGTATCATCAGGAGAGGAAACATAAAAATAATGGGCATTCTTGAAGGGAAGGAAAAGGCAGGGATTAGAAAACATTTTCAGACCAAATAGTTGATGAGAATGTCCCAATCTAAAGAATGAGCGGGAGCTTGAAATTCAAGATCAAACAGAACACCCAATTATGTCAACCCAAAAGGCATTCTCCAAAACATATTATATTAAAATTATCAGTATCAATGACAAAGAAATAATTCTCAAGGTAGCCAGGGGGAAAAGGTGGTAATCTGTAAAGGAAAAATCATTAGATTGTGGTCAGATTCTCAGCACAAACCTTACAAGTCAGAAAGCAGTGGAGATCAAATACTCAAAATATTTAAATGAAAGGAACCAACAGCCAAGAAATATGCATCCAGCAAGCTCTCCTTTAGATATGAAGGAGAAATAAAGACGTTTCCAGGCATACACAAATTGAAGGAATTCTTCACTACAAGGCCTGAATTATTGGAAATAGTGAAAGAGGTCAGATCATCTAAAAACAAAATGACAAAAAAAATACATAACTATGAGTAAAGTGACTTGCAGGTAGATAGAAGCAAAGCAGTGAACTCTTTATAAAAACAGGGCATTATAAGCTTAAACAATAAGAAGAGATTCTTTATACCAAGATAGAAATGAATGTTCAGTGTACACAGGGACAAATTAAGACAAAAATAAACTGAAAAGGGGAGGATTCAAAGATCCAAATTCACAAAGAGGAATGGAAATAAGACATGCACAGAAAAAATACACACACACACACATATACATATATAAAGTTATCCTTTATATATTCATAATAATGACCATAGGCCAAGATTCAGAACTGAAGAATATAACATAAAACAAGATGGACCAGAAGAAAAACCACCAAAACCCAACCAAAACACACACACACACACACACAAACACACACACACACACACACACACGGACAAGTAAGCAATGGAAACACCGAGCTACAGAAAGTAAAAGATAAATTGCCTATAAGAAGACTTCATATTTCAAATAATCACTCACCAATAAAAAGGCAGAGTTGCAGATTGGATCAAAAAACAAACCCAATCATATGCTGCCTCCAGGAGACACATCTCAGTTTCCAAGGCAAACATAGACTCAAAGTAAAAGAGTGGAAAATGATATTTCAAGCTAATGACATTCATAGAAAAGTAGGAGTAGCCATACTAATATTGGATGAAATACACTTCAAAATAAAATAATGTAAAGAAAGATGTTGAGAGACACTTCATAATGATAAAGTGAATCATGCACCAAGACAACATAACACTTATTAATATCTGTACTCCCAATCAGGAAGCTCTGTACCCCAAAATATAAAGCAATAATAAGCAGAACTAAAGAAAAACAGACCAAAACACTATCGTAGTAGGGGACCTAAATACTCCATTATCGAATATAGACAGATCATCCAAACAGAAAGTCCATAAGGAAATAACATTCTTAAATGATATATTAGACCAACTGGACATAATTGTCACTTACAGAGCCTTTCATCCCAAAAATGGCTACTCATACATTCTTCTCAAGTGCACATGGAACATTCTTAAAGTTTGACCACATACTGGGACAAAGAGATAGCCTTAACAAAATTAAGAGATTTGAAATCATACCAACCATATTCTCTCATCATAATGTTTTAAAGGGGAGATTAACTTTAAAAAGAAAGTAGGAAGAACCACAGATACACAGAGATTAGACAACATGCTACTAAAGAATAATTGAGTCCAAGAAGAAATAAAAATAGATATCAAGAGATACATAGAAATGAATAATAATGATAATACAACATATCAAAAATTTTGGGACAGGGCAGGAGCAGTTATAAGAGGAAAGTTCATATCATTACAGACCTATCTCCAAAAACAAGAACGAGCCCAAATAAACAACCTAATGCTTCATCTTAAAAAAAACTAAAAAAAAGAAAGAACAAATGAAACCTAAAGTCAGTGAAAGGAAAAGAAATAATCAAAATTAGAGCAGAAATAAATGAAATTGAAAACAAAAACAAAAATAGAAAAAATAATAGAAAAAAATAAATGCAACAAAGAGCTAGTTCTTGAGAAGGTTAATAGAATTGGTAAACCCCTGGCTAGGCTCACTAAAGGAAAAGAGAAAAGACACAAATAAACCAAAATTAGGGATGAAGGAGGAAAAATATGACAGACACCACAGAAATACGAAGGTCATACAAGAATACTTTAGAAACGTATATAATTTAATACCTTAAAGAAATAAACCAGTACTTAGAAAGACACAACCTTCCTAGACTGATTCAAGAAGAACTGGAAATCTAAATAGACCAATCAGCAGTATAGAAATTGAAACAATCATCAAAACCTAACAAAAAAGTAAAAGTCCGTTGGCTTCACCAGTGCATTTTACCAATGATTTAATATCTATTTCTCCTCAAACTCATGTAAAATATTGCAAACTTTAATACTTCCTTATGAGGTGACTATTACCCTGATATCAAAATCTGGTAAAGATAACACATAAAAGAAAACTGCAGACCAATCAATATCTCTCATGAACACAGATGCAAAAATTCTAAAATTAATAGCAAACTGAATACGGCAACATATTAAAAAGATTATATACCCACGATCAAGTAGGCTTCATCCCAGTGGCACAGGGATGGTTCAACATGTGTAAATTGATTAATGTGATATACCACCTAAACATATTTAAAAATAAGTATCATATGATTATATCAATAGATGCAGAAAAAAAGCCTTTGACAAAGTATAGCATCTATTTTTGATCAAAGCACTTAACAAAATTGGTATACAAGGAAAGTACTTTAAACATAATAAAGGCCATATACGACAATCTCTCAGTCAACATTTAATGGATGAAAACCAAAACTTTTCCTCTAGGATCAGGAACAAGACAAGGTTGTCCACTATCACCACTGTTATTCCATATAACATTGAAGATCCTAGCGAGAGCTATCAGGCAAGAATAATATATAAAAGGCATTAAAATAGGAAATGTAGAAGCTAAACTGTTACTATCTGTGGATGAGATGATTCTCTATATAGAAAACCCTACAGACCTCACAAGAACACTAGTGGAAATAATAAACAAATACAGTAAAGTCTCTGGATACAAAATCAATGTTCAAAAATCCATAGCCTTCCAATACTGTATATAATGAATTGTCAAGAAAAAGAAGTGGAAAAAATAATTCTTTTTGCAATGCAAAAAAAGAATAAAATATCTAGGAACAAATCTAGCAAAATATGTGAAACTATATTATATTGAAACTATAAATCACCCTATTAAAGAAATTGAATAATACAAAGAATTGGAAAGATATTCAGTTTTCGAATGGGAAGAATCACATAGTAAAATGACCTATTAGCTAACTAAAGCATTATACAGGTTCATGTTAATCCCTAATCAAAATCCACTGTGTATTTTAAAGAAATAGAACAAAAATAATCATAGATTTATACGGAAGCACAAAAAATCATATAAGCCAATACTGGAAAAAAAAAGAACAATTAGCAAAGATGCACACTCTGTCCAACTTCAAATTATACTACAAAGTTGAAATAATCAAAAAGGCATGGTTATTGCAGAAACATAACCACACAGACATGGAAATTGAAGAGTCCAGAAGTAAAGCATGTTTATATTGCTACTAATTTTTGACAAAAGAGCCAAAAACATATAGTGGAGAAGGGATAGCCTCTTCAATAAACGATGTATTATCGGGAAAAGGAAATCTATATGCAAAAAAAAAAAATGAAACTAGACTGTTGTTCTATCATCACACACGACAAAATTAACTCAAAATGGATTAAGGACCTGAATATATAGACCTGGAACAACAAATGCATAGAAAAACGTAAAAAAGGTCAGGGACCTTGGACTTAAAGAGAGGATTTTATGAATTTGATCTTAAAACCAAGAGAGTAAAAGTAAAAAGCTTAACAAATATCAAACAAAAAGTACATCAAACTAAAAAGCTTCTGCTCAGCAAAGGAAATCATCAATAAGGTCAAGAGACAACATCCGAATGGGAAATATATTGCGGGCAATGTCTTCAATAAAGAGACCTAATTCTAAAATAATACAAAGAACCCATACAACTCATTAACGGCACAACAACAAAACAACAATAAAAAAAAAAGGGCAGAGAATCTGAACAGACACTTCTCCCAACAAGACATATAAATGGCCAACAAACATATGAAAAGATGCTCATCATCTCTAGCTATATAGGGAAATACAAAAAAACCACAATGAGATTACCATCTCACATCTGTTAGAATAGCCGTTATCAACAGGACTAGTAATAACAAGTATTGGAGAGGATGTGGAGAATAAGGAATCACATACATTGCTGGTAGGACTAGAAATTGTACAACCCTTATGGAAAATGGATTACATAAAGAAGCTGTGGTATGTATATACAATGGAATATTACTCAGCCTTAAGAAGAGATGAAATAGTGTAATTTGTGACAACATAGATGGACCTTGAGATAATCATGCTCAGCTAAATAAGCCAGACAGAAAAAGTTGAAAACCACATGATATCACTTATATGTGGATATAAACCTGAAAGCAACCAACAAGTAAGACAAACAGAGATTCATGGACGTGGAATAGACTCATGGTTATCAGAGGGTGGAGGGGTAGGAGTGAGGTAGATGGGGTAAAAGGGGTCAAATATGTGGTGATAGAAAGAAATATAACAATGGGCAGTGAACACACAATGTAATATATATATGTCTACTGTTGAATTGTACACTTGAAACTTACTGGATTTCATTAACCAATGTTACCATAATAATAATAAAAAAATTATAGGCCAATATTTTTGATGAATGTATATGCAAAAAATCTTGGATAAAATATTAGCAAACTCAATTCAGTCATACATTATAAAGGCCATACACCATGATTAGATGTGATTTATTCCTAGGATGCAAGGTTAATTTGATATCTGCAAATAAAATAACAATGCACAAATAGACAAAAATCAAGATAAAAAATACATTATATCAATATGCAAAAAAAAAAATTTGAAAAAATCCAGCATCCTTTTATGATAAAAACTCTCATCAAAGTGGAAATATAGGGAACATACATCAATATAATAAAAGCCATATAGAACAAACCCACAGCTAATGTCATAACTCAACAATGAAAAGCTAAAAAGCATTTACTTTAAGATCAGAAACAAGACAGGGATGTCCACTTTCACTATTTCTATTCAACATAGTATTGGAAGGCCTAATCACAACAATCAGACAAGAAAAAGTAATAAAAGACATCCAAATTGGAAATAAAGAATTAAAACTTTCTCTATTTGCAGATGATATGATACCATATATAGAGAACTTTAAGTCTGTGGGAAAATGTTAGATCAAAAATGAATTCACTAAAGTAGCAGAATACAAAATTAATATTTAGAAATCAGTTGCAAGTTTATACACCATTACTGAACTATCAGAAAAGGAATTAAGAAAACAATCCTATTTACGATTGCATCAGAATGTGCATAGGAATAAATTTAACCAAGGAAATAAGACCTGTACTCAGAGAATTATGTCATTGAAGAAGAAATTGAAGAAAATACAATGAAATGGAAGCATATAATGTACTCATGGATAGGAAGAATTAACATCATTAAAATATTCATCTAAATTAATCTATAGATTCACCACAAGTCTTATCAAAATACCAATGGCATTTTTCACAGAAATAGAACAAAGAATCCTAAAATTTATATGGAACCATAAAAGGCCCAAATAACCATGGCAACCATGAGGTAGAGAAACAAAGTTGTAGGTATCACACTCTTGATATCAAACTATAATACAAGGCTATAGTAATCAAAATAGCATGATATTGGCATAAAAACAGACACATAGATCAATGGAACAGAATAGAGAGCCTAGATATATAAATCCATGCTTATATAGTCATTTTATCTATGACAAAGGAAAAAAGAATATACAATGAAAGACAGTTTATTCGATAAATGATGTTGGGAAAACTGGACATATACATGCAAAAAATGAAAGTGAACCACCTTCTTACAATGAATACAAAAATAAACTTAAAATGGATTAAAGATTTAAACATAAGAGCCAAAACAAAATCCTAGAAGAAAACATAGGCAGTAAACTTTCTGACATTGCTCTTAGTAATTTTTTTCTGATATTTTTCTTTGGGCAAGGGAACCAAACAAAACTGAACAAATGGGACTACACCAAACTAAAAAGATTTTGCACAGCAAACCAACCCCCCCCCAAAAAAAAAAAACCATCAACAAAATGGAAAGACAACCTACTGAATAGGAGTATTCGCCAATAATACATTGGATAATGGGTTAATATTCAAAATTTATAAAGAATTTATGCAACTTAAAACTGAAAAAACTAACAATCCAATTAAAAATGGACATAGGACTGAATAGACATTTCTCCATAGAGAACATACAGGTGGCCAATAGTGCATATGAAAAGATGCTCAAGTTCACTAATAATCAGAGGTGCAAATTAAAACCACAGTGAGATATTAGCTCACACCTGTAAGAATGGCCATCATCAATAAATCAACAATCAACAAGCTAGAAAGGATTTGGAAAAAAAGGCAACCCTCATGCACTGTTGGTGAGATTGGAAATGGGTGCAACCACTGTGGAAAACAGTATGGAGGTTCCTCAAGAAATTTTTTTTTAAATCTGTCTTATGTCCCGCAAATCCACCTCTGTGTATTTATCTGAGGAACCCAAAACACTTAATTTTATTTTAATTTTTTATACTTTTATTTTTTCAGTTATAGTTGAAATACACTATCATATTAGTTTCAGGTGTTCAACATAATGATTACACATTTATATAACTTACGAAGTGATCACCTTGATAAATCCAGTACCCATCTGACACTATACATAGTTGTTACAATACTACAATTAACTATGTTGCCCACTAATACTATTAACTATATTGCCCACGCTATACTCCACATCTCTATGACTATTTTGTAACTACCAATTTGTATCTCTTAATCCCCTTCCTTCATACATTCCCCCTTTCCCAATCTGACAACCATCAAAATGCTCTCTGTATCTATGCTCTCTGTATCTTGTTTCTGTGTCTGTGTTGTTTGTTTATCTCATTCTCTAGATTCCACTTGTGACATTTGTCTTTCTCTGTCAGACTTACTCAACTCAGTACAATACCCTCTAGGTCCATCCACATTGTTGCGGATGGCGATATTTAATTCTTTTCAATGGCTCAGTAATTATATATCACCTCTTTTTTAACCATCCAGATGTGTCTATATCATGGCTACTGTAAATAACATTAAAATAAGCATACAATTCACATATCACCTCAAAGTACTGTTTTGGTTTTTTTCAGATAAATACTCAGAAGCGGGATAACTGAGTTCTTGTTTGTCTCTTGTTATAGCCTTTGTTTTAAAGTCTATTTTATCTGGTATAAGTATTGCTACCCCAGATTTTTGTTTGTTTGTTTTAATTTTCATAAAACATCTTTTTAATCCCTTTGCTTTCAGTCTGTGTGTGCCTTTCTACCTGAAGTGAATATCTTGTAGATATTTTGTTTTCTTATCCATTCGGCCACCCTATCTTCTGATTGGAGAATTTAATTCATTTACATTTAAAGTAATTGTTGCTAAGTATGTAGTTATTGCCATTTTATTGTTCATATTTTTTATCTTTCTTTTTCTTCTTCTTAAAGAACTCCAACACTTCCTGTAATACTGCTTTGGTGATGATAAAGTCTTAGCTTTTTCTTTTCTGGGAAGCTCTTTATCTGTCCTTCAATTCTAAATGATAGCTTTGCTGGGTAGACTAATATTGGTTGTAGGTCCTTGCTTTTCAACACTTTGAATATTTTGTGCCAATCTTTTCTGGCCTGCAAATTTTCTGTGGAGAAATCAGCTGATGGTCCTAGGGGAGCTCTCTTATAGGTAACTAATTGCCTTTCTCTTGTTGCTTTTAAGATTTTCTCTTTGTCTTTAACCTTTGGCGTTGTAATTATGATGTGTTTTGTTGTGGGCTTCTTTAGGTTCATCTTTTTGGGATCTGCACTTATTGAGCTTGTATGTCTATTTCCTTTACCAGGTTAGGAAAGTTTTCAGTTATTATTTCTTCAAATAGGTTTTCATCCCTTGCTCTCTCTCTTCTATTCCTGATATGCCTGTGTTGCAAATGTTGATAGACTTGATGTTGTCCAAGAGGCCCCTTAAATTATCCTCATTTTTTTTTTTGGATTCTATATTCTTTTTGCTGTTCTAATTGGGTGTTTTCTGCTACCTTATCTTCTAAATCACTGATTTGATCCTCCACTTCATTCAAAACACTAATTTGAAAGGACATATGCACCCTTATGTTCAATGCAGCACTATTCACAATACCAAGATATGGAAGCAACATAAGCCTCCATCAATAAATGATCAGATAAAGAAGTGGGATACAATATACAATGGAACATTACTCAACTGTAAAACATATGAAATGACATCTATGGACCTAGAGGGGATTATGCTAAGTGAAATGAGTCAGAGAAAGAAAAATAACATATAATTTCATATATATGTGGAATCTAAAAAATAAAATAAAGAAATAAAATGGAAACAGACTCATAGATACAGAGACAAAACTGACAGTTATCAGATGAAAGGAGGCTGGTGAAAAAGGTCAAGGCATTAAGCAGTACAAATTGGTAGTTACAAAAGAGTTACGAGGATGTAAAGTACAGCTAAGGGAATATAGTCAATAATATCATAATAACTATATACAGTGTCAGGTTAGTACAAGACTAATTGGGAGAATCACCCCAGAAATTATATAAATGTATAACCACTATGCTGTACACTTTAAACTAATATAAAATGATATTGTATGTCAACTCTAATTAAAAATAATTTTAAAAATAAGTAAACATGCTAAGATATTTGACTTCACTAGGAATAAAAGGAATCCAAGTTAACCTAACAGTCTCTCTCTGTGTTCATCTGGAATTGAGCAATCACAGACTAAGTTTGGTAAAGCTTTGATTTATTTGTCAAAGAGCTCTTTTAAAGAATCTGTGGTATTCTTATCTCTTTGCTTCCACTGAGTCCATGAAGTAGAAGCCTCAACCAAAGATCATGTCGAAAGGCTTGTCTTTCAACTAAGATGGGCCTGGTGAAGTTGGCCTCCTGGAATTAGATGTAGATACTTATCCTGTCCCTATCCACTATAAGAGTCAGATTCTACCTCACAGTTGGCCTCAGCAAGTTTGAAGCATGAGACTAGGAAGGAGATGCACCTGAAAACGTGACACTTTCAAAGCAGGGCCCCTGGACTTCTTAGAGTGCCTGGCAGAAAATGCAAAATTAGAGCCAGTTAGAAAAGACCTGGCTGGAGGTGTATTTTTGTGGGGTGTGAAAGAGGATCATTCACAGGATCATTGGAACCCCAATATTATCCTATTTTTCATGTCTTAGCCTAGTCTTTCTGTAGCTTGGGAACAGTTTTTTGCAAGCCTGCAAACTGCAGGTTATTTTACTCTCAGTTGATCTGGATTGCAAGCTTCAGATGAAGCCTTTCCTAGATCTTCCTGCCTGAGGCCTCTCTATTTCTCCTCAGGATAAATCCAGAGAAAGAACTCTCTTTCTTGTCGGGTCTTGTGATAGCTGGTCTCTTAATCTATCAATAAGTACCTCCAGGTAATGTTGCCTTTGTATCCTTCTCTCCTCTGGAATCTGGATTGTCCATTTGATTATCTCTTAACCTATAGAATGAAGGTAAGTGCCAAGTTGTGACATCCATGGCTTATTTATAAGCAGTCTTCAGCTTCCATTTGGGCCCTTTTAATAGAGAATTCTCTATTAAAACCCAGCTGCCATGCTTTGAGAAACTTAAGCTACGTGGAAAAATTACATGAAAGCACTCTGGTCAACAGCCCAACTAAGCTCTCCCAAATCAACCAGCATCAATTTCCAGCTCTGTGAGTGAGCTGTCTGAATGTCTGACCCACTGAACCTTTAGATGACTGCAGACTCTCAGGCTATGACATGACAGAGGCTAAGCAAAGATCACCAAGCTGAGACCAAGCAACCTGCAGAACTGTAACAGATCATAATAAATATGTGTTTTAAGCCATTGAGTTTTGGAGTGCTTTGTTGCATATATTAGACAATCAGGACAGCCTTATTAAAAGCTGTGAGAAGTAGCCAAATACAATGTCCTGATATTTTTCCAAGATTCCTAGTGCTACAATTTTAAAATATCAGTGATCTAAACTTAAGAAAACCAACACATTAAAATGCAACCAGTTAATTTATTACTGAATAGCAAAGTGTGCTAATCCCACTGCCTGGAATAGAGGGTTTTCCCTTCTCAATAATTTGTCAATTTTATGTGTCCAACACATTCACCTCCTAGTTCCTGATACTGAATTCCACATTTTATTCTTTCAATTGAAAAGAAGACTCATCTCAAAATGGTTTAAAAAATAAAATAAATGTATTGCTTTATATGAGTTAAAAGAGCAGACTTAGACATTTTTCCAGGAAGAATTTGATACTGGACACACAAGATATTCCTGCTATTTCCTCTAGATACAGTTCCTCTTCAGGTACTCATGGTGGGTTCTCAGTAGCTCCAGACTCCTGGAACTTCATGTTTTCAATAGTTAAACATTTCACATAATAATAAAGATTAGATGTAAATATTGGCCCCATCTTTTCTGTGTGACCTTGAGCAAGTTAAAAAAGCTCTGGCTTTAATTTTCTCTCTGTAAAATGGAGACAATAATGGTATCTATCACTTAAGATTGTTGTATTAAATAAGAAATTATACATAAATCACTTAAAACTGTGCCCATCATTGAGTAAAAGCTCTACAAGTGTTATTAGTGTTATTGCTGTCAGTAGTAATAATAATAATAATAGTAACAATAGTAATACTCTCCACTACTATCTAAGGACATCAGATAAAAAGAGAATCAATGTTCCAGCATTCCATGAGGTTCCTTTGTTTCCTGTGGGCTCTCTGAATGCATTACATGCTCCAAAATATGAGATGTACTCATATTGGCTCAAGGCACTCAGAGCTATACCTAGAACCAGTTCGTGGTCAGTCCTACAAGGATAAGAGGTGCTCTGTTAAGAAGGTGAGATGGGGTAACAGGTAGACAGTAGACATCCCCTTATTGAGTACTGAGGGCCCTTAGTACTTGGACCTCATTGCTATTTTGCTGAGTCTACCTTGGGAATACTGCCTCATCTTCCCCCAAAAGTCAGTCTGATTTGGAACAAGAGACTTTCTCATACTATTATGAGCATCTTCTGTGTGTAAATTGTGCTCTTAGCCAGAGATGGGATATTGATGGAGCAGCAGGGTAGATTGTTCCCTCTCACTGACTCCCTCTCCCCACAATAGAACCCTCCCACTCCTGTTTAAACTGAGGGAGGAGACCCTGTGTTCTGAGGTCTCTGCTGGGACCACACACATCCTCTGTGTAGGACCATCTTTCTGTAGTGTGATAAGAGTATTCCTAAATGCTAAATTCTTTGAGGCCAAACTTAAAGTCTTTCTAACCTCAGGAAGTTATTCTCATAGTGGCTCCATGTGGATTTGTATTTTTCAGAGCAAAACTGGTTCATGCAATCTGCAGCCCATAAATCTCCTCCCCTCTGTGTGAGGAGAAAATGCCACATGACAATTGATACATATTGTTTCCTGGTCTCAATAAGACATTTGTCTTTCTTTGCATAATTCATTGTTAATTGAAAGTATGATAAATTATAGCTGCCTATAATTAACTTACTAAGAGACCAGTGAAATATGACTCTGAGACTTTCTCCAGAATTATTTTTGTTTTAGAAAGCAGAGGCAGAATGGGATCCTCTGCCAATTATTCAAAGGCCTGCTGTTTTAAACACAACAGATTGGTAGGGTAGCGCAGGGTTGAGAGAGAGGTGTAGATGGTAGCATAATAAAAAGATGGCCTCACTGGGGAAAGCATCTGGCATTTGGGTTATTCATCTTTCCAGCATAAGGGTGAGAGGCTCCTCAATTCTGAAGGATGAAGTCATCCATTTGGATAGCAATGCAGGCCTTGAGAAGGAGCAGAGAATGTACCTCAGGCTCCAGGTACAAATCACCAACTGGACATCTTCATTTTAGAGGAAGAGGTGTCCTGTGAGAGCAGGGGTAGATCTGATCTTTTCTAGATATCAGGTTGAGATGGAAAGGTAGTTTAGCTCCAGAGTGTGAGTTTTCTGAAAGGGCTTCACTGTTGGTCCAGGTGGACTGCAGAGAGCAGATGAAATGCCCCTGAAAACAAATTCCTCACTTTGTGGGACTAATCTTCGAGGCCTTGGGAGTTTATTTTATAACATCTCACAAAAGGCCCTCAGAGGGATAATCACTAAGTATTCCTATGACAATCTGGCCAGGTAGTTGCTCATATCTACCTAGACTACCTCTAAAGCCAACCACCGCCCTTAGTGGCCCACTTAACTCACAGAACTTTTTCAAAGAGGAAGCTGTGTCAAGAAGCAGGGAGAGAACTGATTACTTTTCACCAGTTATTCAATAACAGTGTAATTAAATTTTTCTTTGATTTTTCAAGCTATCAATACCTTTTTTCTCTGCACATGCCTTCATGTTGATTAGATTTTTATGAAGCTTCTGGTATGATCAGTTCCATTCACAAGTCACTTTTGCCCTAGGCTCATTGTTCATTCTCATACCTCCTTCTCTCTATCCTGAGTCCCCTTCCAGGCATCACATCTATCTATCCCCTATCAATACTTCCCAATATGAGCACCCATTACCTCCATCTCCACTGCCCCATCTTACCTCTTTTGCCCTATTTCACATCCTCCTCCTCCCTCCACTCACTGTTTCCTCTCACCCTCAGTCTGTTTCTTATCTTCCTTTCACCTTCCACCCACTCTGCCCCAACAGCCTTTCTCAGCTTTACATATTCCCATCCTCATGGTGGCCTCCTCCTTTTCCCTTCTTTACTTATACTCTTTTCCTCATCTTCATGGGAAAAATAAACAGTCCCCACTTCCATACTCTATTATATCACATCACTTGGAATGATTTTACTCCTTGTCTGTCAATGTAGATAGACAGTCTCCATTCCTGTTCCATCCAGAGTTTCCTCTGCCTGAATGTCTAAAGCTCAAATACTGGTTCCTTCTTTCTCATCTCATAGGGACCTTATAAGAAAACAAATAACATCTTTGCCTCTGTGGGGTGTATGGGAGGCTTGAATAATTCCTGCCCTCCCATGGCCCTTATTTCCAGATGATTCCTGGGACATTTAGGAGGCAGACAAAGATTCCTACATCATCATTCTGTATCATTACAGTCTTCATAACAGCCCTGGATGACAAAGAATGAATCAGATGATTCTTATTGGTGAAGAACAACCCCAAGGATATTTTATTTTGTATTATTTTTTAGAGAAACTGATGCTTTGCCTTAACTATCTTTCTAAGCAGAGAAGCATTTCAATCATCAATAATCATAGGCCACATAAAGCACAAGAATTATATTTCCACCATGCAAAGTTTGGAACAAAAACAAAAAGAGTGTGAGTGAGAAAAGTTTGAGCCGGGTGGCTTAAAATAAATAAAAATGAAAAACAACCTTAAAGACTTCTGGTTTGTAATGACAACTGTAAGCAACTTCCAGTGCAGCCTCTTTCAACCTATGAGTAAAATACAAATGAGAACACAGAGAAAACATGAAAACACAGCATGGTAAATGAGTTCATATAGACCAATGCTAGACTGAGAAGAATGGACTCTAATTTTGATGTAGATAAAGTTGACATGGGAAAATCCTGCTAAGGTTTTCATCAAAGGAAAACTCACTTGAATGTTATAAAAATGGTACCAACTTCAAAACCATAGGAAGAAAATGAATACTTTCTCCATCATTTTTTTTTTGATTCAGAGACCTGAAAACAACCAGAAAACTGGGAAATGCACCAACTCCTTCTGAAAAAAAAGTGCTCTGTAAAATATGCTGAATAGTAATCCAATTTCCCTTCAACTGGACAGGTATTTTTAACATAGAGGTAAAAAAAATACAAATTCTAACAAAATATTAAAGGAAAACTGTAACTAAAGTAAACTGATATTGCCAGTACATTTGGGGAAATGTAGTACCTATGATTGAAGTGCATAAATAAGGACCTGGATTCAAAAGACATAATCAAAGCTTGCCAAGATTATAGTCTTCACTGCCTCATTGTGCAAGACACTGGGGCGTTGAAGAAAGGAATCCACTTAGTAGAGAAAAGAATTACCAGATGAACACATTGACATGAATATCTCAGCCTCATTCTGGTTGCTGATCAAAGACAAGGAGTCAGGGACCCACTCACCATCCAACGGCAATCCACTCACCCAGCCAGTTTTACCTCTCTGTTCTACAAAGATTTCTACTACTGAATTTCACTTAACAGATACTCAGAGATGATGAAGTATATGGAAATGTTATAATTCCCAGGATTCGCTGTCACCTATCTTCTGTCAGATTCTGCTCTTAGGAATAGAACCTTTATTACCTGTGATATCCACACCTGCTAGCATGACTGTATCTCTAGCCAACCATCTCCTTACTCTTTATATGGTGGAATTAGTGGATTTTGTCTCTGACCTCTTACAACTATAAGATGCCAGTGTTGGACATGTTAAAGGAAATGACATTGTTGCCTTCTCAAAGATGATCTCCTATTGTGTAACCTACAGAGGAGAAAATGTATGAAAATTGAAATACTTCACTTAATTTAGGCATGGTGGCTGAACTTGTGTGTTGGGTCATATGTCTGGTCTGGTCTTAACCCAATAGAACTTATACCAGGTTCTACAGAAGTGAGGAAGAGAAGTTAAAAAAAACTGAAATAAAAAAAATAAATAGGAGAGTTATAATATAAGGGCTATTCTTTTCAAAATATCTTCCCTCTTGAGGTCCTCATTAAGGTCTGTAGCACTTTGCCAACAGCAGCCCAAGAAGAGACCATGAAATATCATGATGATCATATTAGTAAGAGATATAGCATAATACAGAAACAAAACTCTCACCAAATTTGAGACAGGAGTTAGCTTTTACAACTAGGACAAGGAGAAATGGCAACAATGGAAGAATCATGTGACAAACAGCAGAGATGAAAAGGACTCAGATCCTGAGGAGACCACACGACTCTTTAGTAGAATCACTTCCCATTTGGAAGCCAAATTGGATCTCTGAGAGGGAAAGAGGCAGGGAGCCTGTGGATTATCTTTACCATGGTATTTAGAGTTAATCTACCCCTTTACACATGCTCCCATAAAGGAATACCTATAGGAGTCTGAATTGCAGTGAGGAGGGAGTTCTTTCCACTAGAAATGAATGAGAAGAGCTCCAAGATCCAGATTCCTTGGAAGTAGAAATCAATTTTGATTCTTTGGCCAGAGTCCTGAAACTCAATCTCCAGCTCACTGGGCAGGTAAGAAAGAAAAGATGTAGTAATACAGAGGGCCCAGACTAGAGATAGCTACACCTTGGAACCCCAGCCTTAGTTAACTCTGCTGCTATAATCTCTGCCTTTGAGAACCCTCTGTTTTGATTCTAATTGCTACTTAACCTGTAGTCTTGTATTACTCTATCTCATTTTATCCAATATCTTCCAACTTTGTTGCTTCATGTTATTTTTCTAGATTAACATAATTCATTCCATCCTTCTGTGCCTTTATGAATTTAGCCAAAAAGCACACACACACACACACACACACCACACACCACACACACACACAACACACACACACACACCCCAAGCTATTCTTTCTGTTTAACCTCAGTTATCCTAGGAGAGCAGCCAAACCTGTAACCACGAGTAAAATGCAGAATGAAAGAAACTCAGGCAATCTGAGGGAAATGGAGATATGACAAAATTAATTAGGACCATGTAGGTTGTAATATACCAATCTGTCAAAAATTCCTTAAAGAACAATTTTAACTGTAGTTATCAAGACCTGTAACTATGTACTAGAAAGTCTGTTAATTTTTTTCTCTTTTAAATATCTTAATCTGTTACATGCTAGTTTCATTTGCTGTATGTTTCCCCAGGAAAATTCAAATCATTTGTAGTGAAATCAATAAATCTCAGATTTATTTTGAGTTTGCTTTCTCTTCCTTATAGCTCTGTCCAGAGATGAGGTCAGCAGAATCATTGTCCCCCAGAGATGTCCATGTTCTCATCTCTGAAATTTGAGAATATATCACCTTACATGGCAAAAGGGGTTTTTAAATGTGATTATGGTAAAGAGCTAAGATAGGAGATTATCCTGGATGACCTAGGTAGACCAAATCTTATATCATGAGTTATTAAAAGTGGAAGGGGAAAGAAAAAGAAGGGAGAGTCAGAAAATTGCAATGTGAGAAGGACTTACTGACTTTTCAGAAGAATAAATTGGCCCACAAGCCAAAGAATGCAGTAACTTCTAGAAGCTAAGGATGGTTCAATGTTTATAGGCAGCAAGAAAACAGGGCCTGGGTCCTGCAACAGCAAAGTACTAAATTGCACCAGCATCTGAATGAACAAGGAAAAGTGGATCCTTCCCCAGAGCCTCCAGAAGTTAACTCAACCCTATCCACACACACACCCCCCTTTTTTTTTTATCCCAGTGAGACCAATCTGTGTTAGGTCTGACCTATAGAACTGTGAGATACTAAGTTTCCGTTGTACAAGTAGCTAAATTTGTGGCATTTTGTAAAAGCAGCGCTAGAAAAGTAATACAAGAGACTACAAGAGACAAAGCTAAATTGGTTTGCAAATCTGTAACACTGACTGGAATGCTAGAAATTGATATACTCAGTTAATGTTGAATTCCAATTTTCTTCTATCCTCTCCATTTCTGACCTTTAAGAAAGTAGAACGTTTTCATTAGTTAAAAGATAAAAGTTTGAGACCCTCATAAAGTCAAGTCAATAAAGTTATCATCAACTAGTAATGGCAACTGGGTGGTAAAACATCCCTTATTTTACTTTCAGTCTTATTTCTCTTCCCTAAAACATACTAATAAGGGCAAATAGGCAGATCTATGAAAGGACAGTGACTAGGTCACTTAGGAGAGAGAGTGCGTGCCTAAACCTTTAGGACCTGCATAGGTCTTCCTCAGAATTTGGAGCAAATTAAAACTGAAGAAAGAGAAGAGGTTCAATGTTTGTTTGTTTGTTTGTTTGTTTATTAACACTTTTATTATTCAAAGGTCCAGGTACTATGCAAGTGTCTTATACACGTCATCTTATTTAATCTTCATGGCAACAATAGAAAACCAGAAGTACAATGTCTATTCTGCAGAGGAACTGAGGTTCAGGAAGATCCACTAACTTTTTGAAAGCCACACAGAGAACAAGAATATTCACCTGTTTCCAGAGTGGTCAAGGGTGAAAGTAATTGTGTCTTGAATAAACAAGCAAGTAAACAAATAAAAATTCTCTCCCTGAAAAGTATCTAGAAACCTTTATCTCAAATTTCTGAAGTCATTTGTAGTGAAATCAATAAATCTCTTTGATATCCTAATCGTATAGATAAGGGCCACATGTCCATTATACCGTTCTGGGGTGTAATTTTACCTGCCTGGACTTATAACCAGCTATAGGTGTTCCTTCAAGGTTACCACAACTACTAGTGTATAACACTACTTAGTGGTACCTACTGTATGCCAAACAGGTTAGGTTACTTAAATCTGTTAATCCTTATTTTCAAAATATTTTTATTAGGTAAGGAATCTTTCCATTTTCCAAAAGAGGAAACTAAAATTCAGAAAGGGTAAGAGGTATTCTCAAAGTCAATGAACTGGTAAATAGCAAGGCCAGAGTTTTGATCCTTGTTAGTCTGATCCGATCACAATGTCATCTTCAGTATTCCACAAGGTCAGGCCCTTGTGGATCTGGCTAGTGTGAAATTTTCTTCTCTGAATTTCTCGCTCTGGGAAAAATGACAGAATTCAACAGCATTTGCTCACATGCCCTGAGGACCCCACCAAGGTTTCAGCTAACCTGGGAATTCTCATTTGAAATTATCAGGCAATCGAGATTTCTTTTACCTTCTCTTCTACATGGAAAAAAAAGTTGTGTCTTTGAAATATTACAGAGAGCTGTGGAGAGAAAAAAAATCCATTAGATAATTTAATATTCATTATGTCCACTAAACTTAATTGATGGAAGCTTCAAACTGAGTTGATGCAAATTTTAACACTGTAATCTGAGCTTTCCCAATAAATAGTGCAGGTGTTTGCCTACTTTGAATACAAGGGAAATATTATATGACTGCATAAAACATATAATATTCCATTTCTAGAACCAAGGGTTCTCTTGGCCAAATACAAAGATCCCACTAATTGATACACCGTGTTTTTGGCCAGCCACTGTCTTATTTCCATAATGTTAGTTGGTGGTTTAGTACATTTTACGTTTTTATGGTTTTCTTGTACTGTTCACTCTGGATATAGAGCTAATTCATCCACAAGAGCATTTAGCATGAATTTTTGGCCACTGAGCAGTGGAATTGCAGCTTCTATGTATATTTCAGACAAAGAGAGGTCAATTTTTTGTGCTATTAATTTGCATTATACTTGCCTGTTGCTATTTAAGAGATAAGAAGAAGCAAAATATAGGAATATAGCTGGATTCAACCCATGAGTAAATTTCTAAGCAACAACCCTTGAGCAAAGGAACAGGGGAGGAAGCTTCAGTTAAGTAGCAGAATGGAGCCCTTTAGAAAGTCAAGTAGCTCAGTGGCGAGTTACTAGCCAGGGAACGGATTGAGTTGGATTCTAGGAAATTGAGAATTTCTTGTGGCAAATTCGTTTGTTCATTTTAATATGCTATCTCTTAATAATACTTTTATTCCCAGAAGTTCGTTGTCTATAGTCAAGTGTAAAGTGTATCTAAGTTTAGTCAATGTTTATTGATGATCTTGTAGATGTGGGCATTTTTCTTCAGGTTGCTCAAGTGAGATATTCAGATCTTTCCTTTCTGAAGAACAAAGGATAATTAAATGACTAGAACCATTACCCATTCTGAGTTAACATGTTTAAAATGTGTTCCTGAATATAAGGTTTATGGAATTCATGAAAGTTCCATCTTCTCAAAATTTAGTGTTTATCAGCAAGGCAATCAACATGATAATATGAGCTTTATGTGTTCAAGTACATTTATATTATCAGCATGATTCAGAAAGGAAAACCTTAGCTGATGAAATTGACATTTTTGGTTGAACTGAGTGCAATTTGCAGTGTGTTCATTTTTTGTGTGTGTGTATGATAACCTTGGCTTGTACTAACAGTTTAGAAAATAAATCTTCATTATATCTCCTGAAGATCAAACACCCATCCATCAGTTCATGACAGTAGTTGTAGGGAAAAGATTTGGAAAGGATAACTTAACAAAAAGCGATCTTTGGCTAGAGGAAACTCACCAACTGCAGAGAAACAGAATAGATTACATCTTGGAAAATACAGAAATTGGAAGGGACTCAGAACCCTGCTAGAAAGGAAACCAACCTAGAAAAGCCTCTTTACAGTCAGAGTAACATTGCTAAGACACACTGGAGAAGAGCGAACAACTGCCAAGTTTGGAGGAACAATAGCTAAGTAGGCACGGCATTCAGAGATGTGTCAATGATCCTCAATAAGTTCATGGCAGCTGAAAAAAGATGACAACGCTGGATGTAAGTAAACAAGTGCCAGGGACTTAGGCTCAGAGTCTCCTATATCCCAAATAAGTCAGTCAAAACCATTCTAGAAGATGTATATTGCTTTTGTCTCCCTAGCACCCAGTCTCTCTTTTTCTGAAAAGAGCACCTCATATCTTTTGTGAATCACTCTCCCTCTTGTCTTTGAATATATGTTGGGTTGGGCTGATCTTACTTTAATTCCAAGGATGGGCATGTGGCCCTAATCCATACAATTAGGATATCAAAGTCAGAGGCAGAGGTGGTATGGTAAACCATGGTCAGGTATGACCATGGAAAGACTTTAAGTAGGTATAATAGAAACTCCCTAGGTTTGCCATTTTTTCACAAGAAAGAGGAAGCTACTAAAATACTAGCATAGCAAGAAGTTGAAGGTCCACATATTATGCTTGGATCATTGCTTGCTGAATAACATAATTATTGCCTCAAATCATAGTAGAACTTGTCTCTGTGTGTTCAGGTGTCTGAGTGAGTAAAAGGCATGTGGTCCTCTAACCTAGTGACCATTATCTCCAGAAGGGTTTCTAAGACTTTGGGCCTGCCTATGAGCAAAGCAGTAAGGTCACTGGGGAGCCCCATTCACACACTTGCTTCCTCATCTTATCTATATGTGGGATTTTTGCCCCACTTAATTGATGCTTTGGAGGTAAAGCACATTTTAACTGAGGCCAATTTGACATTATTGCCATTGTTTGAAACCATGCCATATTTTGTGGCTAAACCTAGCACAGTCCAAACATAATGTGTTAAAATGAACCATAGCTGACCTAGAGATACTGAGTGAAGTAACTAAAAGGGAGAGGAAAAATCCCTATACTTTTTATTTTTATAGCTGTAAAGTAACTATACTAAAACTGCTAGGAAAAATCTTGCTACCATATTAGGAGAGCCCACCTAAGAATGGAAAAGCAAAAGGGATGGAGAGATATCAGAGCCTGATGACATTATTTAATCTCATGATTAAAACTAGCTATTTTGGGATTTTACTTTGAGGATACAAGAATTTACTTTTCGATTAAGTTAATTTAGGTTCGGATTATTTTAATTTTCAAAAAAAAAAGATTTCTAATTTATTGTTGTATGTGGATAGTAATTTGGAGAGTTTTCTTAAAGACCCTGGAATTAAGGCTTACAACTGTGTCAATTAGGTACCTCTTGGTTCTCAGCTCTAATATCATCTCACGACCCTCTGTGAATCTAGAGCTGGGATTTCCAAAACACTTCTCAAAATCCTTTGCAAACTTTCTTTCTGTTAGCTTTGGCCAATTTGTAGCAGTGGTAGAAAATTAGAAGAAAGGTGGAAGAAATAAGGGACTCTTCTAGCTTCCAATTCTGGCAGTAAGTACACGGACAGCTAGCTATGTATAGCTCCAACATCCAGCATCTTTTGACACTCCTGGCTGCACCAAATGTCAGCAGTGCCATCAACAGCTGCATTGTTCCCTCTTGGAAGTATCAACACAGGGTGCCCCACCATAAGTCTGAACATCAGCATCATAGCAAACTCTTGCACAGCTTCAGTACCTGCCCTTCAGAGGTTCCTCTTCAAGTTGCTTGTACAGTTCTGGTGTCCTCACTACTTCTTTTGTGTCCCCTAGACTTGTGAAATAAATGTATGCTTTTGTATTAAGCTGCCAAATATTAGTGGGAGAGCGTGTTATACAGCACTACAATGGTAATAGATGAAAAAAGAGTAAAGATAGGGAATATACAAGTGAAATCATTTTAACAAAACTGCTAAAAGTATTAAAATAATGAAATTGAGTCATAAGGAAAGACTTAATTTTTGTTTTACCTTGCTTGTTTTGTTTTAACTTAAACTTTTTTTATCTTTCCAACCCTGTACCAATGCTTAGATATACATCTGAATCTCCAGATAACCTGATTATCTCCCAAAGTACTCATGTATACATCCTGACATCCATTATCCAGACTACCAAATGTGACCAAACCTCTGGATACCCATTCTAGAGCACCTAATATCCATAATCCAGACTGTCTGACATCTGACTGACACTGATACTGTACTGATCCTAAGACTAAGAATGCAGGATCAATAATTATTAAGAAGGTACTTTTCACTACAAGAACTTTTAACTTTTCTTTCTTATTTGGAACACTTCTGGGGTTTTGCCTAGCTGTGCAAAAACTCCAATTTGCAAACTCCAAGACCCTCTCTAATAGATTTTATTATTTATTTCTAGCCAAAGCCTCCAGACTATTTTTGAGTTTGTTCAGAATAGATCACTATTACAACCTATATGATCAATTTAAACCTTCTTTATAAAATGTGGTTTTCTGATTTTCATACATTGACTATCCCTACCAAAGTGTGGGGCACAGCAGGACTTATGCAATTTGATAATCTCCTATGAAGCCATGAATGTTAAGTTTTTTAGGAATAGGTCAGTTGACCAGTTACTGTCCTGGTGACTAGTACCACACCTGGTAATTCCCTCAGGATACTCCTCTTAAATGACACATGGTTGCTTTTCAGTGAAAGCATGGTTATCCATGATTAAAACATTTACTTACTACACCCCAACTCCAAGTGACTTGAAATACCTTGCTTGCCTCACTTTCCCAAATGTAGAACAAGAATTGTACAGTGTGTAGCTATTAATGTTGTGCAAATTCCAGCTTAACCCACTGTTCTGATTATATACTGCCGCACAACAACCTACTCTAAAATTTAGTAGCATAAGGTAACAATGATTTCATTATGCTCTCAGATTCTGTGGGTCAGATATTTGGATCAGGCAGAGCAAGCATGGCTTGTCTCTGCTCCACAATGTTGGGGACCTTAGATGGTAACTCTTGAACGGGTGAGGTTTATTCAAGTGGCTGGGCTGGTATCATCTAGAGACTTCTTCACTCATGGATGTGAAAGATTAGATCAAACACAGAACCTACACATGACCTGTCCATCACAGCAGCTTAAAGGTAGTTGGAATTATTGATATCCTTCTATATTTGTATGGGGTGAGTTATACTGAGGAAAGTCTAGAAACAAGGAGAACTTTAGAGGCTGTGAATTAGTGTCATAGAAAAACAATGTTGACTCAACATAATATTTAATAAAGAAAGAGAAATGGTCACATTGGGGACAGATACTGGGTATAAACAATCCTGAAATATTTTGAGAAGTAGAGAAATCAAGAATGTATCCTAGATTTTAATTTTGGGTAATCGGATATTAATTAGGAAGAAGAATATTGGAGAGAAACAGATTTTAGCAGAAAATGAATCAAGAGTTCTCAAATAGACTTGTAATATTTGAAATGCTCAGTAGACATCAGAGGAAATGTAAAATAGACAACTGAATACAAGAGTTTGGTCTCGAAGGACAAGATATAGAAGTCTGGTCTCAAAGGACCAAATATAGGGGCCTGGCCACAGGGCTTCAAGAGAGAATGTTCAAGAAAATGAAGCAGAAGCTATATGGTCTTCATGACCTAGCCTCAGAAGTCACACATAACACCTTTTGCTATGTCCTCTTGATTGAATCAGTCACAGGTCTATCCGAAATCAAGGGCATAGGACATATACTCACCATTACAGGAAGATGTCAAGGAACATGTGAACCACCACTTATCATTTTCTTGGAATTGATATGCAAATAAATTTAGGGTTTTTTTTCCTTAAATGTCATCTTTTTATTGTATCATCAATATTGTGCAGCCTCTGAACTAGGTGAGGATCCAGGGGTCATTAGGATAACCTGAAGGGAACAAAGAATTGTTTGTTTCCTATTTTCTTGTGTAGTTTAATTGACCATGTGGTAGGTACCCTCTGGAAACAAAGCCGTAGGCAATGTGACGTCTCAAGCTTTGATGCAAAACACTATTTTCACCAACTATAATAGTTAAGCTATGTCTCCAAATTGCATCATATTTTTAAAACTTCTTCCCTAGCTTACATCTGCACATCCCCCAATATCACATATCTCACAATATGGAGCAAGACCATCATCAGATGAAATGGATGGTGTCAGAAAAAAACATTGCAAGACATTGGTCCTAGAGCAATCTTTTTCAATAATAATGACCTCCTGGGGCCCCTTGTGACCTACAAAAGTCACCCATCAGTTCTAGGGAGGGGAGAGAGTCTACAAATGGATTCCTGATGTATCTGGGTATTTCTGCCAAGGGTAGAACTCAGATCCAGATATGTCCTTTGCAACATCTAGCAGCTACACATAAGAGATTTAAATGAACAGCAAATGTACTCAAACCTCACACATTAAATAAAAGGATGAGAATGAATCCCAGCACTATCTAGCTCTCCTTGTGTCACAAATGTAAACTATAAGTGAATCTAAAATAAAAGAGGCTGTGTATTATCATCACATGACACCATGCATAGATAACCAAAAGTGAGATGTTCAAAGATTGAACATGTAGACAAAGGGATTGAGCGTAAAAGTCAAAGTAGTTTTGAATATCTGCTGACTTCAGACTTGTTCCTATTAATGTATGCTCACATGTTATTGCTGATCCCTATTCTAATTTAGCATCCATCTCTAAGCTCTTCTGACATGGTCATTGTAGAATTTTAACTTATTACCTTTGATTTTCCTTTGCTTCTAAAATTCAGTTATTTTCAGATTACAATCATGATCAGTCTAAATATTTTGAGGAAAGTTCAAACTTCCCCAAGATTTTGTAGCATACATAGCATTAAAACATTGACCCCAAAATACCAACATTTTCAAGAACACTGTCAACAGCCTTATTTGAGACCACTACCCCCAATTCTCTCGATTTATTGCAATGAATGCCCTCAATGATACCCTTTTCTTCCCACCTCTCCTTACTCTCCCTACTTAGACACCTTCTGGACTATGTCTGAAGGAAGCTAGACAGCATCAGAATTAGATGGAGAACAGCTGGAGTCCAATAGATCTCAGCTGGATATGCTCAGGAAGCATGAGTTAGAGATGAGTTGGCAGAGCCAGGCATGGTGAAAAAGGAAAAACAAAAGCAAAAACAAAACAGAAAAATAAAATGGAACAGCACTGTTCTAGGATAATGTTTTGTTTATTATATTTTTTCTCCAAGGAGTACAAATGCCTTGCCCAAAAAACATACTGCAGTTTCTGATAAATTGCCAGAAATAGTCTCTGCAAGACTCAGAAAGCAAGGTTTCTATTTGTTTCTATGGAAACCTCAGCTCAACATGAGGTGCCTCATACTACAGCAATCAACAGACACTAACAAGACCTGGCCCACAAATCAGGAGAGAGTGGGAAAAGTGAAAGGCATGTTAGAACTACATGTAGAAATTAGAACTATAACTCTTGATTCTTAGACTCTGAAAAGGTATGCCGCCTGGTTCATGATGAATATGGAGTTCCTGTATACGAAATAAATAATTTCTCTTTCTCACCTCAGTTCAAGCTCAATCATTTTGTCTGCTGAACCACTGAATCTTCCCTGCTAGATTCCTGGTACCACTCTCCATCCATCCACATTCCTGATCTCTGTGCAGATGCCCTCCCCATCACTTTTACCTCTGCAGCTACTACCTCCATCTTTCTATGGTAGCCACCTCTGCCCAAACTCCTTGTTGTCCTCCCTGAGTTTCCATTGTTAAGAATCATCCACATCATACCCCTCTGGCTTGAACTGCTCTGCTCCAGGAGCCCAAATACTCTCAGTACTGACAGTATTACTTCCCCCATCCTAAGTGGATACAGCTGCCTGCTTCAGAACAAACCTCACACTGATCCTGAATGCGCATTCACATACTGTCCCAGGGCAAAGCATTAGTTTCAACTCAGGCTGGACCATTTTCCCTCCTCTCTACCCTATGGCTACTTTAACACCATGCTTTAACCAATTCCCCACATCCTGCATCAAAGACTAGTTTCATACCTTTACCTGTCAGTACAGTGAAGAGGCAATAGAGTTTACCTACAATGATGAGAATAAATTTGTCAAAGAAACAAAATAATAAAGCATCAAGGGCAAAGGCTCAGTTTGCAAACACTGGAGAGCTGAAGGGAATTTGAACAATGGATTTGACCATACTGGGTGGAAAGGACTGGTGAAAAGAGATTTTTGATGCAAAAATTGAATGCCATCCTCCTACTTTGTTGTATAGTTCTCTACACATCAAAATGAACTTTTTTCAGGCCTTAACACGGTGTTCTCAAACTTTAATGTGTATCAAAATTCCTGAAGGGCTTATTAAAACACCAATTATTGGACCACAGTCCCAGGGTTTCTGATTCAATAGATTTGGGGCGGGGGCTGATAATTTGCATGTTTAACAAGTTTCCACACAATGCTTATGCTGTTGTCCAGGGACCACACTTTGAGTACCATCAATATAGAGGTTTGTATTTTGGAGAAAGAGGCCTTGCTCTTTAGATAAAGGAAAGTCTGTGGGTTCGGAGGATAAAATGGTGTTGCGTGCTGCAGGGAAAAAAAGCAGGATACCAACTCCTCTGGGTGAGAAAGAGATATACATCCCATAGCTCCTGCCACAGGTCAACAGAAATGGGATGGAGAAATTGACATAAAGTACCCCTTTACTTTTTCCATCCTAGAGAGCATCCTAGAGATTGTGGAAACCTAGACATTGATGCAGAGTCCTTGGCCATCATCAGTGTCCAAAGCAGAAACATCATGGCACAAGAGCTTCTCCCAGAGGGCACAGTGCAAAGGTCTTCGCATTCCCCTAGGTTCAATGAAATGCATAGTTTATGTTGGTTCCATTCACCCTTAAGTTGAGGCTTAGAATCTATGTTTTGTGTGGATCACCTCTGTGCTATTTCACAACATGAAGAATTTTCTTTAATGCTGGAATTCCATTAGGCTGCTCCTTTTCCTCAAATTTGGAGAGGAATGCCTTGTGAATGATCATGAATATTAAAATGCATACATAGGCCCTGCTGCCAATGAACTCTGTTTCATGTAACAAAAAAAAATAGAGCTTCCCCACATCCAACCGTGGTCTGTCCTCAAGGCCCCTGTGCCTTTAAAACACAGAGCCTGGCAGCAGGAGCATGTCTGTGGTATAGTCACCATGACAATGGACTGCGATGTCAGGGAGATATTAGTTATCATGAAAAAACAAGGCTGGTGATTTTCCAAGAACAGAAAAAGTAAGCCTGTCCATTTGAATTGTATTGCTAAGGTGTTAGTTATATTGCTAAGGGTGAGATGTATAAAGCAAAGATACCAGATAATAGTGAAAGTCTGGGTTCAATAAAATAAAAAAATAACTAATTGAAATGGACACACCAACCTCTGCTACACATTATCAGAGTATTAGAAGCTCAAATTACTCTTTGTGTATTTCCTTCATTATTTAAAAGATAATGTCACTGCTGGAGTGAGGTGAAATCCGTGTTGCCCCAGCAGCGTGTGGGAGGATGGTAGTATTGTGTGTTCCTCAGTTATTCCCTGCCAAGGCAGCAAAGAATTACATATTGGCGAGATTTAGAAAAAGTAAGATCATTGAAAGTACATTTTAGAAGGAGATGGGCCCCGCTAGGGAAGGCTGTAGCCCTGTAGAATTTGGGAGATGGAGAGATAAAACAGTATGCCCAATGGAGAGGTGGATTTCCAGCCAGGAATGCTGTAACAATGTGGAAATAGAAAGGTCTGTTTATATTTGGGCCATGATGGGGCCTTGGATGATCCGTTTGTGAGGTCACCTTAACTGACAGTTGGTTGCTATATAATTTTGTCTAGTGTGCATGTGCTTACCCAGAATTCATTCTGTTATAATTAGATTTATGAACTTCTAGGAATAGTTATGATATTATAATGATGGTATAATGAGGCTGAAGTTGTGGACAGTACTTTCTGCGCATGCGTTTATAGCTGGTTGAGGCAGTAGCTTTTATGACCTTTGTGCTTTAGTATTTGGGGTAATTTATGACCCTAAAAGGGAGGTATTTCTGGAGGTGCTTAAGGAAGGTCTTCAAGGGAAGTTTGTTATGGTTACAGAGCTGGGCTTTCACTCCTGTCACTCATGCCTGACTAAGTACCTAACAATAACATGAAATCAGTCCAGTTTAGTTTGGTGCATTTTCCCTAAGCATCTGCAAAATACTGTTCCAGATTCTAATGACAAGCAGGAGAAAACAGCTGGCCCCTGCCTTCAAGCTGCTCACTGTCAGATTACTTAGATGCAGATTGCTCTTCTAGCCTCAGGACTCACTGTTGAGAATGTAGGGCTATCATTAAGAGCATGGGCTGTGAAATCAGAAACACAAGGTATAAACCCATATAGCTCACTGGTTATGTGGCTGAATGATTTGATTGATGTCACTGAATCTCATTTCTCTATCTTTAAAATAGGATAATAATTCCTCCCTAACTGGCTGTTAAAGAATTGATGAGAAAATGCTTGTGTAGCACTAAATACAAGGCCTGACACAAAGTGAGAAAATAAGAGCTATTTTTTTTTTCTTGGCTTCTGTCCTCTAGGTTGCCTGCCTAAACTCACATCTAAAACAGGGAAGCTGGCAGCTACAAGCCCTGGACATCATCTACCTGTATTTTGAAAACTTAATTGGGTGGAATATTAAAGGGTTTAAAGGTTTCACTATCAACTCACTCTGGACATTGATAACATTCTGACCTGCACCTGGGCTATTGCTTTAAGTCTCATGCCCCCATTTCTTCCTTGTTCAATGGGCCCCTGTCTCATCTCTCCTTTCTTCCTATCTCTGAGATCCCATCTCAATTTCCTACTTGGTCACCCATGTCCTATGGAATTACTGACATATGTTGCTTTTATTCTTTTCCCTCCCCCTCCTTTTTTAGATGAGTCCTGCTTCTGTGGCCCCAGTAATGAGTTAGGACTCATGGGAGACTTTTCATTTGTCTCTTAATCTAATTGGATATATCCCCAGCCATTAAGAATGATTCATTCTATCTCAGCCTCAGAGGAAAACAAAACTCAAGAATGTTCTTGGCTATGGATCAAATGAAGAAGTTCGGGTAATAGGGCATATGTATGAGCTCTATGTAAATCAGAGAACACTGCTAGAATTATGTGACTTCCTTTGAGTCTTGGCTCCAACCTTCATTTCAGAGAGCCTAACACCTTCACTAACACTATGCCTTACCAGGTATGACTGGTCCATCCTGCAAAAGTTATTCTAAAATTAAAAACAGAGACTGTCCTGCAGACGGCATATTTTGTTTTGATTGTAGACTTTGATAGTACTATGTGCCCAAACCCCTTTAAGATGTTCACCATTCCTAGAATGCAGCCTTAGTGAAAGATTTGGCCTGGTTGAGATTAGTTGCTTGAAGTAGGAAGGACTAGCTTATGTGGGCATGAAGACTCAGGGTAAATCTCTCCCACACAGACCCTGGAGGTCAAGGTTTCTCAAAGAAGAGTGACTGTGGTTCTGGAAAAGCCTTTTAAGAAACATGGGCTAAAAATGGGATTTTTTAAAAAGAAAATTCAATAGAGAGACCTAATAGATAACGATTCAAATGTAAAGAAACAAGTGTAGAAGCAAGGAAGTCCATCATCAGATCTTTGCAAAATCCAGAGAAAAGGTACTATGGAAACAAAGATGTGCCACAGGTGGCTAGATACAACATTTAAATCTGAAATTCAGAACAGGAGTCAGAATTGAAGACAAAGTATATAAGGTCAAACTTTAGATAGTGTTTAAAGCCATAGAATTAGAAAAGATAACTAATGCATGAGTACTGACAAAGTGGCAAAGGTGTCAAAGACAAAACTATTTCTCCACTTACAACACCTCTGACACCAAGTGTGTGGGTTTATCAGAAGCAATTCTCCGATTCTTTGTGAACACCAAGTGTCTTACAATTTAGTTCATTTCTGACAATGACTGCCTGGAGTTAGTGCAGACCCCACAGTTTAGGGGTTCAGTCCCACAAGACTGGCCCCCAATTCAGATGCTAGTCACAAGTGTTGAGTGTCCAGGGTACTTCTGTCCAAATTGGCTGCAAATCAAGGGTTCCCACATCCCTCTCCTTGAATTCGATAATTTGCTATAATGGTTTACAGAACTCAGAGAAACACTTTACTTACATTTACTGTAATATTTACTGGTTTAGTATAAAAGATGTGATAGATGAATAGGTACATAGGCAAAGTCTAGAAGAATCCTGGGCATAAGACAGGAGTTTCTGCCCCTGCAGAGTTGAGATGCACCACCCTCTGGCACATGAATGCCTTTGCCAATCTAGTCTCTCCAAATCCCAGAATTTAGGGATTTTTATGAAGTCCTTATCACATAGATGTGATTAATTATTAACTCAATTTCCAAACTCTTTCCTTTTCTAGAGGATAGAGGTGAAGTGAAAGTTCCAAGCTAATCATGGCTTAATCTTTCTGGTGACCAGCGCTGACATTGCAGCTATCTAGGTGCCCACCAAAGTCACCTCATTAGAACAAAAGGTGCTCCTATCATCCAGGAAATTCCAACAGATTTAGAAGCTCTGGGTAAGAGGGTTCTATCATCCCAATCACTTAAGAAATTACAAGGGTTTTAGAAGCTCTGTATCCCATGGGCAGAGATCAAATATATTTCTTCTATTTTGTCACAGGATGCAATGACTGAGCCCTGGGAACTCCAACATTTAGAGGCCTTAAAAGATGAAGCCCTGATATTCTAAAATTGGTACAAGGGGCTGAGGTTCAAGAACAAGGTTGGAATCGGAACTCCAGGAATCATAGTGCAGACATTCCTCTAGTTAACGAGAAAGGGAAATTCTGTTGATGAAGAATAAGCCCAGATAATCTAGCAAGAGTGACTGTTTAGAGATGGCCAAAGCTACAAAATGATGCCCAGTTATTAACAGTGGTAATGAGAATACCAAATCATAAAGGTCTAACCAAGTGTTCTTAAGCTCCTTGGTCTCAGGAGCCCATTGCACTCTTAAAACTTATTGAGGTTTGGTTAGAAGGGTCACATTTATCAATGTTTAACATATCAGAAATTAAAACTGAAAATATTAAGCATTAGAATAATTGGTGTCATCGTTCATCGTGTATCCTCCAGAACATTCCAATGTACACATTTTAAAGAATAAAAGTGACATCTAGTATTGCTGCAAAAGCCTTGGGGATCCCTGGACCTCACTTCACAAGCCACTCATCTAAACAATAGTATAAAGTGGAAATTGGATGAGGGGTATTTAAGAAATAGACTAACAATAATATGACTAATGGACTGTGGAACATGGTAAGAGTGGCTGAGGTATATTACAAGACACCCAGATGTTGACCTAGAGACTGGTTGTAGAGTGATATCTTTCAGTGATATTGGGAAGTGGTTTTCAAATGTGGGTTGTAGCCTATTAGAGGGTGGATCATTCCATTAAACGAGTAGCAACCACCACTCATTTAAATGAAATAGACCAGAATATAAAATATCATAAATTGTTTTATATATGTATATACATAAGTATATGAATACTGAGTCAAGTTGTAAAATATAGCCTCTAGTATGAATCAAGTTTCAGAATCCTTGAGCTAAGAAACAGCCTAACTGGTGTCCTTGCCTCTAGTCTATATTTTATTCCAGAATGACTTTCCAAAATATCACTCTAATGACAATCTTTTAATTAAAGTCTTTAAATGGCCTCTCCCCAATTACTATAGGACAAAATACAGACACCCTAGTATGGTATTGAAGACCCAGATGGGGTGACCCCCACCACTTCTCAAGTGTTAACTCTTGACATTCTCTCTCATATACTCTAGTCTCAAGTCAAAAAGAACACCTTCAAATCCCCAACTATGCCTTGATTTCTCTGGTGTCTGTATGAACTGTGCCCTGTTATATCTTCTCCTCTGCCTAGAACTCCCAGCATTTAGGCTCAACTCAAGTCCCGAGATTCAGCTCTCCCAGGTATAGTGGACCATAACCAGATCCTCACCAAACCTCCCTCTTCCTGAGCACACAAGCAAACAACATTAACATGGCCTTTTGTATCTAAGTGGGCATATGACCAGTGGTGGTCAGTGAAACACAGAAAATGATGTGTGATACTTTCAGACCGAGTCCCCAAAATATTCTGTGCAATCCTCCATGTTTTCCCCCATCTTTTCTTCAGACCCTGACAGAGAGGATCTCTGGGCCTCAGCAGATGTCAGAACTAGTATAATGAACACAACCCAATCCCCCGAATTTTACCTGAGTCCAGAATAAATTTTTATTTTAAAATATTAAGTTTTTTAAGAAGAAAAAATAAAAATATAAATAATAAAATCAATAACTGTATATCTTGCCACATATAGCTTAAATATAAATAAATTAAATGCTCCAATCAAAAATGTAATGTGGCTAAATGAATAAGAAAATAATACATAAGAAATCTCTCCATCTGCAATGACATGGATGGACCTAGAGGATACTGTGATAAGTGGAATAAGGCAGACAGAAGAAGACAAATGTCGTATGATTTTACTTTTATGTAGAATCTAGAGAAGAGGATAAATAAAACAGAAACAAGATCATAGATACAGAGAGCATTTTAATGGTTGCTGGATTGGGGAGAGGCAGAAGAGAGAAGGAGGAAGGGATTAAGAGGTACAAATTGGTAGTTACAAAATAGTCATGGGATGTAAAGTATAGCATGGGGAATATAGTCAATAGTATTGTAGTTTGTAACAACTATGTATGATGTCAGATGGGTGCTGGATCAGATTTACTGGGGTAATGACTTTGTAAGTTATATAAATATCTGATCAGTATGTTATACACCGGAAATTAATATAATGTCATATGTAAACTGTAATTGGAAAAATAAAAATATAAAAATTAAAAAATTAAAAGTAAAATATTAAGATTGGGAGCTGTGTGTTTTAGCTGCCCTAATTAATAAACTGGGTTTGACCCTTTGACATTTGCCAAATTCTCTTGTCATTTTCCAGGAAAGAAATTGAGAAATTGGCATTCTTCTTGGTTCTAAATTTTTCTCACAGTCCCCACTGTTGCCAGCTTCCTCAAATCTGTCCAGAGTCAACTATAGGCCTAGACAAGTATAATGGAGCCATGGAATCTCACTTGGACTGACAGAAAGGTAAGAGGGGTCATGTGACTATCTACTGCAAGTAACATCAAGCTTTTGGAGTCGAGGTGAGCATGCAGCTCCTGCTGCTGCTGCTTGCTGCTGCAATTGCCAGCGCTAAACTTATCATCTGCAACCCTCTGAGATTTCCAAAATGTTCTCATTTCAGGTGTTTTTGATTTCGCACACCAGAGCAATCAAACCCAAAGGTGGTGTTTAGAAGGAATTAGTTTTGTTATGGCATTGCCTTATTTTCTTTAATTTACAAAAGTAATATAAAATTTTTAAAAATTCTCTGCAAACCACCCACATTATAACCACCTTAAAAAAAAATTTTCCTCTTCCCTCCTTCGGACATATTTTACATGGTTGTGTTTGCAGTGGACTCAGAACTTTTAGTCTCTTTTACTGAATATTTTAACATAACTTGTTTTCAGAGTCCTCAAATACCATCTTCATGGTTTTATAAAATGGCATTATGTCAGGGCAATAAAATTTTTAAACAATCCTCCTAATGTGGGGTAATTAAGTTGATTTCTTTTTTTCCAATTTTTGGTATAATTATTGTTTATACAACAGAGTGCCTGCAACATGCCAGGCATTTTCTAAGTGCTCCTCATTTGTCAGCTCATCTATCATTGCAATCACAATTTAGGCTGCAACACCATTATCTGTATGAAGAAACTGAGGCACAGAGAAGTCACATTACTTGCCCAAGGTCATTCAGATAGTTGAGTGGGAGAGCTCATTTATGAATCCAAGGGCATCTGATTCCTCAGTGTGCATACTGAACCACCACACTCCTTCCCTGCAGGTGAAAAAAAAATTGTCTGCAAATGTGGAGTTTTTTCCCTGGCAAACGTTTCCTTAGAATAAATTCATAGGGTCTGAAATTCCTGGACCAAGAAATATGAATGCTTTTATGACTCTCACTAATATTTCCACACCATTTGAAAGAATTCTTTCTACTTCAAATCCACTGGCAATAAATAATAATGCCAGTAGGACCATAACACTGGCCAACTTCAAGTTCTATTACCATAAATTTTCATTTTTGTTTTCTTAATAGCTACAAAATGATTTCTATAGTTCTTTTTACATTAGGTACTTTTTTAAATACTAAAAATTATGGACCATTTTGAATCATTTCTTTACTAATTACATAGACACTATTGTTTGTTCATATTCCTTACACATCAAGTATTGTATTCTTGAGAGTGCTTACACATTTGAAAAATAAGCTCTTTATGTCCTTTATCTTTTTCCTTAACCTGTCAGATTTGATATAAAAATTTTCTAGATAGGTAGTCTTTTCCTCTCAATTGTGTTATGTTTCATTGTATAGAAGGTTGCATTTGTTTTTGTTTTGTTTTCATGTGGTTTTAGAGTGCATGTATCTATTAGATTCTGTTCCCCCCATTTCCAATATGAGGTAGCATGGTATCTTAACAGCAAAATGGCTTTTTGATATTCAAAATTGTTATTAGAAAAATAGCAATAAGGATAATATCATATGTCCCATATGATAATTAAGAGGAAAAAAATGAAATGAAGTTCCTGAACCACAAGTGTACATCCATCTTTTTTTTTATTACTGTGAATAGAATTTTTATTGATGGTACAGGGATTTTAAATCTTATTGATGATTAGAGTAAAAAAACTATTTTTGTCTATCTTTTATTATGCCACACATCTACATTTTGAAGTATAATAATAAAAGTTGTTATAGTGATTGCTTTAGATTTTCTAGATACTCATGTCATCATTAAATCAGTTTAGTTTAGTTTATTTCAATAGTTATGTCTTACTTCTTTTTTGTCTTATTCAAAGACTTTTCAATAGTTGCATTATCAGCCCTATTGCAATTGTGGGTGTCCAAGCACCCACAATTTAACTCCTCATCATGTAAGGATTGTGGGATGGTATTTTGAGATATCATCTTCCTATGGTTATCTGTACTCCTTGCACTTTCTACCCCCTTCAGCCAGCAGTGACATTGTTTTTTGTTTTGTTTTGTTTTGTTTTGTTTTGTTTTGTTGTTTTTGTTTGTTTGTTTGTTTTTTTAAGAAAACTGGCACACCATGAAAGTATTTTAGAGGTTTCTGGATTTCAAAAGCCTGTGCCTTGTAGATCTCAGGCTCCAGTGATTATTCCATAAATAAAATATTTAGATAATTGGTAGAGAGCTTTTCACCCACAAACCAGATTAAAACCCTCCAATCAGGAGGAAGAAAAGAAGCAATACTGATCCTAAGAAGGAAGCTGACTCTTGGAGAGGGAACTGACAGAAACTCAGGACTGGGTGGCAAAACACTGAGTGGAGCAATTTAAATTACTGAGTGGAGATGAACCCTTACATTTCTCTAACTGGGGCCATCTGTTTCTTTACCCTGACTCTGTACAGTCATATTTTTCCTATTTGATATGGGTCTACATGTTTCAAGGTACCATTCCACAGCCTCAGGTGCTATGGAGGGAAACTTCTCTTCAGTATAGAGAACTTGGCATGGGGCAAATTTCAGGGAGAGAAGAAGGAGCACAAGCATTAAGACCTCCAATCCTTTGAGTGAGAAGGGTAAGGAGCCAAGTTCTGGTTTCAAGGGTTAGTGACAGAAGTCATCGGTCCAAGGGTGAGGTGGGCTGGCCATCTCCAGCTCTGTGTTCCTTTTTCCCAGGCCTTAGCTGACCTCCAGCATCTGGAAGAAAAATCAATATTTCCCAAAGATATTCTCCAAAGAGGATTTTATAGAGTATTTTTAGATCTTCTACAATTTGCAAGCCATCCTCTAGTAATTTTGTAGAACAACATACACTAGAATTATAAAATATTAAGTATTCGTTTTTAAAATATTCCAATAACAAGCTTAAATACAGTTAGGTTCTAGTAGATGAAAGAAAATATGCTCTCTGAGTGGTTAGTCACACCCAGATGGTATCTAGCTTTGGCCACTGTATCACAGTCAAACCATTAGGTCTACACACCCTGCACTCATGTGTATGCAGAGGCATTGGTGTGAGAGGGCAGGGAGCCTTCGTTGTGCATATCTGGGAATATGACTTCATCAGAATTCCTCCCACAACAGCCCGCAATCTCTCTTTACTGCCTAAGGTTGTCAGGGGATGCAAGTGGTGAGGATTAAAGAGTAATAACTTTATATATTATTCCTATCCCATTGCCTTCTCAGAAAGCTGAAATGGCTTCTTGGCTCCTTGGGACTCAGAGAAACCTGTAGATCTATGTTTGTGGTTTGGGTTTGTTCTGCTCTCATTGTGAGCCAAACCTTCAATAATCTCTGTGCCCCCAGTGGTTATTATTGATTTATGCTGGCTGTGAAACAACAGACTTAGACAGCAGAGTGAATGCAAGTACAGTGGCATACTAATGCCAAGACTAAGACAGTTCTGTCTTAAGGAATAGAGCTGTGAGTGCAGACCTGGTAGGCTCCCAATTAAGTATTTGATAACAATTAGATGATTTGTTTGAAGTATTTTGAAGGCTTATGTGTCCTCTCCAACACTAGATTTGCTTTAGTACTTATAAAGTGGTGAATAGAAGCTCTCTTTAGATGTCTCAAAGGGCAGTATCTCCCAGCCTACCTTCTCTTCTGACTTCCAGGGTCCTTCTTCCATTTTTGCCACAGTAAAAATTGTGAAGTTTTTTTCACCATCTGTATAACTTTCTGCCAACATTACACTAGTGGAGAGAAAAAAAGTTCTCAGTGTTCTCTTACTTTCCACCTTCACAATCTCTCATTTCTGTGAGCATTTTACTGTGTTCTCTCCTTAGTCTGTATGCCTTTCACATATCATCTACCTGCACACTCTTCAATGGTCTGTAAGACTCAAACTAGTAGTCATTCACATTCTGTGGAGACACTTCCAATTCTATCCAGAAATTCTGCTCGTGTGCCTCCTGCAACATTTGTAAATCCTGACATAACAACCATTAAAGCACGAGTTCCATTGTTTTAAATATACAAACATCTTCCCTGCTTGGGGTCACAGGGGAATAAATTAAATTATTTTTATTCTTGAGTTTTCATGCATTATTAAACAGAGGAACAATTTGTTCAATTAAAATATTATATGTGGCAAAATATAAACTTCAGAATTAGAAAAGACCTCTCTGACATTGAAGTTACCATACTCTCTTCATCCCAAATTGTCTCACAGATGCTCCAAATCTGAAATTAATATATTCTAAAGTAATTATCTTAATTGTCCAGCATGTAAATATATGGAACTTAAGAGATTGCAAATAAAATCTGACATCTAAATAAACTAAATTTGAAGAACTGCCAAAAACAAACAAAAAAACAATTAAAAATGACAAGAAAAACGTACCTATTAATAAATTACTTTAAATAAATGGACTAAAGTTCTAATCAAAAGATATTGGGTGGCTGAATGTATTTTTTAAAAGACTCATCATATGCTGCTTACCAGAGACTCACTTCAGATCGAATAACACACAGACTGAAAGTGAAAAGATTGAAAAAATATTTTATAAAAATAGAAAAAAATATTGAATATGTAGCAATGCACATATCAGAAAATAGACTTTAAAACAAAGAATGTATAAAGAGATAAAGTCTGACTTTACATAATGACAAGGGTTCAATCCAAGAGAAGACTATAACATTTGTAAAATTTATGCAATCTAACATTGGAGAACCTAAATATATAAAGTAAACATTAAACAGCATAAAGGGGAAAATTGACAGTATTACTAGAAGAGCAGGGAACTTTATACCCTACTTAACATTGATGGTTAGATCATCCAGACAGAAAATCAATAGGAAATATTGCCCTTGAATGACACATTAGATGGGATATATTAATTGATATATGTAGAACATTTAACCCCAAAACTGAGAATACATCGTTTTTTTATACACATGAAATATTCTCGCAGGATGGATACATTTTAGGCTCAAAACAAGCTTCTATAAATTAAGAAAATTGGAATCACTTCAAGAATCTTTTTCCAACCACAACAGTATGAAACTAGGAATTGAGCACAAGGGAGAAAAACTGGAAAAAAGCCCAAATATGTGGAGAATAAACAACATGCTACTAAGCAATCAATTGGTCAGTGAAGAAATCAAAAAGGAAATTTTAACAGCTACCTTGAAGACAAATAAAATGAACACAACAACTTTCCAAAATACAAGGAATGCAACCTAAGCAGTTTAGGAGGAGTTCATAATGATACAGCCTAACCTCAAGAAATTAAAAGAAATTCCAATGAACAATCTAACTTTGAACTAAAAGAACTAAGAAAAGAAGAAAGAAACGAAAACCCAAAAATGAGTAAGAAGGAAAGAAATAATAAAGATCAAGAAAAATAAACAAAATAGAGCTTTTAAAAAAGCAATAGAAAAGATCAATGAAAAGAAGAGCTATTTTTTAAAGATAAACAAAAATAGATAAAACTTTAGCCAAATGTATCAAGAAAAAAAGAGGGCCAAAATAGATAAATTCAGTAATGAAAGAGAAGTTACAACAACACAACATAGATACAGTTAACCTTGAACAAAAGAGGTTAAACTGTGTGGATCCACTTATATGTGAATTTTTTCAATACACAGTTGCCCTATATATCCCTGTTTTGCTATCTGTAGATCCAACTAAACATGCATTAACCACAGTATCTTTGATTCAGGTTGGGAATTCACAGATTTGAGGGCTACTTCAAGTTATATGCTCTTTGATTGTGGGATGGTGCCCACATCTCTATCCTTGAATTGTTTAAAGGCCAACTATACAAAAGATCATTAAAAATATGAACAATATATACCAACAAATCAGACAACATATAAGAAATATAATAAATATCCAGAGAAATATAACAAAACTTTCAAAACTGAACCAGGAAGAAATGAAAACTCTGAACAGATTTACTGGTAACCAAGTTAAAGCAGTAGTCAAAAAACTTCTAACAAAAAAAGTACAGGACTAGAGGCTTCATAACATAAATCCTACCAAACATTTAAAGAATTAATACATACTCTTCTCAAACTATATCAAAAAAATTAAAAAGGAATATATGTTTCAAAAATTATTCTACGAGACCAGCATTACCCTGATTACCAAACCAGACAAAACATTAAAAATAAAAGAAAATTATAGGTGACGTCCATGATAAATAATAGATGCAAATATTCTCAACAAAACATTAACAATGGAATTCAACAATACGTTATAAAGGATCATACATCATGATCAAGTGAGATTTATTTCCAAGGTTGCAAGGATGGTTTAATATCCATAAATCAATCCATAAATGCTTCATATTAACAACAAAGTAAAAAATTATATGATCTTCTTAATAGATGCAAAAAAAGCATTTGACAAAATTCAACATTCATTTATGGCAAAAAACTCTTAATGAATGTGAGTATAGAGGAACATACGTCAACACAATAAAGTTATATATGACAAACCCACCAGATATATTATACTCAACAGTGAAAAGCTGAAAGTTCTTTCTTTGAAATCAGGAACAAAAACAAGGATGTCCATTTCCTCCACTTTTATTCAACATAATTTTGGAAGTCTTAGCCATAGGACTCAAGACAAGAAAAAGAAGTAAAATGTATCCAAATGGAAAGAAAGAGATAAAATTGTCACTATTTGCAGATGATTATATGCTATATATAGAAAACTTTAAAGATGCACTATAAAACTATTAGAACAAATGAATTTAGTAAAGTTGCAGCATACAAAATTAATATTCAATAATTTTGTTTCTATATACTAATAATTAACTGTAAAAAAGAAATTAAGAAAATAATCCCACTTACAATGACATCAAAGATAAATAAAATACCTAGGATTAATTTAAACAAAGAGGTGTAGACCTATACTCCAGAAAACTATAAGACACTGAAAAAAGAAAATGAGGAAATATAAATAAATGGAAGATTATATTGTGCTCATGGATAGGAAGAATTAATATCATTAAAATGTCCATACTACCCAAAGCAATCTTCAGATTCAGTGCAATTCCTATCAAAAATACCAATGCCATTTTTCACAGAACTGGAAATAAGTAATCCTAAAAATGTACATAGAACCACAAAAAGATGTCAAATCCCAAATAATAATCGAAGAAAGAAGAATAAAATTATGGTTATCAATCTCCCTGATTTCAAACTATACTACAAAACTATAGTGGTCAATACATTATGTCTAGAACAAAAACAGACATGTAGACAATAAACAGAATGGAGAACCCAAATAAACTCATGTTTATGTGGTCAATTAATTTATGACAAAGGAGACAAAAATATACTACATGGAAAAAAGTCTCTTCAATAAATATTGTTGGAACTCAGGACAGATACATTAAAAAAAAAAAAAGAAACCGATTACTTTCTTACACTCTATATGAAAATAAACTAAAAATGAGAGACTTGAATTTAGAGACTTGAAACCACAAACATCTAGAAGAAAACATAGAGTTACACTCTGACATCAATATTAGCAGTATTTTTTGACAATATCTACCTGGGCAAGTATAACCAAACCAAATATAAACAAATGAAACTACATCAACTATAAAAGGCTTTCCACACAGAAGGAAACATCAAGAAAATGAAAAAAACAACCTACTGAATGGAGAAAATATTTGTGAATGATAAAATATATACCCAATAAGGGATTAATATCCAAAGTATATAAAGAACTCATACAACTCAATATCAAAAAACAAACAAGTTGATTTAAAATAAATGGACAGAAGACCCAGATAGATTTTCTTCATGGAAGACACACAGATGGCCAGATGGACAACATAAAAAAGATGTTTACTGTCATTACATCATCAGGGAAATGCAAATCAAAACCACAATGAAATATCTCATACTTATCAATGACTATTATAAAAAATTCAGCAAACATCAAATGTTGAGAAGATGTGGAGAGAAATGGAACTGCTGTGCATTGTTAGTGGGAATGAAAATTGGTGCAGTCACAAGAAAAACCGTACAGAGATTTCTCAAAAAAAATTGAAAAATAGACCACCATACAACCCAGTATTCCACTTCTGGGTATTTTTTAAAATTTTTATTAAGCTATTGGGGTAACATTGGTTAATACAATTATATAATTTTCAGGTGGACACTATAATTTGACATCTATATATTCTATTGTGTGATTTACCACCCAAAGTCCAGTTTCCTTCAGCTACCACGTAACCCTCCCCCTACTCCCTATATTTGACCTCCTCCCCCATGACCTACCCTCTGGTAACCACTAGTACATTGTCCATGTCCCTGAGTCTCTGTTGTCCAGTTCATTTGTTGCTTTCAGGTTTATATCTCACATATAGTGATATCATTGATTTTCAACTTTTTTTTCTGCTTATTTTGCTTAGCATGATTGTCTAGAGGTCCATCCATGTTGTTGCAAAGGCAGTATTTCATCTCTTCTTATGGCTGAGTAAATATTCCACTGCATATATATACCACAGCTTCTTTAGCCAATCATATGTTGTAAAATACTTCAGTTGCTTCCATTTCCTGGCCATTGTGAAATAATTGCTGCCATGAACATCAGTGTGCGATATCTTTCGAATATGGGTTTTAAATCTTTGGGGTAAATACCCAGGAGAGGGATTGCTAGATTTATGATAGATCAATTCCTAAATTTTGAGGAATCTCCATACTGTTTTCCATAGTGGCTGTACCAGTTTGTTACCCCACCAGCTGTGTATGAAGGTTCCTTTTGTCTGCAACAGCTCCACATGTGTTATTACTTGTCCTGTTGATTATAGCTTTTCTAACATGTGTGAGATGGTATCTCATTGTGGTTTGATTTGCATTTCCTAATACCTAGCAATGTTGAGCATCTTTTCATATGTTTTTTTTGACCATTTGTGTGCCCCATTTTTTTGATTTGATCGTTTGTTTTTTTTGTTGTTATTGAGTTGTATGAGTTTTGTATATTTGGATATTAGGCCCTTATTGGAGGTGTTGCTTGCAAATATATTCTTCCATTTGGATGGTTGTCTCTTTACCTTGTTGTGATGATTTCTTTTGCTGAGCAGAATCTTTTTAGTTAATGTAGTCCCATTCATTTATTTTAGCTTTAACCTCCCTTGCCTTTGAAGTCAAATTTGTAAAATTCTCTTAAGTCTAAGTCCTTGAGTTTAGTTCCTATTTTTCTTCTATGCATTTTATTGTTTCAGGTCTTATATTCAGGTCCTTAATTCATTTTGAATTAATTTTAGTGTGTGGTGATAGTCTAGTTTCATTCTTTTGCAGGTTGGTTACCAATTTTTCCCAGTACCATTTATTGAAGAGGTTTTTCCATTCTCCACTGTATGTTTTAGCTTTTTGTCAAAAATTATTTGCCCATATATAATATGGGTTTACTTCTGGACTCTTGATTTTGTGTCACTGGTCCATGTGTCTGTTTTGCTACCAATACCATTCCATTTTGATTACTGTCACTTTGTAGTATAATTTGAAGTTGATCTGAGTGATGCCTCCAGCCTCATTCTTTTTTTCAGAATGCCTTTGGCAATTCTGGATCTTTTGTCTTCCATACAAATCTGATGATATTTTTTGTTCTATTTTTTTTTTAAAGCCAATGAGATTTTGATGGAGATTGCATTAAATCTGTATAATGCTTAGGTATATGCTCATTTTAACTATAGTGATTCTTCCAGTCCAAGAACACAGAATATCTCTCCCTTCTTTGTATCTTCTTCAATTCTTTTAATAAGGTCGTTGGTTTCATTATATAGTCATTCACAATGTTTCGTCAGTTATTCCTAGGTATTTTTATTTTTTTGTTGCAATTGTGAAAGGATTTTACTTTTTCCACTTTTTTCTGACACTTCATTATTAGAGTATTAGGAATCTATAATTTTTGAATGTTGATTTTGTATCCAGAGACTTTATTGTATTTACTTATTGTTTCTAGCAGTGTTCTTTGGAGTCTTAGGGTTTTTCTATATAGAGAATCATGTTCATCCACAAATAGTAACAGATTTGACTCTTTGTTCCCTTTTTGGATACCTTTTTTATCTTTGTCTGTCTGATTGCATTCGCTAGGACCTCCAATGCTATATTGAATAACAGTGGCGATAATGGACCACTTGCCTCATTCCTGACCTTAGAGGGAAAGTTTTCGTTTTCACCATTAAGTAATAATGTTGGCTGAGTGTTCCTCATAGATGGCCTTTATCATGTTAAGGTACTTTTCCTTCTATACTGATTTTATTAAGTGTTTGTAAAAATGGGTGCTGTATCTTGTTGAAGGATTTTCTGCATCTATTGATATGATCATATGATTCTTATTAATTTGTTTATGTAGTTTATCATATTAATCAATTTACATATGTTGAACCCTACCTGTGCCCCAGGAATGAAGCCCACTTAATCGTGGCGTATAGTTTTTTTAAATATGTTGCTGTGTTCAGTTTGCTAGTATCTTATTTAGGATTTTTACATCTGTGTTCATGAGAGATATTGGTCCGTAGTTATCTCTTTTTGTGTTATCTTTACTAGATTTTGGCATCAGGATAATATTGGCTTGATAAAATGAGTTGGGAAGTATTTTCTCCTCTTCAATTTTTGAGAAGAGTTTGAGGAGAATAGATATTAAATCTTTGAGGGTTTGGTACAATTGACTGTTGAAGCCATCTGGTCCTGGACTTTTACTTTTTAGGAGGTTTTTGATGATGGTTTCCATTCCATACTGCTGACTGGTCTTTTTAGATTTGCAGTGCTTCTTGATTCAGTCTAGGAAGTTTGTATTTTTCTAAGTCCTGGTCCATTTCTTCTAGGTATTAAATTTGGTGTTATAAATTTTTCATAGTATTTTTGTATTATCCTTGTATTTCTGTGATCTCAGTTGTAATTTCTCCTCTTTCATCTCTGTTTTTGTTTATCTGTGCCCCTACTCTTTTTTCTTTAGTGAGTCTAGCCAGGCATTTGTCAATTTTAATAACCTTTTCAAAGAAACAGCTCTTCATTGCATTTATTTCTTCTATCGCTTTCTTTTTGCAGTTGATCTCTAGTTTCAAAGCACTATTGTCCCGCCGCGGACAGTCAACAGAGACCCTAAGACAAAACGGGGAGGGGAGGGAGACAAGACGACGCAAGAAAGGAGACAAGACAGGCTTTCTGATCAAGTCTCGTTTATTAAGGCTTGCTGCGGGCTTATATAGGCGTGATCAGGTGATGTTGCATTGGCGGGGCTGATTGGCCAGGGGCAGTCAGGCGATATTGCGTAACTAAAAGGGGGCCGGACAGAAAGTCCGTCGAAAGTCCTTTGGCAGGAAGCAAAGTGGAGATATCCGGGAGGCTTACGCGGGCCTTAGAGAGAAGCCTTTAAGTATTTGCTGAGCAACCATTTTGGTCAGGCAGCCATTTTAGCCGAGCAGCCCCAACAGGTCCCCCATTTTTCTTTATTAAAAATGGAAGGGCCAAAGCTTTCACAGCTTCGGAGCAGATAGACTGTGCCTGTCTTAGGTGACTCTCTACAGACGTGATACTTACCCGTCATCGGTACATGAGTGTCATGCAGTCATGCCCTGTCTTAGGTTGGTCTCAGTCTTAGAGAAATCTTACCTATCTTTGACTACCAGCCTCTGCTAGGGGGACTCGGCTTTGAACATCTTTTAATATTGTGATCTTGTGGAGAGACGCCCTTTAGTCTCTCCTAAGTGGATATAGGCATCGCCTCGCTCAAGCATCTCTAGTCGAGTATAATGAACCTGTATGATGGGTTTTGATTGTAAGGCTTCTATCTGCTGGCGAATGAAAGTCATAAGTTTTTGAAACAGAACTGTCCTAGTGACAGTAAGATCAGCAATCCAACTAGAGGGCCAAGCAAAGGAAGCAAATAAGGCAAACACCCCACCCAGACCAGTCCACAGGGGGTTGGAGGACATTTCCCTTCTTTTTTCTAAATCGTCTTGCAACTGTTTAATCTTATCTCGAACAATTCCTGATTTGTTAGCATAAAAACAACACTTTTCTCCTAAGGCTAAGCAAATACCCCCTTTTTGTTTATAAGCATTTTTGTTTTTGTTTTTGTTTTTTTTTTTTTTTGAAATGTCGCAGGAGACACCCCAAGGGTGTCTACTGTGAACTCTGGTTTTCCCCATCGCTTGCGCAGAAAACACAAAACACAAAACACAAAAACAGACACTCAGACAAGGACAATTACTGGGGTGTAGGTGGCCTAGAGAAATTTGCCACCTACATCCTAGACAAGACCAAAGACAATAAACAGACTTTGACAACAGGGCACAGGAGGCGGCGTCCCGCAGCCTGGCCATGGTCCGGGAGATATGACTGCGTCCAGTCTCTCCACGGACTTCTGGTGACCGGTCAACAGAAACAGGAACAGAAGGTACCTTTAAAAGCTGAAACTTGTAATTTAGTTATTACTTTTCTCATTTCCAATACAAAATCAAGTTATCTTCACTGTTGACTCCATGCTAAAATGTCCTAAGTTTTAGACTAATTAACCAATAAAAGAAAAAGAAAAATCATAAAAAGTTTTTCAATTTTCAAGTTAGAAAAAGCCTTTACTACACAATAATAAACCTGAGCAATGCATGTTTGTGACTACAGAGTGTCTTTCAAACAATACAATCTTTAAAATTCTTTATCTACCAGCGTTTAGTTTCCAAGGACTATCCAATGCAGTGGGCCCTTCTAAAATAGAGAACAATTAGTTAAAGCATATGTGAGGATAAAGGGAAGAACAGAGCCAATTAATATCTCTCAATAATTTTTGAAAATTATTAACAGTATTGAGAGCTTCTACCTAATTTCTATCTTTTGAGGAGTAAATTTCTGTTGCAAATTCATAACATCCCTTCCTGCATCGAGGACATAGTCCTAGTGAGCGAGGTGGAGGCTTCTGTGGGGACCGGTTTCGAGGACAATTTCGAGCAAAATGCCCAGGTTGCTTGACATTCAAAACAATGGCCAGGGCTGCGGAGAGATCTGCCTTGATTGTTTCTAGTTTGTTGAAATAGCACTTCTTTTACTGTTTTTCCCTTGTAATGCTGTGGCCATGGCTAGACCTGCGTATATGCTTGGTCCAATATCAGAACATAATCGAATATAGTCCGCAAGATTTCCTTTCTCCTTGAGGTCTGAGAGCTGCCTGACATGCGGAATTAGCATTCTCATAAACCAGTTGTTTTACTAAGATAAGTCCTGCATCTGTTTCTCCTGTTAGCCTTTTAGCTGTCTCCATGAGCCTGGCCACAAAATCCTGAAACGGCTCATCTGGCCCTTGCCTTATCTTAGATAAATCTTCAGTTTGCCTCCCATTAGCAGGTAATTTATTTATACCAAGCCCTTTTCGCAGCAGCACTTATTTGTGCATAAGCTCCTCCTTCGTACCCTAATTGCTGATCATTCGCACAATATTGGCCTTCTCCTGCCAACATCTCATATATGGTTAGTATTGGGGGATTCTGATTTCTATTCAATTCTGCTGTTTTTTCACATAGATCACAATATTCTGATTTCCATAGCCAAAAATCCCCAGGAGTGAGACAAACTCGAGCCAAATTCTTCCAATCAGCTGGAGTTAGGGCTTCTAAAGATAAACGTTTCCAACATAGCCTGAGTGTAAGGAGCAGAGGGGCATATTGTGCACAAGCCAATTTCAATTCTTTAATAGATTTAAAAGGGATGGGATTATACCGTTTCAGACGAACTGGCTAGCAGGGTATTCCAGCTGGGCTTCATTTGTATCAAAAGGTTTATGCCCTCTAAGTTTTTCATAAGTCCATCAGCACTATCGCCCCCGCTTCTGCATTATGGCGGGCGGTATCTTTGCACACTTCTGAAAATTCTGACTTCCATAAAACATGGTCTCCCCCGTTAGGGTAGCACGGGCAAGATGCTGCCAGTCATTAGTGGTACACCAGAGGTCATCTAATGCCTCCAAAATAGAGAGTGTGAAAGGGGCAACCGGGCCAAACTGAGAGACTGCCATTTTAGCTCTTTTAGGGTTTTAAAATCAAGGTGTTTTATACTGTCGGACGGGGACAACATCTCTTTCACCCGCTATTATTTTCCTCTACTTTAAACAGATGGCAGTTCAAGAACAGGGAAAAGACCTACAGATTTTTTCTGATTTTTTGTTTTGGCGGTGCCCTTGAAATTGTGGACGTTAAGTCTAGATCTAACTTACAAAGTTCTTTAACTAAGGCATTACGTTTTTTTGGAGCTGAACAGTTCTACGTAATTTTTGGATCTGTTGAGAGAGTTTTTCGGGGGAGGGAGGGTTATTAGCCACCGAATTTTTAACTATCGAATCAGACAGGAGAGGTGCCGAGGCATGGGGTCCGCCAGCAAAAGCCGGCACCTGAAGATGGTAGGGAGGAGGGAGCGAAGGAGGACCAAAACCCACGGGCGGCCAGTCAGGATTGTGATACTTAGCGGCCTCTCTCGTCTAGTTCGGCCTCTTTTTCTGGGTCTAAATTAATCAAGAGGGGGAGTGGCCCTCAAGTGAAGGGCTCGTAAGAAGGATAGATAGATTTTGGTGGTACATCTTGTAGTACAGTGAGACCCCACAAAAGACAGACAGCCGCCAGGAGTAGTCAGAGACAGCCGTTCCTTTATTTTCACAAGTTCAAACACGGGCTCCCACCCACTTGAGGGGCCGAGAGCCCGATCACCTTCATACAACTTTTTTTATACTGTTCTGAGGAGTGGCTGCATGACCTTTTACTTGATTGGTTGGGGTGTTACACACAGCTTATCTTTCTCTTGTTACTCAGCAGGAAGCTGGGGCGGGTTACTGCTTGCCAGGCCTAACCGCATCTTGTTGTGTACTTCAGTGGTTAGGACATGGAGAGGTCTCTCTTAGCTATCTTTAGGGGGGATGGATAGGGTGAGATAAGGAGGAAGGCGCTTCCCACACATCTGAGGCTTCTGGTCTTTGCTGTGCATCCTCTTCAAGGGGCATGGTTATGGACACTGAGTCCTCATCGATTGGGCCAGGGGAATGAGGATTTTTCTGGGATTTTGGATTCCATGGATGTGGGTGTTAACATCGACGTTCTTTTTCTAGATAAGAGGTGCTCTCTCTAAGTACCTGATCATCTGGATTGTGGTCGATGTACACAAGCAGATCATTAATGCAATTCCAATAGTTAAAGGCAGTTATAGGGACCTTATCTGGACCGAAAAGTTCTATAGTAATCGTTAAGAGCATTGCCAATCTCTCCACCTTTTTTTTGTCTATCATTCCTTCTTGGGGAAGCCAGGGGCACACATCTTTGAGGAAATTAAAAAAACTTTACTAGATCTTTTTTCTTGACCTTTACTCTCCTTGGTTGAAGTGATTCTTTGAGACCTCCGATAAATTTCTCTTGCGCACTTATCTCTTGCCCCATTTTTAACAAAAGTACTGCTCTGAGGCGAGCACCATGGAAGGGATTTTAACCTAAAACATAAAACCTATTTCTTTGCGCCTTAAATATTATCCCTATAAAAGGACACCTTTTTTCTCTCTTGGGGCTCAGGCCCCGGGGTTATAACCCCTTATCTTGTCTCTAGAAATCACCCACTTACCTCACCGGCCGTCTTCACGAGGCAGGCACTCTCGCGGCGACCACTTTTTCAAATTTATCCAGGACTGCAGTCTATCCTTTAAGATGATCTCTCGCTCTCCGTCTCTCCGTAGTGTCGGGCCCCACGTTGGGCGCCAGTTGTCCCGGCCCGCGGGACAGTCACAGAAGACCCTCTAAGACAAAAACGGGAGAGGGGAGAGAGACAAGAACGACACGCAAAGAAAGGAGACAAGACAGGCTTTCTGATCAAGTCTCGTTTATTAAGGCTTACTGCAGGCTTATTAGGGCGTGATCATGTGATGTTGCGTTGGCGGGGCTGATTGGCCGGGGGCAGTCAGTCAGGCGATATTTTGTAACTAAAAGGGGCCAGACAGAAAGTCCGCGGCGGAAAGTCCTTTGGCGGGAAGCAAAGCGGAGATATCCGGGAGGCTTTACGCGGGCCTTAGAGAGAAGCCTTTAAGTATTTGCTGAGCGACTATTTGGTCAGGCAGCCATTTTAGCCGAGCAGCCCCCAACACACTATGATCAGAAAATATGCTTGGTATGATTTCAACCCTCTTGTATTTGTTGAGACTATCTCTGTGTACCATATGTGTTGTTGCTCCTTGAGAATGTTCCATATGCACTAGAGAAAGAATGTATACGCACTGTTTTGGAATGAAAGGCTCTGTAAATGTCAATTATGTCCAGTTGGTCTAATGAATCATTTAAGGATGTTATTTCCTTATTGATTTTCTATTTGGATGATCTGTTCACATCTGCAGTGAGGTATTTAGATCCCCTGCTATGATAATGTTTTGGTCTGTTTCTCCCTTTAGTTCCAGTAGTAATTGCTTTATATATTTTTGGAGCTCCCTGATTGGGAGCATAGATATTAATAAGCGTTATGTCTTCTCAATGCATGATTCTCTTTATCATTATGAAGTGTCCCTCAGTATCTTTCTTTACCTTTTTTATTTTGAAGTGCATTTCATCCAATATTAATATGGCTACTCCTACTTTTCTATGAATGCCAATAGCTTGAAATATCATTTTCCACTCTTTTACTTTGAGTTGATATTTGTCTTTGGAACTGAGATGTGTCTCCTGGAGGCAGCATATGATTGTTTTTTTTGTTTGTTTTTTTTTGTTTTTTTTTTTTTGTTTTTTTTTTTTGTTTTATCCAATCTGCAGTTGCCTTTTTATTGGTGACTTCAGTCCATTTACATTTAGGGTGATTATTGAAATATGAGGTCTTCTTATAGCCATTTTATCTTTTGCTTTCTGGTAACTGATTGTTTCCATCACTTTCTTGTTCTTGTGTTTCTGTTTTCTATATTTTGGTTGGCTTTTGTGGGCTTTGTCTCTATTCTTCTTGTTTTATGTTATGTACTTCGATTCTGAATCTTTGGCATGTGGTTATCATTATGAATATGTAAAGGATAGTTATATATATAATATATATATTCTTTCATTTTCTTCTGTGTGTCTTATCTCCATTCTCGTTTGTGAATTTGGATCTTTGAATCCTCAGTCATTGTTGTCTCAATTTGTCCCTATGTATGCTGAATGTTCATTACTATCTTGCTATAGCAATACTCTTCTTTTAAACTTAAGCTATAATGCCTTCTTTAGTAAGGGTTGCAATTCCTCTGCATCTATTTTCCTGATAGTCACTTTACTCCTAATTATGTATTTTTTTTGTCATTTTGTTTTAAGTGAACTGATGTCCTTTAATATTTCATATAATGCAGGCCTCATAGTGGACAATTTCCTCAATTTTTGTATGTCTGGAAAGGTTTTAATTTTCCTTCATATCCAAAGGAGAGCTTAGCTAGATACATTATTCTAGCCTGGAAATTCCTTTCATTTAATAGTTTAAATATTTGATTCCATTCTTTCTCTGGCTTGTAAGGTCCGTGGTGCTGAGAATTTCGATGACTTCTAATAGGTTTTCCTTTATAAATTACCATTTTCTTCTCTTGTCTACCTTGAGAATTCTACCTTCGTCATAATTTTTGATAACTTTAATACAATGTGTCTTGGTGAAAACCTTTTTGGGTTGAGATAATTGAATGTTCTGTTAATCTCTTGAATTCCAAGCTCCAGCTTATAGGGGAAATCTCATCTACTATTTGTCTGAAAATGCTTTCTAGTCTCTGCTCCTTTTCCTCACCTTCGAAAATGCCCATTTTTCTTATGTTCTTCTCCTGATGGTATCAGCTAGTTCTTGAATTTCTCTTTCATTATTATTCATTCTTCGGTTTCTCTCCTTTTTCTGATTTATTTCTAGATTTCTATCTTTCTATATCATTGATCCTTTCCTCAATTTGGTCAACTCTATTTTCCAAGCAAGCTTGCTCTTTCGTTTTTCAAGTTTTGGGAGAGAGAGAGAGGAGAGAGAGAGAGAGAGAGAGAGAGAGAGAGAGAGAGAGAGAGAGTGTTAATCTCTAGAAGATCAATTCTGTTCTTCTTGAGGGTTTCAGTCTCCTTGCTCTGCTCATCTAGTTGTTTTTTTCAATTCCTGAAATTGTTGATAAGACTCGTTTCAGAACTCACTAAGTTTTTCAGAAGTCCCATCTTGAATTCTCTGTCATTTAAAATTGCATATTTTATTCTATGTCTGTAAGCTTATTTTCTGGAGATTTTCTCTTTCTTTTGAAGATGCCTTGTCACTTGGTTTCATGGTGTTTAATGGACTATTTCTCTGCCTGGACATTAATGGAAGTACATTCTGCTTTTTTCCTCAGAAAGATTTATTATATAAAGGTCTCTCTCTTAGCCTCTTCAATAAGTCACTTTTCTTCTTGGTTTCCCAGTAGGTGGCGCCTAACCTCTTTGATCCCTGCTTTATATAAAGCCTAATAACGTCTTTTTTATTTTCTTTGTAGAATATTTAATCACGCTCCTTCATTTTCAGTCCCTGTCAGTGGTCAGCAAGCAGTTTCGTTACGCATTTGCTCAGATTCTCCTTGGGTTCCACAAGTGTTTCAGTCTCAGAGAGTATGGGAGAAGGGGCCCCATGGGTTTAGGGTTTGGGAGAATGTGACTCAGCCTTGGTTTTGTAACCAGGGTCAGTAAAAATCAAACTGTTGTTTCTCTGTGGTCGCCATTTCACTTCTCTGCTTTCTGCCCTGATGATTCTGGCCCTGCTACTGGTTGCATAGAAGTCCCGGCACTTCCAGGCAGAGCTGATTACAGAAGTCACTGCACCTTCACCCCTCCCCCCCCTGCAAGGAGCTCTGGAGGCCACAAGAGGCAGCTTTTTTATTTCTCCCAGTCCACCGCAGACACCCAAGGTGCTGACCTATGTTAGTTCTTATGCACAGATCCCATGTTCAGACTTGCTGGTTTGCAATTTGGGTGTGTTTTTTGTTGTTGCTTGAGTTTTAGATGTTCAGCTTATTGTTGTTTCAAAGAGAAAGATCTGAGGATGTCTCTACTCCACCATGTTTCCCAGAATCAACTTCTGTGTATTTATCTGAAGAAAACCCAAACATTAATTTGAAAAGATATGTGCTCCCATATATTCATTGTGGCATTATTTACAATAGCCAAAGATATGCAAGAAACCTTGGTGTCCATCAATAAATGAATGCATAAAGAAGATGTGTTATATCTATACAATGGAATAATTCCATCAATAAAAAATAATGAAATCTTGAAATTTCTGACACCTGGATGGACATAGATATAATTCCAAGTGAATAAGTCAATATATAGAAAGAAAAATACCATATAATTTTATTTATATTTATAAGCTAAAAAAATACAATATAGCAGAAATAGACTCATAGATACAAAGAACAAACTAATGGTTGCCAGATTTGGGCACATGAAGAATGAGTGGAAAAGCTGATGGAGAATAAGAGGTACGAACTTCCAGTTATAAAATAAATAAGTCACAGTAATGTAATGAGTGGTACATGGAAATATAATCAATATCATAATAAATTTATATAGTGATTGGTGGTCACTAGGCTTATTGTGATGATCACATTGTAAGTATATTAATGTTGAATCACTGTGTATAAACACTAAACTAATATAATATTGTACTTTGACTATACATTAAAAATAGAGGGCAATATCAAGAATTTAATGACTAATAAATATGATTTATAAATAGATTGATAGGTAGATGATGGATAGATAGATAGATAGATATAGATAGATAGATAGATAGAAATAGACAAAAGGATGTATGAAGTACTGCACAGGCATTAAGCCAGAAAATGATATCATTTCTTCCTGAGGGTAGTACCTTTCAAACAGAATAAGACATCTATTTTAAACTCTTCAAATAACAAAAACACAACTACCCTCATTCAAAACCCTACTTACATGCTATAAAAGATTATTACAATTAATAAGAGAGCCTCACTCAAAATTTTTCAAACTTTTTGGTACAACCCTGATGTTTTATTTTTATAAAACTACAAATCCTTACTACTTGTGATACACTTTAATGTTTTCTTTCTTGTCCATTCTATTTCCCCTTATTTCATTTTTTTAAAGAAATATTGCTTGCTTGTGAATCCAAATGAAGTCTGTGCATGAGTTGCTCCAAGTTAACCTCTTCTGATTTTTTCCATTCATGGATCCAGGTTAACCTTTAAAAATGTACATATTCTAGACCTTTGAAATGTACTACTTTAGTGCTCACTAGCAGCACATATACTAAAATGTACCACTTAAAATGTAAAATAGAAATAATAAAGTTCAAACTCTTCTGGCTGCACCACCATCTTCTTTATTCATTATTATCATCTGCACAGTTCCTCAAAGTCATCTGCCCTTGCTGCTCCTGTCTGCTTGCTTCTCTGGTTCAGTGCCTAACATCTATCATTTCCAATGGTCGCTAAAGGATGCTCTACTTTTACTAACACTGTTTTTTCCCCCTCAAACCTCCTTATTTCTATAGAAACATCCTCACCAACATACTGTCAGTCCACATACTCCCAAGTAAACACCTCGGTTTTTATATAACAATACCTCTCTGAGGTTTCTAAAGAAAAGTCTATGATTTTCATTGTAGTTGTTCAATAGTCCTCACAGCACTCATGCTTTGCCTCCTTCATGACATTCAACCCATTGATCCTGACACGTTCTCCCAACCCTCTGTCTCCACTTACCTCCTCAACCAACTTGGATTCCACAGTTCATGACTCTTTAAAAACTCTAACCCCCAAATTCCTCCTTCCTTCCATCAAATCCCTGGGCAAAGCGGTAACCAATAGATGAAACTATCACTTCTCCTCATGCCTATACATAACCAAGCTTGATTAACAAAATCACACTGTAGCCAAGTTGACATACTACAAACAACGTAATCACTAACAATTACTGCCTGATCACTCCAATTATGTTTTCATGACTGGCTTTTTAAAATACCATCTTGATAGTCCACAAATATTCAACTTGTCTCTCTGCCCCACTCAATTCATCACTTTGAATCTAACTGAGCTTTATTTAAGCCATACATAACTCCTTAGGTTCCCACCACTAGTTTTATAAACTTGTCTTCACGTGGACCTATCCTCTCCTCCCATTCTTCTATGACAACGAGAAAGTGTTACTCTCCTATTTTAAGACCAATTGCTGTACCTGTGCCTCACCCTCTTACCTTCCCCAGACCTTACTTTATCTTCTATGTCACTGGCTACTCCTTCTCCAACCTTTTCTAGCTTCTCTTTTCCTGTCTGATAATTAAACTTTGGAATTCTTTAGGATTTATTCCAGGCTCTTTTTCCTTCTCCCTCCACACATGTCCTTAAGTAATCTCATCAACTTATTTGAAATACCTACATTTACCTACTATTTATATACTAATAATCACTAAATTATTCCACCACCCCAGACCTCTCATCAGAGTTCTAAACACATAGTTATAATTATCTACCCATTGCTCATACCAGAAATATGAAAATAATATTAAATATATGCTTCTCTTTTCTTTCACCTTCCAGAGACAATCAACCACTCATTTTATTTCCTAAAGTTGATATATATGTATATTTATATTTATAATTTATATATACATATATGTGTATATATATTTTTATATTATATATAATACTTTATATCTAATTTTATATATACATATACATGTATATTTTTACATATAATATATATTATTTATATATATAATTTATATATAATATATATAACTTCTATCTTATCTTGGAATCACTTTAGTTTAAGCTATCATTGTTCCTTCTCTGATACACCCCAAGAGTCTTCCCTCTCCCCTCTCCAAACCATTCTATACAAATTCTATCCAAACCGGTATCTGTAAAACACTAATGCAATACTGTTACCTCCATGCTAAAATCAAGCCACCAGGTTCCATAATTTTTAAGATAAAGTTTCGGTACTCTTTACCTGTTCAGTCCAATCTTGTCCCTGGATGTCTCCCCACCTCTCAGTGCCCCACCACAATGACAATCTCTTTGTATATCTCAGCAGCCAAGCTCCCTTTCCTCTCCAAGTGTTTTCACATCTCATTACCTCTTCCTGGAAAGCCATTCCCTGCACCTGCCCTTGGCCAGTATATTCTTATCCCTATATATCAAATGAAGTGTAAGTCTCTTAAGGCAGCCTTCCGGATTCCTTAATACTAAGTCAGTTTGCCTCTTAATCTCTCACAGAAGCATTTACTTCTCCTTTATAGAATGCATCATACACACAGTTAAGTGATTGTCTTGAGTTATTGCTTTTTTCCTGTTTAAAATCTTCCCGATAATATAATTTCCATGAGAATGGGAACTGAATCTGTCATCTTCCTCACTTTATCTCAGTGTCTAGTACAGCAGGCTGGCACACAAAGTCTCCTTAAAATATGACTTGCATGAATTAATATAACTTCACCTATAAAATTCATAAATACTCTCAACAAGAATTTCAAAAAATTATCAAAGGTGCAATGAAATATGCTCAACTGTACACTGCTCTTGGGAATATAATTTTGTCACAACGCTTTTAGAAAATAATTTTACATGATATATTCCAAATGTTACTTTTGAACTAGTAATTTTACTCCAAAGAAATAACCTTAAGTACACAAAGAAAACCCTTACACACAGATGTTTCTTGTCTCACTATTGTAATACTAAAAATTATGAATAACAAATATCCAACAATAATTAAGTAAATTAAAGTTTGGACTGTAAGTAGAGTATTATTTCACTATTTTTAATTATGTGTAAAAGTAGTTTGCAATAACTTTGGCAATGTTTTATTTTTTTAATGTTTCTGAATAAGCAATATACAAAATTATATAGATGGAAACTCAACTATGTAAAAGTTCATATATATAGAAAAAATAAAATATGACCCAGCTATCATCCTTCTGGTTATCTATGCCTCAAAATTAAAAACATTTATCCATGAAGGTATAACTACCTCAATGTTCACTGCAGCATTATTCATAGCAGACAAGACATGTAAACAACAGAAGTGCCCTTCAATAGATTATTGGATAAATATATGTATGTATGTATGTATGTATGTGTATGTATGTGTGTGGGTGTGTATATGTATATATATGTATGCATATACACACACCACACACACACATACATATACATACATATACATATGCATATATATATAATATATATATATAATATATATATATATAATGAATATTTTTCAGGCATAAGAAAAGATGAAATACTGCAATTTGCAACAACATAAATGGACCTTGAGACTATCATTCTAAGCAAAATAAATCAGATAGAAAAAGTCAAGAAACTTGATTTCACTTGTATGTGAGATGTAAAACTGAAAGCAATAAACGCACGAGACGAACAAAAACTCATAGACACAGAAAACAGTATAATGGTTACCATAGGAAAAAGAGGATGAAGGGAGGCAAATAAGGATAAGGAGTGTGAAATATGTGATGATGGAAAGAAATTTGACTTTGAGTGATGAGTACACAATGCAACATATATATGTTGTATTATTGAATTGTACGCTTGAAACCTATACAATTTTATTAAAGCAACATCACCACAGAAATTTAATTTAAAAAGAATACAACTATAAGGAAATAAGAGCCACTGTAAGGATAATAACAATAATAATGTTAACAACAAACATTTACTGAGTATTTAATTTGTGCCAAACGTTGTTATTTTTACATACACTGATTTATTCGATGTTTCACAACGACCTTATTATTTCAACTAGGTTACAATTATCCTTATTTTTAAGATGAGGAGACTAAGTCTCAGGATTGTTAAGTAAACTGCCCAGAGTCACCCAGGATGTAAATGACAGAGTTTGAACACTTTAATGTAATAAAAATATTTTTGAATAATCATCATCATATAATTTCTTGGTGATATGATTATATATGATTCATTCTGTTGTCTTCCTATTTACTGTAATGAGCATGCATAACTTTGAAAACAGAAAAAAATTTTCAACTAAAAATACTTCTTGGATATAATTCAATTTAAATTTACCAAATTTTTATTAACTATAGGTTCTTATTTGGGATAATCTTTATACCCAAACAATCCTGGAAGCAGAAGTATAAACTGTGAAAATATAAGTAGTTTAGAAGACTACTGCATCAAATTCTAGTGACTATTATCAGAAGTATCAAGACCACCTGGTTGCTTTGGAAAATTAAACATGAGCATTATATTGTAAGTTATTTCCTAAGTGTAAGCCCCCCAATCCCTTGTCTATTATGTAGCTATATTGGCCAATGAACAGTGCACTCACTGGGTAAGATGAGGATCATATATTTTTCATCAAGTCATTCTCATTGAACTACAACACAAGACCTGAAATAATGACATTTATTCATCAATTCAGATGAATATATATATAGATAGATAGATAGATAGATAGATAGATATAGATATAGATATTAAGATATATATGCACACACACATATACATATATATTTATGTGTGTATATATATATATGTGTGTGTGTGCATATATATGTGTGTGTATGTGTATGTGTACGTGTGTATGTGTATATGTGTGTGTGTGTATATATATATATCTCAGGAATCTCCTCTGATCAGCATTCCATTTTATCATAAAAATGGAGACCATTCAGAGAATTTGTGATGGCTACTCCTAAATTAACTTAAAGATACAGGAGTGTACCCTTCCTTGCTCAAGTATAGATGTCCATTTAGCTGACCTCTTTCTAACATGCTTCCAGCAGGCCTATTAATAGTTTGTGAGTAAGCAAAAGCAATGAAGATATCTGGTCAAGATGGCAGAGTAGGTAAATGCTGCGTTTGCCTCCTCTCACAACCACATCAAAATTACAACTAAACTACAGAACAGTCATCATTGGGAGTTACCTGAAGTCTAGCTAAACAGAAATCCTACAATTGAGACATCAGAAGAGGCCACCTCAAGACTGATAGGAGGGGCAGAGACACAGAATGGGCTGGTTCCACATATGCATGTGATGTTTGAGAACCAGAAGGAATATCTAAGCTGTGGATTGCCCTTGGAGGAATGATGGGTCCTGGCCTCACACCAGCCCAGAGTTCCAGTGCCTAGAAGAGAAATCCACACAACCTCTGGCTGTGAACCCTGGGGAGATTGTGGCTGAGTGACATGGAGGGCAGCTCAAGTCTCAGATATTCCTCTTAAAGGGCCCACACACACACTTACTCACTGACAGACTCACTAGGTCTGAGCTCTAGCACTGGGGCAGCACCTCAAAATGTGACAGGGACATATGGGGAGGAATAGAATTATCTGGCTTGAGGTCAAGGGCTCTAGAGGCAGCTTTCCCCTGACAGAAGTGCTAGGCAAAAGCCATTGTTTCTTTTTTGAGCCCTCCCAGTGTGCAGACATAGGTGTGTGCCATGTCTGAGTTTCCACCAATCTTCCTAACACTGGTCATCCTGCCCTGGTGATTCCCTGAGACCCTGCCCCATCAAACTTGTGGGCCCACCCAAGTTGCTTCTAGTAGCTTTTCCCTACAAAAAAAACGCCAGTCTTCATTCATGCTGCAGACTTTCCTAAAATCTCTCAAAGTTTCAAAAAACCTAAACAAGCAGCATCTGGCCTCAGTGCATCCTATATCTATTGCTAAGCAGTCCCAAGCTTGGCACTAGCAGCAGCTGGTCTCTGTTCATGGCTTGACCTCTTGAGGCAGCTCCAAGCCTGGCACACATGGTGGCTATCTGCAGATTGCTTGGTGATTATTGCCAGGTAGCCCTGGATAGGGTACAGCTATAGCTGAACTTGGCCTGCAGTGGGGCCCCTCCTAGGAGCTCTGGGGCAAGCATACATATTGACCAGCTTTGGATCAAGCTGGAGCATCACCCAAGGCTGTATCCAAGGAAAACACACCCCAAAGGCAGATGGGAAGGCACCAGAGCTCTGCTAAAATGAATCCTGCTACATCAGGTCAGATCTTCACCAGCCAGTTCTTACACTAATTAGCCCAAGGGTCAGTCTCTCCTAATGACATGCAAACAGCAACCAAGTCTCAAATGCACAGGAGGGCTAATACAACCCACAGAAGGGACACACCTGCAGCACCTGGCTCAGGTGACCAGGAAGACTATGCTAATGGGCCCACAGGACATCTACTACATAAGGCCACTCTACTAAGACTGGAAGACAAAGCAGCTCTACCTAATATATAGAAACAAAAACAGGAAGGCAGCCAAAATGGAGAGAAAAAAGCAACATGGCCCAAATGAAAGAACAGAACAAAGCTCCAGAAAAAGAGCTAAATAAAATGAAGACAGGTGATCTACCTGATGCAGAGTTTGAAACACTGGTTATAAGGATGCTCAGTAAACTTAAGGGAAGATGAACTCAGGGAGAACTTTAACAGAGATAGAAACCATAAAAATGAAGATGGAAAACATTAAAAAAAGAACCAGTCACAAATGAAGAATACAACTAAAGAACATATTAGAGAGGATCAAACAGTAGACAATATGAAGCAGAGTATCAAATCAGCAATTTAGAAGATAAGGTAGCAGAAGTCACAAATAGAACAGCAAAAAGAAAAAGGAATAAAAAAATGAAGATAGTTTAAGGGTTTCTGGGACAACATCAAGCATACTAACATTCACACCACAGGAATACCAAAGGAGAAGAGAAAGAGCAAGGAATCTAGAACCTATTTGAAAATAATGAAGAAAACTTCCCTAACCTCATGAAGGAAATAAACTTACAAACTCAGGAGGCACAGATAGTTCCAAAGAAGATAAATCCAAAGAGGTTCATATCTAGACACATAAAAATTAAAATGCTGAAATTTAAAAACAAAGAAAGAATCTTAAAAAGCAGCAAGAGAAAGATATCCACTTAACTATCAAGGAGCTCTCACAAGACTGTCAGCTGATTTCTCAACAGAAATTCTTCAGGCCAGAAGGGATTGGCAAGAAATCTTCAAAGTGGTAAAAACAAGGACATACATTCAATATCACTCTACCCAGCAAAGCTATCATTTAGAATAGAAGGACAGAAAAAGAGCTACCCAGACAAGAAAAACCTAAAGGATTTCATCATCAAACCAGGATTACAAGAAAGCAGAAAGAGGAAAAGGAGGAGGAGGAGGAGGAGGAGGAGGAGGAGAAGGAGGAGGAGGAGGAGGAGGAGAAAACTGGTGAAAAAATAAGGCAGAGTGAGAGGCATCCCCAGATCTCTCCCCTTGAAACAACAATAAGTTGAACATCTAAAACGTAACAAAAACACCCAAACTGCAGACTAGCACGTCTGAGCGTGGGATCTGTGCATAAGAGCTACTACAGATCAGAACCCCAGGTGTCAGGCAGAGGGCCGAAAGATAAAGAAGCTGCCTCTCACAGCTGCTGAAGCTCCCTGCAGGAGGAAGGGGAGGGGTGAAGGCACGGTGACTTCCCTGAACAACCCTGATCAGAAGTGCTGGTACTTATATACGGCAGCAGGGCAGAAAACAGAGAAGAGCAGGTGGGACCACAGAGAAACAACAGTTGATTTTTACCGGCCCTGGTTGCAAAACCGAGGCTGAGCCGCAGCCCCCAACCACCAAACCAGAGGGCCCCTCCTCCCATCATCTCCAAGATGAACACCACGGAGCCCCAGGGGAATCTGAGCAAATGCAACCAAAACTGTTTCTAATACTGACAGGAACTGAAATTGAGGGTAGCAAGCATGATTAAATATATATCAGGTGAGGGGAACACGCATTTTTAAAGCTTTATATAAGCAGGGATCCAAGAGGCATAGACGCCACGTACTGGAAACCAAAAGAAAAGTGACTTCTTTGCACAAACTAAAGAGAGACCTTTATATAATAAATCTTCTTTATGGAAAAAAAGCAGAATACATTTTCATTAATGCCCAGGTGGAGATATAGCCTATTAAACACCACAAACGACCAAGGTGAGAAGGCATCTCAGAAAGAAAGAGAACAATCTCCAGAAAATAAGTTTACAGACATATAAATATGCGACTTAAATGACAGAGAATACAGGATGGTAATTCTGAAAAAAATCAATGAGATCCAAAATGACTCAAATCAACAATTTCAGGAATTAAAAAAAAACAACTAGATGAGCAGAGCAAGGAGATCGAAACAGTCAAAAAGAACCAAATAGAACTTCTGGAGATGAAGAACACACAGAAAGAGGAGAAAAATGAAATAAACTGGGGAAACAGAGTCGACCAAATGGTGGAAAGGATCAGTGATATCAAAGACAAATCTAGAAATAAATCAGAAGGAAGAAAAAAGAAAATAAAGACTGAAATAATGAAAAGAGAAATACAAGAACTAGCTGATACCACCAGGAAAGGAAACATAAGAATAAATGGGCATTACTGGAGGTGAGGAAAAGAGATCTAGGATTAGAAAGCATTTTCAGACAAATCTAAGGAATGAGATGGAGCTTGGAATTCAAGAAGTCAACAGAACACCAATTGTCTCAACCCAAAGAAGGAACTTCACCAAGACACATGTATTAAAATTATCAAAAATCAACAACAAAATGGAATTCTTCAAAGCAGCCAGAAGGGGAAAACCAGTAATTTATAAAGGTACCACATTATATTTCCTCGGACTTCTCAGCACAAGACTTTATTAGCCAGAAAGGAATAGAATCAATATTAAGCTATTAAGTGAAAGGATTACCAGCCTAGAATAATGTAAGTTCTCCTTTAGATATAAAGGCAAAATGAAGACTTTTCCAGACATACAAATTGAGAGAATCTCCACTATGAGCCTGCAATATAAGATACTGGAAGGCATCAGTTCACCTAACAAAATGACAAGAATAAAAATACTTTGAATAAAGTGAATATCAGACAAATAGAAGCAGAGCATGCAACCCTTCTCTTAGAACAGAGCATTATCAAACTTATAATAAGAAGAGAATTGCTACAAAAAGATAGTAATGAAGATTCAGCATACATAGAAACAAATTAATACAAGCAATGACTGAAAGGGGAGTATTCAAAGATCCAGATTCACAAAGGGAATGAAGATAAAGCACACGCAGAAGAAAATGGATGACTGTATAATAAAACTATCCTATACAATATTCATATATAAACACTTGCTAAAGATTCGAAACCAAAGTATATAACATAAAAAAGAAGGACCAGAGGGAAAACCCACAGCCAATCAAAATAAAGAAACAGAAGCACAAGGACAAGGAAGCAATGAAACATTGAGACCAGAAAGCAAAAGACAAAATGGCTGTAAGAAGACTTCATATATCAATAATCACCCTACATTGTAAATGGATGGAACTCACCAATAAAAAGGCACAGAGTTTCAGATTGATTCAAAAAACAAAACCAACCATATGCTGCTCCAGAGACATATCTCAGCTCCAAAGACAAATATAAACTCAAAGTGAAAGGGTGGAAAATGAATATTTCAAGCAAATGGCATTCATAGAAAAGCAGGAGTTGCAGTACTAATACCTACCAAATAGACTTCAAAATAAAAAAGGTAAAGAATGACTTAGGGACACTTCATAATGATAAAGTGAATCATACATCAAGAACACATAACACATATTAATAATCTATGCTCCCAATCAGGGAGCCCTAAAATATGTAAAGCAATTACTAACAGAACTTAAGGAAGAAACAGACCAAAAACAATATCATAGTAGGGGACCTAAATACCCACATTGGATATGGACAGATCATCCAAACAGGAAATCAATAAGGAAATGACACCTTAAATGACACATTAGAACCAACTGGACATAATGGACATTCAGAGCCTTTCATTCCAAAACAGTTGCTTAAATATTTTCTCTAGTGCACATGGAACATTTGCAAAGATTGACCACACTGGGACACAGAGATAGCCTCAACAAATATAGGAAGGCTGAAACCATACCAACCATATTCTCTGATCATAATGCTTTGAAACTGGATATCAACTGCAAAAGAAATCAGGAAGAACCACAAATGCATGAGTAAACAACATGCTACTGAAGAATAACTGGGTCAGAGAAGAAATAAAAAGAGAGATCAAGAAAATACATAGAAACAAATGATAACAACAGGACAACATTTCAAAACTTTTGGGACAAGCAAAAGCAGACATAAGAGGAAAGTTCATATCATTACTGGCCTACCTCCAAAATCAAGAACGAGCCCAAATAACAACCTGACACTTCATCTTACAGAACCAGAAAATAAAGAACAAATGAAGCTAAAGTCAGCAAAAGGAAAAATAATCAAAATTAAAGCAGAAATAAATGAAAATTAATTAAAAAAAAACAGTAGAAAACTAAATGCAAAAGAGTTAGTTCTTTGAAAAAGCTAATAAATTGACAAACTGCTGGCTAGACTCACTAAAGAAAAAAAGAGAAAGGACACAAATCAACAGGGAGGAGTGAAAATTATGACAGACACTGCAGATATAAAAGGATCATGCAAGAATACTATGAAAAAATTATATAACACCAAATTTAATAACCTAGAAGAAATGGACCAGTACTTAGAAAAATGCAACCTTCCTAGACTGAATCAAGAAGCACTGGAAAAATCTAAATAGACTGATTCAGCAGTATGGAAATGGAAACAATCATCAAAAAACCTACCAAAAAGTAAAAGTCCAGGACCAGATGGCTTCACCAGTGAATTCTACCAAATATTCAAAAGAGATTTAATACCTATTTCCTCAAACTCTTCCAAAAAATTGAAGAGGAGGCAATACTTCCCAACTCATTTTATGAGGCCAATATTACTCTGATACCAAAAACCTGGTAAGATAACACAAAAAAGAAAACTACAGACCAATATCTCTCATGAACACAGATGCAAAAATCCTAAATAAGATACTAGCAAACCAAATACAGCAACATTAAAAAGATTATACATCACGATCAAGTGGCTTATTACAGAGGCACAGGATGGTTCAACATATGCAAATCAATTAATGTAATACACCACCTAAAAAATTAATATAACAATAGATGCAAAAAAGCCTTCGACAAATACAGCATCCATTTATTATCAAAGCACTTAAGAAAATCGGAATAGAGGAAAGTACCTTAACATATAAAGGCCATCTATGACAAACCCTCAGCCACATTATACTTAATGGTGAAAAACTAAACCTTCCCTCTAAGTTAGGAATAAGGCAAGGCATCCACTGTCACCACTGTTATTCAACATATCATTGGAGGTCCTAGCGAGTGCAATCAGGCAAGAGAAAGATATAAAAGGCATCCAAATAGGAAACGAAGAAGTCAAACTGTCACTATTTGGATGACATGATTCTCTATATAGAAAACCCTAAAGACTCCACAAGAACACTACTAGAAACAATAAGCAAATACAGTAAAGTCTCTGGATACAAAATAATGTTCAAAAATCCATAGCTTTCTATACTAATAATGAAGTGTCAGAAAAAGAAGTGGAAAAAATAATTCCTTTTCAATTGCAACAAAAGAATAAAATACCTAGGAAAAATTCTAATGAAACATGTGAAATGACCTATATAATGAAACTATAAGACCCTATTAAAAGAAATCGAAGAAGTACAAAGAAATGGAAAGATATTCTATGTTTTGGATGGAAGATCAATATAGTTAAAATGACCTTATTACCTAAAGCATTCATAGATTTAATGCAATCTCCATCAAAATCTCATCGGCATATTTTTAAAAAGAACAAAAAATAATCATATTTGTATGGAAGCACAAAAGACCCAGAATTGCCAAAGCCACCCTGAGAAAAAAAAGAATGAGGCTGAGGCATCACTCTTCCTGACTTCAAATTATACTACAAAGTGACAGAAATCAAAATGACATGGTGTTGGCAGAAAAACAGACACACAGATCAGTGATACAGAATCAAGAGTCCAGAAGTAAATCATATTTATATGGGCAAACAGTTTTTGACAAAAAATCCAAAAGCATACAGTGGAGAAATGAAATCCTCTTCAATAAATGGTGCTGGGAAAATTGGAAAATCACCTGCAAAAGAATGAATCTAGACTGTTGTCTATCACCACACACTAAAATTAACTCAAAATGGATTAAGAACCTGAATATAAGACCTGAAACAATAAAATGTATAGAATAAAACATAGCAACTAAACTCAAGGACCTTGTACTTAAAGAGGATTTTACAAATTTGACCTCAAAAGCAAGGGAAGTAAAAAAGCTAAAGTAAATTAATGGGACTACATCAAACTAAAAGGCTTTTGCTCGGCAAAAGAAATCATTAAGGTAAAGAGACAACCATCCAAATGGGAAAATGTATTTGCAAGCAACACCTCCGATAAGGTCCTAATATCCAAAATATACAAAGAACTCATATGACCCAATAAAGACAATGACAAAAATAAATGATCCAATCAAAAAATGGGCAGAGGACTTGAACAGACACTTCTCTTTGGAGGACTTACAAATGTCCAACAAGTATATGAAAAGATCCTCAGCATTGCTAGGTATTAGGGAAATGCAAATCAAAACCACATGAGATACTATCTTGCACCTGTTAGAATAGCTATATCAACAGGACACGTAATAACAAATGTTGGAGAGGATGTGGAGAAAAAGGAACCCTCATATGCTGCTGGTGGGACTGCAAATTTGTACAGCCATTATGGAAAACAGTATGGAAGTTCCTCAGAAACCTAAGAATTGATCTACCATATGATCCAGCAATCCCTCTCCTGGGTAATTACCCTAAAGACTTGAAAACCAATATCCAAAAAGATATTTACACTCCTATTTTCATAGCAGCATTGTTCACGGTGGCCAGGACATGGAAATAACCAAAATGTCCTATGATAGATGATTGGCTAAAGAAGTTGTTGGTGCATATGTACAATGGAATATTACTCAACCATAAGAAGAGATGAAATGTTGCCATTTGTAAGAACATGGATTGACCTTGAAAGAATCATACTGAGAGAAATAAGCCAGACAGAAAAGGTTGAAAATCACATGATATTACTTATATGGGATATAAACCTAAAAGCAACAAATGAACAGGACAAACAAATAGAGACTCAAGGACATGGACAATGGACTATTGGTTATCAGTGGGAAGGGGTAAGGTGGAGAGGAATAAAAGTGAAAAAAATAAATGTTAAAAATAAAATAAAAATATAAAAATATAATAAAATAATAAAAAAATAATAAAATTTCTTTAAGATAAATAGCTCTGCACTCACAACTTGTTCTACACAAGGTTTGGATACATTTGTCCCATTTTAGAGTAGATGATGGTTGAAATGAATCCAAGATAGAACTGATATATCCCTGAATGAGAGTACTCAAGGGCATCACCAAATAAATCTACCTGGGCAAAGAAACGTGTGGGCCAAAGACAAAAGAGGGAAGCTGTAAATATCATCTAGATATTTATAAGAAAGCTGAGTTTGCAAGCACACATGAGCCACTTTCTAGGTATCTGCTGTTCTAATTGGGAAAAATTTGGGAGAGAGGGTTGAGGTAAAAGTTCTGATTATTCTTTAGATGGAGGCTGAGCTCAAGAACAAAAACAGCTTGATAGTAATAATCCTATTATATCCATAAGTGGATATAGACCAGCATACATAGATTTTTAAAATAATAACAACAAAAATAACCATACAAATACCTAGGATAAAGAAATTAGTGCAAAGTGATAAGAAGGTATAAATATTAAGTGTCAATTACATATTTATGAACAAGGTACTAAATGATGAAAGGAATACACTAAGCTAACACAATTTAAAAATAAACAGTTAACAATTTAAGAGATACAGAAGAAGAATAAATTCCTAATTGGATAAATATTTCAGAATTAAAAAAAAATGAAGGTCAAAACACATTACAATCATTTATGGGAAATCAGGTTCTCTAGGCAATATCAAATGTCATACATTTGCCCTCCCAAGGTACTAAGATATTCCCTGAGTGGAGAGAGAAAAGCAATACCGAGAACAAATGGGCATTTTGTTCTTTTGCTCAAGACTTTAGTTTTCTACAATTTGCATAGAAGAGCTCTGTAGAGGATGCTCCAGATGTTTTTATTGATAGACTTTCTCTAACCTCAAAGACCTACCTTGAGGCTCAAAGCCTCTCTGAGCCTCACTTCTGTGGAGATGTTAGTAATGTCTAACTCAAAGAATTTGTGTTGGAACTGAGACAATTATAAATCCACGCCAAATCCCAATGTTAGTTCTCATACTTTTTTCTGTTAAACATGAGTATACCTCTAATATTTTAATAATGAGTTAATATTTTAAAGTTTTCCAAATTGAGAACCATATATTTTGGCCATCTCTCCTGTAAAACTCCACTATAGTTCACCTTTTCCAGAATGTCATATAAATCGACTCATACAATATGAAGCCTTCTCAGATTGTGTTCTTTCACTTAACAATATGCATTTAATATCCACTCATGCTTTTGCATGGTTTATAGCTCATTCCTTTTTAATGCTGAATAGTATTCCATTGAATGCACTCTGGCTTTAGCCCCAAACAATGCCAATGGTTTTCCATTGTGCACTCACCAGCACCACTAAAGATATTTGGAGAATTTTGTTTTGTTCACACCATGGGATCTTGGTACAATAACAACCTGTCTCCTAGCCACACTTGGCCACCATTACTGGACCCAGATGTAGATTCAGAAAGAATTACCCTGAGGATCACTGAGCCAAGGTCATGAAAATTGTGTACTCTCATGCTCTGTCTTACATAGCAACAGAGCCTCTTACTCCCACTGCATGGGAAAATGTTTGTTAATTTAAATTCGAGACATTTTCTTTCTGACTTTTACAACAAAAATATGTTAAGCTCCCCCTAATCTCTATGGCATAATTCAAAATTCTACAAGCATTAAGAGAGGTGATCAGGACCCAACATCATGAGTGACTCCTCACTTTAACATGGAAATCTCAGAATTCAACTCCAGTTAGTAGAGCCCACTCCCCAGTAAATCCAAAAAGTCATATGATTGTCCTCCATTCTCCTCTTTGTGGAACATCTCTGTTCCCCTCTAGAAGTCCTCTTGCATGTGTATCTGTCTGAGTTGCCATGGCTTCAACTCTAGCCCCAGATTTTCCAGTCCATAGAGCTATGGTCCCCAATACCATCTAACTTACTTAGGCTCTGGCTCCATTCACAATGCCTACATGTAGTAGACACCATCTGATGTGTCTGTCCAGGTTCCAGAGCCTAAACATGCAACATAATCAACAGACATGAATGAAAATCAGCAGCTATGTTTAGAATCCAGCCATTGTTGAATAGGACAAAGGAATATCCTGGATCCAAAAAAAAACTGAACATGCTCTTTCTTGAGAATTTTGAAATATAAATTAAGATCAAGGACTGGGAATTGAAACTGAATAATATCAAATGAAGCATTGTAGATAATAATTATTTTTTCAAATTGTGGAACACAACATGTTAATAGATCATGAAAAATGTGATAACTAGTAAGTAATAACTAGCACTTCTGACAAAAATTTGAATAGAATAAAATATATAATGTGAGAAAAGGTTATAGTGCATTGCACATAGTAAGGATAAATATTGTTTCATAAAGTTTTGTTTTAGTTGTATATATATACCTTCTGGAACAAATGTAAAATGTAGTTCTTATTTGGGCAATGGTTTAAAAGTGTAGTGAAACCTTGTTCTTTATGAATGTCCAAAACTTCTGGCTTTTCCTTTCTCAAATCTTAATTGTTCAACAGGTCTTTTGCATGAGGGTAGGAGGGGACAGTTAATTCTGCTTGCTTTGATTCTATTATGAACCAAAGTAACCTTAGCTAATATGCTGGAAGCAAGATTTGTTTGGCCAAGCTCCAGTCCAGGGTGAAGTCCTCATACAAATATAAAGAAATCCAAGTATAATAAAAGCCCTGATCTGGCAGTATAATTAAATCACATCATCTGTAAGTTTGCCTCTTCCTAGCCATGTGTCAGATGGATTCTCCAAGAAGGATATCTGGATGGATAGGAAATGCCAGGACTTCAATTGAGCTCTTCTCTTACAAAAAGGAGTAATCATTTGATGATGTGGAAGTGGCCAAAAGTTAGGGGGGAAAAAGACTAAATGCTTCTGAAATGTATAAACCTTAGGACATGGCTAACCAATTCTTCCTGGATTCTTTCTCTAAAGACCTGACATTAGCTTCTGTTTTATATTAGCATTCCCTTTTCATCCAGTGCCAGCATAGTTAAAAGAGGGGCCAAGCCTAGTGAGGTGTAGAATTGACAGCAGTCGGAATTACTACATAAGCCAAAAATCCTTCAGCTCTGAAAAAAGTCTGTAAATATAGAGGTAGGATCCCCGTGTATATATCTATGCCAGATATATAACCTAATGCTTAATCATAATTAAGTGGCTTAGGGGTAAGCTACTGGCCATTGGTAATTTTCCTCCCAAATTTTCACACTTGAATTTCTAGATAAAGGTCCCCCAAGGGAGTAATAGGAGAATGCCTAATTATAAGCAATTAGATTTCTCATGATCTGGATAAGCCATTTAGTAGTAGGAGAGAATAAAGATGTAAGAGACAGAGAGAAGACTCTGGCAACATGCAATTCTCTGGTTCCAGTTGACTTGGGTACCAGTTGCAAACCCACCCTTCCTGAAATTATATAAAGAATACCCTGAGGATCTCTCAATAAATGCCACTTCATTCCTAAACTCAAGTAGTCTTCACACGAAGTATTGCCTTTGCTGCATTATCAGGTTGTCTTGTATTTTCTTTAAAGTCTCCAGGATATAATTCCTCTTAGAAATAAACTGTGACAAAAGAAAGAAGTTTTACTACATAATGTCATTTTCTTGAGAGATTCAGTTTCCCCAAAGAGAATTTTCCAGGAGACTCTTAAATAAGTAAACTAATTCAAGCTGGGTCTCTATTACTTCAGACCAAAATTATTCTAATTATTTTATGGTGACCTGTCTAATACGTTTCTAAAAATCAACCTGTGAAAAATATCAGAGAATTTCAGCAAAGCAAGATATAGAAGTAATTGCAAATAATCAGCAATACTAAATGTAGTATGTTGAGTTGTTATGGAACCCACTTTAGAAATAAGGAAATTAAGGTACTAAGGCAAAATCTTTGAGGCCACTCAGATGCTAAAGGGCTGAGGTGACAATAGAATTCAAGTCTATTTGAAACCAAAGTGTACATTTTTTTCCCCACAAACCACTCCTTCACGTCTGCTGACAAGACAACCTCACCAAGGACAATTCCTGGGCTCTTCATGAACAGATTTCAGTGTCACTTACCTGAAAAAGATTAGATAATACTGACTCACTCACAGAATCTTCCTGGAGAAGACAGTTTTTTTATCACTGTCGGTCTTGGTTGGGCCCCAGGCTGCTAGAGCTGTTTATAATGACTCACAGTTAGAACCATTAGTGTGTAATGGGGTGTTTAATTTATATTGTGAATTGGGGGAGCACACTGAATAAACAAAAAAATATTTATAGGGATCTTTCCAAAAGTACAGCCCTTCTTAGTCCTCACCCCTCCCCTAGAGTACGTGTTCCATGTACTGCAGGATGAAGCCCCAATACCTAAAAGGACTTCAGGAAAAACTCAGTCTTTTGGATGTCCCTTCTGTCAGGTAGTTGAATCTGGCATTAGAGTGCAGTGGAGTCAGGAGCAAGAACCTAAAATAAAGAGGTGATGAATTGAATTCAACAATGATGTGCCTCCATCCTTGAGAAAGGTTGAGTGCACGCTCCTCCAGTTTTCTCCTAGCCAGGGTTTACATTGTGTTTTATGGTCTTGTGTGCCCTAAAACCTTGAATTCTGGTTTCCACAGCTTTTATCTCTTCTCACCCATATAATCTCAAGACTGAGATGTGCCATCCATCTGGTATAAGGTATAGTTACAGGTGTGATCAGTTGCCTCATTCTCCCCATTGTTCATTCTATTTCCAGATTTCACCACCATAGGGACACTTCCATGTCCAACTAAGAGACTGTGAGCTTTGGCCTGAGACAGCATTAGGTTTAAACTTCAGCCCTTTGATTTATTTACCGGTTGGAAGACAGAACTTCTCAGAAGAAAGATATTTTAGGGTAAGAGTAAGTGGCCCTATTTGAGCAAAGGTGGTCAGACTTGAATAGCATTCTTTCCCACAGGATTCTATCCTGTTTCTCACTCTCTGGTCACTTGTTGGGCTCTTGTTCCATGTTTGAGCCATAATGCCTAGGACCCCTGGAGCTCTACCTCTCCCAGTAAACCAGTGCCTTAAATGTCGCTAACAGCTTTTTAGGGCTTTAGAACCTTCCTTAAGCCTTATCAGTGACCAGCATTACAATTTCAGCAGCATCCTTAGCCCCACCTTGCATCTATTCTGATATACCCAAACACTACTTCTCTGTCATCCTCCAGGGCTCAGCTTCATGCAAACTGGGGCCACTAATGGACTCGATTGTGTTCTCACTCTGTGAGTCATGAGTCTATATGTCATAGATTACATTCCAGCTCTTCCTAGAAACTGGAACCAGTCTCAGAACATTGGAGGAAAGAGCACATATGTCATATACTGGTGGGAAGATACTGCCTCTGGGTAGGGGAACAGACATGGCCATCACTAAAAACTGGAGACCTCCCAAAGCAAGTTCCCAGACCTCACTACTTTCTTGTACTTTTTCTCTGCCTTTCCCTCATTTCTATTTTGTTCTCCTTTACTTTAATTCTGCTTCTGTTGTTTATTTTCTCTTTATTTTCTCCTTACTGCCATATTTCTCTTCCTGCCATCTTTCCCTTCCTCATTCCTTCCCATGTTATCCTTCTGCTTTCCTTTATATCTTTCTGATTCTCTCTATCTCCTTCTTTTCACTTCTCCTGAAGCTATAGGCTTTTCCCCCAGAGAACTGGAAGAAGCTTGCAGATACCCAGCTTTTAGGTGACCTTCCACCCATCCTTTACACTCCAAAGAAGAAACTAGGTCATATTTATTAAGTAGTTTATACTCCAGAGGATCACAGATAACTCTGTGCCAGTTGAACCCAGATTCATGGTACAGAGTACTAGAGATGCTCTCTGCACTCCCAAGAGACTCCACCTTGGAAAGGTTCTGTGATGATAGCTCAACCCATAGGAGGAGTCTGAGGCAACTGCTACCCCTACACATATAACTTAATATTGTTTCTTGCAGTATCTACACAGCTGTCACACAGTGCCCTTCCCAACCCTGATTTTCCTGTAGCCACCTGTATGGGAATGTGACTGGTTACCTCCATGCAAGCAAGGCTAGAATGGTTTATAGCCTCATTCTCCAAATGCTCCAAGGATTTCTGTGATCTTGGAAGTGACCTTGTAATTATTCATGTGGGGCCACCTCCATGGGAACCCTTGAGCATGATTTTTGTTCTTTCCTCTACTATGTAATTTAAACACAGGCTTTTTTTTTTCTTTTTTTCCTGCTGAATTGAAGTTGAAGAAAATGATTTTTTTTTTTTTTGTCAGCCTCAACCACGAGGAGCCCTAGGGATAAAAACTACGCCATTCCTGGGTTTAGGTATTACTAATGATTTCCCCTCAGAACCAGGGACAGCGTCTTGCTACAGCTAGGCCCAGTCTGAAGCCAGCATTGCTCTAGCCTTGCCTGATTTCCCAAAGGGACCGTCCACATCAGTAGCAATATTAAAGGAGAAAAAGATATGATAAGATCCCATCAAACTTCTCCATTCACAGATGTAAAAATCCAGTTGGGGCAAGCCCACAGTTCTGAAATCCTTCTATTATGAGTTGTTTTTCTCTGGCCTTAGATGGCAAAACTTCAAAGCCCTTAACATAATAGTAGATATGTACGCATATATTTATGGGCATGCATTTTCCTGTATTTGTGAATATAGTGTTTGGACATGTGTTCATTTGTGGGGATTTTTAATTACAAGATTTCTAGGATTCAATTAGATAAAGGATATTGTGAAGCATTCATCATAGAGCTTGAAATAACTTAGCCCCTTCCTCCTTCACTCTCTTTGATCTCTTGTATAGAAATAAGTTAGGAAAGGGTTACTTCATAAAATCTTTCTCTGTCTTATAATTGTTGTCATTATCTAAATTACCATGGCAAGTTGAAATAAAGAGTATTTTACCTCCCTGTTCCCCAACACTGAAGGAGACCAGCATAACGGAAATAATTAGAGAGTAGAAAAGTTATTTCTCATTTAGTAAGGTAGCTGTATCCATTGAAACCTTTTTTAAGTTACTATACAGAAAAAAGTTGTTTTATAGGATTTTGTGTAAAAGGGAAATAATAGAAATGTTCTATAGAAATCACTGACAAGCTTATTTTGTTTGTTCCAATAGGCAGGCAGTTTTCCTGTCAGACACTGTAGAGAATGAGTGCCACGAACATATTCCTTTGGATGTTGGGAGCAATTTTCAACAACAATTATATAAAATATTTATTTAAAAATGTGGAGAAATTTGTCTCCCCAAAAACTGTGTAGGTAAGTATCAAAATACCTGTTTTTTTTGGAGGTTGGGTATAACACTAGAAATACCCTTCAAAACAATACAATGGCCTGCATTAAAGCTATAAAGGAGATCTATATAAAAGTGCTCCAAAAATACACGAGTGAGACTAAAACACTGGGGTAGTTTGGGTTTGTTTGTTTGCTTTTGCACTACACATCTCTTTTGGGTCAGTTTTGTGGCAAGAGAAGTCTTGTCATATCTATGAGATACAGTCAGAATTTGAAACTTAAGTAAAACCCAGGTTTCAGAGTCTCTGATTCATCCATCTTTAAAATAAATACAATTGGTTAGCACAAATATTGATATGCTTTCATGTTAAGGGTTTACCATGTACCAGGCACTGTACCTTAATTTATTTAATTTTCACAGCAACCCTGGAAGATAAGTATCATTATCCCCTTTTTTTAGATGAAGAAACTAAGGTTTAATAATTTACTCAAGGTATCAGAGAACACAGTGGTTTTTGGTACTGGAACCCAAGACCATCTGGACCAGAGTCTCAGCTACAAATTACACTTTTGCACTTGTTCCTCTCAGTGAACAAGTGAAGGGGCAGATATCTCTCAAGCCCAACCATTCAATTAATGCCCTGGACTTAATTTCTGGACTGATGAAATTGTTACATGAGACAAGAACTATCCATTATGTTTCTGAAGGCGAGCATGACAATTTGTTGTTTTTACAATTGCTAGAACACATATTCTCCCCCCTTTTTATCCATTCTGTTCTCCTCCGTTCTCCTGTAACACCACTTCAAACCTTCCTGGAGCAAGGAGGACATCACCTGGAGGAGCCAGTAGTAAAATCAATGATATCGACTCAGAATCTTGAGTGAGATGCCCAGAGATTTCAGGCCAAGATTGAAGGAATTACAGCTGCAAACAGAATGGCAGGGGTGGTTTTGCAACTCAGGGATTATAAAGGTAATGGAGAGGATTTCTTTTTAGAATATAGTTTCTAATGCCTTTATTTTATCCTAGAATTACAAATAGGAGGTTCATATTGGAATAGCAGCCCAAGAAACTATTTAGTTCAATTTTTTTTCAACCGCCAAGTTGAAGGTGATGCTCAGAGGCCAAGTGAATCACTTGTGGTGGCAGAGCAGGTGAACAGGTCACAGGTAGTTACACGGTAAGCAGGTGGCTGAGCCAAGACATAACAAAGAAGTTGAAACAAGCTCCCCAGCCAAGCACATTATGCAGTCAACTAGCCCAGCTTCATGTGCCAACTTGACTGGGCCTTAGGATGCCCAGAAATCTGGTTAAACATTATTTCTGGGTGTGTCTGTGAAGGTGTTTCTGGAAAAATTTAACATGAAAATTGGTGGGTTGAGTAAAGCATATGCCCTTCTCCAGTGTGAGTGGGCATCATCAGATCTAAACAGAACACAAACGCTTAAGAAGTTCAGTTCTCTCTTTGCCTGACTAGTTGAACTGGACATAATCTTCTCAGGCCTTTAGACCTGTCTGGAATTTATAGCATCAGTTCTCTGGCTCTCATGTCTTCTAATTATATGTTGGCTTTCCTGGGTCTCCTGCTTGCAAATGGCAGATCATGAGAATTCTGTTTCTGTAATTACTTGAGCCAAATCCTTATAACAAATTTCACTTATTGGAATTAATCTCCTTTTGGTTTTATTTTTTGGAAGTATTATGACTAATATAGTTACCTTTGCTGTTTCCCACTCTATGAAAGTGTACCTAAAAGACACAAAATCACACTAATTCAAGCAAAAAGGGAAGTTTATTGGGGGTTCTTGATGGCTTGCCAAGCCGAATTTAAAGAACTCAACAATCAAGCTTCAGACAGGCAGAAACCTGAATCCTTTTGGCCTTAGATTTAGAACCAGGGACTCAAACACCACCAGAATTTCTTTTCCCATTTATTGTCTGTGCTTCTTTTTGAGCATTGGCTTTCCTTGCTTCTTTACAGAACTGATTTTTGCATGGGGCAGAGGGCATGACTGCTGGCAGTTTCACATCCATATCAAAGCAAAAAAGCCTTTCTGCACCTCTGCCCAGAGAAAGGTATTGACTACTTTTTGTGTTACACACCCAGCTATGTGTGAGTTGGAGTTGGAATATTAAAATAGATATCCTTCATTAGAGCCACATTATAGCAGTGAAAGAAAAGCAATCCCTCCAAAAGCCACAGAAATGTCTGAACAGAAAGGAGGCTCTTCATACTCTGTCTGGGCCATGTGCATGCAGATGGAGTCTCAACAGTGACTATAAGTGAGTATGGCCTCAACACATACTTAAAAATTGCATAATGACTTTTTTCATGCCACAACCTTTCATAGGACAATCTGAAGTTTTATTTCTAAGAAAAATATGTGCATGTGCTGGTCAAAGGTCAAAGAACAAATGTCCACATTAAAATAGGACCTCAATACATTGAGTTGGATCCGCATCAAAATAGAAACAAGAGATGGGGCCATAATTGTCCTAGGATCAGTACTGGATGGGAGTAAAGTGTTAAGTACCATGGATAACATGTAATTTCACTTCTCAGTTGAAAGTCATTGGGGACCTGAAGGCAGAGTTGTCTTGGACGACAATTTAAGTCTTTTATGTGAGGGAACTGAGGTCCAGCAAGGGGAAGTGGCTTGTCAAAAAATGCAGATAATTATTGGAGGGTTTAGGATTGGAGCCAGAATTTTCTGGTCCCAGAACCATATTATTTCCCTAGAGTTTCTCCCTGTGAATGTCCATTACTCTGGGCCACCCAATTCTAGATGTTTCTTTCCAATCCCCATAGTATAAAACTATGGATGGAAAACATCAATAACCTTCATTTCCTCTCTTAACCTCCATGTAATTTCCCAGGGTTGTGAAGCCCTGGCAGCAGACTGCTTATAGTAAGGATGAGGATGAGGGAGAGAGGGAGAAGGACTCTGATGCTCCCCCAGAATATGTGGGCCTGCCTGCTCCCTAGATCACCCCCAGACAGTGACTAGCCACTTGAGGATCTAAACCTGACCTCTCCGTGACTCTCTTTTTGCAGTGGAGGTAAAGAACGTAGAGGTAGAAAGAATGTGGGAGGGAAAACAAGGAAGAGAAAAATAGTAAGAGAGAATGAGGGTGACGGGAAAGGAAGAAAGGTAGGAGAAAGAGAAAAAGAAAAAGAAAGGGAAAGGGAGACAAAGAGACATGGTTGTCTACATGCATAGAAAGAGACCAATGGTGATAGAGAGAGGCAAGGACCACAGAGAGAGTGTGAGCTATAGAATTATTGAGTCTGCTGAGAACAAGGGCCTAGGTTTTAGACTGACCAGAAGGTTGATGCCAGCAGACTTTTGCAGAAGGAAAATGAGCTGAGAGTGAGTCTAGCATACATTCCTTCCATGGATCATCCAATCACAGCTGTTTACTAATACCTACAGTGGCTCTGCAGGCAGGAACTGAGAGTGATACAGCCATATACACTTACCATGCTTTCTCAGAGGCCCTGGGCCTAGCTGTGGAAAGCTTCTTACAGGAAAAGACAAATTGATTTATAAAAGCCATTCATCCAATATATGTTTATTCCATGCCTACTATCTTCTCAGCTAGTGGGGGAAACCTTGAACTATCAGTCTCCTAATCCTGGGATCCCATCTTTTTCCAAGCCATACTGCTTTTCAGTTGGCAACATCATAATCCATCTACCTCCTTTCCTCCTCCTCCATCATCATCATCATCATCATCATCATCATCATCATCATGAATCATCATCATCATCATGAATCATCATCGTCATCATGAATCATCATCTTCAGAGCAGCTACTCTTTATTGAGTACTTATCATGTGGCAGGCACAGTATTAAATATGTTATGTATGTTACAGGTGATCTGTGATGGAGGCCCTACTTATATCTGAGTTTTTCGAAACAAAGGCAAGCAACTGGAAATGTTATATAATTTTTTCTGAGAGCTAAAGAAAAGGAATAAGTGGGATCATCTATCACAGTTTGTCCACAAACCTGCACCACTGCAACATTCTATTCATTTCAAATACAGAGATATTGCCAAGTATTAAAGGAAGCTCTTTTCCCAAAAGATTGATTGGCTTTTAGAAATATTCAAATGAATCCAACTCTGTTGAAAATGTTTGTTCTTTACACTGGGAGCCCACATGCTTTCTCAGTTCCTAATTTACTTGTACCTTCATTCATTCAACAAATGTGGAGTGTTTACTTTGTGTCTGACATTCTTCTACATTTTGAAAATAAAGGTGTGAGAAAAACAGACAAAGCTTGTAACCTAGTGAAGGGAGATTAAAGTGTAAAGGCATAAAGAGATTAATATGTAATATAAACACAGATAAGAATAATTACTATCAACAACAAAAAGAAGATAGATAGCAAAAGGAGGTGCTATTTCAGATAATGTGGTCCCTGACAGCTCTCTGAAGATGGTGCATTTAAGCAGAAGCTTAAATGAAGTGAGGGTCTGAGTTATGGGAATATCTGAGATATCAGTCTTGGCAGAGAGGAGAGCAAGTGAAAAGTCCCAGAACAGAAAAATCTTATTTGTGTTCAAGGAACAGTGAGGAGGCTAACATTGCTAAAGAGAAGATGAGGTCAAAGCAGGCACCAGATAATTTAAGGCCTTGAGGAGCTTGATGTGGATTTGCAATTTTACTCAAATAGTCATATAAAGTTATTGAACATGTTCTAATTCACACATTACAATGGTTCATCTGGCTGCAGTGAGAATACATGAAGGCAGGGAGTCTCTGGCTGGTGACCATATGACAGGTCATGATGGCTTAGGGAAGGTGGTAGCAAAGGATCTGGTGAGCAAGGGTCAGACCCTGGAGATATTTTGCAGTGTGAGAGGAAAGAGATGAGTCGGGGATTACTTCTTTATGAATCTGAGCAAGAGGGTGAATTTAGACAATATGTTTTAATTTAGGGGATACTGGAGTGTAAACCAGGAAAATAAGGAGAGAAAAATCAAATGTACAATTTGGAACATATATTGTTGGAGATGACTATGAGGTATCTAAGTGGAAATATGAACTATGCAGTTGAATATACATCAATAATTCCAAGAGGAGAAGCAAAAATCTGGAAGTCATCAACATATAGATAATATTTAGTCATAGGACTAGATAATGTCACCCAGGGTGCACATACAGATAGTAAGATAATGGGGCAGGGATAATCCCTGGGGTATACAAAGTTTAGGGATTAAGAGAATGAAGAAGACTTAGCAAAGGGACTGTAAATAGGCACTACTGAGGCAGAAGGGGGCCAGAGAATGCACTATCCCAGAAATAGGAGAAAGAAAAAGTTTCTGGAGAGAGATCAAAACTTTCTACAATTGTGCTAAATGTCCCCAGGTCACAGTCCCTTTGCCTGGTCCACTAAAGCCCGATGGAGCTGCTGGGCCTTGTGATACCCTGGATGAGAAATGGAGGAGTTCCTATAACCAGAGTGTTCTGACATTAGACCTTTGAATTTGACTCTGGAAAAATTTCAATCCCTAGATACAACAAAGCAACAGCTATCCTAGAAGAAAAATTTTCAGGCCTCAGATAAATTTCAGGAAATACACTCTTACTGGAACAAGTACTATGCCACATAGCTAGCTAGAGGTCACCTGTGGCTAGTAAGAACAATTGGATCTGTCTTAGCCCCGAGGTACCAGGAGCGTCAGAATACAAGAAAATCTTATGTTATTTAGTAACATTGTGGTTTATTCAGTGATGTATATGCAATCAGAAAAGTGAGACAAGTCTAAAATCTGGAACATAACTCTCTATTCCCACAGGCTTTCATAATTCTTCTAGGTCACAGGCCCAGCCACATGTGAGTCCCCTACTAGTGACTGGGTAGTTAGCTGACTTCAACAGGAATGGCTAGGATTCAAAGCTGCCATAATTATATAGATAACTGATTTTACCTTTGCCTTGAATAAGTTTCTTGGTTCTAAACTAACCAGAGCATGAGCCTCCATAAAAAATCTCAAAAATACAAATTTTATAGATGACCTCATTTCAAAATATTACCACCATTTGCAGAGGTTTTATGAGGGGAGGAGTACACTTGCTTTACTGGGAACTAACTTGACCAACCTCCAAGTAAGACATGTGAGCTTGACTGAGTACCCATTCTTGGGAGGCCAAGAGATCCCCATGCAGATGCTCCCCTAGATGGCTGAGTCAGGGAAGCCTCAGAGGACATCTGAGATGTGTTTCTTACTATAACCCAGAAACCAGTGCCTTTTCTTTCTCTGCCTTCTGTATCTCATAAAACTCTCCTAGCTTTAACCTACAACAACCTACTGGTAGAACTCAGCAAATCTGAGCACCCATAAAGAGTCTATTCAAACAAAAAAATTTGTAAACTTGATGAATGTAACTGAGTCTATCCTGGAGAAGAGAGAAGGGAAGGTTTACATCTAAGACTATACAGCAAAATCTTCAAAAGTTTTCTGGATATTTCTGTTCTCTCAAAGTTTTTACTTCCTTTAACCTTGGACCCACATCCTGCTACATGTACTCCACCTGGCCTCTCAAGTCCCAGACCTCAGGCTCTTATCTCTTTCTCAATCCTATCCTTGTCTTATATATTGCAGTCTGGTAACCACCATTTTTTTTTTCATTATAACACTTTAATTTTTTGCAGCAATTTTAGGTTCACAGCAAAAATGAGAGAAAGATACAGAGATTTCCTATGTCCTCCCTGCCCCCACACACGAATAGCCTCTTCATTATCAACATCCTCCACCAAAGCAATGCACTTGTTACAACCGATGAACCCACATTGACACATCATAATCACACAAAGTCCATCAGGGTTCCTTCTTGGTTTTGTACATTCTGTGGGTTTGGACAAATGTATAATGACATGTATCCACTTTTATAGTATCATACAGAATAGTTTCACTGCCCTATTCATCCTTTCCTCTTCCACAGTCCCTGGCAACTACTGGTCGTTTTACTGTCTCCACAGTTTTACCTTTTCCAGAATGTCATATAGTTGGAATCATAGACTATACAGCCTTTTCAGATTGGCTTCTTTCACTTAGTAATATGCATTTAAGTTTTTTCACTTCTTTTCATAGCTTGATAGCTTTTTTTTTCTTGCACTGAATGATATTTCATTGTCTGAATGTGCCACATTTATTTAGCCATTCACCTAATGAAGGATGTCTTGGTCAATTCCAAGTTTTCGCAGTTATGAATAAAAATTATTATAAACAGGTTTTTGTGTGAACATAAGTTTTTAATTTTCAATTAAATACCAAGAAACATGATTTCTATATCATATAGTTAATGTTTAGTTTTATAAGAAACTGTCCTCCAAAATGGCTGTACTATATCGCTTTCCAATCAGCAATGAATGAGACTTCCAGGTGTTCCACATCCTCATCAGCTTTTGTTCTCAATGTTCTGGATTTTGGCCATTCTAATAAGTACATAGTAGCATCTCACTTTTATTTTACATTGCCCTAATGGCATATGATATGGAACACTTTTTCTTATGCTTGGTTGCCATCTGCATATTATCTTTTTTGAGGCAATCATCTTTTTTATGTAACTTTAGCATTTCCTTGGGTGGCTGCCTCCAACCCCAAAATGGTAAGATATCCTAATTTCTTGTTATAACCAAAGTGTTTTTTATGATGTTCCTTCCACTTAGTCTGTTTTCACCTAGACTCACATTCTAAACAACATCATCTTTATCTCTTCTTCCAATTTTGATCCAAATCTCTTTGAGACATTCATGATCTCTGGCAATTGTTAAGGTTATTTGGAATGTAATCTTGCACAACAATAAAGATAGTTACTGTGCATTGAGCACTAACTATGTGCTGGACATTCTGTTAATCACTTGCAGCATGTCATGTTTTGTAATATGTACAACAGCTGCAAGATGTGCTATTATCGCTCCCACTTCATAGTTAAAGAGTTGAGGTCATATCACTGATCATCATCGTAAGCACAGTGTTTTTAGAAGGAAAAGGATTGAAGTTTCATGCCTCTGTTAACCTTTCAATGGTCCAGAAGAGCCCTATTCACCCTTCTAAGAGGTCGGGAAACATCGTTCACTGTCCTGACATTTATAAAGATAGGCCCCTTGGCTCATGAAAGTGGCCTTTGCTACTTCAAAGCTCTTGGGTTCTTTGCAGTGCAGAAAGTTTCTTAGCGTTATTTTTTTTTTTGAGCCAGTTTTTTTTTAAATTATAGACCAGTGGTACTGTGTGTTCCATGAACAATCATCTTAGTGACATGTTATTCTGAAGCTTGGCTTCATTCACTGTGACACATGCTGGTTATGAAATATGCAAGCAACTCAAGTTGTAATGAAGTGAGGTTGAGGAAAGATTAAATTGGAATCTGAACTAATGCCAGCTAAGAGACCCTACCTCCACTTTATTATTATTATTATGTTTAATAAACAATCATTCATGTTCCAAGGAAAGGGAAACAATCAGAGGCATGGCAGGGGAGCCATAAAAAAAATGCTTTAAAGCTTGAATAAAAACCTGTTTGTTCAAACCCAGAGCTGGCCTTATTTATTATTATTATTCAAAATGAATGCAGAAATTGTAAAATGCCTAGAGGTGTGGAGAGGTATAAAAGTGGAACTAGAGTTTGCAGAGAGGAGACAGAGGCACACCTCTTCTCCTCCTCCTCCCAACCAAGTCTTAACTACTGAAAAGAAGATATTCTGAACTTCAAAAAAGTAGTTGATGCATCAGTTCAACAGGCTGACCATCTGATGAATTAAATTCATAGCTCTTCTCTGTCTTCCAAATACTTGGAAATACTCTGATCTCCCATGAGGAAAATGAATATAATTCATCCAGAACTAAAAAGAACACCTCAAAGAATAGATGTCACCCTGACTTAAGAAAGCAAAAATGGGCCTTGACATCAAAGCAAAGAATAACTAAAGGTTAAAACATTATTGCTAAATTATTATGTATCTGGAGAAATTGGGTGTATAGAATGCAGTTTGCATGGAACTTAGATAAGAAAAACTGAGCAATAGTGTATTGATGTTTCTCGGCACTGCCTGGTGGGACAGAGAATGGACCTATCCAAAGAGGCATCTTTAGTCAGTAAAAAGATTGCTCTTTTCTGTAGGTAAGTGACATTGAGGCAGACAGAACAAGACACAGCTTGTGCTATGACTTTGAATTTTTCCAGCCACATCTGGGAGTGGTAGTATCAATCAAGGTCTCACCAGAAGGGCAAAATGGGGCAATTCAAAGAGGTGTGGGCAGAGTATAAAGAAATCACAAGTAATTAATAACATTGCCACCCTAAGATTGAAGGAGCAAGGAAAGGAGGCACTCACGAGAATCGAAAGGAATAGAAAAATGAGGACATACTCCCTGGGAGGAGCTGTAGTATTTCATATTGGGACATAAACAGTCCCAGGAAACTTTGAAGGGAGAAAGCCAAAGAAATAACCTGATTTCCCTTCTTTCCTTTCTCTGATCACTTGTTGGTGCTACCCTTTATACTACCCAACCAGAAGCTAGTGAGAAAGAGAACACAGATATAACCACTATGGATTATTTTCCTGGAGCAGAGGAGACTAGATAGAGAAATTAGAGTGACAATGGAAAGTGTTTAGCCCAGAATGATGGCAGAGAAGGCTAGTACATGCTTTACAGTTAACACATGCCTACAGTGAAATTCTGGCCTCGCCATTTGGAGCTGCATGACCATGAGCCAGTTTCTTCACTTCTCCAAGCCTTAATTACTTCATCAGTGAAGTAAACACTAGTAATTTCTACCTTGTGGGGTGGCTATGTAGATTAAAAGTTATGTTAGACATCCCATATGGCTTGTCTCACACCCTCTCAGATCACTGTTTGGATCTGTCCATTGCTGCAGCAACTGTTACACAGAGGGGTAAATTCAGAGCATCTCAGCTCAACCTGCACCAAGCATCTCTTTCATTCTGCCCCAGGGCCCTTGTGTCCACACCCTCCATGGGATGCCTGCAGAAACTTACTCAGCCGTTCTAGCAAATGCATAAATCTGGAAGGAATTAATGCAATGAGGCTCAGAGAAATTATGTAACTTGCTCAAATAACTTAATGACAGATGTGAGATTTGAACACAGGTCCATCTGATTTCAAAAGCAACATTGTTTCCCTTGTTTGGGAAAAGAATAGTAATGCAAATAACCAGATATGTTTAAATCAAGTATTAGAGGATGCTATGGAAATAGAAATGCAAAATAAATGAAAGAAAAAAAAGAAAGGAAAGAGAGGGAGAGAGAGGCAGAGACAGAGAAAGAAAGGAAAACAAAAAAGAAAACTTATTTATCTGACTTACATATGTTCAAACCCTTGTTTTTATTTCTAAGATAAAAAGCAGGTAGAGTAGTCCAAACAGTAGAGAAGATTGGAGAAAAGGGCTCCCAGTCTTCTGCGTCATTTTCAATGTAAATCTGGAGAAGTCAATCTCCAGGTCTCTCTTAACCTATGGGATGTTATAGGAACCCAAGTGTCAGAGGGGGAAGTACATCTGTACCATGTGAATGCGGCCTGTAACGTGGTTTCCAGCAAGCAAAGGTTGATGAAATGAATTAATAACAGGTGCCCTTTGAACCCCTCTGTTATTACTAAAAGGCTTCGTGTGATGCTGTAAAAGGATCACAGTTGCTTTCTTTCATTGGAGACATATGCTGTAGCCCTCTTTTTAAATTCTCATTTCATCTCATAAATCACAGTAAGTACTATGATTTGAAAGCAGCATATAGCATAAGCTGAATGTTTATGTGCTATTGCTTTGTTCATAAAACCTTCACTAATTAGTAATGAGGCCAATAAATTTGAGATCAGGATGCTCTGCACAGTGACTTGTGCCAAAAAAAATATTGTCCAATTCACAACTTTTAAGAAGAGTCTGATCTAGCTAGCAATGCCGACTAATAGCTGGCAGCTCTGCAGACTCCCCTCCCTAGCTTTGTGAGTCACATAAATACAGAAGCTATCACAGAATATTTTCTTGGTGTTCCAGGACCAGTTCTATTCATAATTCCTTTTGGTTTTACTACTGTGAATGTTAGGCCCCAACTATGTAACACCAACAATTATATATTTAAAGAAAAGTATTCTGTAGGACTCTGGTTTGTGATCACTAATATGTCTAAGAAGTAGAAAACAAGTTTAAAGAATGCTGATTTTCAATGAAACAATGAAGCATGACATTCCATTGGCACTTCTAAATATAACTTTCTCTAAAAACAGGTATATGATCTTCTGAATCTATAATTCAGAATAATTTAACAACAATCATTTTCAGATGAACTAAGACATCCTTTCTTCTAGGCCAACTACAAAGGCACACACAATGATTATTGAGGTTGTAGGATTAACTAAACCACAAGTTATGGATCATGGTGTCTCAGAATCTTTTTCTGAATTGTAGTTTACACTTTAGCATCCTAACTTTGCCTGTTATTAAGCACTACCACAAGGAGTGATAAAGACCTGTTAGCATATTCAATAAAGGTTTTTAAAAATAATTTATTTTTCATTTATAGTTGGCATGCAATATTGTAGTAGTTTCAGGTGTACAACATGGTGATTAGACATTTATATATCCTATGAAGTGATCACCTCAATAAATCTAGACCCATCTGATACCATACACAGTTATTACAATATTGTTGACTACATTTCTTATATTATATTTTATATCCCCATGACTATTTTGTAACTGCCAATTTGTACTTCTCAAGCCCTTCCCTTTACCCACCCACAACCCTCTCCCATCTGACAACATTAAAATGTTCTCTGTATCTATGAATTTGTTTCTGTTTTGTTTATGTTGTTTTTTTAGATTTCACATGTAAGTGAAATCATATGCACTTATCTTTCTCTGTCTGACTTACTCCATTCAGCACAATACCATCTACGTCCATACACATCATTGCAGATGACAAGATTTTTTTTTTGGCTAAATAGTATTCCGTTGTATATATGTACTACCTCTTCTTTATCTATTCAACTATCGATGAACACTCAGGTGGACTCCATATCTCGGCTATTGTAAATAATGCTGCAATGATCATAGGGACTCACATGTCTCTTCAAAGTAGTGTTTTAGATAAATACCCAGAAGTGAGATTACTGGGCCCTTCTTTGTTTCTTGTTATAGCTTTTGCTATAAATTCTATTTTGTTTAAGTATTGCTACCCTGGCTTTTGTTTCTTTGTTTTTGTTTTCATGACATACTTTCTTCTAGCCTTTAACTTTCAGTCTGTATGTGTCTTTTGATGTTAAGTCTTTTGTAGACACATATGTAAGGGTCTTGTTTTCTTATCCATTCAGTCACCTTATCTTTTGATTGGAGGATTTAATCCATTTACATTTAAAGTAACCATTGATAGATGTATAATTAATGCCCATTCTAGATAGATTTTGATAAAGACACTGCAAGTCTCAAGTCAATATCTCAACCATAGAAAATGAAATTTATTACTACTTTTTTCTTTTTAGCTAGGGCACTAGGAATCTAGAAAGGAATAGAGCTCATCAGTGATAAATATCTAAGATTCTCTAGTCTCTATTTCTGGATTTTCTTGGCCCCCAGGAACCTTGACCTTGTGTTTTGATTTAAACTTTTCTTGGTCCTAGAATTTATTTCTTTATAGTAAATCAATTTTATTTTACATATTTGTGAAAGTAAATTCTCATGTTTTGTGGCATTAAGTAAATAAATATTGTCTATTGGATATTTACATTTTTACCCCCTTACAGCTACAGCTGACTGGATTGCTTTCCAACTTCTGTGTTCAACACTTTAAATAACTTAACATAAAGCACACTGAATTAAACTCTATGTTAGAAAACAAAAACATGCCTGAGTAGTTAAAGAACTTACCGAAGAAAATCAATAAACCTGGAGATTGTTCCATTTTAAGGTTCCATTTAAAGTTCCAATTTCACCACAGAGAACTAGGTGAACTAGAGGCAAGGAACCTTAAGTGTTCTGATTTTCAGCAAAGGAATTTCTCTGTTTGCTCTATTTCTTTTTCTGTGCCACTACCAGTTTTAGAGGATTACATAAAATTTGGGAAAGAAAGACTGACACCTGTCATTTTGAGACAGTTTTTCCAAGCTCAGCCTTTCTGATTGTAGTGTTCTTAAACATAATTGGCAGCTGAAAGTGGAGTTCTACCAACTAAAACATTCTAGAAATAATCTAACTCTACAAATATTTCCCATGGCTAATGAATTTATGCCTGCTGCATGTAGATGATTGAACAGAAAATGGTAAAGCATATCTTCTGATCGATAGTCCCATATTTTCAATAATAGTGCCCTGAACAACAGAACATAAGAGCCTCATGTGCACACAGCCAATAAAGACATAATTAATATCATTTTGAAAGACAAATATTAAATAAATATCCTACCAAATAAAAAAGTAGGACAAGTGCATCTATGGGTGTGGCACTAAAGGAGGAAACAAATTAGTAACATAGATTTAATGTTTCCATTTTAGAGGAAATAGGTATGCTTCAATAATATCTTCAAGTCATCAAATACAGAAGGTAAAGTAGAAAGATAAGATGTCCAAAAAGAAAAAAGACAAAAAGAAAAATTCTGAAGTATCAGCCATGAACAACTGAAAAAACATGCCACATTCTTAGGTAGAAGCAATTAATATCACTGAGATCTCCCTTAAGTTAATTTACAAATTCAATGCATTAGCAAAAAATACCATCGAATTGTATTCTGGAGTTATGCGAGTTAATTATAAGATATACTTAGAAGAACAGAAAAGCAAAAATAGGATAGCCAGAAATATGGAAAAATAAGAGGGGGTGGCAGGAATATCACAGTAGCCCTTTAATTTATTTAAATTAATTGCAAAATCTTTATAATTAAAACAGTGTGGGGTTGATGAATAAATGAATATATATTACAAAGGAAAATACAAAATCAAGAAATAGACCCAATTTCATATGGAAATTTAGTGTTCAATAACAACAATATTTCAAATCAGTAGAAAAAAATAATTATTTAATAAGTGCTATTGAGATAACTTGACAACCACATAATTAGATTACGTCTATTCCTCACACCATGCTCAAGTATGTATTCTAAATGTATCAGTTACTTAAATAGAAAATAAAATAAAATAAAATAAAATTCTACAGGTACTAAAAAATAAAATTCTATAGGTACTAAAAAAATGGGTGATTTCCTCCATAATCCAGGAGTAAACTTCCCTAACTTAGACAAAAAAAAAAAAATCAAATGCAATATGGAAAGTACTTATATACTTTCCACTGAAATGAAAACAAACTCCAGAGCAAAATTAACCATAAAATTTTTCAAAATCTTAATGGCATTTGAGAAAAAGATTTGCAATTTATATCTCAAAGGGTTAATATCCCTAGTATACAAAGCTTTTATAAAAACGGAAGAAGACTAAGAAAAATCTCATTAAAAAATAGCAAGAGACTCAAAGACCCAGATCAAAGAAAATAAATGTCCCTTACACATATGGAAAGATGCCCAATCTTACCTATAATAAGAGACTTGAAAATTACAACTACACATATAGTATTTTTTCAATCAGATTGACACTATTCCCAAATGTTTGATAGCACACTTTCAGAAACTATATGGAGAAGTGGGGATTTTTATAAATTGTTGGTGAGAATACCAAATTATAATGACTAATGTGAAAGGTAATTTGGAAATGTCTAGAAAAATTTCATGTACTTTTACTTTTTTAATTGTCAGTCTAACTTCTAAGAATCTATCTGGATGTTATGATGAAAAAAACAAAAAAACAAAAAGAAAACTGCATAAGTAAGCTGAAGAGATATCTTACCAGCAAAAGATTGGAAATTACCCAAATGCTTATTAACAGATAGTGATTGAAGAAACAATGGTACATCGATACAGTGAAATTCCATGTAGCCAGATAAAGAAATTGGGAATACTTTCATATACTGCCATGGAATGATCTCCAGGATATATCATTGTCTGAAAAAGGCAATGTCAAAAAATAGGCCATTATTCATCTAAGCAAGAGGTGCAATACAGATATATAACATTTTGCTTTTATTTTTAAAAAGGAGGGATAAACAAAAACATCAGTGATGACCTGTAGACTGAGTGAAGACACAGAAGTACAAGGGTGAAAGAGAGAAACTATACTTCTCAGATATGTAGTCTTGACTCTGGAATTCTTTAAAATTTTTACATAATTATAAAACAAAATCAAAATTTAAACATTCTAAAAATAAAAAAGAGTGACATCAAAACAACAAAGGAAAAACACAAATCTATATATGGTACACACACCACTATAGTGGAGATACACAAAAAGAAAGTATTGTTGGCTACTTAAAAAAAAAACAAAACTTGAGTGGATGCAAAATAAAAAGAATTAAATAATTTCCTGTGGTCACAAATTTGAATGGAAGGATCAATATGAGCCCAGGATAATTTTAACTTTAAAATATTTTTTAGCTTTGTTTATGAAAGAGAAAAAAAAAAAGCCAAGTAATAAAGATCAACCCAAAAGTAATAATCACCCTTAGTTCCCAAACTGTGTTCTCTAAATACCACTTCCCGTTAAAAGGAACCAGGACTTAATGATTCCAGGTCCAGAGCAAGAACATCTCTTTACCTAAAACAAAATAATATCTTAAAACTCATTGAGGGCTTGCCCAAAGGATTAAGGAGTCACCTTGAAGAATTCCCACAGGCCAAATTAGGACATAGAGGGTATTAATACAATGGATTGTAACACTTTAAATATTCTTAAGTCCATTAGTTCAAAATTATACTAAGGAAAAAAATTCCCTCATTGGTCAACTTTGGAGGTCAGTTATCAAATTATTATTTTAAATAACTGGTAAATAAATAAATAAATCAAACATTTATTCTACCTTTTCTATACAATATGTATCCTTAGATAAGCAAATAGCTGATGAGGGACAATTTCTCTTTATAGAAATGTTTCAGCTGGTGAATGAAGAAGGAATAATGTAATCATAAAAGCATCATTTCACAAAGCCCTAATGAAGTGATAGATCTAGGCAATGGTCATCAATATCTGTTAACATTATAAAAAGAGAATCAACTTCGCATTATATTTCAATTGACAAACATACACATTACGACCTTTGAATTAGTCTTATCAAAAAAAAAATCAAAACTGATCTGAGCAAGCCTCTAGGTCTAATTACAAATTTACAAGAAATACAAAGGACAGAGGAACATGTAATCAGCAAATTCAAATTTGTTTTAGAGAAAAAATGATATACATTTTCAACAAATAAACTGAATAGGGGAAACAGGAAGAAGGGAGCACCTATAGATTAAAACAGGGTTCAGCAAGCTGTGGTCTACAAGCCAAATCTGGCCAACACACTGTTTTTATAAATAACACTTTATTAGAGCACAATCATTTCCATTCATTTATGAATTGTGTATGGCTATTTTGTGCTACAATGTAAGAGTTGAGTAGTTGTGACAGAGAGGGTAAGTCCCCAAAGACTAAAATGTTTACTAACCAACCCAGCCTTTTATAGGAAAAGTTTGCCAGTCCCTAAATTTAAAAACTTCTAAAAGACATAACAAATAATTAGATGTGTGTACCTTATTTTGATTATGATTCAAATGAAAGTTTGTAAAATAAAAATAAAGCAGTTAAAGAAAAAGAGAACAGAAAAGGATAGCTAAAGACAATTTGATAACCTTTGACTAGAAGGAAAAGTAAAGGAATACTGGGCACTGGGCCTTCGGATTAAGAGATCAGGATGTATGAGGTCATGGATACCTGCTGCTGATAACCCAAAAATGAGATAGACCTAAAAAAAATCTTAGTAGTAGGTGACAATGAGTCATCTGAATAGGAGTGGTGTCAGAAGAGTAATAGAAAACCCAATATATATCCAAGAAAAATGAAATTAATATCTTATAGCTATACCTACAACCCCATGTTTATTTCAGCATTATTTATAATAGTCAAGATATGGAGCAACCTAAGTATCCATTGATGAAGGAATGGATTAAGAAAATGTGAGATATGTATATGAATACTTTTCAGCCATAAAATAAGAAGGAAATCCTGCCATTTGTGAAAACATGCATAAACTTTGAAGGCATTATACTAAGTAAAATAACTCAGAAAAAGAAAAATACTATGCAATCTCACTTATATGTGGAATCCACAAAATCTGAACTCATAGATACAGAGAACAAATTGGTGATTGTCAGAGATATGGTGCATGGGGGAGATGGGTGAAGGTGATCAAAAGATATAAATGTTCAGTTATAGAATAAATAAGTTCTGGAGATGTAGTGTATAGCATGGTGACTATAGTCAACAATACTGTATTATATATTTGAAAGTTGCTAAGAGAGTAGATCTTAAAAGTTCTCATCACAAGAACAAAATTGTTTAAGTGTGTGAGGTGATAGATGTTAACTAAGCTTGTTGTGGTTTCATTTCCCAGTATATAAATATGTCGTGTCATTATAATTTACATCTTAAATTAATACAATGTTATATGTCCATAATATCAATAAAACTGGGTGGGGAGTAAAACTCCAGAGTGTGTGATACTACCTGTACAAATATTACATTGAAAAGGAAGAAATACAGAACACTCCTGCCAGAGTTTCAGCAGTTGAGAAAAGGAAAGGGAGTATGAGGAAACTGGGGGAAAAAAAAGAAAGCCAACCCTAAGAATGTTAAGAGAGACTTGAAGCAAACTGGAAGTGAATATTACAGGCCCTGAAGCAGGAGCAGAATGTTATTCTTCTTTTGTGTGGTGCCAAAAACTCCACTAATTAGAAAAAAAAAAAAAAAAGTAAGGCTGTCAATTTTGTAAAACACTTTGGGTATCAAAAATAGGCCTTGCCAAAGTCTCTGAGGTGGACAAAGGCAGCCAGTAGCTAGCGCAGAAGCTTGCGCACAGCGTGTTGGTTGAATTGGAAGCCCAAGAAACAAATGACTTCTGATCACTTCAGAGAATAAATGTCCTATTTGTCACCATTTGGACAAAGACCTCATACCATGAAAGAACCCTCAGTTTAACCTTGTGGACTTCAAAAATCATACAGAGGAGCCGTCTTAATTTCAAGCTCCTTTTTTCTAAGGGTATCTGGTCTTTTTTTTTTAGACACCATTGATAGAGAGTCTTGTGTTTACAGACCAGCGAGATCCCAGAACACCCTCTGCCCTACAAAGCTGAAATAGAAAGCAATTTGCAACTGAATAGCTCTGCTTTGATGATTTGGAATCCCCTTAACGTTGCCTTTGATGGGCTTCTTTCTGTCAGCAGCTACAATATCACTTTCTCTAATTAACTCTGATGTTTCCTTTGAGCTTTTTTTCTAAGAAGGAAAATCATGTTTAATTCAGAAGGGCTATCATTACCTTGATGAATGGAAAACAGCTCTAAGCCACAGGCTTCGGGAGAAGCAACAAAATCAAAATGATTACATCCCCTGGCATGGCCTATTCAAGTCCTTCCTACAGGTAGTTCCCTAATCAAGGGTAGAGAGGTTGAGGTAGAAAGCATGAGGTGGAAAAGGAAAGGTTAATGAAGGCAGCAGCTTCTAGGTTAAGGTTGGGCCTGCGTGGAAGGTCCTAGCTAATAAAACAAGTGTTTTTTCTCTGTAGTATATGACCTCTGGAGCAAAGTGTTATCTCTGAGTTGGGCTCTAATTCAGACTCTAGCCATATTATCTGCATACAAATTTTTAACCTCCCTGATATGCCCCCCAATAGATTGTTTTAAGAATATATTGATAAATGACCTACTTTGTGTGAAGCACCCAGCACCTCTTAGGAACAAAACTGATATTATCTCACTGTTCTCTGATTGAGTTCTTCTTCCCAAACAGACCTGTTGAACCTTACTTAGCATACACATGACATGCTAACTCGTTCAGTGTTATACCCAACTCAAATTAAATGTATACCTTATTACTTCACCCAATTTTAACCATGCATGAAGGGGTCAGGAGCATGGATAATCTCAAAATCAGATCACAAAGAATCATCTGCATTTGGCTTAAAAAGATGGATGGGAAGAATCTTTTCTCACCCTAGAATTCCTTGAATCATCTCTTAAGCAAGAATTGTAGTCTACTGGAATAATATAAAATGTGCAGACTGCCCAGTAGAGACAGATCAAGTTTCCTTGGAGCAGCCACAGATGACCCAGGAGGTGTTCAACCAACAAACTAGAGAATCAGAAATTTCTACAACTTGGTAACAGTTCAAGGTCTGTGTGTCAAAATTAAATTTTGTTCTTTAATCACCAGGCCAAAAGTATCACAGAAGTTTCAACAGCACTGAAGGTAATGTAGCTTTTCCATATCAGATTCTATTATTTCCTTGGACCTGAATCTAGCCTGAATGCAAACCAGTGTGAAGAGTTTGACAGGCACATCCAGAGGTGCAGCACATAGTCAGTCTTTTGGGAAGATGGTGTCTTTGTTCTGCAGAATGAATATGTCATCAGAAATGGCTGATGATATGGACATTTAAAAAGAAATCTTTTTTGTCTTTAACATAGCTTCCTTCACTATCTAATTTTCAGTTTGAAACCAAAACCACTAACTCCTATAATGGCCCACCCATTTCCCAATCCCTGAATCTCTCTATTCTTCAAATTAGAAATTACTTGTTCATTCTCTTTCACCAAGAGTCTTGGCCATATAGCAAATACCCAGACCCACCTTGTTCCAGGCCCCCTAGCAAGCGTGTGGCCAAACTTCACCATTTTGCTGTTAGACCCACTTCAACCCTGGTACTGCTGGCTCCAAAATCCTAGATTCAGATATAATCTTATGATCTCAGAAAAAAATTTAGATCATTCCCTCTGTATTTCAATATTCTTTATTTTATTTTTCTGCTTGGAATCAAATCAGTTATTAAGCAGTCCCTTCAAATTTTTAACCTGAAATAAGCTGTGATCAGCTTCAACTTGTTTCCCATGAAGAGCTGACAACCAAGTTCTCTCACATTCTGTACTTGAACAATTGGCTGTTGCCATTGTTTAACAATATAAAAATATTTACTTACTTTTTAAATTTGGTTAACATTCAATCTTTTTTAGCATATTGTGTGAGAGATACTCAACTAGACACTATTTTACTCTGTACATTTTTTTTACTTGAAATACTTTGAGATAAGTAGTATACTTATGACACAAATAAGAAAGTCATTTCTAGTCATCTTTCTGCCATATCACTCTCTGGATTTTTCTATAGTCATGTAAGCATGAACACAAGCTTCTCAGAAAATCATGGTACAAAACAGCATATCACTGTTTCACTAGAGAATTTTGAAAGAGTTCTTCAGAAGGCTCTGAGCTTGTTTCCTTCAATTCCTATTTCTCCAATGGCTGTGTAATGGTTCCTGTTGGTAGCCACTTGGTTTTCCTCCAGTACTTTTATTCTATGACTTCTCCATTTTTAGTTATTAATTTTATTTCATCTTTAAGTTGGCTGAAGTGAGTCTTCAAGAATTTTTCATGAAATTATTTGTATTAAGAAGTTTTTTTTTAATTTTTCATATCTAAAAATGTCTTTTCACTATTTCCCTCTCATTAAAGAACTTGATTTGGTTTAAAATTCTTAGGTAAAAACTCTTCATACTTCAATTTTCATAGAAAAAGATCGTTCCATTGTTTTCTGACTTTTACTGATATAGAAGAAAATCATGATAGCCTGGCCCTTGTTTTCCTGTGGGAACCTACTGTTATTTCTTGGCTAGATACTAATAGAATTGTTTTCCTTTAATAATGTGCTTATATATTTTTTCTTCTTTAGAGTGTCTATTTATGGGCATTTTTTCACTGACTTTTTAAAAGAACTTGATTCTTTTCAATATAATTTGTTTTGTTTTCTTCCTCAGGAAACTTTTTTTCCACTATATCTTTTCTTTCTACTATGTCTACTATATCTTCTATTACTTTTGCTTTTTTAGAGAATTAATTATCTGACTGATTAGTCTCCATCTTCTGACCTCCTTATGCAGTTTTATTGTATGCCAATAGACAGAATAGAAGGATAGCCTTTGCTCTGTTTTCTTCTCACTTAAGAGATGGAAAACCTGTCTCTCTAAACTACAACTTAGGGACCAAGTTAATGAATATAGCCTTAGTTCAATTCTTTAGCTCTAATTTGCCAAGATTCACTCATCTATTATGATTTTGTTTTATTAAATAGATTTCTTCTATTTTTCGGAAATCTAAAATAAAAACATGCATGGCTCTCCACCTTCCAGGATGCAATGTGTTATGACAGACATCCCTGTCACTATTTTCTACATAATTGTCTTTTAGAGTTTGCTTTCACTGAGTCACTAAGGAACAGAGGTCACATCTACCATGGATGGGTTTTGTTTTGCCTTCCCAGTGCTTTAAAAAGAAATCAATAATATTGTTGAGATGTGAATACCACCCAAGTGGTCTACTAATTGAATGCAATCCTTATCAAAATCCCAAAGTTTTTTTTTTCAAAATTAGAAAAATCTATCCTAAAATTTATATGGCATCACAAGGGAACCCAAATAGCCAAAACAATTTTGAAAAAAAATGAAGTTGGAACTCTCAGACTTCCTGAATCCAAAACTTACTGCAAAACCACAGTAATCAAATCAGTGTGGTAGTGACATAAAGACAGACACATAAACTTCTGAAATAAAATAGAGAGCCTATAAATAAACCATCACATATATGGTCAAATTATTCTCAACAAGAGTGTCAAAACCACTTAATGGGAAAAAAATAGCCTTTTTAACAAATGGTGATGAGAAAACTGGATATCTCCATGAAAAAGAATAAACTTGGATTCTTATCTTATATCATATATAAAAATTAACTCAAAATTAAAGACCAAAGCATATAAGACCATAAAACTTTTAGAATAAAATATAAGAGGAAAGCTTCCTGAGATTAAATTTGTCAATAATTTCTCATATATGACACCTAAAACACAAGCAATAAAAAAGTAGATTACTTGAACTTTGTCAAAATTAAAAACTATTGTGCATCAAAAGACACTATCTACAGTTTAAAAAGGCAACCCATTGAATGAGAGAAATATTTGGAAATTCTATATCTGATAATTGATTCATGTCCAGAATATATAAAGAAGTCTTAAACTTAATAACTAAAAACAAACAACTCAATTAAAAATGGGCAAAAGACTTGATTAGCCATTTCTTCAATAATATACACATTATGAATGAAAAGACATTCAACATCACCAATCATTAAGGAAATGCAAATCAAACCATAACTATATAATACTTCACACTATTATTAGGATGACTATTATTTTTAAAATCCATAAAATAACAAATGTCAGTGAGAATGTGAATAAATTGGAGCCCTCTTGTACTCTTGGTGGAAATGTAGCCAGTATGGGAAATAATGTTGTAGTTTCTCAAAAACTTAAACATGGCATTATCATATGATATAGCAATTCCACTTCTGGGTATATACTCAAAAGAATTAAAACAGGGACTTGAACAAATATTTATGCACCAGTATTCATAGCAGCATTATTAACAGTAGCCAAATGATGGAAGCAATTCAAATGTCCATCAACAGGTGAATGGATATATAAAATGTGATATGTAAATACAATGTAATATTATTAAGCCTTAAAAAGGAAAAAAATTCTGACATAAGTTACAACACTGATGAACTTTGAAGACATAATATTAAGTAAAATAAGCCAGTCACAAAAGGACAAATACTGTATGCTTTCACTTATATGAGAAATCTAGAGTAGTAAAAATCAGAAAAACAGAAAGTAGAATGGTGGTTGCCAGGGACTAGGGGGAGGAGAAATGGGAAGTTGTTATCTAATGGGTGTAGAGTTTTGATTCTGCAAGATGAAAAGTTCTGGAGATTGGTTGTACAACAATGTGAATACACTTAACACTACTAAACTGCACACCTAAAATGGTTAAGATGGTAAGTTTTATGTTATGTATATTTTACTATTATTAAAGTAAAAATAATTTAAATAGAAATAAAATTCTAACACATGCTATAGGAAGGATGATTGAAGACATTGCATTAAGTGAAATCGGATACAAAAGGATAAATATTGTATAGTTCCACTTATAGGAGGTTCCTAGAGCAGTTAAATTTATAGATACAGAAAGTAGAATAGTGGTTGCCAAGGGCTAGAGGGAAGGGTTAAAGGAGGAGTTACTGTTTGCCAGGTAGAGTTTCATTTGGAGAATGAAAAAGTTTTGGAGATAGATGGTGGTGATGATTAAATAGCAATGTGTATGTACTAAATGTCACTGAACTGTACATTTAAGTATAGCTAAAATGGTAAATTTTATGTAATGTATGTTTTATTACAATAAAAAACAACAACAACAAAGAAAATCTAATATATTGTTAACATTTAATAATAAAGTGATTTAACTTAAACTAAAAAAAAGAGACTTTCTGATAACAGCATATATGATGATAATTGGAAATGAGTCATAGTTGACAGACTTAGATAAGAATTATTAATTCTTCAGCATCCTTAACTCATTAAAATATCTATGTTCCAAACCACCTAACTTTACTCAGCATATTGCCTGCTTGGACCCTGCAGACATTTGGGTTTATGGTCCCTGATATAGAAAGTTGTAAGAAGGAAGCAATAATTTTTGACTCTTAGACTACATGGAGTCAGGCTCCTACAGGAAATTAACAGTGACTGCTAAGATGTTTTCAAGTTTTGTCAAACTCAGGATAAGAGTGAGGAGGCAGATAGTGGAGGCAGTATAAAGAATCTTTTTTTATCTTTTAACCAAGCAGTCACATCCTGAGGCCAAACTTGGGTGCAAATTTTTCAAAATAGTTTTTGCTTTGGGGTTAGTGGAAATTCCCATTAGATTCTACCTTGTTGTTAGAAGTTTTCTCTGTGTGTATGTAGCTGTGAGTTTGTGTGCCTGCAATTGATATATTGAAAGCATTTTCTTTTGCAAGTTTCAGTCTATTATTACTGTCAATTGAGGACAGCTATGTCCTATTTTTGTCACCCAACTATTTTCTATACTTCATAGTTTTATATCATAGGTAATATTTATAAATCTGTTAGATCTCTATTCAACTTTGTGGCAAAATCTTGAACAGGACAGGAAAGAGAGAAGAACCCTGGGCCAGTTTTTCAGAGGCTTCTCCTCACATTGATGTATATTATTTAATGAATAGCCTTCAGATAGCACTAGGTCACCAATGCAACTAACCATTGTCTTTGCCTGGTTTTAGCTCTCCAATTGTCTATAAAGACCATATCAAATGGTCCCATTTGTCTACTATATTTCTCTGATTTACCAGTGCAGCATTTCTATCAAAGACATAGATTTTTTAAAAAGTAATAACTCACAATACTCCTTCTGTACCCATTCTATGGGTATGGGAAGAAGTTATATGTGCCTGTAACTTATCGAGTTTAGAAAGACATGTATAGAGTTTAGATGAGAGTTAAGGGAAAACCACACAGATGGTCAAGCCAGGGAATGCAGGTGATATCCTTTTACTCTGTTTTAGAGATTAGAATGATGTCTAGGTAGTAATAAACAAAATATTTCAAGAGCCTTTTTAACATTTTTTTCAAATGTTAAAAAAATTAGCAATTTTGGATCTGTAACTATGAATAATGCTTTTAGCTGAAGCATTAGAGCCACCTCCGGGTAAGTTGCAGGATTTATTAAATAATAACATCTTGTAGATCTTACCATAGAATATCCAGCCTAATTAGATACCATCATCTATTCAAGAAAGCCAGGCTGAGCCCCCACCATGCTGGCCTCTTTACCATTTACTCACTGCTGCACCCAGTCAGCCCTAATGGCTCTGCTGACCTGGCAATCATGTAAGCAGCCAGCAAGTGAACAAAGCCCTGTTCCCCATCCTGACAGAGGAGCACACACAAAAAAAGAAAATAGAGCCAAGGAGAGTGTGCCAGCTCAGGAAATGGTTGATGTCTTATTTCTCAAGTGTCAGAGACCCACAGCATAGGTGTTATCCCCAGATCAAGGAAGCTGAAAGTACCTGCTCAGATTAGGACCTTTTGTCAAATGGCAAATTGGAGACATAATTGAGAAGTAGAGTTACAACCCTACATGAAAGCGTCAATGGTGGAGAGCCTTCTGAACCACACACAATCATGTTGACTGGCGGCTACAAGGGTGGGGCAGTAGAGGACTCAGTGGTTTCCTCGAGGGGAAATGGCAAAAATAAGCACATGCCGTGTGTGTGTGTGTGGTGTGTGTGTGTGTGTGTGTGTGTGTGGGTGGGTGTGGGTGTGTGTGTGTTTCAGACCAGAGTGTGAAATTAGGTCTGAAACCACACTATTGGCTATTTAGAGAGACTGTGTTGGCCCAATTCTGGCAGAAATAGATGGCATGTCCAAATCAGAATAATCCACAAAATATTTAATAAAAGGACTATTGACAAGGATGTATGCAGGATCTAGGGAAATAACTAAAGGAAACACAGTATCTTGAGTGAGTGGAGTTACTCCCTTTAAGCCAAAATTAGCAGGGGGAGGTGCCACTATAACGACAGGGAGACAGAAAAGAGGCCATTCAGAGGACCCATTGGCAGCTCTTGAGGGAAGGAGCTGAGAAATATATGCTCTTCTTCAACACTGCCTGTGCTCCATGTTGGTCCCAAGCAGAGCACAAGGGGCCCAGTAGAGTGGCCATACAGCCTTTCTAGTCAAGAGTAAGATGTATAAGGGCAAAGAGAGGATCATGGGGAGCAAATATAAGAAAGTCAGCAATAGACTCTAAACACTGTGAGATTAATTTTACATAATTCCTAGCAACTTCATTTCTATTTTGTGCCAGATTCTCTTTTAGATACTTTGCACATTTTCTTTCTTTTAATCTTCACAAACATGATATAAATATTACTACTGGCACATTATAAATGAGGAAACTGGAACTCAGAGGTGCCAAGAAAGTGAGTAGGGAAAACTTGATTTAAATCCAAATCTGTTGAATTCCAAGGTTTTTCTGCTGAATCATGTGGTCGGCCACCATTGGAAAAGAATGTATATAATTCATGTCAAAAGTGGTAGGTAGGGTCTGGGTAGCCTTTTTTGATCAAGTGGAGACCATAGTTTTGTCTAAAGGTAGGGAGGCAACCTAGCTCCAATCAGCTGGTTCTCATCAGCAATTCTGATTAGAGAAGGTGGCCAGCAATTTGAAGGTATAAATGTTTGGGTAGCTGAGAGACTGGTGATGATGTTCTTGGATGGATTAACTACAGAATAACCTTTCTAAGTTACTATATAGGCATAAGTGAGATTTCATGCCACCTTTAGTTCATCTTTAAGCAATTGAACATGCTGTCATATGTCATGAGATTTCCATCACATCTTGGTCTACTTTTTACTAAATTCTTCCTGAACAATGAGCATGGAGATGTGAGCTAAACTGTGCTCATAGCTTTGGTTAATTCAACATATATTTATCCAACACCTACTATGTGCTAGGCACATAGATCTTGGAGACAGTGGTTTAAACACAAAGTCACCTTCCACCAATGTTTGAGTTTAGCTATTAAACTACTCAAAAAAGTTCTGATGCAAGTATTAATATGAAGGCAATAAACAGAAATTCAAAGAGTGACTAGAAGGCAAGGTGGCTGCTTTATGCAGACAATAAAGAACTCTGTGTAAAAATTATGTTTAAGTTAAGACATGCATGAGGATCAGAGCCAGCCATGCATTGTACCACTGACAGAGCATCCTAGGCCAGTGTGGCTAGAAACCAGCAAGCTAGAAAGAGAATAGTATGAGATGAGGAAAGAGAAATAGGGTTCATGTCATTTGGTCTCCTGGAGGCCTTTTGGGGTCTGTTAATGGAAATCCTTGAAGAGTTATAAGTGAGGGGGGGGGGTGACATAATATAATATATTTTTAAAAGATCACTTAGGCTACAATGTGAAGAGTGAGTTAGAATGGATAAAAAAACCTAAGGAGAGTTAACCATTGAAAAGCTACTGCTGTGGTCCATGTGAAAGACAATTTGTGTTATAGCCACAGTTATGGCCATGCATATTGGGTGAAAGTGAGGAGTCGAAGCTTATTCGAGGCTAAACCTCAAGAAGGTTGAGAGATTGGTTGTGGGAGCAGTGATATAAAGGAAAAACAAAGCAAAATGATGTCTGGTTTCTTGCTTGAACAACAATATGCTAGGGATATTAACTGGGAAGAGGAAGACTGATAGGAAACAAGTTCGCAACAGTAGGAATTTTATTTTGCAAGTATTGAGTTTGCAATTGGTTTTTGAGCATCCAATGGGAGTTGTCAAATGAGGAAAAGAAATGGGCCAAAGACTAAGCTCTGAAGTTCTCTAATTCTTGAAGCTAAAGACAGGTAGAGTGATAGTCATTAAGCTATTTTCTAGTACCTTCAAATCCACCATCTGATATTCTACTTTGTGATGCTAGAGCTGGAACCCTGAAAACAAAATTTTTTCGTGGCCAGCTGGTTTTGTTTTAGGTTCTGCCTATAAGAAGCACTTGAAGAAAACCAGAAGAAAACTAGCTGAAAGAAAAAAGACGAATTCATTTCTCCAAGTTTCCTGTATGCTTGCTATTTCTGTTAGTGTTCCCTCAACTGCAGCCTTTATGGTTCCAGAGAGCAGCAGAGAGTTCTAGTCTCTAGAAGTGGTGAACCTCTCTGAGGTATCAGTGGAAACCAATAATATTTAGTCCCCAGAGTCTGAGCTCAGCTCTGGCAGGCTCTCCTCCTACTTCTGATGTATCACCACTACTCCTCAAAAGTTTTAGCCCCAGTTCTGCAAGAACCCTCCTCTGAGATTCCAGTTTGGTAACCCAAACTACTCCCATGTGTTTACCAATTATTGGGATATTAACTGCTTCCTGCAGGTACTGTTACTGTGTTCTCTTTTAGCTTTCTCAGCACTCTAACACCTGTGTGACCAGATCTCTCTGCTGAAATACCTAATGTGATTTCTGTTTTCCATGACTGATAAAGAGAGCCAGCAAAGTTTCCTGAAATGGTAAGGAAACAGAAAAACCAAGCAAGTATGGCTTAGAAGCCACAATAAGAAGATGTCTCAGGAAATTAAAGTAATTAGGAAGGAGAAATTTAGCTGAGAGTTTGGATAAGATGAAAAAGGATAATAATTTATTGGATTTAACTAAATGTGGGTTGTTGAAAGCCTTGACTACAGATGCTTAATGGATTCATTTTCTAGGTGAGGACAAGAACATTAAATTAATACATTCTAGCTGTCTCAAGAATTAGGACAACATAAAGTTTTTCTCTTAGCTTTGGAGCAGCTGTTTGTGAGTTTTTTTAATACCTAAAAACATATTTGACTGATTCACTCATTTAAAATATTTCATTATCATATATTTGATACATTTAAATAATATATTATTTGTAAGATATAAAATATAGCACTCAAATACCTATGAATTCACCACTCAATTTAATATATGGAGCTTTCCTAATGTTCTATGTGAAAACTTGAAATGATGTCCTCTCTCCCACCTAAAGGAACAACATTACTGAATTTTTTTATTTATTACTCCTTTCCTTTTCTATACCGCTTCAACACATGTGCATTTATCCTAATATTTTCTTTGCTTTTTTTATAGTGCTTTTTTTAATTTACAAAAGTTGTATTATTCAAAATGAGTTCTTCTGAACTTTTTTTCTTTTTTTCATTTTTCAGAGATTTATCTAGGTGATACATTTATTTCTCACTGTTGAATTATTATGGTATCATTGTATTTCTTTGTATTATAATGACACTATTTTTCCTATTTTCCTCTCAACTGACATGTGTTTAAAGTTTTTGGATATTACAAATAGCACAGCTATGTAACATTCTTGTTCATGGTTTCTCTTGTACATGCATAAGAGTGTCCCTGTACTTTAGATAATGGCCAGGGCACAGAGAAACATTCATCTTCAGCTTCACTAGGTAATGACAAACTGATTTCCAAACTGATTTTACCAAATCAACTTTCCTCCAACAGTTTATAAGAATTAGCACTGCTCTACATTCTTACCAATTTGATATTGTTTCGCCATTCAGAGAGATATAAATTGTTGTCTTGTATTTAATATGTATTTCCTTGATATTAATGAGCTTAGGTGTATTTTCATATGTTCATCGCTGTTTTCATTTCCTCTTCTGTACTGTTTGTACCTCTTGTTCATTGTTTTACTCTGTATATTTCTTTGTCTAATTCTTATAGAGTTTACAGAGTTCTTTGCACGTTCTGGATACCAACAGTTTGTCAATTCTTTCAACAGAAAATAATTTCTACCAATTTATAATTTTTACCCTCTTTATGGTCTGATGAGCAGGTCTCAATTTTACTGTAATCAAGTTAATCAAGTTTACAGTCTATACTTTTTGTGCCTTGATTAAGAAATCTTCTATTTCAAAGTCATATAAATTATTCTTGTATTTCTCACTAGACATTTTTTAAGTATTTCCTTTCTGATTGAGGTATTTACTTATAATTTTGTGAACCATATGACATTAATTTAATTTCATTTTTCATAAGTATAATTACCTATCCCAATACAATTGCTTAGTTTTCTCTTATAAAAGTCTGTAATGTTGGTTCCAACACAGTTCATGACTTTCCATTTCTGGACTCTAAGTCATGTTCTACTGTTTTAGTTGTCTATCCCTTAACTAATAATCCTTATAGATTTATAACAAGTCATGATATCCACTCCAGGCATCTTTCACCAACTTTTTTTCCTCCTGAAGTACATTTTGTTTCTATTTGACTATGTTCTCTTAATAAATTTAACAATCAATTGTTTAGGTTCCAATAAAAACTCTGTTAGGATTATTATTCAAATCAAAAAGAATCTATGGGAGTGAGTTGACATTTTTAAAATTATTGAATCTACCTTACTTTGAATGCATTATATCTCTCCATCAATTTAAATGTTATTTAAAATAATAAAATTTTATAATTTTATCAATAGAGGTCTTGTGTATATTTGTTCAATATATTCTTTGGTCCATTACATTTTTGGTTGTTTTTGCTAAATTCATCTTTTAAAATAATGACATTTTTTATTTGTTGCTGGTGTATAGAAATACAGTTTAGTTTTTGAATATAGAATTTATATATCACAAAACTTCAAATCATTCTTATTATTTATAAATATTTGCATATGAAATGTTTACGGCTTGCCATATTTACATTCACATCGTATGTGCATAATAACAGTTTTCTTCTCTCTTTTATAATCTTTTCTTCTTTTCTTGTCTTACTACACTGACTGGGACCTTCAGAACAAGACTAAAGCTACTTATATTCCTCCTGATTTTAAAGAGAATGGTTCTAGACTTTATCTACTGAATATCTTATATGCAGTAAATTGTTGATACATACCATTCATCAGATTCAGGAAATTTCATTCTATTTTATTCTTTCTAGTGTTCTAGGTTTTATTTACTAAATGCACATGGACACTATGGATGTCTATATGTCTTGGTGTGCTTTTCTCCTTTAGTTTTTTAGTGTTTTGAAATACAGAAATAATGTTCTAATGTTAAATTATTCATGCTTTCCTTGGGTAATTCATACCAGACATGATACATTGCCTTTTTTATGTGCTATAGCTTCATTTAGCAAATATTTTAAAATTTTTGCATCTATGTTTATGAGTAAGATTAGTATAATTTTCTTTCTTGTACTGTTCTTTTATGGTTTTGTTACTATTCTTATAAAATAAGATTATATTATCTAGTAGAATATATATACTATTAGAATTGTCTGTTACTTGAGTGTTTGTTAGAATTTAAAAGTAAAACTTCTTTGGTCTTTTTTCTTGTCATTTTGTTTTGTTCTTTTGAATGGAATTTTTTTTCAGCAATTGCTTTAAATTTATGGTTTTTGTCTCTTCTCAACCCAATTTTGATAAATTATATTTTCTAGTAATTTTGATTTTAAAATTATAGAGAAATCCCATTTATGTGTTGTCTTATTCATTTTTATCTCTGTCCTACATTTAGGCATGCCCTTCTTTTTTAATATTTATTTTTTCTTCCTGTCTTTATTCAATGTTTCTAAATATTTTTCAAGTGATCTTTTAAAAGAACCAAATTTGTGTTCGTATTATAGTTCCATTTTTTCTGTTTTTTTTTTTCTTTAGTATGTTTTTCCCTTACCCATTTCTTAACTTGGATTCTTGGTTTATAGATTTTCAGATTTTTCCTAATATAAGCTTGAATTACTACTACTTTTCATACCACCAATTTCAATATTTAGTGGTTTTATTACTTTTTTATTCTATGCATTCTCCAGTATTTATTATGATTTTATCTTTAACCTATGTATTGTTTAAAATGTGTTTTTAATTTCTAAACATGTGGGAAGGAGTTAGTAAAAGCTGTTTTTGTTGTTGAAACCAAATATAATTGTATTGTTCATAAAAAAATATGATGTATATACTAATCACTTTCTTAGATTTGTTAAGATTTGATTACTATCCTAGTATATGGACAACTTTGATAATAATTACATGTGTGTTTGAAAAAATGTACTTTCTAGTTACTGAGTACATAGATCTATGTTTCTTCCTTTATACTGTTTGTTAATGAGTTGTTCGAATCTGAATCTTCAATATTCTTATTATTTTGTCCATTTTTTGTTTGTTTGACCTTGTACCATCAATTTATACAACTCTAGGGAACTCACTGTTCTCAAACTGGCTGTGCATCAGAATCACTCACGAAGTTTAAAAATGCATATACCTGTTACCTGTCCCTACTCTGACTCAATGTCTCTGAAATTAGGCTTAGGAAACTGCATTTTTAAAGGTCCCATGTGATTATGATGAACAATCAAGATCAAGCAGGACTGTGTTTTGTTTGTTGAATTTTACTATTTTATAATTCTTATTGATGTCTCGGAAAATAAATTTACCTATACATTAAAGGCCAGCACTTTCTTGAATATATACGATGAGGAGAAAGCACTAAAACCTTCAAGACAAGTTTGAATTATTGATTCATACCTCTGTAAGATTTCCTAAAAAGACTAGAAAAGGGAAACTTGGTCTAGAAATAACCACTGTAGACAACACCTAGTCCTAGTTCCTCAGGGGACTAGCAGGAAATTCTCCCGATTTATGATGCCTTATTGCTCTTGTTAGATACATACAGGGAAACACAGGACACTAGTTTGCCAGGGGGAATCAGAAAGGATTTCTTCAACAAACCTGTTCTGGAAGGGAATTGAGTATAAGTTATCTAGTGTGGTGCAAAGGTCAGAAGCACTGAAATCACTTGAGAACTTGTTAGAAATTCAGAATCTCAGGCCCCATACCAAATTTTTTAACCAATATCTGCTTTTAACAGGATCTCCAGATAATTTATATGTGTATTCAAGTTTGTAACACACTTTAGAAATGCAGACAGTCTTCATCTCTAACAAGCTCATAATGATGCCAGTACTGCTGGTACCAGACACACTTGAATAGCAAAGGTTTATTTCACAGGGAATGTAAACAGAAGGAATAAACACTTAAAATCTTTCAAGGATACCCATATCCTACTGCTGGAACCAATGATGCTATGTGGGCTTCGGGTCTTTGTGAAACTTAAAGAACACATATCCCCTAATTTAACATAATATGGAAGGGCACAGAACACTGTCTTTGTCAAGAAACAGAGGCACTCAAATTCCCATGAGAAGAATACTGAAAACAATTAGAACTTCTCACCGTCTTTATTGTTTCCTCGATACAAGACAGTATGCTCCTCTCTGTATGATTCAAATTTATAAATTCACCTTTGCAAATTTTCACAGGTGGACTGCAGCCTCCTGCCTTCTGTCTTTCATTTCTGTCATTTGGTTGTCTGCTATCTTAAGCCGCCTCAATTGGGGAAGGAATCCATGAAGAACATATTTTTCTATTGAAATGAGCAATATATTTTCAATTTTTTAAAAATCTAGTAAGTCACACACAAGCAACACTTATATAGAAAACATCTTAGCCTGGTTTATCTCAGATCTGAGCATTGGACTGAATATTTGAACATCAAGTTAGTGCGAAGGGCATGCAGAGCAGACCGCAGACCTTCCTCAGGGCAAGGGCAGAGTGGAAGTGATTCAGTGATCACTGTCATCACTAACTAGCCTTTTGCCAAAGCTCCACAGTCACTCTTAGTAGAAGTGAAACTCATCTCTCACAGATTGTTCAGGAAGGCCTCTGAGTACAATATCCCTGAATATTTTAATATTTAAAATTGTTTGTTATAGCTCTGATACATGGAAAACAGTTTTTCTGGATGTAAAGTCCTTGTCTATCACTTTCTTTCTTTGTATTTCTTGAAAATGATGCTCCCTTTGTTCTTGTTTGCAGGCTGCTGGAAAGAAGTTTGATGCCACCTTGATTCTTTTTCCTTTGTCAGCTATGTGATCTTTTTTGCCTAGAGGCCCAGAGGAATTTTTTTGTTTATCTTTAAAGTCTAAAAGTTTCACTAAGTTACAAAGTTTATTATTACTGGTTAATTTTCCAAAGATACAGTGTAACACTTTGAAATATAGATACATATATTTTATACTTACAGATTTTTTTGGATTCTAGTTTTAGTTTCATTCCATATTTTATTTTTCTTCTTCAGAGAATCCAATACATAATAGATATTTTAGATCTTCTTTGTATTTCTTTTGAACTTCTATTTCTAATTCTTCTAACCTCTTTCTTAATTGTATTTACTTCTTTTATCTGTGTTATTATTTCAGTCCATTAAACTTTGGGCAATTTTAATTTAGTCTTTGCTTCTTAGATTATTTATCCTTTATATTATTTCCTGAATTGTCATTTCATCTTTTTTTTTCTTTGAGATGTTTTTGGTTCATTTCTCTTATTAGTTTTTAATTTTGAATCAAAGTTTTAAATATCTGAAAATACTTGTTTAATACTATTCAATTCCTGTTAGAGAGTGTTGTGTGACTATTTTTCCTACTTTATATTCATTTTAGGGAAAGGTTTTCATTAGCTTAATAATAGTGATTCTTACTTTCTGTTTTCTACTTAGAATTGTTTTATATGAATGCTACTTTTCATTTTCTTTAATTTTAAAATGTTTTCTTGCTTTCTAGATCAACTATTTGGGTAGTCTACTTGGTTTCCTAGTTCAAGAGCATTCTCCTTTCTTAGTACAGAGAGTATAATTTCTTGAGGCTAGAATCATAAATGAGGAAGATTAGAATGTCTTCCAATTAATCATTCCTCTTTTGTTTATAGAAGACTGATTATTTCCTCAACTTGCTTATCCTTCATCTTTACTACAAAGCCACCCAGAAATGTCTATCTCTTTGAAGTCATCTGTATGAGCAGAACCTTCCCAGGACTGCTATTCTGGTTTTACACATTTTCAAGTGTATTATTTTCACTTCTCCAGTAATCACTATTCCAACTTATGAGGACTCAGATATGTTCCTGTATTTTCTCATATGATACAACCTTCCTTTTGGCCATTACTTTATTAGGGCTCACTACTACTGGATCCACTACAATCTTTCTGTTCAGTCCCTCCCTAACTATCCACACTAATCTGTACTCCAGAGCAAGCCCTACTATGAGTGCTTAATTCTTCATTTATAATTAATTCTTTCTTAATTATGTTTCTAAATAATTCATGGGTTTGTTGACCCCCAAATCATAATAATAATAATTAATAATAATTTACAGGTCAAAGATAAAATCAAAATTAAAGATTTGTATTTTGATCTGAATGATGAAGGAAACAAATATATCAAAAATTATGAAAATTGTGGAATTTACTTAAGGTATTATGGAAAGGGAAGTTTATTTCATTAAATTCTGATATTTAAAAGAAAAAAAAGTTCTCAATTCAATGACCACAGGTTTTATCTTAACAAACTAGAAAGAGAAGAATGATTTAAAGACAATGTAAGCAAAAGAGTAAAAACTAGATATAAATTAATGACATAAATAACAGAACAATAGAGAAAAATCAAAGAAACTGCATCCAGAACACATGAAAAACTCTAAAACAATAAAAGGAAATAATTTTAAATTTTAAAATGGGCCAAACGTTTGAATGGCTATTTCACCAAAAAAGAGATATGATAGTAAATATGTGCCTACACATTAGTCAATAGTTATTAGCTCAACATCATTAGTCATTAGGGAATTGCACAATTAAAATCACAATAAGATCCCACTATATATCTATTAGAAACTCAAAAATTAAAAGACCGATTTTAAAAACTATTGTCAAGGATGTGATGCAACTAGAATTCTCATTTGCTGCTCGTAGGAACATAAAAGAGTGCAAACACTTTGTAAAAGAGATTGGCAGTTTCATAAAAGGTTAAACATGCATCTACCACATGATGCAGCCATTCCACTCCCAGCATTTACCAAAGAGAAATTAAAGCAGATACTGATATAAAGATTTGTACATCAATGTTAATAATTGTCTTGTCTGTAGTAGCCAACTAGAAAGAAATTTCATCAACAAGATAAAGAAATTGCTGTATATCCATATGATGAAATACTACTCAACAACAAAAATGGGGATGAGGGTACTACAAGTATACACAACATGGTGAATCTCAAAATAATTATGGGAAGTGAAAGAAGCCAGATAAAAAATAGCACATTCTATATGATTCCTTTTATACTAAATTACAGAAAATGCAAACTAACTTACAATAACAGAAAGCAGAGCAGTGGTTGCCTGGGGATGGAGAGTTTGAGAACTGGCAGGTGGAATTATAAAGAAGCACATGGTAACTTTGGGGGTGATGGTTATGTTCATCACCTTGACTGTAAAATGTTTTTTTTGATGGTTTCCTGGGTATATACATTTATGCAACTTATCAAATTGTACACTCTATATATGTGCAGTTTATCATAAATCAAGTTAAGCCACTGAAGAGTTTGAAAATGTAGTACCACTCACACGAATGTTATTAATATAAATAAAAGAAGGGACTTAAATGGGAACATAACTCTATGTGCTAAGACAAGTGAATTTGCACGTACAGTGATTTAGCACAAGCACCTAAAAAAATAAAATGACGAGCAAGTACAATGATAAATATCTGATTTGAATTGATCGAACTGAACACTTTATTAACTCTTAGTCTTCAGAATGTTATTCCATCTCTGGAAATAAGTTTTGAATTTGTGGGTAGAGAACACACATACATACATCCATACACCTATATAAATTCCTAACTTTTTTTGGCAAAGAATACAGACATTAACAGAAGCGTGGCAGTGGCCCTGGACACAAACAGGCAGAGCCGTTGGGTTCTAAGTCTCCACTGACACTCGCAAGTCAGGTAGGGCCCAGCCAGAAGTACAAGGAAGCCAATTCTAGATGTTGCCACTTTTGGGGGGGGGGCAGGGGGAGGGACTCACATTACCACACTGGACAAATATACACTAAAAAATTTCCCCTTTTAAAGAAAATATTATCAACATAACATGCTCTTAGTTCCTGACCCAAATTAAGCCGAGTTGCAATTGCAAGTCCACATCCTCATCAACGTGTAGAAAGGAGTTGGTGCCAGCCATCCCCAGCACTCTCCTTCCCCCAGAAAAACCATGAGAAAACTTCAGCTACTAGTGGCATGAAGTCATTAATGCTTATAGTTTATTTTCAAAGGTAATGTCTTCTTGAAAGAAGAAAAGAAGAAGAAGAAGAAGAAGAAGAGAAGAAGAAGAAGAAGAAGAAGAAGAAAGAAGAAGAAGAAGAAGAAGAAGAAGAAGAAGAAGAAGAAGAAGCAGAAGCAGAAGCAGAGAGAGCAGAAGCAGAAGCAGAAGCAGCAGAAGCAGAAGCAGAAGAGAAGCAGAAGCAGAAGAAAGCAGAAGCAGAAGCAGAAGAAGAAGAAGAAGAAGAAGAAGAAGAAGAAGAAGAAGAAGAGAAGAAGAAGAAGAAGAAGAAGAAGAAGAAGAAGAAGAAGAAGAAGAAGAAGAAGAAGCAGAAGCAGAAGCAGAAGAAGCAGAGCAGAAGCAGCAGCAGCCGCAGCAGCAGCAGCAGAAGCAGAAGCAGAAGCAGAAGCAGAAGCAGAAGCAGAAGCAGAAGCAGAAGAAGAGAAGAAGAAGAAGAAGAGAAGAAGAAGAAGAAGAAGAAGAAGAAAGAAGAAGAAGAGAAGAGAGAGAAGAAGAAGAAAGAAGAAGAAGAAGCAGAAGCAGAAGCAGAAGCAGAAGAAGCAGCAGAAGCAGCAGAAGCAGAAGCAGCAGCAGCAGCAGCAGAGCAGCAGCAGCAGCAGAAGCAGAAGAAGCAGAAGAAGCAGCAGAAGCAGAAGCAGCAGCAGCAGCAGCAGCAAGCAGCGCAGCAGCAGCAGCAGCAGCAGAAGCAGAAGCAGAAGCAGAAGCAGAAGCAGAAGAAGCAGAAGCAGAAGCAGAAGAAGAAGAAGAAGAAGAAGAAGAAGAAGAAGAAGAAGAAGAAGAAGAAGAAGAAGAAGAAGAAGAAGAAGAAGAAGAAGAAGAAGAAGAAGCAGAAGCAGCAGCAGCAGCAGCAGCAGCAGAAGCAGAAGCAGAAGCAGAAGCAGAAGCAGAAGCAGAAGCAGAAGCAGAAGCAGAAGCAGAAGAAGAAGAAGAAGAAGAAGAAGAAGAAGAAGAAGAAGAAGAAGAAGAGAGAAGAAGAAGAAGAAGAAAGAAGAAGAAGAATACAATAATAATAATAATATTTAGTGACCCAAAATTAATTTAGTGCCTTAAGTCATGTAAGAAACCAAAAGAAAAGCGGCATTTTTTAAAGTTATATTCCATATAAGGAAAATGGTTACACAGAATTAATGACAAATGTGCTCATAGTAGTTCAGAATAGGCTCTTAGTAAATTTTCTATAGTAAGAAGTAAAATAAAATTATACCACATATGATAGCAGATCTAAATCTTTATATTAGATGAAACCTTTGATTTGCAAATGATAAATTAGTTCGTTGTACATATATGTAGTATTTAAAATGGAGACATGCTTGACAAATATTTGTGCTCTTTTAGAATAGTTGTTTGAGTAAATGATTATTTTAAGAGACAATATGAATAGAAAAAGTGCCTCAGAATTAGTATCGTAAAATTTAAAAATATAAGCCTTCCTTTCTCTAAAAATAAGGAAATTAAATCCCCTTTATTTGATCAAGGAAATATGAAATAAAAAAATAGTAAATTTCCCTTTTAAGCAGAAAATTCATTTCTAGAGTAGGGAAATTATAAAGAGTTTAAAGTACTTTGTTTGTTCAAGCCCCATGTTAAAAATTGCTTTTCTTTGCTGATAAGAAAAGCTAAGAATTCAGAATATTCATGAACTAGGAAGCTAAACAAAAACCTGCCTGTGAACTAATCAAGTTGAGACAAATATGTAAGACTAAAATGTTATTCTGTTCAATCGTAAGTGACAAATTCCCTAAGTTGTGTTTTCCTGTCATTCACTATAAAGAGATAAGTATTTTCTTGTCAATTTTACTAATTAAGACTGTTAGATTTACAATGCAATCTTTATCATCCAGTCTTCAGAGAATTGCTAGGAATCACAAAAACATTTTCACAAGAAAAAGCAGAATATGACTTTAGGAAGGCTTATTCTTTTTTTATCTCCCCATTCATTTATACTGCAAAGCCATTACCAATGTATTTTTCTTTCTTTGCTCCAAAGGACATAAAGAGATAGAGCAGATTCTGGTTTAAAGGAATGCTATCAAATCAATCATCTCCCTTTTACCAAAGAGTTAAAAATAATTAAAGGCATTCCTGACAGCATTAAAACCTAAATATACTAGAAATCCCCACTGAAGCATCCCTTAAGTGTACTAGATCATGCAAGAATCTGTACTTAAATACCAATCCTCATTTTGGTATATTCTTAAAAAGTTGAGGTTACTATTATTTCCTGATCTTGATTTTTTTTATTGAAGAAAATATAGGTTTGATTAATTCTAGTTTTGAATGCATGCCTTTTTAGTGAAGAATTGGGCAAGATACATTCTGTTTTCTAAGGAGAAAGGTGTACACACTAGTCTTCAAAATGAAAGATAAGCTAAAAGCAGTTTTTTCATGGCACTGATAATGCCAGTGAAGACAATCGTTATGACTTTAGGTGACTTTCTCAACTGCCATATCTTAGTGACAGTGTCAGTTATTGCACATATCCTGACCTAGCACATCAAGGCTGAAATAACTTATGCTTAATGTGGAGAATAACATACCCAGGAAATCCCAAGGAGACCAAAATGTAGTGAAAGCCATTTGATTATGAAGAGTCTGACTCTCTCCAAATATTTGAGTATCTCTTTTCCTCGGAGGGTGGAAATTGACAATGTCATTTTTATTATGTGTAAATTCTTCAGTGCAATATGACAAAATATAATCCAGAACTGAGTTAAACCAATAAGTGGGTTAAAAATCCATTGACCACTTCCTTCTAAATTAAAACTCTGAATCTCCCAGTATTTGAAAGTGATATACTTATTGAGAAAGCATGGAATTGCTAGATTTATTAATTTAACAAAATTATTGAGTGCCTACCATTTACTAGACCCTTCTCAATGTAATTGTGATACAATAATAAAACGAATTTTAAAAATCCTACCCACAAGAGTCTTACATTCTAGTGTGGAAGACAGAGGAGGATGAAAAGAAGAAAAACAATAAACATAGTAAGTAATTGAAAAAGTAATATATTGAAAATTATGATTTCAATGGTTAAAAAAAAAAGTTGAGCAAGTTTGCTAGGGACTAGGAATTCTGCCAAAGGATGGTGTGGGAGAGGGTGGATTCAGTTTGCAATTTAAAATAGAGTAATTTGAGCAGGCTATGTTGAGAAGGTGACAATTGAATAAAGACTAGGAGGTAAGGAAGATACATATGTAGATAATTGGAGGAGAGCAGAAGCAGCCAGTGTGGAGACTACTACAAAGTTGTCTAGGTGCTGGAGGGGGCAAAAGGCTAAAGTGGAGCCACTGAACTTAAGGGCCTTAGGGGATGAGATCTGAAAAGTCACTGAGGCCAGACACTGTAGACTCTCATAAAGACACTGGCTTTCTCTGTGAATGAGTGAAGTCCTTGCACGGTTTTTAAAGAAATGTTATGATCTGGCTTAAATATTACTTAAATCATTTTAACCACTGTGTTGAAAATTGATCATGCAGGAAGGGCAGGGCAAGAAGGAGTTAGAAAGTCACTGGTGTCATCCAGTACGTTGAGATGTTGATGGCTCACCCCAGAGTAGTAGCAGAGATGTAGTGAATCCTGTATATGTTCTGAAGGTAGAGCCAACACCGTTTCCTAACAGACTGGATGTCACGTGTGAAAGAGAGAAACATAAATGGTTCAAGTTTTCTTTCCCTGAGCAACTGGAAGACCAGATTTGCCATTAACTGAGTTGTGGAAGAGTGCATATGGAACAGGTGGAAAAAGGAGTACCAAACTGGACCCGTTTAATTTGAGAGGCCCTAGTGGAGGTGTTAAGTAAACTGTTGAATAAATGAAGCTACAGTTTAGAACAGAAACCTCAGTTAGAAATGAACATTTGAGAATTGTTAGAATTGATATACCATTTGTTGCCAAGAGACTTGATAGAGTGGTGAAGTCAATAAAGAGCCCTAAGCCCAGAGAAATTCCAATACTAAGTGGTCAAGAAAGGAGGAGGAACTAGTAATGAGACTGTGAAAAGTAACCAGTTAGGTAAGAAAAAACAAAAACAAAACAAAACAACAGCTGTTAGATGTCCCAGAAGTCAAGTGAATTAAGTGTATTAAAGAGAATGGGGGATACAATGTGGGAAATAAAACTATGTCCCAACCCCAATTTTTGTGGTTAGGACTCCAACAGTATGCTTAACTAACTCACAGTGGCCCTTGTTTCAGGAATCAGGGTTCTGACATGCTATGCCTAACCAGCAGCAACGGCCATGTCTACATGGACAAATCATGTAGCTCTGGGTACTCCATACATACAACTTCAAGGATAGGCCTGACCTGGAGTCACAGTCTTTCAGATATTAAATACAAGGTATTAGAACTCCGTTTTATGCAGTATATTACAATGCAGGCCACCTGTTTAGAGAAGAAGGTTCCAGAGCTCATTCATTTCCATAATCCCAGCCCTGACTCCTGCTCTTTCCCCACTAACCATGTCACTAAGTCTAATACATCCCACATTAAATTTATTCAAGTTATGATTCTTTATGAGCAGAGACTATCTTATCTCCTTCATCTCACTACTCCAGGTACAGCAAACTCTCAGGGTTTTATCAAATTGAACTGAGTGACTGGTACTTTGATTAGCATATTTCCTTCCACTGCAATGATGGAGGGTAAACATATACCTATACAGGAGGAATCTGCATTCCTTATATGATCTTGAATGGAGAGAGTAAATTTGCACTCCTTTTCTAGCTAGTGATCAGTGAGGTTTCCAATTTAAAGGCAAACAATTCAGGAAAAGTAGAAATGGCCCTGAATCGGGCCAGCATCCCTGCATCTGGTAAGCTCACTCAGTGCCTCGGGCTCCTTGACAACAGGGAATGTCAGTTTCACCTAGAAATCTAATGGGAGATGGCCACATTTCCAAGAATGATAGCATTCACACATCCTGTATCACACTTCCACTGAGTCACCACACCAGAGTCGCAATGGGGCCATGTTCCTCAGGGATTTGGAGCTTGATTTACTTTCAGTACCAAAACTTACTTTCACTTTTATGGAGACAGCACAAGGACACCATGGGGTGCTGTTGATTGCAAAAGTATCAGCCTCAATAATTTAGGAGAGGCGTTTCAGGTCTCTGATTTAAGATCATTGTAAATGTCATTTGCATGGAGCAGAAGGAACTATCTTAGTTTCATCCTTAGCAAAACTCAAGAAATAAAATCGTGTTATGAAAATTGTTGGTCAGAGGATGGCTGAATTCTGATTTAGTAAAAGGTATATAATCCCTGAGTTCTAGCAAAGCCAAAGAGGAGACAGAGCCATAGTAAAGAAAAATATCACTTGGGTTACTCCCAACTAATAGGATCATATAAAAATGAAATGGAGAATAAAAGTACTGTGATGTTGATGGATTATTATGAGAATTGAGTTAAAGAAAATAAGTGCTTTAAATCATTCAATTCTCTAAATAACTTTGGAAACCAGGGAACTGAGTGTGTTAAAGCTTATCTATACCAAATCTGAAAAATGTTGGCAAGACTACGAACTGCAATTTCACGATGACATGATGGGGCCCCAAAAACAATTCTGAAGACAGCTTGTGACCTTGCAGAGATAACAGACTCAGACATAGTCCAGGTTTCTGAAAAGGGTCAATTCAGGGGTCAGGCCAAGATCAAGTTCATAATTGTAAAAATTTTACCTTCTGCTGACAGAGAGCATAGACTCAGAGGAGGCACTGCCCAGAGAGGAACAATTTTCTCTATAAAATGATTGTTATTAATAGAGCTTATAGGGGAGATGAACACCCCTTTGTTCTTTTTGTTCAAGGTTCTAATTTTGTAGTACTATATCAAGTAGTAAATCACAGAATTTAAGAGAATCTAAGCTACATGTTGCCACAAGTTCACAATCCTATAACTACCAACTGAAAGACTCACTCAGAGTAACATAGCTCTTCTTTCCATGCAAGAGTACTTGAGGAGTGTATTGGTGAGTACAATGCCTGGGTAACTTTTGGCATTGGAAAGAGAGGTCCATCCAGAAAGGAGATATTTGCTCAGCTCCTAAAGGTCACATGGCAAGCTTTACACTTACAGAATCAAAAAAGAAATGTGGTACTCAGTTAGATCAACTCTCTAATAATATAGGTGGTAAAACTGATAATCAGATAAGGGGAATGAGTTTCCCAAGATTACACAGTTGATTAGTGGTTTAGCCCATGTCAAGTCCTGTATTCTAACCATTTATCAACACTTCTTACTTCAAAACATTTGAAGTAGATAAACATTCTGGGAACTACTCATCTGCAGTGTTTGATATTTAGAAGAGAGCTATAGTGACAGATATCTGACAGGCTTGCTGTTTCCTGTTTTTATTGTACTAATTACCATACCAAAGAAGGGTTTCTTAGCATAGTCTTTACCTAGAGCCACATAATATATGTACTTTGGATATATGTATAATTATTGCCCCCCCACTTCAATCAGTGAGGCCAAGCAATATGTATCTTTCTATATCAATATTGTTAGCCTCTTTGCCACAAACAGAGATGCAATAATTACCAGAAGCAATTAGATCTGGAGCATAAAATGCAATTTTCAAATACTGCTGCAAACTAAATGTAGTAAAGTTTGCTACATTCTTATGAAAGAACTTAACAACACTGGTTCCTGTTGCCCTATTTATAATTTGACATTTAAAAGAAGAGTAAAAAGGATAGAATGCCTTGATCTCAGAAGTCAAGGAGGCATTACACTTTAATTCTCAAAATAGGGAATTGCATTTTCAATTGTCATTTGTCTGCCTAATGGGTTAGACAAAGACAGACTTGATTAAATAGGTGCCTTCAGTTCTTTCTATGTGCTTAACATTGTTCATGGCTACCAGGAACTCAGTTCCCAGCCCAGTTTGAAAAAAAAAAAAGTATCCTTATCTTATTATTAATCATACCCATGATAAAAAGTAAAAGTGTTTATCTGCAAATCGCAACTCAAAAATAACATGTTCAGATAAAAATAAGCAAACACATAATTCAATTAAAAACAAATAGTAATAGCCAATCTTGGAACCAGTTCTTCTTCTGAATGTATTGATTTGTGTTTTCAAAGAGAGTCAGATCCCAGCAGTTGGCCTCAGATGTCAAGTCAGTCTAAACAAAAACTATGGCTCCTTATTCCTCAGCATCTGACATTTGAAGAGAGTGATGTCTAATAAAGGTTTCTTTTCTGATCTTTGCCATTAAAATGAAAGTACCTATCAGTCAGTGTGGGTTCACAATACCAAAAGCTCTGGGGACCCAGCTTGAAAAGGGTGAATATGAAGGGAAGGCCTATTAAATTCCACCCCAAATGTGATGTAGGACTGAGGCTCCCCTCCAAAACCTGAAATGAACCACCTAAGTGACTCTTCTGATTGTGTTTCTGCTCAACACTAGAGGGCCTCACTTTTTCCTTTAATGTAAGAGAGAGAAAAAATCTTCTCTGTCAAAGCCACACAAGGGAATTCTCTTAAAATAAACAGCTAACCTTAACCGTGGGCTTTTCTTTCCATGGACATATTTTAAATGTATGTAATGGTGACAGTTGCTGGAAAAATGACAAGTGTCTGTTTTCATTAGACTCCGCAAATGCATGGATCTAATTGACAGCCTTTCCAAAGCATGAAAAAACTTCCAGCTTCAGGGTTTCCATAGCAACCTGTCCCGCTGCCAGAGCTGCACTGCTGGAAGGAACCCACATTTTAGACACCCTGTTAAGTTATCCAGAAATTTCAAAATCCCAAAGGTTAACAAATCCTATTTTCCAAGCAGGTAAATTTCCTGCTTGAAGGCTAAGCTTCTGCTTCAGATCTCCAAGAAGTCTTTGTTCAGTTTTTATGCTTTTTTTTTTCTTTCACTCTGGCTCTGTAGCATACTTATTGTACATTTTAAGGTTTTAAGTCTTAAATTGTTCTGGTTCTCTCTTTCATCTCCCTCCACAGGAGTAATATTGCACCCTTCTCCTCTTACAGCAGGTAATGCTTGACATGATTTGTCATCTAAGATGAAACTGGCCATACAAACAAACCCAAGGTTCACAAATCTACAGGTATGGTGGAAGGAGAGGAGTGGCAAGGTAGCCACAAAGGCACTTGGCCCAGGCAGGGAGGATGGGGACTCCCTGTCCAGCCCACTCTCCACTCTGCCAGTCTGAGGGGCTGCATCACTCCTAATTCAAACAAACACTGTGTATGCAGACTTGACAATATGTAACACACTTAGCATACATTATTGCCTTTAATCTTTAGAGCCTGATGACAGAGTTCTTATTAATCTCAAATTACATTGAGCAAAACCAAGGTTAAGTACCATGCTCAGGGCCACACAGACTATAAATAGCAATGCCAGGATTTCAAAGTAAATCCTCCTATTCCTATGTCCCTGTTCTCCCCACTGCACAAACGGTGAAGGAAAATATGCAGACTGTAAATGCCCTGGCATCCTCAAAGAGGAAGGTCTGCTGGACACAGAAAGGGTGGATTCTGCTCTTCAAATCACTGAATTAAAGGGATTTCTCACAAATTGCTACCTGCATAGGGCTCATTGGCATTTAAAAATCAAACATCGCTTAAATGTGTATGGCGCCACCTTCTGGGCTGTGTCACGCACAGAATCCTCATACTTCACCAACAGAAAAAGACAGCCACCCTAATAGTTATTTGTACATAATGCTCTGTGTTCAAACAAGAAGGTTTGTATCTGAGCTAATAGACTCTTATCAATTAATTGAATTGGTCACTGCTCATTTACCTGTGCACCCCTGACGGGATCTACAAACAACCCTTCACAATCAAGAACTTCAAGAAATTAGATGGATAAGTGGATGGTTTCTTTCACTCTGTAACCTGCCCGCAGTGAAAAAGAAGTATTTATTAAGCACAGGACAAGTGTGGGTTTAGGACATACTAATTTTGATATCTCTTAATTGACATACTGTGTCACAGGGCTTTTTCTTCATAGTTTTTTAATAAAGTAACATTTTAGTACAGGAGAGAAGTATATAAGTATGAAGTCAGTGATTGAGTGAATTGGGGAGACTTACCAGTAACTAACAGGTACTCAGAAATGATGATGTCTACTTCTATGGTCAAGCAAAGGGCTGCTGATCACTATGTGGACAGCTCAGCACTTCCTCTTTTAATCCGCACATAACAGGCAGTGATGACGTTAAAGGCAAAAGGGCTATCACAACAGAGGTCAGTGTCCAATGCTTTGAAATATGAGCTCAAATACAGCAGATCAAAAGTTAGAGGAAGAAGGAAGAAAATAAGGAGAAGGAAGAAGGGAGAAAGAAGAAAAAGGAAGGAAGAAAGGAGATAACAAAGAAACAAGCCAGGTTATTTTCCCTTTCCCACCTGGGAAATGAGCTTTCTCCAGCCATTTTTTTCTTTCAAAATCCTATTTTTTTAGTCTCCTCGCCAAATCAGCAAGTGAATAATATATCCTAGAGTGTGCTCTTTCCCAGCCATCCAACTGCAACCAAACAGGAGGCAAGGAAAGAGAAAGTAGTTGCAAGCTTAGAGCAGGAAAGCAGATCAAATTTACTAATTTATTCATCCTTTCACCAAATTTTTACTTTGTGCTTACTATGAACCAAACACTGGGAGATTGCAAAGGAAAGAGCAATAAGGCAGAAGAAAGAATCCATGAAAATGCCCTGAGGTATACTTGAGCTTGACGCTGTTCAGGCCAACCAAGAGGGTTGAGAAGACTGAGGGAAGTGACAAAGTGTTACAAGTTGGGATCCCTAGGAAGCAGACTGAGAATGTGATGATTGTGCAGGAAGTATATTTAAGGAACATACTCAGGATCAACATGTATAAAAAGAAAGGGGACGGAGCAGAATTGAACCTTTCAGAGTTGCCAGACTCTATGCTATTTATCCACCAGTCGTCTGCAGATTGTCTCAAGAAGGGTCATGCCATTGGTAGAAACAGCTTTCTCAATCAGAGGGGAATTTTCATAGTGGACTGGAGGCTGCAGAAAACAATTATTTTAGTCCTGAAGAGGTGACACATCAGAGCATCCATTACACAGATGTTGAGAGAGAAGGACCTAAATACAACAGGAACCAGATTATTACAAAGCCATGGATAGGATTTGGGCTTATCATGAGTAGTCTTTGGAGGATTTGAGGAAACATATGTTTTAAACAAATTTTATTAAATTTATTGGGATGACATTGGTTAATAAAATTATGTAGCTTTCAAGTATACCATTATATAATACATCATCTGCATATTATATTGTACGTTCACCACATAAAGGATCATTCTAGATGTTGATATGACAATAGACTTTAGGAATGGGGACACAGGTTGAATGTTAAGAGTAATGACATCATTGGTACAGAACTTAAATGAAACAAAAACTCCAAAAGAGAAAGAAAACAAGTTTTCAATAAAGACAGCAAAGTTACCAAAATTCACCAGGTGTTTGTGAGCCCCTGCCAGCAGCATAACAATATGGAAAGTGAAGCAGAGCAGATTTAGACAGAGGACAGAATAACAAGGCTTGGCCATTCACATCTGGAAAAAACTGGAAATTCGTTCATGGAGATGAATAAAGAGGTTCAAACAAACTCCTTAGTATGGTTGGGGCAAGAAAATAAAGAGGATTAGAGTCTCTTTGAGGGTTCTCAGGAAAGCTGGTCATGGTGATTCAAGAAAGGTAAAATTCATTAGAGAGCTATTTAAAAATGAATGGGGCATCCTTCTAACTGAAGGCAGTGGTTCTCAGAGTTGGGGTGTATCGCACTATGTAGAGAGCTACAGTATAGTAGCCTGGGTGCATTAATGTAGGCTAGGTTCTGGGTCTTTGTATGGTCTAAGTTTCCTAGGTGATGTTGATACTTACAAAAGCTAGAGACCCACTGATTTGGGTCACTACTTTACAGTGTGCAAGTATTTCGATGGTCTCTCCATCCTGGGGGCGGGGGGGGGTGTGGTGGTCAGGATCAAAAGACATCATTCTCCTTTGGTTCCCATTCAAAATCGGTGTCCAATAGTGGCCAGATATTACATGTAATATTTTTGTCTTCTGTGACAAGGCAGATTCCTTACTTATTTGAAAGACTCTGTGCCTCCCAACTGGTGAACCTTCTTGGTGATAGGAGAAGGTGAGAGCAGACTTACTGACATTTTGCAGCTTAGTCTCTGTTGGTACAACCCAGAGACTCGGGGATTCTACTCAGAGAATTTGGCAGAATATTTACCAAACATCTTTTACATCTGCCTGAAGAAAAAAAAAATTAAAATGATTCACGGATGTCCTTCAGTAATGAAACTATCATTGTGACATGAAGTGAAAGTTTATCCTTATATTTTGACAGAAAAACAAAACCAAGAAATCATAATTTCTAAGCAGGGGAGCTTGGAGCAGGCGCTACAGGCTCTCCTCTAGTGTTAACAATTATAGAAACAGACTTCAGAGAACCTGACAAGAAACAACGATGACAGCCCATCAATCCTTTCTATTCCAGTGAAAAGTAACACACTTACCTTGTGATGTCACAGGTCTCACACTGTATAAACGGATTTTCCTGAGGAATTTCCACTTTCCAGTAATAGGAATGCAACCTTTTTTTAATCAACAAAAGATGGGGGAGACACAAAAAAATTATGACAGATATAATTTTATTTTCAAAAACTTGAAGGGAAAGATGTGACCTAATGTCCACACTCCCTCAGTCAAGCTATCATTGACAAGTAAATCTTGGAGAGAGATAAGCTTTTACATTAAACTTCAGGACTATGTCAACCAATTACCCATCCAATTAAAAGAAAAAGGCATTATCTAGAATACTAAGGGCTGAATTAAAGCACTACTGCTTCTGAGACTATTTTGATAAGCAAGTAAAGAAACTATCCAACAGAGAACAAAATCAAAATGATCATAAACAGAGAGCAAGAGTTTTTGCTAATAAATATTAGTAAATATTCTATACTAGTTTTTAATCAAAATCATCAATAAAAAGTTGATGATTACATCCTATGCTAAATTAATAAAGAATAAGAAAGGAGGAGTTATAGAAATAAGCTAAAAAGCAAAACTTCCCATATTCCATAAAGAGTTTTAAATGACTGTATTTCACTACACCTGGCTTATTGCATATGAATACTCATTTTTGTCTTCAAATAATCACTTTAATTGTTATAAACAAGAATATTTATGTTCCAATCTTTACTAAGAACAAAGGAAACATGATCACACAACAAAAAGAATAGAAAAAAGAAAAACATAAATTTGCATATGTCAAACCATACTTGAGCCCCTAGAATGAACTATATCCTGATTATGATGTATTAACTTTTTAATATATTGTTATGTTTGCTAGTATTTTGTTTAAGATTTTTACATTTTTATTCATCAGAGATAATGGTCTGTAGTTTTCTTTTTTCATGTTATCCTTGCTAGGTTTTGGTATCAGGGTAATGTTGCCCTCATAAAATGAGTTAAGAATTGCTGCTCTTCGTTATTTTGGAAGAGTTTGAGAAGTATAGATATTAAATCTTCCTTGATTGTTTGGTAGAATTCACTAGTAAAGTCATCTGGCCCTGGACTTTTACTTTCTGAGAGGTTTTTGATGACTGTTTCAATTTCCTTACTGTTGATTGGTCGATTTGGATTTTCCAGTTCTTCATGATTCAGTCCAGGAAGGTTATATCCTTCCAAGAACTTGTCCATTTCTTCTAAGTTAAGAAATTCGGCAGTGGATTGTCTTTTTTACTATTCTTCTATATTTCTTTGTATTTCTGCAATGTTTGTTGTAACTTCTCCTTAATTTCTGATTTTGTTTGTGTCATTTCTTTTCCTTATTGAGTAGCCAGAGGTCTGTGAATTTCATTAATCTTTTCAAAGAAAAGATCGCATTAGTTTTTGCTGCATTAATTTTTATTGTCTTTTTGTTCTCTATTTCATTTAATTCTGCTCTAATTTTATTTTCTTCATTCTAATTATTGGGCTTCATTCGTTCTTCTTTTCCTAGTTCTTTAAGGTGAAATGTTAGATTGTTTATTTAGGATTTTTCTTGTTTCTTAAGATAGGCTTATAATGATATAAACTTTCCTCTAGTGGCCATTTTTGCTGTATCCTAAAAGTTTTGATACATCATATTGTCATTCTTATTTGTCCTTATATCTCTTTTGATCTCCCCTTTTATTTCTTCTTTGACCCAATCATTTAGTAGCAAGTTGTTTAATCTCCAGTTACATGTGGTTTCTCTCACTTTCTTTTTGTAGTTGATTTCCAATTTCAAAGCATAGTGGTTGGAGAATATGCTTGGTAAATTTAAGATTTCAATCTTCTTCAGTTTGTTGAGGCTAGTTTTGTGTCCCAACATACGCTCTACCCTTGAGAATGTTCCATGTGCACTAGAAATGAAAGTATATTCTAGTGTTCTGGGATTAAAGGTTCTGTAAATGTCAATTACATCCATTTGATTTAATGTGTCATTTAAAGCCAGTATTTCTTTACTGATTTTTGTCGAGTGAATTACCTATAATGGTCAATGAGGTATTAGATCCCCTAATATAATTCTGTTTTGATTAAAACACTCAATAAAATGTGTGGAGAAGGAAAGTACTGCAACATAATAAAGGCCATATATGACAAATCCTTAGCTAATACCATACTCAATAGTAAAAAGCTGAAAGCTTTTCCTCTAAAATCAAGAACAATACAAGGATGCCCACTCTTACCACTGTTAGTCAACATAGTACTGGAAGTCCTAGCCAGAGTAATCAGACAAAAGAAATAAAAGACGTCAAATTTGGGAATGAAAAAATAAATCATCACTTTTTGCAGATGACATGATTCTCTCTATATAAAACCCTAAGGAACCACCAAACTATTAGATACAATATACAAATACAGTAAAGTTGCAAGATAGAAAACCAATGTACAAAAATTCATTGGGTTATTATATACTAACAATGAAATTTTGGAAAAAATAAATGAAAAAATTCCTTTCCAATTGCAACAAAAAGAATAAAATATCTAGTAATAAACTTAACGAAGGATGTGAAGGACCTATATACTGAAAACTACTAGACATTATTAAAAGAAATTAAAGAAGATACAAAGAAATGAAAAGATATTTTTGTTCATGGATTAGAAGAATCAACATAGTTCAAATGGCCATATTATCCAAAGCAATATATATTTAATTCAATCTCCATCAAAACCTCAATGGCATTTTTTTATGCTAGATGGGTGCTAGAGTAATTAGGGAGATCTCTTCATAAATAATATCAGTGTCTAACCATTGTGCTGTAAACCTGAAACTAACATAAAAATTTTTAAGTTAAAAAAACTCAATGGCATTTTTAAAAAAATAAAAATAAAAAATCATCAGATTTGTATGAAACTACAAAAGACCCCACATAGCTAAAGTAATTCTGAGAAAAAAGAGCAAAACTGGAGGCATTACACTCCTTGACTTCAAATTATGCTACAAAGTAATAATAATCAAAATATCATGGTATTAGCAGAAAAACAGATACACAAACCAATGGAATAAAATTTAGGGACCAGGAAGAAATGAATCCACATATATGGACAAATAATTTTTGACAAAGGAGCAAAAACATACAATGGAAAAAGGAAAGTTTCTTCAAGAAATGATGGGAAAATTGGAAAGCCATGTGGAAAAGAATGAAACTAGACTATTATTTGTCACCATACACAAAAAATAACTCAAAATCTTATATAACTAAATATAGGACCAGAAACAATAAAATACGTAGAAGAAAACGTAGATGCTAAACACATATACTTGGTCTTAGAGAGGATTTTATAAATTTGACCTCAGAGGCAAGGGAAGTAAAAGCAAAAATAAATCAATGGTACTACATCAAACTAAAAAAAGCTTCTACATAGCAAAATAAGCCATCAGCAAAACAAAGAGGTGATCAACTCAATGAGAGAAGATATTTTCAAATACACCTATGATAAGGTGCTAATATTTAAAATATATAAAGAATTTATACAACTCAAAAAAATTCAAATAAAAAAATGGGTAGAGGTCCTAAATAGAAACTTCTCCCAAGAAGACATACAAATAGCCAATAGATATATGAAAAGATGCTCATCTTTACTAGCTATTAGAGAAATAAAATCAAAACACGAGATACTACCTCACACCTGTCAGAATGGCTATTATCAACTAGACAAGTGTTAGGTTGTGGAGAAAAAAAAACCCTCAAACATTCTGGTGAGGATGTAAACTGGTGCAGCCACTACCGAAAACAGTATGGAGATTCCTCAAAAATTAAGAATAGAATTATCATATGACTCAGCAATCCCTCTTCTGGGTATCTACCTGAGAAATTTGAAAACATTTATTGGTAAATATATATGTACCTCTATGTTCATTGCAGCATCATACAAGGTGGCCAAGATGTAGAGAAAAAAAAAAAGTGTCCTTCGACAGATAATTAGATAAAGAAGATGTGGTACATACGTACAATGGACTACTATTACTCGGACAAGAAAAAATGAAATACTACCATTTGAAACGACATGGATGATCTTGAGACTATCATGCTAAATGAGATAAGTTGGAAAAAGGTGAAGAATCATATGATTTTGTTCATATAAAACTGAAAGCAACAAACTAGTCAAACTAAAACTCATAGATACAGTCAACAGTATAGTGGAACTGAGAGCTAGGGAGGAGATAGAAAAGGGTAAAGGGGGTCAAATATATGATGACAAAAGGTTTGACTTTGAGTGGTGAACGCATACAGATGATATACAACAGAACTGTATGCTTAAAACCTATATAATTTGATTAACTAATGTCACCCTAATAATTTAATTAAAAAAGAAAAAGAAAAATGGTAAGAAGATAAGTGCTGCCTTACGAGGTAGTTAATTTATACCATGTAAAGAAAAGGAATTGCATAGGTAAAGGAAGGGTATGTTCCAAAGAAGAAAGCATATGAACAGATAAGAACCCCAAAGAAAGAAGCCAGGTCAGCAGCAGAAAGTACAGGAGCATACCTTGAATTACTTAAAATATAAGGCTACAGCTGCAATACCCCTGTTGAGGCACCTGCACCTACAAGCAATATATCTACCACTCCAAGGATTCAGAGTATGCCCAAAGGAACTTTGCAATGAATACATGTAGAATGGTTTAAGCAAAACCTTTTAAAGGTATTATCACCACATATCTCTGAAGGTCACATGTTCATTAGTATAAGAATTGGGTTTCTAATCCAGCCAACTGTATAATAAAACCAAACTTTTAACTTTCATGATGTACTACATAATATAGACAGGAAAGGAATGCAAAACACAATAACTGTAAAGTTAGAAGATAATTAAAATAATTTTTAAAATAGCAAAACTTATGGTATCCTGAAATAGCCGCCATTTATAATATTAGAGCAAAAGATAGTTCTGTTATAATATAAAAACAAAATAATGGTGCTAAGCATTTCACTGGAAATCTTTAGAGGAAAAAAGGGAAAAATAAAACAGAATAATAACATAACAAAAGTAGACATAAACCAAGAGAAAAATAGTAAAATTAATATATTTAAAACCTGGTTCACTGGAAATACTATTAAAAGAAACAAACTCATACTAGAACTAATTGAAACAAAGAGAAAATGCATAAATTAAGAAAATTTAAGAGGAAGATGGAGATGTAGCTAACTATGTACAAGAGATTATTTTTGATAACCTGCACACTTGCAAAATTATGCCATTAAAAAAACTCAATGGAAGGGATAATTTCCCACAAGACCATAAAATACAAAAGTTGACACAATAAGTAGAAATCTGAACAGGTTAAAAATTTATAGATAAATTAAAATATTTTACAGGAATTACTCAAAGAAAGGCCTATTTTCCTCTATTTTGAGCACTGACTTTTTGTTCTATAGGTAGTACTCCTCTGAGTGGCAGGTCAACATGGCAGACATTTTCTGTGGATACACCACCGAAAGGTTATGGGGGAAATGAGATAACAGATTTCTCCAGTTCATAAATACACTATTAACAAGCTAGGTACACAATACAAATTAAAGAGAGACCAACAAATGACACTTGAAAGCTTGGGCACTTGAAGGTGTCAACTAGCTTATAATTAAAGACTGGACTCATTTAGAAAATTCCTGCAAGGGTTTCTCATTGGCTCAAAGCTGTAGTTGGCCCCAAAGCAGATGATGAAGCTGGGATCAGAGCAGGCAAGTCACAAAAACACCGATTCTCTTCCAACCTCTTAGAAAGAGGTCATGGTAGCTAATGTGGCTCAGTGTTCTCAAAAAGCAAGTTGGGGGATCAAAATAGGATATAATCTGCTATACTTCTCAGCTCTGGAACCCTAAAGATTCTTTGGGATTTTGTTAAATGTAGAAATCTAACTACCCAAAAAGTGGCACCAAGAACTGGTGAGATGGCTCTGCCTGGGCTTTCCAGCACAGAGGTTTGAGAGTTGCCAGGCTGGGGGAGTAGATACTGGTGAAACTGCAGCCTCTGCTCCACACCACAGTCTGCACAGAAGAAAGCCAGTGGAACAGCAGGAAGAGACATGAGTAGCAGACAATGATATTTCTCAATTGTAAAAAAATTTAGAAAAGTAAAGACTAAGGCCCAAACCAGATTCTCAGTTGAGGCTATGAATTATAGGCCATGGGTTTTTTTTTTTTAAGGAATTTTAGAAAACTCATATACTCCTTGGAAAAGCAGGGGCAACAGGCCTTAGTCTGAGCTGTCATAAATATTGCCCAGAACCACTATAGTTCCCATTCCAAAATTGCTGCTGAATGAACCCACAACCATGTCACCTCTGACTCCCCTCCCACCACAGAGTGGCTGCCTAATATCCTGTTTCCCCAGATATCTCATACAGACTGGTAGAACTTAAGTCACATGTCTGTACCCTGGCAGTAAGGGAGGCTTGGAAATGTAGGGGTTGGATGGTGGTGATGGTTTTAATTTTTTTTTTGTCAGAGAGGCAGGATTTACAAAGTAGGTAATTGTCAAACTCTGAAGGGAACACAAAAGATTTAGAACATCTGTGAACAACCAATATCGATCTCTGTGGCTATGAGTAAGTCACCTCTGTCTCCTCTCCCATGAAAAGGAGAATGTACTAAAACCTTCTTTTAAGTGATATGAGAATTAAATTTTAAAAAAGTATATATGTCACGGGGACTGACACATCACTCTCCATAAGTGTCAGTTCGCAAAAGACACCTGCTCTAAACGTATATTTAAAACTATTACTGGCTCTTCCTGAGTGTGTTCCTATCACAAACACACTGAATTCAAAACTGTCATTTCATATTCCAATCCAGTGTAGGGGAAAACATTACCCAGAATATACACAAAAAGTCTGGCTATTAAGTCAAAATATCCAATCAGTGACCAAGGAAACCAACCAAGTGGAGTTAGAAGCCACATCTTTCTCTTTTAAAGAGCAAGAACACAGTATAGAGGAAGATCTCTCACTGTTAACTTATGTCTGGACAAGCCACTGAACAATGATAAAGACAATAATGATAAAGTCCAAAAGTAATCACCAGACGCTGAGCATGTCAGCATGCAAAGCATTGTGAAGTGTCTTTTTCTTTTTGCCATTATTACTTTTACTTAGCACACCAATCATATAAGATGGGTATTATTGTTTTCCTCTTATATAGGTAAAAAGCTGAGCTGAGAACACTTAAGGGTTACCCCAGTTGAGTAGACATTTGAATCAACCTGTAGTCATCCTGACCTTGAGCTTTGCTCTTTCTCCTGTACCAAAAACCTTCTGGTCTTGGGCTCCTGGCCAACTCTATGGCTTTCGGTGGTTTGACTGTACCCACTTCACTTGCCCACATTTCACCAGTGGCTTGACGGGGCCTATGTGTCAGGTGATTTCTTCAGATCCCACTTCTTCAAAACTCTGCTGTTGCTGACTCTGTTCTGCTCTTCTGTTTTCTAAACTTAGTGTTTACATGCAACATAGTTGAACCAGTCCCTTTCTCACCATCATTTTCTGTGATCTTTTTCTGAGTTCTGTCAGAGCTCTGCTGACCACTTCTGGCCTGAGCCCTGGGAAGCCCACAGCTGGTAGCTGACAATAAAAAATGGGAGGAATAACCACAAAATTGGCCAAGTTCACATCTCATCTCTTGATTCCAGGGCATCCCTATGTAAACCAGTCGAAGACTCTGAGTGGAATCTGTCAGTGCATTTCAAAGTTCAATCACTCCCCACCAGGCAAATGTTACACACTTATTCTCTGTGATTTCCAGTTTATTAGGGCTGCTGTGATAGCTGTCTGTGCTTCAGATCATTAGCTACTTGCTCCTTAAATGGAATCCGTTAGCTAAATATACCAAGACCCTTCAGTAGTCTGCACTAATTGTGTTGAGTTGCTTTGTTAAGGTAAATAACAGAAGAAACTATCAGTGTACACATATAAAAACCATAATTTTCCTGTTTGCCCCAGACAGAAAGCACTTTGGGCATTATATAATAGGCTTATTCAGCTGTCAAATAAAGCCCACAGCTGGGCAACATTCAGTCATATTCTTCCCTCCTGCTGAAAGATGAGGAGCTGGGCTTCCTCAGTGCATCAATTTCAAGTTGGGAACCCAGCCACATGTTTCTCTTGGGATGAGGCTATGTAATAGGAGATGGGTCTGAGTACCACAGCTCTACCATAGATTGAACAACCCAGACCCATAGAGGAGAAAGAGACATATGGCCTAGTCCCTCATCTATTCTGTGAAGGGAGGGCTGCCTGAGCTCCCTACAAAGATATCCAGCAGTCACTACCAAACAATTGGTTTTCTAACCTTTTCAGTGAAATCATGGAGTATTATGGCATCATAAATGAAAAATGTAAAGAGACAAATTGCATGGATTGGGGTGCCTGCTCAGTCTACAACTCTCCTCCATTTTGTCACCAAGTAGATCCACAGGACAACCAATTCAAAAACACTGCAATGTTCCAAAAGTTTTGATAAAAGGAGTAGATTTCAAGTTTTACCAAGTTTGCACAAAGGTGAAAAGTAAGTGATGCTAGCAGCTCACCAAATATTGTGTTTCCATTTTATTTACCTCACACAACACAAACACAGTGTCTTAGAAAGCAATGTAATTAGCTGGTTCACGTTTGGTCACAATGTAATCAGCTTAATCTTGCGTTACTGAATTACACTGACCCATTTAGATCAGTTATATTTTTTTTTATCTTTCTCTGAAGAACAACAGAATTCTGTAGAAATAAGAACAACCCCTGTGACTTCTTTAAAGTCTCCTATTCATTCAACTTACAAAAATGTCTCTTGCCTTCTGGAAACTCTACCTTCTTGTGGATTCAGGATATACCACCCCAAAGTGGCCCACAGATGCTAAACAACTCCTTCGGTCCAAAGCTGTGAGGGTCAGAGGGGAATACTGAGGCACTGTCAGGCTTGAAGAACGATTTTCCATGTGTAGAAAATAGGTGAGAAAGACACAGCCCACATCACACTGGGAAGTCAACATTGTACCTAAACAGGGATTGCTGGACCTTCTTTCTAAACTTTTCATCCTTATTATGTGACACCAATACATTATTGTTTTTACCAAGTGCGATAATGGTATGTTGTTATATAAGGAAAGGTTTGTGTTTTTATAGATATATACCAAAAAAATTGGAGTGAAGTAATGTCGTGTCTGGAATATACTTTAAAATATTTCAGCGAAAGAGAGAGAGAGAGAACTTGAGAACCACAGAGGGTGAGTGCAAATGTAGTCAAATCTTGATAATTGTTGAATCTTGGTGATGAAATGTAGAGGTTCATTTTTAAATTTTTTTTAATTTGTTTTTTTTAATTTAAAATTTATAAATCTTATTTCGACTACTATATATTTCTATATAGCTATATCTACATGTTTACATCTATATTACTATGTCTATATTTATATCTATATCTACACATATTTACAATCCTTGGAGAGATTAATCTCTTCCTTAGAAGTAAAATAATCTGGAGTGCACGTGGCCAAAATACCCCAGTGAAATGCTTGTGAAAATCTGAACATGCTGAAAACTCAGGTATTTTTGAAGGTGAACTTCATCTCAGGCAATTGATGTGTGGTGAAGAAATCAATGTATTAAAATTATGCTTCCATAAAGCAGTTCTGTACAATACCAGGCTTGTGACAAGCTCTAAGCAAGAAATGATTCCGCTGTCATGTACACTTAGGAAACAGCTGCACATGGGCTTCTGCTCAACAAGTCACCATGTACATTAGCACCTTAAAGGCTCTACTAACTCCTACAGAGACAAAAGAAAAAACACACTATTTATTTAAGAGAGGAGAGAGAGAAGGAGAGGTCCAGGCATGGGCAGAGAATCCATCCATTCATCCTTCAGGACCTTCTACATAAACCATAGACTTTCCTGATGTCTACAATAGATCCTCACATTATGCATGCTCACAGCACCCTGTACTTCTCTGACTCTAACATGTGTGATGTTTTACTGTGACTTGGTCAGTAATTCATCATTCCTGTCATATTGTGAACTGCCCATGGTTAAAGTCTATATCTATATAAAGTGTTCATCACTGATAACTACTACTGATATCCTTTTCACTTAACATAATTCTTACCAAATAATGAATGCTCATAAATATTTGCTACATAAATAGATGTGTTATCTCATTTAATCCTTAGGACAGCCACAGGAGCTATCACTCTTGCAGTTTTATAGATGAGGGCCAGAGATATATGGAGCTAAAGTCATTTTTTTAACTTGTTACAAGTAGGAAGTAGTACATCTGGCATTCAAAATCAGTTTTTTGTTTTATAGTTCCTGCATACCTTCACTAATGAAGATTGCAAAGCAAAATTGCAATAGTTCTAAATAATTGAGTTAAAAGGGGAGAAATACTAACTTTACAGTGGTGAAACCTATAGACACTATGTTAACTAAAGTTAACATTGCCTATAACAATATCTGATTACATGATATTCTCTGATGTGATATGATGAGAGGTTTATATCACTTCTGTAGTATTCTTCCCCAAATCCACACTTCACACTCATCATTAGAAAACATTAGACAAACCTAAATTGATGGATGTTCTACTCTCAATACCTGACAAATACTTTTCAAAAGTGTCAAGGTCATAAAGCGAGAATGAGAAAATGTCACAGATTTGAATAGACTAAGAAGAAATGACAACTAAATGCAATATGGTATCCAGGATTTGGTTATAGAACAGAAAAGGAATATTAGTGAGAAATAGGGGAAATCTGAGAAAGTTTGAAGTTAACCATGTTGTATCAGTGTTTATTTCTTAGTTTTAATGATTTAGTTTATGTACAATTTTAATATGAGGGAAGGGTATTGTTTTAGTTGCTTATTGCTGATAAAAATTGCCACAAACTTAAACAATATAAACTGATTATCTGACAGTTGGAGACTGGAAATCTGAGCTAAAATCAAGATTTAGACAGGGCTACATTCCTTCTGAAAGTTCTAGGGGAGATCTGTTTCTTTGCCCTTTTTTAAAAAATTGTGGTCAAATATACCTAACATAAAATTTACCATTTTAACCATTTTTAGATGTACAGTTCAATGACATTAGTATGTTCTCATCATCATGTAACCATTGCTAACATTCTTTCCAGAATTTTTTAATCTTCCTAAACTTAAACTCTGTACCAATTGCACAGTATATTAACTTGCCTTTTCCGGCTTCTGGAGACTGTTCATGTTCCTTGTTTCATGTCCCACTCCTATCTTCAAAGACAGCAGTGTAACATCTTCAAATCTCTCTTTTGCTCTCCAACCTCCCTCTTTTCCTAATGAGGACCTTTGTACTTACATTGGGCCCACTTGGGATACTCCAACGATAATCTCCCATCTCAATATCTTTTATTAGTGACAGCTTCAAAGTCCCCTTTTCCAATAGGGTAACGACTTATAGGTTCAAGGAATTAGAACATGGACATATTGGGAGAGGAGAATTATTCTTCTTCCATAGTTATATAGGAATCCTCAGTATTATCTTTGACTTTTTCTATAAGTCTAAAGTTATTTCCAAATAATTTCTTAAAATACAGCAGTAATTGTATGATAACCTATGATATATGTAGATTGCACAAAATCACAGATTTGTCAATTCTCAAGGTTGAATAGGAACTTAAAGATATTACTGATATTGATAAAATTTTGGAGAAATTAAAAATCATAATCTGTGGAGTAACAGGTAGGATTATCTAAAAATTATCTCTAGATGTCTTTCTAGATAATGTATGACATTTAGCTAGCTGAGACCAACACAGTGGTAGGTAGACCAGGGTGCTATCAAAGTCATTGATTTAAAACCTGGATCTTACATAGCTGGAAAGAGAATTCTCTCCCACTTTCCCCCGACAAAAATAAAGACTCTGAAAGCAGAGGCCTCTAATCTCAGGACATAACCAAGGAAGTACTCTCTGAAAGTATTGATGTGCAGGGGACCACCTCTGAAAATGAGTGTGATGAGTTTGGAAAGAGGAGTTGGGCAGAGTTAATCCAACTCCAGAGCTTTCCAATAGACACTGAGAAAAGGGGGCAAAGAAAGAAAAAAAAAACAGCAGAACAACTACATTGGAGAAAAGTTCACTTCCCAAGCAAAGACCCTCTTACTATTCTGTTAGTTGAGGGGCTTTTCCTGCCTGTCAGCCTGTTCTCTTCCCACAAACCTAACAAAGTAGCAGCCTATGCAATGTCTCTCACTTGTACCAAAGCCAAAACTGACCTTTCCATGCAAAGAAGATGACTGTTGGAATAACAGACCTATCTCTACTCATAAATAAACAATTTAGGTATATGGTAATATGATTTATGGATGTAAAGAAGATAAGGAGAATATTAATTTAGAGGAAGTGATGAAGACTTGAGGAAGTGGATAGAGAAAATCCAGAATTCTATTTTATACATGTTAATGTGGGTATAAGAAAACCTTAAAAATCAACTCTGGAAAAAAATGCAACTGTTTAAACTCTTCTATCAAAATCAAAATTTGTCAGATTGAGTTGAACACAAAATAAAAATATATGCTGTTTTTATAAGACACGAACAAATCCAAATGACACTGAAAAATTAATAAAGATTATTCAAGGTTGTAGTGGCTGCATACAAATGAAAATAACCCAGAAGTAGCTATTTCAGTACCAAAGTAGAATTCAAGGCAAAATACATTAAGTAGAGAAAAGGTTACTTTATACAGATAGAAAGTATAGCGTATGATGAAGACTCTAACAATCATGAACCTTTGGAAATGAATGAATTATACAGCTTCAAAGTGTAGGGCAAAAACCATTAGGAATGCAGGAGAAAACTGGAAGAAACTATTACAGTAGAAGGCTTTTAGTGTCACCAAATGTCAAAGACAGATTAAGTAGGCCAGAAAAAGTAAAGGAAGTAAATAAACAAACAAATAAGGACATGGAGGTTTTAAACTATGTAATGAATATATGTGGAGAATTTTTATGGCCTGCACTTTGAATAGTAATCGTAATCCAGTTTCTTTTCTTTTCTCCTGTTCACTCCCTCCACCCTCTTCCTTCTACTTTCAGTTCTCAATTAATTCTTTTTTTTAATAAAGAAGAAATTGGAGTATACACACACACATATCTATATATTTAAATTCTTTGAAAATATGTGTGTGTGTGTGTGTGTGTTCAAGTCACTTCAAATCCCTTTAGAATGATGAGGAACAGAAATAAACAGTTAAATAAGTAAGGAAAGAAATGTTCTAAGCCTGTGGAGTAAATCCTTATAGCTAGACCTTAAGGGCACTTTTACCCTTGCCGGAAGCAGAGCCTAAGCCTTCTGAGTGATGGTTTTAGAACCTCTCTGTGACCCTGGGCATTTTGTTAATATTTTACACTTGTTTCACTTTGTTCACTCCTATTTGTAAATTTATATATATATATATATATATATATATAGGGATTCTAGACAGTTCCCCCAATCTAACATCTTCTCAGATGAGACCTGGGAAGATTTGTTTTTGGCATTTTGAAATTAGACAACTGTGAAGTTTGAGAAAACAGTCCTTAAGATCATCCTCTCTTCTGATACCAGTTACAAGTTTGAGAGCTCCCAAACCACCTTTAGGTTTGATAATTTTCTAGAGGGACTTAGAGAACTCACTGATAGCTGTTGTAATTATTATTTTTTAAAGGAAAAGCTACAGATTAAAATCAGCTATGGAATGAAGCATATAGGAACGAGTAGGAGCAGAAACAAATGCAAAATCCAGTTGTCTTCTCCCCATGGAACCAGGCCACTGTTGCTCTTCTGGTAATTATGTGTGACAATGGTCACAGAGTACTGCAAACCAGGTAAACATACCCAACCTTAGTATTCAGAGTTCTTACTGGGGTTCCATTGATTGATTGATTGTGCACATGATTGATTGATTGTGCACATGGTTGATTTTAGTCTCCAGTCTTCATAGAGGTTGACTGATACTGCATGACCCAAACTCCCACCCTATATCACCCTGTTGGTCTTTCTAGGTTGGAGGTCCTTACCCTCAGTTATATTATTAGACTATCTGACATGCCTTGAGGCCTCTAGGTAAACAAAGACGATCATGTCAGGCACGGCAACAGCCTCAGCACCTCCTCTTAGAGTTTTCCTCAATGAATGTGAACCTCACACTGGTGCTCAGGGACGTCTCAGCCCACTGTGGTACATCTGTTAGTATTTGCAGAGAACACAATTTGCCACTGCCTGTAAGCATAGACGGACACTGAGAGCCACTCTCACTACACCTAAAAAGAATTTTTACCTTATGACTTTGCCACTATGAATTCACTTTTAAAATACAAAAATGTTAAATATTTACAATTACTTATAATTTTAAAAATTTTAGGAGAGGTCTCACTGTTCCACCTCCCCCATGATAACGTTGCATTTCTAGGTTCATTGTAAAACAAGTTATTTTCTTCTCTAAGCTTCAACCACGGCCACACAAATCCTAGTGGGCACTGCTGAATCTATTAAATAAAATACCAGCGTGGTATGTACGAAGCCCAGTACCCCACTCAGGAATCAGGCCCCAGTAAGTCAATAAAGCTCATCTTGGCAAGGCCCCTTAATTTTCAAAGCAAGAGGAACCAGGGATAAAACCACAAATTTAATCCATCTTATTCTCCCATTGAGAATATCCTTCACTTCCTTGACACCCACATTTACTTGTTGTGTGGACTTGGGCATGTCATTTAACCTCTTCAGGTCTCAGTCTCTTCATCTATAAAATGGGTGTAATCCCAATCCCACTGAATTACTGAGATAATTAAATTGGAGGATGTATGTAAAAACACCCATCATGTTATTTTATACATAGTGAATAATAAATATTAGCCTTATTCTTGTTACTATCGTTGTGCTGGTGGTTAAACTCAGATGAGGTTCCTAGACATTCGTTAATGCATTCTCAGCTACTGAGTATTTGCAACAATTTTGGTAAATACAATTGAGTAGAAAAGTGAGAAGCCTTAAGTAGTATGTCTAAAGGAATAAGAAAAAATATATAAAATAATAAATATATATATACCTATAGTTATAATATAATTAAATATTTGCTAACATATAATTCATATAGATATAAATATAAATATTACTTATTTATCCTTTTTGGCAGGATCTCCTTAGGGCTCCAAAAATTAAAGTCCTCAAAGTTGCTACTTCAGCTTCTTTTTAATAAGCTTTATATCAATGTGATTATCTTAGTATGGAACGGGGAGTGATTTTTGTGTTTTTTAAACTGGTATCATATGTCAAGCCAAGAATTAATGTAAATAATTTCTTGTCACCCTTTGTCTGATCTTAAGGAGCTTGCTTTACCTCTGTAAGTGACAGATCAGGAGAAATATCTTGCTTCACCATCATTCTCTGCCAGACAAAGAAGCTCTGCAAACTGATGACTCACACATACATTTGGCTCTCAGGTGTATTTTAGCCTCAGAATGCTCTTGAAAATATTTCGCTTACCAGAATAAAAAATCATATTTCATATAATTAGTGAAGCTTGTTGTGGTGGTTATGGTGGTAGTTATTTAATGTAGTATACAAAATGTAGGAAAATAGATTCAGAAAACAATTTAGTTTTACATACATACATGCATGCACGTGCACACATACACATACCTGTTACGTCAAGAGTATTCAGTATTCTTATATACTTTGACCTAGTAATTACACTTCTAGCACTGCATACTCAAGAAATATTTGTAAATACAAAATAGTATTTATTTGCATATAGTGTTTTATACTCTTACTTATTTTTAATAATGAATATTGAAAAAAAACTAAATTTTCAACATTAGGGAAATTGCTAAGTAATTTATATAATTCCCATCTGTTGGAATATTATGTGATCATTAAAGTTGTTTATAAAGAGCTAGTAATAACACATAATATAAATAAAATGTAGGTAAAATAATAATAATTATGAAAAAGTAACTAGGCAGAGTGAAAAACTGGAAGAAAATTGGCTCAAATGTTATTATTGCTTGTCTTTGGATAATAAGACAATAAATCACATTTTTTTCTCTTCCTTTTTGGTTTATTTTCTAAATTTTATAAAATAAAGACATTTTAAAACACAATGATAGCCTTTTTTAAAAAAATAAATAAAGAGATGCAGGTGCTGGGCAGCAGGTCAAAGACTGGAAGGAGACAACATTAAGATGCCCAAAGCTAAGGAACCTGTGATTCAGAATGGTCCTAGTAAAGCAGAGACTGCGGCCCATAAGCCTAAAACACCAAAGAAGAGCCAGGAAAACAAGAATTTCTGTTTAGATGACCTCTCTCCTGTGAGCCAACCTGAAGTACTTTCTGTCACAGATCTGAGAGACAGTTAACAAAGTTTCTAAGCTTAGAATCATTCGCAAAATTGTAAACAAGATTTCTATATCGAAGAGAGTGTTTTACCATCCAACAGTTCAGAAGGCAGGTTTTTGGAGACAATACACAATGCTTTTTGGAACCATCTGAAAGAGCAGATATCAAGTACTCCCCTTAACTTCACTTGTGCTCGTGAATTTCTAAAAGAAGTTTCTCTGGTAATGTTTATTTGGGTCATCTGAATTTGTGGATAAACTGAAATGCATAATCAAGGCCCTGATGGAGGAATTTAACTCTGGGCCTGAATATGAGTGAACAAGTGTCTCAGGAAATCCACCAAGTCCTCAAAGACATGGACCTCAGTACTCTGAGCTGCTAAAGCACAACATCTTTTATAGGACAACTCCAGAACATCTGTAAGAAGAATTGTGTTTGTATCATCATTGATAAGCAGATTTGTTTTTGTTTCTCAAATGCTGTTTGGTTTGTGGCATGCAGGAATCTCTGTGAGACTTCCCTGGAGGCCTTATTTTCATCCAGGGGAAGTTGGCAGAACTGTGCTGGAAGTCTGTTAGTCTTATACATCACAATTAGCAGGTATTTATCCCCTACTATGCTGAAATCCTAAAAAATATCATCCTTTCAGCTCAGGCATGAGAAACAGAAGAGGAGTTTATCTGATAATTCTGGATCCCAGCTATGGCCACAGGGACCCAGGAGAGAGGTCTTAGTAAGTTCCTGGATAACAACACCTATGGCCAGCAGAGCAGCCAGTTCTCTTCCTCACTGCAGCCAGGAAACAGGACTACAGGGCTCAAGCATGTAAACACTAACTAGCCCAGTCTCCTGAGCTACAAGAAACTTCTGAGCTACAAGAAAAATAAATAAATGAAAGAAAGAAAGAAAGAAAGAAAGAAAGAAAGAAAGAAAGAAAGAAAGAAAGAAAGAAAGAAAGAAAGAAAAACAAAGAAAAAAAGGAAGAAAATGCAGAAGAAGACATTTATTCTTTCCTCTCTCCTCTTCCTGACCCTTGAAAGGTCCTGACCCAGGGACTTATCCTGAAAAAACAATGTATGTACTGTTGGCTGAGTTCCTGTCTCTAAAGTAGTGTCCTTTCACATCTGGCTCACTAAACTCTCAGTATCTGGACAGCTGGAGTAGGATTATTAAGTACTCAGAACCCAGAACAGGGTCTGAGTACTTAATAAACATTGAAATAACCAGAGTGAGACCAAACCATTCTGGCCTGACTTCAATTTTTTTCCACGAGAACTTTTAGTTTCAGTCTTCATTGCATATCTCCGATGCAAGACAAGATCAAAATTTCTTGTCACCTGCTAGGTGTCAATCTTATTCACACAGAAACTCAAATGTTTAGTCTCTCAAATATCCCAGGACCCCCAAGACTGCAAACCTGTTCAGTCTATTGGTGCTTATTGCCAAAAATACAAACTATGAATTAAAGAGACTGAAGACAAACTCAGGAGTTCAAGAATGGAGCAAATCAGTATCTTTTGAGTGAACCGTACTGTTGTCCCTCAAGATAACCTTAAGTTTCTTGCTTGAAAATCTGATATTTATCCCACATTAACCTTCAATCTCTAAGTCAAAAGCATCCCTTGGACCGCTCACATTTTTGCAAATTGGTGTTTATTTGTAGCAATTTGGTTTATCACTGGTTCAGAGACAATTTAGATCAGACTTTGGCAGGCTATAGTGATAGCAATTTGCCCCATTTTTCCTTATGGAAGACACCTGCTTTATCAGAAAAGTGTGTGAGTTGTGGATGACTGAGTAAGAACACAATTAAGCTGTCAAAGTTTTCACTGGACCCTGCTGGGCCTGGGCACATAAATTTCAGGGATTTCTATCCCTTACAATGGCCACAGATCCTGTCCAGTCAAAGAATCCTAGTGCTTCTCTTCCCACATTTGGTATCAGAAAATGTCACTAAAGACCAGACCTTTAGCAAAGAGATCAGGACTTGAGCTTCATTGATAGTCTCTGGGATGATTATTTCATCCCCTATCTTTCCAGAATCATACACCTCTAACCCAAGATGACTCTAGAATCAGCCCACAGCCAGAAGAGCTCCCAAAAGTCTCAACATTGCCAGCACAGATTGAAATAGGTTTCATGGGCCCCAGCCTTTCTCCAACTTGTGCATTTACCTAGGACAGAGGTTTATATCTATTGATGGCCAAGATAATAAAAAGAAACATATCATATATCTCCTCACTAGAGGATGACTCTCTCTAGAAGTTGAGTCACATGTGAGATTTCCCGAACCAATACATTATGTTTTTCTATTCACTGTGCCAGGCTTTCTCATCAAGAGCCATTCCAATCATGATCACAGAGAGCTTCAAGGGGAAAATAAAGAAGGGATAATTTTTGTCCTTGGATTTGTCCTCCTTCACCAACTTCCAAACTACTGAAAGACTGCAGCTGCTCAGCCCCTGGACTATAAATTCTCTTTCATATGTAATGTAGTTTTGTGGAAAGGACACAAGCTTTGGTCCTGCACCCAGATGGCCACAGATTTGGCTCTGACCCTTAGAAACTGCAAGATCATGGGCAAGTTACTTAATCTCTGTATCAGGTACCACCTTATAACTTGTAAGATGAGTTAAATAAAAATATATGCCCAAATAATCTTGTAATGTCTTAATAGATATTAGTTTCTTCCCTCATCACATACCTAGAAAACAAGGTCATTCAGATTGCAACTCAGGTGTCACCTCCTCAAAAGATCCTTCCCTTATCACCCATTCTAAAACACCCCCACTTTAAGTCACTCATGAGCACATCACCTTTTAGATTTTATTTCATTTACTCATTCATCTACATGATTACTTGTCCATTTTCTGCCTTGCTAATTCCTACAAGTTCTATAAGGGCAGGAAGCTTGTCTGTTCTTGATGACCACTATATGTAGTGCTTACAGAAGTTTCTGGGACACCAAAAAAATCATAAACATTTGTTGAATAAATAAATTATAAGCATGGGCTCTAGCTGAAAGGATCTCACAGTGTGGAGACGGGGACGCTGACAGTGAGACTGGGGCTTCAGTAAAGTTTCATAAGCAAACTATGGCCTTCTGGGCTTGTGATGGTTAAATTCATGTGTCACCTTAAAGGGCGGCTTTATCTGGGCTAGAGGATGCCCAGATAGCTGACAAAATATTATTTTTGGGTGGATCTTAATTCGTAGATTAAGTAAAAAAGATCATCCTCACCAACATGGATAGGCATTATCCAATCCATTGAGGGCCTGAATACCACAAAAAGGTAAATAAAGAGTATATTTGCTGTCTTAAGCTTAAGCTGGGACATCCATTTTCTCCTACTTGCTCCTGGATCTCAAGCCTTTAGATTTTGAATAAATAACACCAGAGACTTCCGTGGTTCTCTAGCTTGCAAATGGAGAATCCTGGGACTTCCTGGCCTCCATAATTGCATGAGAAAATTTCAATTACACACACACACACACACACACACACACAAACATATATATGTTTTTGTATATATATAGGCATACCTCAGAGATTTTGCAGATTCAGTTTTAAACCACTGCAATAAAAGTAATATAGCAATAAAGTGAGTCACATAAATTTTTTGGTTTACAAATATATAAAAGTTATATTTAAACTATACTATAGTCTATTAAATGTGCATTATATGTTTTAAAAAGTACAATTTTTAAGTTTTAATTTAAAAATTCTTTATTGCTAAAAAATGTTAACCATTGACTCGTTGGAAAAATGGTGCCAATAGACTGTTCAATGCAGGGTTGCCACAAACCTCCAATTTGGAAAAACATTATATCTACAAAGTACAATAAAGTGAAGTGCAATAAAATGAGGCATGCCTCTATATGTGTGCATATCCTATTAGTTCTATTTCTCTGGAGAACCCTAAACAGGAGGTCTCGGCAAGTGGCTCAGATCTCAGGGATAAGAGCTTTTTAGCACAGAATTCACTGTGGTATACCTCCATAATCTCTCAAAGTCTTTAATGAGCAGCTGAGCAAGGGGAGAATCTTTCATTAGATCAGATCATGCTGAGACCCTCTCATTTGGGACCCCTTAAAGCAGTAGTCCCCAACCTTTTTGGTACCAAGGACCGGTGCTCCTATGAGAATATAATGCCTGGTGAACTGAGGTGGAGCTGAGGCCATGATGCTAACGCCGAGGAGTGGCTTCAAATACAGATGAAGTTTCACTTGTTCACCCACTGCTCACCTCCTACTGTGCGGCCCAGTTCCTAAGAGGCCACAGACCAATATTGGTCCACAGCCTGGGGGTTGGCAACCTCTGCTGTACTGGATAATCCCAGAAGTGAACAGAAGAGCAGGAGAAAAAACTTCTTGGAAATGGTTGGAAGGAGAAAGAGACAATGACTTGTTTTTCCAGCCACAAAGACCAAAAGCACGTTTGAGCATGCATCGCAATACACATTCTATTCAGGGAGCCATATCTGTGCTCAGTTATTAACTTCTGCTTAACATTTCTTTGTTGAAAACGAAAGAAAAGAAGGGAAATCTGTCTCTGGTAAGAGTAGAGTTTTTTGTTCTTTGAGGAAAACTGAAATAAATAAAGAGACATTTAAAAACTCTTGTTAATATAAACATAAATAAATAAAATACCATTTTCTGAATTAGAATAATTCAAATAATTCTCCATACTAACTAAAGTTAGATAAAATGGCACACTCATACATGACTATTAGAATAAATTACTATAAAAATTGTGAAAAGGAATTGGAATGTTAGAAATACTTATATCAGTTATACCATTCATGGCTGTGCAACTTATTTTGCACAACCCCGAGCCACGATTCACCTTGCAAGAACTGCAGTATAGCTTTTAGACAATTGTCCATAGATGGCAGCTGAGGGTCTGGAGGAAAGAATGCCTCTTTCTCATTTGCACAAAGTTGCCTTATTGGCAAGGGCAATTTACATACGTGAACACAGTAGCTCCATTTCATGAAATCTACACAAAGTAAAAAATAATAATAATAATTCCAACGTGTAAAATGTTTTATTTACAAAGATGTTCATCACAGCATTATTCAAAAATTGCAAACATCCTAAATAGCTCATAGCAGGAAATGATTAAATCAATGTGGTATACACAATCGATATTTATAAACTGCTTGTAATGATACTGTAAAAAGCTTCTTCTGTGTTATCATTATAATTTTATAAGTAATGTTACAAAATTGGGCATACAGCATGATTACTACTATGTAAAGCAAACAAAAAATTTAAAAAGCTATTATAATAAAAATTCAGAATGGTAATAAACCAAAATATTAGCAGCAGTTGTTATGGGGTGGGTAAGATTAGAAATGATTATTTATGCATCTTTTTTTACTATCTTTTTAAAATATTTTTATGAGCATGTATTCATTTCCCATTGAAATCTGTACCCATAAATTTTTAGATGCAGAGGAGTTAGAAATTAAAGGCAGAATTAAAACCTCTCAAAATTCTGTTTCGGAAACATGAAGACATTAAAATACCTGATATGGTATTTCAGCATTTATGGAGATAATTCAGTACCTGAGCCAATGAAACTATTTTTCACCACCTACTCCAGAAACCCTTTTTGAGTGTAGGAGGCAGGAACATAGGAAGCTCTAAAGAAGGAGAGGAAGATCCCTGCCATCAAAAGTTACGGAGTATTAATAGTGCGCACAAAAATGTCCCAGTACCAGTCCTCAGACCCCCAAACATTCTAGGGGGTAGTCCCTGAAGGTGGCAGAAAAGACTTCCTTCCAATTATTATGGGATGGCTTATGTTAGGAATACTCTCAAATATCTCCACTTCACATCTATCAGGGATAGTAATCTTGAATTTATCTTAAATTTCTTTGAAATCATTGATCTTATTTCCTCTGTTGCTACATTTACTACCCATGACATAAGTAAATTTTTAGTTATTTCGGGCCAGACAATCTATTTTGAGTTTCTTAGGGCTCTACTCCCAGAGAGAAGGATAACTTTGAGAAGGCTTAAAGTTTGGGAGAGTTTTCTTCCTGTTCAAACACTGACAACTACACACTTCAGACTCCACTCTACCCATTCCTTAATTAGCCATCACCAAGCCCAACAGAATATGTAAGCACGACCTACCTCAATCATGGGCACATGGAAATCTCACCTAAATTCAGGGTCCAGCATGCTATAGGCCAAACAGGCTTACTTTTCCCACAACTTCCATTATATTTCCTCAGTCAAGCCACTGCTCTGATTTTGTTCATACTTTTGCTTGGACAAGAGGCCTGCTCTGGATCCTACTCACTGGGTGATTCTTGGTTGTTGTAATAGTCCCCCATGTTTGCTGAGGCTCAACTTTAAACAATACAAAGCATCTAACTCTATAACACTCTCTACTGTCAGTCTTTAAGTCAGCATCAGGAGGTTGTTACTACCATGTGTTTCCCTCTAGATCACTGATACATTATTTTGGCAAATATATGTGAGCATGCACAAGATATCAGGCATATACTAAGCTCTGTGGATTCCATGGTAACTTCCTTCTGGAAAGTCAAAGCTCCTGACCTCATGAAAGTTACATATTAACTGAATAAGTAGAAAATTAACAAATGATCAAATAAATAATTTAGGATAAAAAGATTATAGGCTTGAATAAATACTATGAAGGAGATAATAAAAATAATGAAATAAAGTAGAAGAAATTACATCTGAACTGAAGAATTGGAATGAGCCAGTCATGGCAATTGCTGAGCTAATTTAGAACTTTTCTAGATGAATGGTTAAAGACAACATTAATATGCAACAAAATCCTATTGCCTGAGCAATGGTTTTCAAACTCTAGCAGGAATAATGTGAGATATTCTGATTCAGTATTTCCGGACCAAAAAAAAAAAAAAAAAAAAAGAGTGGGACTACAGCAAAGAAAACTATCAAAAAAAATTAAAAGGCAGCCTACAGAATGGGTAAAAATATTTGCAAATTATATCTGATGAAGAATTAATATCCAAATATAAAGAATTCATATAACTAAATACCAAAACAAAAATATGAGTAAAAATATGCAGAGGATCTGGATAAACATTTCACCAAAGAAGACATGTAGATGGCCAACAGGTGCATGAAAAGATACTCAACATCACCAACCATCAGGGCAACGCAAATCAACGACCACAATGAGCTATCACCTCACACCTGTCAGAATGGCTATCATAAAAAGGACAAAAAATAAAAAATGTTGGCAACGATGGGAGAAAAGGGAACCCTTGTTAGCTGCTGGTAGGAATGTAAGGTGGTGCTGCCACTATCAAAAATCAATACAGCGGTTGCTCAGAAAAACTAAAAATTGAACTACCATATGATTCAGCAATTCCATTTCTGGGTATTATATAAAGGAAATAAAAATAACATGTTGACTAGATATGTGCACCCCACTACAACATTCACTGCAGCATTGTTTACAATAACTATAACATGGAAATAACCTAAGTGTCTATCAATGGATCAATGGATATAGAAAATGTGATATACATATACACACATATGCATACATAAACCCACAATTATACATTATTCAACCATTAGAAAATGGAATCCTGTCATTAGCAACAATATGGAAGGAACTTGAGGGTATTATGCTGAGTGAAATAAGTCAGACTGAGAAAGACAAATACTATATAAATTCACTTATATGTGAAATCTAAAAAAAAAACAAACAAATAAAAAATATAGGTAAAGAGAATAAATTGGTAGTTGCAGAGGTGCTCAGTAGGGGGTAGGTGAGAAGGGTAAATGTAGGCAAAAGATGCAAACTTACAGTCATAAAATAAATAAGGCCTGGGGATGTAATGCATAGAATGGTGATTATAGTTAATAGTACTCTATTGTATATTTGAAAGTTGCTAAGAGAGTCTATTGTAAAAGTTCTCATCACAAGAAAAAAATGTCACTGTGTGGTGACAGATGTTAACTTATTGTGGTGATCATTTCACAATATTGAATCATTATGTTATATATACCTGAAACTAACATAATGTTATATGTCAATTATATCTCAGTTTAAAAATACATCTGAATAGGGCTCAGAAATCTGAATTTTTAATTATCAACTCCAAATAATTTTTTTTTCTGGCGTTACTGAAATATAATAAACAATTAGTTGCTCGTATTTACATTGTACAATTCAATGAGTTTGTTTTTCAATTACAGTTGGCATACAATAATATACCAGTTTCAGTTGTACAGCATAGTGATCAGAGATCCACATGACTCACGAAGCTATCACCCCACTAAATCTAGTACCCCTCTTTCTCCTTACATATTTATTACAACATTATTAACCATCTTCACCAAGCTACACTACATCTCCATGTCGATTCTGCAACTATCTATTTGTACTACTTACTCCCTATGCCACTTTTTGCTATCCGCCCAACCCCCCTCTACCTAGTAGCCCTCAAAATATTATCTGTATCTATGAGTTTATTTCTGCTTTTCTGTTGTTGTTTATTTTGTTTTTTAGATTTCACATGTATGTGAAATCATACAATATTTATCTATCTCTATTCGACCCATTTCATTCAGCACAATACCCTCTAGGCCTATCAAGGCAATATCTTTTTCCATTCCCTTCATTTTAGTCTGTGTGTGTCTTTTAATCTGCAGTGAATCTCTTGTAGGCAGCCTATGTAAGGATCTTGTTTTCTTTTCCATTCAGCTATCCTATCTTTTGGTTGGAGCACTTAATTCTTTTCCATCTGAGGTACTTGTTGATAGAATGTAGTTATTTCCATTCTTTATTCTTGTTTTTGATACATGTTATTTCTTCTTAAAGAAGTTCCTCCGACATTTCCTGTAATACTGGCTTGGTGGTGATGAATTCCTTTAGCTTCTTGTCAGGGAAGCTCTTTATCTGTCCTTCAACTCTAAATGATAGCTTTGCTGAATAAAGTAATCTTGGTTATAGATCCTGGGTTTTCATCATTTTGAATATTTTGTGCCAGGCCCTTCTGTCCTGCATAGTTTCTTCTGAGAAATCAGCTGCCAGTCTTATAGGAGGTCCCTTGTAGGTGATTGTTTTTCTCTTGCTGCTTTTAAGATTCTCTATTTAACTTTTGGCATTTGAATTATGATGTGTCTTGGTGTGGCTCTCTTTGGGTTTATTTTTTGGGGAATTCTCTGAGCTTCCTGGGGTTATATGTCTATTTCCTTCACTATATGAGGGAAGTTTACCATCATTATTTCTTCAAAAAGCTCTTCAATATCTTATTTTCCTTTCTGTATCCCTACAACATAGATATTTTTCCATTTAAAAATATTGCATAGGCTCCTTAAATTGTTATTATAGTCTTGGCTTCTTTTTTTTCCATTCTGTTGAGTATCCTTGGCTTTCCCATCCTCTGTATCAGTGGTTCAATCCTCTTTTTTATTCACTCTGTTTATTCCATTTAATATATTGTTCATCTCAGATATGTTCTTCATTTCTGACTGATTCCCTTTTATAATTTTAATTTCTATATTTATTTTTTGTCTTTTGTTAAAGTTTGAATTCAGCTACACTTCCCTAAGTTCAGTGAGCATCTTTATAACCAGTGTTTTGAACTCTGCATCTGTTAGATTGCTTGACTCCATTATTTATGGATCTCTGTTCTGTTCTCTTACATAGTTTCTGTTTCTTTGTCTTCCCATTTTTGCTGCCTTTCTGTTTGTTTTTACATACTCAGTAAAGCTCCTAAGTCTTCCAGCCTCATTAGTGTGGATTTGTGTAGTGATGTCCAGGGGCACAGTCCTGAGAGGCATTCAGCTGTAGGCCAAGTTTAGCCTCAGCCTGTGTCCCTCCAGGGCCACCTGTTAAGATTTAGCAAGTGATCCACAAATGATGTGCTTATAGTTACCTCAAGAGGCCACGCTAGACACTGCAATCAGCTGCCACCAGTGTGAGTCTTGGTGCTCCTCAGCAAGGGTCACCTGACTCACCAAGGATACACTTTGCTGTGGCTTGGATGGGGTCACAAGTTGGGGGAGGTGGAATTTCAGGAAATCCTCTGAGCAGAACAACCAATGTTATCCAGTTTGATGCCATCTCAGCTATGGCAGTGCTGAGTCTGCACATTGAGAGTGGGAGGGCTCAGAAGAGGAACAATGGATACCACCAGCACTCTGTCTTGGAGAAGGCCTCGCCTCTGGCTCTCATCAACAACTCAGTGTCCCCCTGTAAGCCAACCCAGAAAAGCCAACCCAGCACTGGTAGTGAGAGTGAGCAGGTCCGTCGCCTAGAAAGTCCGCTCACAGACACGGCTCCTTTAAAAGAAGTCTGAAGCTGCTGGCTGCCACTGCCACAACCTCTGTCCCACTCAACCTCTTGGGACCAAGCAGCCTTGTTTCTTCTCCCCCTTCTACCTTCTACCATTTCAGGTTTATTATTTCTCTCCCTAGTTGTAATGCTTCTGTTCCTCTAGATCCCAGATGACTTTCCTTGCTGTTTGCTCCATGCTTCTTTCATAACTTTGATTTGGTCACAAGAGAGATGACAGAGCCTCTGTCATCTATGCCATAGGTTGTTCTTACAGCATATGTTTAGAAATAGTGCTCTAGAACAAGAAAAAGTAATGTTAATATTCAATATTTGATAAATTATTACTATTAAAATGCTTTTGGAGGATGCAGAATAACGTAGAATAGCAGTTAAATGCATGAAATGTAGGGTCAGGCAGATCTAACTCAAATCAATGGCTTATTTACTGTGATCTCAGCCCCATTATTCTTACTTGTAAATAAAAGAAAACTTCTTTGTGGGATTATTATGAAGATATTTTAAAAAATATATTGTGAAGTTTATTTAAGAAACCTAGGGCTTGGCACATATTAAATACTCAAGAATTGGTGTTCATTGATGGTGGTGGTGGTGATGGTAATGAAGATGATCATTGATGATGGTGATAATCCAGAAGGAACATCTGGAAACCTACATTTCATTTCAAATAAATATTGTTCATTCTAAATGTATTGCATTTTCCCCAAATGAGGCACAGTCCACCAATTTCCATTCTAAAAGGCATATGAAACAAATAAAAGAAACAAGAGAAAATAGAAAATAGACTTGGACATTAAGGCTAAAGTCCAAATGACCCCAAATGCTACATAAGACAAATTAGTGAGAGCTGGGTAGAGTCAGCACGCTGGTCCTCTGTTGCTTTGTCTGCCAAGCATGAAATCCCTCTTCTTTGGGTATCGGAACCTTGAGTTTCCTTTTAAAATTTTGCTTTTCCGACACTCTTATTCTACATGGTTGGGTGAGCTGATCCTGCTCCCCAGATCAATGATGAGATATAGTGAAATGTTACTGCCTACTTCAGAAGGTGGATTGGAGGATGAAGTGGAAATTAATAAGGGCCTTTGCCTTATTATTTCTATTAATCAGAGTTACCATGCAGGGACAGTAACAAATAAGAAATCAGTTTGGTTCTCCTGTAGTAACTATCTCAGTGTTTGGTTGTACTTGTATTCAGGACCATTACTCCCTTCAACATCTTTCGGTGCCCACCTTAATACTGGCAAAGACACACTGCTGAAGAAAATGCCATAAAAAGAGATGAACCAATACTCCAGAATGTCTGTTCTGGTATTGACTAAGTTTGGGAGACAAGTTACCCTAAATCTTTCTCTTTATAGTTTAAGCTACAGCTTCTCTCCTTAATCCTGTGCACTTAGGTTCAAAAGAACAGAATGGCTATAGATTCAGATGTGGCTCCTGCTCAATGCTGTTGAAGGCATGAGGGCCACACATGAACATGAACATTTGTCACAGCTGGGCTGTGAGTTCTGAACACAAAATGCAGGCCTTGCAAAGACAGTGTAAACTGCTTCCCAGAAGAGACCAACTAGAGGTTCCTGCCCAGGCTGAGCCATTATTCACCAGCACATAGGGGCTTTCAGGAGGGGCCTTGAACTTTCTTTTAAACCAAGGTGGGAGATGACCTCAGAGCCTCTCACACCTGCTGCAGGATCCCTGCTCTGCCTGGTATTTACGAAACAACAGGCTGGTAATGACTTTTGTCTGGAGGGTATGGGAAATTGGTATACAATTCCAATTTAAGGCGCCATTCCAAGACTAGTGGCCAATGGACGAGTCATGGCCAAACACAGAAAATGGAGACAAAGAGGTCACTTTACCCTGCATTTGACTGTTGTGTGCATGGGGCAGCTCTACCCTCTTCTTGAGAGGTTGAGTGGTGAAAGTGTGGGCAAGGGATTGTTCTGTAGTAACAGCTCTTCTGACTGTGCCTTTTCAATCTTTCTTCTGCATATCACCAATCAAGACGATTTTGACTCTTTACTTTAGCTAATGGATATTATGAGAACATCAGGTGTGTGAATATACTTTTATAAATTCTGCAAATTTCTGTCATTTAAGCTATTGATATGTCTGCTTTGAGGGCCATTTGCTCCTCCAACAATTGAAAATAATGACATAAAATCTGAGGCATGGCTTCTCATGGTAGGAAGAGGGAAAGGTATATAAAGTAATCGGATCTGAAATATTTGTTAATTGCCCTTTTTTAATGCCAGATACTTTATACTAATTACGCATATAATCCTCACAAAGATTCCTGTGAAATAGGATTAATTATTTCTATTTTCAGAAGAGAAAATTGTGGCTGAAAGATCTAACATTGCTTGTTCAAAATCACAGAACTAATAAAAGAAATATTCAACCTTCAAACCGATAGCTCTCTGATTTCCCGATGCCTACATCAAGAGGTCTTTTACCCATATATGTATGCACACATATACACATACAGACACATATAGTTACTCATTTAGATGTACATGTGTATACTGAGGCAAATATATAACGAAAGTCTATATAGCTTTGTTTATACACACCTACATACACATTCTCTCTGCACTGACCAGTGAGAATATAGAATCCTCAAGCTCTTCATTAAAGTATTTATGTTAGCAAATGGTTACACTTAGTTTACCCAATACCAGAATATCAAGTGAAAAGTGGGCAAAACAGGCCTTACAAAGACACAAGGCCTTCTTCACCTGCACTTCTCTGGACTCTTAGCTGACTGAGATGACAAAGATGACAATTAGCACATGGACCCCAATGAGCTCTTGAACATATGCCTACTTGAAAACAGAGGATAGACCAATGGACAATCAGAGACTTTTTCAGGCCTCTGGGTTTTTTTATTTTCAAATGTCTTGCCCACAGTAGGACTATTCTTGACCTCCTGGGCATGGATGCTGAACTGGGGTAGGATGCTGGAATTGAAAACAAAAGCAGCATGTTGGCCCTTAGTCACCTTTTGCCCTGGCACAGAGTGGGAACTCAACCAGTGTTTGTTGACTGACTGACTAATTGACTAACCAACAAGGGAGACCAGAAGTTCCAACCACAAATCCACTTCTCTGAGTAAAGATGATTTATATACTTTAAGCTTGATACTCCTCAGAAGAAACATTTCAATTAATTTTTCTTAAAGATGTCACCTTCCTTAATGATGGAGAAGAAGCCTGGGCTCAGCAGCCTGGTTAGCTCTCCCACTGCCTAGATATAACAGGCATCCTTGACCTAGATCCACTCTGTAAATTCTACCAACACACACAGGCACCATGCCCCAGAAGCTGACTGCAAACATGAATACCTACCCAAGGCAAGGTACTGGTCTGCTCACCTCATGCTGTTCCTATCCACCTCATCCTCAAACTGCTGATTCCTCTTTGTCTTATCTCCAGCACTCTATTTGGTTACCCTTCTAATCTCCTTTAGGCTGCATGGATTTAGCTTCCTGCTCACATCTGACTCCCTCTCCCGCTTTGGTTTGAAATAATTTGTAGCATGTGTTGATAAACTCCTAGTTTAGCTCTGACTCCTTAAAATCTCACTAGAAGAGGCTCTATCTCTATTTCCAACCAGAATCCTAGTCCTCTGAAAATATTATAGACTAAAGAATGAGCCCACACCCCATACATACACACCACCACCACCACCACCACCAAGAAAAGGGAGGAGGCAAGAGTCTTTCATATATTCCAGTTGCAAAGGGAAAGCATGCTCTTCCATACTTTGGCAGCTGTACTCTACTGTGATGCCGCCAACTTAAATGTCAGTACAATCTGCCCTTATAAAAACTATCCCCCTCCTCCTCCACCAGGGACTGCATCTGTAACCATGGTAACAAAATCCAGGTGCAGCAGCACAACTATCATTTCTATAAGGACAGAGTGCACAGAGAGGGCACGAGGAAGGAGAAGTGCTGAAATGTTCACATGTAGCCTGGGCTCTATCTAGGATCCACCTTTGTCCTCATTTGGTCCTGCCTAAGAGGGGTTAATCCTATCCACTGATGTGTGAACAGCAATCAAAAGTTAGCTACAACAGAGAAACGGACACAATCCATACAAAGAACACACCCAGAGCCCCCAGCACAGGTGATTAGGGAGATAGCGCTACTGGGACACACAGGATACCTAAGGCAATCTGGCCAAGGCTGGGAGATGCAACAGACCTTTCTAACCATAGAAAAAAATGCACATAAGCAGCAAAAATGATAAAACAAAAATATACTGTAAATGAAATAACAGGGGAAAACTCCAGGAAAAAAAATCTAAAAGAAATGGAGACAAGCAGCCCAGTAGATAGAGCTATACACTAGCAATGAACAATCCAAAAATGAAATTAAGAAATAATTTTATTTACAATAGTATCAAATGAATAAAATACTTAAGAATACATGTATTTTTAAAAAGGGGACAAGACTTGAAACCTAATATCTGTAAAACATATTTGCAAAAAGTTAAAGACCTGTATGAATTGAAAGACGTCTGTGTTCATGGATTGGAAGACTCAATATTATTAAGATGGCAATATTTATCAAATTAATCTACAAATTCAATATAATTCCTATCAGAATTCTAGTGTTTTTTTATCCAAAAATTAAAATACTGATTCTAAAATTCACATTGAAATTCAAGGGTCCCAGAATATCAAAACTGTCTTGAAAATAAAAGACAAAAAATAGTACTTGCATTTCTCAATTTCAAAATTTACTACGAAGACACAGTAAAAAAACATTACATGGTAATGTCAGAAAGATAGATATATACATCAATGGAATATAATTAGGTGTATATAAATAAATCTATACATTTATGGTCAATTGATTTTTGACAAAGTTGTCAAGACAATTCAATGGAAAGAATAGTTTTTGCAAAAAATAAAATGGCACTGAGACAATTGGATATCAATCTGTGAAAGAATGAAGTCAAATTTCTACTTCATATCATATACAAAATTTACCTCAAATATAATGATGACCTAAAAGATTTAAAACAATGAACCTTTTAGAACAAAAAACATAGAGATACAACCTCATGACCTTAGAAGGCAACAGTTTCTTAAATATAACATCAAAACTAGAAGCAACTAAAAAATAGATAAATTAGATTTCATCAAAATTAATAACTTTTGTGCATCAAAAGACACTATCAAGAGAAGAAGACAACTCCCAGAACTGGAGATCATTTGAAAAATATATCTGATAAAAGTCTAGATTCAGAATATATCATGAACACTTATAACTCAACAATAAAGACACTAATAATCCAACTTAAAAATGGGCAAAAGATTTGAAGACAATGTTCCAAAGAAGATATGCAAGTGGGCAATAAAAACACATGAAGAGATACTCAATATCATTAGTCATTAGGGAAACACAAATCAAAACAATAATGTGGTGCCACTTTATGCCCCCTAAGATAGATGTATTAAAAGGACAGTGTTGACAAGGATATGGAGAAATTGGAAACTTCATTCATTGGTAGTCATGATATAAATAGGAAAGACACTAGAAAATAGTTTGCTAGTTCCTCAAAAAGTTAACTATAAAGTTACCTTATGACCCAACAATTCCACTCCTAGATATATACCTAAAATTAATGAAACGTATGTGTGCCAAAAAAAACTTGTACATGAACATTTATAACAATATTATTCATAATAACCAAAAAGTGGAAATAACTCAAATGTTCATCAACTTATGCATGGATAAATAAATGTTGTATATCCTTACAATGGTGTGTTATTAAGCCACAAAGTACTGATACATACTACCAGGTTGAAACTTGAAAACATTATACTAAATCCAAGAAGCCAGACCCAAAAGAAAGCCATGCATTATATGGTAGCATTTATGTGAAATACTGAGAAACACAGAGCCAAAAGCAGATTAATGGTTACCAGGGGCTGGGGGATTGGGGAATGGGGAGTAACTGCTAATAGATACAAAGTTTCATTTGGGAGTGATGGAAATATTCTAAAATTAGATAGTGCTGATAATTACACAAGTTTGCAAATATACTAAAAATTTCTAAATTTTACACTTTGAAAGATAATTTTTATATTAACTGACCTTTATCTTAATTTTTTAAAGAATATATAATTTCAAACTAATCACAAGGAAATATTAGGCAAATACAAATTGAGAAATGTTAAAGGAAGGAAAGTATTCCTCAAAAATTTCAATGTCGTAAAATATGTGAAAATATTCTAGATTAAATGACAATCAAAAGGCAAACAACTAAATGTAGTACTGGATACTAGACTGGGTCCTGTATTCAAAGGAAGAATGCTTTAAAAGACATTAGATCAACTGCTAAATTGTAATATGGGATGACAGATTATGTAAAATAATTATATCAACTTAAATTTCTGAAGTTTAGAACTGCGTTGTAGCTATGTAAGAGACTACCCTTACACTTGGAAAATCTACACTTGAATTAGTTAAAGATAGAGTTAAAGTTAGAGGTAAAAATTTACTTATCTAACAATCTATAGAGTGAGAGCATGCAAATGATAAAGCACATAGGGTAAAATGTTAATAATAGATGAATCAAGGTGAAGCATGTACATATGTTCTTTATACAACTATTATTCTAGCAGTCTTTCTGTAAGTTTGAAATTATTTCCAAATAAAACAATTTAAAAAGGAATAATGCCAAGAGATCAGAGGCTATACTTCTGAGATGAGCAAATTATCATCTTATTCTCTAGTTAGAGACCTTCTGGAATGCAGAAATATGGAGCCTTGAAAGTTCTTACCTAGAAAGTTCTTGGAAAAACCTGACATGTATTCCCTGAAGTGTGGTTACAAAGAGATTTTACCAATGCTCACCTTGACAAATCTGAACAATGGTTGATCAAAGAAAAAGGACAACAGTGGGTTACTATATCTCCATCATCTGCAGGAAAGGAATGCAAGTGTTCCTGTGGGCAAATGGATGCTGTGGGAAGGGCAAACAAAATATCAAGTTACTTTTGAAGAATTCTGAACAAGGGTGCCCAGTCAAGATGCAAGGACCCCGGGAGTATTCAGCCACATAGAACCTGACAGGAGTCACAAAGAAGATGAGATACATCAGAGCTTCTTGTGCAGGGTTTCCAAAGAACTCACCAAATGGTGTTTTGAAAAAAAGAAATCTTCACTCATGATGCAGAATGAGCCTGAAGTAAAACCAAGATGACTAGTTTTTCTTTAAATTCATGACCACTAAATTCATGACCACTCAAAGTGGTTCTCCTCTCTCCTCTTTTTCACATCTTCTCTCCTCAAAACTTCAGCACCTATTCATTCCCAGATGAATTGTTGTGTTGAGCAGTTCCAGGCCCTGTCCAGATTATCTCTGACTCCTTTATATTGAGTATCTATGGTGACAATTCCCAAACTCAAATCTTCAGCCTAGATTTTGAACTCCACTTTTCAGATGTAATGAGTCCAAAAGTCAAACTTACTTCTGTTTTTCATCAACCCCCAAATGAGCCATGTTTTTTTCTACAGCCTTTCCCATTCAAGTAGATGACAGATCCATCAGTCTAGTTGCTAGTGAACTAATTTGAAATCTCTTATTTCTTTTTCATTTCAAATACTATGCAGAAAAAAATTTGTTAAATTTATCTTCAAAAGATCCAGAATATGACTATTCTTCATCTATCTGCCTAGTCTAAGCCACCACCATCTGTCACTTAGATTACTGTAATCACTCACTAATCGGTCACCACACTTCTGACCTTGACTCTCTAGAGTTTATTCACCCAACAGCCAAAGAGATCATGTAAAGTGTTAAGTCAGATTACATGCTCCATTCACACACTCTTTCCAATAGTTTTCCAGCTACTGAAGTAAAAGCTCAAATTCTTCCCATGACCTAGAACCCCATTATGATTGCCCCCACCTTCAGCTATATTTCTGCCCCAATACCTACTTTACTCCATCTCACTCTTTCCATCAACTACACTGGGCTGCTTGGTTCCTTGAATACTAGGTCTCCACTGCTTCAATTTTTCCCCCATATCTTTCCATAGCTTATTCCCTTACTTCTCTTAGGTCTTATCTCAAATGTCACTTTACCAGAAAGTCTTTCATTGGATTTTTACATAAAATAGCAAACCCCATTCCCAGAATTCCCTATTCCTCTTTTCTGCTTTACTTTTCCACATAGCCTCTATTATTTTCAGATATATTATATTTTTATTAATATATTTTGCCTTGCATGTTTGAATATAAGTTACATGAAGGCAGGGATATTATTATACCAGTCCATACCTAGAACTCAGAACAGTACCTGGCACAAATTAAGAACACAATGAATATTTGATGAATGAATGAATAACTCCCTCCTCCAAGCCTGATCCAGGAGAACCCAGAACCAGAGACAATGTGTGAAAGGAGGTAGAGTAATGCTAGCAAAAGAGCTGAAGAACAGACACAGCCCCTACTTCAATGCCGATCAGTGATCAGACATTCAGGCTTGAGCATGGGTGAGAAAAGAGGCTTTAAACTACACATGGGAAAGAAGTTTTTATTTAAATTGGTCTCAACTTGTTAACATCTGAAGACAAGAATATTCTAATATCTGAAATAGATCAGAAAAGCTGCAGGATCTGCCTGGATATAATCCCATGGTGAGGAAGGGAAAGCTGATAGAACAAATCATGAGTCAACAGAATACTAAAACAATTTCATAGTTGCTCCTTGCTTAGTTCAGTCAGTTTAATAAACCTGGCACCCTTCCACATTTCTAATGCAGGAGACCATGCAGAGGACAGTGGAACGACCAAACTGGAATATGAGCAAGTCCCCAATGGCAAGATTCCTTTCCTTAACAAGATCAACAGCATTTCACACAGCATAGAGATGTGTGTCAACTGAGCCCATAGAGATAGGAGCCTTTCTGCATCCTGCTTTTCAAGGCAAAGCCAGGATTTGCCAACAAAGCCCTGAGTTTATCTTGAGCTTCCATAAACTGTGGGCAGTTCCCTGGGCTTTGATTACAGAATAATGGTCTTGAAAGTGCCTTAGAGAGGAAGAAAAGCATGCTCCAAACATGTGAGAAGAAGGAACGGCACAAGGAAATTGTGTCAAGTTGGGAATCTACAGTATGTGCAAGGAAACTCAAGCAGCATAGCATAGTAATAAAAAAAGAGAAATGTTAGTTGTTACACTGAGTTAAGCAAGAAAGCTTGAGCTAAATAATACCTTTTGGGATCTGAATTTTTTTAATCCCACATATATGACTGCATATTCCTCATAGCTCCAATGAGCATGATTTTATCTTCATGAAAGTCAGTGAAAAACATGCGTAGCTATAGTCAGAGAAGGCACAAATCCCATGGGAACCCTTTCCCAAGTTAAACTTAATCAGTTAATACACACCATGTGGAGTAGACAGTCAACACGGTTCCCTTACAACCCTGACTCCGACTAGTATTTTTCAATCTTGCCCACAGGAAAATCATGAGAGGCCCTATCAAAGGTCTTGTTTAAACCAAATAAAGTATTTTTGCTAAGTATTGTACCTTAAAAAAATCTCTTTAATGTCAGAATCAAACTCCACATTAACATACCTACAATAGACATCCCCATACTTACAGCACTATTCAGAGGGAGCAGTCTACATTATGTAATGTAGGATTTATATCCTTAAAAGTGTTCACAATATAACACACAGGCTTTAGATAACAGTTTTATAATTATTAAAATATTTAACTCTCATAATATCTCTAAAGACAGAATGGTTAAGTAATTTGTCCAGTGTTAGACAAATAGTAAGTGACAGAACTAAGTTTCAATCCTCAGCTGTCCGGCTTCTAAATTTAAAGCTAATTAAGCCTAAGAAACAGAAACAAAAGTCTGATTATACATCCCCGTTTTTCCTTCTGAGTTACATTCCTCAGAAAGTTACTCCAGTCCAACTCACATTAATGTGGGCATTGTTTTGTCCCCCTTCATAAGCTTTATTTGCTTAACTTTATACATTCAATGACAAGGATGTAATACTTGGCCATTCTTTTTATCCTCCTTTGCAAGATAGAGCCATCATTTTATTCCACCCATGGTCGATGCCATTCCTTCTTTTCACTGCTTCCTTCTTAAAGGTTCTCACATGTTTTATATTGTATTTAAAGACTTCTTGAAACTCTGAGCAAAAAGTGAAACTGTACTCAGTTCCAAACTCATAACTAGATTCCTAGGATCCCTGGAGGGCCAAGGGCTGTATAACAATTTCCTGACCTTTTTAGGTTTATAGTGCCCCCCACCAAGACAGTTATCCACTTGTGACTAAAATTCTAAGGACATTTGAATACATCAGTATTAACAGCATCACCTGTTTGAGAAGGCACATATCTATGGTTATTGTACTGACAGTTATGGCTTTGTCTGTTATTCAGCAATGTACTGGCTTCTGCACAGGATGGTCTTGAGATTGCCATGTCAAAAACTTTGGACTGCTGACCCTCCAAGCTGCAGCAGTTACCTCTTAATAACTTCCCACAGAAGCCAAAAAGGAAGAGCTTACAAACACATTCACTTGATCTACAGCCAGAGCCCTGTGAAAATTAAGGAAGACTAAAGTGGTTCACAAGAGTATAAGCCAAGCATGTTAAAAGCAATAGAGGGTGGAGGGGTAATTAGTAGCTTCTGTCCAGCCTCCTAGAACAGTTGTTCTCAGAACTTGATAAGTGAGCAAATTGTCCCTAATTAGGGCTCAACTAGTGACCTCTAGAGACAATCCATGAGGTCCAAGCCATCCTTTACCTATACTATTGTTCAGAAGAATAACATACATACTAAAAGTCATAGAAGAGTCCTCCTGACTCATTATAAAAAAGGTCCAGAACAGGCCCACTATGAACATCAGGCAATTCCAGCATTCTGTGTCTGTCTTACAGGCCAGTAAAACCAGTATGAAAAGGAGATAAGCTGCCTTCTCCCAGGAAGAAATGCCAAGGGCCAAGATGCCTGAAACTATATAAGAAATCTCTCATATTCTTAACACAAAGTAAAAGAATGAGAATGAAGATGGAGAAGATAGAAGACAAAAAGGAGAGTAAATGAAAGGAAGAGACAGGAGGAAAAAGAGGAAGAGAAGGAATGAGATCTTTTTTGCTTCGGTCACATATAAAAATAAACTATTGTTGTAAGCTGACAATTTCCCCCTCCTTGTTTCCTTTCACTTGTCCTACTGACCATCTTTCTCTCTTTTTAACAGGAAATTGTTACTGACTTCTCTGACTTCATTTCTTTTGGGCTAAGAGTATCAATAGCTTAAATCATTTCCCATTGAAAAGACTTTAGACTACAGTTTCCAGTTTGACATGTAAAGAGCTTGGAAGATGTCACTCCTATCCTTGCAAAAAAAAAAAAAGCTGAACAATTGAAAATCAACAACTCTTCTTAGACCTATTAGAGAATGGAGGGTATAGAGTAAATCACTTGTTCAAAATCTAGAGAGACAGGTAAATACAGAGGATGATAGCTTACCAAGAGCAGAAGTCACAGCCACAGCCTGGTAGGAACACTTAAAGGATAACTGACTCATTTCTGGAGGCTTAGTGTGCACTAGCTTAAGAGATAAAACCCCCAGGGGAACCATCTTTTGGGAGTTGGGTAGGAAACACCTTCCTGAGTTTTAACTTCAGATATCCCATCAGGTTATCAGAGTGAAGATCAGAGAAATATCTTTTTATGATTCATGCAGGGGGAGAGAAAAAGTAACCATTTTTAAATGGTAGACCCTAAACAACATGGCTTTTATTCAAGTCTAACCAACAAGAGGGAAGGGTAATACTCAACTTCAGCCACCCTAGCCTTCCAATGTCACATAAGAGGGGAAGGAAGGAAGCTGAGAAGCACTTGTAAAGGTCATGGCATAGAGACACAGGCTCATCAAAATACTGAGAACTAATCATAGGAAAATAGAAGGTTTTTCCTCTCCCCACATTTTACCACACCAATGGGCCCTTATATAGTAACAGGAGATCATAACTATAAAAAAAACTTTAAGAAAACAGGGGACACAAGCAAAGACACTAGAATAAAGTTTAGCTTCTGACACCCAAAACTATATCAAATAATAAACAAAGAACCTAACTCCTAGCCAAGTAAACCTAAAATTTCATACTAGTGGCCTATTTACCTCAGATCCTTTTACCAAATGTAACATGTTCAGCTTTCAAAAAAATTACAGTGTATGATAAAAGGTAAAAAATTATAATAATAAAGTTTTTAAAAAATTCTACAGATACAAACCAATGATCAGAACCAGACTCAGGTATGGCAGATATTTCAGAATTATCAGATTGGTAATTTTAATAACTATGATTAATATGCTAAGGACTCTAATAGAAAAAGTGGATAACATGCAAGAACATATGGACAATATAAGGAGAGATATGAAAATTCTAAGGAACAATCAAAAGAAAGTGCTAAATGTCAAATACACGGAAACAGAAATAAAGAATGCTTTTGATGGGCTCATCAGTAGGGTAGACATGGTCAAGAAAAATCGTATCAGTGAGCTTAAAGATATGTCAGTAGAAACTTCCCAAACAGAAAAACTCAGGAGAGGAAGGGAGAGAGAGAGACAGAGACACAGAGACAGAGACAGAGACAGAGATGGAGAGAAACAGAGAGAGACAGAGAGAGACAAGAAACAGAATACCCAAGAATCGCAGGATAATTATAAAAGGTGTAACATATGCATAATGAAAATACCAGAAGGAAAGGAAAAAAAAAGAAAGGAAGAAATACTTGAAGATATAAAGGCTGAGAATTTCCCATAATTAGTGACAGAAACAAACCACAGATCTAGGTGTTCAGAGACCACCAAGCATAATACCCCAAAAAAGCTACACCTAAGCATATCATAGTCAAACTGGAATATCAAAGCCAATGAGAAAATTTTGAAAGTCAGTGGAGAAAAAAACACCTTACCTACACAGAAAAAAGGATAAGAATTACATCAGCCTTCTTTTCACAAACCATACAAACAAGAAGAGAATGGAGTGAAATATTGCAGTGTTGAAAGAAAAAAAATTTAGAATTCTATATCCTGAAGTGAAATTATACTTCAAAAGTAAAGAAGAAATACTTTCTCAGACAAACAAAAATTGAGAGAATTTGTCAGTAAACCTGTTAAATGTTAAAAAAATTCTTCAGAAAAAAAAATGTTATAGGTCTGAAACTCAGATCTAGGCAGAGAAAGGAAGAGCATTAGAAAAGGAATAAATAAAGGTAAAATGAAACCTTTTATTTTTCTTATTCTTAGTTGATCAAACAGGTAACTGTTCAAAATACTAATAACAACAATATATTGGATAGTTTTAATTTATGATAAGTGAACTAAATGACAGCAGGAACAGGAGAAAAGAATTTAGAAGCCTCTTATAAGATACCTGCCCCTGTGAAGTAGTATAGTGTTATTTGAAAGTGCATTCACATTTGTTGTAAATATATATTACACTCCAAGGCAACCACAAAAAGACAAAATTTAAAAAAAAAAACCCACAACTTTACCAGCCAGTTATTTGCACAAGACTTCCTTTATCCCAATAATCCAATTAGATTTCTGTCTAATCTCTCAGAACTCTGGAATATGTAAGAGGAATAATGTAGAAATGGATACTAGGACACAGGAGCCCATATTAATGATTGGGTTCTGAGTGGAGGTGGGTGAGGTGGTGTTTAGGTACAAGAAACTACAGATAAGTCTTACCAACCCCACCTACTTCTTTTTAAGCATCGTCTCAGATCACACATAGCCTGACCCAAGCTCATTGATAAAGTGTCTGTTGGTTTAACTAACCACACTTCCTGTACATTTCCCCCATACCTCCTAAATCCAATGGAGGCAATTAGAAGCCATCTCGAATGAACTCCAGTACCACTATGCACTGTGCAGAATCAGGGCCCAAATACATAGTCTTTCCTTCTGGTACATCAAACAAATAGTTCTAACACCTAGCTAAAGGCAACTGGTTGCACATCAGATTTCTGCTCTTCTCACCTACTCACAAATTCTCCACCTTCCCTTCTGCAACATCACTTCTTCTCTTGCTAATGAATTATTTACAAACATGATGTTGCTTCTTCCATATTAAAATAAATAAATAAATAACTCCCTTTAGTCTGCTTCCCCTTCCAATTACTACCTATTTCTCTGCTTGCCCTTTTCAATAATACTAATTAAAAGAATTGTATTTACTTGTTATTTATAATTTCTCTCCTCCAGTTCTTGTTCAGAATCACTGCAAGCAGATTGTTCATTCCCTATCACTCTTCTCAAAATCACCAGTGACTTCAAGTTGCTAAGAACAATGGTCAGTTCTGTCTTCATTTTACTTGATCTTCGCTTTTTATCTATAAACCTTCTTCAGTGTATTCATCCAGTGTCATGGATTTAGATACTATCATTATGCTGATGACACCTGTGTTAATAGCCCAGACTAGACCTGTCATTGAATTCCAGATTCATATATCCAGTTACCGCTAGATCTCAATATGTGGATGCCTAATAGGCAGCTCAAATTTAGCAAGTATAAAAGTGAAATCCTGACCTTTCCCACCACTAAAACTTCCCAGTGTTCACCCGTTCAACAAATGGTAACTCCATTTTTTCAGTAGTTCATACCCAAAGCTTAGCCTCATTCTTTACTCCCCTCTAACTTCCCACACCCAATCTGTCAGCAAATCCTGTTAGCTTTCTTTGAAAATACATCCAGAATCTGACACTTGCTCTCATATTTATTATTACCATTCTGGTCCAAGTGATTATTTCTCACCTGGAATATTTCAACAGTATCTTAACAGATATTTTCACTTGCACTCTTGCTGGCCTACAACCTACTCTCAATAATTTACCCAGAATGAGCTTATTAAAACATTCTTCAGGGTCACAGTTTTTGTAACAGCAATTCCCTCTGCCTGGACCATTCTTACACACTGCTTACACCCTCACATCCTGAAACACTCTTTCTCAGAAAAACCTTCACTTTATATAAAACTGATTCCTCACCCACAGCAGTCCTTAATTCTCTCCGTAACGATCACTTATCTACACATTCTATATTTCTCTTCTTTGCTTTGTTTACAGCCTACCTTTCTCCACTACAATGTAAGCTACATTAGGATAGGGATTTCTCTCTGTTTTGATTACTGGTTTGCCCCCAACTCCTAGAATGATGTTTGGCACAAGGGTAAAAATAAGAAGAAATTTACAATAAATTGTATTTGTTTAATTAATGCATCAGCTCTTTGCTACATAATCCTATATACCTAATTTTCTATTCTTCAAACATCTTCCATAAAATTCTCTTAACATTTTCTTGGAGATTTCTGGCATCTTTTGAAATTCAAATTACTGAAAGTTGACAATTTCTTAGAATCCACTCTTCACAGGAAACTAATCACACATGCCAGTTACAATTTTTAAATGAAAATTGGTTTCCTTTCCAATAAGATGGTATTATTGACATGGCATTCCAGGAGGGTGCTGGAAGAGCCTGCTTACCTCTGCAGTTCTAGAAGCATTTCCAAATTTTATTGCCTTCAGGCATTTCCCCAATTATTTTAATTGGTTCCCAGTCATCTTTGGCACAACTCTGGAATCTTTTCCAAATATAGCAAGTATGCACATATACACACAGAGAGGAAATTACAGAATCAAAATGACTTAGTATTTGTCAGTAAATTTTATCAGAGCCTCGTAGCAGGTGTTTCCAGTAGAGCCTGGGGTTTTGCATCCATAGTTTTAAGTTTCATTGTGTCTTCATCCACCTCCCACCAGAGTACATAAAATTTTACAATAATTGCTCATAAAAATTTTCTCCACTCAAATTAAGAACAAGTATATAATCACTTAACTGAAGAATGTAATTATATAATTAAAAATTTACTAATATGGCCTAATTTCCATTCCCAAATTGTCCTCTATTATTTTATCATATGGTATTATTGTCCTTCTCTTTCCTTTTTTGTGAGCAAAGGAAACACCAAGTTAAAACATATCCATTCATAGGGACACAAAATCCAGCTCTCATTTCCCATAATGCACTCAGATGCAACCTAATTGTCATTGAGCACCCCTCTCTTGTAGTGTCTTATTTTGCTGGATTTACCAGGGACTTGTTCTGCCAGTGGAATAAAAATGAGCCTCGGGGACCAGGTCCTAATAGATGCCCCTCCCCTTAGTAAAAAGACATTTCTAGAATGTGTTCTATTATATAGACACAGAATTTCCCCCAGAGAATTCCTAAGAGCTATAGTTTTGAACAACACAGTTGACTTTTCTCCATGTGGCCAGGAGTCCCTATCACCATTTAGTCTGACTTAACCCACACCAAGACTGAGGAATCTGATACAGGTTAGAAAATCTTTAACCCTTTTCCAGAAATGTTATGTAGAGACAATTATCCTGAAATTAAGATAAAATCAATTAAACATTAATTTTAAAAGATTTTTTATAATTATTTAAACAGGTTTCTAGTCATTTCAAATAAAATTTCTGAACAGGTATGATTTTGTCGCCATATTTCCTATAATAAAAAGAACGGAAAACATTTATCATCACACATCATAGAAGGGACAGTTGCCAGAGCTTTCATTGCCTTGTTTTTCTGACTCACACACTACTCATCCACATCCTGTATTTCCAGGAAGAGACTATCACTCCAAGGTGTTCTGCTATTAACCCCAATAGCCACAACATAGCTTAGAGAGAACAGCCTCTGTGACCCCAGAACCATACTCCATTCATCACTAAATGCTCCTAGGATTTTGACTTTTGCCTTTTTAAATTATTTTTACCTTCTTGATTTAATGGAAACTCTTGCTTGTCTACTGTGCACACCAAATATCCTGTAGTCCTCTCAGTGATGGCCAAATTTTTCCCCACAGGCCTTGTACCACTGTGCATTTTCTTCAATGAAGTACCTCCTTTCCTCCCTCACAGTCCTTTGCTCTCTCTTCATCTACTGATAGATCTCTAAGTGTTAGTAAACATCAGAGTTTTGTCCTTAGCCTTCTTGTTCTCTTTTCTCTATCTGCTTCAATTCCTAATACTTGATATTATCAAGTATCATTGGTTTAAGTACTAACCCTTATCTATTAACTCCCAAATACAACACTCTAGCTGTTATTTCCACCTTGATCAGATATCCAAATGTCAATCAACACCTTCATTTAGATGTCTACTAACACCTTGAACTTAGCCTGGTCAAATATTAACTTCTACACCCAAACCCTATAGATGTTCCTCCCCAGTCTTTTCCTTTTAGAAAATAATATGACCATCCACTTAGTTTCTCAGGCCAAAAAACAAATAGTTATCCTTTTTCCTTTCTCTCAAAATTTACATTCAACCCTCATATAAATTCATTAGGTTAACTTCTACAACACAGCAGGAATCACATCACTATTTATCCCTTCTGTTGCTACATCCTAGACTAAACCACCAGTGTCTCTTATCTGGACTAACAGAGTAGCCTCCTGCTTTCAAATGTGTTCTTCTAGAGTCTATTCTTCACATGCATCCAGAGTGATCATCCTAAATTGCAAACAAGATAGCGCCATGTTCATGCTGAAAACTCCAGTAGCTTCTCCTTGCCATTAAAGTAAAACCAAATACCTCACCATAGCTGAAAGGCTCAGTGTTATTACATCCCTGTCTACTTCACCAAAATTCTTCTCCCCTTGCTTCTTTACTCATTGCTTACCAGCTAGTGGCCTTCTTTCTATCCTCCCAAGCTGCCCACTTCATCCCATCAAATCTTCTTGACATGCACCTCAGCTAGGTTTCCAAATTTTTGTTTTCTTTTCAAATGCCACCCTTAAAAGAAACCCTCCTTGATGGGCTGAGTTCCAATTTCCCTTCTCTTTAGCCCATTTCTATTATCTTATAAACTTTAATTTTCTTTATAACACGTATCAATTCCTCAAGCTATCTGATATATATATATATATATATATATATACACACACACACACACATACATATATATACACATATATATGTACATATATATATATATATATGTATTTTTTTGTACTTACCTGCATGTTTATTGTCTCAACAAATTAGTCTATGGTTTCTTGAGGACAGAGATTTAGTTATTTTTCTACTATCTGCACAGCATCTAAACCACTACCTGAAATGAAGTAAGACCTCAATAAATACTCATTGTATGACTGACTAATATAATTTAACATAATATAAAGTTGGTCATTTAACACATAATCCTAAAGGAATTACAATTTATAAAATGAATGTTTTATATTCAAATGATGCTTAAACTTTCTAATTTTGTTAGCTTTATTGATAAAAATAGTGCAGCCTTGAAAAAGCACAGAATCATATACTCTCAGGTAGGTAAGATCCAGGAAGAAAATCACATATTTAAAATGAAATTTACCTTGCATGCATACATATTCATCCCAACCAGGTGCAAAGGCTCACATGCACAGACACACTTAATCCCTGACAGCTGATTTTCCCTCACTGAATCACAGTAACTATTTAATAGAAATACTATTTCCTTAAATAAATAGACATATTTATTTTGCCCAATATTGATCATTCTTGTGGCAGTGTGCTTCTCTAAACCAGTATACTTCTCCATAGTTTTTCCTTCTACATTTAAAACAAACACACACAAAAGTTATGTTTGCAGAAATATACAGTTAATGATTTTTAAAGGTTTTAACCTCACCCATCTCCATGTTACTGAAGCCATGGCTTGCTAAATCTATATAGAAGAGAATCAATGAGACAAAGGAGAAAAGGGTGTTATCTGAAAGGAGAAAGGTGTTACCTCTTTCTGTCCAGAATAAACCTTTCAGGCTAATAAGCATGTGTACAACCTTGTAAAGCTCTACCCAGTACATCGATTTTGCCATGTGGGCTCAAGGACCTGAGCTTCTCTGCCTTAGTGTCTGGACAACAACAAAATCCATCCATGTTGCTGAATTGGTCCTATAGGTCTAGCTGGTCTATGGTAGCAGTTACTTTTATCCAACATGCTCTTCTTACAAATGTGAATTTTTTCAGCTGTATTGAAATATAATAGGCAATTAGTTGCTCATAATGTACATTTCAATGGGTTTTTTTTCCAATTGTAGTTGGCATATAACAATATATTAGTTTCATTCGTACAGCACAGTGATTAGAGATCTACATAACTCACAAAGTGATTACCCACTAAATCTAGTATCCCGCTTCCCCTTACATATTACATTATTGACTATTTTCCTTATGCTATATTTCATACCTCCATGACTATTTTGTAACTATCCATTTGTATTACTTAATCTCTTTGCCCCTTTTCATTGACCTTCTAAACCCTCTTCCTTCTAAGTAGCCCTCAAAATATTCTCTGTAACTATGAGTTTGTTTCCATCTTTGTGGTTGTTTTTGTTTATTTTGTCCTTTAGATTCCACATGTACAAGAAATCATGTGGCATTTATCTTTCTCTAGCTGACTTATTCCATTCAGCACAATACCTTCTAAATTCATCAAGGTAATATCTTTTCCCATTCCCTTCATTTTAATCTCTGTGTGTTTTTTAATGTGAAGTGAGTTTCTTGTGGGAAGCCTATATATGGGTCTTGTTTTCTTATCCATTCAGCCATCCTATCTTTTGGTTGGAGTACTTAATTTTTTTTCTATTTGAGGTGCTTGTTGATAGAAATGTAGTTATTACCATTTTTTATTCTTGTTTTTGATACATGCTTTTTCTGCTGAAAGAAGACCCTCCAACATTTCCTGTAATACTAGCTTGGTGGTGATGAACAACGTTAGCTTTTTCTTGTCTGGGAAGCTCTTTATCTGTCCTTCAACTTTAAATGATAACTTACTGGATAAAGTAATCTCAATTGTACATCATGTCAAATATTTGGTGCCAAGTCTTTCTGTCTTGCAAAGTTCTTATGGGAGCTCCCTTATAGGTAATTGTTTTTCTCTTGCTGTTTTTAAGATTCTTTTGTATTTAACCTTTGGCATTTGAATTATGATGTGTCTTGGTTGTGGGCCTCTTTTGGTTCATCTGTTTTGGGACTCTTTGAACTTCCTGGGGTTCATATCTATTTCTTTCACCAGGTTAGGGAAGTTTTCCATCATTATTTTTCAAATAGGTTTTCAACTTCTTGCTCTCTCTCTTCTCCTTCTGGTAGCCCAAGGATGAAAACATCATTACATTTAATTTTGTCCCATTGGCTCCTTAAATTACTATTATGTTTTTGGATTCTTTTTTCTTGTTGCTATTCTGATTGGATGTCCTCCACTACCTCATCCTCTATATTGGTGATTCGATCTTCCTCTTCATCCACTCTGTTGATTTCCTCTAATGTACTCTTTGTCTCAGATAATGTGTTCTTCATTTCTGACTGGTTTTCCTTTAATAATTTCTATTTCTATTTTATGTTTTTTATCTCTTTGTTAAAATTCTCACTGAGTTCATCTACTCTTCCTCTAAGTTCATTGAGCATCCTTATTAGCATTGTTTTGAACTCTGCATCTGGTAGATTGCTTAACTCCATTTTTCCCAGAGCTCTGCTCTGTTCTTTCATATGGGACCTGCTTCTTTGTCTCCTCATTTGGCTGCCTTTCTGTGTCTTTTCTACATCCTAGGAAGAGGTCCTGAGTCTCCCAGTCTTGTAGGTATGGCTTTATGCAGTAGGTGTTCAATGGCACAGTCCTGAGAGGAGTCCAGCTGCAGGCCAAGTTTAGCCCCAGCCCGTGCCCCTCCAGGGCCACCTGGTAAGATTCAGCAAGCAATCCACAGATGCTGTGCTTATAGTAGCCTAAAGAGGCCATGCCAGAAACTGAGGCCAGGTGCCCCAGTGTGGAGCTTGGAGCTGCTCAACAAGGGACACAGGACACGCCATGGACCCCACTGGATGTGGCTTGGGTAGGGCCACAAGTTGATAGGGGGAGGAGTTTCATTGAGTTCTCCTGGAGGATTGACTTCTGTCATCTAGTCTGATAACGTCTCCGCTATGGCAGCGCTGTGTCTGCACACTGGGAGTGGGAGTGCTTGACAGAGGAACAGTGGATACCGCCAGCACTTCCTCCAGGTAGAAAGCCTCACCTCCAGCCCTTGTCAACAATTCCGTGTACCCCTGTAAGTCCCTGCTGCCCCCTACCCTGAGCAGCTTGCTCAATAGTGGTGCCCCAAGCACCATGAAAGTCTAGTCAAGGACATGGCCCCTTTAAAAGGAACATCTGCACCTACCAGATATAGCTGTCATAGCTTCTGTCCTACTCAGCTGCTGGAGACCAAGCAGCCTCACATCTTCACCCCCTCCTACCTCCTACAGTTGCAGGGTAATCTCTTATTTCTCTCCCTAGTTGTAGAGCTTCATCCAGACCCCAGGCAACTCTGCCTGCTGTTTACTCCATGCTTCTGTCACAACTTTGGTGTGGTTACAAGAGAGGTACAATTCTTCCATCATCTAAGCTGTTTTGCTCCCTCTTTACAACATGATGTTGACACCTCTCCCATCATGAACTTCATCATGATGGAGGCCTCTAAAACTGACTCCATCAATGGAATGTGGCAAAAGTGACACTGCATGAGGCTAGGGTGTTCAGAGGCAATGCAACTGTGCCCAGTTCTCCAAGAAGCTCATTCTGTTCTCCAACGTTCTGTTCTCTAACATGCTGTGAAGGAATCTAAGCAGCCTGTGCAGGGCTCACATAAAGAGGCCTGTGTAGAAAGGAATTAAGACCCTCATCCCTGAGCTTCATTGAGTGCCCAGCCAATTGCCAGACACATGAGTAAGCCACCTCAGAAGTGGAACCCTAGCCCTGGTAGAGGCACTCCAACTGATAGTGATCCAGCAACAACAGGCATTCCCTACTAAGCCCTACTAAACCTTCAGACTCTTGAGCTAAATCGATTATTGTTGTTTTGAGCCACTATATTTAGGGCTGATTTGTTACACAGTGACAGATAACCAGAACAGCTGCTGTCTCTTTCACTTCAGGAATGTTCTCCCTATTACACAGTTGAAGCGGTACACCTTCTTTGTCCCCCTCTTGAGCAGATACAGTGATGTTTTGACTCATTCACCTTACCATGAATCAAAATGTTATTTGTCCTTTCAGTACATGAAACTTAGCTCTGCCTGCCTCTTCATTTTCACACCTGCTCTCCCTTGCTTTAGATGCAAGGCTAGCTCCACTCATTTCTCAGGACCCTACCCTTGTCTACTCATCCATTCAAGGTGGTTGTGAGGTTTATATAAGAACGTGAAACTCAAGCCATTCTCAGGAAATACTAGAAGAGGGAGGAACCTCCAAATATTTGAGGGGCTCTGTGACAGATATAAAGGCAGGGACAAACTGTGACACAGAGCCAGACGTTCAGTAATGTATCGGGAACTGAGAGCATCCATGCAGAGTCAAAATGTGAGAACCTATGCAGAGTAAGAAGCAGGGATCAAGGGTCAAATGAAGTGAGAAAATGCTTGCAAAGGGTGGGGAGTAAAGCAATATTCTATAGGTAACCAATCCAAGAGAAGTGATGCACAGTTAAACTCGCTATTTCTGGCAACAATTATTAAAGTCACTCCTCACAACTTGTTATATCCAGTAACCTTATCAACAAAAGGGATGAGGCTAATTAGAAATTTGTTCTCAGTAAACACATCTGTGTAAGTAACCACACACTTTCTCCTCAGATACTCACAGCTCATTATTTGCTGTGTGTGTGTGTGTGTGTGTGTGTGTGTGTGTGTGTGTGTGGTGTGACAAAGCGGATCTTATTTTAAGGGTCACCATTTGATAAAGCCACATATAAGACAAAACACATTGATCTACCATCTCCAAACCATGGGCCACGATATCAGATCTAAGTTCCACCACTACCCAGCTGTGTGACCTTGTGCAACCTCATGCAAGTTACTGAATCTTTCTGAGCATCTATATCTTGATTTATAAAATGGGGTTGATAATAATAGTACTCATTCTCAAAGTTTGTTATAATTAAATAAAATAATATAATTAAAGTATCAAGCACTTTTAGCATATGATTCAAAGATTTTCAATTTTTTCCTTCACATGTATAAAATGTGGTGAGACTGCCCAGGGCTGCTGAACCAAGCCATTTTTCCTCAAGGACTACTCAGAGCTTAACCCAAGCATATCCTAACTCCTGGGGTTGATCCAATTAGTCACTTATAGGCTGTAACTGCAGGGGTCTTGACCCCATGCTAAAAACTCTCATCAGAAATTCTCTCCTTTTCTATTTTCCTTGATGACTATAATCTCATTTTATCACCAAACAAAACCATATTCTCCTTCTTGGCTGTGTCTAAAGCTGCAGAGTCTCTCAAAATATATCCCCACAAAGCAATCCCACCTGATTCAGGACCTAATTCAATTGGATGGCCATGAGATTCTTAATGAAAGTCAGGCAGCAAGGCCCTCAGAGAGTCTGTCCAAGTGGAAGCACAGCAGGAAACAGATTGGGTTAATCCTCTATGTGGCTCCTGATTTCTAAGCTTTAAAGCATAGCAAGCTGAAAATAGCTAATTTTTCCCATATTTTCACATAGCCATCCTCTTTAAACCAGCTCCTTTCCTTAGATATCTCATTTTTAGGGTTATGTACTAGGTAAATAAGGGGACACTCTGAGACAATCTTCATATTCCCTGTCTTATGAATCCTGCAGCCATATTCTGCTGGTATTAGGGTGGGATCATTCTGCAGCAGTTCTCCCTTTCAGATAAAGTGTAAATAAGCCCTAAAGAAAACATAGAAAACTGTGCTTTGTCCCTGGCAGTGTGCAGGACTCAAGCCTACATCTGAATAAAGATCTTTAACATCTGCCTCACATAGGAGTAGAAACCAAAGTTCAGCTCAGATGGAGCTGTGCCTTCAGAGAAACACTCACAAAGGGAGAACCTGTCATTCTGGAGAAATAGCAACAGCTTGTGCTCCACAGGGCACTGGTGAGACCATCCAATAAGGAACCACACAAGGTCGGGAAGACAGCCGCTATTTGATATAAGGTGTATCTGGATTGAAATCCCAGCTCCTCCAGTGACAAGCTATGTAGCCTTTGAAACTCAACATTGACATCGATAGATGGACAGGACATGAGCTGGACTCTGAATTCTAGAGAAGGAATTGAGACTCCAAACCACTAGAGAGGTATAATGCTTATGAAGCTCCCCAAGAAACATCCAGAGCTTCAAGAAAAGAAACCAGGAGAAAACAAAGCCATGGATGGTTGGGTCTGCAACAGGAAGGTGGTTGGTCAGGAACCCTGGCTGACAATTTCACTTATCTTCCCAATGAAGGTTTGATTTAGGAAAAATAGAAGGATGTGGGAACTGTTTACATAAACTGAATACGGATTTCTGGAGCAAAACTGAGGATAATAAAATTGTGGACTCTTAGCTAAAGTGATACTTAACTTCCAAACCTGTGTCCAGGGACCAAATAGTCTTAATAAGTAGACTTTAAACTGAAAAAGAAAGGAAATGGCTACAGTGAGCAAAGAATTTTGTCATGTCCATGCATACATGTGCACACATATGCACATGCACATGTGCACACACACAGGTGCGCGCGCACGCACGCACACACACATACATACACTATGACATAGGACCGACCTTTTCCATTACAACACAATTTGCAGTACCCTTACCATTCCTATTGCTGAACACAGAGCACAGACAGGATAACCCATCATCTAGAGTATTTTTTCAAATCCCCACAGACCTTATATTCTAACAAAAAAAAAATTATAAACCCCCAAAATTTACAGATCTTTTTCCTATTTCTCCATGTCAATGTCTAGAAAAACTGGTATGAGGATAAACTTTGTGATTGTCATTTGGATTGCCATCTGGTGACCTAACATTTTGCCGGTGCCCATCTTCAACTTGAAGAAGGAGAGAATCATCCATGTAGCCTTAATACTGAGCCAGTGTCAAGTAATTCTTTGTTAATCATTGAATTGTTTTAGTTATAGGTAGTTTGAATTGTTGTTTTGAGTAATCCCACAGAGGAAAAATTCACCCTAGAAATCCAAGGGCAGGGTAAGGAGATAAGTGTTTTAAATAGTTATTGGTCTGAGACGAAGAGACAAATGCCTAAATAAACTTGTGAAGCAATTTCCTATTGAAAAAAAAAGAGTAGCTATGACTTTTAAACAATAACAGTAGCAATGAATTACTCAAAGAAATAATTCAGGTAATAAACAATATGTATTGCTTTCAACATTCATCAAACAAAACAATGTATCAAGATAAAGTAAAATTGTATGGGAAATATGCTTATGTGGCATCACCAAGACTTAACGGGAAAGAAGTCAAGTTGGGAAATACAGATGAAAGAGTTTGTCCTACTCAAAAGATACTGAATTGGAGAGAGAGAGAGGTGGCAGATGATGAAGGACGTAATCAGAACTATCATCTTAGACTTTCTTCCTACCACCAGGAAAAAATGGTTAATGATGTAGAAATTATAGAAATGAGAGAGAAAATTATTATATCCTCATGGTAGCAAAAAAAAAAAAAGAAAAAGAAAGAAACAATTGGGTAAAATCAAATGTATTCGGTGGAATTTGGAAGGAAGATTTCACAAATTTAAGAGAACAGGTAGGGAGGATTGTAAATAATAATACTTTAGGAAGTAAGATAATTCTCAAAAATTTGACTCCACTTTGCATTTGTAAATTACACTGGGGAGAAAGAAAAGGTGGATTGCTCAATTCAACAATCATGTTTGGGGCTCCCACTAGGCAAAACGGAACAATGTAGTGGGTGAGAGCCTGGTCCTGATGATTGGCCAGTGGCATTTGAACCCCAGCCCCACCACTTTATAGCATGGATTTTTGGGCCTGTCAACTAACTTCTCTATATTTCAGTTGTCTCATGCATAAACATGAAGATGTAACAGCATTTTTCCCATATGATTACTATGATGATTGAATAAGATAATATATATAAAGTGCCAGCACCTAGTAAAGCACAATAAATGGTAGCTATTGTTATCTTTAGGTGTCATCCTAGGCAAAGGAGGCATAAAAAGAACAAGGTTTGTTCCCTGCCCTCAAACAACTACCTGCTATTTTAAATAGCAAAAATGTCATGGGTAATGATTAGTACAACATAGCTATAGCTGCCTCAAACTCTCCAGAATTAAATATAGATTAAGTTTATTGCTTTTTCAGTCAACTAATCAAACTGGTATCTGAAGAAAACATTGGATCTATCCACTGAGCAGTAACTAATTCAGATCATGTAAGAACACTTTTGAAAAATTAAAAGAGGAACAAGATCAAAGTTGATGAACTGAAACATGAAAAATATGGACCAGGTGTGAGCTGCAGTTTGGAAAATGCTAAGACTCTCAATAAGGCTTTTTATTTTGCTCTGAGAGTCTGGGAAAGTCCAAGAAAGGGATAAACTTGGGATTGATTATGGAATGTGGATGAACGAAAGAAAGTGAATTCACTTACATTCCTTTTTCTTCTCTCTGCTTAAAGAACATGGATTATGAACTACAAAGAATAGGATTTAAGCATCATGAGAAAATTAAAGCCTTAAATTCATTAGATTTTAAAGGCACCCATGTTCTCTTAGTGTTTTCAAGTCTCTTGACCAACTCATTAGAACTCAAATTATAAAGAGAATGTATAAATGGAATCAATGAGCTTCTGCCTGTAATCTTTGAGACACTAATGGAAAATGGAAAATTTCTGATAGTAGATAGACTGAAAGTAGACCAATAATATTCCAATTTTCAAATAGCAGAATTATGCAAACAATAGACAGGAACTTGACAAAGACAATATGCTATAAAAAAGAACACTAAAGAAAAGAAACTAGAAAGAAGAAAAATATTCTTAAGAACAAAGGATAAATCAATGTCCAGTGTAAGAATACAAGAAACTGGTTCACACTCCATATGCCAAGTACTATTATATACTTTATATATAATCTTAGTTAATTTGCGAACAGCCATAGGTATCATTATGTCTACTTTTCATAGATGAGGCAACTGAGAACAGGATTAAATAATCCTATTACTGGAGTAGGGGTGCATATATCTTTTCAATTTAATGTTTTCGTTCTCTTTGGATAAATACTCAAAAGTGGAACAGCTAGATCATATAGTAGTTCTATTCTTAATGTTATGAGGAACCTTCACACTGTTTTGCCTAGTAGCTGTACCAATTTACCTTCCCACCAACAGTGACAAGAGTTCCCTTTTCTCTGTATCCTCCCTGACATTGTTATTTCTTTCCATTTTGAAGATAGACATTCTAGCAGGTGAGAGATAATCTCTCACTGTGATTTTGGCTTACATTTCCCTAATAATTATAGATGTTGAACATCTTTTCATGTTGGAGTTCTGCATGTCTTTGGGAAAATGTCCATTCAGATCCTCTGCCCATTTTTTCCCCCTTTTAATCCCTGGTCCACCACTTCTTACCCTGACCTATGAATGTTGCCATTTCCCCTTAAGGGTTGAATCCCTGAAGGCGGGGCATCTCCTCCCACACACTCCCAGTGTGCACCCAGGGCCTGGCACAACCGGGGGTCCTGGTGTATCTAGGGCATGCTTCGTGGCTCCACCTGGGGTGCAAACCCAGGACCTTCTGCATGTAAACCAGACGTGCTAACCACTACACTATGGAGCCACCCCTTCTGCCTGTTTTTAATGGGTTTGTTTGTTGTTGTTGAGTTATGTGAGTTCTTTATATATTTTGGATCTTAAACCCTTATTGAAAGTATTCAGTAGATTGTCTTTTTATTTTGGTAATGGTTTCCTTTGCTGTACAGAAGCTTTTTATTTTGTTGTAGCCCCGTTTGTTTATTTTTACTTTTATTTTGCTTACCTTTGGAGTCAAATCCACAAAAATATTACTAATATCAATCTAAATAAGCTTACTGCCTATGTCTTCTATGGTTTTTATGATTTTAGGTCTTACCATTTAGGTCTTTAATCCATTTTGAGTTAATTTTATGTTGGTGTAAGATAGTGGTCCAGTTTTATTCTTTTTACATGTGGCTTTCTAAATTTCCCAGCACAACTTATTGAAGAGACTTTCTTTTCTCCATTACATGTTTTTGGCTCCTTTGTCATAAATTAATTGTCCATATATATGTAGGATGATTTCTATTCTATTGATCTGTATGTCTGTTTTTCTGCTAAGACCCTACGGTTTTGTGTTTGATAGTAATGTTTGTAGTTTGCCCACTGGTCCCCTAGGAGACTCCTGCTGAGCCTGCTCCCTCTGCAGCCCTGAGGTAGCTCATCTTTGCCCTGAAAAGTTCCCACCCCAGTTCACACTTATTGGTTGCTGATTGCTTGCAAATCACCTGCATTCCAGAGGCTTGCCCTCTTCTTTCTCAGTGATTTTCAGCCCATTTCCTGCCTGACTAAGCCTGTAAATCTTTATTCTATCCACTGAACTAAACTGTAACTTCTCCAATGAGGTCTGAATTCCTTTCAAATTTGCCCTCCCTTGGTGTAGTGGGTTTGATGTGGCAGTAGTATTCAATGAGACTTATTTAAACAGTTTGACAGGTTGCATGCAAGGGAAGCCTCTCTCTTCCCCATGTGGGAAGGAGAGCAAGGGAACTCCCATAGGAGAGGGAAAGTAGAGGGTGACTTGTGTGTCCAGGTGATATCACTCAGCAGCAAGATGGGTAGTCTCTGGGTCAGAGAGCTGCAAAAGACAGCTTGGAGAATTTTACAGCCCCAGGCTTTTCATCTAAACAGCTAGCATATGTTGGGTGCAGTTTTTAGGATAGACAAAGCAAGTTGTCTCTAAATAACTAAGAATATGCTTATTTAGATTATATTATAAGAAATTGGATGTATAAAAATGTTGAGTATGATGCTAGTGGGTTTTTGAGCTGATAGCCAGCTCTGCCATGAAGAAGTACATAACATGGAGCCATCTTGGCTCATTTTTATGCCACTTGGGTACTGTCCCATAGCCCCAGTGTACCATAGAGAATTTCTTTATATCTATCGTTACTTTTCTATTTTAGTCTAATAATGTTATAATAAATGCTCCCTGTTTAACCCATTATATGGTTTCTATGTCCTAACTGAACTCATACTGATATAAGAGCAAGATCTCAAATAAATTATTAAACTTTGATTTTAATAAATGAGGGGAAAAGAGCAAAGCATGCAGAAGAAAAAGAAAATAATAAAGAACTGAAATCAAATAAAATTAAAAAACAGAAAATCCACTACAACCAAAAGCTGAGCTCTTGAGAAAGTTCAGTAAATTGATAAACTTCTAGCAAGACTCATCAAGAACTAAAATAAGAAAACAGAATTTATCAATGCCAGGAATGATGGAGGAGACATGCACTACAGATTCTTATGGACATTATAAAATAGTAAGAAATATAGCCAAAAAATTCAATAAGTTAAATAATGGAAAAAAAAACTCTTGAAAACTTTAATATTAAAATCTTCAAAAAGAAAATAGATTTAGAAAAGTAGCTTCTATGTCTTCTGAATAAATTGAATACATAATTATCAACTCTCAAAGAAAATCTCAATCCATTTAGCTCTGGTGAATTCTATTAGATATTTTAAGGAATCAATATCCAATATTACATAAATACTCCAGAAAATTGTGAATAGGAGGAAACATTCATGTGGACCAGAATTGCCCTGTAATATCAAATCAAAACAAATATATTGTAAGAAAATAAACTGTAGACTAAATTCCTCATAAATTTAGACTTTGAAAACTCCTGACTATTAAAAAATAAAAAGAAGAAACAAAATCCTGAGGTGTTAACAAAAGAATTTAGCAATACTTAAAATTATTACAAACAAGTGGGTTTATCTTACAAATGCAAAGTTGGCTCAATATTAATTAGAAAATTAATCATTGTAATTCACTATATTAAAGATTGATCAATGAAATTGAAAATAGAAAACAATGTAGAAACTCAATGAAACCAAAAGTTGGTTCTTTGAAAACATCAAAAAATATTAATCAACTCCAGCCAGGCTAACCAAGGAAAAAAGAGAAGAAATAACTTACTAATATCATAAATGAAAGAGATGCTATCACTACGCGATTTCTCGATGGCAATAAAATAATTAAAGAAATGCTATGAATAATTCTATTCCTACAATTTTATATCTTTGATGAAATGAATAATGTCCTTGAAAGACACAGTTCGTTCATAAAGAGAGAAAACAGATCATTTGAATAACCTCTTTTCTATAAATAAAGTCAATAATCAATAACCTTCTAAAACAGAAAACCCCGAGACCGAGATAGTTCACTGGTAAATTTTTATGGAACATTTAAAGAGGAAGTGATACCATTCACTATATCTCTTTCAGAAAAACACTTTCTAACTTATCTATAAGAACACAATTATCCTAATAATAATAAAACAGATAAAGACACTACGAAAAAAGAGATAACTACAGGCAATATTTCTCACAAACATATATACAAAATACTCAACAGAATATTTAGCAAATTGAATCTGACAATGTATAAAAAGAATAATACACCCTGATCAAATATTATTTATCCTAGAGTATGCACAACTAGTTTAATATCTAAAAATTAATGAAATCCATCACATAAACAGTCCTAAAAAAGAAAATCATATGATCATATTAATAGATACAGAAACATTGTAACAGAGTTTCAACAGTCATTTCGTGATAAAAATTTCTCAGTAAACTGAGAATAAGAGGGATTTCCTCAATTGATAAAAAACCATCCATTAAAAAAAATCTAAGCTAAAAAGATACCTTTTTTCTTTTTAACTTTTTAATTACAGTTGAAATAAAATATATATATTAGTTCAGGTGTACAACATTAGTGATTAGACATTTATGTAACTTATGAAATGATCACCCTGATAAGAGTCCAGTACCCCATTTGACATCACACATATTTATTACAGTTTACTGACTATAATCCCTATGCTGTACTTTAGTCTTGTGACTGTTTATATAACTGGAAATTTGTACTTCTTAATCCCTTCAGCTTTTTCATCCCACCTAACATTATAACTTAATGGTGGAGAAAACTTGATTGTGTCCCACTAAGATAAAGGTACGGAAAGATGTCCCCCTCTTACCACTTCTATCACCATACTAAAGTCTTAGCTATATGCGATAAAACAAGAAAGAGACATCTAAATACACAGATTGGGAAAGAAACTAAATTTTTTTCACAAACGACATGATTGCCTTTGTAGAAAAATCTCAGAGACTCAAAAAAAACTCCTGTAAACAATAAAGATTATAAGGAGGTTATCAAGATCAAGTTAATATACCAGAGTCAATGAACTTTCTATATAAGATCAATGAACAGTTGAAATTGAAAATTAAAAATACAATGCTAATATACATTAGCACACCAAAAAAAAAAATGAAGAACTTAGAAATTACCAATACATTCAAAATCAATAAAAGTAAAACTACAAACTCTAATGAAAGAAATCAAAGAAGATTTAAATAAATGGGAACATATTCCATGTTCATAAACAGAGGATTCCATATTGCTAAGATGTGAGTTCTTCCAAACTGGATCTACAGATTTAATGCAGTTTAAAACAAATACCAGACAGTTATTTTCTGAATATCAACAGTGATTCCAAAGTTTATACGAAAAGGCAAAAAGATCCAGAATTGCCAACAGTACCCAACTTCAAGATGTACTATAAAAGCTACAGAAGTCAAGACAGTGTGTTCCCAATGAAAAGTTAAACAAATAGATCAATGGAATGGAATAAAGAGAATAGAGCCCAGAAAATGCACACATGCACACATGCAGATGCACACAAACATGTCAACTAATCTTTGATGTGAGAGCAAAGACAGTTCAATAGGGAAAGATCTCCTTTTTCAACAAATGGTGCTGGAGCAATAAACATATAGTACAAAAAAGATATCTATAAATCCAACATTATACCTTTCATAAAAGAAATTCAAAATTTATCAAGACCTAAAAGTAAAGCACAAAACTATAAAACTTGTGAAAATAACAGGTAAAAATAAGGGTGGCCTCAGGTTTAGAGATTACTTTTTATTTAAAATACTAAGAGACAGTCTGGAGGACCATGGCAGAGTGAGAGATATCCTAGATCTCTCCCCTTAAAACAACAATAAGATGAATATCTAAAACTCAACAGAATACACCGAAACTGCACATCAGCATGTCTGAACGAGTGAACTACATATAAGAGCTACAACAGGTCAGAGCACCAGGTATCAGGCAATGGACTGGAGAAATAAAGAAGCTGCATCTCACAGCCACCACAGCTACCTGTAGGAGGAGAGGAAGGAGAAGGTGTGGTGAGTTCCCTGAATAGCCATGCCTCAGAGAGTTCTGAGTTCCACCAAGCTAGCAGCAGAGCCCTGTAATCAGGGCAGAAAGCAGAGAAATAGGATGGCAAAACAACAACAGCAGCAACAACAACAACAACAACAACAACAACAACAACAATTGATTTTACCAATCGTGGTTGCAAAACTGAACTGAGCCCCCAGCCCCAAACTCTCAACCCAGAGGGCCCCTCCCCACACCCTCCAAGACCAAACACTGTGGAGCCAGGGAATCTGAACAAATGCTACTGAAACTGTTGCTAACACTGACAGAGACTGAGACTGAGGGTAGGGAGAATAATTAAATATCTATAAGAAAACAAAAAAGACGTTATTAAAGCTTAATATAAAGCAGGGATTCAAGAAGCTTAGACACCACCTACTGGAAAACAAAAGAAAAGTGCCTACTTTGCAGCAGGCTAAAGAAAGTCCTTTATATAATAAATCTGCTTTCTGGGGGGGGGAAAAAAAAGCAGAACACATTCCATTATGCTCTGGCCGGTGAAGAAATAGTCCATTAAACACCATGAACAACCAAGGTGACAAGGCATCTCAGAAAAGAAAAAGAAAAATCTTCAGAAATTAAGCTTACAGATATAGAAATATGCAACTTAAATGAAAGAGAATTCAGGATGGTACTTCTGAAAAAACTCAGTGAGATCCAAACGAGTCATATCAACAATTCCAGGAACTGAAAAAGTACCTAGATGAACAGACAAGGAGATTGAAACCCTCAAAAAGAACAGAATAGATCTTCTGGAAATAAAAAGAAAAACAGAAAACAAATACACACACACACACACACACACACACACACACACACACTGCAAGAATTGAAAAATGAAATAGCAAGCTTGGGAAATAGAGTTGACCAAATAGAGGAAAGGAACAGCTATATCGAAGACAGAACTAGAAATAAATCAAAAGAAAGAAGAGAGAAACCAAAGAATGAAAAATAATGAAAGAGAAATTCAAGAACTAGCTGATCCATCATGAGAGGAAACATAGAATGATGGGCATTATCAAAGGCAAGGAAAGGAAGCAGGGACTAAGAAAGTATTTGCAAAAAAAATAGTTGACAAGAATTTCCCAAAATGTAAGGAATGAACTAGAGCTGGAATTCAAGAAGTCAACAGAACACTCAATTATCTCAACACAAAAAGGCCTTCACCAAGACACATTGTACTAAAATTTCAAGAATCAGCAACAAAACAGAATTCTCAGGGCAGCCAGAGAGAAGAAAATGGTAACTTAAAAAGGAAAACCAACCCATTAGATTATCGTCGGACTTCTCAGGACAGACCTTACAAGCCAGAAAAGCGTGGAATCAAAATATTCAAAATATTAAGTGAAAGGAACTACCACCCTAGAATAGTGTATCAAGCTAAGCTCTTCTTTAGATATGAAGGAGAAATAAAGACCTTTCCAGACATAAAAAAATTGAGAGAATACTCCAATATGAGGCCTGCACTATAGGAAATAAGGAAAGCAGTCAGCTCATCTAAAACAAAATGATATATATATAGGTGTATATATGTAGAAGTAAGGTGACTATCAGGTATATAGAAGCCAGAGTAGTACAATCCTACTAAGAACAAGACCTTTTAAGCTTCAAACAGTAAGAAGAGAATTGCTATAGCAAGAAAATAAGGAACATTCAGCATACTAGGGACAAATTGAGAGAACAATGACTAAAAAGGGGAGGATTCTAAGATTCAAATTTGTAAATGGAAATGGAGACAAGGCACCCACAGAAAAAATTGGATGACTGTATATCTATAACTATCCTTTACATATTCATAACGGTAACCACACAGATGTGGTTCAGAACCGAAGTATATAACATAAAACAACCATAGGCAAAACTCAAAAAGCCAACCAAAATAAAGAAAATAGAAACACAAGACAAGGAAGCAATGGAAACACCGAGCTACTAGAAAGCAAAAAGATAAAATGGCTATAAGAAGACCTCATATTTCAATAATCACCCACATGTAGATAGACTGGACTCACCAATAAAAAGGCACAGAGTTGCAGAAGGGGTCAAAAATCGAATGATGCCTCCAGGACACATTTCAGCTCAAAGACAAATATTAGACTCAAAGTGAAAGTGTGGAAAACAATATTTCGAGCAAAGGCATTCAAAGAAAAGCAGGAGTAGAGGTACTAATATCAGACGAAATAGACTTCGAAAATAAAAAAGGTGAATAAAGATATGAGGGACACTTTCAAAATGATAAAAGGAATCATGAACTAAGAAGACATAAACACTTATTAATATCTATTGCTTCCAACCAGGGAGCTCCAAAATATGTAAAGCAATTACTAACAGACTAAAGAGAGAAACAGACCAAAACAATATCGTAGTAGGGGACCTAAACACCCACTGTCGGATATGGACAGATCATCCAAACAGAAAATCAATAAGGAAATAACATTCTTAAATAACACATTAGACCAATTGGACATAATGACAATTGACATTTTACAGAGCCTTCCATCCCAAAACAGATGCTTCTATCCTAAAACATTCTTTCTAGCGCACATGGAGCATTCTCAAAAAATAGCCACATACTAGGACACAGAGAAAGCCTCAACAAATAAAGAAGGGTTGAAATCATGCCAATTCCTAAACTCTGATCACGATGCTATGAAACTAGAAATCAACTGCAAAAAGAAAGCAGGAAGAACCACAAATACATGGAGATTAAACAACATGCTACTGAAGAATAACTAGGTCAGAGAAGAAATAAAAAGAGAGATCAAGAGAGACATAGAAACAAATGATAATGGTAGTACAATGTATCAAAACTTTTAGAACATGGCAAAAGCGGTCATAAGAGGAAAGTTCAATCATTACTGGCTTATCTCCAAAAACAAGAACGAGCCCAAATAAAACAACCTAACACTTCATCTTAAAAAAACTAGAAAAAGGAAGAACAAATGAGGCTGAAGTCAGCAGAAGAAATGAAATAATCAAAATTAGAGCAGAAATAAATGAAATTGAAAACAAAAAGAAAAAAGAAAAAAGAAATGCAACGAAGAGCTGATTCTTTGAGAAGTTTAATAAAATTGACAATCCCCTGACTAGACTCACTGAAGAAAAAGAGAAAGACACGAATCAAACAAAATCAGGCAGTAAAGAAGTGAAATTACTACTGACATCACAGAAATACAAAGGATCACACAAGAATACTATGAAAGTTTATAACACCAAATTAATAACCTAGAAGAAATCAACCAGTATTTTTAAAAATACAATCTCCTGGGCTGAATCAGGAAGAACTGGAGTATCTAAATAGACCAATTAGTAGTATGGAAATTGAACAATCATCAAAACCTACCAAAAAGCAAAAGTCTCGGATCAGATAGCTTCACCAGTGAATTATACCAAACATTCAAAGAAGATTTAATATCGATTCTCTCAAACTCCTCCAAAAAACAAAGAGGAGGCAATGCTTCCCAATGCATTTATGAGGACACTATTACTCTGATACCAAAACCTGGTAAAAATAATACACACAAAAAAAGAAAACTACAGAACTATATCTCTCATGAACACAGATGTAAAATCCTAAATAAAATACTAGGGAACTGAATATAGCAACATATTAAAAAGATTATACACCATGATCAAGTGGGCTTCATCTCAGAGTCACAGGGGTCATTCAACATGCACAAATGGATTAATGTGACACACCACCCAAAAAAAATTAATATAACAATAGATGCAGAAAAAGTCTTTGACAAGATACAGCATCCATTTATGATCAAAACACCTAACAAATCAGTATAGAAGGAAAGCATCTTAACATATTAAAGGCCATCTATGACAAACTCTTAGCCAAAATTATAAGTAATGGTGAAAAGCTAAAAACCTTTCCTCTAAGATCAGGAACAAGGCAAGGCTGTCCACTAACACCACTGTTATTCAATATAACACTGGAGGTCCTAGTGAGTGCATTCAGGCAAGAGAAAGATATAAAAGGCATCCAAATAAGAAACAAAGAAGTCAAAAGTCACTATTTGGGGATGGCGTGATTCTCTACATAGAAAACCCTAAAGACTACACAAGTATACCACTAGAAACAATAAACAATACAGTAAAGTTTCAGGATACAAAATCAATGTTCCAAAATACTTAGCATCCCTATACTCTAATAATGAAGTGTCAGAAAAAGAAGTGGAAAAAATATTTCTTCTGCAATTGCAACAAAAAGAATAAAATACCGGGAATAAATCTAATAAACATCTGAAGATCCTATATAATAAAAACTACAAGACCTTATTATAAGAACTCAAAGGAGATCAAAGAAATGGAAAGATATTCTGTGTTCTTGGATTGGAAGAATCAACATAGTTAAAATAACCATATTACCTAAAGCATTTGCAGATTTAATGTAATCCCCATCAAAATCTCATCTGCATTTTTTAAACAAATAGCACAAAAAAAAATAAGCAGATTCACATGGAAGCACAAAATCCTGAATTGTCAAAGCCATCCTGAGAAAAAAGAATGAAGTTGGAGGCATCACTCTGCCCAACTTCAAATTATACTACAAAGCGACAGTAATCAAAACAGCACGATATTGGCAGAAAAGAAGACACAACAGATCAATGGAACAGAATCGAGAGTCCAGAAGTAAACCCATATTTATATGGGCAAATAATTTTTGACAAAAAGCCAAAAACATACAGTGGAGAAAGTAAAGCCTCTTCAATAAATGGTGCTGGGAAAACTGGAAAAACACTTGCAAAAGAATCGAACTAAACTTGTCTACCACCACACACCAAAATTAACTCAAAATGGATTAAGGATCTGAGTATGAGACCTGAAACAATAAAATGTATAGAAGAAAAGACAGGAACTAAACTCAAGGTCCTTGGACTTAAAGAGGATTTTATGAATTTGACCTCAAAAACCAAGGAAAGTAAAAGCTAAAAATAAATGAACAAGACTACATCAAACTAAAAAGCTTCTGCTCAGTAAAAAAAGTCATCAACAAGGTAAAGAGACAACCATCTGAATGTAAGAAATATTTGCAAGCAACACCTCCAACCAATAAGGGCCTATATCCAAAATATACAAGAACTCATATAGCTCAATAACAACAAGAAAACAAATGATTCAATCAAAAAAAAAGGGCAGAGGACCTGAATAGACACTTTCCCTAGAGGACATACAAATGGTCAACAAATATTTGAAAAGATGCTCAACATCGCTAGATATTAGGGTAATGCAAATCAAAACCACAATGGGATACCACCTCACACCTTTTAGAATAGCTATAATCAACAGGACAAGTGATAACAAATATTGGAGAGGATGTGGAGAAAAAGGAACCCTCATATATGCTGGTGAAACTGCAAATTGGTACAGCCACTATGGAAAACAGTATAGTGGTTCCTCAAAAACACTAAGAATTGATCTACTATATGATCCAGCAATTCCTCTACTGGGTATTTACCCCTAAAACTGGAAACACATATCCGAAAATATTTTTGCACACCGATGTTCACAAAAGCTTTATTCACGGTGGCCAGGACTTGGAAGCAACCAAATTGTCCAACAATAGATGATTGGCTAAAAAGCTGTGGTACATATATATAATGGAATATTACTCAGCCATAAGAAGAGATGAAATACTGCTATTTGCAACAACATGGATGGACCTCAAGATAGTTATTGCTAAGTGAAATAAGCCAGACAGAAAAAGTTGAAAATCACTTGATATCACTTATATATGGGATATAACCTAAAAAACAACAAATGAACAGGACAAAACAAACAGAGACTCACAGACATGGAGTATAGACTAGTGGTTACCACAAGGTAGGGCTGGATGAGGAAGAGGGAGGTAGATGGGTAAAGGGGGTAAAATATAGGAGGGGTAGAGGGAGGGCGAGGGTGAAAGGAGATCAAATATATGGTAGCTGAAGGAAACTGGACTTTAGATGGTAAACACACAATAGAATATACAGATGTCAAAGTATAATGTACACCTGAAAATTATAAATTGTGTTAACCAATGTTACACCAATAAACTTACATTTTTTTCAAGTTAAATATATACATACATACATACATTACATACATACATACATACATACATGAAATGTAAGCTTCATGGAAATAAAAAAAAGAAGAAAAGGCCCCAATGGATCCTACCTCTTCCTATCTACTTAACAGTAGTATCCGCAGGGTTATTTAAGATTAATTCTTTTTCATGATTTTGTTTTGTTTATTTGTTTATTTGTTTTTTAACCAAAGACTCTATTCTTCATATTCTTGATGAGTGGATGACGAATCATAGAAGATCTATCCATTTTGAGCATTTCCATCAAGACATTCTTGCTAGATAGTGGATTGGAAAAGCATTCATTCTCCAGATCAAAACACATACCATTACTTGAGACACAGTTAATCTGTTCTGGCATTGCATAAAGCCACAAAATCAGAACTATTCTGGGAATTAGGTCATTAATAGCTTTCCATCCCCTTGTTTTTTCCTTATCTATTAAACAGAGTGATCTGGGTCTCAGAATACTCAGAAATACTTTGCTGTCTCAGAATTCTTTTTCATTTCCCTGAGTAGGTATATAATACCCATTTAATTTGGAGAATTTTTTCTCACCACTGTTCTTGGATATAGGTGAGGAATAACAGTGCTAACATTGAGTTTGAATGACATAACACACAGGGATCCCACCAGAGGAGAAAAGGAGACATTTTGGGTGAAAATCATTGATTTAGAGGTGAAGATCTCAGCAGCAGTGTGTTACCTTTGCTATCCTGGTGAGAGAAGGAGCTGGAATTTTGAAGTACTATTGAGAATATGGCCCTCCAGTGGTGTTCAGTAATCCCCATCCCACCTCCAGTCCAACCCAGGCAGTAGGTTCAGAACTCCTCCTGTCCTCCCATAGTCACTCTGGCTTCCTCCAAGCACGTGCATGTTCCCTAAGTTCTGGCTCATCTTAAGGACTCTGAACCAAGACACAATCCCCCTAGACTTAGGGTCCACCATGGCTGGAGGTAACTCATGATCCAACTGCACCTTGTTTCAAGGAACATTAGTTCCAGAAGGTCAGAACACTGAACCCTCAGAGATTATACTGGGTTTACTGGTTTCCTGAGGGTTAACACGACTCCTCAAGAGTTTCTCTAAGAAAATGTTAGCATGTTTGCTTCCCCCGCCCCTACCTGTTTACATTATACAAACATTTCTAGCTTAACAGCTCATTTAAGAAATGGGAAACAGTCTACTATGGTCCAGTGTTCTGGCGAATATTTTGTCTAGAATATTGTTCTTGTCTCCTCCTGTCTCCTCTGGAGATACAGGGTTGTGGCACTAACACTCCTGCTGAGGGAGTCTCTGAGACCCTAGTTAAGGAAAAATGCAACAGGAAAGGGTCATGTGTGCATTAGAGACTATGCTGAGTAGGTCACAAACATTTTCACATTTAATCTCAAATTATTCTGTGAGGCAGATTACCTAATTTATAAATAAGGCTCAGAGTAATGATCCTAAATGACACACGCATGAGTGTCAGAACTGCAATGCAGGCAATGGGCACACGTAAGATGAAAGCCCAGGCCTTGGGATTCATCCTTTAACAAATGCTGATTAATCCTTTCTAAGGGCCAGACACAGTTATAATGCAGTGAGAAAACAGATGAACCTAGTGCCTACACTGGCCTCATGAAATCCACTGGAGAAGGTCCAGGAAAAAGAAAGCTGGAATCTAGATAAGGGAGTGAATGGAATCAGGGAAGTCTGCCCTGAAGTTGCAATTTAAAAATAAATAAATAGATAGATAGATAGATAGATAGATAGATAGATAGATAGATAGATCCTTCACTAAACTAAAATTACATATGTCCAAAGTGTACAATTTGATAAGTTTTGTCAAATGTCTATTCTCACAATCAAGATTATGAACATATTCAGCATCCCAAATTGTTTCCCCCTGTACCTTTATATTCTTTCCTTCTGCCCTTCCCCACCCCCACCATCCCCAGGCATCCTTCAATTTGTTTCTATTATTGTAGATTAGTTTGTGTTACAGAGTATGTGCTCTTTTAGGTCCAGTTTCATTCATTCATCACAGTTAGTTTGAGACTTATCCATGTTATTTCATGGATCAGTAGTTTATTTGTTGTTATTACTAAGTAGTATTCCACTATATGGATCTACCACAATTTGTTTTGTTGAGTTGTTTTCAGTTTAGGGTTATTACAAGTAAAGTTGCTATTGGAAATTCATACAGACTAAAGTAGGATGAAACCATGGATCTGGAAACTAGTGACCCTGTCAGACTTCTTTCTGCTAAAGAAGTTGGTCAAGAGGAGGGCTGGGCATTACTCAATTACTTCCTCCAGGTTCTAGCCTATACTATTTTCAGTTAACTCATATCTGCTTCTCAACTGGAGCACTCAATATTTGTTGTTGTGAAGGCTTGACCAGCTAAGACAGCACTGTTCCCCATGGTGACACAGAGCTATGGGTCACAGTTTCTCATTCACCATCTCACAGATATGCTCACTTGGATGTCTCTCACTAGGACCATGAGCCCAAGTCAAAGCAGAGTCCAAGATCTATTCGTTAATGTAGGCAGGATAGGGCAGTTAGGAGCCAAAGGCCAAGTAATATGTCAGTCAAAATAGGAGAACTATCTGCAGATGTCAGGGTCCCAAACCCAGAATGTCAGGATCAGGGCCCACTCTAGATTTAGCCAGAAGAAATGAATACTCAAGGTCAAAAGAGAAAGTTACTAGCACACTTTGATCAAGGGCTAAGTGTGCACCCTGTCATGTGTCCCAAGAATGCAATGAGCACTACACTGAGTCTACGCTGCAATCATTTCCAATGATGGACATGTGAATAGCATGTAAAGTCACCTGATTAGCTACAGTTTCTCTATCACAATATTTCAAACTAGCTTTCTCAAAAATCAAAAAGAATTTTCATACCCTTAAAGATAATACTATGAGCCCAAATAAAATTCACTCTTTTAGTTCACCTAGCATTTATCCTCTCCAAGAGAGCAGATTTTTTATCATATTTAAGGCCTACCACTCCACCAGAACCAACAAAATTTTAATATAGCCATCATCTCAGAGGTGATAGTTCTGCCTTCCTCCTGTCTCATACATTTTTTGTTTGTGTGTCTACTTTAGATATGGTCAGTCCTTGACTCAACTACTTGACTAAGTATAATAAAATTGAACTCAACAGTAAATCATGTAAACGGCCCCATTCAGCATATGAGGAAAGAGCTGGTTGGAACCACCTCCAAAAAAGTTGGCTCTACACTGGTCAAGCAGGCACTTGGTTTCATGGAAACTCCTCTGCTCCCACCCTAAAGTTACCTCCCTGAGGTTATGATGGATCCTAAGGTCTAAGATGGGCTGTAAGAAATAGGTAAGTTGGTTCAACTGCCAGAAATGGAGAAATATGCAGCTCAACACAAAAGACACTCTATTTCATTTCTGTTACTAATGATGCTCAAGGTTGCTATATAATAGGCAGGACTTCCTTACTTGGGCCAACAATCCTGAATTTTATCAGCCCTTTAGTCCTTCAAGTGGACATCTAAGCACAGGAGTATCCAACCCCAAGCACCCACCACCTAATGTTGGCACTAAGTGTAGACATATCTTCTCTCATGTTCCAGTGTACCTGGTTTCATCCTTAAATTTCAGAGTATGTCAACACTTGACAGCAGTGTCCCATATTCTTTTGCCCATGGAAGAGACTGACTGCAATGCATTGGGGATTCCATTTGTGGGTCACAGATGGGCTTGCTAGTAAGGGGTATGTCTCAGTGTGCTGTAGTAAAAATTATACATGCTTTAGTTTTATCTGCCTGCATTTTTATTTCTGGCTGCCTCTAGTGAGTGCTAGCTGCATAACTTTGGGCCAGATACATACCCTCCTTGGTTCTTAGGAAGGATGAAAACAATAACACCAATTCAAAGATTTTGAGGATTGCATGTGACAGCATATGTGATGTTCCTACCAGGAGTCTGGCATCAGCAGATTCTGACAACAGTGGATTTTCTTACCCTGCTGCACTTCTTCCTCTTCTCTCTTTTCATATACCTGAGTTGGAATCAGCCTAATAATGTATTCTTGTTATCTTGACAATAGAAAGAAAAATGCTAAGAATTAGTATAGTTTAGGCATACTTGGTACTCTGCACCTGACAGATTTGTTTACATATATCCACAACTTCAGCTTGTGGAGGAGCAAAATTGTTCAAGACCCTTCCCATCAGGCCTGACACCATAGATCTCAAGATGCATTACACTGATACACAGCACGCTCAGAGAGGTAGAGCCATGAGATCAATGATATGGGTGGGCAAGAATGAATGATAGAATTTCATTAACTGATGTTGAGTAGAGAAGAACTCCTAAATTTGATGCATCTATCACCATCAAGGACAGAAGAGCCATGGATAACTCTTAACACCTACCCTACTTGGATCATGCAAAGCAGATTATGAGAAAAAGAGGGTATATGTTTCATACTTGCTATGTTGACTAGATTAAGGAATTCAAGGACACGAGAAGAAAAATAAGAAACATCAGCAGTAAAAGGAGAACACCCTCAACTTTCTTGCATTTTGACTTCATTCCAGCTCTGCTGTTTCTTCCTAAACCAGCCACCAACCTCCTTGTCTCTTTTCAGTTGCAGTGTGCTTTTCTTAGCAAGGGTCAGCAAACTACAGCCCAAGAGCCAAATTCAGTCTGTCCCTGATTTTGTAAATACAGTTTTATTGGAACATACCCATGCCCATTTGTTTCTGCATTCCCCATGCTTGCTTTCATGCTATAATGGCAGAGTTGAGTAATTGCAACAGAGACCTTATGGCCTGCAAACCCTAAAATATTTACTTTCTGGCCCTTTAGAGGAAAATATTTGCTGACTCCTGCCCTTCAGAATAGACTACACAAGTTTAACCTAATCTGTGTTCCATAGAATACTATCATCTTGGGAGTTGAATTAGCATATTTTTTAAAATCTCAAAATTTAATGACTTTAGACCTCTCTGGATTATGCAGAGAAGCTTCTGGAAGAATTCTCAGAAATCGTATCATGTTTATACATACCATGACTCTCCAAAGAAATGGATGTTTTAATTGGAGAGTCTTAGCCTTATTTTGAAAAGAAAATGTGCCTAAGGCAGAGGCTGTCTGTGCTATTACTTTCTTAAGAAGTACAAATCCAGGGAATGGTACAGAGGGATAAGGGGGAAAAATAATTATATCCAGCAATTTAAAGTTGCAAGGTGGTGGAAACTTCCATCTCAAAAACTCTAGGTGGAGATGGCAGATAGACCATCTGCATCTAAAGCACCTTCTCCCCCAAGCCCACTAAAATTACAGCAAAGAGATTTTGTTTAAGGAGAAAAAACTCGAAATGACTAAGAGAATAGGAGAGAAAACAACATCCACTTATTTTAGAGACTGGAAAGCAGATGAGTGACTGGTAACCAACTTGGCAGTTTTAAGTAAACAGTGAGAGAAAGCCAAGAAGTAATCCAAAGAAAACTGTAGAGTCCTCAAATGGCATTTGAATTGGCAGCACCAAGGATCACCTCTGGAAGTAAGGTTAGAATGGTAGGGATGGTTAAGAAAAGAAAGACCTTTAAAAAGCTGTGTAACTGTCAAATCATAGCTGACAGTAAAATACCATCAGATGACACATTAAAGAACCCAACAGCCTGGTCGCAAGTCTCACCCAGTCACTTACTGGCTGTGAAGTATTAGCAGTTTGCTTCATCACCACTTAAGAGCTCACTATTACACTGAGATAGCCAAGAGAAGTCTTGGGCAAGTTAATTATATCATTTCATAAATTATGCTTTAGTTCCTGCATCTGAAAAATGGGTGTTAACACTTCTCCCTCTTTATAAACTAAGATTTGTAAAGTACATATACTCCCTTGGCACATAGTAAATTCTAAAAACAAAACAAAATAGATCCCACTTGCATTACACATCACTGGGCAATTGCTTCTTCTCCACCTCAGCTGGCCTAGAGATTTTTTCTTTGGAGAGAAAAACAGAGACTGTATGTAAATAGAGGAACACCGTGCACAGTTAGAGGCAGAGTAGCACGCAGAAAACAAAGGTATAAGGGAATCTTGCATACTAAACACTTTCTCCACCCTCTTTCTCCTTGGCCACACCTTCTTAGCAGGAGTTTGGAATAGCCCTTCTTGGAGAACCTGACCAACTTAAGAAGAAAAAACTAAGGACACTGATACCAGAAGTTTCCCAGTAAATGTTTCAGGATGACCATCTTATAATGAAGATCACTGTACAGAAGCCACCCCCAAGTTCTCAAAGCTAGTGATGATTTCTTAAGCCATTTGACTCTTAAACTTGAACAAACAACCAAGGAATACCATATTTGAGAAGACAGCCTCTAACGTGGAATACAGAGAGCTAAACACCAGCAAATAGAAAAGAACAACCAGTGAAAAAGGATAGAAATTTACATTTATCAAAGAAAAAAATAAAGATTTTACCAAAGAAGACAGTGGACTAGGTAAAAGCAGGGTTTGCCTCTTCCAAGGTCCTCATTGAAATTACGATCAAATTGTAAAACAATCAACATGGAGAATCACCTGAAGTCCAGCCGACCATAACATGTACATCTGATAATATAAAGAAGGAGCCACATCTAAGCTGGTTAGGAGGGGCAAAATTGCAAATCGAGCTTGACCCGCATGCACAGATTGCAAAGGATCACTGGGATGGAAAGCGAGGCTGTAGAGGCTCCCATGAAAGAGAGAGGGGTCCCGGCCTCATTGTGGGGCTCCCGGCCCAGGGAACAGGAGATTCCAATAACTCCAACTGTAAAAACCAGAGGGAATTCTGGCCATCTGAGTGAAACCTAAGGAAACTGAAACCCTAGTGACACCTTTGAAGTGCCCACACATAGGCTTTTTTGACCTTCAGACACACCTGAGACATGGACATGTGAGTCAGAGGCTTGCGCAGATTCCTACTGAGAAAGTCTACATTACCTGATGACAGAACAAAGGCTGGACAGGCAGCCACCATTAAGCCTTGTTCCAGTTCTCCTGGGGGGCAATCTATAAACCACACCAAGCTTGACTGTGCAGACCCCTCACACAGGGCTTTTAGGAAGCACTGGCCTGAGGAGATCAGCCAGATCCACCCAACCTGCAGATGGCTTGGGCTTTTATTGCTGGATGGCTGCCATGCCCTGCAGTGATTCAGGGCCAAACTTTCACAGCTGGCAGCCTGCGCTGTGAGCACTCATTTCAAAGACAATTTCAGACAGATCACTGCTGCCTACATGAACTTGGGCAGATGTTGGAAATCTTTTTGGCCAGTCTGAGGCAGCAGTTGGTCTTGCTGTCATCTGGGACTTCCATAGGAACATGCAAATGGTTAACAAAGTTGCAACAAGACTGAGGCTATACTGATCTGATTGTCATTGTCTCCCTAAGACCCTGCCCCACCAACCCCACAAAATTGTCCCAGGTGGCCGATTGACAGTTAACTACCATTGCCCTCCCCCTTCTCTCAAACCCCACCTCACCTCACCCCCACCCCATCTCCCAATCCACACTGGCAGCAGACTTTGGCTTGCACAGGGCAGGCACTGCAGTGAAATCAGTTGCAGGCAAACCTCTGTTGCCTATAAGAGTTGCAATATTGCATCGGGGAAGCACAGGGGTCTGTGGAACCACTCCAAATGGCAGCTGGTCTCCCTGTGATCTGTGACTACTGAGGAAACATGAAGACTCAGAAGTTGCAGCAAACTGAGGTTATTGGCCTGACAGCCATGGACTCCCTGAACTCCTGCCCCATCCAGTACACAAAAAGCCCACCACACATTGATAGGCAGCTGCCCCTGACCTGGGGTAGCACATTTAGGCCCAAGGTGGTGGGTACCAGCTAACCTTGCTACAATAGAAACTTGCACAGGGAGCCACAGAGACAGTGCTGGCATGTAAACTAACACTGCAGCTGCAAGGGGAAATCTACTCAATAGATTCAGGAGACTCCAGGGGTTCCTGCACAACCCAACATGCATATCACCCAGAGGCTTTTCCAGTTTCAGAGACTTACAGGCATCTGACAGGCATTGGCAGGCTTTGAGGAGCACTGGTCCCTCTGCTAAACTGCCCTAGGTCATAGACGAGAGATAAGAGGACCACTGCCTACAGCATAGTCTCTTCCATTTACCTATAGATCTAGCATAGGCAACAACCATCTGAGGATTACTTTGTAGCTCCCACCAGGTAGCCCTGAGCAATCAAAATAAGCAGCTGACTTTGGCCTACTGGGGAGCCCCTCCCAAGGGGCCACAGAACCAATGCATCTGGAGTCTGGCATTAGACCACAACAGAGCAACTCCTAACTAGCCCCATACATGGTATACACAAAGGGTGGTTGCAGCAAGCACACAAGCCTCCTAGGGCAAATTTCACTTAGTGGATCAGCCCCACACAGCAACTCTACCCTGTGAGTGTAGCCAATTCCCACAGTTAGTCAGCTTAAGCCTTAATCCAATCCACTGATGTACTAACAACAAGGCTTGATGACAGCAGAAGATCACACACAACCCACACAAAGATCACATCCAGAACCCCCACAGGAGATCAGGGAGAGTGCACCACTGGGCCACACAGGACACCTTCTACATTAGCCCATCTGAGACAAGAAACAAATATTCCTGACACACAGAAATGAACACAGAGAGGCTAATAAAATGAGAAAACAAACAAACATGTCACAAATGAAACAACAGGAGAAAACTCCAGAAAATAAGCTAAATGAAATAGAGGCAAGCAACCTACCAGAGACAGAGTTCAAAATAATGGTTATAAGGGTGCTCAATGAACTTAGTGGGAGAATGAATGAGCACAATGAGAACCTCAACAGAGAGATACTAAGCATAAATAAAAACATAAAAACCATAAAAAAAGACAGAAATTAAGAATACGATAACTGAAATGAAGACTACAATAGAAGGATATAACAGGAGATTGGAAGAAGCAGAAGATCGAATCAGTGAACTGGAAGACAAGGTAGCAGAATACCCTCAATCAAAACAGTAAAAAGAAAAAAAAAATAATTTTAAAAAATGAGGATAGTTTAAGAGACCTCTGGGACAACATGAAGGGTAACAATAACCAGATCATAGGAGTATCTGAAGGTGAAGACAGAGGGCAAGTGATTGAAAATCTATTTGAAAACATAATAACAGAAAACTTCACTAACCAGGAAAAGGAATTAGACATGCAAGTTCAGGAAGCACAGAGTCCCAAACAAGAGAAATTCAAACAGACCCTCACAAGACACATCATAATTAAAATGCAAAGACAAAGAGAGTCTTAAAAGCAGTGAGAAAGGAAGCTAGTTACTTACAAGGGTACCCCCATAAGAATGTCTGCTGAATTTTCAATGGAAACTTTGCAGACCAAAAGGGACTAGCAAGAAATATCCAAAGTTATGAATCTACAACCACTAATACTCTACCCAGCAAGGCTTTTGATTAAAATGGAAGGTGAGATAAAGGGCTTCCCAGACAGGGAAAAGCTTAAGGAATTCATCACCAACAAGCCAGTATTGCAAGAAATGTTAAAGGGACTTCTATTAAAAAAAAATGAGAAGAAAGAAGGAGGAAGAAGAAGAAGAAGAAGAAGAAGAAGAAGAAGAAGAAGAAGAAGAAGAAGAAGAAGAAGAAGAAGAAGAAGAAGAAGAAGAAGAAGAAGAAGAAGAAGAAGAAGAAAGAAAGAAATAACAAAAAATGAATAATAAAATGGCAGTGACTATGTACCTATCAGTAATCACTTTAAATGTGAATGGATTAAATTTTCTAATAAAAAGACATAGGATAAGCAAACAAGGCCCATACATATGCTGTCTACAAGAGACCCACTTCAGATCAAATGACATTCACAGACTGAAAGTAAAGCGATGAAAAAAGATATTTCACACAAATGGAAATGAAAAAAAAAAAGCTGGGGTAGCGATACTTGTGTCAGATAAAACAGACTTTAAAACAAAGGCTATAAAAAGAGACAAAGAGGGGCATTACATAATGATAAAGAGATCAATAAATCAAGAAGACATAACCCTAGTAAACATATACACACTCAACACAGGAGCACCTTCATACATAAAGCAATTATTGACTGACATAAAAGGAGAGATCAACAGTAATACACTCATAGTAAGAAACTTTATTCCCCATTGACACTAATGGACAGACTTTCCAGACAAAAAATCAACAAAGAAACAAGCCTAAAAGATACAGTAGATGAGATGGATTTAATAGATATTTTCAGAGCATTTTACCCCAAAGTGGCAAAATATACATCCTTCTCAAGTACACATGGAACATTTCCCAGGATAGACCACATGTCAGGACACAAAACAAGTCTCAATAAATTTAAGAAGATTGAAATTGTAATCAACCATCTTCTCCAATCATAATGGTATAAAACTAGAAATCAATTACAAGAAAAAAAAACTGGAAAATATACAAATGCATGGAGGCAAAATAACATGCTACTAAACAAAGAGGTCAAAGAATAAATCAAAAGATACCTAGAGACAAATGAATATACAAACACAATAACTCAAAATCTGTAGGACAGTGAAAGCAATCGTAAGAAGGAAATTCATAGCAATATAGGCCTACCTCAAGAAACAAGACAGAGCTCAAATAAACCATGTAACCATATACTTAAAAGAAGTAGAAAAAGAACAGCAAATGAAGACCAAAATGAGTAGAAGAAAGGAAATAATACAGATCAGAGAGGAAATAAATGAAATAGAGTCTAGAAAAACAGTACAAAAGATTAATAAAACCAAGAGCTGGTTTTTTAAAAGGATAAACAAAATTGACAAACCCTTAACCAGACTCATCAAAGAAAAAAGAGAGTGGACTCAAATAAATAAAATCAGAAATGAATGAGGAGAAATAACTACGGACTCCACAGAAATACAAAGATCATAAGAAAATACTATGAACAATTATATGCCAACAAATTGGACAAGTCTAAGAATTAACACCTGTTCCCAAACTATTCCAAAAAATTCAAGAAGAGGAAAAGCTCCCTAACTACCTTTATGAGGCCACCAGTACCTTGATTCCAAAATCAGACAAAGACATTACAAAAAAATAAAACTATAGGCCGATATCTCTTATGAACAATGATGCAAAAATCCTCAACAAAATAGTGAACTGAATTCAGCAATACATTAAAAATGTCATATACCATGATTGATTTATTCCTGGGATGCAAGGTTGGTACAATATCTGCAAATCAATTAATATGATACACCACATTAACAAATCGAAAGATAAAAAACCATATGATCATATCAATAGATGCAGAAAAAGCGTTGGACAAAATCCAGCACCCATTTATGATAAAAACTTTCAGCAAAGTGGGAAAAGAGGGAACATACCTCAACATAATAAAGGCTATATATGACAAACCTACAGCTAACATATTCAGTGAGGAAAGGCTAAAAGTGTTTTCCTTAAGATCAAGAACAAGACAAGGATGCCCATTTTTATCACTCCTCTTCAACATTGTGTTGGAAGTCTTAGCCATAGCAGAGGAATAAAAGGCATCCAAATTGAAAAAGAAGAAATAAAACTCTCATTATTTGCTGATGACATGATACTATATATAGAGAATCCCAAAGATTTCACACACACACACAAAAAAACTGTTAGAACTGGTCACTGAATTCTGTAAAGAACTGGCATTTTTATACACCAATGATGAACTTTCCAAAAGAGAAATTAAGAAAACAATCCCATTTATAATTGCATCAAAAACTATAAAAGACCTGGGAATCAAATTAACCAAGAAGGTAGAAGACTTGTTTTCAGAAAATTATGTCATTGAAAAAAAATTGAAGAAGGTACAAATAAATGGAAGCATATACTGTGTTCATGGGTAGGAAGAATCAACATCATTAAAATGGCTATACTACCCAAAATAATCTATAGTTTCAATGCAATCCTTATCAAAATGCCAATGGCATTTTTCAGAGATATAGAATAAATAATCCTAATTTATATGGAACCATAAAAGACCCTGAATAGCCATGGAAATCTTGAGAAAGAACAAAGTTGGAGGTATCACACTATCTGATATCAAACCATACTACAAGGATACAGTAATCAAAACAGCATAGTACTGGCATAAAAACAGACACATTAAGCAATAGAACAGAAAAGAGAGCCCAGAAATAAATCCATACCTATATGCTCACTTAATATATGACAAAGGAAATCAGAATATACAATTGAGTAAAGAGAGTCTCTTCAATAAATGGTATTATGAAAATTGAACAGATACATGAAAAAAAAAACTGGACCAACTTCTTACACTGTATACATGAAAAGACTCAAAATGGATTAAAGACTTAAATTTAAGACCCCAAACCATAAAACTTCTAGAAGAAAATATAGGCAGTAAACTCTCCGATATTGCTAACAGTAATTTCTTTTCTGATATATCTCCCTGGGCAAAGGAGACAAAAGAAAAAATAAACTAATGAGACTACATCAAATTAAAAAGTTTTTGTACAGCAAAGGAAACCATCAAAAAAGATAAAGATAACCAACTGATTGGGAGAAGATATTTGCTAATGATACAGCTGATCAAAGATTAATATCCAAAATATATAAAGAACTTAATATCCAAAATATATATACAACTCAACAACAGAAAAACAAACAATCCCATTTAAAAATGGGGAGAAGACTTGAAAAGATACTTCTTCAAAGAGGAAATACAGATGGCCAATAGACATATGAAAAGATGTTCAAGGTCACTAATTATCAGAGAAATGCACATTAAAATCACAATGAGATATCATCTGACACCTCTCAGAATGGCTGCCAAAATAAATCGAAGAACAACAAGTGTTGGCAAGGATGCAGAGAAAACGGAGCTCTCATACGCTGTTGGTGGGATTGCAAATTGTTACAGCCATTATGGAAAACAGTCTGGAGGGTTCTCAAAAAATCAAAATAGGATATACTTTTCAACCCAGCAACTGCACTTCTGGGTATTTTTCCAACTAAAACCAAAACAATAATTTATAAAGATCTATGCACCCCTATGTTCATGGCAGCACAATTTACAACAGCCAGGATATGGAAGCAACCTAACTGCCCATCAACAGATAGTTTGATGAAGACGTTATGGTTCATATACACAATGGAACATTATTCGGCCACTAAAAAAATGAAATCTTACCATTTGCAATGACGTGGATACAACTAGAGATTATTATGCTGAGTGAAATAAGTTAGACAGAGAAAGATAAATACCATATAGTCTCACTTATATGATGAACCTAAGGAACAATAAAAACAAACTAATTGAAAACAGACTCACAAATATAGTGATGGCCAGAGGGAAGAAGGGTTTGGGGAGGAGAGGCTGGGAGAAAAGGGAAAAAGGTTAAAGAGGTACAAATTAGTAGTTGATAGATGGTCACAAGCACAGGGAGCATGGCATAAAAAATGCAGTTAGCATTAATGTTTTGGCTAGGTGGAGAGTCAGAGTAGAGAAAGCAATTAGGGGGATCATTTTATAAATTATGTAAATGTCTAACCAATGTAAGTGTTTTTGAAACTAATAAACTACAGTTTAAAAAAAAGAAAAAAGAAAGAATATGACATGATAATAAAAAAAGAAAATTAAAAAATAACTTTTGGAGTTGAAAACATTATAGCAGAAACAAAGAAAACTCAACAGAAAATTTGGAAGATAACATTTTAAAATATCTTTAAAATGAGTTTTAAAACACCATGTAAAATATTTTTAAAAGATACAATTAAAGATCAGAAGGTCTAACATGCAAATAATATAAATTTCAAGAAAACAAATGTAAGAAAATTATCAGTAAATAATTCAAGCAAATTTCCAAGAATTAGAGGACATGAGTTTCAGAGTAAAAGGGATCACCAAGTGCCCAAGAGAATGTATAAAAATAGATACACTCTCAGATTCAGCATAATGAAATTTTAGAAAAGTGAGAACAAAGGTAAGATTCTTTCAGTTTTCAGACAGAAACAGTAGATCATATACAACGGATCAAAAATCAGATGAATTTGAAATTCTTAAATGCAACACTATAAACTACAAGAAATGTAATGATGCTTTCAGATTCTGAAAGAACTTTTTTCCAATTTATAATAGAATTCATACCCCAAAAAACTATCAAGCAAATATAAAGGTAAGAAAAAAGCTTTAAGTATATACGTACTTAAATACTTTACCTTCTTCATATCGTACTGGAGGAAGATGTTCCAACATCAAAACAAGAAATTCAACTACCCTTATAATTCAAAGAACATCAATAGAGCACTCAGAAGTCTTTTATCTCAGTAATGAGAAATGTTAGCCCTAGAACAAATGCTTATTGTCTCATCCTGCCTAACAAAGAATAAAGCAAGAACTGAAAGTATCAAACTGTTTCCAAGTAATTTAACTGCTACCCAGAACAAAACTTAAGAATATTAATAGGTATACAAAAATATTCAGAACTCTGCAGACAAATTTCACAATGCCTAACATCTAATAAAAAATTAGAAGGCATGTAAAGAAGCAGGAAAATATGACCAATATAGAGGAGAAAAATCAATCAGAACATATCAACTGAAAAATGACAGAGATGATTGACTTAGCAGTCAATAACATTAAAACAAGCATTATAATTATAACAAATATGTTCAATAAGCTAGAAAAAAAAGATTGACCATGTTAAGTAAAAATATAGACGTATAAAAGAACCAGATTAAATTTTTATAGTGAACACTAAAATGGCTGAGTTGAAAATTTTTGTTGGTGGATTTAATAGCAGATTAGCTACTGAGTATGGGAGAAGATTAATAATTTGAAGACATATCAGTAGAAAATGTCCAATGTGAAACCCAAAGAGAAAATGCACTGGAAAAAAATGAACAGAATATCTGTTAGTTATATGACAATTCCATACAGGCTACCACTCATGTAATTGGAGTCCTCAAAAGTAAGGACACAGGTGGGTATGCAAAAATATATTTGAAGAAATAATAGTCAAGACTGTTCCAAAGATGAAATTATGAGTCTACAGATCAAGAAGTTCAACAAACTCCAAGCACAAGAAACACATAGAAAACTACACTATACCACATGACTCCTGAAAACCAATGATAAACAGAAAAATTTAAAAGCACAGAGAAATAAAGACACATTACAGAAAGAGAAACAAATATAAGATGGCAGTGGATTTCTAAGTCAGAGACAATACAACCAGGAAGACAGTGGAACAACATCTCTACAGTGCTGAAAAAAAAAATTAAAAACAAAAAAAGCTAACTGAAAATTCTATAACCAGTAAAACTATTCCTCAAAAATAAAGGCAAAAATAAATCAATGTTAAACATGCTAAGCTTAAATAATCCATTATCAACAAACTTGTACTATAATAAATATTAAAGACTTTTTCAGGCAGAAGAAAAATAATTCCAGATATAAATCTGGATCTACACAAATAAAGAACACTAGAAATTCTAATCATATAAGGAAATATTTTTAAAATTCTTATTATTTACATCTGTATAAGATTACTAATGCTTAAAGTAAAAAAAAATGGTAACAATATATTAAGTGGTTTTATAACATACGTAAAATTAAATTCGACAACAAAGTGCAAAAGCAGAGAGGGGAAAATGGAAGTATAATGTTGTAAAGTATTTATACTATATATAAAATGGTATAATATTGTACCTGAAGGTAGAGTGCTATAGGTTATAAATGCATACTATAACTACTAAAGTAATCACTAAAATAACACAGCAAAGAGGTAGAGCTAATAAGATAACAGGGAGATTACAATGGAATAAAATATACTCAATTTTTTTCAAAGGCAGAAAAGAAAAGGGAAACAAAAACAAATTAGAAAAATATAAATAAATAGCAAATTTTTAAATTTAAACTCAATCATATTGCTAATCACACTAAATTTAAATAGTCTATAAATACCCCAATAAAAGGCAGAACTTATCAAATTGGATTTTTAAAAAGCAAGACCAAATATATTCTGCTTAAGAGAAATCCACTTAAAATATAAAGACACAAAAAGGCAAAATGTGAAAGGGTCAAAAAATATGTACCATGCTAACACTGTTCGAAAGAATTTCAAGGCAAAGACTATTACTAAGGACCAAGAGAGAGATTTCATAATGACAAGAGGTCATGAAGAAGACATGATTCTATTAAAGATTTATCCCATCTAATAGCAGAATTATATAATAAAAGCAGCAAAAATTTCTAGAACTTCAAGGAAAACTTGAAAATCCACAGTTTGAGTCAGAGATTTCAACACAGCTCTTTCAATAATTGATAGAACAAGGGACAGAAAATCAGTAAAAATATAGTAAACTGAACAACACAAGCAACCAATTTGTCTTAATTCATGCTTATCAAATAGTTCCACAAACAACAGTAGATTACACATTCTTTTTAACTAAGTGCAGATTTTAAATTTGAAAGGATTTAAGTTATACACACTAGTTCTCTTTTTATAATGGCATTAAATTAGCAATCAACAGAAAGATATCTATAAAATCACTAAATATTCAGAAATACAGCAATACACTTCTAAGTAAACCATGTATCAAAGAATAAATCATTGGTGAATTAGAATGTCTTTTGAACTGAATGAAACTGAAAACACAACAAACCAAAATTGTAGAATGCAGCTAAAACTACCAGATGAATCAGCCATTTGATTCCTAGGGATTTACCTAAAAGAGCTGAAAGGAGCCTATATCACTATGAAGAGTTATATATACTGTATAATTTTATTTATATAAAATTCTAGAAAATTAAAATTAACCTGTAGTTATAGTAAATGTATCAGCAATTATCTGGGAATTGTGGCTGTTGGGAAAAAGCAGAAAGAAAGTTACACAAAAAAATTTTCGGGAGTAATGGATATATTCATTATCACAGTTGTAGTAATAGTTTCATGGGTAGATTTGGGTACCTGGGTTACTTATGTATTTCTTGTCCAGTTAGCAAACCATCTTTTCTTATTAAAATACAGAAATCATTTCTTCATGTTCTTTATTGTCAAATGCACCATTTCTAGTTAATTTCATATTTCTTGCCATACACACACACACAAAAATGATAAAAACATTGTTATTACTCAGAAGGCCATGGCTCTTTAGAATACTGAAATAAGATACTTTTTCTCCTAAAGTTCTCTAATTCCATTTGTTTAATCCTGGTTATAGTCTTGATCATGTTATTATATTATCTGTTATGACACCCATGAATACTGGCTTCCAGTGACTTTCTTATGTTATTACTATGTTTTATTGATGATGACCACAAATGTAAGTTTTAACCAGAGTGCACAGGAAAATGTGAGAGATAATTCATTTTATATGTATGTTAAATTTACTGCTTGGTATTTTATATTGTAAAATTAGAACACTACTTCTTTTAACTGTGTCATCTCTTGAACTCCCTAGGTCACAATCATGCATTCCTAAAGTGGGATCTCCATCACTGTTGACCACACACCTGCCTTCCATATACTACCTCTAGCTGGGAAGTAAGCAAGAGGCCAATGGGTAGAGAGAAAAAGGTCATCTAATTTGCACAAGGAATTTCTATCCCTCATCCTGCAGTGATTTCAGACCATCTGGGAGAGGACAGCAGCTCCACAGCAAGAAAGGGCATGGATAAGAAGGGCTTTTGCATTGCAAAATATTAGTCTTGAAAGTCCTCAGTGGAGATAGGCACAAGCCAACTCCAGAGACTACAAAAAACTTGTTATAAAGCCTGCAAAGGTGATAGAGTGAGTACCTGGTAGCCAGAAATAAAGAGGTGTGTACTTTAAAAGACCCCTGTCACCACCTCTGCTGTCCTTGGTTGCAGTAGATCAGAGATAGTACTGAAGCTGGAACACATCTGATGATGTACAAACCCTCACACGCAGGTCAAACACATCAGTTAGAAGTGGACTAATTCAAAACCCTAAACTCATTTTGGGTCTAACCTGAGAGTCACCAGAAATCAGAATATTGACACCATTCTTTGTGTGAGATTGTGGCCCAATCTCACATAATCTGATAAAACAAACACCATAATAATGAGCAGGACTAATCCACTTTCCAGATCACTCCTCTAAAACCTAAGTCTGGCCACTGAGTCCAGGATAGTCCTATAGATGCAAGGTAGAGGTGAGATGTTCCTTGGGGCTTCTAGTTGACCATACATACCTGATAGAAGGTTGACAAGTATCCCAAAAGGGAAAACAGGAAGTGGGACCACCATGAGTCCTGGTCCATAGTCAGAACATATTATCGGGATAGCTCTACCAGTTCTGGCACAGCAAGTCCCAGGCACTGGAGGGGGACTTAGGAAATTTCCAGGTATGCAATTTCAGCAACTGGGACCCACATGGGACTAGTCCATGCTCAGAGTGCCTTGACAGCCCTGGATGGTCACAATCACCAGAGAAGCACACAGAGACACAGACAGTTTCTTTAAAAGCACTCCTCTGAAGCACAAGCCCTTGGACACGTGCCCTACTAGCCAGGAATCATGGAGAAAGCGAGGATGACACAGAGCAGAGCTCCTTAGGCAACCTGAAATGAGAAAGTAATGTGAGAGAGAAACAAATGTTTTAGTCTTGTTTTGTTTTGTTTTGTTTTGTTTTGTTTTTGAGCCACTGAGGTTCAGGGTTGTTATCAGAGCAACTTAGTCCATTCAGATTGATGCAGAGAATGACAGCTGTCACCAGCACAGATCTGTCAGTTCAGACGAAAACATGGTAATTGAATAGGAAGATGTGCTGAGAAATGTCAGCATCAATATGTTTTTCTGCTATTAATAATTTTTAATTTTAATTGATAATATTTAGATGAACTTAACTTAGATTCCTCTATTTTACTTGACAGGACCATGCAATGATGAAGTTCTTCCATTAGAGAACTAATTGCATCCCCACTGAAGTGTTTTGCTCTGTCCTAACTCTAAGAGCTTAAAGCAGAAGAATGAGAGTAGTCCAATGCTCCTGACCATATTCCTGCTGATGTCCAGTGTCTCACCCACACTACAACCCTGCCACATGCCCCCACAGGCTCCGGAGCCTCCCAAATGACTTCTCACACTGACTTCCCCAGAAGGTTCTTCTATGAAACCTCAAGGACACAGAAGCTTAATAATGAACCAAAAGCCCCATTCACCTGATCTCTCCCCTGGAGACCTTCATCTGATGAGAGCAATAATGCCTTTTCTTAACCTATCAATCAGCCTTTGTAGTTATTTAAATATAGCTTAGATAAAATAATAAAATATTTGAAGATAAAAAGAAACATAATCTCAATCCTAACTGGGGCTTCCTTTCCTCTCAAGTTTGCAACCAGTGGGCCTGTAAATGATGCCCATGAACCAGGATGGAGGCCTCCAGATTCCATCATGGTTACTACTGACAACTTCATGACTTAAGACCTCAGTGGACCCTTGAGAACCAGCATTACTTTTTTCCATGGCACAGGGCAGGCTGCAGGAGTTTCTGCTAAGGCTGAAAAATCTAGGGCAAACAGAAATTGTATGCCATTTTCCTTGGACATACACTGCAACTATTTCCCCTGATGTCCTTCTCCCTCTGCAGAGCTGCCATTAGGCATTGTAGGGTAGCCTGCTCCAATCAGCCCTTCTACTCGCCTTGATCTCTGACCATTTTTTTGAGCAGGGAGAATGAGGAGAAAATCACTCCTTTTCTCCTCTTACTGCCCTGTAAAATCTTTAATGAAATTTCTTTGAAATTTCTTCAAAATTTCAGGCTTCAGGAAAATCAAAGCCCAAAAGGACATGTTTTAAAAGCAACTACTCTTTGGCCCTGTAACATACTGTCTCCATGACTCCTCACATCCACCAACAGAGTCAGGGACATAATAGTCTGTCTGCCTTCATGGACTGGTGTGCAGAGGTGGAGAAATACACGGAGAAACTCTGAAATTAATGTCCCTCCAAGGAGCAGAGAAAAGCATGGTAGAAAACGCCTCAGCTGAGTACACATAAAATAGACACATGCGCATACAACTTAGAGACCCTCATAAACAAGCATCAGAAAGTAAAGAACAAATCATTTGAACCTGTAATTTTCAGGCTCAATCAAGTCCTGGCAGAATTCCTTGGACAATTTCTTATGAATACAAAGTTCGCAGCAGATGTTCTGGTAGATTCAGAGCATTTAACAGGTACTTCTGATAAGTAGTTCTGGAAGACACTGTCCTTTTGTCTAATGCAGTTACTTTCCTGGATCGAATCTCATTTCAGTGCTGTAAAGTGCAGAGCCAACAATGTAAAATGTGACTGTAAAGTGAAGTAAAAAAAGGTTTATTCAGGGACTTCTGAGCCCAATTGTCTGTAATGAAGCTCTTTCGTCTGCTTCCCTGACCTCAGCTCCGACTGGAATTTCACTACCATGACTGAGCTCTCTCTCTCTCTCTCTGCACTTAGGGCTATCATTACTTAGAGCAGTTTTTGCCTCAAGTCCAGCACTTGTGGGCTTCCTGTATTTTCTGGTGAACGGCTTAAAGAAAGAACATTTTGCAAATTATTACTCTGTAGGTCAAAATCGTCAATTCTTCCTTAAAAACAACTGCAGAACCCCATTTTGAAATGACTATTGTTGTTATATAGGACTGTAAGGAAAAGACCAACATTATTGAATAGAGCTATCAGGAGCAATTTAGGCCCATTTCACGCCTGCCATATTTATCTCTGTTCCTTGGCGGAGCTGTGGTATGTGAGTATTTAACACCCTTTGCAGAGAGGAGTGTCAGGCTGTGCATTCTTAATGGGTCTGCTTCTACAGCCCAGGAATGAACAGGAGACCTAATTTCAAGTGCAAGTACTGTCTTTGACACACATAGAAAATAAGCGGCTGCAAATCTGGGCAGGACTTAGTGTGTGTATTTTTAAAAGTGTATGTAAATGCATTGGATTTACTCTGTGTACAGAAGCAGAAATTACTGGACAGGTGTGACTTCTATGTGTGTTGGAGCCTGAGGTGTAGGGGAATGGAATATGTATGGGACCATCTTGATGACACACTTTAAAGTAGCATTTCAATATAGCAAGCTATTGCATAGACGTAACTGGTTTGCAAACCACCCACTGCTGTGTACAGACAAGTTGTGCCAGAGACATCCCACAATAAAGTAGATTTAAAGGACTCATATCTTTGGGAGATAAGAGGGGAGAAAGCATGCTCAATCCCAGCCCTTGGGGTCACATGAGGAAAACCCTCTAATTTTAGGGAGGAAAGCACCATGCACTGGTGTCATGGCAGGTCAGCTGGGGGCTGGTTTGCATCTGATGGCCTCACTCACATGTCTGACAAGTGTGGCCAAGGCTGTTGGGCACTCAGTTCTCTCTCCTCATGGCTAGTTTGTTCTCCTTCAAAAGCTGGGTCCAAAGATGGCAAACCCCAGTGTACTAATCAAGCTTATGCTCACATTCCATTTGTTGGTGTCTCACTGGGCAAAGCAAAGCAGTGGTCTAGCCCAGTGTCAACATGAAGGTGTCTAAAAAAGGTCATGGACACAGGAAGGTGTGGTTCATGGGAGGCCACTCATGCAATAACCTACCACTGCCTGAAAAACCCTTTAGAACAAGCCTGATCCCACTTCCTTCTTATCCCCCAACACTTGACTGGAGACAGGTAGAAGCTACTGCAAGAAGCAAGAGTTTTATCCAAAGGGCTATGCAGAGGAGGCTCTTGTTAATGGTGTTTTCCTGGGCCCTCTATCACAGCTATTGGGTAGTTATTATGATTAACAAGGAGAGACATTTCTGTGGCATTTGCCCAGGGTTACCTCTAGCAGGCAGCCTGTGCCAACAATTTGCTACAAAGTCTGTATCGTTGAAGGCTGTCATGCATACTAGAACAGAGTTCACTGAACTTTCAAGGTAGCATTCGAAGTACCATGTTCAGTGTTCATTATTTCACTTAACCACATACATACAACCCTGCAGAATAGCAATTATTCAGTCCATTTTATAAATTTGTAACATGAGGTTCAACAGCAATTGGACCAGTCACAAGGCTGGTGATTCCAAAGCATGGCTGTCTCTCTCCAAAGCCTTTGTGAGAATGCACACCTCTTTGCCTTTGAAAGGCTTCTCTGGGTCTGGATTTTTACTTAAACTCCAGGAATTGCCCCAAGTCCTGCTGGCATTTGGGGCATATGTGAAGGGTACTATAGCAATTGAAAATATTGGCTTTGGAGTGTGGTTGCCAGAGTTTAAACAGATTGCCTTTATCTTGGGAAGTTTTTAATCTATAGAATGGGATCATCATAGTACCTGCTCAGAGCATTGTTTAAGGCTTAAATAAGTTATATGACAGAAAGTCTTTAGAAAAGAGTACTGGGAATTCAGGAGCACTCAATAAATATTCATGACTATGATTATTATAGGCTGGGCTCTATTTTGTCCCTCAAGGGCAGATGAATAGTATCTTATCTAAGGACATAGCCAGGCCATGGCAAGATCGATAGCAAAAGAATTAGTGCAGAACAATAGTATGTGGGAAGGTAATATTGCAAATAGTTCTGTCTGGTACAGGACAGGCAGTGCTGTACCATTCTCAAGGTTAACAACCAGCATGCAGCCCTACCAGCAAACTGAACTTGAGCCCTCAAGCTAAGGACCTGACCTGGACCTGGTGAGCAGAGCTGACCAGAGAGGTTGGGAAAGGGTTCTCAAAGGTTTCTGGAGCTTCAGAGCCAGCCCCAATGGGGGAGCAAAAGACTGGAAGCAAGACCTTAGCCCTTGAGGGGTAGATGTTCTGTGCAGAGGACATCTAACTTGACCAGGATGCTAGGTGTAAGTTTCGGCCACTCAACAGACAGAGTCTGACTCAGGAATAAGAGGCGTCCTGTATTGAAAGGCAAGCGGTCCCAGGCAAGGTTCTCTGGTCCCAAGGAGAGGGGCCAGAGAAGTCACACCCGGGCGGGGGCGGGGCAGGGTTTTAAGGGTCGCATCCAGGAAGGGGAAGATTCAAAAAAGGCAAAAGCACAGCGTGGGACTCTTTCATTGGTGCAGCGGTGTGGCACCACAGTGTAGTCCTGGCACCCGCGGATTGGTCCATGGGCATCAGGTGGCTAGCAGGTGGGATCTAGGGGTGGGGACCTGGTCCTGGGGCCTTTTCTGGGAGTGCTGGCCTTACACTAGGTAGGTCTGGAACTGGGAGCATGGCTGAAACTGCATTAAGTAGAATAAGCCCCAAGTAGCTGTGGATCGTTTGTCCTGCCTGGATCAGGTCTGGATTTTCTCAAAAGCCTATCTACCTTTTGAGTCAGGGCTTGGTGACTGAGGGATATAGTGGAGTGGGCTGGAAACAAGCCTGTGAGACTTAGATCTTCCCCTCTGAGAAGCCACTTGAGACTGTGGACCCTACCACACATGAGCACACAAGTTGCCCAGCTTAGCCAGGACAATTCCTTCCCTTCTTCCTCCATGTTAACAAGCCTGATCCCTCCGCAAAACACACTGTGAGTAGTAGCAAGAGCAGGAGCATCAACACATCTTCAGAATTCATTCCATATACCTCCACATCCCTTCTACTCTGACTCTTTTTCCTCACTCTCCCTACATTTCAACACCCTTTAACCACCTGGTCCCACTTCATTAATGAACTTTCTCAGACTCTGCAGGCTTCTCCTTGAGGGCAGGACTCTGGACACTGCCCTGTCCCCAGTCCAGTCTCTCACATTGGATCATCGTAGAGCTAGTGACACTCTACTGCCTCAGTGGGCTCCACCTTCCCAGGCCAGCAGAATTGACCAGCTTCTTACTAAGAGAGGTATCCCACTGAACATTTGGGATGAGGTTCAGTGAAAGCCTCCTAGTCAGGCAGAATCACCTCAACAGTGCCTGGGTCTGGGTCACCTATCTTCTGTACTCTTCCCCCTGGGTCTTCTGATTAATAGTTCTATGTATTTGGGGGCAGGAGTGAAAGACTGGAATGATTCCATTTTTCTGAGTGATCCCACAATGAATTGTATGAAAAGTTCCCCAAAGGCCAGTGGTCAAGAACAATGCCTTACCACCTGGCCAAACCAGCTAAGCCAGCTAATCGGTGGGCCCTTAAGGCACCCCCACCCTTATTTCCTCCTGCACATATTCTGATTACTGCACCCGGCACCTTCTGCACTCAGCCCTACCTTCTGCACTCGGCCCTTTCTGCGCACGGCCCCCTCTATAGCAGCCCTTTCTGCGCACGGCTCCCCTATACGCAGCCCAATTGCACACAACCCTCTTTTGCATGCAGACCTAACAACCTACCACCCAATCCCTTTAAAGGTCAACCTAACCCCCAATCAGGTAATGCCAAGGCATCTCCCCAAGGCTTGCGGTTTTACCCTTTAAATTAGGTCCCAACCCCTCGGTCGGGGCTCCTCTCAACCACTGCTGCGTCAGTGAACGAGTGGAGTCCAACTCGAGTTTGTCAATAAACTCCCTTTGCGCTTGCATCGGTGTCAGTTTCCTTCTTGGCTCGTGGAGTTCCAAACCAGGGCATTACATTTTGGGGGCTCGTCCGGGATCTCCACAGCCTTGAAGGGACACACCGGAGGGAACCTCCCGGCCTGGCCACCCGTAAGTGTTTCTTTATTTGTGTGTTACTTCTCCAGGAGATTTCGACCCGGGTATTATTCTAAACCTGTAAACTCTGAAAAACTCTGACATTCTGTGCAGCATATAGTGGTATTGGGTGGACACACCCACGGGCCACGGCTGCAGGGGCTTAGGAGACGTCCTAAACCCCATCGGGGTTCCACTACTAGGTAGGAACCATCTGGGTCTTTGGACCGCCTGAACAGAGTCTTTGAAATTTTGTTGTGTCCTGTCTGTCCAGTCTTGCGTCAGTCCGGACCTCTCTGATGTACTGCTATCCTGTCTTGGCTATAATTTTCTTTTGCTTTTTAGCCTCACTCTTTGCCTCTGGACTAGCAGCAGCTGCACCTTCTGAGTGGACTCTTGGTCAACGACTCATCCTGGCTCTCGCCTATCTTGCCTTTGTCGGCCTATTTTCCATTTTTCTTTGTGTCTAACATGGGTCAGACTACTTCTCCCCTAGATCTCCTGACCAGCCACTTCAAAGATGTTTGCGAGTGTGCTCATAGGCTCTCAGTAGAGATCCGGAAGAACAAATTAGTCACTTTTTGCAGTGCGAATGGCCATCCTTCAACGTCGGATGGCCCCCTGAAGGTTCCTTTGACCTGTCCCTCGTTTCAGCCATAGAAAACATCATCTTCCACCCACGTGACGGACACCCCGACCAGGTTCCCTATATTATTGTGTGGAAAATCTCATAGTAGACCCCCCTCTTGGTTAAAACCTTTCCTTCCCTCGCAGAAGGTTCCAGTAATGGTAGCCTCGAAGACGGAGAAAGACCGTCCTCATAAGACCTCATCGCCCTCAGCCCCCCTATATCCAATTCTACAAGGGGGCTCTGAAGAAGAAGTCCTCTTTCCCCACCACCTTACCCAACCCTCAGCCTCCCCCTCCTGTTGTACCTCCCCAGCCTCCCCAAGGTTCCCTGAACCCCTTCCTGATTTGCCGTCCGGTGGCCCAGCCCAAAACACTCGTGGGGCCCACCAACGGCAATCACCCTCAGAAGCGGACTCTACGGTCTTGCCACTGCGTGCGGCCGGACCTGTAGAAGCCAATGGCAATCAACAATTCCACTACTGGCCTTTTGCCACTAGTGATCTTTATAATTGGAAATCCCAAAATGCCCCTTTTCTGACCGGCCAAAGGATCTAATTAATCTGTTAGAAACTGTGCTGTTTACTCACCAGCCCACTTGGGATGACTGTCAGCAGCTCTTGCAGGTCCTGTTCACCACCGAAGAACGTGAAAGGATCATCATGGAAGCCCGAAAATTATTCCTGGCCCGACCGGAGTCCCAACCACTATTCAGGCGGCCATTGAGGCTGCCTTTCCAGTAACCCGGCCTGACTGGGACTATAACACAGCAGGAGGTAAGGAGAGACTCCAAGTGTACCGCCAGGCTCTATTGGCAGGTCTCAAAGTGGCTGCTAGAAGGCCCACTAATTTGACTAAGGTATATGATCTAAGACAGGGACAAGACGAGAGTCCGGCTGCCTTTCTAGAAAGAATGATGGATGCTTTCCGCCAATATACCCCTATTGATCCTGAGAAGCCTGAAAACTTGGGGACGGTGGCGTTAGCATACATCAATCAGTCGGCACCAGACATTAAGAAAAAGTTACAAAAGATAGAGAGATTAGGTGAAAAGCAGCTTAGGGACTAGTTGAGGCAGCAGAAAAAGTTTATAATAATAGAGATACTCCTGAGGAAAAACAGATCAAGGCAGAGAAGAGACAGAATCGTGACCTGGCCCGGATCCTGTTGGCTGCCACGGCTGAACCCACGGAACGCCAACACAGCTCAAACAACTGACATCAGGAGAAAAAAACCGGCAGGTAAAGGTAGGCTGCCCCTGGACAAAAACCAATGTGCCTATTGCAAGGAAGAAGGACACTGGGTCCGTAATTGCCCAAGAAAAGACCTAAAGTTAAGGTCTTGGTTAAGGATGATGAATAGAGGGGATGGGGTTGGTCCCCCTCCCTGAACCCAGGGTAACCCTAAAGGTGGAGGGGAAACCCACTCAATTTCTAGTAGACACAGGGGCACAACATTCGGTTCTACTAATAGACAAGGGACCTCGGTCCAATAAGACTTCATGGGTCCAAGGGGCAACTGGGACTAAACAATATTCATGGACCACCCAAAGAACTGTAGACTTAGGCACGGGCAGAGTATCCCACTCATTTATGGTCATACCAGATTGCCCTACCCTTTATTAGGAAGAGACTTGCTTACCAAACTGGGGGCCCAAATTACTTTCCAACCAGGAGGAAAAACCACCGTGACCAACAATACCAGTCAGCCGGTTCATGTGCTAACCCTCAATTTAGAAGATGAATACCGTCTGATACCCCAACCCCCTCGGTCCCAGATGACATCAGTAGTTGGCTACAAGAATTTCCCAGAGCCTGGTCCGAAACGGGGGTATGGGGCTAGCTGGACATCGGCCACCAATTTTTGTTGAGATTAAGGTGGGGGCGACCCGGTGAGAGTTCGGCAGTACCCCATGTCTCAGGAGGCAAAAGAAGGAATTACACCCCACATAAGGCGCCTTCTAGACCTAGGTGTCCTGCGCTCCTGTCGGTCATCCTGGAATACTCCCTTGCTGCTGCCGACGCGTTCTGCTGCAAAACCACACTCGAATGACTACTGGCCAGTACAAGATTTAAGAGAGGTTAACAAGAAAGTCACAGATATCCACCCAACCGTGCCTAACCTGTATACCCTCTTGAGCTCTCTGCCTCCAAACCACAAATGGTACACCATGCTAGATCTAAAAGATGCCTTTTTCAGCCTTCCCCTGGCCCCTAAAAGCCAAGATCTGTTTGCCTTTGAATGGGTGGACCCTGAACGGGGCCTTCACGGGCAGCTGACATGGACTCGGCTACCTCAGGGATTCAAAAACTCTCCCACCCTCTTTGATGAAGCTCTACATGAGGACTTGGGTGAGTTCCACAGAACTGATCCTCACCTAACTCTCCTACAATATGTAGATGATCTTCTCATTGCAGCAGATGACTCGGACACCTGTCGACAGGGCACTAGAGACCTGTTGCAAACCTCGGCGACCTGGGATACCGGGCCTCTGCCAAAAAGGCCCAAATCTGCAAACCCCAGGTAAACTATTTAGGATACCAGATAAAATATGGCCAACGGTGGCTATCCTCTGCCAGGAAGGAAACGGTCCTTAAGATACCTGTACCCACCACTTCAAGACAGGTACGAGAGTTCCTCGGGTCAGCCGGGTTCTGTAGACTGTGGATTCCAGGATTTGCTGAGCTAGCTAAGCCCCTATATGAGGCCACAGGGCCCACTCATGACTTTCAATGGACACAGGAAATGGATAATTCTTTTAACCAAATTAAGCAGGCATTGCTGAACGCGCCAGCCCTCGGGCTACCTGATATAACTAAGCCATTTCTCCTATGTATAGATGAGAGCCAAGGAATTGCTAAAGGGGTCCTTTTGCAATGGCTTGGGCCATGGAAACGGCTTGTGGCTTACCTTTCCAAAAAACTTGATTCTGTGGCAGCAGGATGGCCTGCTTGCTTCTGCATCATAGCTGCAACCGCCTTGCTAGTCAAAGATGTAGACAAAATAACTTTGGGACAGTCCCTTTACAACACCACCCTCATGCCATTGAGGGAATCCTTAAACAACCCCCTGACCGGTGGTTAAGCAATGCCAGACTCACTCATTACCAAAGCCTACTTCTCAACCCCACCAGGATTGTTTTTCAGCCGCCTACAGCTCTCAACCCAGCTACTTTGCTGCCTAACCCAGATCTAGACGCCCCACTCCATGACTGTGCAGACATCTTGGCCCAGGTCCACGGAGTACGAGCAGACTTAAAGGACCAACCCATACCTGGAGCCTGCACCTGGTACACTGACGGGAGCAGCTTCGTCCGGAACTGCCAAAGGTATGCGGGAGTGGTCTCAGAAACAGAAGTTATATGGGCGGAGCCCTTGCGCCCGGGACTTCAGCCCAACGGGCTGAACTCATTGCCCTAACTAAGGCATTAACTCTAGGAAAGGACAAAACTTTGAACATTTATACTGACAGCAGATATGCCTTTGCTACTGTTCATATTCACGGAGCTATATACAGAGAACGGGGCATGTTAACTGCTGAAGGAAAAGCCATTAAGAACAAAGATGAAATCCTGGCCTTGCTCGCCGCCCTCTGGCTGCCAAAGAAACTAGCTATTATACATTGTCCGGGACATCAGAAAGCCAATGACCCAGTGTCCAGGGGAAACTCGTTAGCAGACCAAGCGGCTAGAGAAGTAGCCCAATCTGAAGTTATCTTAACTGCCAACCTCCCAGACCAGGGGCCCTACCTTGCCTGACAATCCCACATATACCCAAGAAGACTTAAATTGGATATCAAAACAGCCCACAGCTACAGAACACCTAGGCTGGTGGCACACCGAAACAGGACAAATAATTCTCCCTAAAAAGCTAGGGGAACAACTCTTGTACAAGGTTCATCGGACTACCCACATGGGTGTACGGAAAATGCAAGACCTCATCAGGTGGGCTAATATCAGGTTCCAAGGTGCCAACGCTAAAATTGAAGACATTGTAGCCCAGTGCCAGCATGCCAGATGACAAAGCCAAGCGGAACACGGCACAACCTGGTTCCAGGTTACGAGGAACCAGACCAGGTGCTTATTGGGAAACTGATTTCACAGAACTTAAAAGGGGACTTTTGGCTATAAGTACTTACTGTTTTTATAGACACTTTTTCAGGTTATAGAAGCCTTCCCTACTAAACATGAGACTGCCAACATAGTAGCTAAGAAGATTCTAGAAGACATCCTACCCAGGTACGGTTTTCCTGCTATGATAGGATCAGACAATGGACCAGCCTTTACTTCCAAGGTAATTCAAGGGTTAGCATCTATAATTGGGGCAAATTGGAAATTACATTGTGCATATAGACCCCAAAGTTCAGGTCAGGTAAAGAATGAATAGAACCCTAAAAGAGACCTTAACTAAATTAGCCCAGGAGACTGGCGGGGACTGGGTGACTCTCCTACCTTATGCCCTCTACAGGGTGCGTAACACCCCCTATAGACTTGGTCTGACCCCCTTCAAAATAATGTTCGGGAGACCTCCCCAATAATCCCTGCTCTCCAGACTGAAATAATTAATAATCTTGATATTGATGACAATCTGCTTATTCGATCTCTCCAAACCCTACAACGTGCTCATAGGGACACCTGGACCAGATTAAGAAGTCTGTACGAGGCTGAACCGCCTCCACAGCCTCATACTTTTCAGCCGGGCGACTGGGTTTTCATCAGAAGACATCACCGCAGACCCTTGAACCTCGCTGGAAAGGACCTTACCTAGTCATCCTGACAACACCCACCGCTCTCAAGGTTGACGGCCTCACCGCTTGGATTCATCACGCCCACGCCCGGCCTGCAGACCTCCACGCTCTCCAGGACCAAATCCACCCCCGTCACAATGGACAGTCTCCAGAGACTCTGGCAACCCTCTAAAAATCCACGTACAAAAACTGTAAGACTATTAATTTTTCTCTTTTACATATGCTCTGTCACTGCCGAGTACAACTGCCACCAACCTAAGGTATGGGAGCTTATAGCAACTGAGACAGGCAAGTTGTTGCCAAAAATACTACCAGTCACAGTGCTCCAGAGATCAGGGTTGACTTATGCCGGCTTGCCAAAGACCCACTCAATGTAGTATTACTGTCCAGCCCCATGACCGGACGTTATAAGGCGGACCCTGTGGCACATTATCAGCTGAAAAGAACCTCTTAAGGCTAGGACTCTATGTCTGTCCTAATGGAAAATCTAGAAAATGCAGGGCAATGGACAATTTTCTTGTGCTAATTGGGGATGTGAAACTATCTCCACTATAGATAACTATAAAAAAAAATGACAATCATATCAAGCTAATAAGGGGCCAAAACCCTCTACCTGTTCTCCAGGGTCATGCAATCCCCTTATAATTACCATCAAGACAGGAAACCCTGCGGGACAACACTATTGGTTGACAGGACAGACGTGGGGTATTAGATTATACCAGACTGGATACGATTTAGGATTATATTTTACTGTCCAGGCTAAAGATCTTCCTAGAAAGCCTCACCCTATAGGACCCAAAGCCCCCTCCAAATTCCGGGGCCACCTCAAATTCCTCCGGCCCACAAACCCGAGGTAACTGTTTCTACAAACACCGGTCCTGCTCCAACTCTAGCTTCCCTAATACCACAGACATTTGAACAGCAGCCAGAACCGGAAGAATTAATAACTATGTTAACAAAGGTACATAAGGTCCTAAATAAGACCTCCCCAGATATAGGACAAGATTGTTGGTTATGCCTAAACCCTAAACCCCCTTATTATGTCAGGGTAGGAGCTCCCTTAACCTGTTCCAACTTAACAATGAAAAGGAATGTGAATGGGAATCCCCTCGACTCACTTTAGGGGATATACAAGGAAGTGGAACATGTCTTATTTCACAAAACTATTCCACTATGGAAACAATCACCTTATTTTGATAATTGTAATAACACAATTACAGTGCCTCTTTTAGGCAATCAATATTACAAGGCACCAACTGATACCTGGCTAGCATGCGATAGCGGGCTCACTCAGTCCTTTTCAACTCAGGAGAAGCTCACATCTGTATTCTAGTATTTGTACTTCCCCAAGTGTCCCTATACAATGGGCCGGAAGGCAGACTCCATTTCTTCCATCAAAACAGGTTACAAAAATGGGCTGTGCCGGTCCTAGTGCCCCTCCTTGTTGGCCTTGGGCTTGCGGGTCGGCAGCTGTTGGTACTACGGCCATCATCAAAGGAGAACATGATTTACATGAACTAGGAATGCAGATCGATGCTGACATCAGAACTTTAAAAGATACTATTAGTAGGCTAGAACTACAGGTAGACTCCCTTGCTGAAGTAGCTCTCCAAAATAGAAGGGGACTCAACCTACTGTTCTTAGAACAAGATGGTCTCTGTATGGCCTTAGGAGAGACTTGCTGTTTTTATGCCAATAATTCTGGCGTAATCAGAGAAAGCCTTCGGCTCATACAAAGAAACCTAGATGAAAGAGAGAAACAAAGAACTGAATCCCAGAATTGGTATTCCAAATGTTCAATTGGTCCCCCTGGCTAACCACTCTACTCTCGGCTGGCGGGACCACTTATCCTCTTCCTCCTAATAATTACATTTGGGCCTTGTATCCTAAATCGTCTTTTAAGCCTTATCTGGGATAAATTTAACACCATCAAGCTATTTGTACTCCATCAACAGGGATATAATCTCTCTCAAAATAAAAACGAAACCCCTTTTTTAACCTGCTAATTTTTTGCTTCTGTATATACACTTGCTTGCTTAAGATTAAGCACTTTTAGTATCTTAAGAAGGGGGGAATGAAAGACTGGAATAATTCCATTTTTCTGAGTGATCCCACAATGAATTGTACGAAAAGTTCCCCAAAGGCCAGTGGTCAAGAACAATGCCTTACCACCTGGCCAAACCAGCTAAGCCAGCTAATCGGTGGACCCTTAAGGCACCCCCACCCTTATTTCCTCCTGCACATATTCTGATTACTGCACCCGGCACCTTCTGCACTCGGCCCTACCTTCTGCACTTGGCCCTTTCTGCGCACGGCCCCCTCTATACGCAGCCCCAACTGCACACGACCCCCTTTGCACACAGACCTAACAACCTACCACCCAATCCCTTTAAAGGTCAACCTAACCCCCCAATCAGGCAACGCCAAGGCATGTCCCCAAGGCTTGCAGTTTTACCCTTTAAATTAGGTCCCAACCCCTCGGTCGGGGCTCCTCTCAACCACTGCTGCGTCAGTGAACGAGTGGAGTCCAAACTCGAGTTTGTCAATAAACCCCCTTTTGTGCTTGCATCGGTGTCAGTTTCCTTCTTGGCTCGTGGAGTTCCAAACCAGGGCATTACAGGAGGGCGGGGGGATAAGGTTTGCCAAAGAGAAAAAGGATGGATCTTGACATTTCTCTCTCAATGTGTTCAGGAAAACCTGCTTCAGTTGAGTTGCTTCTGCTGCTGCCTATGCTGATGATTAATGACTGGGAGGGGCAAAAACTCTTGAAGATCATTGGGCCACTAACTCCTTCAGGGCAGCATAGCAGAAGATCAGCCCTAAGCAAATGCAAAGGAGCCAAAATCTCCTCTACCAATTCAGTGGGATTTGGAGTCACATAGAACTGAGTTTTAGGTCAAAGTGTGACCTTGAACACATTACTTAGCTCTGAGCCTGTTTCTTTGTCAGCAAAACATTTAAAATGCTTACCACCACCACCCTCCCCACAAAGATCCAAAGAGGATTAAATAAAACAACCTAGATAATGTGTCCTGGCTGTAGTTGATGTCCAATATAGTTTCACACCCATCCTCTATCTTCCCTTCCCATCTCTATAACATGATAACAAATCCTTTCCTTTCCCTTTTAGAAGGTGCAGTGGAACCAGAATTTTAAGCAGCTTCTCAGGCTTATACTGGCCAGTACTTCACTGCCCAATCTATTCATCTGACTCCACAGAGGCTCCCCATCCTCCTTTCTGCTCCTTCCCATTATTTAGCTTAGTTTTCAACTCCCATCCAGGCCATTTATATAGCGCCTGTGAGTACATCTACCTCCCTAATTTTCCCAAGCCCCAAACTGAAAGGAACTGTCTTTTTTCATTCTCCCTGACCACACTGGATGTATCAGTCACATACACCAGGAAAAAATAATGATTTTTTTCCTGTTCTTCTGAGGTTACCCACCACGGGCCATTAAAAGGTATTCATTTTTTGAAATATACTTGACAGTCCAGAAAATATATTTGAGATATCAGGAAACTGAGCTCATTATGTGACACTTAGAATATATTTGTGGCAATATATTTCTAAAATGTGCAATATGCCTTATGAATTTGTATTGCATACATGGCACTTAGATATTTGTATTATTTGCCCTCTGTGGATCCAAAGTTTCTAGATAATTTCCCTATTTAAGCTTTCCCTCCTTATTATTGGGCCCTTGGCCAACACAGCAGGAAAAAAAGGCATGAATATAAAGGTCAAGATCAGTTAGTTGTTGATTTCACACCAAATAGCACCATGGGAGCCCAGAGGGTGTGCAGAGAGTGAGGCTGTTTCCATTTGCCAGGCATAGTCATATACACACTGCCAATGATTATATGTGTCAGGTAGGTGTTAATTTCCCCATTTTAAAGATGAGAAAGCTGAAGCTGCAGCAGTAAAGTCACTTGCTCACATCCATGCAGCTAATAAGGGATAGAGGAAGGATTACAGCCCAAGTCAGCCAGGTGCCCAAAATGCACATTTGTCCACAGCAGCTCGCTGCTTTCAAAGAACCCAGGGTCTAGAGGCCACTGTCTGGTAGAGAAGATGATGGCAATTGGATAGGACTCAAGTCTGAGATACAAAAGGACATGAAGGCTCCTCATTAGGATGTGTGGGGCTGGAAACCACATTGGCTGGAACAGAAATGAGACTCAAAGAGTAGGCAACAGGAAAAGAACAGAGTAGCTAAAAGTGAAATGCAAATTTCTTTATGTGGCATACAAGGTCCAACCAATCAGGCTCCAAGTCTCCTGTCCTATCTCCTTTATCCTTTGTATCCATTATGTTCAGACGAGTCTTCCCATCCCCCAGAAGTGCTTCATCAAGTCCCATGGCTGAGCCTTCCCTGATGTCAGTACTGCCTCTGAACAGCCTCTTCTACTTGCTCCGAATTTGGGTCCTACTGATCAATCTCACTCCTCCTCTAGACCTTTTCTAACCCTCCACCCACAGTCCTGAAGGCTTTCTCACCAAGGTGGTATCCACACCATGTTCCACACCATGTGCTCAATAAACACCTATCAAATGAAATGAGTGAACATTTGGAAACCAAGTAACTCTTTTTCTAATTTTGGGTTTTTCTATTTTTTTCCCAGTTGCTCAGAGTTGTTTTCCAGGGCTGCCAGATAATGCAGATTTTTGAGAAAGACCATTCTTCTCTGGGTAATATATTCAACTCCAGTTTCTTCCTTGGATGCTGCGAAGACAGAGATTCTCCTATTATCCCACAGGGACTGGAATCTAAGGTTAATGGAAATGGAGAGGCAGAAGAGAGGAGTGCAGTAGGCAAATTTTCTGACTGCCCAATGTGGTTCTGCTATTCTGTGGCCATTTTCCAACCCAGAGGAAGCTGCTTTGCACCCCAGAAAAGGGACCCAACCACAAGTCCCCATAGTTCTGAACCAGCCAAATCCTCCCCAATGTTCCCTCTGCTTTTGCTTGCTATGTATTGAACCCAACGTCATTGGTCCAGCCTCTTCTTCCTCATAAGACCCATGCTGTTGAAGTCCCAGGATACCTCTGGGGGTCCATGCTGTTGAAGTCCCAGGATACCTCTGGGGGTTCACTGAATTATGGTTCAGTGAACTCTCCCTTATTGTAGGTCTGGAGAGTATATCATAGGACATAGAGGGCACAGGGATGTGTAGCTATAATGAATTCACATTCAAGCTCACTGAGATTCTTGGTAAAACAGAGAAGGGAGTCAGACATTTCTGATAAATCGATGTCCTGCATTTCCCAGTAGAATGTAAGCTCCATGAAGGCAGGGAGTTTAGTGTTTTTCACAGTTCTATGTCTCCAGTGTAATGAACAGTATATACCAGGAGTTCAGTTCAATAAATACTCTTAATGAATGAATGAATGAATGAATGAAGTGTTTTCAAAAGATATTTTTAATTTGGGCTAAAAAAGGAGAGACAGGAGTGTTAAGTGGCCTTTCTGTGAAAAGAGAAAGAGTGCAAGGCTGAGCACACCATGGCACCTTTCTTAATGATCTGGGCTCCTGCCTTGTGGGTAAAAAGGCTTGGGATCAAAAACCAAAGGAATTGGATTCCAAGAATAAGATGTCTGGGAGTTTTCCAGGTGCAAGCAACACTGCTTCAGGACTAGGGTGGTAAGGTTGAGCACAGTCTATAGAGAAGGCCATCTCCTATTTCTGTGTCAGGGCAGGGACAAAATAGCAGCTCTGGCCTAGCTGGTCTGCTCACCAGAGGGAAGCTTCCCCCGACAGAGGCCCCCACAGCATGTATAGCAATGAGACTCCTTCCTCAAGTGTTTATTGTCCCTGAGAGTTGTGAGAACTGAAAAGACTTATTGCTAAGCCCATGAGAGGCAATTCTTGGACTTCCCGAAATAACTGGGGAAGCAGAGTCAATAGGAGGACCTATAGCCAGTTGTGCTGCTGTGTGAGCAAGATTCAGGCATGCACACTGACTCGTGCTCTGGGGTCTCCTGGTTGGTGGCAGCCTGCAGCCAAAGATACAATGCAAGGATCTTGGAGGAAGAGCCAAACTGAGAGAGATTACCCATGAGCAGAGTCCTGGGCCTAGCTGAGGCACAAATATGGTCTAGAGGGAGCAATGCTAGCACCACTTGGCATTCATGAGCTCTCTTGCCATGTTTACAAGAGCCTTTTCATTCATAGAATGTGGCTGTAACCCCATGGCTGCATCATCTTTACCCAGCAGACATGTTATGAGCATTTCACCCACTAAGCCAGGCAGATAGTATTACAGAGAGAAAGGGGACCTAATAGCATGAGCTGAACAGACATCAGGGAGTGAGCCTTGGGTCAGGCCTTCTGGAGTTGGACCTCTCAGTGTCTCCCTCAGTAGAAGTCTCAGAGTCCACACCCACCTGGTCCCTGATAAAGGCAGAAGGAGCATCAATAGCTGCAGGCCCCTAACAGGGAGATTTCTGGGATTAAGTTGGCAATCATAGGTCAAGATATGCCTTCTCTGATGCCTGGACAACTGTGACTCCCAAGGTCTTTTTCTCCCACTTCCCTTATATTGGCTCAGCTTTCTCTGTCCACCACCAGGACTTGAGTCCACACCAGATGCCAGCTGGCCCAGTCAGGGACGGAACATCAGCTCAGGGAGAATGGACAGGATTATTCACTAAGCAAGGGCTGGGCACCTGCACAGTATACATCACCTCCTCTAGTAGCCACAATCTTGCAAGTTATTAATAATTGCAAGTTATTAAATAATTGGAATTCAGAAGAATAAAGCCCAGTGGACTCCTTTAACCTACCCAAATCCACATTATTGACTTTGGAGTTAAAATAAGACTGAATTCCTCTGACTTTAGAGCCCTGCATCCCCCATAACTCCTTTCTTGGACTGGGAGTTGCTAAGAATGCCAGGCAGCTTTAGACAAGACAGAATCACTTCCTTCCTGACTCTACCTTCTTCCCCATTACATTAGGACCCCTGCTATTGTGCTCCCATGTCCCTGAACCTCTCCATGTCAACACACAGCATATTCGATTTTATTCTTCCATTGATTATCTTCCCAGTCATATTCACTAGACCACGTTCTCTGTTCCAGGAGGCAACACAGCTAAATCCAGATCAGAGCCTTGGTTCAAGTAATTGTTTTGATTCCCCCACTTTCCCCAACTTCAGATATTTTCTGCTCTTGTCTCCTAGGACAGTGAACCACTATTAGCTCAAGGTCATGTTCTTCCAGACTGCCTCCTCTCCAATGGCAGGCTCAAGCCATGTTCTTCAAATTGAATTATTAGATAAGATAACTTGCTCACAAAATCAGTCTTCTCACTCTGTCCTCCCTCTCTTTCTTTCTATCCCTCTCTATTTCCCATTACTTCTTTTATCAACCCCACTTTCTGCAAGAATAGCTTATTCCTTAAGGCTAGCTCCAGTTCCATGTCCCTGAGTCCAACCAACACTTGTCATGGCCAAAACCACAGATAGAAGAATACTCAGGCCATAGCCATTCCCAGGAGGCAGAGCACTGACCAGTTCTACCTTTCATTTGGTTTGCTACAAATACAAAGAGAGCAGCAGTTTTGAGATCAGGCACTAAAATGAAGCTCATATTTTCAATTCAAATGAACTGGGATAGCACCACATAAAGATCTCTGCTCTCAGCCACAAGCAGATACAACTGTCATTTATGGTGGTTATAAGACATACCAGATCTTCCAAATATAACAATAAGCCCAAACCTAAAGCTGGACACTTCCTGAAGATCCCAATGCATAACAAATTAATGATGATGATGATGATGATGATGATGATGATGATAATAACAACAATAACAATAATAATAATAATTCAATCTTGACACTATAAAATCACTATTGTATAGGAATTGAGAATCCAAATGTAAGTGGCTTGCCACAGGTGACAACCACTTACTATTGATTAATGAGTCTGTGGCAGGCACCCTCCCAGGAGCTGGGGATACAACAGTGAACAAGATAAACAAAAAGGCCCTGCCCTTGTGGAACTTACATTTTATGGAAGTACCTAACACAGGCTGTCTCAGCTGGACCCAGAGAAAGAATGGTAAGTGCTGTTAAGTGTCTGCTAAGCCCCAGGGTGTTGCTAATCAGGGAATAGGGGTCTATCTGGAGCCATTGCCTACAGCAGGTGGACAGGACCATGAGCCTGAGCAGCACAGAGCCTCTGAAGCTGTGGGAGCCTCTGGTGCATGATAGCTCCACTATGTGATGGCTCTGCCTGCGCCCACCTTAGCACATGAAAGGGCCTCAAGACTAAAAGGATTTTCTGCTTCTTTGTCCTAAAGTACACTCTGCTGCCAATACTGTTTACAAAAGATGAAAAGTAAAGCCAAATGTCCAGAACTGGTACTCAAAAAAGCTTTTAGGACCTCAGCACCACACAATTGCAGAACCTCGGGAAATGCTGGCTTTGTTTGGTCAAAGCCAGTCCACTCATCTGAGGCTTCAGGAAGAAGTGCTATTCTGACCCAGGGAGTACCATTTTACAACCAAAAAGAAAAAGAAAAACCTGCAAGTGTCTTCAACCAAATTAATAATGTTTAATTGCCTAAGCTGGCTGATATGCACACAGTTATTCATTGTATGATTTTGTATTATTTTGTGAATATCCAAAATATTTCAAAAGAAAATTTTAAAAGAATAAAAACATTATAAAAGAGAGAAAAATGGGAAAGGAAAGAAAAGAAGAAATAAATAAAAGCAGAGTTTCTAGGAAAATATCAGTGGTTAAAATTTGGAATCACATAGCTACATACTCTTACTCAAAATAGGACCCATACACCACAGACAAAGCCAGAATCTTTATTAAATCCCTTATATCACAAACATCTATTTTTTCATTGAAACCTAATTCACGTAATATAGAATTCACCTAAAGTACAGAATTCAATAAATTTTAGTATTTTCACAGAGTTGAATGAGCATCTCCACAATCTAATTTTAGGACAAAGGAGCCAAAAAAAATCCCCCAAAGAATCTCATAACCATTAGCAGGCATACCTCCTTCCTCCTCTCCCCACCAAGCCCAAGCAAACAATAATCTACTTTTTATGTTTATAGATTTGCCTATTCTGGACATTTTGTATAAATTGAATTTTACAAGATGTAATGTCATCATATATGACAAGCATCTTTCACTTGAAATAATTGAGGTTAATCCATTGCCTAACTCTAGGTCACAATGATCCTATGTTTTCATCTCATAAGTTTGTAGTTTTAGCTCATATTTAGGCCTATGAGCCATTTTGAGTTGTTTTATATATGGTCATGATCTAGGGGTTCAACTTTATTCATTTTAATGCAAAGATCTGGTTATTGAAAAGACTATTATACCCCACATCTCATTGAATTGTCTTGGCATCTCTGACAAACATCAATTGGCCATAAATGTAAGGATATATTTCTAGGCTCTTAATTCCATTCCATTGATTTACATATCTTTCCTTATGTCAGTACCACATTGTTTGATTACTGTAGCTTTTTAGAAAGCAGTAAAGTCAAGACATTTGAGTACTCCAACTGTGTGTGTGTGTGTGTGTGTGTTGTGTGTGTTGTGTTTCCCAAGATTGTTTTGGCTATTGAGTTTCTTGCATTTCCATTTGAATTTTAGGATCAGCTTGTCAATTTCTGCAACCAAAAAAAAGGCATCTAGAACTTCAATAGGCATCATATCAAATCTATAGTACACTTTGGGAGTGTTGCCTCTTAACACTATTAAAATTCTGATTCTTGAATGTGAAATGTCTTTCCTCTTACTTTGGACTTCTTTAATTTCCTTCAAAAATATTTTGAAATTTTCTGTGTACAAGACTTGAACTCATTTTGTTAAATGTATCCCTAAGTATTCTTAGTATATAGTAGGTACTAAATAATATTATTTTTTTCTGCTATTATAAATAAAATTGTTTTCTTAATATTATTTTCAGATTGTTCATAGCTATTGTACAGAAATACTGTTGAGTTTATTTTTTTAATTGATCTTAGTCCTACAACCTTGCTGATTTGTTTTTGGCTTTTGACAACTTTGTTGTTATATGTCTAAGTTTAGATCTCTTTGGGGAGTTGGTCAAACTACTTAGATATGTAGACTAATGTTTTTCATAAAATTTGGAGAGTTTTTGGCGATTATCCAAACATTCTTCCTTCCTGTTTCTTTCTCTCTCTCTTCTTCTAAGACTCCCATTATGTATATGTTGGTGTGCTTTATGGCAACTCATGAATCTCTGAAGATTCGTTTATTTATCTTCATTCTTCTTTCTGTTCTGCAGATTTAACTGACCTATATTCATATTTGCTAATTTTTTCTTCTGCCTGCTCAAATCTGCAGTTGAACCTTGTTAGCGCTAAGCTGATTGAAAGGGAAGGTTAGATGGTGAGACCAGTTGGAAGAAGGCACAAAAGGCCAACATGAGAATGAAATGGTAAGCACCAACTTTATTTTGTGGAGAGCAGTTTTAATGGGGGAAGTGCAGTTCTACTGGGGGAACGCAGTATCACGTACACTTCTTTCATTTCCCTTCTTGTGCTCCTTTTTTCTCTCCTTCTGCTCTCTAGGGGACCACAAGGCTCCACACATAGCAGAGCACAATAGTGGCATTCAGTCACATATGTGTGATAGAATAAGCTAAAATATGTTTACATATTTTAGGTGCAGGAGCCCTACTACACTAATGTAACATTCTAAATCCGGGTCCTAATCCTAGCCAGGAGCCTGGGACAGACAGACCTTGGACCAGCTGGGCCTGGTGCCCACAACCTCTTCAGTGAATTTTAATTTTCTTGTACTTTTCAACTTCAGAATTTCTTTTTGATTCTTTTTTATAATTTCGATCTCTTTATTGATAATTCTCTATTTGGTAAGACATATGCTCATAATTCCCTTTAATTATTTAAACGTGGTTTTCTTTTATTCTTTGAACATACTTATAATAGCTGATGAGTTTATGCCTAGGATGGTCAACAACTGGGTCCCTCAAGGATAATTTATATTGCTTGCTTTTTCTTATGTGTGGACCATATTTTTCTGTTTTGTTTTTTTTTTGTTTTTGTTTTGCAAGTCTCATAATATTTTTTCAAAATCTAGACATTTTAGATGATGTAATATAGCAACTCTGGAAATCTGATCCACCCTACTCTCTCAGAATTTGCTCTTGTCATTGTATTTTGTTGCCATTGTTGTTGTCATTATTATGGCTGTTACTCTTTGTTTAGTAACTTTCCTGGACATTTCCTGTGGTGTAAAATCACTAAAACCTCTGCTTGGTTAGCTTGGAGGTCAGCTAATGATAATTGACATATATTTCCTTAAATGCCTCAAGGCAATAATTTTTCAATCACCAAGGAGCTCTGTTGCATGTTGGGGCATGCCTTTAGCACTACGGCAGTTCACAGCTCTGGCTTAGCCTGCACTTTGTTGTGCAGAGCTTCCAGGTTAGCCAGAGTTGAGACATTAAAGTCATTTCAGGTATTTTTTTAGTCATGTGCATAACCTACCCATGACTGTGGCTTTCTAGATCCCTAGAAGCAAAAAATACTCTATGATCATGTCCTTTCTCAAACTTTTCTTTTAGGTTTTTTGTCCAGGTTCTTGTTTACTCCAACTGGTATCTCTACCTCAGGCAGCTCAATATTAAAAATTGGTGCTGATTGTTTTTGACAAGTGCCCTAAAGATACATTTTCCCCCCACTGAGTGAGGTCTAAATTGAGTCAAATAATAACAATCTCATAAATGAGTCTGTTCCAAGGAACTGGCAGACAGATCAAATATTGACAGTTCTCTGAGGAAGGAGCTTTTTGAGAATTTCCAACTTAGTCTGTGCTTTCCAGTGGCTATTAATGCTGCTGTTTTTTGCAGCTGCTATGGTTATAAAGCCTTTGGTTTTCAAGGCTACTGTGTATCTAAGGGAAGGGGATTGGGAAGAGAGCAATGTAAAATGTCACAGAGTTCTCTGTTCCTACTGAAGTCAGTTATTTTTTTTTGAATAAACATTTCTTAAATGCCTTATAGACTTTGGTTAATTTCCAGAGTTCTGCCAAGTTGATTTCTACAATTTTTGTTGCTTTTATAGAGGAATGGATTTATAAAGTTCCTTAATCCGCCATTCTAGAAGTTCTGGCTTCTCTTTAAGACTCTTATCACAGTTGAATTTTACATCTATATATGTGGTTGCTTCAGCAATGCATGTCTCCCCCACTGATCATTAATATCATGAAGATATTGTCTACATTTTGGTTACATGTTTTACCCTTCCTATAGTCTATCACAGTGGCACATTGTAGGCACTCAATAAATAAATATTTAAATCAATTAAATCAATAAAAGATCTTTAGCACAGGTTAGTGAATAGATACAATCTCCACAGAATAGTATGATAAATAACTGTTCACTAACCTCAGGGTTTCCCTCAGTCCTGCTAAGCTGAGTATTTTCCCTCTCAGGGAATGCACAATCTCACTGTCCTGAAAACCCTGACTTCCTCTCTCCCCTACCCATGCTGCTGATGTTCTTGGCTTATTCTTCATAGAAAAGATCAGACCAAATCTCTCCCCTACTTTTCATTTCTAAATCTACCAATAACAACATTGGTTTTCAAATTCTTCTTCTTTCCTCTTGTTATAATGGAAAAACTGTCCTTCTTTCTGACAAATATCAAACCCATTGTGGGCCCTACATATAGCTCTTCTTGCTCCTTCAAGAACTTCATCCCAATTATTCTCCCTCTTCTCATCTGTATCTTTACCTGTTTCAGCTCTATTGAATTGTTCAAACTCTATTAGGACATTAGGGAGTATTCAGATAAAATGTTAACAAGGGAACATGATCTTTTATCACCTATCCTCAGAATTCATATAGTGTTGCTGCATGCACATTCTACTTGTTAAAGTGGTCACAACTCTCAAGACACAAGGGGAGGAAACACAAACCCTACTACTCAATAGGAGGCCTGCCAAGGAATTTCAACTTAGTTTTTAAGTCAACTCTTAAACCAATTCTGAAAGGTGGGCCAACAACTAAACAAAATGGTGGTCTTATATCAATAAAAAAAGGAAAAATAGCTGTTGGCTTACAACAAAGAATATCTTTTCCAATATTCTAATCCATCTCCACAGCACTAACAACTCAAGGCATCAAACTATTTTACAAATATGCCAACTTAAATGGCCAACCAGCCTTCAATGACAGGGAACTCCCTCTCTTCCTAAATAATCATTTTATAGTTTGGACAGTTGTTTTACAAAAGCAGTGCTTAACTCAAGCAAAATATTTGCCTAATGTTAGGCCACTTTGGTCTGAGCTGAGACTAGAAAAGGGAAAATGTAGGACGGTGAGATAAATGATGGGCTGCTTGATCAATATCATCATATCCTCAAAGGATGTTGACTTTCAAGAATCATGGGTTAGTGGATTGTAGGATCCTTTGTCTCTATAAAAACCACATTGTCTAGTGACCAAATACATTATTAATAAATCAGTCTAGATTTTATTCACTTCCCATCAACCCTGGGTCTATGATGTGGCCTTTGAAAACACCATTAGTTTCTCCTGAAATCCTCTTTGAGCAAAGAGATGTAATATTTCTTCACAGGGCCTGGAATAGGCAGAGAGATGTCAGGCATAAGCTTTACTCCTTAATTTTCCTCCTAAGTGATTCCTCAGGCATTTGAAGATGTAAAAGTAAAAGCAGAGTCATCACCAGGATGTCCTTCAGACAGCTCTTTTTGAACACATCCCAAGTAGAATTTATTATCCCCATCACTGAAACTTGCTCAGACTCTTGTGCTTGTAATCTCAGTCAGTGGCATCCCCTTCTAGCTGGTAGCCAAGCCAGAAATTCTGTAGTGTTTCTTATATTGTTTTTCTCTCCTTACCTGCTAACATTTAATCCTTCACTAAATCCTATCCAGATCGCCTCAACAATGCTTCTACTCTGTCTCCTAGTTACTGGTTGTTTCAGGGCATCATTGTCTACTTGTAGGTCTCTTGCTGTGACTTCATGCCTGGTTTCCCTCCTCCAGGGCCTGCCCCTCCACCCTGCTTTCAGAGGAATCCATTTCCATCTCTTCGCCACAAAGCCCTGTCATCCCTTTGTGCCAACATGATTGAGCTCTAACTCCTATCTCTATACACAAGACCTTTAATATATGGTCTGGTCACTATCCATTTCTCCAGCCTCACCTCTGGACACTCCCAACTCATGAGCCTTCTCACTATTTGTCAAATATGCCAGATTTCTAATTCTTGCCTGTACATAAAGCTGTTTATTATCTCTACCTGAAAATACACATTACCTTTACTTTGCACAAGGAAATATATTCACAGATTGAAATTAAACATCACCCTTTTGATTGTTATTATTGTTTTATAATTATATTCAGAATTCAGTGAGCACATACTGTAGGCCGGCCTATGTATTAAGCATCATATGTGAATATGCCATTTAATGTTTATGTCAACCCTGTGAGTTATGGAGATAAGGAGCCAAGACTTGGAAAGATTTTCTTGCTCAGGTTCACACAGCCAGAATTTGAAAGTTGGTACTCATAATCATTATGAACTCCACTAGAGAGGGAGCCCTTCCTGATGAGCTCTGCCATCAATGTCCATACCTCTGCTACAGCACCCAACAAGGAGTAAAAACACCAGTTTAATCTGGTTTGCAAACTGATTCAAATAAACCAAATGTTCAAGAAGCACATACTTATAGCACAATTGAGAGAATTTAAATATTAATTGAATATTTGATGATACTAGGGAATTATGCAGTTATATTTCTAAAAATTACTGTATTTAGAGATATGCTAGACTATTTAGAGATGAAATGATACAAAGTCAAGATCTACTTGAGGGTACCTTATGTAGGAGTAGATAGGTCACACCTTTTGGCATTACCTTGATAACTATAAAAATAGGCACATTGGTCTGTTATTTACTACCATGTCTGTTTGAAATTCTCTACGACGAAAATATTCTGTAGAATCTCTCAAATAAATGAGCTTGTAAGTTCATCCTCATGCTCTGGGGTTGATAGAGAATAGAGGATGTTTGAGACATTTTCAGCTGTGAATCTGTACTCCTAACTGGCACAGAGTAAAAACTCAGCTAATGTTCTTAATTGATGAGGTAACATTAAATACTGGCCCCTAGGGATAATTGAGGCCAACTAGAGTTGGACCAGCTGTTCCCATCCCATTTTCCTTTAGTCTAATCTATGTTCACACTGATCTGCTTCTTTTTGGGTTCCTGTGTCACAGCCCTTCAAAACCATATTGGCTATCTCATGACTCTGAGGTACCCTCAGGATTTCTCTAAGTGCTTTTCTTGCTTTAGTAAGCTAGCCCTCAGGTCCCAGCCTAGGCCACCAGAGCCCAAAGTTTGACAAGGAAGGGATTTGGCTTTAACCCTTAAAATATGACTGTTAGTTTCATCCTCACAGTCTGGTTTAACCAGTGGTCTTATTTTGGATGGGAATAATTTGAAGCTAGGCAAGTTTTCTTTAGAGTGACACAAATTTGTAAGCAAAAGACAGAGATTGCATTTCAGACAAGAATGGACTCATTCAGCACCTCTTGCACCCATTCCTGTCTCTCCCTGTGGGTAACTTCATCGGTAGGATAAAACCTGCCTATCTGGTGTGTGATACCTTCCAAGTCCCCTAGCTGAGGCTGCTGAAGAAATTCAAGAAAGCATTGGCATTCCTCTGACAATAAGGGGTCATGAATTTGCTATGCTCAAGTCACCATGCTCCATGGTCACCACAGTTGCTCTGGGGAGTAAGACAGGGTCCTCCTTGCTGGGGGCGGGGGGGCGGGGACCAGGGCAGTGATGAGCAAGCTTGCTGATGCCAAAGAGTGAGGTGCTGCTCCAACTCATTAGATGGGAAATCAGATATTAAAGTCATGCCAGAAAACAGTCCTCAAAGCGGAGGAGACAGCCTCATGGGGAGGAGAGAGAAGCAAGCCAAGGACCCCCACCTGCAAATCAGGCACATAGATCTCCAGCTAGCAAGAAGTTCTCAGGAGCTTCTGGTTGAAGCTCCATTCTCCTGAGTGTTGAGTAAGAAATGCATGTTCCTGCTGTCTCTAGTCCAAAGCTCCATCTGAGAGAGATGGACGGCAGCTCAGAAATGTCATTATTTGGAGGGGAAGGCATTCTAGAGAAAACTACACACAAAGTGGTGTGGTAGAGGCTGTGAGGTGCTACCAGTTTCCTTCAGGAATGAAGAACTTATTCTTCCAACCACTGGAAGTGTTGCCACCAAATACTCTCATCTGTCCTCTTTAGGGAGTGACCCATTTGAAGAAAGCCTCCTTGTCCAAGTCATGCCTCCTTCTCAGAATAACCTATATTCAATGTCAGTATAGAAGCTCAGCTCTCTTTTCCCAAATGAGAACAGCTCTGAAGACACATTCCATCAGTAAACAGCATGACAGTTAAGAGTAAAGCTTTAGAGTCCAACAGACCTGATCTCAAACACCATCTCTGCCATTTTCGAGCTGTGTAATTTTGGAAAAGTCATTTAACCTTTGTATGCTTCAATTTCCTCAACTGCAAAATGTCAATAATAACACCTGCTGAACTGGTTGTCATAGGGATTAAATGAGATGTGTGTATGAAAAAAGTTGATTACAGTGTTTGGTCCTATAAGTAATGTAATACATCCAAAAATTGAAGTATGCTAAGAAAGAAAACAGTATAGAGAAAAGGAGGTTTTATTTTATCTGAGAATAGAAAAGAAAGGCTTCTCAGAAGTTATGAGGACTGACCTGGAAAATGAATTTGATTATGGAGACACGAGATACATAGGGGGAGGACATTATGAAAATTTTGAGCTAAAATTCTATTAGGCTGTCCATGATACAGTTTCTCTCAATTTGTCATTAAAATCCAGGACAATACAGAAAAATTGGAAAAAAAAAGTAACAAGGAATTCCCATGTACAAGCCAGTCTGAGAAAAATCCCTCCCCACCACCACCCTTGCACTTAGCAGCAGTAACATAGAACACTCTGTCTTGTGCACCCTTGTGCAGATAAAACAGAACTACAATAAAGGAGTCACATCAGTTAGGAAGTGCTCAGCTGCAAGTGACAGAAAACCCCTCTGAACCACTTTAAGGCTAAGAAAATGTGTTCTCATTAAGACATCAGCCCACGCATGGGCCCCCACCCTTGTTCTGCAGTAGCACAGGCTTTGCTTCCTCTACTCTTAATTGTCATGCTGTTCACTGTCTTGGCTTGGACCTCATAAAGCCTCCTCATGATCACAGGGCAGTTTCAGAAAGCAACTCCAAGTATCACATCCAGACACTACAGTTCAGAGACAGAAAGGAGGCTGTCTCTTCCTTGTGCTTCTTTTTAAGAACAAAAAAGCCTTTCCAGTTAGTTCCCCACATCTCACTGGTCAAATTATGTGTCTTTCCCATGCCAGTCACCAACAATAGTAACTTACCATGTGTCATGAAATAATTTTCTCCTTACCCTTTTATGTCTTCATTTATTGAGCTAGTTCATTCTTTTTAAATAGGACTCTATTGGGGGAATGAAACAAAAATGACTAGTATAGACAAATCAAAATCACCCCTTGAAGACAAAGGATTTAGTCCATCTTCCCTAAAGCGCAGATGTCATGCAGAGTGGGGTGGATACCCTCACAAAACCAGGAACTTGTGCATCAGAAAGACACTGGTTTAAAAACAAACAAACAAACAAGTAAGCTAAATATATATAAACATGGAAAGGGGGAAAATGTTACATAAGACACATGATAAGTTATCACTTATGTAAAACACAAATAAAACTCTATATATGAGTGTATAAGTACATCAATAGACATGTATATGTGTGCTCATGTGTCTAAGTGTATATATTACATGTATATGTATATATGTATCTCCATAGTAAAGGATGGAATGTAGCCTTGAATGTCAAGCAAGGAAGTTTAGATGTGAAGAATCATAAAAATAAGAAGGAAACCACTAGAGCAGAGATACACTTACAAATGGTTTGTGTGGAAAGTTTTGCAGGGTAAACCAAGGAAGCTAAAACTTGAGTCTGGGTGACTGAAGCTTATAAAGAAACTATCTGGTTGTAGTGAGGGTTGATGATACAGATAGATATGGATGAGAGCATTCCAAGGAGAGATTTGGAGTGATTTGGTGACTTTATATATAACGATGAAAAAAAGTATTACTATAATAACTAACACTAATTGAGGTGCTTACCCTACTCCTGCTGGGGTTGGAAGATTAGATAGATGATGATAGACAGACAAACAGACAGATATTGATACTCATTTAAACCTTAACTCATATTCCTAGGCAATAGGTACTATTTTTGTCCTCATTTTACAAAGGAGGAAACTGAAGCACAGGCAGATTAAGCCATTTGCTCAAGATCACAGCCGAGAAATGGTATTTGGGAATGAAATCCAGACAGTCTGTCACTTGAACTGGAGCTTTTGCAACTTGGGGAAATTGTCCTTCAAGATTGGAGGGGAGATAGGAACACAACTCTCACAGGGCTCTTCTACCAAGTGTCCTACCTTTGTGAGTTTTGTTTATTGATTTATCCATTTATGTATTTATTCTTTACAGCCTTAATATTCTTAAAAACAATATCCTGCTCCCTGACAGTCTGTCTTTCTGGAATGCATGCAGTGCTAACTTCAGAGTGAATTTTCAAGTGTGATCCTTTTTAAGTCTTTTGTGTGGTCTAAATCAGTTCATTTCTCACGTCCCCATGGCAGCTACTGTTTCACTGAACAAGTACTCTGCATTTCAGGCCTTGAGGTTTCTTTTGCTGCCTACAGATGGTGGACACTGTTTCCCTTAGGCTCCGACATGTCTCTCAGGGGAGCAAAGTTATTTCTTTCCCAAGGCCATTCAAGGATTTCTTATAAGTATCAGGGTGACCCAGGAGCTCCCACCACCTTGAGCACATTGGTCTGACACAAACTGCCTTAGAGATATAACAAAAACTGCATTCCACCTCCCATACCCCACCCCAACCCTACTCCTCACCTCCTACTATGCTCTCATCTCCACCCCTCCTCTATTATGCCCCATCCCGAGCTTCATATCTCCACCCTCCCTACCCTGACTGTCCCAGGTAAGAAGTTTTTCTTTTTTAATTTAGAATGACTAGTATAGACAAATCAAATTTTAAGTGGTAATTAATTTATTAAACAAGTTTATCCATTTAATAAAAACAAAATATTTTAGGTCAAGCAGCTATTAATTAGTTCAGTAGTTTATAATGTAATCATCTTTTTATTTTTTATGAACAGGTTACTTACTCTTTATAAAAACTTAAGCAATGTAGAACAATACGATGATGAACCAACAAATAGCACCTCCTAGGAATAATTAGAGATAAAATCTTAGAGCTCTTGTTTGATACAACTTTCTTTTTTCTAAGATTTTTATTAAAATACAGCTAATATACAATCTTGTATTAATTTCAGATATATACCATAGTTAACTATTCAACATTTACATACCTAAGAAGTGATCACCATGATAAGTCCAGCAACCCACTGACACCATACAATGCTATCACAATATTATTGACTATATTTCCTATGCTGTACACCACATCCCCATGATTTATTTATTTTATAACTGTTAGTTTGAAGCTCTTATTTCTCTTTATCTTTCCCTGCCTTTTTTGATTTTTTAATTATAGTTGACATTCAAATATTATTTTTTTATTTCAGGAATACAGCATAGTGATTAGACATTTATAAAATTTAAAGTGATTCCCCTGATTAGTCTAGTATCCACCTGGCACTATATATAGTTATTACCATATTATTGACTATTTCCTATTTGTACTTTACATCCCCATGACTATTTTGTAACTACCAATTTGTACTTCTTGTAATCCCTTCACCTTTTTCATCCAGCCCTTCAACCCCTCTCCCATCTGGCAGCCATTAGTCCTTTGTATCTATGAGTCTGTTTCTGTTTTGTTTTTTATTTATTTCGTTCTTTAGATTCCACATGAGATAATATGGTATTGGTCTTTCTCTGTCTGATTTATTTCACTTAGCATAATATTCTCTAGGCCCATCCAAGTTGTCACACATGGTAAGATTTCATTCATTTGTATGGCTGAGTAATATTCTTTTGTATATATGTACCACCACTTATTATCCACTCATCTATTGATGGGCACTTAGGTTGCTTCCATATCTTGGCTATTGTGAATAGCACTGCAAAGAACAAAGGGGTACATATATCTTTTTGAAGTAGTGTTCAGATTTCTTTGGTTAAATACTCAGAAGCAGAATTGCCAGGTCATAAGCAGTTTTAATTTTTAATTTTTTGAGAAACCTCTATATTGTTTTCCACAGTGGCTGCACCAATTTGCATCTTACAAGGGTTCTCTTTTCTCCACATCCTTGCAAATAACTGCTGTTTGAGATTTATTGATGCTAGCCATTCGGCTGGGTATGAGATGATATCTCATTGTGGTCCTAATTTGCTTTTCTCTGATGATTAGTGACATTGAGCATCTTTTCATATCTCTATTGGCCATTTGCATGTTCTTTATGGAGAAATGTCTATTCAAGTGCTATGCTCATTTTTCAATTGAATTGTTAGTTTTATTGTTGTTAAGTTGTGTGAGTTCTTTATAAATTTTGAATATTGATCCCTATCAGATGCATCATTGGTGAATACTTCTCTCATTCAGTAGGTTATCTTTCCATTTTTGTGGATGATTTCCTTTGTTATGCAAAAATTATTAAATTTGAGGTAGTCTCATTTGTTTATTTTTGTTTATTTCCCTTGCCTGAGGAGACATATCAGAAAAAAAATTATTACTAAGAGCAATGTCAGAACTTTACTGACTATGTTTTATCCCAGGAGTTTTATGATTTCGAGTTTTACATTTATGTCTCTCATCCATTTTGAGTTTGTTCTTGTGTATGGTGTAAGAACGTGTTCTAGTTACATTTCTTGCATGTATCTGTTCAGTTTCCCAACACCATTTATTGAAGACACTGTCTTTTCCTCATTGTATATTCTTGCCTCCTTTGTCATGGATTAAATAACCAAATAAATGCAGGTTTATTTATTGGCTCTCAATTCTGTTCCATTAATCAATGTGTCTGTTTCATAGTACCATGCTATGTTGATCACTATAGACTTGTAGTATAGTTTGACACCAGGTAGTGTGATGCCTCCAACTTTGTTCTTCTTTCTCAATATTGTTGTGGCTCTTTGGGGTCTTTTATGCCTCCATATAAATTTCAAGACCCTGTGTTCTAGTTCTGTCAAAAATGCCATTGATATTTTGATAGGGATTGCATTTAATCTATAGATTGCTTTGGGTAGTATGGACATTTTAATGGTATTAATTCTTCCTATCCATGAGGACAATATATGTTTCCATTTATTTGTATCTTCTTCAATTTCTACCTTCAACATCATAATTTTCTGGGTACAATTCTTTTACATTCTTGGTTAAATTTATTCCTAGGCATTTTTTGCTGCGTTTGGAAATGGGATTGTTTTCTTAATTTCCCCTGCTGATAATTTGTTATAGGTGTGTAGAAATGCAACTGATTTCTGAATATTAATTTTGTATCCTAATTTTGTATCCTCCTACTGAATTCATTTATTAGTTCTAATAACTTTTGGTGAGTTTTCAGGGTTCTCTATATGTAGTATCATGTCATCAGCAAATAATGATAGTTTAATTGTTTCTTTCCAATTTGGATGCCTTTTATTTCTCTTGTCAGATTGCCGTGGCTAGGACTTCAATACAATGCTAAACAGAAGTGGTGAAAGCGGACGTCCTTAACTTGTTCCTGATCATAAGAACAGTTTTAGCTTTTCATCATTGGGTATGATTTTAGTTGTGGGTTTGTCATATATGACCTTTGTTATCTTGAGGTATATTTTCTCTATTCCCATTTTGCTGAGAGTTTTTATCATAAATGGAAGCTGTATTTTGTCAAACACTTTTTCTGCATCTATTGATATAATTATATGATTTTTATCCTTCATTTTGTTTATGCAGTGTATCACATTAATTGATGTGCTTCAGGAGTATCCCTTGTGTGCGTTGTGCATGCTCTCCTATTGTAGTTGAGCCTTGATTGCTGTTGGTACATCATTTGGTTGGACTGACCCTCAGGCTTACTGCCACTGAGAATTGGCCATGACCACAGTGTATGAGTGCTGTGTGAAGGCTGGTCACAGGGAGAAGAAGAGGGATTCACCCCAGCATACTCTAGTGCTTGCTAAGACCTGCTTTGGGTGTGCCACCTGTGGGGCTAATTAGGTGTTTTTGAGTCATGGTTTGAAGTTTACCACTGGTGTGTTGGTTCTGGGGCCTCTTGGAAGGGACATCTGTGCAGGTCAACATAAGCTGTCACCTGAGATTGGTCTGGAGCTACCTGGTGGGTGCTACAAAGCAATCTGCAATTGATTGATCCCTGTGCTAGACCTGGAGGTGCATGGGAGGGGTCACGCTGTGAATCAAGGCCAGCTGTCACCAATATCAGACCTGTGACAGTTCAGCAAAAGGCCTTGGGAATGTCCAAGTCTGCCACTGCCTGCCAGCTATCCATAAAGCTCAGCTGCTGAAAGAGCCTCTTGTATTATGGGTGGTACAGGAGTTTGGTGAGATGAGGTCTCAGAGAATCACCAGCGTGAGACAAGTTGTGTTCAACTGATTAATGCGGATTCAGATTTGGTGCTAGTGCTGAGCTTGGGCCTCTCCGCCCAAGTCTCAGAGACCATCATGACCACCACCTACCTAACCCACAGACCCCTGAGAGTTGTCCAAAAAAACTGTAGTGCAGGCCAACAATGGCTGCCTGCCAGCCAAGAAGAAGCCTCTGGTATATTGCAAGTTGGGTGGGGCAAGGTCCCAGGAAGTCACCAAGGTGGAGTGAGCATAGTTCACTAGGCCAATGAAAATTCATATTGACCGTGAACAGGGATGACTCAACACAGAAAGGATGGCTTTCACCCTTCAGTTGGATGAGAGGAGGGCTCAACACGGAGACAATGGTGGCTTTCCCTCTAGCCTTTACCCTAAAGCCACGTAAGTCAGTCTCTCCCTGTATGTCTCTGGTACCTCCAAGTTGCTGTCCTTCCAGCAGAGCATAGGGTTAGTGCCTGCAAATGAGTGAGTCTGGGCATGGGCTCTTTAAGAAGATGCCTGGGTTTCCAGCTGCCTGCAGTCTAACTCAGATGGGCAGAATCCTCACTGATTTTCACAGCCAGATTTTGTGGAGATGCTCTTCCCAGTACTGGTATTCAACTGGGAAGCTCAGTGTGAGGTTGGAGCTCCTCATTGTTCAGGGGTTACATCTGCAGCCATGTTATCCCTTCTGATTCTAAACCATCACACATGGGTATGGGGCCAGCCTATTTCATGTTTCTGCTCCTCCTACTAGTCTTGAGCTGGCTTCTTCTTTATATCTTTAGTTATAAAGACTTCTTTTGATCTGGTCTTCTTCAGATCTCCAGGTTGACCTATGTTTTAGTTGCAATTTTAATGCAACTTAATGGGCGGAAGCAAGCACAGTGTTTTCCTACGCCACCATCTTGACTGGAACTCCGGTCAGAAGTCTCATAGAGCCAGCCAAAGACAGGTTCTGTGGTAACTGTTTCAACAATTTTCTTACTAAGAGCCTCCATCTTTTGTCTGCATTACACCTGCCTAGCAAGAGCCAGCCTAAGACCCTGCCTACCAGGGATCCTGGCACATAAAGCTGACACAACCACACACTCATGGGTGCTGCCTCTCTGGGATACTTGGTGCTTCCTCCTGGCTTTCCTTCTGTTTCCAGAGTTGGTTTCACTTCAGGTTCAAAATGCAGGGGAGAAGGTTGAGTAAAATTTAGCAGCAAATTATTTAAATGTAATGTGTCTGTTATTGAAAATGAAGAATATAAACTAAATTATTAACTTGAAGAGATTTTAGGAAATCAGAAAAAAATAATAAATGTAAACAAATTATTTACCACTCAGGGAGAAGAGAAAATATAAACAAAGCCAAGAAATTATATTTGAGAAAATCATTAAAATAGATACATTTCAGGATCATCAAATCAAGACAATATGTATAAGTAATCAAAGTCATCAATAAGAAATAAACTTAGTAACATGTAAAGGGTACTTACAAATTATATAACAATATTGTTTAATTTTATTCTTTTAAACTTAAAAATATTAATATTTAATGAATTCCTAAGAAATACATTAATATTGAAATAACTTTTAAAAAGTGAATATTCTGAATGGATCAACAACTGTGGAAGAAGTTGAGTAAAGAATATATCTTAAACAGACTATAAAGTCAGATTTTTAGATTTTTTTTCAAATGTAAATTAATTACTGTGTTACTTAAACTCTTCTAAATTTAAAATGGTAGAAAGCCAGCACAACTCTGATACCAAAAACATAAAAACAAACTTACAAAAAAGAATTACAGAATATGTCATATACTAAAATTCAAAATTAAGTACTAGCAAATTGAATCCAGTTGTGTATTCAAATGAAAAAAAAAATGATATGACCAAGTAGAATTTGCTACATATAAGATTGCTATATAAAGTGAAATGGTTTTAAAAAATGTTTGCACATTCCTTGACACTCCTATATTAATTAGTGGGACTGTGTCCCTTCTTTGAACCCGGGCAGGTGGCTTTTGTGAAAGACTAAATAAATAGAATGTGACAGAATTTTCTATGACTGCTGGTGCTAAGTTTAAAAAAGTTGTGCATTTCTGTTAGTTTCTATTGGGACACTCATTCTGGGAGCCTGTAAAAGAAGTCTGGTTACCCTGCACCACATGTGGAAAGACCACATAGAAAGTGAGAAATGCTCACAGAGCCCCAGATGCTCCAGCCCCAGCAGTGTGAGTCTTCCTAGCCCAAGTACCAGTGAGGAAGCCTCCAAGATAACCCCAGCCAAGCCACTGTCTGTCTGTCTGCCTCACTGAGCATGGTCAACCCATAGACTCATAAGCAAAATAAATGGTCATTGCTTTAAGCCACTGCTTTGGAGCAGGTTATTACACAGTAATAGACAACCAGAATATATCTAATCATCAAACAGTCAATTAGTTAATACAATAATATGTGATAATATTCAAAGATGTTTGATAAAATTAAACATCCATTACTTATTAGGAACTCTTAGTAAATGATTAAAAAAAGTTTCTGAACATGATTATGAATCTCTGTCCAGAATATTGGACAAACGCTGCATACACTGTGAACTACTATAGGCATTCATTCCAATAAAATCTAAAGCAAAATAAATAAATGAATGAATGAATGAATGAATGAATAAATAAATAAATAAATAAAGAACAACAAAATTACATGACAGTGTTCTAGACTTTCAAGTCAATACACGAATAAAGCAAAAATGAATGAGGTAATATCATTAAAGGGATCAAATTAACATCATTCATAGATTATATGATTGTCTACCTCAAAAAACTCAAGGAAATTAAAATATTATGAAAAAGACCAAAGTCATAATTATCAAAACCCATGTACCTTTGGGTCTGTCAAAAATTAGCAAACGATCTATTGCTGCATTATGCTTATCTAAGGACTATCGCCTAAACACCAAATGAACTAGAAAGGATTTGAAATCACTGCTTATAAGAAATAGCTCACAGGATGGAAGAACCCAACAAATAAAGGCCTCTAAATTTACCAATATCCATACTCCCTAGAAAGCATTAGGAAATGAAAGAAAGAGTGAAAGAGAGGCAGAAAGAAAGAAAGAAAGAAAGAAAGAGAGAGAGGAGAGAGAGAGAGAGAGAGAGAGAAGAGAGAGAGAGAGGAGGAGAGAAAGGAAGGAAGGAAGGAAGGAAGGAAGGAAGGAAGGAAGGAAGGAAGGAAGGAAGGAAGGAAGAATAAAGAAAGAAAGAAAGAAAGAAAGAAAGAAAGAAAGAAAGAAAGAAAGAAAGAAAGAAAGAAAGAAAAAGAAAGAAGAAAGAAAGAAAGAAAGAAAGGAAAGAAAGAAACAGCTCAGGCTGATTAAGGAGTAGCACGGTGCTTAACTGCTTAAGCTATGGAGCTAGACTGTGGATTCAGATCCTAGTTCCTCCACTCACTGCCTTTAATGGCCTTAGACACATTACTTAAACTCTTCTGCCTCAGTTTTTTCAACAGTAAAATAGTGACATTAATAATGATACCTATAGAATGTGGTTATGATAACAATTAAATTATTTTCTATATGTACTCAGGACAGTGATTAGTAGAAATAAGTACAAGCCATTATTATTAGAATAAATTCTTAGGGTAGTAGGGTCCCCATCTAACTCAAAAAAGATGAAGTAGATATTTTCTCTCAGTAACAAGCACTAGTTCGTGACATTACAATTAAACCAGAAAACTGTGTATATACCCATTAAAATTTAAGAAACATATAACTTATGCTTAGGCACCTTAAATTTTAGGAATTTATCCTAGAAATATATGTATGTTTGTAAAATTTGTAGATACAAACTTATTCATTGTTTGGAATAACAAAAACTACTTGAAATGTTCATTAATAGAGTACTGATTAAATATATCATAGCACACACATAAAATAGAATATGTTATAACTTTTAAAAAGAACAAGAAATATATTTGCGTGTTAATATATGGAAAAACTTGAATTACTTTGATTTATTTAAATTTTCAGGATGGCATGCCTAATATTCTACTCTTTGGTAAAAGTTATAGATGTATGTGTACATATATGTGTATTATACCAACTATACATGTGACATAAACTATATGTGTTATAATTCACATATATACACACAAATACATATTTCAACTTACATCAATGTACAGCTTCTCTGACATATACACTAAAAATGGGTGTCCAGTTGTCTCTTGGGAGGTAAGCTAATTGACTAGAGCAGAGGTGTGGAAAAGTCTTATTTTTCACCATAAGTCTTTTTGCTCATTTTGAATTTTGTAACTTGAGCTTATATTATACTATAACAGTATTTTTTAAGAACATGTGTAGGACCTAAATAAAGAAAATCTCAAAGTTCAACCCCATTGGTAAAACTAAAGAAATGTAAAATATAAAAATGCCAAAGTCTTTTTGATATGTTTTGTTTTAAGATAAATGGTTTGCTCTCGGTGCTCACAAAGTGACAGAAAATGGGAAATCTCATATGCTGCTGGTGGTAGTTAATCCCTATAAACTAATTCACAGTTTTTTATCAGTAATATACTTCTAGAAACCTATGCTTAAGGAGTTAACCAAGTAGGGGTCAAAGATATATGTATAAAAGTAAATCCACAAGTCTAAATAAATAACATTTGAAATAATGTTTTTGAAATATATATAACAAAACAGGTATTTTTGAGTTTTTTTTAATAGCAGTAATACTTTTTCAAGTTATTTAAGCTTAAATTTCATTATAAAAGTAAGACTTGAACATTTGAAGTAATGGATATTGGGGGAACCTCATAAATATATAGCGTATGAATATATATGCAGTATTATTCTACTTTTTCATATATTTTTGTGTAAGTACATTTTTTTTTGTTTTATTGACACAAGGAAACTTCATCTCTTCCATATTTCCCATAACTTCAGTCTCTATAGTTCTTGACAATGAACAAGATGTGGCAAACAATTTAGATAAAAAATCTTGAGTCTATCTTATCAATATAACACCACTGGAGAAGCCTATGCCCTTTTTCAAATCTGATGCTTAAAAAAAAGGACACTTCCATTAAAAACCACCTGACTTGTTACAATATTCTCTTAATGGTCTCAGTCTGCATAATACTATCTTCAGCATCCTCCCAGTACTACAAGGTTGGAAGCCTGGAAACTACATTTCTAAGACTCCTTTTCCAGCAGAGTTTTAGTTAGAGTCAACTACTGAGAAAAATTTATATGAGATATGGAAGGCAGAAGAGAAGGAGGAGCCATTACTTTGGCTCACAGTAGCTCATGTGCATCAGCAAGTGGTCATTATGGAGATGCTCCTTAAAATGACTCACGTTGCTGCTGCAAGCTATTGAGATTATCAGTAGCAAACCCTTTAGGATTTCTGCAGCCTTCTAATTTCTAAGACAGTTTCTCTATGGTTCCTGCTTTTTAGATTTTCTAAAATCCAGCAACACCCTCATGACCTTCACTCTCTTACTTAGCTCTTCTAGGGATTCTGTAGATCTTAGTTCCCTATATGAAATTTCTTTCTGATTAAAATACCAAGATTGATTGCTCTGTCCCTGACTCAACCCTGACTGATAGAACTTTCAAATTCAAATTTCTCATATCTCCATAACACTCTCATCCTGTCAAAAAAAGGCATTGACTAGGAAAAAAAATAAGAACACAACTACTGATGTTCATGTTTTCAGAAAGTTCATTAACATGTTTATCATCTTGACATTTCATGATCTAAAATATGACCAATTAACCAAAACACTATTGTAACTGATAAATGATTCAGCAAAGTAGAAGGATGCAAAATTAATATTCAGAAATTGGTTGTATTCTTGCACACCAAAATTTAATTATCAGCAAGAGAAATTAAGAAAATAATCTCATTTACAAATACATAAAAAAAAATACCTGGGAATATATTTAACCAAGGATGTAAAAGAATTGTACCTAGAAAATTATAAGATATTGAAGAAAGAAATTAAAGAAGATACAAATAAATGGAAGCATATATTGTGCTCATGGAGAGAAAGAACGTTAAAATGTCCATACTACTCCCAAAGCAATCTGTAGATTCAATGCAATCCCTATCAAAATATCAATGGCATTTTTCACAGAACTAGAACAGAGAATCTTAAAATTTATATGGCAGCATAAAAGACCCTGCACAGCCACAGTAATACTGAGAAAGAATAAAGTTGGAGGTATCACACTACCTGATGTCAAACTACGAGTCTATAGTAATCAAAGCAGTACTAGCATAGAAACAGACGCATTGATCAATTGAAACAGAATTGAGAGCCCAGAAATAAACCCACATCTACATGGTCATTAAACTATTACAAAGAAGGCAAGAATATACAATGAGGTAAAGACAGTGTCTTCAATAAATGATGTTGGGAAAACTGAACAGACACATGCAAAAAAAAAAGAAATTAGAACATGTCCTTACACCATATACAAGAACAAACTCAAAATTGATTAAAGATATAAATTTAAGACCCCAAACCATGGTTAAAACTCCTATAAGAAAACATAGGCAATAAACCCTCTTACCTTGCTCTTAGTAACATTTTTTTCTGATATGTCCCTTGGGCAAGGGAAACAAAAGTAAAAATAAACAAATAAGACTACATCAAACTAAAAAGTTTTGCACAGCAAAGCAAATTATCAAAAAAATAAAGACCCCAAACCATGGTTAAAACTCCTATAAGAAAAACATAGGCAATAAACCCTCTTACCTTGCTCTTAGTAACATTTTTTTCTGATATGTCTCCTTGGGCAAGGGAAACAAAAGTAAAAATAAACAAATAAGACTACATCAAACTAAAAGGTTTTGCACAGCAAAGCAAATTATCAAAAAAAATAAAAAGACAATGTACTGAAAGGGGGTATTCACCAATGATACATCTATAAGAGGTTAATATCCAAGTTACGAAGAACCCAGACAACTCAACACTGAAAAAAACAAACAGTCCAATTTAAAAATGGGCAGAAGACCTAAATAGACATTTCTCCAAAGATGTCATTAGACATTGAAAAGATGCTCAACATTACTAAATCATCAGAGAAATGCAAATTAAAACCACATTGAGATATCACCTCACACCTGTCAAAATGACCATCATCAATAAATCAACAAACAAGTATTGGAAAGGAGGTGGAGAAAAGGGAACTTTCATGCACGGTTGGTACTGCAAATTGGTGCAGCCACTGTAAAAAACACTGTGGAGTTTCCACGAGTAATTAAAAATAAAACTACCTATGACCCAGCAATTTCACTTTTAGTTATATATCTGAGGAAACCAAACACTAATTTGAAAAGATATATGCACCCCTATGTTTACTGCAGCACTATTCATAATATCCAAATATGGAAGCAAACTAAGTGCCTATCTATTAGATAAAGAAGTGATAGTACATATATACAATGGAATATTACTCAGCCATACAAATGAATGAAATCTAACCAAGTGTGACAACTTGAATTGGCCTAGGGGGTATTACGCTAAGTGAAATAAGTCAGACAGAGAAAGATCAATATCATATGATCTCATTATATGTGGTATCTAAAGAACAAAATAAATGAAAAAACAAAACAGAAACAGACTTATAAATACAAAGGATTGATGGTAGCCAGATGGAAGGGGAAAAAGTGAAGGGATTAAGAAGTACAAATTGTTAGTTACAAAATACTCACATGGATGTAAGTACAACACAGTAATAATATAATAACTATGTATAGTGCCAGGAAAGTACTAGACTAATCATGGAGATCTTAAATTACATAAATGTCTAAGCACTATGCTGTCTACCTGAAGCTAATATAAAATAATATCATATGCCAACTGTAATTGAAACAAACAAACAAACAAATAAATAATAGCAAATTTAAAATATGACCAACTAAGAGTCCAGAAACTCTGGTATTCCTAACTTTTAGGTGCTCAGCAAGACACTTTCTTGCCCAGGTTGATTTTGCCCTCACCCACCCTGGGACATTTGGCAGTGTCTGGAGATATTTTTGGCTGTTACAACTGGAGGATGGGGTTTTGCTTACTGGCATCTGGTGGGTAGTGGCCAGAGATGCTGCCAAACATCGCACAACGCACAGGAAAGTCCCATACAACTGAAACCACTCAACCTGAAATGTCCCTACCGCCAAGGTTGAGAAATGCTGCCTTCAATCTTTTTTATCAATCTTCCAGGATCATTACTTCAAAGCTCAAGTTACACAAATTTTATCTCCAGTATGATAAGGAAAGAGAAATCTCTGTAATTAATTCCAAAATGGGCCATAGAACCTGTGATATAGATGAGGGATGAATGCTTTTAACAAAAATAACAAAGGAACCAGAGGGGGCCTAATAAGAGAACAAAGAGAAGAGAAAAGACTCTTCAGCATAGAAATTTGGCCATCTCTCACTTCTGCAAAAATGACAGTGTTTATTTCTGTGACAAATCTTGGATGCCTTTTCTTTCCTCTCTGCACTTATCTGTATTTTCCAAATTTTATATAATGGTCATATATTACTTCCATAATTGTAAAAAATAATCAATAAGCATTACATTTTAAAATATACAGAATGAGAATAAGCAACCCTTTTGAGGAAATATTCTAGTCATATTGTTGCAAGTACTTTACAGGATCTCAGAAATCCTCCAGGGAAATAGAGACAAATAGAAAAATTATGCAACTCCCACCAACCTTATTGTTCTGTTTTACAATGACGCATCCTCCACCAATTTTATTAACAAGTTTTCTCAATGTACTCAAGACAGTCAGGAATAAATTGTAAATTTTCCCTAAGCAACAGTGGTGTGCCGGAACAAGGATCCCACCCTGTTTGGATCAAGAGATTGTTGTTCAGGGGACACAGAGTCCTCATGAGAGAAGGAAGGAAGCAATCTCTTCCTCAGCATCACACAAGAAGCAGGCCAGGCAATCAAACTTGATATGTAAGACCCCTGAGTGTGAAATTCTGTCAGCTCAGAATTATATATGTCCATAACATTTTACTGTGCAATGATACTTGTGACTAATGGCTAGCTTTTAATCAGATTCCCAGTGGTTTAAGTCCTACAGAAATCCCTGCATCTCTGTGGGGTAAAACTAGAACAAGAGTTCCCACAAAGTGACCCACAAAACTGGGAGCTGACTGGGTGTTACTCCTAGGCTCTCTCTTCTCCCTGGAGGAATGAGAGTTTCAGGAGGAAGCACAGTGGGTTCAGTGTGTAGTCACTCCTCTTACCTTTATAATGCAGTCTATCATGGTCTCTATGGTGCATGTTCCAGGGCTTCCTCGGTAGTGATTGTCCATGAATAGTTGTTAGTTGTTCTTGTGAAGGGAGCAAAGTCAGGAACAACCTAGGTCATCATCTTGGTGAAATCACTCCGAGGCTAGCTTTTAATATGTAGGTTTCATGGATGCAGCTCACTTATGAATTTAAAAAACCCAAAAATATATATTTTGTTATTTTAACTATATTAATTATTTACATACTATCAGGCACACTTAGAACTAGACCAACTGGCTCTCCCTCTTCTCTTGCAGGAAGTTCCTCCCAACTCTGAGAGGGAATTGAATCGTCATAGCAAGAGTGCTCCCTGGCCATGAAATGTTCGTAAGGCCCCCTATAAGCATGATCAATACCAGCTTCAGACTCTCCTGAAAACTCACGAGTTGTGGTTAACCTGCCCACAGAAGGGTAGTTACACATGCTGCAGAGTGTTACTGCGTCCACTGCACTACCTAAACTTGGAGTGGACCAAGATCCGGGGCAAATGACGTCTCCTATTGGATGTCCTACTCCCAGTACGCATCTGACAGGATCATATAAGTACTGTAGCAGGGAAACATAATTTTTTATTTACAATTTCTCCGCTGCCTTCTAAGTAAAATAATTCTAAAAGATCCCTCCATTTGCTGTGGAGATAATGGGTGTGAAGACGCAAGATTGAAGAAATTAGAAGACCAGTAGATTTGCCCCATGTAAAGAACACTGAGAGGTGAGAAAAGAGTAAAGCCAAGAAAGCAGACAGGAGTAATCCAGGAGCTAAGTATTAAGGGTTAGACTCAGTAACAAAATCATTGTAGAAGTAGTAACCTCCTACTATTCTTAGGGAAGGTACACCCAGGTTCCACAGAACTGCAAAGCTCAGCCACAATCATGAAAATTAATTTTCTTAACTTCACTAAGACAAATAACTTTCTCTAATTTTCTGGTTTAGTTCAACCATGATTCTTCAGATTTCCAATTCTCTGGACTTCTGGTTCTATTCTCTGATTCCACCTTATCCTGATAGCTCTTTGATGCCACCTTGTTACTTGTCTTCTAATTTCTCCCTGGATCCTACCCAGATCAGCTGAAACAACTGACTTTTCTGCACCTTGTTATGTGGACAGTAAATCCACCAAATGGTATCTTTATAGCATACTGGGCATCAAAATTGCAGTTACATGTATTCGATCTATGGGGAACTGTGTTAGTCTGAGTTCTACAGAGACACAGAACAATTAGGAGATGATTAGATAGATGATAGATAGATAGATGGATAGATAGATAGATAGATAGATAGATAGATAGATAATAGATAGATAGATAGAAATTTAAGAAATTGGCTTATGTAATTATGAAAGATGAGAAGTCCTGAAATTTGCAATCAGCAAGCTAGAGACCAAGGAGAGCTGAGGTATAAGTTCCAATTCAAGTCTAAGTCCAAAAGCAGAAGACCAACGTCCCAGCTCAAAGACCAGCAGAGAGAGAATTCTTTCTTATTCAGCTTTGTATTCTTTTAGGCATCCAATTGATTGGAAGATGTCCACCACATTGGAAAGAGCCATCTATATCACTCAGTCTATTCATTCAAATGTTCATCTCATCCAGAAACACCCTTACAGACATATTTTAAAATAATGTTTAACCAAATATCTGGGCTCCCTCGTGTCCTAGGCAAATTGACACTTGAAATTAACTGTTATGGGAACTAAGAGGACCCCCAGCCAAGATTTGGAGATCTTGGCTACATCAGTCTCTGGAGCTGTACTGTTCAATAGGGAAGCTACATGCTTGAACTATGGTTATTTTGAATTGAGAAGTACTGTAATAGCAAAATGCCAGATTTCTAAGACTTGGTACCAAAACAAAAAAGATAAAATATCTCATGATAATTTTACATTGATTACATATTGAATGACAATATTTGGATATACTGGGTTAAATAAAGTATACTATTAAAATTAATTTTACCTGTTTCCTTTTACTTTTTAATGTGGCTGCTAAAAAATGTCTAATCATGCATATGGTTCACATTCAATTTCTATTGACCAGTGGTGCTCTGGAGGATTGGTAAAAGTAAAAATTAGCAAGGGTATTGGTGGCATCAGAGGTCCAGATTAAAAAGTTTAAAATTCAGGGAACAGTTTTAGTCTTAATAAAGTACAGCTGGACTAACAGGGAACTGAGGCATTGGCCACTAATGTGAATTGAGCTTGTACTGTTGGGGAGATGAGCCACTGTGGCTTCCTGGGTCTAGGACTCCCCAGACACTGGCCATCTAGACTGTGATCTCATGAGTAAGATCAGACCCCACTCCAGTGGAATGGACACTAGCCTGGCTAAAGGACTATACTAACTACACTTTCAGGAGGAGGCTCTCCATGATGCCACCAGCACATGCTGTGGAAGGGAAGTACTGACACTCCTGCTGTCCACCTCCTGGTTTCTTTGAGTCGGGTAAATTCTACTGAGGAGGAACAATAAATCCCTCTGAAGCAATTCCTGTTTCTTTTGGTCAAATGCATTATAAGTCTGTGTTTCAAACTGGATAAAATCCTAAGCTCTGCCCATATTATTGAGCAAACAACCATCCTCCCTTTTGTTTGCTTTTCTGGGTACTGAGAGTAAGAGAATTAATTTTCTTTACTGAGAAAACTTCAAATCCATTTGTAAATACTGTTTGGTTCTTAAATAATCCTTAAGAGGTGATATACAATTAATGGTTGTTTAGATTTCACTTAATCGAGAAGCTAGAAGAGTGAGGCTTGCTGGAAGTGTGTTAACAGACCTTATTAAGGTCTTTAAGCATCCAGCAGTACCCACCAGGCCTCTGCAGGCAAATGCCCAAAGCATGAAGCAGGAAGCTACAGTGGGAAGGCAGGCTGGGAGTTGAGGAGCATCCCAGAAAGCAGGAAGAAAGGAGGTATGAGTAAATAGCAGGTGAGACTGAAAACAGCCACAAAAAACCTCATTCTAGCCCTTCTTTGCTACTACCATGACTTCATCGAGAGGTCTGAACCATGTGATCTGGGAAGCCTGGGTCCGGCTAGCACATGGCTTGAAGAGATCTTGGTAAAATCCCCAAGATATCCCAATACTCTGTCTCCTTGTCAAGCACCCATCACCACAAAAGAGACCTCTTCAGCTTCTCCAGGGACCCCCCTCTGTACCACTGACCATTCTATGGCTGGCCTCTGTCCCTTTTTTTATCATTCCATTGAAGCTCCTTGTAAAAAAAAAAAAAGTGATAAGAATTACTATTAATCTGTCTGCAGTTCTAGTTTCACCCCTCCCTGAGTTTGCTAAGGATTCAGTCTCTTTGTCTTCCCACTGACTACCCTCCAGAAAATTTCCTAGTCTGCCGCACTGGTCCTTATGCTCCTATCAGAGAAAATGAGAGGAAGTAGAGGAGGTCAACAAAAAGCATGACCACTAGAGGAAGCTAGGAAGGATTGCAATGAGGGCAAGGGAGCCAGCTAGGAGGCAGTGATGACAGAGGGCCCAGCACTGAGAAGAAAAGCTGGGGTCTCTGTGTCACATTATGGCACATTATTGGAGGGGCAGCAAGACCTTGCCTGCTGGAGGTTGGAACTAAGGTGCACGTGATTGAATTTCAGATTAAGAAGATCAAACTGTGTATGGCTTGAAAGTTTTTCTCCATGAGTGCCCAAAAGCTGAATTCATAATATAAAGACCTGAGGCAAGCATCAGCTGCTAGGGCTACTGGAAACCCCCCAGAGCCATGAGGACATTGGGGAAACCTCACTGAGGTTGGAAGTAAAACTGGGAGGTGACTGAGATGTTCAGACCAACACGTCACAGTCACATCATCGGATTCACATGTGTGACAAACCCTGTGATGTACCCATCTACTGCCCATTACATCCTTCTCTCTTACTGCCAGGATCACTTAGAGTGGCAATGTACCAGCTAGAAAATTACATTTTGCAATCTCTCTTACAGCTGAAAGTAAATGCCCATGTGCCAATGAGACACGAGAGAAAGTCTACTGGGAAAATCTTGAAAAGTCTTATTTTCCTTAGATAGCACTGCTCCTTTCCCATAATCATTTTCATCTACTTCCTGCCCTGGACAATGAAAAGGAAGCCAAGAAGAAGGAGCAGAACTATTTTTTTCCACCAAATGTTGGCCATGAGAATGAGAATTATAGGCAGGAAACAGCAGAACAGGAAGAAAAGGAGCCTGGGATACAGGCTCCCCACACCTGAGTTCCTATCTCAGATGCCTAGTTCCGTGAGAAATAAACAAACCTCCTTCCTCCTTTAAGTTATTTCTTTTCAGACTTCTACAGTTCTATCCTGACAAATAGACATGCCATTAAGTGGATTCACTAAGTCAAGGAAATTTAAAGCACTCATTATTTACATCACCAACTCCACAGACACTCAGATCCTCAGAATTATTTGGGGCAGCTGGGAGTCAGTCAGTATCAAATGAGCCTGGCCCCACCTCAAAGACATGGCTTTAGAATATAATTCAGGTCTGGAGTCCCTGGAGACTTGGCTGTAGCCCTGCAACTTACTATGGAAAAATTGGCATGAAATTTAAGAAATCAGTAGGAAATAGGATATCAGAGTTTGTAGAAAGGATTTGGACTTGTGTTACAATGTGTCACAGAAACACTGTAAGGATAAAGTGACACTGAAACAAAGACCTGCTACCTCCCGCAGGCAAGCTGCTGTGGCCTGGCCCTAAAGGATACTCATGGGCACAATGCCATAAAGACAGAAAGTTCCTGTGCAGACAGCACCTGGGGCTCATTGATATCTGTGCTAGGGTCCCATCAGAGACAGAACCCAAGTTATGTGAGAAGAGTAACTTAATACAATGAATTGTTAACTCGCTATAAAATTGTTAACTAAGTTACTGAAAGGGTAAATCAGAGAACACAGGTATTACAGAGGAAGTAACTGCAGGAAGCAGCTACTGTCACTTGGACCAGAGAAACAAAAGGAAGATGGAATTTTAAAACTTAGAAAAGTATAGAAGGAACCTCTTGAGCTGAAACTCAGACTTGGAGAAGAGGCACCAGCTGGTGCTGGGTCTCTAGCGATGAAGAGTTGTGTAAGGTGCCATGATTCTAGTTCTGCGAGAGTTGGTAAAACTGAAGACTGAATTCAGCTGTTGTTCCAGAAAGAAACTGCCTCTGCCAGGGTGAAGAAGCTTTGCTGAGGGAAGGAGCATGCGCCCCACTCCCTCCTTCAGTCCTGCCAGCTCCTTCCAGTGCCCCTACTGGCAGTGCCTATCATAACAAAGGAGCTGGCTGAGCAAAAACATGGTTTGCAGAGTCCCAGCTTCAGCATCTTAGAGCAGAGATTGAGGAGGGGCTTGGGGCTGAGAGACAATTATTTAATAATTGGCACAACGTCCCTGTAGCAGATACTCAGTGAACAATGTTTGCCTCCATATTTTAAAATATGCTAATCAATAGAGATGAGAAAAATAAGCTTGGAGGCTCAGAAGCATATAAATACATTGAGGAGATAAGGAAGGGAGTTATAAACAGTCCAGAAATTAATAAGCCAGCATTGAGCTTGATTCCAACTATTGGCAAATCAAATCAAGATAGAGGAAATAGGAAAGGGAATGGACCCAATACAGGAAAAATCAGCTCAGGCTAAAGGAGTTCAGCCAGAGGAGGCTGAAGAAGCCAAAAGGGAGCTACCGGGGTTTCACACCACAAGAAGTAGAAACTCATCCAGGCATGATTCCAGCAAATGAAGATAAGCTGGTCCTCAGCCAAGGACTGGCTGAAGATTTGCTATACTGTGCTTCCCAGGCAGAAGATGGGCCTTGGGCTAAAATCTGCAGACATCAGGTGCCTGTCCCTTAGTACATCAAAGAGCAATGTGTGAATTGATTTTGAAGGTGAGCCGAGTCCCACACTTGCTTGGTTGTAATAATCAGAAGGATAAAGAGGTTCCAGGGTCCCTTTTAACTCTTCACATCAGAGACACTTCTTAGAGGAGAAGAGGATTAAATGCTCAGTCTTCGGGAATATGAGATCGCTCGTATCCTAGTCCTGAGGTTGGTAACAAGAGTTCTAAGTAAACTCAACCAGACACCTGGAGGCTCCCCAAATGCTAAACATACTCAGGGTAAAAGAGGACAAACCTGGGAGAAGTGAGAGGTGAATGTGAGCAGGAATCAGTAAAGGGGCTTATTGAGTGATTAACATTTCTTGTGGAGTTCATTATACTGCTTAGGTAGAAGGCGATGGAATAAAAATATTAACTTTAATAATATAGTTATAGCTTTGCCCCAGCCCCAATCCATGCTCACTGAAGTATTCTAGCCTAGCCTGCTGCCATTTTCTCCGGCCCTCCAGGATCTCCATCCTTGTCATACACCACTAGGGCTTTGTGTTGGAGGATAAAGATGAAATAGAGACCGAGGATGGGGCCACTGGGGATGAAGAAACCTTCAGGGACCTTGAAGACCAAGTCTGGAGAACAACTGCAGTGAGAAAAGCAATATGAAGGCGAAAAAATAAGAATTTAAAAAGTATTGCCAGAGACCATGTTTTCACTATGGGCCTACAGGTGTACAAGAAAAGAACATAAATTGTTTTGAAATACCTTTGGCCATGTGCTATGTTCTTTTAACCACAACACTGCTTTGGGGAATAAACCACAGGAGTGGTAGCTCTATAAAGTCATGAAAACAATCTTAAAAGTCCTCAGAGATACAGGGGCTGTCAGAGAATTGCCTATCCCTCTTCTACTTTTATTTCCAGGCCACGTCTTTGGCTAGGCCAGCTCGGGCTTGGAGGCCTTCCCACTGCAGCTCTTATAGAATCAGTCCCTTCCCTCTGTCCTAGCACTTCCAGTTGGTTCTCTGATCTTCAGCATCCCTTCCCAGCCTGACTGTGAGACAGCTTCCCAGGCCTCCCACAGACCAACCCAGAGCCCTATCTCTATTTAAGCAATAGACTGGTAATGACTATAAGTATGTACTCTGTTTTCCTTCCTTAGGTTAGTTGTCAACAGATCACACACATACAGGCACACACATCACAAACAAACACACACACACACACACACACACACACACACAAATACACAAATTAACATAGTTCTGGACCTAGGTCTGCTAAACTGATCAGCACAGAACAGTAAAGAGAAAGTAGTGAGGGCTCAGGTGATAATTTTGTCTCACGTGGATCTGTGACTTCTCTGAGCCGCCTATCCTGGGAGATGAGACCCTGCTCACTGGAATACCATCACTTCCTTACAAGGAGATAGTAATCCAGGTTCTCAAATGGAGTTCCAGTCCTGTATCTTGGGAAGAGGAAGGTGCACTTGGGAAAGACACCCTCAGAGGAACTGTGACATTAGGAATGGGAACCAGGAGTAGCAGAGAAGGTGGTAGGGCTGGAAAAACAAAATCCAATCTATTGTTCAAGTATCAAGCATAGCAAATCTCATCTCCTCTTGTGCTACTTATTAACTTATTGCTTTCTGTTCCATCATTTTGAAATATTTCAACATCGTCACTCCATCCAATACACTATCATTATGCAGACTTAACCACCTTGACCTTAGTAACTTGTATCTGAATTCCAATCCCATGGTCACATCAATCATTCACACTATTTCTCCCAGCCAGCTCTTCTTCCAGCCTTTACTTCCATACTCATGAGATATTCAAACTCATGAAGAATCCAGTTCCTTAAATCCTTAACTTTCTTCCAGTCTACCAGCCAGTTCTTAGTCCATTTTCTTCTAAATTCAGCACTATCTCAACATTGACAACCCAAGTCATTTTTCCCTCTAGAATTTTTGAAATTGCCTGGTTTTGAAGCCTATCTCTAGCACATTCTACCTTTGTGACTTTGGGAAAATTCACTTACCAGCAATTTAGTTTCCTCATCTGTTAAATGGATCTAATATTAATTTCAACCTCCTGGAGTTGTTAAGAAAATTAAACAAAATAAAATACATAAAGAGCTACATACATAAAGATTTTTTGTTTTCTATATTTTTATTTTATTTTTTTGATAATTTTTTAATTTTTCATTACAGTTGGCATACAATATTATAACATTTTCAGGTATACAACATAGTGGTTAGACATTTATAACTTATGAAGTGTTCACCCTGATAAATCTAGTAACCATCTAACACCATACATTGTTATCACACTATTATGGATTGTATTTCTGCTATATTTTACATCCCCATGACTATTTTGTAACTACCAATTTGTACTTTTTGATCCTTTCCCCACCCCCGCTTTCACCCAGCAATTATCAAAATACCCTCTGCATCTATAAGTCTGTTTCTGCCCTGCCTGTATGTTGTATCTTCACCTTGTTCTTTAAATTCCACATACAAATGAAATCACATGGCATTTATCCTCTATCTGAACTACTACACCCAACACAATACCCTCCAGATTCATTCATGTTGCCAAAGGTGGCAAGATTTCATTCCCTTTTCATGATTGAGGAATATTCCATTGTATATATGTACCACTTCTTCTTCATCCAAATGATAGTTTTGCTGGGTAGAGTAATCTTGATTGCTTTTCATCGCTTTCAATATTTAGTGCTAATTCCTTCTGGCCTACAAAGATTCTGTGAGAAAGGGTAACAGTCTTATGGGAGCTTCCTCGTAGCTAACTAGATAATTATCCTTTGCTGCTTTTAAGATTCTCTCTTTGTATTTAACCTTTGGCATTTTAATTATGATGTTTCTTGACATGGGCCTCTTTGGGTTCATTTTATTTAGGACCCTGCACTTACTGGCTTGTAAGTCTATTTCCTTCATCGGGTTAGGTAAAGTTTTCCTTCAGTATTTATTCAATAGGTTTTTAATTCCTTGTTCTATCTTTTCTCCTTCTGGTACCACTATGTTGCAAATGTTGTTATTTTGATGTTGTCCCAGAGGTCCTTAAACTATCCTCATTTTTATTTTTTTTTATTTTTTATGGTGACATTGGTTAACAACATCCAACAAGTTTCAGCTGTACACTTTAATAGAAAGGCATATAAATATTTACACTGTGTGTTCACCTCCCATAGTTAGATTTCTTTCTGTCACCACATATTTGACCCCCCTTTACCCTGTCTACTCTACCTGCCCCCTACTCCCTACCCTCTGGTAACAATTAGTCTATTGCCCAAGTCAATGACTCTCTGTTTGTTTGTCTTGTTCATTTGCTGCTTTTAGATTTATATCCCACAGATAAGTCATATCATATGATTTTCAACTTTTTCTGTCTGGCTTATTTCACTTAGCATGATTTTCTCAAGGTCCATCCGTGTTGTCGAAAATGGCAGTATTTCATCTCTTCCTATGGCTGAGTAATATTCCATTGTATATATGTACCACTGCTTCTTTAGCCAATCATCTATTAAAGGACACTTTTGGTTGCTTCCATATCCTGGCCACTGTGAATAATGCTGCCGTGAACATCAATGTACAATTATCTTTTCAGGTATGAATTTCAAGTCTTGGGGATAAATACCCAGTAGAGGGATTGCTGGATCATATGGTAGATTCTTAGTTTTTTAAGGAACCTCAATACCATTTTCCATAGGGGCTATACTGATTTGCGGTCTCACCAGGAGTGTATGAGGGTTCCTATTTCCCCGCATCCTCTCCAACATTTGTTATTACTTGTCCAGTTGATTTTAGCTATTCTAACAGGTGTGAGATGGTATCTCACTGTGGTTTTGATTTGCATTTCCCTAATAGCTAGCGATGTTGAGCGTCTTTTCACATATTTTGTTGGCCATTTGTATGTCCTCTAAGGAGAAGTGTCTGTTTAGGTCCTCTGGATATTTTTTGATTGGATTATTTGGGGTTTTGTTGTTGCTGTTGTTGAGTTGTATGAGTTCTTTGTACATTTTGGATATTAGGCCTTATCTAAGGTCTTCATCGCAAATATGTTTTCCCATTGGATGGTAGTCTCTTTACCTTGTTGATGGTTTCTTTAGTGAGTCTAGCCAGGGGTTTGTAATTTTATTAGCCTTCTCAAACAACCAGCTCTTTGTTGCATTTATTTTTTTCTATTGTTTTTTTATTTTCAATTTCATTTATTTCTGCTTTGATTTTGATTATTTCTTTCCTTCTGCCTTACTTTTAGGCCTCATTTGTTCTTTCCTTTTCTAGTTTTCTAAGATGAAGCGTTAGATTGTTTATTTGAGCTCATTCTTGTTTTTGGAGGTAAGCATATAATGATATGAATTTTCCTCTTATGATCACTTTTGCCATGTCCCAAAAATTTTGATATGTTGAACTATCATCATTGTTTCTATGTATCTCTTGATCTCTTTTTATTTCTTCTCTGACCCAGTTATTCTTCAGTAGCATGTTTGTTTAATCTCCATGTATTTGTGGTTCTTCCTGATTTCTTTTTTCCGTTGATCTCTAGTTTTCAAAGCATTATGATCAGAGACTATGGTTGGTATGATTTCAACCCTCTTTCTATTTGTTGAGGCTATTCGTGTCCCAGTATGTGGTTGATTCTTGATAATGTTTCACGTTCACTTAAAGAAGAATGTATAAGTGGGCTGTTTGGGGATGGAAGGCTCTGTAAATGTCAATTATGTCCAAGTTGGACTAATGCGTCATTGAGGGTGTTATAGCCATATTGATTTTCTGTTTGGATGATCTGTCCATATCTGACAGTGAGGTATTTAGGTCCCCTACTATGATAGTGTTTTGGTTTCTTCTCTTTCTTCTGTTAGTAATTGCTTTACATATTTTTGGGGCTCCTTGATTGGGAACATAGATATTAATAAGTGTTATGTGTTCTTAGTGCAAGATTCCCTTTATCATTATGAAATGTCCCTCAGGATCTTTCTTTACCTTTTTTATTTTGAAGTCTATTTTGTCTGATACTAGTATGTCTACTTCAACTTTTCTCTGAATGCCATTTGCTTGAAATATCATTTCCACCGTTTCACTTTGATTCTATATTTGTCTTTGGAACTGAGATGTGTCTCCTGGAGGCAACATATGGTTGGGTTTTGTTTTTTGATCCAATTTATGTCTCTGTGTCTTTTTTTTTGGTGAATTCAGTTCATTTACCTGTAAGGTGATTATTGAAAATACGAGGTCTTCTTATAACCATTTTATCTTTTGCTTTCTGGTAGGTTGGCGTTTCCATTGCTTTCTTGTCCTTGTACTTCTGTTTCTTTCTTTGGTTGGCTTTTTGTGGGTTTTCCCTCTGGTTTTTCTTGTTTTTATGTTATATACTTCGGTTCTAAATCTTTGGCCTGTGGTTACCATTATGAATATGAAAAAAGATAGTTGTATATATACAGTTGTCACTTTTCTTCTGTACGTGCCTTACCTCCATTCCCCTTTGTGAATTTGGATCTTTTAATCTTCTTTTCAGTCATTATTATCTCAATTTGTTTCTATGAATGCTGAACGTTCATTACTATCTTGCTATTGCAATTCTCTTCTTAAGTTTATAATGCCCTGTTCTTAGTAAGGATTGCACTGCTCTACTTCTATTTGCCTGCTAGCCATTTACTCATAATTATGTGAGTTTTTTGTGTGTCATTTTGTTTTAGGTGAGCTGACCCCTTCCATATTTCTTGTAGTGCAGACCTCATAGTGGAGAATTCCTGAATTTTTTTATGTCTGGAAAGGTCTTTATTTCTCCTTCATATCTAAAGAAAGAGCTTAGCTGGATACATTATTCTTGACTGGTAGTTCCTTTAACTTGATAGTTTGAATATTTTACTTCACTCCTTTCTGGCTTGTAAGGTTTTGTTCTGAGAGTCTGATGATAATCTAATGAGTTTTCCTTTATAGATTAGTCAGTCTCCTTGCTAAAGAACTCATTCTGTTCATCGAGTTTTTTCAGTTCCTGAAATTGTTGATATGACTCATTTTGTATCTCACTGAGTTTTAAGATGTATTACTGCAAATTCTCTGTCACTTAAGTCACATATTTCTATGTCTATATGCTGATTTCTGGAGATTTTTCTCTTTTTTTTCTGAGATGCCTTGTCACGTTGGTGTTCATGGTGTTTAATGGACTATTTTTTGTCCTGGGCATTAATAGAAATGTATTCTGCTTTTTTTCCAGAAAGAAGATTTATTTATAAAGGTCTCTCTTTAGCTTTGCTGCAAAGAAGGCTTTTTTCTTTTTTGTTTCCATTAGGTGGCATCTAAGCCTCTTGATCCTTGCTTTATATAAAGCCCTTAATAATCCTTTTTTTTTTCCTTAGAGATGTTTAATCACGCTCTCTACACTCATTCTTGGTCCTTGTCAGTGTTAACAATATTGTTTCAGTAGCATTTGTCCAGAGTCCCCTGGAGCTCCGCAATGTTCTGTCTCATAATATATGGGGGGTGGAGTCTCTGGGTTGGGTGATGGGGGCTATAGCTCAGCCTTGGTTTCATAACCCTGGCTTATAAAAATTAACTGTTGTTTCTCAGCCATTCCCGCTTCTCTGCTTTCTGCCTGATGACTGGGCCTGCAGCCTGCTGCATGGAGCTCACCATTTCTCCCATGCAGAGCTGTTCAGTGGAACTATCACACCTTCTTCCCTCCCCCTCTTCCTACTGGGAGCTCCTGCTGCGAGAGGGAAGCTTCTTTGTTTCTCCCAGTCCAACCGACCAACACCCTGGGTTTCTGACCTGTGGTAGCTCTTATGCTCAGATCCCACGCTCAAACTGGCATATGCTGATGTACAGTTTACGTGGTTTTTGTTGAGTTTTAGATGTTCACTTATTTTTGTTTTAAGGGGAGAGATCTGGGGATCTATCTCACTCTGCCATGTTCTCTAAAACTCCCTATCCTAATTTTATTGGATTCTTTTTGCTGTTCCAATGGGGTGTTTTCTGCCACCTTATCTTCTAAATACTGATTCAATCCTTCCTTCTAAATTCACTTTTGATTCCCTCGAAATATAGTCTTCATTTCTGACTGGTTCTTTTTATATTCTCTATCTCCATTTTTTTTTATCTCTTTGTTAAAGTTCTCACTGAATTCCTCTTTACTTTTCCCCTAAGTTCATTGAGCATCTTTCATAACCAGTGTTTCTAACTCTGTCAGTGAATAAGTTCATGCAAGGGCCCTTTAAGAGGAGTGCCTGGGACACCTGCTGCCCTCCATCTCACTCACTCTGATATATTACTTGTCTCCATTTTGTTTAGTTCTTTCTGGAGCTTTGTTCTTTTCTTTTATTTGGGACATATTTCTTTGTCTCCCTATTTTGGGAGCCTCCTGTGTTTCTTTCTATGTATTAGGTAGAGCTGCTATGTCTCCTTGTCTTAGTAGTGTGGCCTTCAGTAGTAGGCGTCCTGAGGGCCCAGTGGTACAACCTTTCCTGTTCACCTTGACTAGGTGCTCCAGGTCCCTAATGTGGGTTTGTGTGTTATCGTTATTTAGTTGACCCTTGGTTGCTGTTTGCACATCAAGAGGAAAGGATTGACGCTCAGCGCTGATTGGATATCAGGACTTGCAGTGACTATAGTGAATCAGGTGTTGTGCAGGGGCTGACTCTACAGAGAAGGATTCACTTTCAAGCAAGGCTCTGGTGCTTTGCCCAGTTTGCCTTTTGGGTTGTGTCATCCTTTGGGCGTGACCCCGGGTGCTGTTCAGACTTATTCTGAAAACCAACCACCTATTGTGCCAGCCCTGGGGCCTCCTGGGTAGAGGCATTGCACATGGCCAAAATTAGCTGGTGGCCTGTGCCCTGCCCAGCCCCTGTGCATGAGCCACCATGCTATCCCCAGATGGCCACAACTCATGTTGGGCTTGGAGGTGCCTCAAAAGCAAAGTAGTGAAATAAATTGGTTGCTATTAGTGCCAGACTTGAGGCTGCTCAGCAAGAGGTATGGAGCATGCAGAGGCCAGATGCTGCTTATTTGGGTTTTGTGAACCTTTGAGAGATTTTAGGAAAGTTTACAAGGCATACACCAAGGCAGGTTGTTTTGGATGGAAAAGTCACTGGAAGCAGCTTGAGTAGGCCATAAGTTTTGAATTGGCAGGGGTCTCAGGGAATCAGCACAGGAGACCACTGTTGATTGAGAATCAGATATGGTGGCCACCTGGGTCTGCATGCTGGGTAAAGGGAGAGCTCGATCAAAGTAGCGGTAGCCTCTGCCAGCACTTCTGTATGAAATAAAGCTGACTTTCCAGCCCTCACCCTGAAGCCAAACAATTTAATTCCTCCCTGTACATCCCTGACACTGTTTGAGCTGCTACTCAAGTACTTTGAGGTCAGAGCAAGTGAGTCTATCAGAGAGTAAGTTTGTTCATGGCCCTTTAAGAGGAATACTTATGACACCCACGTGCCCTCTGTATCATTCAGCCACAGTCTTTCTGATTTTCACATCCAGATTTTATGGGCCTTCTCTTGCCAGGACTTGTAACCCTAGTCTGGAGAGCCCAGTGTGGGCTTGGGAATCCTCACTCCTCCAGGGAACTTTTACAGCCCAGATATCCCTCCCAATTCTTAACTGCCACACATAGGTATGACTGCCCATTTCCTGTTTCTCTGCCCCTCCTACCAGTATCAAGCTGGCTTCTTCTGTATGTCGTTAGTTGTAGAACTCCTGTTCAGCTAGACTTTCAGGTGCTTTTCAATGATAGTTTTTCTTTAATTTGGTTGTATTTTGATGTGACATGAGAGGAGGAAAATATAGTGTTCACCTACTCCACCATCTTTACCAGAAAATAAGAGCTCAGATCTGTATGCCTGAAATATAGCATGCAGTCGTAAATGTTAGATATTACTATAACTGGCGTTCCCCCACTCTTGTTCATCAAAATCTCAATCTTGGTTCAGTATGCCAATAACACATCATTCTAGAATCTTCTACCTGGAAAACTGAATGCTGCTAAAAAAAAAATCTTGAACTGATGAGAACGATTCCACCTCTGCCAATTAAACGATGAGTCATTCTCACTGGATTCTTAGCTCCATGGATATGCTTAGTCTATGGTTAGCTCCATATTTGTTTTTTCAAATTTTCAAATCGTATCTTCCTAATTCTTTATGCCAGTTTACACAGCATCTGAATATGCTAGAATAAAATTCTGTTTCCTGTTTCATTAAGAAAATGGAGGCCATGAGCATAATTCCCCTCAATTGCTAGCTCCTGTAACCTGTAAAGTTGACTTTAGAAACCACAAGAGAACTGCTTTTTTTCCCCTAACCCTGTCCCCGTCCAAGAGCAACATCCTTCCTGTCCATCTCTGTATCCTCCAGGACATCCATCCATCAATTATCCCTTCCTATACTTTTCAGCTGCCCCCTTTACTGAGCCTTTTCACTCATTATATAAATAGAAATGTTCCTCTCATTCTCCCTACTCCTAAGAAAAATAACTATAGTTTATAAACTTTATGTCCCTTCTAGTAAGATTTCTTTCTCACTGGAATTTCTTACAAATAAGGGACTAACTCAGTCTGCATAACTACTATTTCATCCTTCAATTTCTTATAAGCTTACCTCCATGTCTTTCTGTCCACATTCAGCCCTTATGTTATTTCCACTCCCCAATGCTCCTGGCACTAATGACCAGTCCTTTTTAATTTCCAACACTACTTTCATTCCTAAACCATGGTCCTTGCTTGAGCATCCACAACAACACACCCTGCAGGTTTTCTCTGTCCCTCTCCAACTTTCCTGCTCCATTGTGTTTGTGGAAACCTCTTCTCCAGTTGTCTCTTAAAGGTTGGGATTTCCCAGAGTTTTCTTCTTGAACCAATACTCTTCTTTACGCTGTATACTTTCCCTAGATTGTTATTTTTTCTCTATGACTCTATGTTTCAAATCTCTAACTTCAGTTTTGACTTCTCTCTTAAACTTTAGATGTAATGGTTCTCTGAAAACTTCATCTGGATGATCTCAAAGGACCTCAAACACTATTCAGGAACTTGTTTTCTTTTCCACATGCCCCAATTTCCTCAAACTCGAGTATTCTTTACCCCAACTGATGAATCAGCATCCATCTGCATTGTTCAAAGTCAGGAGCCCAAAGTTTTTCCTCCTCTCCTACACAACACCTGCCATCACTTTTTCTAACTTATCTCTTAAATATTTTCCAAATCTCTCTCTCCCTCTTTTTCTCTTCTGCCTTAATTCTAGCTTCCCTCATCTCTTACCTGAGTGTTTCATCTCCTCATTGATTTTCCACCTTTAGTCTTGTTGTTCAAAACTTCCCCTGCATGTTGTTCTCAGAGGAAAATAACCAAACATAAATCTGATCCATTACCACTCTGCTTTAAAACTTCAATGATTCTCATTTTTTAGCACTTTGTCATAGCCTCAAAGAACCCATGTTTATCTGTTCTTTTGAGAAAACTCTCAAATTTTCCTCCTTCCACTCCCACCTTGCATATTAAGCTCCATTTGATTGAAGGTATGTAGTTTCTCAAACTATACGTTGCACTTACAGCTGTGTGTTCTCTGAGTCCTAGAAGATGGAGTACAATTTTTTTTTTCTGTGTTCCCTTAGCAACCCTCACATACTTGATATCTGAGCTTTTACCACACATAGTATTTAAGAAAATTCTTTACTTTCTGGCTCCCCCTACTAGTCTGTTGGCCTCCTTGAAGGCAAATCATGTTTTAGCCTTCTCTGTATGCCTGGCACCTTCCCAGTCCCTGGCCTATTGCTAGGTCTTCAGTAAATGATGGTTGAACTGAACTGAACTGACCTCTAGTTGAGCCACTATGCCACTCATTCTTAGAACTCTCCAATCTGGCCTACATCAAACCTTCCTGCAAACTGCCTCTTCAAAGGCCAGGGACATTCCTTCCAGATGAAAGTCTTCTATTTCCACTGTCACAAATCTTATCTTAACTCTTGTTACAAGAGTTTCCACTTCACTCGTAGGTCCCATAAGTGGAAGTTATTTTCATATTTTGAATAAAATAAGTCATCCAATACCCAAAAGTCATGTGGAGAAAGAAATACTCAAAGGAGTATCAGGATACTGGAGTTATGGTGCTGCTCTGTGACTGATATATAATCCAGAAAAGGGCACTGTTTTGCGGAGCTTTTATCTCCTCATTTACACAATGACTGGGTTGGAACCTGGGACTGGGGCCAAGTAGTGTGATGTGTCAGAGGTTTTTTTTTTGTTTAGGGTTTATCTAGCATCATTACATGATAATGACATAGCTTGGATGTTAGAGTGGCCTCAAATGAGCAAACAGAGTTTAATAAAAATGAGGGGTTGGGGATAAGGAGAGAATAAAGCACAGGCTGTATTTGTTTTCAACTGAGGATTAATCCAGGAGGAAGAAGCCCTAAAGGAAAATGTGAGCCAGAAATTCAGGCTCCAACTGCTCACCATGATGTTCTTAACTCTGTGGACTCCTTACCACGCAGAATTTTCTTGCTCAAATTTTTTGCTCCTGAGAATTCTCTCAGCCAGCCTCTTTTCAAATAACACTTCTCTATAAAGTTTTCACTTTCGTCTGCTCTGTTGTAAATGGCCCTAAAGCCAGAAAGAGCCACAGCAATGAAAGGTGCTCTCTGCCCCCAAATCCTGCATGGTGCCTGGCTCTTCCTAGGAGTCTAGTATGTTCAGCCTTCCTACACAGTCTGCCCTGCACTTTCCCTGGCTGTAAATCTCAAAGAAAGATGAGAGCTTGCCTAGCTCGGTGCTCCCAACCTCAGAGGAACTGCAGAAAAGAAGTAGGTTTGCTTTAAAACAGCCTGCAACAGTCAATGCTTCATAGCAGGAAATGCAAGGAGCTGACTTTCAGTAATTCAGCAACCACTCATTTGTCAAGAACAGAGCACATGATCTGCTCTATGGGGAGTGTGAAATATTTCTTTCACACTGTTCCGTATTGGAACATTCCCATCGACAGCAATCACTCACCTCCCAGAGAGTTAGACTCAGAGAAACAACAAAAGGATAGAGAATATGAAGGATTGCACACACATATGCACACACAGAAATTAACATGCAAACACCTAGGTGAACAACATACACACTCAGTACATAAAAATCCTTAGGCACCTGTTCATAGAGATGCTTAGATATACACAGAAACACACCAGTATTCATCCATTTGGACCTAAGCAGACTCAGGCACATGAGTATTCAGTTACAGACCAGGCACAATTAACACACCCAGATGCTCATGGGCACATCACATTCAGGTGGACAGAGCTCAGAGAAACTCAAAGAATAAAAGAAAAAGTGTAGAGATAGGCATAGCCACCTCAAGTCTTGACACTCGACAGAGCAGATGCAGCTCAGAGATTTTTAGGAGGGGAGTGACATGCCGGATGTCTAGATTGGTGATGAACTGTGGATAGTAGGAGGGTGGTTAGATGGGAAAAACAATGTTGGAGGTGGGGAGTGAAAATCTGTAATTACATGAGTTGGGTAAGAAGAGCAGGATTTGCACCAGGGCTACAAAGAGATAGACCCAGAGATATTTTTTTTAGGTAAAGTTGAATGAATTTCGTGAGTAATTGTATGCATCTAGTAAATGGGAAGAGAAAGAATACTTTTGGGGATTCTGGGACAGAAGGGTATCACCCACTGCAATGGGTAACACCTGGGAAGAATCTGAGAGAACAGCCACAATCATCCCCTTTGGTTATGTAAACTCTTTGCTGAAAGTATCCTGAATGCCACCAGTTCCTCTGGGCAAGACTTGGGAAGCCTATTGCCTGTAACCCCAGTAGGTTTTCAGAGCCCTGTCTAGAAATCTTGTCTGTCAGAGAAAGATGAGAACATAGAGTCAGAGAGGCTGAGCATTTAGTTCTGTTAAAGTAACAAGTGGAGGATGAAGAGGAAATTTCTTAAATGGTGTCATAAAATCCAATTAATAATATAGTTTTAAGGAAAAATTATATTTAAACATATCCTGCAAAAAGGGGGGCCAAAAAGATCAAATGAGGTAAATATTGGAAAGTGATGATCGGGTTTGGCAATTCAGAAATTCATAAGCAGATAGCAATGTGTTAAGTAGGAAATGTGAGGAAAGGAAGTGTGAAAATGATTATCGACTCAGTTTTTAAGTCCACTAAAAACATCAACCAGTTATATTCCCATAATATAACTCTAATGTCCAATGTTGTCATAATTCAACTTGATGGAAGTAAAATTATTCTACTTTTTATGAGTTTTTGTGTCTCCTACTTCTATTTCTTTAAATAAGTAATTTATTTCATTTAAAAACCTGTGCTTTTTTTCTCATCTGTCACAATAACTTAGTTAATAACTCTTTTCTCTATGTATTTATGTTTTAATTCGTTAGTTAATATATACACATGATCTCTTAAAAAAAAACTCACTGAGTATAGAAGAGCATGAAGTAAAAAACAAATCTCCCCCATTCTCTCATTAAAAAACAGTTATCAGTCTCTCACCATATTTCCAGAGGCAGTCTATGTAAACTTAACTGTATAGGTATATGCATCCTCTTTTGACATCTGTGTACCCTGTTCCATTGCCTTGCATTTATCACTTCATATAGCTCTGCGATTTTTCAATATTCGTGCATATGGATCTGCTTTTCATTTTGAAATGGCTCTATGGTATTTCCTTGGATTGATTTATTTCACTAGACTCCTATTAATGACTTTTCAGATTGTCTCCCTTATTTTGCTAGTTATAATCGTGGCTATAGTAAGTACTTTTTTGGATATATCTGTAGAACAAATTCCTATCATTGAAATTGCTGAGTTAAAGGGAATATGCATTCAAATTTTTGATAGGTATGCTCAAACTGCCCTCCCAAGTTCCTACCAACAATGTATAAGAGTGACATTACACTTCACCCTCATCTAGCATGCATGTCATAGTACCTTTTGTTCTTTACTGGTTAATATTATAATTCAGAGGTAAAGACATGGGATGACCCAGGAATGCCTGGGACAATGAGCTCAAAGTTCTGTTTCTTGAGAAATTTGAATGTTAAGTAACTGGAACATTTTGTCTACTTCATCTGCAGAGTGAGAGTGCTCCTGGCCTGGGGGCATTATGAACTGACATGCAGGCCTCAGGTCAAGGGTATAAAACAATGTCAGGGTGACCACACCTATCTTGATGCTTGCCTCCTTAGAGGCAGCTGTATTACTTATCCTGCATCTCTTCAGAAAGCTAAGGAACATCAGTATTTGGTTTAAAGCCTATTATAACTTAATCTGTGCAGATGCAGAGTATTGGTTTAAATTTACATTTATTTTGTTAATTTATTTGTTATTTATTTGAGTAATATTGAGTATTTTTTTCTATAATTCTCAAAGTTTATGTTTAGTCTTTTTAAATGATCTAATAATGTTCTTTGGCTACTACAAGAGGTGTGTTTATATGCTTATTGATTCATACAATACTCTTTATAGATACAGAATGTGTCTTTTGTCATGTGTATTGCAAAATAATTTTTCCAGTTTTCATTTGTCTTTTGATCATATTTATGATATTTTTTATGATGAAGAATTATTTTATTTTATAGTCATATGTACCCATCTTTTCCCTTAAGACTTCTGATTTTGTGAAGTACCCTTTCAAAGGTCTTTTTTTATTTTAGATTATAAAAGGTTTCTTTCATTCTCCTAGTTCTTCTACTTTTTCCAGTTTTTCTAGTATTTGATTATAGCTGGAATTTCTATTTTTAGGTATAAAGGGTGAAGTAAAAACCCATATTTATTTTTTCCAGATGATTACCTAAAGTCATTTCCTCGACAATGAAAGCTTTCACACTCTTTAACAAGGCACAGTTATAAGCTCTTTTTCAGAGATAGAGGTATTAGACTCTTCAAAGTACTTAAAATTTCTCTCAGTGATATAGAACAGATTATGCCAACAGAAAGCTAGACACCTAATGATCTAGGCCACCTTTTTATTAAACTATTCCTAAAATCACAATATAAAAGGATTTGTAAAATTTCAACAGGAATTGAAATTATTTTAAGTAAAATCTGCCAGGATATATGGAGGATTGTCCACTAGCCAAAAGAAGATAAAGTGTCACCCATCCCACTTGTACTTCTCCCTCAAAAGAAGAAGACTTTTGCTGACTAGATGGGAGGGTACAATCTGACAGGGAAGGAACCACTCTCTGAGGTAAAAAGGTGTGAAATCAACTAGGCTTTCTCTAATACTATTTGTAGCTTTTTCCCCCTGAGACCTCCGGACAATTTAGAACTGATTATCAGCCACATAAGCCATAGATATAAAGGGATTGGTGTTAAATACTCTACCCATGGTAGAGAGGCCAGTAATAAGCTCAGGCTTTAAAGGTCCCAGTAGGTAGGACAGAGATGGGCATAGAGTTGGGGTAAAAGATAGGAAATGGTGAATATGAGATTTTCATCTTATTTTTTTAGAAACAACATTTTGATTCACAATCATCCAGGAAAAACAATCCCTTTTAGCAGAAAATACCAAAGAAATGAAACCAAGAGAGTTTTTTTAGTTCAATAGATTTGTATCAAATAAATAATTGCTAAATCTCAAACAAATGTAACTGGGGCTATGCATGTAAGCCACCCCACAGCTTAAAATCTGGAATTTTTTAACAGCAAACAAAATAAATGTGAAACTGTGAAAACAAATTGAATTTACCAGTTAATGAGAAAACACTAGACATGAATAGAACTTTAACATTCTAAGTAAACCAGGGAAACCTCAAAGTTTTATATGGTATTGGTCATAGATCTTGGTTTCATTAAATGGAAAGCAACTATGTTATCTTAAGCAAAACAGGGAACCTAGACATAACAGATGACTAGGGATAAGGGTTGAAAAAGAGGCAGAAACCAACAAATTCAGAGACCTAAAGAACAGAATGCATCAGCCAGGTTCTTATTTAAGTGCTACACATATTGCCTCTGGCTGATATAATGAAAATGAATTTACTTCGTATACCAAAGTATCAACTCCAGCCCAAGTGATAATAACTCAGATGCTGCCTATGGCACCATTGCTTCTGTCCCTGGAAAGTATCCATGGTTGTCACCACTGCAGCAATTAGTGAATTCTCTATTTGCCCAGGTCTTGGCATCACTAGCTTCAGAATCCCAGATAAGCCCATCTCATTGGCCGAATCTCATGCCCAGATCCTCAGTTCTTGCAGGACCTAAGACTTTCATATCTGGTTTTATATATTCATTATGGCAGACTCAGTGCCCCACTCCCAACAAGACTATATAGTGGGTATTAAAGGAAATGAACAAATGACCACACAATCAATGACCTAACATAAATGTTTTAGACAGGGTATCATTGCCAGTCCTGCTGAATGCCAATATTGTCACCCCTGCACCAGACTACTGCCTCTGCCTCTAAAAATGAATTAGAGCCAAGTCCTGGCAGCCAGAGGAATGGTCAAAGGGGATGTCTGGACCCTTGGGTTTCCAAAGAGAAAGGCAAACATTTAATAAAGTCATATTAAAAAGAGAATATGACACCCAAATTTCAAGAAGAAATTTTTTAATGTTTTAGAAATATATTTTTTCAACCACATGTTTGATTGTTATATTTAAATTATAGAAAATATGGAGTTAATAAGCCAAAAGTAGAGAACAAGATCTGATTAAATATAAAAAAGATTAATAAGTGATATTTGAGTTTAATATTGCTTTAGAGATTAGAGAAGACAAAGCCAGTAAAGAGGAAGAAAGCCTCAAAAGATATAATAAAAGAAAAATTTCTGAATGAAGCAATACCTTCTGAGAGCTCAGATTAAAGTTGTTTCCAAGAATCAAACATAATTAATGAAAAGGAACAACAGACATATATACCCTGGTGACCTTAAAAGTACAAGAGTAAAGTAAGAATTCTACAAATATGAAGACTGGGAAAATTGATGGCACAAAATTAAATAAAATATCAAATTAGACTCACTTTTCCTTCAATTACACCAGAGTACTTTATATCCTTGGCAGAAAACTTGTTTTAAGTATACTAAAGCCAATCTAAATAAAAATCACACTAAGAAATTAAAAAATAGAGAAACTAAAATATAAAATATTGGTAGTGGTCAATGAAATTCTATAAGCATAGATTTGTCTAAATAATTCTTGTAAGTATGGTTAAAAGAATTTTTTAAATGTTGAAATTTATTCTAAAAGAGTAAATAAAAATTAACAAAACTAATATAATAATCTTGATTACAAGAATATGAGGTTTAAAGAAAAGTAAACATATATTCCTCATGCTAAAGTTGAAGGAAATAGAAATATTTTAATTTTGATGATGACAATTAAAGGAAAATATGAGGTATTTTTAATTAAATATATTTATTTGTATAATTCAAGCTAAGTTGTGTAGATTGTAAATCACTACATGGGAAAAATTAAATAAATCAATACATGTTGTAAAGTATTAGAATCATGAGTTATGAGTAGGTTTGGGCAAAGGAGAAAATAAGATGAAAAATGAGATTGAAATTAGAGCTTGACATTAAGTATAAATCAAGTTCAATTACCATCCTAAAATAAAAAGGACTACCAAATGAGTATCAAAATGAAAGTGCAGCTACTTGAAAGGAGCCAGGCACATATGGGAGGAACGGAAATGTCTGGCTTCAGGACAAGGGATAGAGGGACAGTTTTATCTCAGACAGAAGCTCTGGCAGAATCCATTGTTTTTCCATTGAGCCCTCCCCCTCTTGTACATGGAGAGTGGAGGTGGGTGCCATATCTGAGTCTCTAACAACATGGCTAACACTGGTTGCACCACCCTGTTGATTCTCTGAGACCCTGCCCTACACAACTTGTGGGCCACCCAAGCTGTGTCCAGTGGCTTTTCCACACAAAAGAGCCACTCTTAGCTCATGCTGAAGACTTTCCTAAAATCCCTCAAAGTTTGAAAAACCTAGACAACATCATCTGAAACATGGCAAGGCCATACCTCTTACTGAGCAGCCTGGAGCCTGGCAATAGTAGCAGCCAGTCTTAGTTCATGGCTTGGCCTCTAAAGGCATCTCCAAGCCAAGTGTGGGTGGCAGCCATCTGCAGATTACTCGGGAACTCTTGCCAGGGGACCTTGGGTAGGGCACAGGCTGTGGCTGAACTTGGCCTGAGGTGGGTCCCCTCCCAGGAGACCCCTGGCCAGTACACCTGGTGGCCAGCTTTGGACCAAACTAGAGGATTGCTCAGTGCTGCATCCAAGGATTACACATACACAGAGTAGACTGGAAGGCACCAGAGCCCCAGTAAAGTGAATTCTGCTCTTTAGGGTCAGCTCTCAAAAGCCAGTCCTCACAACCAATCAGCCTGAAGGTGAATCTATCCCATTGTGAGAACAGAAACCAAGGCTCAACTACAACAGGAGGGTACACACAACCCATACAATGGACACACCTGGAAACACCTGGTCCAGTTACCAGAGAAGACTGCACACTGAGGACAGCTACTACATAAGGCTACTCTACTAATACAGGAGACATAGCAGCATTACATAACCAAAGAATCAAACACAGGGAGGAAGCCAAAACAGGAGACAAAGAAACATGTCCCAAATAAAAGAATAGAACAAAGCTCCAGAAAAAGAACTAACAAAATGGAGACAGCAGTTTTACTAGGGGAAAAGTAAGAGTATTCAGTGAGAACTTTAACTTAGAGATAGAAAACATAAAAATGAAGAAAGAAAACATAAAAAAGAACCAGGCCAGAAATTAAGAAGGCAGTAATTGAAATGAAGAATACATTAGAGGGAATCAACAGTAGATTAGATGAAGCAGAGAAATGAATTAGTGATTTAGAAGATAAGTAGCAGAAAACATTCAATCAGAACAACAAAAAATTTCAGAAGTTTGAGGATAGTTTAAGGGCTCTCTGGACAATATCAAACATACTAACATTTGCATCATAGGGTACCAGAGGAGAGGAGAGAGAAAAAGGAATTGAAAACCTATTTGAAGAAATCATGATGGAAAACGTCCTAACCAGTTCAAGGAAACAGACATACAAGCCAAGGGAAGCTTGAAGAGTCCCAATAAGATGAACCCAAAGAGGCTCACACCAAAACACATCATAATTAAAAGTTTGGACTATCCTTCCTGTATACATCAGCATTCCAAATGACTTGCATTTGAAGAACATAGCATTGAGAAGGCAATGGGGTTAACACATGCTTCATTTAAAAAAATCTCAGTGACATTGATTCAAAAGTCAGGTTCTAAATTCAATGTATGTCAATATTTCATTTCAGTGGCTGCCATAGTAAAAAACTACTTACAAAAGCCCAGAAAACCACATAGAAATATCACACCATTGGCTGCACTTTCCAAAATCTTTATGCAAAGTATTTTTACTCAAATTCTGTAAATTTCCATCATCCCAACTGTCAATCACTTATTCATGCCAAATAATTTTAATGTAATATGCTTTGATTTTTTTTAAATCAAATAAGCTCAAAAAGAACAAAATTCTCTTGAACTGTTTTAGAGCAAGAATTTTTTGTTGTTGTTATTCCTAGGTTTTGGATACATTTGGAGAGATATGTAAGTGAAGTATACTGTTTTCAGCAACAAAATCATGTAAAGATGAAATATTCCAGATAAATGTTTTAAAATGGTTTTTCATAGCACAAGTTTCTGTCAAAACCCAGTTTCTCATATGTTAAAACATCAATGTATTTATGTTTACCTTGAATGGGTTGGTTTCTTTGAAAATGTCCACTTGGTCCATAAAGAGAAGTTCATCAAATTTGTAATGCTTATCTTTCTACATGAGGAAAAAAAAATGTGTTTCACTTTATCTTTAAATTTGATTGAGTCTTTGGAACATTTTACCATGAGATAACCAACTCTCCTTTATGAGGTACAAATACTACCATGGTCATGCTCTTCTCTTCTAAGTTTGTTATAAACATTCTCTTACTTTTTATTTAAATACATCAATGATACTTATGACTTCAACTTGATGCATTTCCCTACTTATGATGGAGGCAATGAGTAAATTTCACATGTGATACCATCTTGACTCACCCTAGGACCCATTTTATTCCAGTAGAAGCAGCTTCTCCAACTGTAACTATAATTATTCAGTTTTCCATTCCCCTTCTCCATAAACAGCAGAGTTTTAAAGTGTTATTAAATAGGTAATGTACTGTTGAAAAACTATCTTCTCTATTACATTTAAAGATAGTGTTAGAATGGCTCCACACACACACACACACACACACACACACACTTTGTGTATTCAATTACCGAAAGATCATCTACTAGACATTATAAACTAAAATATCTTAGAGACATCTGTACTTATATCCAGCTATGTAGAAACCTCCCATATTGAAGAATTTGTTCTAAAACTTGTTTTTTCATATATATGTGTATATATACATGTATATATATATGTATATACATATATATGTATATGTATATATTACATATATATGAAAAAACAAGTTTTAGAACAAATTCTAATATATATATTATATTTATATATACATATATAAATATATATATGTATATTATATATTATATAATGTATATTATATAATGTTTATTAATATTAGTGAATTTTACCTGCCTTCAAATATGTTTTGCTAATGAAGAATTCACCTTTAGGTTGTTGTGATATGGTTTTTCTGAGTATAATTTTGGTAACTTTTACCAGTAAAATGAGCAAATGTGTCTCCTATTGTGTGTGGCTTTTTATCTTTAACTATGCAAAAAGAAATCTCAAAACAGGTTTTTTATTTTAATACATTTGGATTTACTATCATGTGACTTAAACACAGCTGAAAAATGCATATGTTTGTCTTTATATTCTAAATGCTCATTTTTGAATGCCTATGTATTGTGAAAACTTCACATTACTGGTAGATAGCACTTTAAGGTACAGTTTATACTAAAGCATATTTCAAGTGAGATCCAATTACATCATCATTGCTTTTCCCCTTTAGTGTGACTGCTAGAGACCTATACTAGGAGTAAAAGAAGTGTTGCTCTGCTCTTTGGGGGAAGGTTTTTTTTGTTTTGTTTTTTGTTTTGTTTTGTTTTTTTTGCTGTTGTTTGTGTTTGGATTCTTAGAATCATCTATCCATGGTTGTTTTACAAAAATCTTTATAATCCTTTTCCATTTGGGGAGAATTAGTTTTATTAAAACTAGAAAATTATCTTTAAATCTACCTAGCTGGGAATAGGTAAACTGTAATGCATCACCTATGTTAAAAGCTAATAAAAGTAGAACGCAGATGCTATCAACCCACAAGTTTGAATATTTTCAGTCTCTTAGGAAAAGTACATATAACATAAGGCATGTAACTTTCCAGCATGTTATCTGTGGCCAAAATAAAACTGTAACAAATTGCCACAAAACCTTAATGGCATACACAATAAACATATTTCACTCAGAAATCTGAGAGGATCAGCTGATATACAGCTGAGCTTTCCCTACCTCTGAGGTCAGCTGTGGCTCAGCTAGGAGGCTCTGCTGATCCTGGCTGGATTTGCTCACATATCTGAGGGTTGGCTGTCAGCCGATTGGCAATGGCCTCAGCTGAGATTATTGGAACAGCTTTCACTCTCTCACCTCTCTTTTAGCAGGCTAGCCAGTTATGTTCTTATGGCAATGACAGAGGACAAAAGTGAGCAAACACAAACCAGTAAGCACTTTTCAGGTTCTTGCTTGCATCATGTTTACTTCCATCCCATTGGGCAAAGCAAGTCACATGGCTGAGCTCAGCATCAGAGTGGAAGAGTACCACAGGTGTGCATGTTTGGAGGTGTGAAGAGTTGGGCTATCACTGGAATCAATCTACTGGAATCAGTGGCTATATCAAGCATATAGTAATACTAATGAAACTTAATTTTTAAATTAAAACATAAATAAATAATAAATGTGTGTTATTTACTTTCTAAAAACCTGTGTATCCCCTGAAAAAAAATATGTTATTATGAGTTCTCAAGAGCCTAAATAATTTTAATCACTAAGTAGATATAATGATTTATTTTTTGTCCTTCTGATATTATTTTTAAGATCACAATTGAACGTCAATAAATGCTAACAAGCAAAAAGAAGGAACCAAATAATTAATAGTATTCCTTTTTAAAACAAAAAGGAAAGAAGATTGGATCACTTAAAAAATAACTTTTCAAAATAATTATATGATGTCAAAGTAAATCAAAATTGCAATTGTACTATTTTTTAAAATACACATAATGGATTTTTGGAAAAATGGTGGAGTGAGAGGCATCCCCAAATCTCTCCCTTGAAACAACAATAAGCCGAAAATCTAAACTCAACAAAACACCTAAACTTCACACTAGCATGTTCTTAGTGTGGGATCTGAGCATAGGAGCTACCACAGGTCAGAGCCTCGGGTGCAAGAGGAGGACTGCGAGAAACAAAGAAGCTGCCTCTTACCAGAGCCCCCTGTAGGAGGAGGGGGAGGGGAGAAGGAGCAACAAGTTCCTGAACAGCCCTGCCTGGAAAGCTATAAGGTTCCTGCAGCTAGCAGCAGGACCCAGTCATCAGGGCAAAAGACAGAGAAGTGAGAAGGCAGAAAAACAACAGTTGACTTTCACAAGCCAAGATTGCAAAACCAAGGCTAAGCTGCAGCCCCTAAACCTTAACAGAGAGGGCTTCACCCCCGATACCTCCAAGACAGAACACCGTGGAGCTCTGAGGGGAATCTGAGTGAATGCTACCGAAACTGTTGCTAACACTGACAGGAACTGAGACTGAGGGTAGCAAGTGTGATTAAATATCTATAAGAAAATAAAAATTGATAAGGCCTTATATAATGCAAGTATCCAAGAGGCTTAGACACCATCTACTGGAAATCAAAAGGAGAGCACCTTCTTTGTAGCAGGGTAAAGAGAGATCATTATGTAAATAATCTTCTTTCTGGAACAAAAGAAGAATACAGTTCCATTAATGCTCAGGCAGACAAATAGTCCATTAAACATCATTAACAAGGTTACAAAGCATCTCAGAAAAAAAGAGAAAAATCTCCAGAAAATAAGCTTACAGACATAGAAATATGCAACTTAAATGAAAGAGAATTCAGGATGGTACTTCTGAAAAAACTCAGTGAAAACCAAAACCAGTCATATCAACAATTTCAGGAACTGAAAAAAACACCTAGATGAGCAGAGCAAGGAGATTGAAACCCTCAAAAAGAAAGAATAGATCTGCTAGAGATAAAAAGAAAGAAAGAAAGAAAGAGAAGAAAACTGCAAAAGTTAAAAAATAAAATAGCAAGCTTGGGAAATAGAGTCGACCAAATGGAGGAAAAGATCAGTGATACTGAAAACAGAAATCTAGAAACTAAATCAGAAGGAAGAAGAGAGAAAAGGAAGAATGAAAAATAATGAAAGAGAAATTCAAGAACAAGTTGATACCATCAGGAAAGAAAACATAAGAATAATAGGCATTATCTAAGGGGAGGAAAAGGAGCAGAGACTAAAAAGCATTTTCAGAAAAATAGTTGATGAGAATGTCCCAAATCTAAGGAATGAGCTGGAGCTTGGAATTCAAGAAGTCAACAGAACACCTAATTTCTCAACCCAAAAAGGCTTTACCAAGACACATTGTATTAAACTTAACAAAATCAATGGCAAAGGCAAAATTCTCAGGGTAGCCAGAGAGAAGAAAACAGTAACTTATAAAGGAAAACCTATTAGATTATTCTCAAAATTCTCAGTGCAAATCTTACAAGCCAGAAAAGAAAGAAATCAAATATATAAACTTTAAGTGAAGCAAACTACCAGCCTAGAATATGTAACCAGCTAAGCTTTCCTTTAGATATGAAGGAGAAATTAAGATCTTTCCAGACATACAAAAATTCAGGGAATTCTCTACTATGAGGCCTGCACTACAGGAAATACAGAAAGGGGTCAGCTCAACTAACACAAAATGACAAAAAAATAATAATAATTAGGAGTAAAGTGATTATCAGGTAAATAAAAGCAGAGGAGTGCAATCCTTATAAAGAATAAGGCATTATAAGCTTAATAATAAGAAGAGAATTGTTATAACAAGACTTAATGAATAGTCAGCATTCATAGGAACAAATTGAGACAACAATGACTGAAAAGGGGATAATTTAAATATCCAAATTTGCAAAGGGAATGGAGATAAGGCACACACATAATAAAATAAGACTGTGCATACGTAATTATCTTTACCTATTAATAATGGTAACCACTCACAGAAGGTTCAGAACTGCAGTATATAAATATCTAATAAGAAGAACCAGAGAGAAACCCACAAAAGTCAACCAAAATAAAGAAAACAGAAACATAAGGACAAGGAAGCAATAGAAACACAAGCTACCAGAAAGCAAAGAGATAAGGTTATAAGAAGACCATATTTTCGATAATCATCCTACATGTAAATGGACTGGACTCACCAATAAAAAGGCACAGAGGTGCAGAATGGATCAAAAAACAAAACCCAACCATATGCTGCCTCCAGGAAACTTATCTCAGTTCCAAAAAAATATATAGACTCAAAGGGAAAGGGTGGAAAGTGATATTTCAAACAAATGGCATTCAGAGAAAAGTGGGAGTCGAGGTACTATCAGATGAATTAGACTTCGAAATAAAAATGGTAAAGAAAGATACTGAGGGATTTCATAATGATAAAGTGAATCTTGCACTAAGAACACGTAACACTTATTAATATCTATGTTCCTAATCAAGGAGCCCCAAATATGTAAAGCAATTACTAACAGAACTAAAGGGAGAAACAGACCAAAACGCTATCATAGTATGAGACCTAAATACCCACTGTCGGATATGAACAGATACCCAAACAGAAAATCAATAAGGAAATAAATCTTTAAATGACACATTAGACCAACTGGACATAATTGACATTTACAAGCCCTTCCATCAATATACAGCTGCTTATATATTCTTCTCTAGTGCACATGGAACATTCTCAAGAATCGGCCATATATAAGACACAAAGATAGCTTCAACAAATATAAGAAGGTTAAATCACACCAGCAATATTCTCATAATGCTTTGACGAGATCAACTGCATAAAGAAATCAGGAAGAACCACGAATACATGCTACTGAAGAATAACTGGGTCAGAGAAGAAATAAAAAGAGCGATCAAGTGATACATAGAAACAAATGATAATGATAGTACAACATATTGAAAGTTTTGGGACATGACAAAAGTGGTCAGAAGAGGAAAGTTCATATCATTACAGGCCTACCTCATAAATAACGCAAGCCCAAATAAACAACCTAAACTTCATCTTAAAGAAACTAGAAAAGGAAGAACAAATAAAACTAGGTCTGCAGTAGGGAAGAAATAATCAAAATCAGAGCAGAAATAAATAAAATTGAAACAAACAAAAGAGAATAGAGAAATAAATGTAACGAAGAGCTGGTTCTTAGAGAATGTTAATAAAGTTGACAAACCCTGGCTAGACTTACTAAAGAAAAAAGAGAAAAGACACAAATAAACAAAATCAGGGATGAAAGAAAGGAAATTATGACAGACACCACAGAAATACAAAGGATCATACAAGAATACTATGAAAAGGTATATAATACAAGATTTATGGTTGTACTTAGAAAAATACGACCCACCTACAGTGAATCAAGAAGAACTGGAAAATCTAAATATACCAATCAGTGTATGGAAATGGAAACAATCTTCAAAAAATACCAAAAAGTAAATGTCCGGGACCAGATAGATGGCTTCACCAGTGAATTCTACCAAACATTTAAAGAAGATTTAATACCTACACTCCTCAAAGTCTTCCAAAAAATCAAAGAGGAGGTAATACTTCCCAACACATTTTATGAGACTAATATTACCCTGATACCAAAACCTAATAAAGACAATTTAAAAAAGGAAACTACAAGCAATATCTCTCATGAGCGCAGATGCAGAAATCCTAAATAAGATACGAGCGAATCAAATACAACAACATATGAAAAAGATTATACAACCAATCAAGTGGGCTTCATCCCAGAGGCACAGGGATGGTTCAACATACACAAATTGATACACTACATAAATAAATTAAAAAATAAGAATCATATGATCTTATCAATAATGCAGAAAAAGCCTTCGACAAGATACAGCTACATTTATGATCAAAACAATTACCAAAATCAGTATAGAAGAAAAGTATCTAATATAATAAAGCCATATATGACAAACCTCAGACAACATTATACTTAATGGTGAAAAACTAAAAACTTCCGTCTAAGATCAGGAACAAGGCAAGGCTGTCCACTATCGCCATTGTTATTCGATATAATGTTGGAGGTTCTAGCAAGTTCAATCAGGCAAGAGAAACATATAAAAGGCGTCGAAATAGAAAACAAAAAATTCAAACTGTTACTATTTGCAGATGACATGATATTCTATATAGAAAACCCTAAAGACTCCATAAGAACCTTGGTAGAAACAATAAGCAAATACAGTAAGTTTCTGGATACAAAAACAACATTAAAAATCCATAGCATTCCCTAAAAAAAGTGTCAGAAAAAAGAAGTGGAAAAATTATTTCTTCTGCAATTGCAACAAAAAAATAAAAATACCCTGGAATAAACCAGCAAAACATGTGAAGTACCTATATAATGAAATCTACATGACACTGTTAAAAGAAATTGAAGAAGATACAAGAGAAGGAAAGATATTCTGTGTTCTTGAATTGAAAGGATCAACATAGGTTTAAAATGACCATATTACCTAAAGCATTATACAGATTCAATGCAATCCCCATCAAAATCCCATCAGCATTTTTTAAAGAAATAGAGCAAAAAAATCATCAGATTTATATGGAGGCACAAAAGACCTGAATTGCCAAAGCCATCCTGAGAAAAAAGAATGAGGCTGGAGGCATCACTCAGACCAACTTCAAATTATACTACAAAGCGACAGTAATCAAAACAGCATGGTATTGGCAGCAAAACAGACACACAGACACTGGAACAGAATCAAGAGTCCAGAAGTAAGCTAATATTTATATGGGCAATAATTTTCAACAAAAGAGCCAAAAACATACAGTGGAGGGGGGAAAGCCTATTTAATAAAGGGTGAGGAAAGTGGAAAGCCACCCTCAAAAGAATGAAACGAGACTGTTGTCTATCACCACACTCAAAATTAACTCAAAATGGATTAAGGACTTGAATATAATACCTGAAACAATACATGCATAGAAGAAAACATAGGAACGAAACTCAAGGACCTTGGATTCAAAGAAGAGTTTTATGAATTGACTCAAAAGCAAGGAAAGTAAAAACTAAAATAAAGGAATTGGACTACATCAAATTAAAAATGTTCTGCTCAGCAAAAGAAACTGTCAACAAGGTTAAAGAGACTACCATATGAATGGGAAATATATTTGCAGCAACGCTTCTGATAAGGCCTAATATCCAAAATATACAAAGGACTCATACGACTCGATAACAACAAAAACAAATGATCAATCAAAAATGGGCAGAGGAATGAACAGACTAGTCTAGAGGACATACAAATGGTGAACAAATATATGAAAAGATGTTCAAATCGCTGGCTATTAGGGAAATTCAAAGCAAAACCATAATGAGATACCATCTTACATCTGTTAGAATAGCTATAATCAGCAGAACAAGTAATAACAAATATTGGAGAGGAATGTGGAGTAAAAGAACCTCATACACTGCTGGTGGGACTGCAAATTGGTACAGCAACTATGGAAAATAGTATGGAAGTTCCTCCAAAAAACTAAGAATTGTTCTACCATATGATCCAGCAATCCCTCTACTAGATATTTACCCAAAGACTATAAACCATATCAAAAAATATTGTACACCATGTTCATAGAACACTATCACAGTGGCCAGGATAGGAAGTAGTCAAAGTGTACTACAAAGATGATTGGCTAAAAAAGTTGTGGTAATATATACAATGGAATATTACTCAGCCATAAGAAGGGATGAAATACTGCATTTGTGACAACTAAATGGACCTCAAGATAATGCTAAGCAAATAGCAGACAGAAAATCTGGAAATCACACGATATCACTTATCTATGGAATATTCCTAAAAGTAACAAATGAACAGACAAACAGAGATTCAGGGACATGGACAGCAGACTAGTGTACCAGAGGGTAGGGGGTGGGAGAGGAGAGAAGAGGTAGACAGGGTAAAGGAGGTCAAATATAAGTGGAGGGGGAGGTTGAAGGGAATCAAATATATGGTAGCTGAAGGAAATGGATATTTTGTAGTAATAACACAATAGAATATCAGATGTCAAATGATAGTGTACACCTGAAAATTATATAATTGTATTAACAATGTTACCCCAATAAACTTAAAAAAAAAAAACTAAGAATTGATCTACCAAATGATCCAGCAATCCCTCTACTAGGTATTTACCCCAAAGACTGGAAAACCAATATTCAAAAAGATATTTCTACACCAATGTTCATAGCAGCATTATTTATAGTGGCCAGGATATGGAAGCAACCTTAGTGTCATGATAGATGACTGGCGAAAGAAGCTTAGTATATATCACACACACACATACTATTATATATACTGTATGTATATACATGTATGTTAACAACACACACACATACATCACAATGGAATATTCTCAGCCATAAGAAAGATGAAATACTACCATTTCAACAACACAGCTAGACTTGAGATAACATGCTTAGCTAAATAAGCAACAGAAACGTTGATAAATTTATGATATTATCTGTGGATAGTAATCTAAAAGCAACAAATGAACAAGACAAACTCATTTATATGGCTATAAACTAGTGGTTACAGAGGGATGGGGTGGGGAGGGTGGGGAGGAAGACAGTTAAGGGGGTCAAATATAGGGAGTGGGGAGAGTGAAGTGGGTAAGGGGGATCAAATATAAGGTAGCTGAAGGAAACTGGACACAATAGAATATAAAGATGTTGAATGATAACATATACTGAAAATTATATAATTGTATTAAACCATGTTACCCAATAACTTAATAATAAAAAGTAAATCATAAAAATAATAAATGATAGATAAATAATTAATTTAAAATGACTATGGAGAATATTACTACTTATAAATAATGCATGTGGCCAAATCTATAATTAAATTTAGCTGCTTTCAGAAAAAAAAATAATAATAATAAATAACATTAACTAAGAATAAGGCAACACATAAAGTGTTTTAAAAATTGAAATAAATACAATAAAATAATTATTTATAAAAAATAGTATAAATTTACAATAAGATTCAAAGGCTTAATTTGAGAGAAAAATAAAAATATAAATAAAATAACAAAGAGAAAGAGATGGAAAGACTAGTCAAGATGGCGTAGAAGGTAGAGGCTGTGCACACCTCTTCTCATGGCCACACCAAAATTATAACAAAATTACAGAGTAACCAGCATGTGGAGTCACCTGAGGTCTGGCTGAACAGAAGCCCTACAACTAGGGACAAAAATAACAGGTCACCTCAAACTGGTAGAAGGGACAGAGACATGCAATGGTCCAGTTTGAAACCTGTGTAGCAATCAAGAATTGGGAGGGCTATCTTGGCTGTAGAACCTCCTCCACAACCTGAGGAACAAGGGGTCCCAGCTATTCACTGGGATCCCTAGTTCAGCATTCTGGTGCTGGAAAGAGACATACCCCTAACCCCTGGCTATAAAAACCAGAGGAGTGTGCGGCTGAGTAAGTCGCAGACATTCCTCTTAAAGGGCCCACACCCAGCCTTACTCTCTGATAGACTTACTCACTCTGAGCTACCGTGCTAGGGCAGCAGCTTGAAAGGTGCCAGGGACATATAGGGAGGCGCTGAGTTGTCGAGCTTCAGGACAAGGGTTGGAAGGGTGGCTTTCTCCTGGACATAAGTGCTGGCAGTATCTGTTTCCCTTTGTTGAGCCCTCCCCAATCCCAGCCCATGGACACAGGCAATGCCATACCTGAGTCTCCATCAACCTGGATGACACAGGTCACTACATCTAGATTATTCCCTGAGACTTTGCCTCTCCCAACTTGTGAGTCCACCCAAGCTCTTCCAAAGGTTTATTCTATATAAATGGGCTGTCTTTGCTCCCATTTCAGACTTTTCTAAGATCTCTCAAAGGCTCACAAAATTTAATGCAGCAGCATCTGGACTTAGCATGCTGTATACCTCTTGCTGAGCAGCCTCAAGCCCCACACTAGTAGCTACTAGGCTCGATTTCTGACTTGGCCCCTTGAAGTACCTATAAGCCCAGCATGGGTGGCAGCCATCTGTGGATTGCTTAGTGACTCTCGCCAGTTGGCCCTGGAGGTTCACAGGTTGCAGCTGAATCTGATCTGCATCTAGATTGTGCCACTGGGACCCATGGCACACCTACTATATACATTAAGCCACTCTACTAAGACCAGGAGACTTAAGAGCCCTACCAAATACATAAAAAGACATAGGAAGGCAGCCAAAATGAGGAGACAAAGAAGCATGTCCCACATGAAAGAACAGAACAAAACTCCAGAAAAAGAACGCATTGAAATGGAGACAAGCAATCTATCAGATGCAGATTTCAAAACACTGGTTATAAGGATGCTTAATGAATGGAGGGGAAGAGTAAATGAAGTCAGTGAGAACTTCAGATAGAAAACATACAAATGGAGATGAAAAACATAATAAGGAACCAGCCAGAAATAAAGAATAAAGTACCTAAGATGAAGAGCACAAATCAGAAATAATAGAGGATGGGGTAGCAGAGGGCACTCAATCAGAATAGCAACAAGAAAAAAGAATCCAAAAAAAATGAAGATAGTTTAAGGAGCATCTAGGATAATATCAAGAGTAACAATACTTGCATCCTAGGGTTACCAGAAGGAGGAAAGAGAGAACAAGGAATTGAAAACCTATTTGAAGAAATAATAAAGGAAAATTTTCCTAACCTGGTGAAGGAAATAGACATAAACCCCGGAAAGTTCAGAGTCCCAAAGAAGATGAACTCAAAAGAGACCCATACCAAGACCATCATAATTAAATGTCAAAGGTTAAACAAGAGAAAATCTTAAAAGACAGCAAGAAAAAAGCAATTAGTTACCTACAAAGGAGCTCTCAATAAAGACTGTCAGCTGCTTTCTCCGCAGAAACTTTGTAGCCAAAAGGGCTTGGCACAAAATATTCAAAGTGATGAAAACCCAGGACCTACAACCAAGATTACTTTACACAGCAAAGCTATCATTTAGAATCAAAGGAGAGATGTAGAAACTTCCCAGACAAGAAACAGCTTAAGGAGTTCATCACCACCAAAGCCAGTATTACAGGAAATTTTGCAGGGACTCCTTTAAGAAAAGAAAAAAATTATGTACCAAAATATAAAAAAAGAATGGCAATAACTACATATCTATTAAAGGAGTACTTCAAATGAAAAAAAAAAAAACTAAAATGCTCCAATCAAAGATAGGGTGGTTAAATGAATAAGAAAACAAAGCTTTACGTAAGCTGCCTAAAAGGAGACACTTCAGGTTAAAAAAAGACACACAAATGGACAAAATGGAAAGTAAAAGGGATGGAAAAGATATTTCAATGGTGGACCTACAGAGTTTTTTCTGAGTGGAGTAATAGATTTAAAAGAAAAAAAAGACAAATGTCATATGATTTCATATATATGTGAAATCTAAAGAATACATACTTACAACTACATACATACATACAGAAACAAATTCATAGATATAGAGAACATTTGAGGGTTACCAGATGGGAGAGGTGTTGGGTGAAATTGGCAAAAAAGGGGGAAGGGATTAAGAAGTACACATTGAAAGAAAAAAGAAGAAGAGTAAGAAAGCTCACATGCACAATATTAGAAACGGTGGGAAAAAGGACAGAAAAAGAAGATGGAGATTTAAAAAAAAGTATTATATATTTTTATAAGTCCATATGCATGTATTTAGAAATTTTAAGGGAATGGGAAGCTCTAAAAAATAAATATAAATTATCAAAAATGATTCAAAACTAAGTGAGAAATTTTAAAATTTCACAGAGAAAAATTTGAAAACATTGTCAGAGAAATTAAGTCCAAAAAAGATCATAGGCCCAGATAATTTTCCAGATGAGTTCCTTTAAATTTCTTGAGATACTTCAACTACCTTCTGAATGGTTGAAAAATGAGTACAAAATAAAAAAACCATAAATCAACTTTACATATCAATGCGACTATCTGTAAAATTGAATCTACATATATACAAATAAATATACAATATAACTAGGTAAATACTCATCCATGAATACAAGGAATGTTTAATATTGCAAATCTATTAAAGTGTTGTGGTACATCGATAATTTATAAAAAGAAAAATTACATTATTACCTGAACAGAAGCAGGAAAAGTGTTTGATTAAATCAACATCTCATTGTTGAGGAGAACATATCCTCTTAGTAAAAATAAAAATTAAAGCATATGTCTTTAACATGATAAAAATTATATATATCAAGCCAAGACCAGACACTATTTTTATGATTCATTTTTGAGACATTTCTATTATATTTAGGAGCAAAATAATGCTTGCCATGATTGCCATTATTTTGTCACCATTTCTAATTTCTAATTTAGTAAAATTATAAAAAAGAAAAATACGAGAAAATAAATTATCATAGATAAATATATACACATATATTATATTTTATACATAACCATACATAGATATAGATACAATTCATTATTTTCAAAGATCAACAGGAACTATTAGAACCAATAAGAGAGCTCAGTAAAGTACATGATTACAGAATAAATATGCATAAGCATTAGGTTTTATACACCAGAAAAAAAACTTGGTAAGTTAATATGGAAAAAATTCATTTATAATAGTAACGAACAATGTAAAACATTCTGTGAAGAAAATTACTAAGTTTTTCTGTTAAAGGAAGTTTGAATAACAAAATTATATTATAAATATACATGAAAAAAATAAAAGCAAAATTATTTTTCATTTTAATGAAATTCTAATTAAAATTGCAATAAAGTTTTTGAGGTACTCACTAAAATATATTTCATCATAAGAATACAGGAGGAAAACATCTACTTTTTAAAAGATGAGTGCTATATATTTTCAGCCACATAAGAGTGACACAAATGAAGAATTAAAAGACATTAATGAGGGAAAAAATTGACAAACTCAGAATATGTACTGTTGATATGATAAAGAAGCATTTGGAACCAGTGCGAGACAGGAGTTTTATTTGATAATTAATACTGAAACAATTGTTTAAACATTTTAAAACAATAAATTAGATCTCTACCTCATACCATACAAAAATAAATTCTGAAATATTCACAAACTAAATCTAAGAAAATAAACCATTGAAGAAAATAGAAGTGAATAGAATAGCTATCTGATCTTAGAGTAGGGATGGTCTTTGTAATCATAAGAGCAAATGAAGGAACAATAAATGAAAAGTCTGATTGACTTTACTACATAGGATTTTTAAACTTCAGAATACCTAAAAATATCATAAACAAAATTAAAAGATTGCTTACAAAATAGGAAAAGTATGGGTAACCTGTATACCAGATGATGGGTTAATACATTTTAAAAATAATCAAGAGAGTTCCTATAGTTTAGTGAACACACCGATAGACAAACAAGCAAAGGGCATAAGTAATCTAATTTGTAAACTAGAAAATCAATGGAAAACACTAGATAAAATAGTCAATCTCATGTAAAATCAAAGAAATAGAACATCACACAATAATGAGATGGCATGGTTTATGCAGCGAATTAGCAATGTTGTTTGTTTTTGTTTTGCTTTGTATTGTTTTGTACCCAGGTTAGTGACGTGCTAGAGAAGGGCCATCAATTTCTGATGAGAATGTAAATTGGTGCTACAATTCTGGAAGGCCATTTGGAAACATAGATCCAGTGCCTTTAATCAGGTCATGCTTTTTAGGAAATAATTCTAAAGAAATAATTAGAGATGTGCACAGGGATATTTGTGCAATGATGTTCATCACAGTGATATTTATCACTCGAAATAATTAGCAGCAACCTAAATACCCAACAGTAGGGGACTGCAGCAATAAGTCATAGGTTAAATAATCTGCAGTACATACATATGCTGTAATAGCTATTAAAATCATGAACAAAATATTATTTTAATGCCATAAAAAATTCTTCATAATATAATGTTAAATAAATGAAGCCAACCCATGTATGCAGTGTAATTAACTACTGGTTTACGAAAGAGACTTGGAAAACAAAAGAATGTGCCATATTTTTAATTTCGATGGTAGTTTTCTTTTCCACGGTTCTAGTTTTTACAATGAAAATATATTATATTTATAAATCAGAGAGAATGTAATAAATCTTCAAAATTCACTCATTTAACATTTTGAAAAGCACAATGTTCTCCAAGGTTAGCATCTTAGCAACTCTTCTAAATAATCCATTGTTCCTTCAAATAGATTGAAGTCATTTGTCTGGAATTCCAAAAGCTGACAACAACTAATTCAGACCTTCTGGTGTTCTTTCTCTCAGATGTAAAGGACAGAAATCATCATGTAAAAATAATAGCAGGGAAAAAACCATACAACGGAAGTTTTGATTCACATTTTGAAAGAGAATATGTAACAAATAAAGTTGAGTGGCAAAAATTAATTGATTGATTAATTCCCAATGTCACACTGTCAATAGGCTGATCATATTGGAGATAAAATTTCTCTTCAAATATACTTGTCAAAATATAATGTTGCAAAGAGAAAACAGATAAATGAGGACAAGCACCCATCAATCCCAGAGGAACTGTGTGCTGTCTTTCTTCCATTTGAGAGCTGCCAGGAGACAGGACAATTCGGTGTGCAGAGCTGCCCCAATCACCACCTTCCAATTTTAGATTCTATCTCCAAGTTGGGAGTAATTAGTTCTCAGAGCAGCAGAGCTCCAGTTATCAGGAAACCAGTTATCCAGAATCTTCAAGGTTTGAACAGCCTCGAACACAAAATACAGAAAGGAAGAAACTTGGAGGAAGAGGAGATGAGGCTGAACAGGTAGAAGGTGGAGGGTGAGTAAGGCAATGTCCATGACAGATAAAAGGATCTGAACTCCTCTGAAGGAGAGCAAAAGAGTGAGGATCACACCTGGGTTTCTCAGCTGTCAGGGGGAGGGCTCTGTGCTTGTAGGCATTATCTTACTAAAGCTTCTCAATGGTTGTAAACAGTCAAGAGATGAGAGTTGAAGGAATTTATTCAAAGTCACAAACCAGGAATCAATGAGCAGGATTTGAATACGAATCTGCTTGGAAGCAAAGTGCAGGCTTGTTTCATTGCATCCTTGCTGGGCAGCAGCCTACATGGAGCCCATGAGTAAGAAGCAGTTCAGAAATCCTCCCTTTGCAGGGGCACTCAGGACAGCCTTTTCTCATCTCTTTTTATCATCCCCCAACTTTTCTCTGCTTTACTGCAACTGTCTTGTGTCTCCTAGCTTGCCTTTCATATCCACCTTGTCTGGATAGCTACCCTCTCATAATTTTCTTTCCATAATGCATTCTTTCTCCAGGTTGTGCACCCCCCTCCCACGCAGCCAAACCTGCTGATCCCTAAGGCCCTTTTCCCTGACTTTTCCTCTTCCACTCTTGATGTACCCCAACAACACTCTGAACTGCACAATGTGTAGAAGCTCTTGTACTGCAGAACATTTTCAAAAAAAAAATAATAATACTAAACTCTTCGTAGAATGTACAATTTACTAAATGAAGGAGATTTACACATGGATATAACTACAGAAATAGAGACCATCCAAAATGGTGGAAGGGGGAGTCCCAAGATCAAATAAATTTAGGACACAGAATATACTCTATCACCTCTTTGCCATGGATATGAATCTTAGGTTCAACGTCTTCCAGTTAAAAGATCATTTTTTGACCTAAATTTCTTTGAGCACAGAAGCCTTTTTGTAGGACACTTGTTAATATTTCATAGGATACTAGTACTACAGTAATAAACAAAAGACACAGTTCGCAAAAGGCTGATATGTGCTGGTGTACTTGATAGTGTAGATAATAGTATGCAAGAGAGGCTGAGCAGCATGCCTGCTGTGGCTGTGCTCTCAACTTCCTCTTCTTCAGTTGTCTAGTCTGACTCTGCCCCAACTTAGGGCTGCCCCAGCCCCCATCATGAATGGGCAGAGTGGTTTAGATGCCAAAGACACAAATTCAGTCCTCTGTGATGGGGACAAGTGGTTAACTTCTCTGGTCAATTGAAGATCATGATCCCTACATTTGCAACTTACCTGGCATGGCCTGGACCACAAGAATATTCTCTCTCTGTCTCTGTCTCTGTCTCTGTCTCTCTCTGTCTCTGTCTCTCTCTCTCTCTCTCTCTCTCTCTTTCTCACACACACACACACACACACACACACTCACACACACACACGTGCAAAGGTCTGACTTATCTATACTGAATTGGTCTCACTCCTCTATCATGGTCAATATACTTATTGCAGAGAGTATTCAAACTCTGTGTCTAAAATTGCTTCAAGTTTAGCCTTGCAAGCACTAACTTCAGCAAGTGTTAGTCTATTTCTTGAGCTATTTTCATTTTCCATTTGTTAGTGACAGATGCATGCAATTACTGGAACTTCAGGAACAACATTTCCTTCCAAATCTCTGCAAATATCGACGACAGAACACCTTCTCTTCTTGGCTGCTACATGGGGTGGAGGATTAGAGTTACTGACAGTCCTACCTTTGATATAAGAGAACAGCTTCCAAGCTGAATTTTCCTGAAAATCTCTTCCCTTCTTAGGATTTTTCTGCACTCAGTTATTATGCCTCGTGTCATATTCTCAAACCCTCCTTCTTCTCACTAGTTTCATGTAAAACTGTGCTTCCTGCCTTATTGGGTTTGCTGTGTTATCCTTCTGAGGCCAGGTGTCCTGGCTCATCTGTTCTATTCACAACAGGCGTAGGCATCAGTCAGTTAGCTTGCAAGGTGCAGTAACTCATTTGCAATCCAGATCAAAAGACTCACCTTTTGGTCTTAGAGGAAATAACACTGAAAGTAATTACCCAGAGAGACTAGAACTTGAAAATACAATCACATTTTTCTTTTTACTTATTAGAACAAAGGAGACCATGTCTGGCTCTCTCATGCTCCCCAAGTCCTGGCATTTTCATTCCTGCATAGAGTCACTAAGCGCACCACTGCATTCTCCTCTTGCTCTGGAATGGGGAAATACCATTTCCTGAATTAAGACTAGTGCTTGAAAACTCCAATCAGAAAGAAGCTAAGGAGGAGTTACCAGGGACTGCCTGAATGAGCTCCTGTGGCTTTGTCCGCCAACCAGGACATCTAGGGTTGACAGTTTACTGCACAAAGGAATGGGAAGCAGCTCCCTCTGAGGGCTTGTCCCCAACCTTCTTGGTCAGTAGTGGGGAAGTATGGGCTTGGAAAACAGAGACTTGGATGAAAATGCCTGCCCCACTATGTATTGGCTGTGGGATCCTAAACAAGCCTGGATCTAGGCAAGAATGGCTTTGAAAATGTCTGAGCTTCTTTTCTCCTTTTGAAATCACTCACAGGTTATCCAACATATACAGCCACGGCCACAATAGGGAGCACTTATTAGATCATTACAAGGGGAAAAGTTCTAGTCAAAACATGGCTTAAGCTCTGCGCTGCCTACCAAGATCCCAGGAGAGGCTGGGTACTGACTCAGCCACCCCTCATATTCCACAGGGAGGAGCATGCAAACTGACAGAGACAGGAAGTACCAGGTCGGGATGACAGCTTGGACCCATGTCTGGCTGAGCTTTGCCATTCAGGAATGAGACCAACTTCTGACAACAGAGTTACCCTTAGGAGCAGCCCATGAGCTATTTTCTTCAAACATTATTCCAACCCGATCCTTTCTCCCACACGTCACCCAGTCTGGGGACTTATCAGTTCTCGCCTGAACCCCTAAAGAGCTCCTTACCTCCAGCCTCACTCCTCTCCAGGCCTCCGTCCCTCAGCTGCCAAGGTGAAGTTTAAATAAGAATCTGGTCAGACTAACACTGCGGCACAGTGTCATCATCTCCCACAAGAACTAATGCAATGGTCTTCCCTGAGACCCACCCATACTACTCCCCATTCATTCCAGACTCCACACTCCACACAACTAAATGGTAAATGGAAAAACAAATTAGATCCGGCATTTCCCAGTTCAAACAAACACCATCAAACACTCTCAGAAAAGAATTCAGATTATAGGACCCTGTACACCAGGGGTCCCGCACCCCCGGGGCCACAGACTCTGCTGGTTCTCTCTTTAATGTATTAAAATAATTTTGGGCATGTACTTACTATATATGTTGGAGTATTTTGCAATATTATGCTTTGACACTATAACACACAACTATTCCATATTCTCACAGTTCTACAGTATTTGCTCCCTTTGCAACATGCCTTTTTTTCAGTCTCACCTTCTATACCCCTTACCTTCATTTGCCCACTCATTTTCCTCCAAGTTATCCCCTACTAATCCCTATAGGCTAAACTCAAATGTCAATTCTTTAGGAAGCCTTTCCTGACACACCCTAACAGATACAGAGTGCTGAGAGAAAGACAGAGAGAGAGAGAGAGAGAGAGAGAGAGAGAGAGAGAGAGAGAGAGAGAGAGAGAGAGAGAGAGAGAGAGAGCGACGCACTACACTTCCTAAAATACATACCTTTCTCTCAGGAAAAAAAGAAAATATAATGAAATGGGAGAGGTCTGCCAGGCATGTGCAAAGGCTTAGACTAGCATGAGTGCCCTTCAACTGAGAGAGGAGTTACCCAGCTCCTCTAGGAACCATTAGAGATCTGCCAGAAACAGAAACACTTCTGGACAATCTCCACTTCTTGGAATCCAAGCTCATGCTTCAAACAGTAGATACATTAGGCACCTTTCTTCCATGGAGGCAGTTCACTCATATTATTCAGCATAGCAGAGAGGTTGAGTGCACAGATTCTAAACTAGTCTCCCTAGATTCAAAACTTACTCTGCTCCTTACTAGCCAACTTATTAAACTTCCTTAGCCACAGTTTTCTACTCTGTGGAACAGAAATAATGATAATAGTGTACTTTAGTCCTCATAGGCTACTATAAGAATCAAATGGATTATTATAACGAGAGTGCTTGAAAAATGGGAATGAAAGTAGTAAACTTATCCTCATGGGCTGTTTTAAGAATCAAATTGATTAATATAGTTAGAGCCTATAGAAGAGTAACTAACATGTGAATGCTTCTTTGGTACTATGGTTCTTATTCCAGTCTCATATAAAACTCTTGGACTCACCTCTTCCCCAAGTCTCCTGGAGCTGCATAGATGAAACCTGGAACACTGGAAATATAACTGACTAAGTGGATAGGGGTTACTGCAGCAGCGATGGAGACAAGACCATACATTCCTATTCCAAACTTATTGTAAGCGATTGGGAATCCTGAGTGCCTAAAAAGTACTTGGCACTGAAGGTATTTGATAAATGTTGCATCCACTGCCACCATCCCTGACCTACCTATTCCCAATCCCAACCTTAAATTTATAGTCAAGTAAAATGTGGGGTGCTTTCAATGTTTTTGTATAACGATTACTCAGGGGTAAAGAGCTGTTTCTGATCATTACTCATCTTTTCATTACTGTCATGTCTTTTATTGGTTTTACACTGAAATACTTTTTTTCATCATTTTAAAATGAGACTTTTGCTTCAGCTGATTCCAGATCCTAACATCTATTGAAGTACAAACAATTGAGTGGGTTTCTTTTTCTTCCTAATTTTAATTTTAAAGATCAATAAGTCATCTGTGATGCCTTGAAAAGATATTAAATAACGCAATCAACATGGATTTTACTATGAAGATGATATTTTCCACAGTGTTTGCACAAAATTACGGAATTGGTAAGACCTTGAGGTACTGGGCTTTCTGGAAAACCTCCCATTAAGATCTAGAATAGAATTAAAAGGGCCCATGGAAAGCAACCAGGCCACAAAATTTTTGCATGACAACAAATTCAAGGAAAATTGATAGAGTTACTGAAAATTACTTTTTCTCCATTCAAAAAAAAATAGCTTTGGAACAATCCTAATTTTCCTTACTATTTAATGAATAGCAGAACATCAATCAGACACAATGTTGCTTTTGGCCACTAAAATATTTATATCTGGGCTGTGCAAGAAGAAACAATGGGAAGGCAGCTTTCTGGGAAGGCAGCTTTCTAATCATTCTCCATGGGCATAGATGGAAGCCTGATGCAGAAGCCAGGTCCTTAGAGAGTAAGCAGCCCATGCTGGGAGGACGGGGGTGACAGTGCAGGGGGATCTGGAAGTCTGAGGCTTGGAGGCTTAGAGAAGCATGTACCTCATCTGAATTTTAAGGCCATTAGGGGACAGACACAGAACAGATCCAGCCCTCCTAATTTCTTGCCCAGCATTCTCCCTATATTCCATGCTAGAGGTAAAACCTCAGAATCTCTATTATCTGCTACCAGTATGAATGTTGCTCTAGGCAGCCCCCTTGGGCTGACTAGGTCTGCAACTGTGGGTCTGGGCTGAGGACAGGAGCCCCATGAGCTGTCCCCAAAAGACAAGTTGCCTCTGTAATTTCAGAAGATCCATGACCAGCAATAAATTCAGTGGCCCGCTATACTTCTGGCCACTGGGTTTGCAGATAGAGGGGAAAAATTATACATATACACTCACGTTTTATTTACATCTGGTTCTGCCAACTCACTGAATGACCCTTTCTGACCCTAAAGCACTCTCAACTGTACACATGGCAGGATAATATGTAGCCTTCCTATATCTACTCCAACTTTGCTAAACCATCTCCCACATCAAAAGTGACCTGAGGCCACTTACTAGATTGCCCCTACCCAGTGCCTTCCCTTTGACAGAGTTCTGCCTTCACCCTACAGTTCACTTTCCTCCAGATCAGCCTGTGGCTTCGGAGGAAATGTTGTCTAAAACTGTCAGTTCCTCTGAGCACTCAACTCTGCCAGCATGAGGCAAGGCATGGAAGTCAGGACTCTGACCATTCCTGGGTAGCTGAGACAACACTGACATCTTGTGGTCTGGAATTCTGCCTTCCCCATGCATCACAGGCCAAAGCCACACCCAGGCCTGCAAGGGGAGCCTTTTCCAGCCCTACAGGTGAGAGTAGATCAACCCTGTGCAAACCCAATCCTGTGCAGGGGCTCACAGACCATCAGGACAACCTAGTAACCAACATCACACATACAGTCTGAGACAGCATCAGACCTGCCATACACACAGGCTCCAACCCAGTCAGCAAATAGTGTGCAGTACCGTGGGCAGCCCAGAACCAGGCAGGAATAGGAAGCATGCAGGCAATTACAATCCAAATAGTGAATTAAGGTTTATGGGAGCTCAGAGGAGGGAAAACAACAGCCTAAGGATAAGGTAAAACTTCAGAAGCGACATTGGGTCAGAATCTCCAAGAATCCTTTGGAGTCAGTAAGGAATAAAGGTAAGGAGTGAGCAAGTCAGAATCTCCAAGCTTTGCAGAACAATTAATTTTAGAGATGGAGTACTAAGCTGAGAGATTTCTTTAAAAATATAGAGGGGAAATGCACGCAGTTTCCTCAGCGAGAGGCAAGAGTGGCAGATGGGGGCGGGGCACAAAGGAAGAAAAGGGAGAGAGCCTTGAACGCCAGGATAGAGTTCAAACTATTCAATTCCTGGGAATCACATTATAAAGTTGTATCTAAGAAGAAATCATCTGGCAGAGATAAAGCATGAACTATATATGTAAAAAAGCAACTGGAAAGATATTCACTGTAATGTCAGCAGTGGTTATCTCTAGGACAGAGGACCACATGTGTTTATTTCTGCCTCTTTTCTTTTTTTTTTTTGCTTGCTTATCTAATTTTTCTACCTTAATGAATACTTTTTATAATGAAAGAGATAATAGAGCAAGTTATTATATGAAGCATGTGAATGGTGAGGTTTTGAAGGTGCCTGCTAGCTTGCACCCTGATGGTCAGTCTCATCCATAAGGAAGCACCTCCACCAAAAGGGGTAGAGAGAAGATCATGTAACAGTCAGATCAGAGACCCAGGATCTGTCACACTGGAAGGAACCTTGAGAACCTACCCAATCCCATACTTCAGACAAGGGAAGCAAGATCTGCCGAAGGGGCAGTGGCTGACCCACGGACATACAGCCCCTGCCAGACGTCAGAATTCAAGCTCAGCTCCTGCTTCACTCTCCACAGACCCTCCCTCTTCCTCTCACCTTCACTACCTCCCATAACCTGCATGACCAGACACTCTAGGAGGCCCCACAAGTAGCTGCTGAACCCAGGCGTGTCAGCAGGTCTGCCTTTTCACAGGCCAAGGTCAAGGTCCCTATATTACACTAAGATATACTGTAAAGCCCCACCTAAAAAAGGAAATAACGAATAGTAGGATTTTCATATGATTGCACCCAACAGTTCTCAGAGTGTGGTGGGGGGAGCCACGGAGTTCTCCACAACTTTTTTAGTGGGTCCAAAAACTATTTTCATAAAAATACTAAGGTACAATTGTTTTCTTCACTCTCATTATTGAGTGAATGTACAGAGAACTTTTCCAGAGGTGACCTGACATGCAATGTCACAACAAGTTGAATGGGGCTCCTGAAATGATTTTCGAATGATGAAAAGGCAGGCATGAACTTTATTATATTGAATCTATTCAATTGAATGCAAAGGCATAGATGAGAACCCAGCTGTCATTTGTCCAGGTAGACGTTAAAGAAAGTTGCAAAAATATAACAAATACCACTCTTTGTTTTATTCTAATTTTTAATTAGAAAATGTTATTTTTAAATGTTATCCTTACAGTTTTTTGTTTTATTTTAATGAGTTTATAAATAAATATTTTAAATTTTCTTATTTCTAATTTATAAGATGGTAAAGAATGATATAATCTATGTAAACTAAAACTCTTTGGAATCTTGACTCATTTTTAAGAGTGTGAACAGGTCCTGAGTTCAAAAACTTTGAAAACCTCTGATTCGACTTTCCACCTTATCACCCTATATATACCCAGCTCTTTCACCACCACCTGGCAGGTTAGCCACCACAGGGAGTAGTCTTTTCTCTCTCCCTTGTGTTCTCAAATCTAGTATGTTTCTCTCTCCCTTTCTCTGTCTTTCTCTGTCTCTCTGTCTCCCTGTCTCTCTCTCTGTCTCTGTCTGTCTCTCTCTCTCTCTCTCTCTCTCTCTCTCTCTCTCTCTCTCTCTCTCTTCTCCTTACTCCAAGCCTACACCGCTCCTCCCCCCCCAACCCCAGACACTGTGCCCCTGGCCCCAGGCAGGGCTAAGCTGACACTATTCTGTGCACAGGATGTCTTTCTTCCTCTCTCCTGCTTTATTGCCACCTATTGCAGTCTTTGAGTCTGTGTCCTGCAAGATACCTGTTTTCCCTCTATCCAAGTGCTTCTAAAAGAGCATTTCTCCCCAATTTGGCCCCAAACCTCTTTAAGGGGATCACAGACTGAGAAACCTGATAGAATAAAGTTCACACCTGCCTTTCAATCATTCAGCAACCATTTCAGGAGCCCCAACTCCATGTCAGATGCTTAGGCACCAAAGATGAGTAAGACATATTCCCTCGGCCTGCTTACAGTTTCCAGGGAAATAAAGAAGGAGCTAATAGCTCTGTCTAGGAAATCAGGGAAACGCTTCACAGAAGATGTAATATTTGACACAGCTCATAGAAAATGAAGAAGCATTTATTGGGTGAAGAACTGAAGATATTTTCCTCTTGAGGGAAGAGTGTTTTCAAAAGCATGCAAATGTGAAAATGCACGACATGTCTAGGGAGCTGAATAGATCAATGTGGGTACATTACAGTGTGTGAGTGTGTGTGTGTTTGTGTGTGCAAGAGAGCATGCATATATGGCTGTGCATGCACATGTTTGTGCATATATGCATGTGCCTACATGAATACATATGTGTGATCATGTGTGTACATGTACCGACTGCATGCTTGTACATGTGTATGTGCCCACATGTGTGTTTTTGTGTGAACATTGTGATGATGACATGAGTGTCTCAGGAGAGAAAGGAAGAAGTGGAAGGAAAGAGAATTGTTTAGATGAGTTACATATGGTATCTTATTTAGTACTCACTACAACCATGTGTACAGTAACCATGGGTGTTACTATGCACATTCTACAGAAAGGATTAGTAAACTCAGGCCAAACCCTAATGCCCTGGCCCCAGGGACCTGAGACTGGGGTAGCGGAAAGTCCAGAAGCCCAGCTCTTCCTATATGCTCACCTCTCAGATGGATCTCACTGAATCCCTGAAGGCGTGAAACTCCCTGAGAACCTCAACAAATGGTCCTGTATAGTCCCTCCAGCACATCCCAGGGCAACTCTGCACATCTGGCACCGAGGCAGAAATAAATACTTATTATGAAGCTTTTCTTGCGATTCAGAGAACCAATAATAATAATCAAAACTAGAATTCAGTGTTTTGGAACAGCCCATGAGGGAATAAAGTGGGAAGTCAAGAGTCTGAGGAAGCTAAGAAAGACCATCAAATGCTCAACAGGGCTGCTGAGAACTTGGTTTCACTCCATACAGAAATATTCAGAGGTCAGGCACAATGAGGATCGCTGACTTAGGCTCTCCTGCCTCCTCTGTTCAATCTGGCTGGTAAATAGTGGTGATTCAAACTTCAGTGCATCCTTGCATCTACTTCAGCTAATTGAAAAAGGAGCACTCTTCCTTGTAACAGGTATTAGGGTGTTTTTCCTGTGCCAGACACTGTTCTGAGGCCTCATATGTTCTCTTAGTTAAGCCATACACATTTTCTATCGTCTATACTATATTTCTTATATCCAGGCTTTATACAATAAAATTGCATCTTATATCATGTTATATATTTCATGTACATTAACTTTCTATATTTAAATATTACATGTTATATATCCTCTGTTGCCTATTATATAATTTATTTATATTTTTAGTACAACCATTTGAATTGGTTAGTTATCTCTCCATTTTTCAGATGAGAAAACTGAAGCCCACCAGGCTTGGATAACTTGTCTAAAGTCCTGCAACTAGTAAGTGACAAACACTATGTAAATCTGCATCTTCCTACAACCTGTAATTGTGTCTATTTCTCTGCGTCAGCTTTTTGGATTTGGTCTCATTCCCAGCCACAACTAGAATGTGACCAGAGGCTTCCAGGGCATCCCCTACTGAGCCCCTCACCTGACTCAGGCAGGTCAAGCCACCATTGGCTTTCTTCACACCCTGAGGGAGTGGCAGCTCTATGGATATATTTTTAATTCCCGATCTCAAATCACTCAACAAATTGTGGCTCATCCAGAAATAGAATATTATGGAGTCCTTAAAAAACATATTTACAAAGTGTTTTTATGGCCATGGATATAAATGTTCATATGTAAAAAGTAAAAGTAATAATACTATACACAAATTTGTATTCATAGTATGAGAGTAACAGTGTTAAAAAAAAATCATGGAGAAAAAAGCCAGAAAGGAAAGTCATCAAAGACTAACGGTGGTTATTTCTGGATTATGGGCTTATGGGTGCCTTTTTTCCTTCTTTTAACTTTTCTGTATTTCACAATTTTTCACAATAGACATGCATCGCTTTACAATGAGGAGGGAAAGTATTTAAAACCTGACTATGTCTTGAAAACTGTGAAACACTGCTTTTCCTCTGCACTTCAAAGGGCCCCAGGGCTGGAACACTCTGGAGAGTGTACCAGAGCCTCTGAGCAAGCTCCCCATTGGGAAAACATGGCTGCCCCGCGTGAGCATCTGGGTTTGATGTCTCTGCCCTCCTGTTCTCCATTTTCACTTCACCTGAATTTTCCTGAAGAATCAGACTGTAGCCTGAATCCATCATCTCCAGCCAGTTTGTATAGCTCAGCTCTGCAGCCGCCCAACCAAACACTGAGCCCTGACTGCTCTCTAAAATCAGCCTGCTGGGTGACAGACTTCTCCTCTGGGGCCTTAGAAAACCCCAACCCCCTTTTGACATGTTTACAACCCTCTCAGAGAATGGGGAGTGTCCCCTCCTTCTCTCTTTGTCCCTTGCTGTCACCCAGAACTACATGTGAGGTTATAGCAACTGCCCCAGTCCATTCACTTCTTCCTTCCACAAATATTTAATCAGTACTTTCTGTGGGGGAAAGCTGAGCAGGTCAAGTTACTAGAGGAGGTCAGGTTCCATTGGAGAGAGACTCATGACCACACATTGGATTAGGGGAGGGCTCTGTGCTGTGTCTAGTGGGCTGGCAGAGGAGCAAGCAGCTCCTGTGTCTGGGGAAGGCTGGCCAGGACCAATTGTATCTGAGCTGGATTCCTGAAAGATGAGAAGTGATTGGACAGAAGAGAGGTAGGTCAGCATTTTATGCAAAACAAATGGCATGAACAAAGAAGCAGACACAAAATCAGAAAGTCTGAGGTCTTCAAGGGGAGGTAAGATGGTTAGAGCTGAATTGCCAGCCTTGTCTGCTGTGCTGAGGGGTTAGGAGTCTCTCCTTTTAACAAACAGAGCCAGCTGGGTGGGTAAGCAGAAGAGCTACAACAAGGCTTGCTCTTAGGGAGATGACTGTGGCCCACAAAGAAAGAGAACTAAAGGCAGAACACCCATGGGGGGTTGCACTGGACATTTTGTCTGCCCAGCCCCCTACCATTGTAACAGAAATCTGTTATAGAATAAGAGTCGCACATTTATTCTGCTCTGGTCCAGAAAGGAGAAATGACACAAATGGGGTACATTCCAGGCCCTTTCACAGTCCCAGTTTGACTAGAGAACCTGACCTGAGCTGCCTAGGGATTCCTAACCCTAGCAACTTGGCATTGGGAAACTGAGAAGTTTAATTCTACCTCCCTGATGACACTGGTCTATGGCTATGAATATGAGAAGTTGATGGTCTTACTTGCCAGGCAGACTAGAGCGCAGAGGGAGCTATTCTGCAAGGAATGCAGAAAACAATAAGGGAAACAGAGAAGTCACAACTGAAGACTGCATGGCCCAATCTCCGCTTCCATTCTTGAGGCCCAGTTTTAGCCTTCCCTTTCCATTCATGAGGTTGATTTTTTTTTTTTTGGTTAAGGTTGCAAGTTTAATTTCTGTTACTTACAACTAAAAAGTCCTAATAAAACTTTAAAAAACAAGTTTAAGCCTGAACTAAGGCAATGCTGTTGGCTGAGGAGAAGGGCTAATTGAGACCATTTAGATAATGAAGTCAACAGACAGCAGATGAGCTGTTTTGTCAATTGGCCAGATTCAATTACTTAGAGAAGGTCTCCCCTTGCATATCCTCCAAAGGCATCTATAGGCTTCAAGAAGAGAGTACATTGGCTCTAACTACCTAAGAACAACCAGTCCATAAGCAGGGGCCAAGGCAGCTAAGGGAAGACATGCAGGACTTCTTCTGCATGAGAAGCAGAGAGCCCTGGCGAGCACCTTGGCACCTGCATCCACTAAGAAGATAGTCTGGTAACTAGCACTGTTGAACTACCACAGGCTAAGTTCTCTGGGGCCTTGGGATGAGATGACATCACTATCTTTGTGGAGTAGCAAGTTGCCAGTAGTAAGCTAATGTAAATGCAGGCACCACCACTGCTAGAAACAGAAAGATTAAAGAAATTCCAGGGCAGGATGGAGCTGCATGGATTCACGCATCTCCCACTCCTTCTCCTATGTCTGCAAATGTCACTCAGGAGTCATTTACCCCTTCAATTAAAAACCTCTGTAGTCATATTTTATCTGCCAAGTTCAGTAGCTTCATTTTACAGCTTGGGAAGTTTTCCATATTAAAAAGTAAAATCTTGCCCAGATTTTTTATCTGTTCCAGATTTTTATATTTCAGTGCAGCAGCATATTGTTTGGCCCCATGAAAGAGAACAGGAAGAGGTCTCAGCCAAGCTTTAGCCTGACACAATTAAGCATTAGAGCCTCTGGAAACAGGCTCCAAACTAAAGAAAAGGTGTAGCCTTTCTCAGGTGGTTGGAGTTCTGTCAACCCTGATCCAAATCTGCATCCCACTCACTCCAGAAACACATGGGCCTGAGCGGGGCAGTCGACCACTGGGAGCCAGTCTTAGGTGGAAGCTGAGCAGGATGAACAGGGTGGCTGTGTGTGGCTGGGGGAGAGGGAGGCACAAGAGAAGCCCATTCCTTCTCTGCAAAAGCTTGCCATACCCCCAAAGTCCCTCTATCTCCTAGATTTCTGAACCAAAGCAGTCTCTATATCCGCCAAGACAAGAAGCCTACCTCTACTCACAAAACCAGACAACAGGGAAGCAGCAGACTTTCTCCTTTTGGCACATCTCAAAGATTCAGGAAATATTTAAACATAAATGTCCTTCTTCCCTAGGCTGGAAATCTCCCTTCTGCCTTGCAGAATAGAAGAGAAAACTTCTAGTGTTCTCTCCTCTCTGGTTTCAGGTGGGTTAAGGTATGAGACCCATTCTCCTGGTTTGTGCAGAAATTCCCTCCTGAGCTGGGTCCCCAATCCCTTTTCTAATTAGCACTTCAAAACCTTTTTACAGAAGCAGCCTCAAAGCTCAGAGCAGAAGTAAAGGCACTGGCGGAGTCCACACAGCTGCCAAGACAGCAGAGGGAGAGAAGATGCTGTTGGCCTGATGAAGGTGGCCTCTTCCACCCATGAAAGTGGGCCTCTTTCCTCTACAATTCCACTGAATGTTTATTGAGCACTTACTATGTACCTGGCACCTTCGCCATTCCAACACTTACAACATTGTTTCTTCTTGTACTCCAAAGAAGACAGGGTCAAGAGTTTTCAGGACTCAAAGTATCTTTGCCCTTCAAACACCTCCAGTGAGGAATGCCTCTGCAGGAACAGGAATACACGATCAATATGTGTCTAGCTTTGTCCAGAGGTAGTCAAACAGTCAGATTTGTGAAGTCAGCTACAAACAGCCAAGAAAGAGAAGCTGAGGTGCGTGGTCAGACCTTGAGATTGGCTCAAAGAAAGATGCATGCTGGGAGCCCAACTTCCTCTCCAGCCCCAGGGCTGTTCCCATAGATAAGTGCCTCCTTCTAAAAGCTCAGGGGACCCCAAGAAGATATACTGCAGCTCCACCAGCTTTCCAGGTGCTCCAGCCTCTCCTCTGCCCCATTACAAGTCCCATTCCCACACCTGTGAGGCCTACACATAAAGGGTAGACTGGGCCCACAAGGAAGAGGGCCATCAGGCTCTAAGATGGGTTGGCACCTCCATAGGGTCCCCCTTTCTCTCCCTGCCTTCTTCTTCGAGACACCAGGAAGGAACTAGGGCCTCTCCACAATGCTGGAGCAAGGGGACCCATGGAGCAAGAGCACCACCCACTCTAGAAACACACAAGCTTGAGGGGAGCAGTCGGCCTCTAAGAGCCTGAGACTGAGGGGGAAGCTGAGAAGGTGACTTTGAGACCAGCCACACCAGGGCCCCAGAGGACATGCAACTTCTAGGTGGGCCAATTTCACAGACCTTCTTCAACCTTATTTTTTGAAGATTTATTCAACATGGTAAAAAGAAAGCAAAACAAATCCTCCATTAAGACCAATCGAATGTTTCCTTCTGTTCCGAATAAGGGGTTCCTTTTATATAAAGAACATTACATAACATTTAGCATATTTAGAATTTCTCTCAATTCACAGTTTCTGCACCTTTCTCTAAATCATTAGTTACACTCACAGAAGATGATGATAACTTACAAGAATACAGTTAGGAAATCTGGTCGAAGATATATTTAAAAGTTGTTTTTCTCTGGCATTTACTTCAGCAAAATATTGCCTGTTATCTGTGGTTCTTGTTCTCTTCTTGGATGTTTAATTTTTTTGTGTGCAGTTTTTTGAAACAGATACTTTCTCGAATTTAAAATTTTGAGAAAAAATAACTCCCTTCTTCCTAATTATCATGCATTCTTAGGTCTCAGGATTTCAACTGACACTGACTACCAGCTTTGGGTTTACGTGTGTGTCACAAAATGCACAGCAGACAGGCCAGCCCTAGAAGAGACAAAGGCAGAGAGAGAAAAATTGTGTATGTGTGTGTGTGTGTGTTTTGTGTGTATAATTTTGGGGGGGGTGTAATCTGTGTGATATGGGTATGTGTGTAGTTTTGTGGTGTGTATGTGGTATGTGTGCATAGTGTGTGTATTGTGTGTCATGTAATGTATATCGTGTGCTATGTGTATAGTGTGTAGTAGGTTTATAGTATGTGGTATATGTGTAGTATGTGACGTGTATGTATGTGTTGTGTGTAGTGTGTGTGTAGTGTATAGTGTGTGGTAGGTGTGTAGTGTGTGGTGTGTGTGGTGTGTGTAGTGTATGGTGTGTACAGTGAGTGGTATATGGTGTATATTGGTGTGTGTGTGTGTGTGTGTGTGTGTGTGTGTGTGTGTGTGTGTGTTTCTTCCATATGGAAAGGTGTTTTATTCTGGTTAGCTCCCGTGAGCACAGCGGGTGTCCTGGAAGCTGCCCTGCAGGCTGGCCATGTGAGTCTCCCTGCCAGGTGGACACTGCCTCCTGGGCAGAGAGACTTCTGGAAACCCTGGCACCCACCAAGCCCTCCAAGAGTTCACTGAGGGGTGCATGGTGCCCTAGAAAAAAAGGTCCCTGATCTCATGGATCCAATTTCCACACGGAGTCCTGTGAGGTGTTGTCCCCAGGCATCAAGGGGACCAGGGAATCTCCTAGAGAGAAAGCCAATCCCATTGTATCCTCAGAGGAGGCCTGCCCTCTGCAGACAGACAGTTGTGGTTTGAGCCTCCAGGCCTCCACTTAGGAGCAGGGAAGGAAACCTGCATTGCACTTATTGGTTCCCTTCCATGTACACTCACAGTGGGTCCCCAGACTAGTCTCTGCTCACCCCTACTTGGGCCCTAATGCCTGCTGGTTCCTATGTTTTCTCCCCACATACTCCAAGCAGTAGCTGTGAGTGATAAATCTATGTGTACAAACAGGGAATGGCAGCCTTCATCACAGTGACAGGTCCAGTGGCACTCTCAGCACTTGCTGGGAGACAAAAACAAGCAAAAGCCGCAGACACGTCCCATACCTCCAGGCAAAAGATGGCCTGTCAGAACATAGGACTGTCTTCCAAGGTAGCATCACCCCAATGACCTAAGTGGAACATAAGCAGTCCCATAAGGGAGGGTGTGCCTGCCTTCCTGTGAGATGACCTGCCTTAAACATGAAGTCAAGAGGCATAGTCAGGACAGAAAATCATGGCCTCTGCTTATCTGAAATCTTTTCCTCTCCCAAATACTGTCCATTCTGGACCACAAAATTCAGTGATCAACCAATTAAAGCAGGGAGCACCAGGTGCCACAGGTGTCTGACCTGAGCCAGGCCTGTAGTAAGATGGAGCTGCATGCTAGGACTAGTGCAGGAAGGAAGCCACCATGGGTGTCTCAGCCATGGAGAACCCATAGCTGGAGGCTTTCATCCTGCTCTGTCCTGCAAACCAACTAAGCCTTTGCTCAACCCACTGGGGAGAGGGTGTAAATGAAAGAGGAGCTGGCAATCATTTTCCACATGGAGGGAGAGGCCAACATGCCATCACACAGCCCCTCTCAGACAAGGGGCAATGAAATGAAGAGGGCGGGCCACCCTACCACCAAGACAAACTTTCCCCGCAACTGAGGAACTGATTACAGGGAACTAAGCCAAATCTCAGAGAGGGTTGGGCTTGGGTTAAATGCAATTGACAAAATGGCAGTGGCAGAATATAAGTGTTAGGAATACGAATGTTCACTGTGAAAGTATTTCATTGTTTGAAAATTGTTATAACAAAATGTTGGTGAGGGCACTGATGGGGGGACATTTGCACCTTCAAAAAATGGAGGGAATATAGAATGATGGTAGTTAATGTGAAAATCACTTATGTCTTCAGCCCCCTCTCCATGGCTGCTGCCACTGAATCAGCTCCTGGTCTTCAGAGGCCCTCTCTGCAGGCTCAGCCATCTGGTGGGCACAGTCTTCTCCCTCCCAAGCCTGTGAGTCCACAGTTCCATGATAACTGGACTCCCGTAGAATCATTCCCTATCCTAAAACTGCATCCTTGATCTTGGCATTACAATGTTTTTATTCATTATGTTAAGTGATGTTGATAACAGATGATAAACTTTTTTTTAATGCTTACATTTGGCAAAATTAAAGGCTGACAATCTTGGGTTGGTATTTAAAATCCACTTTGGAAGCAGGACCAGCCTGTGAAAACCAGATCTGGGACCTTCTGAAACACAGGAGAGGGGTACACTTGGAAAAGGATGTTTCAACGCAAGAAACTTAATTAGATCTCAGTTTTAAAAAATAACAAAAAGGTCAGAAAAGACATTTTGGGCAACTGGGGACATTTGGGAAAGGGCTGAGTTTTAAATGATATTGAGATATTATTAATTTTCTCAGGTGTGAAAATAGTATAGTGGCTATGTGGGAGAAGGTCCTTATTATTTTTTAGAAGGTCCTGATGTTTAAGAGATATATGCTGAAGTATTTAGAGGTGAAGTTTTATGATGCCTGCAATTTCCTATGAAATTGGTTGGGGGAGGGGTAGATAGAGCAAGAAGCACATTCAGCAAAATGTTAACAATTGTTGACTAGGTGAGAGAGATATAGATGTTCAGTATAGTATTCTGTTAAATTCTCTATAGTTTAAAGGTTAGCATAATAAAAAGTCAGGGCGGAAATCTTTAAAAACACTTCATTTGGTGATTTGTTGGACAGATTAAGTAAAATGATCATCAGAGAAATTCTTATAGAACAAAATACAGAAGGACAAACCTGTAACGCAGCCAGTCACCAATCCCAGAACCTTCATTCTTCCCCCACCCCAAGGAGGTGGGCAGCAGAAGAGGACCTTGGTCAAATCCTGCCCAGGAAATTTATCACTTTTTAGAATAATTTCCAACTCTACCACTATGCTCACCATTGTGTTTCTGAGATCCCAAATTATGTAAATTTTATGTATTTCTGGGGCTGGATACCTGGCCGAGGAGTTCTGGGAATAAAAAAGGGGGCTTCTAAAGCAATTATGAGACAGAGAGAGAGAAGGAAAACAGGAGCTGCAGAGGAAGGGAAGAGAGGAGGAGGAAGAGGAAGGAAGGAAGGAAGGAAGGAAGGAAGGAAGGAAGGAAGGAAGGAAGGAAGGAAGGAAGGAAGGAAGGAAGGAAGGAAGGAAAGGGAAGATAGGGAGGGAGAGTGGAAGGGTGGGAGGGAGGGAAAGAGGGAAAGAGAGAGGAAAGAAATAAATGGGGAATGGGGAGAGAAAAGCCCCTGAGCAGATCCAAAGTCATGGAAGCTTTTCTGAAAGCCAGATAATCAGATGAGGGCAGATGAAAAAATATCTGCCCCTTTAGCTTCACTATTAACTTTGTTTATTGATAATCCTTCTTGTTAATGTTCATAAACTTCAGCAGTGCCATTGCCTGCAGAGCCCACCCCTCCTGGACCCTAAGTTCCCTAAGTATCAGGACTGGAGGAAGGTGTTGCTGCGTCTTAACTAGCTCCTCCTAACTCCGCCCACCCAGCTTCAAGGCCTGCCTTGGTCCCACCTCCTCTGCTTCATTACTCCTCAAACTGTCTGGTCCTGGAAATCAGGTGGAAGGTCCAGAACACCTTTACCTAAAGAGAAGTCACGTTCTTCCTTTCCATATTCTTTTACTAACTCTGGTCCCTCCCCGCTCCCCAGTTCCAAGTCTAAGTCATTCAAAGCTCAGCACAGACTCCATGCTGAGAAGCAATTAAGGATAGAAAGGATACTCTGGTAGGCAGACCCAGAGTGCCTCCATAGCCCCATCTCAAAGGGGGCCCCCAAAGATTGTGACTCATTGCTCATTTCTAGTCAAATCCTGTCACCTCTCTGAAATTTCATGTTGGGAAATTTATTTCCATTTGCATGGTCATGTCACTAATTCAGTGACTGTCTTCTGAACTATTACTATATTTGCCATTCCTTTGCACACAATTTCATTGAATAAGCACGTACTGAGTGGAGACTGGGGGCCAGACCCTACCAGGCACTAGGGGAAACTGCTTCTCCTGCCACTGCAAACCAGGAAACAAGTGATACCAGGTGGGTGCTCTGAAAGACTAGCACTCACTTTTCCACTCAAAGTTTCCAGATGGTCTTCTTTATCTCATGAAATAGCTCTAAAGAAGTTATTAAGAAAGAAGCTAACTATTACCTGTATCTCCTTTCCCAATCCCTACGTTAGGAAAGAGCCCAGTTGTGTTTCTGAAACCTTGAGCTGTTCTTACCCTCACCTCTCTACCTCTCTACTCTAGGGGCAGCTTAGCAGTTTTGTATGAGTCTGTGAGTGTATGTGTGTGCATGTGAGTAAGTTTATGTGTGTTTGAATCTTTATGGGATGTGTGAGTGTATTTGTGTATATATGTTTTAGGCCAATTGAAGAGAATTCATCTTTAATTGGCTGTGTAAGAGGAAAGGATGAAAAGTGCTTTCAGGATAGAAGCAGAAGCCAGTAAAGATGAGGCATTTCCATCTGGAGACAGAGATAAGAGCTCCACAACTGCATTCAGTGGCTAGAACAATGAGACCTCAAGGGAAAGATGGACCTGTATTCTCTCCCAATTTTGCTGACACCAAACAATCTTGAGATCTTTGATGAAACTATGAAGAAGAGAAGAAGAAGAAGAAGAAGAAGAAGAAGAAGAAGAAAAGAAGAAGAAGAAGAAGAAGAAGAAGAGAAGAAGGAGGAGGAGGAGGAGGAGGAGGAGGAGGAGGAGGAGGAGGAGGAGGAGGAGGAGGAGGAGAGGAGGAGAGAGGAGGAGGAGGAGGAGGAGGAGGAGGAGGAGGAGGAGGAGGAGGAGAAGAAGAAGAAGAAGAAGAAGAAAGAAGAAGAAGAAGAAGAAGAGAAGAAGAAGAAGAAGAAGAAGAAGAAGAAGAAGAAGAAGAAGAAGAAGAAGAAGAAAAGGAGGAAGAGGTGAAGGAGGAAGAGGAGGAGTAGGAAGAGGAAGAGGAGGAGGAGGGGAAGGGGAAGAGGAAGAAGTCTCATCATAATTGCTACTTGGTCTCCTGACAACCTGACAAGTTGGGTCTCAAAGTGAATTAAATCTGATGATTAACAGATATAAAGGAATATGACATGTTATATAACCTGTTGATATGGACTGATTCTCACTACAGGTAAAATGCCCCTGGCTGAATGCTTATAATTCCCCATGATCAGATCCCAACCTTCATTTCTAGTCTAACACGATACCCTCCACTGCCTAGCATCATATGCCATGTTTAAATATGCCCAATACTGTCACTTTTTGCCTTTACAAATCCATTTCCTCTTTCATTCTTTTTCCACCTGTTGAAATCCTACCTAGTTCTTCAAATTTATGGGGTACTTATTTTATGACACACAACTGAATCCTGTCTCTAAACAGAAGTAATCTCTCCCTTGATTGTACCCCTATCTTTTGCTTGTACAGCACTGTGACAGTTGTCATGGTCTGTCTCATTATAGAGACCTGCATACTTGTACTCTACTTTTTTTTTATCAGATTAAAACTCCTTGAAAGAAGAATTACTATGAATTTTATTCTATATTAACTTTCAGTGCCTAGGATAGCGTCCTGTACAACATAGATTTATAGTACATATATGTTCAATATATTAATGAATACTTCTGTAAGTAAACAGATGGATGGATGGATGGGTGGGTCGATGGATTGGTGGATAAATAGGATGGTCTGACATTTCTATAGATGAGATAAAAATGGAGCTTAGACTTGCATGTCCCTAACTTTGTATTTGAAAAGACCTCCCAATGTAGATGTGAAGCCCAAGGCTTGCAATACCTTACCTATGCATATGGGTGGGGAGAGACTGAAAAAATATTTCTGCTCTTTGAGTTTGGGAAAATATGAATTTGACTTCATTTCTCAGTTCACATATTGATAGGTCTATTTTTGCCCATGAAGGATGGGTAAGAAAAAAAATGTCTTCCTGCAAGAAGGACAAATAAGGCATAAGAATGTAGGCAGCAACCTTTCCAAGCTTCCAGCCACTGTTCCTGCACACAGAGCAAAGGGAGTCTGAAACATAAGCCACAAACTGAGTGGATTTGTTGTGAAATGTGGTCTTTTTGTACATACCGCACTGTGATGCTGCCAAATTCACTGTCTCTAACAAAGAAAGGTAGCAAAGAAATTTCTCAAATTTCATCTTGGAAATTCCACAAAGCCCCTGGTGCTGAGCGTTCCCAGGGCTCGTGGCACTATTGTTTTAATCAAGAGCCATATCATTATGTGTCATACAATTGTGTTCAACTTCAATGGAGGGAGAAGAGTGTAAAAGAAGGGAAAAAGAGAGAGGAAGCCAAGGGGAGATGGAAGAAGAGAGAAGAAGCAGGGTAGAAAATGGCTTCAAAGCAAAGAAAGGGGGAAGAATAACTCCCTCTCAAAGCTGCCAGAAAATTTTAAAGATGAAGGGACAAAATTGATGGTGCCTTCATCTGTGTCTTCCAGAGAAAGGTTAGTGTGCTACGCGTGGGCTCACAGATGGAAACTATTTTATCCAGTAATTTTATTATTTTATTCAATAATACAGTTGGTAATCCAGATCAGGAAGGAAACTCAATTTGCTGAATATGCACTGTACCATGTCATTGACTCACTGAACTCTCAGGATCTTATGAAGCAGGTATTATCATTCCTATTTATAGATAAAGAACTGGAACTTGATGAGGTCAGCTGGTTTACCCAAGGTAACACAGCTAGTAAGTGATGGTGTCAGAATCAATCTCCATCTATCTCACTCCAAACTACCACGCTGACAAACCAGTGCCACCTCCACAGCTCATTATGTTCTAACTCATAAAGTAGATTTGATGTGGATTGGATAATTCCATTAGGATGCAAAACTTGCATATTTTTATGTTAAAACAAGGATGATACTTTGAAGCTACGTAATTATAACATGTTCAGGAAATAGAGGGTGTGTAAGTATTGCCCAACTCCCAAGAATCCTGAAGTCCCACACATGACAGAAGAAAACAAGAACCCAAATGTCACTTTGTTATTGGCAGGCACAGTGTCAAGAACCCATAGAGTAAAGCTCTAATAAATCTGATTCCAAGATTTGGCTTAAGGTTGAGCCCGAGCCACTCTTTCAATTCTTTCCTATGTCACAAGGCAAATCTTGGTACCTTATCATTGCCTGGTCACTACATGGAGCTATGATCAGGATCCTCCAGCAACACAGAGTAATTTTATGGATTGCAATCTGCAAGTGCCAATAGGGATTTTCCCACTCCACATATAACCCATTTGTGAATGATGACCCTGCCCCCTAGGAAAACCAGGCAAAATTAATGTCTTTCCTCTTCCTCCTTCAAAGAAAACTTGAGAAGGTTGTAAACAAAGATAAAGCTTGGCACATGGGAAGAGAAATGTGTTTCTCCAAGCCCACTTTAACATTCAGCTGTTCTAATACCATGAAAATTGGACTCAAAGACACATGGTACATGTGTAAATGGGAATTAACCCCAGAGAGGCAGCAAGGAGAAAGTTTTGTAGAAACAAGCTGGCAGTGTGAAACAGATAATGTGTCTGTATGGTGGTTAAAAGAGTTTCATCTTATTTATTCTATTTCTGAAGAGGATAAGTTCAATTCCCTTGGGTGGAAACAAGGGACAAAGATTAATTGAGGCAGCCAATCTACCACCATACTCACTAAAGTCACCAGTAGCATGAGCTCTACTGCTCCCAGGACAGAGCTTCCCTGTATAGTGGAGCTGATAGCTAGGAGGATTCAGCAACCCAACCAGCATGATAAGTCACAAATAGGAACTGCTCGAAAGCATTCAATATCTCAGATCAGTGTGCTCCTTCTCTTTACCCTCAAATCAAACTTGTAAAAATGTATATGGATCATTACACTCTCTACAGACCACCTACTCCCTACAAACCACAAATCAGTTCTCCTCTTTCTTATGAATGCCAGAAAATTAAAAACTCAGCCTCTATTATTGTGCATATTGTGGAAAAATGTAAAAGATAATGTTAGAATTTTCAGCATAAGAGAAAGGAGAAGAAAGGAAATACGGATATCAGATTGATTTGGTTAAGTAAAAACTCAACAAATCTGAATTAGAATTGAAGTAGCAGTATGAATTCATAGTATACTTTATTTAAAAACAAATCCACATTTCTTAGCTCTGTTTACTAAAGAAGACAAGAAACAATAACTAACCAAAGAGCAATGAGCATCCCTAGCACTTGGATGGTAGTCTCCAAATACCATTACCCTTTGAAAGGAGCCAGGGTTCTAAGGAGAAATGTGGATTCCAGATGACAACATGAACAAGATGGGTCTGTTACACTTGTTAGACCATAAAGTAAGGGAACTATTAGTGATTAGTGGGTCCTGTCAGCCGGACTCAGAAACTAATTTGAATACATTCTTTCAGGCAAAAATAGGACAATTTGAGCATCAGTAAAGATAACAGCTACAATGGATTGAAACAAGTTCTATGATGATGCTCAACAGAAGAAAAAAACTACATTGGTCACCTTTGGAGAATATTATAGAATCAGTCCACTGTTTTGAATATTTCTAAGTAAAGAGAGATAAGCATATATTCTCTTTCCTATACAAACCATATTTCTGAGCAATCCAATATCCAATGAAGTGAAGTTTTTCTTTGTAGATGTTTCCAGCTTACAAATGAATAAAAATGATAAAATTAAATATGCTCCATGCAGTCCTAATGAATTAGGCTATAATCATCATGGCCCTATTCATGAAAAAGAAACAACCAGACACTCCATGCCTCCTAATGGAAGTCACAACACCACTTAGGAAGCAGCTTTGCCAACAAATCTCCTCTGAACCTAGATCTATTTGCAGGCAATATAAAAAAGGGATAGGAACATGCAATTAATCCCATCATCCAAACTGATGTGGGTAACTACAGTAGAAATGACAACAACAAAATGCAATGAAAGAGAGAGGTTGTAAAAGATATTAGCTAATCTTAAAATGTGGACTTTATTTGGATCCTGACTCAAATAAACTATTTAAAAAGTCACATTTGTTAAACATTCAGAGAAGTTTGAACATTGGCTGGATATTGATATTGAAGGAATTATTATTAAATTCTTAGATGTGAATTATATTTTGATTATTTTTTTAAAGTCTGTATCATTTATCAGGGATTTGCTTCAACAGAATCCAGGAGAAACAGAAGAAATAAGGTTGGCCACGGTTGATAATTATAGAACTAATAGATACATAGAGAATAAGAATTTATTCTCATTGCTTTTGTGTAAGTATTAAATTTTTCATAATAAAAATTTAAATAATAAAATTAAAAGGCAGTCTTTTCCACTTTTTTGTGACTGGCTTTCTTAGTATATCGTTGACCTTGATATACTTTCGGATTCAGCTGAATCAATACATTCTAATTCTACCCCTAAAAAAAGCATGTACACAAACTATTTCTAAACACAAATACTTAACAAGATAAAATTCCCAACTGTATTACCTAACCCAAAAATTTCCTCTTATTTAAATTTCTTTTTTGATTGGCATCTCTCATCACCTCCCTCCCAACTCCTATAGCAGATATCTTTCTAAATGTGTGATCATCCCATGAAAGGAACCAACTTTGCTTCTGACCAACATCTCACAATCTAGGTGCATTACAACAAAAGTATATGTGTGCTTCATTAAGTAAAAGGGGTAGGTAATCACTGATCAGAAGGAGGAGGAGAGGAGGGTGGTGGCACGCAGCCTTTGCTCTCAGGTCAACCAGCATCTTCACACTACCTCTCACCAGAGGTGTTCCTTGGGCAGGTTATTTCACTTCTCTTATGTCTCCTACAGTTTTTATGAAGAATGAGATAATGTACATAAATAATAAAAAGAGGTCCAGATATAAAGAATATGTCCAAGATAAGCAAGCCTCCTTCCCACTGGAACTAGAGGTCAGCAAAGACAATGGGGCCCCAGTGGTGATAAAGGAGGAGATCCAGAGGCAAGGAAGCCCAGAGACAGAATTGAAGTTACAGGTCCAATGGCCAAAGTGACAGAAGAAGAAAGCCATTCTGGATATAGTCAAGTGAAACCTATGGGGAACCTTAGCGGACACACAGATAGGACACCAGGTCCCAGGTGACAGGGTGGCCATCATAAGATGGGGTTGACTTGGGGAATATGGGACCACTGCTCATTCCCAACATTCCCCTCACTTCATATCCAGCCACCCCAGCACTGACCTCACACAGTTCAGACCCCAACCAGCTCAGTCTCTTCAGTGTGACCCAGCCTTTGGCCTTCCTCCCTCCCTGGAACTTGCAAACTCTAACTAGCATTTTTCTCTGGAACAACCTCTTTGTACCTAATGATCATATCCATGGGTCTCAGGCAATAGGAAGAACAAAAGGTTTAGATAATCAAACTCAAAAGATCCATGGAATTGGCTTCCAAGGATCAAAAGCTACAGGCATAAACAATCCACGCAGAGCTGGGTCCCTGCCACACACGAATCAGATTCAGGATCAAGCCAGCTCTCCCCACTCTCAGCAGAAGCCCCTCCTTAGCCTAGAATGTGTTTGCATGAATTACACATGTGTTTCTAGGCAAAAGCAAGAAGTAAGATGAAGATTGGATGAATTCTTTTTTTCTAACTTGCCCTGCAGAGACAAAGAGACCACCTGTAAAAACCAAGAGTTGCTTTCATGAGGACCCATGAGGCTCCAGACACAAGCTGGGCTGCCTGATCAGGGGAAAGGGCCACACAGAATGTGGTTCCACTTCTTCCTGGCACAGGGCCACTTTGATCCAGGAAGAGTAAATACTGGAGATCCTCATTTGGAGAGCGTTGGGAGGCAGCAGCCAGAGGGAAATCAGGGCTCTACAAAGCCAAGAAGTAGAGATGAAGTCTCTCTCAAGCAGCAGCCAAATAGAACCCAATGAGGGGAGGAGCAGAAGAAAATGAGGGGACTGGTAGAGATCATATCTGACATTCTCCAGGGACTCCAAGGTCTCTAAGCAAATTGGGAAGTGAGATTCTGCCTTCGCTGTGGGAGCAATCAACCGCCAACATTTGGATTATTAGCATTGAAGTGTATCTTATTTAACTGCATGCTGGGGGCTATTCAGATTACACACACATATGGGGTGCACACCTTTCCAAGGAGATTCAAAGAAAAGAGGCACTGGTCTTAGGTACTGAGCTGTTGTTCCAAGGACAGAGCTTCTTGCACGAAGGGCAGCACTTATATTTAACCAGGGAGATCAGCTATAATCACACACAGTAGCCCACAATCTGAGCAGAGTGAATAGCACAGACAAGAAGAAATTTTAAATTCAGAAAGGTTCAAGGTCAGTGTTTGCTGAGAGTTCCAGGGAAGCATCTCAGAAAAATTTGTTTGCCCTGTCCCTGAACATTGATGGAGCACCTCCCAGGTGTGTGCCAGGTATTGCTCTGAGCTCTGGGAGAAGTCAGAGCGGCCCTCAAGAGGCTTGAAGTCTTGCAGGGAGACCTGGTTGTGGCCTCATGACAATCTCTCTGGTATAGGTTCCTAGTGGGGCTGTGGGGGCACCAGAGGGGATCACTCACATTGCCAGATGGGAGAAAGGTACAAAGCCTTCACAAGCTGATGATTGCTCCAAACTTAAAGCCAAGGAGTAGGGACAGCCAGGCAGAGAGACAGAAGCAGCAGAGCCCCAACCTGTGATTTGTCTGTTCATGAAGGTCTGTGGCGTGAGGGGACTGGGATTGGGAGTGAAGGTAGGAGATAGACCCCAAGGGTCTTTGAGCCCTGATAAGGCAGAAGGCATCAGGAATGCCAGTGGGACATCTTGCTCTGGGGGAAAGAGAATGAATAAGGTTTTTCGATCAGAAGCAAGTGCTGGGTGTGGGCGGGAGTGGCAACCAAAGTGTCAGGGATGAGAAGTCTCCATCTTTGTAGTCTCCAGCCAATCTGTCACCTTCCCCAGGGCTTCTCTCTCTTTCTCTGTTAAACGGAAGCCACCCTGTGCCTCCTTCTTCTCAGCCCAATATAAGCCCAGTGACATGGCTTATGAGACTCCTGGTTCTAACTAAGTGCCTTACAAGTGCTAGAGCCACGCACTGCTGCTAGCTTCCAGAGCCAACCTGACAAGTTCCAGGCAGTAATGAACAAAACAAACAACTGTCTTAATAATCATCCACTCAGAACTGTATCCAAGAGCACCTGGCCACTCTTCTCTAGGTAGAAATCAAACCTAGTTGATTTATTTTAAGTGAGAGTTACACAAGTCATCACCAAGTATGGATTTAAGCTTTAAGAATTAATGAAAGGAAAAATTGCCGATGCACCCAAAACACAATCCAAATGAAGATTTGTCCATGAACAATTGTAATTTAAGGATTGCCATCTGTAGGCCTTACAGTGAAAAGGAGACTTTATCCAGCCCCTTCTCCAAATAATAAAAATTGATTTTTGACCAAGGCCAATCTATTTTCCAGATCATTAACTTTAGAAAATAAATCATTTTCTGATGCAGTAAAACTGGTTTCTGGGTGTTTGATGTTTCAGGCGGCTAGTAAAGCAGAACTGAAAGCCTCTTTCAGCTGGAAGTAGCTCTGAAGAGGACAGAGCGGCTTCTCCTTTCTGATTATTTGGGCTTCCTTTCAGGTATTTGAATTTCAGCTAGGCCTGGTGTTTTCAAAACGATGCCATTTAAGTCTTCTCATCCTCAGGCCTGAATTTCAGCTTTCCCTTCAGGGATACCCTCAGCCTACCTGTACTCCAAGTAATCTTCAGAATGTACAGGCATAGCTGACTCCAGCAGCATGCCAACCTGACCCCAAGAGGAGAGCAGGGGACAGTAGGATGGCTATGGAGGCTAGGATCTACAGAGCTAATTCTGAACCACGAATCTGAGAAGCATTAAGCAAACCCCATTATTATCAGTAAGAAGTAGGAATTATAAGGCATTTTTGTGAAAGATATTTTTCCATTTCTCTGTCTAAATGGCAAAGGTGTCTCTTCCTAGCCAGGAGGCAGGAAACTAGCAGGTAGCAAAGAACCAAGTGACAGATGGAGTGCTAGAACATTCTAACCTGCCATCTCACTTGATTCTCATAGTGATGGGATGAGGAGAATATTGGTGAACGTTTTGTACAAATTGAAAAACTGAGGCTTAGTGAGACTTGGTGACTAGACTATCTCTAAACCACACATTTAAGTTTAGAGTTAAAGTTCAAACCCAGGCCTCTGGAACCCCAGCCTCTGCTCTTTCCACCAGCCCATGTACAATCCAGAAAGAAGGCACTTCTGCAGCTCATCTGAGACCAGACAAGAGGAAGCAGGGCGGACATCCCAGGCACAGTGGAGTCAAACACAACAGGCCTCCAGGGGCCACTCCCAAGTGCCAAGTTTTTGTCAGACACAGGGTCACCTGTGTCTATGTAGGTGAGGGTCTTGTGAGATAGGGTCAGTGGGCAGGGACCCAAACACAGTGTGAGAAGCCTGTGTTAGACCAGCTGCCAAATGGGGAATGTGGCTGAATAGTTCTGCATCAACACTACATTCTCAGTAGCCCCACCCAGGCTTCCATATCTCCCTGGTTCTCATGGCTATAGCATCAACATTCAGAAAGTTCAAGTCTGAGCTTGCCATAATCCCATGAAATGCCCCCATACCCCCACTCCCACTGAAGTGAACCCTGGTGAGACACTTGTATGTAGACTAACACACACACACACACACACACACACACACACACACACACACACTATGCTTAGGATCATACAAGGATGACAGTTGAAATATTTAACCACCAGAATTACATAGGACCAATCAATCAGGACAGACAATGGCCAGGAAAGTTTGCACCCACTTCATCAGTGTACTCACCAGCTGAACATGGAGCTGAGGCCACAGTTGGTGCATCTGCTACAGATTCTGTAGTTAAGTTAAGCTGATGAGATTCTGTCTCTGAAAATTCAGAATTAGGAGAAGAATCTCCTAATAGAGAAGTAATCTGGAAGCATAGATGATCAATATTTGACATTTTATGGGTCTACAAGCAAATGAAGGTCAATTGCAGAGGAAATAAAGTTGATAGGTGAAAGAAGGCAGAGGAGAGAGGCTCTTCTCATGGTCTTTTCAGCTGCTGGTTCCTGGACCTTCCTTAGCCCAACTGCATTTCTGCCCATAGAGTCCATGAAATAATACTTTACCTTTATTGTAAAGCGACAATTTGCCTTTGCTTGTGTATCAGGGTCAAAAATTACTCTCTACAACTCAGATCTGAAAATAAAATTCCCTGTTTATTTTCCATCTTTATCCTCCTTTTCTCTGAAATCTCCCTTTCTGTTAATCAAGCAGCTCTCCCTGGGTCCCCACACCTGTGCAAGTGTCAGGCAGTGGAGAGTTATATTTGCTAATCAAAGCTCAGTCAATCTTTATTGAGATAAAACAGTCTTTTTCAAGTTAAATCTTACAAATACATCCATCCCTCAATTTATGGGGATTATCCAATCCACGTTTATTTATTTTTTACATGGAAGAAAACTATGTAAAAAGAATCCACCAGTACAAAAAGAATACTAAAGAAATAGGTCAATGTGTTATAAAAATTTTTATTCCACATATTTTCACACAAAAAAACATGCTAATAAAAATTCAGAAAAAAAAAACACAAAAATTTTATTCACTGCCGGTATCTTTACTCTAATCTAAAGCAATCAAATTTTCTTTTTAGTTGGCACAAAGTCATTACCTTCATCGCTCAAAATATTTGGAAGTACTACTTTGGTTTCATTATTTATATTTATTTTTAGATAATCTCTTCCAACCCCATCTTTTGCTAAGTTGTCATAAATTCTTTAATACTAACTGCAATATTTTTAAAATCTTTTCAAAATTTTAAGGCTCATTGGTTGTTTGGATCAATATCTAGCAATTTCCAACTTTGGGCCAATTGAAAGAGCTTTGTAAATATCTTCTGAAACTAGTTCAAGGTCACTGCCATATTCAGCGGCAGGATGGGCTTCAGATAGTGAGTGAATTAATTCACTATCAGTTAATTTGTGATCAACCTGTAATTTGTTAATATCATCTACATTCAAATTGTAAGAGCCTTCTTCCTGAAATTTATTTAATAAATGAATAATACCAGTTAATTCCTCTTCAGTTGTTGGAACCATATTCCCTGGTTCAATTTCTTCTGGCCATATTGCTTTCCAGCAAGTATTTAAAGTTGACAGCTTTATATCACTCAAAGCTAAAACAATATTATTGCTACAACTTCAAATTGCAGTTTACTCCAGGCTTCTATAACTGTAAGTAATTCATATTTTCAAGTATATTAAAAATATTATCAAAACTCAATTTAATATAATTAATCATAAAAGTGGAAATAATGCCTTGTTCTAACGGTTGGATCAAGGAAATTGTATTTGGTGGCAAATATACACCTTTTATATTTGAATGTTCTAACTTACATGAATGACTAGGTACATTATCTAAAAAAAAAAAGTAAAAGCATTTTTAAAGGAAGATATTTTTCCTTCATATAATTTTCAGCTTCTCCAGCAAAACATTTGTAAAACCAATCCTGAAAAACATCAGTAGTCACCCATGCTTTTTTATTTGCCATCCAATGAACAGGAAGATCACTAATAATTGTGTTTAGTATTAGTTCTTTGTACACTGCTGAATTAAGTTATTGTTTTTTAGAAGAGTAATTGCCTATAATGGAATTGAAAAAGAAAGAATCACATAAAATGAGACTGCATAAATGGAAACTGCATATAAAAAGTCAGCCTAAATGAGGCAGGAGAAGGGGATATTTACTGCATATTATTTTTTTAAAATCCTGCATAAAAAAAATACCATATAAATTGAGAGATGGGTATAAATGTTAAGTCTTCAGCTGTCATCCTGGTCCTCCTCGGCTTCTTCTGTGGCGTGTTAAATGGCTTGCTGGCTCTTGACATCCTCAGCTGATACGATTTTTGGCTCCATGAGATTTTTGCCTCTTTGCTACATTATGTGTTCCCAGCTCAGGAAGGCAGGCCTTCAGTGTCCTCCCATAAACCCACACAGGCTATGGGGATCCCAAGCTCTTTCCATACCTAAGCAACCATGTTGCCATTGTGTCCCTCCGGCACAGCCAGCTCAGGTGGGCTTGAAGTCACCTGGCTCCAGAATTTTAACTCTACTAAAGGCACAAGATCCTGTTCTTTTGGCTTCCCCTGAGCAGCCCTGAGTTCCTCTCTGTTCCACCCCACTATCATGGCCCCTACCCATCAGGCCAAGAAGAGCTGGAGCTGAGTTCCTTAGGGCCTCAGCAGGATTTTCCCCCAAACTCCCCCAACCTCACCACCATGGGGGAACTGAACACCCCGCATCTTATCTCCTTGCCCATTCAGTGGGTGTCCTTGTCCTGGAAACCCACACTTCCTACTTCCCAGAACTCTGAGCCTCAGGCTTCAGCCTTAGAGTCAGATTTGACACAATGAGAAAAACTGTTTATCCTAAGAAAAGTTGCCAGAAGTGGCATTTAAAATATCACCCCACGCCAATTTTCATTTAAATGGGCTTAACTCACTTACTTTTACTTGCAATAATTCTTAATGAGCACAGGACTTGACAAGAAGTTCTTGTTTGGCTCTTTCCAATGACAGTCCTTAGGGGCCTCAACATTCTTAGGGGCACCAGGATGAGAGGGGGAGGAAGAGGTTTGACTTTTGTTTCCATCTTTGGAATGACTCCCAATCAGAGTGGTCCCTATAATGCAAAGAGGAGAGACTCTGGGCTGGCCTTGCTATGCACTCCCCTCCTCAGGTGAGTAGGAAAGTCCGGGAACCTGGCCCTCTAGGGTTGGCTGCACCCTGACACATGGACCTCTTCTCACTTCCTGCACTCTGTTCCTTGCAGATCAGTGTCCTATCTGCACTCCTGCTGCTGGATGGAGCCTTGCCAACCTGCCCACCTACCCAGTCCTCTTGTTCCTCATGAGCCAAGCCACCCATCACAGTGGCCCCTGCTTGCTCCATTATCACATATTCCATAGAGTCCACAGCCCTAAGTACCCACCTTTGTGCCCTCCCACCAGGGCCAGGAGGAGAGCAGGATTAGAATCTGGTCAAGTTAGGCCTGGACCACCCACAGCTAGGACTAGCCCGTTGGACACTCATTAGAAAGCTTACCCCACTGCCTTTTCAGTCACATCAGGCTTGCTGCCCAGGTCTGCTCACCCGACCCTTGGCTCTAGGGCCTCCCATAGCCATCGAGGCCCAAGCAAGGCTCACACTGTCTAGGATACAACACTCCCGAGTGCCCTTAGATTGACCTGGAAATGTAGAAAGACGCCATCAAAAGCTTCTCGCCTCCTTCCAGAAAGTCATTCTGGCCTCTGCCATTTGTGGCTTGAGGCACAGGAGGCAGGTATGGAATTTCCTACGGGTCCTCAGGCCACCCCAGTCCCCCCTCTCCCATTGCAGGGGCTCTGCTCTTCCCCTTTATGGCTTCACTGTGGCTGGCTAAGTTGAATCCACTTCTGCACATTCCCTGAGGGTCACCCTGGGGAAGGCGAGAGGAGAAATATCCAGTGAACAGGAGTAAAGATTAATGGACAGCAGCACCCAAAGAATTTGCTGGTTTGAGGTTGCAGGAAGGGTGTGGGAGGAGCAGGAACACTGGGTTTCTCGGCATTAGCTCCTCAGAGGCATGTAAGATCTCCAGCTGACTTCACTGCTCATGCTTCTCCATCTGGGGTTGAGTGTCTTTGATTGAGTTTAATATCTGAACTCCAAAATGCAGTACAATTTATAAAATCATTTTAATAATTTCATACCATAATCTTCAAAATTTAATAAGTCCTCAAGAGGTAATTAATAAAAATGTGACCTAACTTAAAAAGTAAAATGTAGTGGTATAATATTATTAGACATAACAAGGCTGCTGTCCCCCGGTGTCCTGCCCCTTAATCCTTTTCCCAACTTTCTGGGAACCTTGGCTTTTTCCCAGCACTGCATCAGGAGAAAAAGGGGGGAGATTAAGACCAGAACAAAGACTAAATTCTTACCTTTGAGCTCAAATCTAAGAGCTGTGTGCTTAAAAGGGAACTGGTTTTCCTTTGAATTTCAAAGGAATTGGGAATTTCAGACACAGTATCTGACTTAGATGATTAGGAACCAGAGCTCTGAGAATGCAGCATGTAGTTGAAATTCAAGTGGAAGCTATGAGTGCGAAGAAGGGTCCAGATGGTGGTGAGGGCCAACGACAGGGTTTGGAAGTGATGAGACCAAGAATAGGATACAACCTGTGAAAGGACTGAGAGGACTGAGTTTTGTTGAGGGAGAACCTGAAAGCAAAGGGCGGGAGGCTGCCCTACTTCCTGCCTGAAATTCTAAAATATAATCACTTTACAGCAACATGAAAGCCCCAGAGAGTAGAGGTGGTAACACAGCATGTTTAGGCAACATATTTATCAGGATTCTTGGTCTAAAACAAATAAGCTGGTTATTTGGCTAAATAATCAGAAAATATCTTTGTTGGCAGGGTATCAGAGTGCCCACAGAATAGACAGAAGGAGATGTGGCATGAAGGCCTCCAATGAGAAATCAGCCGGGAGATTTCTGGCCTCTACCCTTGCAGATGCCATGGCTAAGTATCTGCAGCTGGTGACTTCATGATCTATGCTGGCTGCACAAACATGGCCTGTCTCCATATGCAGATGCGAGGTTTTCATTGTTGCACTACGGACCTCTGAGACTTAGCTATGCTCAACCTCATCCCCAGCCCACTCCTTACTCAAGAGTAGAAGCATGCCCCCACCCCACAGTGACTTCTAGCAGGCACACCATTTCATAATCCCCAGCTATCATCTGTATCCTTGTCCCCGGGGTGCAGAAACTGTGTTTTTTTCCCAGCTCTGCAGGAGCTGAGAGTGACAGGGGTTGGGGCAAAGCTAGCCCAAGCCCTCTCTGGCTCCAGAAAATATTACTCATTTTGGCTACTCAGAATCTAAACATCTTTTCTCTCTTGGGAATCCCAAGAGTGAGGCAGAAAGCTCTCCTTTGAAGCCGCAGGGTGGAGGAGAGCAGGGTAGTACTTCCTTTCGCCACCTGCTTGCATATAGAGTGGGCATTTGGCCACCATCAAGACCTACCACCAGGTCTTGGCTCCTGAGTAGCACAGGGTCAGGTTGCTGGTATCCATGGTGGCCAAAGTGGATGAAGTCCAACAATTTGATGACTGCAATGCCTGTGGACGAGTTGAAGCAGGGTCAGCTGTCAGCTGTCCACATCCACTAAACAACTGCTCCATCTTTCTGCACCTAGCCTTCTGGGTACCTGCCTGAGCCCCATCTTGCAACCCTCATCCGAACAACACAGAAACGCACACTGAGAACTTATTTCACCCCAGAGGTGAGGACAGGAGGAGTGACAGTTCTGAATTTGGTAGAATATTTAACCAAATCTACAATGTCTTAAACCAGATTAAGATTAAAGTTGGTTGGCAGGTAGTAAGCGGGAGTGGTCCTTCTTTCAGTGGTAATCAGTGTTCCTGAGCATGTTCAGTTCAATGATATAAAAAATGAGATTGTTTTATGTCTGGTGCAGGTAATGAGAATAAAATTAAAAGTGTAGAGAGCAGCTAACCAGTAACCTAGAAAGAAGTCATTGCATATCTGGGCAGGATGGGCATCTGCCAGTCAGTCCAGGGGGAAAGGAGAACTCAGTCATGATGGGAGACTAGCCCACAGGCCTGGGACCCTCCTCCAAGAGCGAAAGGGATCCCTTGCTGTATCTCTAATAAGAAGATAGAGGAAGTTGACCCCTACCAGCTTGTCTCAGAGACAGCTTGGGGCATGGAACGAGAGCAGCACCTTTTTATTTTCTTGAGCTTTCTTGTCTTTTCTAACACCTCTGGGTGCTGTCTTGTACCCAGAAATGTACTCTCTTTCCTGCCCTTGGATGACCCTCTTTAGTCTCATGCATCACACCCCTGCTATACTCACACTGGACCCCAGGGGCCAGGCATCTGGACTGATACACAGGTACACCATCTCAGAAATAATGAAGGAAAAGAATGGGGCTTGGACCAAACTACACTGGACAATGACAGGAGCCTCAGTACAGCCAGAATGGGTGACTTTGACTCTGGAACAAGTGTGGGTACTTGGAAGTGGGAGAAAAGGGAACCAAATGGCCTTCCAGGAGTGCTCACCAGACTCCCACTCACCAGAACACAGGAAAAGGGGACATGGAGCTGTGAACCACATACCCTTCTACTCAAAAGGTTCAGCAGAAGATGTGGCTCAGGAAGGACATCTCAACTGTCTGGTTAGAACTCAGGGGTCCAGATGATTCCAATAGCTCTCAAGTGATATTCCCAGATGCCCAGATGGTGAGCACATGTCTAGGGATGCAGAGTGAGAGCAAGACAACAGTGTTCTTTTCAGACTCACAGCCTTGCCAACCAAGCCCCTTCTTCACTCTTGAGCAGTCACCAGCAGCTGAAGATGATAAGATATGTGCAGTCCCTCTGTTTCATGGGAGCCCATCCCTGCCCTCTCATCATAAAGGGATACTGTTAAGTGACATTATTCCCACTGCCTGAGAATGAATGACCAGAGCCCCTGCTAAAAACATCTCCTATATTCCAAGGAGATGAAATTTAAATGAAGGTTGATATTAAAGGTATACATTTGGAATAAATTTAATATTCAAAATAAACCTGAAGTTTATGAAATCTTACCAAGATACTGTTAAGGATGGGGAACAGATTCAACAGGGCATGAGTAAAAGAAGTGACTGGGGAAAAATAAAACTACTCATGTTAATACTCACTTTGAGTTGAGTCTTTTCAACCAGCCAGTTACAGGGAGGCCTCAGCTCATCCATCCACTCCCTGAAGCTCCAGATGGGCTGGTGCCAGGTCATCATTTCCTTAAGTAACTAAAATCAGATACACCCAGCCCATTTCTTTTCCTATCTTCTGTAAAGGAGAGAGAGAGGTGGAAATAGGTGGGGAGAGAAAAATAATTCACATGGTGTTTACTTTGGTCTTTCCTTATCCAGACAACCCAATCAACAGTTGGCAAAACTGAGACTCCCAAAAGTGAAGCAATTAGCTTAAATGTTCTTTAATTTACATTCAGGTGCATCTAACACAAAAGCCACACTCTTTCCTCTATATCACAAATAATACAAGATTCCAATGTCTCTACCTAGAAAGAAACCTCTCTCATCTTTCTCTTCTTTATTTTCCCCAATTCACAGCACTCGGACCTCTTCGCATCTCCATTCTTGTTCCCTTTACCCTCAAAACCCTGGCTTTATCATCACCAGCAATGCATTTCCCAATATTTTCCTAGACGTTGAAAATCATCCCACTTTCTTGCCCCAATAGAGAAGATGGCCAGGAAGGCTGATCTTTTTCATGAGCCACAACTCTGACCTCACTGAACTGTGCCACTATCATTTGAAAACATACCAAATAAGAAAAAGGCAAAGTTTTCTCTATAAAATTCCACTCAGTTTGTCTTCACAGATACAACTCCACACTTGGTCAACCAGCCTAGGGACTCTGGATCCCAGTCCAGGGTTACTAGGCCAGATTTATTTCCTTCCCAAAACTGTCTCCTGCCCAGTCTGCGCAGGGCTCAACTGACCAAGAAGCTGTGTTTTATTCACTCATTCATCTACTCATTCATTCATTAGACCAGTCTTTCCCCAGTGAAATGGAAGATATGAGCCCAGAAGCTCAGGCTGGGGCAGATGGTGACTAGAGCCTTGACCCACTAAGGGGCAACTGGGAGCTCTGGGGACACAGCAGCAGAAGGCCAAACTCAAACTCAGGGGTCCAAGAAGTTCCTGAGGGAGGTGACATATTGACTGATATCTGATAGACAGATTTTAGTTAGCTAAGAAAGTGTCTGTCTGTGCCTGGTGCTTGAGGAGTGGTGGGGGCAATGTACTTGAACTTCATTCCTTATCCAGAACTTTGTTCAAGTTCAAACATGGTTCCTTCTGCTTCTGGAAAAGATGGAATAACAGAGACTAGATTTAAAATCTGCCCAAAATAACCATAAATAAATAGATAGATAAAATGTATGGAACAATGGTTTTCAAGACACTGAATATCTTGCTATGAAGGATGGTGATCCCACAAGGTAAGCCCACTGACTTGGAAAAGCTTCAAGGGACAGCTCAGGCAGAGCCTACCAGGCTCTCTGAATTGAGGAGACATCAAGGGAACCCAAGGAGACCAAGGCAGCTGGACTTCGTAAGACAGAGTGCTGATCAGGACAGAGCAGCACAGGGAGAACTCCAGAGGTGAGCAATGGGTGCCCTCAGGTATTCAGCAGAGTTCTGACAGAATAAGCAAAACTTCAGATGAAGTTCATAGGATTAAAGGACAGAAGGTACACTCTGAATAAAGTACCAATATTATAAATTGACAATTAAAATAATAAAAGTATAGAAAACCACCTCTAAACACCACAGTAATAATTGGCTTATAAACAAGACCAGTGGTACATGATAAAATCCATGGGCAAAATTTTCAAGAGAAACGGAACATTTGCATAGCTTCAAAGTATCTCCACCAAAATATTACTGTGGTGGTTTTAACATATGTCCAGAAATTCCTCGGTACTCCTACCTTTAGGAGGTAGAACTTAATTCCCTCTGTAGTGTGGGCTGGACTTACTGACAGTTCTAAAGAATGGCCTATGGAAAGGAAAAATAATAACTTTACAGTGAAGAAAACTGGCTGACATCACCTTAACCAAGTGATGAAATTTAACATCACTAATAGTAAGTTATGTTATCATGTACCCCTGATAAGATGTGATAAGAAGGCCACTCATCCTTCACTCTACTGTACTCATAACCCCAAGTAATCATGAGATAATGTCAGACAAACCCAAATTCAAGACATTCTACAAAATACTTTACCAGTACTTTCAAAAGTGTGAAGCTCATGAGAAACAAGAAAGACTGAAAATAGTCACACATTGGAGGACACTGGGGAGATGTGACAACTAAATGCAAAGAGATATCTTGTATTGATCCTGGAACAGCTTTTTAGTAGAAAAACTGGGGGAATCCAAACAAAGTCTGTACTTTAGCTAACAAGGTAACAAACTGCCCTGAAGGGGCACTCTGGCCATGGGTCTTTCAATTTTAAAATTAGAACAGTTCCAGTTTGTCCAGAACTGGGAGCTTTCCTGGGATGCAATGCATCCAGTGCTAAACCCAGGAATGCCTCCGGAGAACCTGGATGAGTGGGTACCCTGGTAATACTATTATACCAAAGTTTACTTCTTAGTTTTGACCAGTGTATCACCATAATATAGATGGTGACATTCGGGGAAGCTGGGGAAGGGTATAAAATAACACCCTGTGCCATTCTTCTAACTCTTTAACAAAACTAAAATTATTTCAAAACAAAAAGTTTAAAATAAAACAATTAATATAAAAATGGTGGTGGAGGAAGAGAGCTGAGAAGAGGTATAAGTAGCTTAATATCCTCACTTTTCATGGCAGAAGTTGATAGATGCAGTCAAGCCTCAGGATAGAAGCAGAAATGGAAAAGTCTAGATGTGGACTCCCTCTATCCAGGGGAGTCTATCCAGGCTACATGAGTAGATCTCATTTATCTCTGCACCCTTTATCTCCCAGCAGCCCTGCTTCAGTCTCCTTTCTCCTCATCACTTTCTCTCTATGCACACAGCCACCCCAGCTCTCCATGGAGCCTCCTCCCAGCATTCAGCACTAAGCAGAGTCTCTGAGTCCTACTGAAATTCCAAGTTGAGCAGATCTGGGTTTTTCGGTCCACACCTGACTAAAATCATTTAGGAGTGGGGCTGAGAGAAGGTGGGAGATAGGTAGGCTAAGTGTCACCTAATGCTTTGTTGTATTATTTAACGTCACAGTGGGGTTAGATTTAAAAAACACAATAATACTAAAAAATAAATAATGTCATTGAATACCTTGGTCACACTTCATTTCCTTCTTGACAAATAAACAAAGCTTTTTAAACTTTGTTTTGTTTTGTCTTTTGAGTTTTTTGTTTGTTTGTTTGTTTTTTAGTGCATACTCATTACTGCTCAAGTCAAAAACCAAAAACTGTCATAGTTCCCTGCCTGGGTCACACAGATCCCCATTGAAACACTCTTTGCTAGTTCCCTGCTCTACAAACTAGGCCACTCTTCTCTCAGCTCCAAGGTGGCATAAGAGTGGTGGCCTTCTTCTTCCTCCACTTCTTTTCCAGTCCTGTCACTGTGATATAAATTCTGTACACTGCTTCACTTGGGTTTGTTCTTTTGAATTGTAAAGGCCTGTTTTATAAATTAAATAATTATAATTGGACTATTTCTTGCTGTTTTTCTTCCTACTTATCTTACTCATTCTAAAGACTACATGAGTGTCTTGATTGACTAGAGGTTGGGATCAGGAAATATGTACAAAGAAATGGCAAGGGGGAAGCAGTTAAGAATAAATATTTCAAATTATTTATTGCACACATCAACATATACCTAAAAAAGTGTAAATGTGAGAAAAAAAACTTGCAATAAACCTACATGTTTTAAGTATGTTTTAGAGGTCATTTCATCTTAGAGAAGAAAACTAAATATATTATATAACCCTCAGTTACTATCTCAAAAATGCAAGATTTTTCTGCTTTTCCTTAATTTTGTTATTTTCCTTCATAACCAAACTCATAGTCAACTGGCTCAAGTCCTGTGAGTACTGAATCAAGTAAGGGATTTAATATTTTGGACATAGCTAACAATTTTCATCTTTGGTTCTAGTTTTAAATTGATGAAACTTACACTTCCTATCTGCATTTTCATTTTCTTCCTATCTTTCTCTCATTTTTGTAAAAGAGGAACAAAATACTACAAAATTCTGAGGTAGCTGTATAAAGGTACACTTCTGTGCCAACAATAAAGATGTGCTATGGCAAAAAGTGGACAGTTGACCAGTTGGTGGTACCAAAAGCACCAGCTGAATGGGTCATTTATCTTCTGATGGGCAAATGCGTAAGTCCAATAATGGCAAGTCTCTTCCCTTTTTTAAATATTGTGTTAGAAATGTTTAATTTTATAAAAGTTTTATGTGCTCATTATGAAAAGTTGGCAATAGAGTTGTATGACAAAAAGTTAATTCTCTCACTCTTCTACATGCCCTTCACCCTCAGTGCCATATCTGGAGATAAACAGTGTTAATTACTTGTTGTGTTCTTCCAAGTCTTTTCTCTACACAAACAAAAATGTATATAAATATGTATGCAAAGATTATTTTATGCTTTGTTGCATTATTTTTAATCTCAATGGATTCATAAATTAAATCTGTAGAAATTATTTTGTAACCTGCTTTTTTATAGTCAATAGTATACTGTGGACTACCTTTTGAACCTCTGCATAGAGATTTAGTTAATTTTATTTTGCATAATATTTTATATTTGTATTATGGATTATCAAAATTTATTTAACCATTCCCCAAAATAAAACTTCAGATTAGTTCCAGTTTTTTGACACCATAATACATTGTCTTATATATTTACACACAAAAAATAGACTGTATTATTTCTGGAAGAATGATAGCCAAAATTGGTTTTACTAAGCCAAAGGATTTGTTTTATTTATCTTGTTAAATATCACCATATTACTTTCCCAAAAGTTATAGAATTCACATTCCCACCAGCAGTGTTAAAACTGCTTATTTCTAAGTATTAGGGTGAGTTATCAATTGTTTTAACATTTGCCAATTTAATGAGTGAAGAAAGGTGTCTCTGTGTTTTCATTTGCATTTATCTGCTTCATTAGAAAGATTAAGCATCTCTTCAAATGTTAATTGGCTAATTCTGTAAATTGTTCATATTCTTTGCCTGGCTTTCTATTGAGTTATTTGTCTTTTCCTTATTATATTAGTTTTATATTGCTGCCATAACAAATTAGCACAAACTTGGTAACTTAAACAACACAACTTATTATCTTACAGTGATTGAGGTCATAAGTGAGAAATGGGTCTCATTGGACTCAAGGTTTTGGTCAGATTGTGTTTCTATCTGCAGGTTCTAGGAGATAATAACCTTCTTTGCCTTTTCCATCTTCTAGAAGCAATCCACATTTCTTGGTTTGTCACCTCTTCCTCCATCTTCAAAGACAGCAATGGCAAACCATGTTCTTCTCACACTGCCATCTTTCTGGTTCTCTGCACCCAGGAAAGTTTCTTTGCTTTTAAGGATGCATTAGATTGAGCCCATAAGGATGATCCAGGCATAGCTCTCCATCTCAAGGTCCATTAATCACATTTGCAAAGGTTTTTTTGCCACATAGAGCAACCTATTCATTTGTTCAGGGGATTAGGGCATGGGTATATTTGAGGGCCATGATTCCTCCTACTACACTTAACAATGTATGACAGTACTCCTTAAAAAAATGATATTAGCCCATTGTTAGCATAAACATTGCTCACAGTCTTTAACCCTAAGATTTTTTATATTGTTTATGACTCTGCTCTCTTCAGTCTTGCAAATAGCTTTCCATTTCATCCACCTTAAGGCTGCATAATTATTGTGTTGTAAGCAACAGTCTCTTTCCGTTTTCTAATTCAAAGCACAAGTAGCTTGAAGAGCCAGAATCACAATGTAAGTTCCATTCACACCCTCACCAGGCCTCTGTGGTTAAGTTAGGGTAATAACTGGAATGGGCCCTAAGAATGGAGTCATTTGGGTAGACCTCAATGAATCTGAAAACCTGGAATTCCCAAATCCTTCTGAGTCATCCTTTGCCAGGAGATGTCTCCCTTGTCCCCTCAGTGCACAATGAGCATCTAGCTTGGCCTTGCTTAGACCCTTGACTTTAACTGGGATCAAAAGGATTCTAATTGCAAGAATAGTCTCATTCTCATTAATACTCACCCCCCCTGCCACCAGTCATTCTTGCCTGAAGACACATTATTAGGATCAGATGCCAGTATAACCCAAGCTTATGAGTCTAAATATGACATAATGTCTCTGCTAGTTTCGAGCTCATAATTACTAAGGGAAAAAATTCTACCAGAGACACTGGGAATTGAGACTCCCACACGGCAATTTTGATCTCGTCATGCCATTAAATCAGCAAGTAGTAGGGGAACTAACTACACAGACTGGGTTACCTGATCTTGATTATCAAAGGGAAATAGGATTGCTGTTACCCAATGGAGACAAGGAGGAGAATGTCTGCAATAATAGAATAATACAGGCAAAGTGCTAAAGGAAAATAACTAACAACTATGAATTTTATACCAGCATAAAAATCCTTTATGTCCTTCAAAAATAAAGGCAAAATACAGACTTTTTTTTAGATAATCAAAAACAAAACAGATCCCTATTAGATGAAACACTAAAAGAAGTTTTTCAGACAGAGGAAAAATAATTCTAGATGAATGTATGGATTTTCAGACAGAAATAAAAAGAATTAGAAAGGATATACGCATACAGACAGATCTAGATTAATATTAACTGTATGTAATGATAATAATAATGATGTCATGCAATTAAGATACATGAAGAAAACAGTACAAAAGACAGAGATACATTAAGTTAAAGTATTCTAAAGCACCTGAATTATTGAGGTGTGAAAGATCATTCATTAGACTTTGATAAAAGGTGCCTACTCTAATGTCTAAGGTAACCATTTAAAAACTATAAAAGAATATAAAGCCATCAAATGAATAGAGATGGGAATAAATAAAAAGTACTTGATGAATCTATAAGAACACAAAGAAAGAGAAGGAAATGTAGAATTGTTGGAACAAATGAAAAAAGCCATTAAGTTGAAAGATTTAAACCCAAATATGTCAACAATTATATTAAAAATAAGTTAAATAAAAAAAGGTAAAGATTATCATATGGATTAAAAATCAACTATCATATGCTTCTCAAAAGAGACATACCCAAAATATATAGGTATAGAAATGATGAAAGTAAAAGAAAAGAAAGTATACCACACAGACACTAACTAAAAGAAAGCTGGTATCACCATAGTAATATCAGACAAGATATATGTTACAATACATTATAAGTGATAATTTGGGATATTTTATAATGATAAAAAAGTTGACAATCAGTAAAACTGAAATAAAATATTTTTTAAAAGTCTAAAATTGTATGCACCTAATTGAATAGATTCAAAATATATAATTCAGTAATTGGAAAATCTAAAAGGGAAAAAATGAATACACAAATTCAGTGTGAAAAAAATTTTAATATACCTCTCTCCATAAATGAAAGAATAAGTAGACAAAATTCAGAAACAGAGACTATTTAAACTTATTTAGTATACTTTATCTATTTGACATATATAAAACACTATATACCAAACTGTTAAATATACCATTATTTTCAAGTATGCACAGAAAATTTACCAATATCAACAATATACTATTCATAAAGTAAGCAGCAAAATTTTAAAAATAAATAATATCTAGACATACTAAACAATGCCCGTTCCTCCTCTAGTTCTATAATAATCATGTATTAATATTCTATGAATGATAGACATAATGGTAGAGTTCAATATCTAACATGCCCTACATAAAATTACAGAAACAGTGGAGAGGAAAAAAGATGGCATAGATGATAGAAGCTCTGTTCATCCCTCTGGCGACCAAATCAAATTGTGAAGGAAACAAGGAGCAGCAGCAAGGAAAAAATGCCTGGGATCTTGATGAACAAGCCGTACAAATTGGGGAAAATCCAAAAAATCAACCTTGCAATGGCAGAAAGTAGGATGGGGCAAGGACATGGGGCTTCCCAGTCTCCAGCGGCTGAGTGAGATCAAGACTGTGGCAGTGGCAGTGGCAGACACCTCTTAGAGGAGTCATGTCTGCGAGTGGACTTTCATAGTGACAGACTTGCTCACTCTGAGCACCGGTGCTGATTCGGCTGCGCGCAGCGGGCACCAGAGACTTACAGGGAGACACTGTCAGAGTAAATGCCAAGAAAAGACTCGGTATATACAGAAGTGCCGGCAGTATCCATTGTTCCCTGTTGAGCCCTCTTCCCTCTTCCCAGTGTGTGGACACAGCACCGCCATGGCTGCAATGTCATCAAACTGGATAACAGAGGTTGCTCCACCCAAAGGATTCCCTGAAACTCTGCTTCCCGCAACTCACAGCCCACCCAAGCCACATCCAGGTGTATCCTCAGTAATCAGGTGCTCCTTGCTGAGTGGCTAGACTCACACTGTAGGCAGCTGGCCTCAGTTTCTGGTGTGGCTTTTGAGGCAACTATAAGCAGCATCTGTGGATTGCTTTGCTGAATCTTAACAGGTGGCCCTGGAGGGGCACAGGCTTGGGCTAAATTTGGCCTGCAGCTGAACCCCCTCAGGACTGTGCCACTGGACACCTACTTCACAAATCCACACTAATAAGACCGGGAGACTTAGGAGCTTTGCTTAGTACATAGAAACAGACATGGGCAGCCAAAATGGGAAGACAAAGAAGCAGAAACCATATGAGAGAACAGAACAGAGATCCAGATATAATGGAGTCAAGTAATCTAACAGATGCAGAGTTCAAAACACTGGTTATAAAGATGCTCAATGAACTTTTGGGAAGTGTAGATAAATTCAGTGAAACTTCAACAAAAGATAAAAAACATAAAAATGGAAATGGAAATTATAAAAGGGAACCAGTCTGAAATGAAGAACACATTATCTGAGATGAGAAGTATATTAAATGGAATAAACAAAGTGAATAAAGAAAAGGATCAAATGCCCTATCTAGAGGATGGAAAGCCAAGGACACTCAATCAGAATGGCAAGAAAAAGATGCCAAGACTTAAAAAATAATTTAAGGAGCATATGGGACACTATTAAGGGTCCAAATATTCGTCTGATCAAGTGTACTGAAGAAAATCAAGATGTTGAACAGCTGTTTGAAGAAATAATGATGGAAAACTTCCCTAACCTGGTGAAGGAAATGGACATAAAACCCAGGAAGCTCAGAGAATTCCAAAAATCAGGGATCCAAAGAGGCCCACACCAACATCATAATTAAAATGCCAAAGGTTAAATACAAAGAAAGAATATTAAAAGCAGCAAGAAAAAAACAGATAGTTACTAAAGGGAAACCCATAAGACTGGCAGCTGATTTCTCAAAAGAAACTATGCAGGACAGAAGGGCTTGGCAAAAATATTTGACAGGATGAAGACCCAGGATCTACAACCAAGAATAATTTATCCAGCAAAGCTATCATTTAGAGTTGAAGGACAGATAAAGCTTCCCAGACAAAAATAAGCTAAAGGAATTTATCACCACCAAGCCAGTATTACAGGAAATGTTGGAGGGACTTCTTTAAGAAGAAAAACATGTATCAAAAACAGGAATAAAGAATGGTAACTACATTTATCAATAAGTACCTTAAATGGAAAAGAATTAAGTGCTCAACCAAAAGATAGAGTGGCTGAAAGGATAAGAAAACAAGACCCCTACATAGAAAAGGAAGGGGGGAAAAAGATATTGCTTTGATGACCTAGAAGGTATTTAAGTCAGACAGAGAAAGATAAATACCATATGATTTCACTTATATGTGGAATCTTAGGAATAAAAAGAACAAACTAATCAAAAACAGACTCACAAATATAGTGGACAATTTGATGACAGACCGAGGGGAGGGGATTTAGGTGGCTGAGAGAATGAGGTGAAGGGTTAAAGAAGCACAAATTACTAGCAATGGATGGCCACAGGATGGAGAGCACGGCATAGGTAATGTAGTTAGCATTAGTACATTGGCTAGGTCAGGGAAGGAGGGAGCAATTGGGGGGATCATTTTACGAACTGTATAGATGTCTAACCAATGCACTATATACTTGAAAACCATTTAAATAAATTAATTAAATGCAAAAAATACAGAAAAAGCAAATTAGATAAAGAATACAATTAGTTAAAATAGACCATTATATCTATGACACTGAAGAGAAAATAACCATTTTTAACTTCCAAACAATAAACTTGCTTCTACTAAAACTGCAACTAGCACAAAGTTAAGCTATTCATTTCCCAAAAGGGATGACACAAAGCCCTCCAAGTTCCCATGTCCATGTTTGGATGATTTTTATTTTTCATAACATTTAGTCAGAATTCCCTTTTGCTCTCCTGGGTAACTGAAAACTATATTATAAAGTCAACTTCAAATAACACACGTAATATATACTACAAAGGAGAAAAAAGAGAAAGATAATATATAAATATATACATATCAAGGTAAGGAAGAATGTGTATAGACACTACAATTCTCATTTCTCAACTAGATATGACACCATATTTAGTGATTAAAATTTCATTTCCACTACCCATTTATAATCCCCTTGCCTTCAGCTAGTCCTTTAGCCCAGCAGTCTCCCAATTTTTGGGCACCAGAGACCAGAGCTCCTATGAGAATCTAATGCCTGACGATCTGAGGTGGAGCTGAGACAGTGATGCTAGCGCTAGGGAGCAGCTGCAAATACAGATGAAGTGTTGCTTGCTGGCCTGCCATTCACCTCATGCTATGCAGCCCTGGTTCCTAACAGGCCACAGACCTGTACTGGTCTGCAGCCCAGGAGTTGGGACCCTTGCATTAGCCAATCACAGTTCTTTTCCTGGGTATTCCTTAGCCCAGCCTAACTCTGTCTAGCAGTACTCAGCAAGTGCTAAGAGAATACTTTCTAAAAAAGAAGTCCTCAGTGAGTTGGCGAAGTATAAGCTTGGGAAGGAAGGATGTTGGGGAACAGCTCTTCCTGGTGGGGACCATTTCAGGCTCAATCCTTCCCAGGGCCCAGCCCCTTTTATCCAAGGCCTACGAATTCCTGGAAGTACACACTAGCACAGGATGAGGTCTGATGACTACCCACCAGCTCTGTGAAGCAGAGAGCGGGTGTGTGCTTGGCCTGTTCCCAGAACCCAGTGAAATGTTTGATCCATGGAAGAAGGAAAGGTGAGGTTTGAGTTAAGAGCATAGATCTGGGACCAGACAGAGATTGATGTGAAGACAATCTCTGGCTCTTGTTAGCTCTGTGATCTTGTGCACACTTCTTAATCTCTCTGAGACTTCGTTCTTTGTAAATGACAACGCTTTTATAGAGTTGTTCACATTATTAAATGAGGTAATGCACACAAGTCCTTAGCATGGTACTGGGACATAGTAAATGCTCAATATATTCAGTTAATAGTATTTCTTTTTACCATTATGGGCACATGATAGATATTTTTTTTTACTCGATAAGTGAGCCTACATTCAGGGAGCTTAGGGTGCCTAGCTTAGCCTGGTTTGCTGGGTGGGGGGTCTCCCCAAGTCTGTTTTGCTCCAGATAGAAGGTCTGGGGCTGAAGAGGGTCCTTCCCAGAGCCCTGCCTATTGCCCCTGGCCCAGGTCACCTTCCCTCAGCTTCTGCATGTCTCAGTCGTGGCAGTGTCTGGGTCCAGCAATCCTCCAAGTGTGCTGCAGGAACAGAGAACCACTATTGACTTAATCAGCAGCCCTACCACCACCCAGAGGCTCAGGCTGTTGGACCCTGCTTTCCACCCCCAGGTTCCCCTGCCCCAGCCGTAGCCATAGTCGTAGCCGAGATATAGCGTGCTAGACTAAATACCTTCAGGCCCTTGTTTTCTACCAGCAGATAGCTGGCCTCTCCTAATTGGCCACTCTCACTTCAGTCTCAGCATAGCTGAGGGCTAAGGTCATGCTGTGGAATAAAATGGACTGGTTCACTGAAAATCAGTTTGCCAAAACCAACTTGTAAATGATCAAGTCACCAATTATTGAGAATTAATTTTTGTTTTAATTGCACCACAGCTTTCTTGCAGCCATTTAACCACAGACCAGCCCGCCCAGGTCAACTGAATATGAAATCCTTGCATGTTTCACTGGACAAAGGCAGCGTACTTCTTAAATGGAGGGAACTTAACTGTTAACATTTGAGCTTTCTCTTAAGTCCAGGTTCCTATCTTCTTTATTTTTGAAGATCTTTGCCTAACCTTCACCTTTGCTTCTGAGTCTTCCTTACATGTTCTCCTTGATCTGATTGCAAAGCATCTGCAGCCACCCATCCTAAATATGGTTTAGGGTTTGGTAGTTTTTAGCGAATTAACTGGTCATTCAGAGATCTAATGATTCAGCGAATTCATTTTCAGCAAAATAACTTCTGGTGAACTGGCTTTTGACATATCAGCCATTCTATAAATTAGCTTTCATTGAATTGACCTAGTTCTGTGGGCAATCTAAGTGCCCAAATGATATTTTAGAATAAAATGTCAACTGGTAGCAATGAAAGAGTCATATTTTTTCTTACACTCTAAGGGAGCTAGGACTCACTAACTCTTAGTCACTGTGTATGCCGATATGCAAGTACATGCACACACACACACACACACACACACACACACACACACACACAAATATACTCTTTTAACAAACATGCAGTTGCCACCTTACATCAGCCAGAGTGTATTTGAACTGATCTGGCAGTCCTCAAGAGAAAGGAGGTAAAAAGGATGAAATGAGTCCACTGGCATTTTACCACCCAGGAACAAGGAACTATGGAAACCTGAATATACTCAAGAGTTGGTTCTTGGGTTGGGGGTGGGGGGACAATTACCTGATTGAAAATCAAGTTCGGTGGCTTCACCCTAGACAACTAGTCTGATGATTACAATAGCCAATATATATTGAGCACTTTATAAATACAAATTTTATCAAAGTCCTTCTATCAACTTTATAAGTTAAGTACTGTTATTATCCCCACAACACACATGAGAAAACCAAAAAAATAGAGAAGTGAAGTAACTGACTCAATGTCACATAGCTAATGAGTAGAACCAGCATTTAAATCCTGAGTTCAAGCAATGCTATTTCTCAGGTGGTAGTCAAAGCTTGGTGGACTCAAATGGAGCATGAAGGAAGATGGCATCAGGACCACAGTCCAACACTGTGGAACAAAGCCATAGCACAGGAGAAGGAACAGGAGACAAGAAGGGAAAGAGAGGAAAAAGAAGAGGAAAATATACTGAGTTCCTGCTCTGTGCTAAGAATGTGGCCCGCATTTTCCTCCCAATAGTCCCAACACTGAGACACAGAGAAGGAAACTTAAGTCCAGAGCAGTTGGCCTAATTGCTCGGGGCCCACAGCTTGAAAGTGGTTGAGCCAGGTTTTGCATTCAAATAAATTTTCATAAAGTCCACAAAAATTGGGCTCAAATTTGGAGCTCAGCAGGCTGAGAAGAGAAGATGGAGAGTGGGACGATTGTCTACCTCTAAGGCAGGAAAAGCCTGGTTCCACAGGGAGGATTGATTGTGTCTTTTCCCAGAGGCGACATTGGAGGAAAACCCAAGACCAGAAAGTAATCGTAATTCTTGGAAGTATTTCCCAAGGAGTAGAAGGATGTTCTAGAGACAGCCCCTGCCTCCTGGAGGCAGCCAGGCATTTGTAGCGCTTTTATAAGGCCCCTCCCAGCTGTCAATACAGCCCACCGAGCCATTAAATTTGGCAGAGCAACATTGGTTATCAGTTAGAATGCTTATCAAAAGTCAATTAGTGCTCTGCTGTAATTGATGTCTAATTAACATACTGTGTCCTGTTGTTGAATGCTAATTAAATGCCTAAACATCTCTTTCTATTTTATTCCACCAATGTGACTGTAATGTACATTTCTCAGTCAGTAACTTTGGAGTTAATTTTATTGTGAACCTTTTGGAATACGGAAACCCAGAGAGAACTCTTAGGCAGATATTTAATTGATGTGCTGCTTTGATATTGCTAAAGTCTACCTTATGTTCACCCTTCCCGAGAAATCAAATTATTCCTTTCTGTAAAGGTCACACTCCACTCGAGGTGCGGTGTCATGCTTGGGCGAACACATGTGGACAGGGAGGAGCTGGACAGGCTGAGGAGGGAGAGAAAAGCATAGACTCAGCTTCCCTCCCTTCCTGCCCACACCAAATATCTCTGGGAAGGTGCTTGCTAACCACCCAGGACTCAGCGGAATATGGTTTCTGGGGCACCAGGAGAGGGATGTGGACAAGGCTGAGTCCCATGCCCTACATGCAGAGGTCATATTATGTTCATCTCTCAGTTTTGTTTGGAGAGAAACCTTGACACCTGGCCATCCATACTCCATGGAAATGTAGCAATGGCTATGTGGAAAACTGAGGCATTGAAGGGTTGCCAGAAAGCTGAGCAGATCCACCTGGAAGTGGGTAAGGGGCACATGCTGAGAGAAAGTGGGTAAGGGGCATGTGCTGAGAGGTATGAGAGACAAGAGCTCATCCTTGGCTATGGGAAGATTTGCCAGTTATTAAGCAATTGTCTTTCAACTCCAAACCCACCCATCCATTTCAGCTCTGTGATGCTAAAGTCAGAACCCAGAAAACCGCATTCCAGCTTTGCCAGCTGATCTCATTATATATTGAAAGTAGGGCCATGGGAGGGAGACTGAGGATGGTGGGAAACTGAGAGGCTGAGGGATGAGAGCAGCTCTTGCTCCTTCCTTTTCGCCTCCTGTGTCCTTGAGGGTCACTCCAGCAACACTCCTTCACCCTGAACTTTACCTCCCCCCACCCCACTGCAGCACCAGCCAGTGCCCACTCCCCCAGCAGGTGAGTCCCAGCCTCATGCAACTTCCTCTCCAAGCTTTGTGTTAATAATTCCACTATCTTTCTTCTTCCTCCAGTCCTAGGTGTGGGTGCAGCTTCCTGCAGTCACTTCTTCTAATACTTTAGCATCCATCCTCTTTTAAACCCTTTCAGTTATGGAGTTAACAACTTTATATCTAGTACAGAATTATATGCTCTTGGCTCAAATCACTAATGTGGTTTCTCCCAATGGAACACTAACTTCTGTATTAATAGAATACTAACCTTCATATTAACAGAAGGATAGACCAGAACCAGAGGGAGGCCTTACAGAGGGCCCCATGAAAGTCACTTGTACCAAAAGGAAAGAGAAAATGGGGTGATGGGTTGGGGTGAGGAAGCCCTCCTGCTCAAGCATGGTGGGGAGGGTTAGCCTGTGGGTTGAATCTAGCTCTGCCTCTTTTTCTCTGTGTTTTCTTGGCCAAGCTGCTTAGCCTCTCTATGCCTCAGTTTACTCATCTGTAAAATGGAGGTGATACAAGTCCTGACCTCATAAATTTGCTTTGTGTATTTAGTGATATGTGAAAGCATTTGGCAGAGTGCCTGGCACAGCAATGTGCAAAATGGGCTGACCGTTATCTTGATCATAATCATGATGATCATTAGTAGAGCTCAATTGGAAGGAGTAAGGAAAGTGAGTCACAGAAAGTGCAATAGCTTGCCCAAGACTACATAGCCAGCAACCTCTGGCTATTGCCTTGAGAGTCAAGGTTGTAATAAGAAAGTGATCTACTCAGCCTGCCTGACACTGAAGCCTATGAGCAGAGGGAGCATGGGCAGCCTTGGTGCATAACCCTGGCCAGTGCTCCTACCTCCTCCCAAAGTCTACGTGGTGTCCTCCTACTGCCCCACTGACCACTCTGTCCTCAGAGTTTTAAAGCTAAGTCTGTGGCCTGCACTTCCTTCCCACATCCTCAGGTTCCTCCAGTGGTACTTCCCACTTGGAACAGAGCCCATGGGCAAAAACACTTCCTGATCACCCTCCCCAAGAAGCTGAGGAGAGGTGTGCCCACGCAAAGGGCAAGTTTTTTCAAACACCATGGAAGGAACAGGGACTATGCAGACATGACGACTGTAGGGGTCTCAGCTCTGCGCAGTGTGGCTGCCAATCAAGGGAAACTCTTGGGGAAGCCTGAGTGACATGGAGAAAGGAGCAGGGGAGAGTGGGAAGAGGCTATATGAAGCAGTTTCCTGTATAAAATGATACAAGGACACATGAGACAATGCAAGCAGCACCATGCCTGGCAGGTGTAATGTGTCAGCAGCCAGGAACTGACTGCTATCATTCCCTGCACTGTGGGCATCGTGACCCTCCTGATAGAAGCCCATGCCAGTTCCCTTCCTCAGGCATCATGCAGTGGTTCTCAGCCTTTGCTACCTGAGAGCTAAAGAACTACCTGCCTGACCTCAAAACTAAATTAGAAGGGAGCAGGGTCCAGGTTTTAATCGGTTCTGAAAGCTCCATCTCTAGCACCACTCTCACTTCCACCTTAGATAGTCTAATATGCAGCATGGTCTGAGGGCCATCGACCTGTGGCCGTGGTTTCCAATGAGGCTAAAATGACAGAATCACCTGGGGAACTTTAAAAAAATCCAAACCTCAAGGCCTCAGAGGGCCTACTCATATACAGCAATTCTAGCAAGGGAGGAGGTGGTCCAACCAGCCACTGCCACTTAGGTTGCTGAGGGAGACCTGTTAGACAAATGAGCCAAAGATGGCCTGTATGTTTTGGCCTCTAGATTGTTTATTTTCTTCACTTCAGGCCAAGACCCCTTAGCTCAAAAGCCTGCCAGCACCAAAACTCAAATTTCTATACATCCAATTATTTTAAAAATTGTTTAAACAAGCATATTTTTAGCCTTTTAGAGACTGCCTGCTATGTATACCCCACCTCACCTAACAGCTGTTACATATTAATAAGATGGGGCCTGAGAGTCATAAGGCTCAAAGCTGCTAAGGCCCTTCTGGGCTCAAAGCCCATATTCTCCATTATGCCACTGAGCACTTCACCAGACACTAAGCCCTTCTCTGATTCCCCTCTCTCCCAGGAGAGTCCCCTGGCCCTCCTTCTCTCAGAGTAGTGACCCTGAGCTGCCATAACATCAACAAAGACTCCTGTTGCCCAGAACAATTTTCCCCACATACAAACCTATCCAAGCATCACCCAACAAGCTCACTGTGTATTACTATCTCTCATGGTCATATATTTTTCTTTGATCAGCCCCCCAAAATCCCTCATACCGCACAGGACTGAAACCTCCTGAGCAGAAAGGGAGGTATGGACTTATAGACCCACACTTGTCAAGAGCAATGACTCTTCATGACAGGTCCAAGGAAGCGGGGATAGTCCTCAAACCTCATTTTGAGAGGGCTGGAGGTAAGGAGTAGCCTGGTCTGTTGGGAACTAGAAACACACTCCAGAAGACATCCCCTCGTCCAGGACCCAGAGCTCATTCTCATGCACGGTGAGGCCAAGCATCAGCTTCTCTTGTTTTCCAAATGTTTTGCCGGAGATCGTAACATCAGTTTGATAATAATTTTTCCACTATTGGTATATTGATTACACATGAAATTTTTTTTTATTATGAACTAAATTCTGATATCACCTGAGTAGATTTCTGCATTTAATATTGTCCATTAACATATCTGTTAATGGCTATATCCATTAACATATCATATTCTGTTACTTATTGTCTCTTAGTGATAGGTTTAATACTGAAGGAAGTTTAATATCTGGAAAATTTTTATCTCAGGATTTTCCTGGCTGTTCCTTGTTCATTATATTAAATCAACTTTAGGAATAACTTGATTAAATGTTAAAAATTAAATAAAACCCTGATAATATTTTAATTGGAATTTTATTTATAGACAAACTCAGGGAGAATTGCCATCTTTGGAGTGTTGGCTGTTCCAATCTCTTCATTCACTGGGGCCTCCTAGGTGCCAAGTGCAATGTAGATGCTGGGACACCGGGCAATGTCAGCTACTGTCCCTCCCCTCTCAAAGCTGATTTCAAACTTTACTTATTTGAAGAATCATTTCCATATACGTGATAGCTGAATTCTGGTTGCACAGTGGCTGCAAGTGGGTCTTCACTAAGCAAGGACATGACTCAGACTCAGGACTTCATTCCCCACTTCTCCCAGGTTGAATACAGAGCTGTTTTCTCACCATCCCACAGAGCACCCAGGAGGAGCTGCCCTCCCTTGAGTGAATGTTCAAATGGAGAGATCCTGAGAGCCTGTTTAATGACTCAGAACAATAGTGTAATAGGAAGAAATTGGAAATAAAATGTCTAAATGTGAGTTCTGAGGATTGTTACAAATGGGTTCACCTTGGGAAGGAATTGAGATCCTGGCTTGTCCCAGCACACTTCTTACTGCCTCCCAAAGAGCTTAGGAAGGACTCTGGAATAACTGTTGTCATCAGAGTGAGCAAGACCCAGAGACTCTTCATGGAAGGTGAAGTTGAGAAAGTCACTGGACTTGGCAGCCTCTACACCCAACCTGTCCTGTCCTCCTGGAGGCCAGGATCTCCTCATTCCTCATGGGTGTAGGCTGCTCCTGCTCAGCCCCTTCCCTACTTCTCCTCCTCAATCTACTCTTCCACAGAGGTTTCTTTAAAGCACAGCCTGTGACCCTTGGTTCAGATCCCTTCCCGGGGCCTTGACTTCCTTTCTTGCTGTCTAGCCATCACCTCCTTTTTAGTCTCTCAGTTCTAGTCTCTAGAGCCTTGTTTCTAGGCAGACACATCTCCTAACAGGCCCTGTACTCATGCAGGTCACCCCTTCACAGAGTCAGCCTCCCTGTCCAGCAGCTCAGCTCCTTCCTTTCCCTCTTTCCAGCAAGCACTGCCCAAGGTCTAGCCCTGTGTCTACACTGGGAGAGATTCAGGGATGTACAGATGGATAAAACACAGTTACATATAACAGACAAAGGAGTCAGCTCCATGACTCAGTGACAGACGAGCTGTTGGGAAAACCAGCAACTCACAGAAGAGAAAAATTGAATGACCAATGAACATATGAAAAGAGGGTCAGCCTCATCAGTTATGGGGAAATGCAAATAACACAGAATATCATTTCCTTGAAGTCAGAGAGACAAACATTAAAAGTCTTGTAACAGTAAGTGTTGGTGAGGTTTGCGGGCAGCCCAGAAGTGAAATTCTTCGGGGGCATGAAAACAGGTACAACACCTGGTAAGAACTCAGGTAACACCTATGGAAATTAAGGATGTGCAGACCAGACGTTACATGTGAGCCAACAATGCCACCACTAGGTTATCTGCTGAAACCTGTGAGCCGAGAAGACACACATGAGACACTCCCGCGGCATGTTTGTAATGTTGAAAAATCAAAACCAAATCCACTCATCGGAAGGGGAAAGGGTGAGTAAATTATGATTTATTTTATTTTTTTATTTTTTTAAATGCCTACAGCACCTGGTATTCCTAGATGGTCTCCTATCCAAGTACTAAACAGGTCCGAGATCAGATGAGATTGGGCATGTTCAGGGTGGCATGGCTGTAGGCTAATTATGGTTTATTCTTAACATCGAAAGCACTCCATTGTGGTACAAATGAACAAAGCATATTTACACAAATCAATATGAAGACTTCTCAAGAGTGTAATGTTGAATAGAAATTCCATCCACTAAAGAAGCCTGGGAGCAGAAGGGAATGAGGGAGTGGGGCTTTAGTTGTACTTTCTAATATTTATTTCTACAAAGAGAAAAATAAAACAAATGTGGCAAGCCATTAATACCTATAAAATCTGGGTTATGAATACATATTTGTTATTTTCTGTGGTTATCCTATGTTTCCATTATTTCATAATAAAACATATAAAGAATATTTTATAGCACAGTCCTTAAGGAGCTCCAGGCTTCTGGGGACATGAGGCAAGAAGGTAGCTGTTGAAACTGATAAAGACCAAAGAGAAAGCCAGAGCATGGGCAAATGCCTGGGAGAGCTGAGGGAGGCATCACAGACAGGAGACACAACTTGAGTCCGGAGGAATACAGAGGAGTGTTCTAGCTGTCGGGAGGGTAGGGTGGCTGGGCACCTCTGGCAGATGCATGCCAAAAGGGCAGCATAGGAAAAGTATGATATTCAGGGGACCTGGATTGGTTGAAGGGGGCAGAGGCCTAACCAGGGAAGGCTCTGTCACCACACTCAGGACCTTGTGCCTCATCCTATAGGAGTGGAGCCACTGGGGTATTTGAAGAGGAGTGGTATGCTCAGGTTTTGTGTTCCTCAAAGGTTTCTCAGACAGCAATGATTCCGATGGGAAAAAAGTAAAATGAAGACACAAAATAAGGTAGTAGCAATGCAGGCAGGAAAGAGGATGGCCTAAGAACTATGTAGAAGGGAATCCCTCACTTTTGGATCTATGCTGATCTGCCTTCCTGAAAGCTCCCAGTGGGCTGGGGCCTACCCTTGCCTCATCAAACCGGTCTCCTTGACATCAAGCGTTATCAGTATGATGCACCAGTCTTCTCGCAGTGACTCATGGAAAAGCAACATTTGAGGTTCATGTAATTCAGCTAAAATCCATGGGCCAGGCCTGGCAAAGCAGAGCAGGCATTTTGACTGGCACAAGCATTGTTCTAAGGATGAGCACATGACCCAGAGTCAAAGGTAGGCAATGACACTTTTACTGGAGACCCTAGAAACAGACTCTCCCTCTTTCCCCAGAGCCCAACAGGATATGGCTGCACTGCCAGGGGCAGGAGCCCAACCATGACAGGGAGCCTGAGACAAGACCCAGTGTGGAGGAGAATGGAGGACAAAGAAGCAAAAACTAGAAATGGTACTGGTATGGCTTCCTTTATGCCCAGATCAAGCCACAGATGAATGCCCTCTGCTTAAACCGGTTTGGATCTAGTTTTCTGTCGTCTGCTCAAATCAATCTCAGGCTTAAGCCCTTGCCTGGCTTAGAGTCAGTTTCCTGTCTTAACGTCAAGTCCTGTGCTCGGCCCTTTTAGTCTCCTCCCTGGCCTGCTGGTGCCCAGGCCAATGGCCGGAGGTTTGCATCTTTCTAAGGACACTCCTTGGGTCATCGCTTGGAACTCTTGTCCCTAGATCTAGAGGGCCAAATGCCTAATAAGAGAAGACCAAAGGGATTGCTTGAAAGACTCCAGGGGTTGAGGCTCAAAGGGACACAAACACAACCTTCTCCAGGAAACATGCAAGTCACACACTGTTCATCATCCTTTTTGAAATAGGAACTTCCACGTTGGCTACATTGCAACAGGCATATTTAACATCACCCCTTTCAATCTGTGACAGCCATTTCTGCATTCTCTTCTCATTGCCGTTAACGTAGAAATAGCTCTATAATGACACCAAGCCTTATCGAGCATCTCCCTCTGTTTATCTCATTATAAATGAAACTATCTTGTTATTTGGGTAAACTGGAAACAGAAATGTTCTGTGTCAGATGTCACAGGGAAATTCTCTCTCATTCTTTCATCACTCCAAGAAGATTTGAAGTAGCTGCTGAAACTCTGCTTCTGTTTTTCAGTTTTAGAAGCAACATTTCAGAAAAGAAGCTTGAATGTCAAAAGCTGTGAAGCCTATGGGGCCTCTGCAAGGGGGTACATTTTCTGGCAACCCCTGGTATTTTTTGGCTTTGCATAAAGGAATGCTCAGGAAAGATATGTGTGGTGCTGGGTGGGGAAGGGGTTGAGAGGGAAGGAGTTCAAAGATGGACAGAAATTTTCCCAGTCACCCACATGCCCAGGTTGGCAGTGAAGGAGGAAGGGAAAGCCACACTGATGGGTAAAGGCCAGCTGTTAAGGTCCCACGTGCAGCCAATGGAGGTCTACCTATTCTTCAAACCAGAGGGTGGAATCTTTCAAACCTGCCTCACCTCCACTTTCTCTGAGTTCTAACAGAGAAAATGCAGAGGATGTGGCCTGCCCACCACACCTCGGCCCACTGCTCATGTAATGGCTTTCCCTGGCTGATGGCTAATTACTGTGGAATACCTGTCCTGGACCCCCAGGTCCCATCCACAGAACTTCATGATTCTTAGAAAGAAAACCACTTATCTGGTATATAAACTAAGGCAAACCAGGACCTTTAGAACATGACATTGTGCTTAAATTACAGGAGGACCAGGAAGTTTGCGATGCTTAGAAACACTGACCTAAGTGCAACAGCATCTTCCGTGGCTCCAGAATGGAGAAGAGACAACTGCCCTACCTCCACCCAACAGAGGGAAGAAAACGAAATCAGAATCTATCTACGGATGTCAGCCATTCCATAAGTGGAAGACTGCTGGACTGCAAGATGACTGGTAATGTTGTAGTATCAAGCTGAGCTCTATAGAGTCCAGGAGGAATTCCATCCCAGAGTGATGCTGGGTAGGAACCTACCCCTTGCCTCACACTGGTGTGCAGGCTGTTTGTCTGCCTGAGCCCTAACTGGGTCTGTGTTCTCTCCCCCAAAACACACACCATACACACCACACATACACACACACAACAAAAAGTCCTCTCCTAGGAAAGCAATAGAAGTCTGGCTTGTATAGCTTCAAAATATTATCGTATCTGTGATGTTCCTTACGTCATGGAATTGACCTATAACTCATTCGGGCCTGACCCAAAAAAGGACACACTGGTCAGTGAGTTTGTCTCGACAACCACTATAAACTCCCAATGGCATATGACAATCAGCATTCACTCTTATGCTCAAATGTGAGCCACAGAGGATGGCTGGTAAAGGTCGGGCTCAGCAGTGAAGGTCTGCTTCAGCTGTGATCTCCCTAACTTTGTGCTCAGGCTTATTCCACGTGCTCTGGGGCCAGAATAAAGGGCAGCAGCTGCGGGCAAAATTGGTCTCATGTTCCATCCCCAGAGTGCAGGAGGGCAAAGCCAATCTGCAAGCACATTACAAAGCCTCTGCTAACCTCATGCCTGCAACATTCCACCAGCCAGTCAGGGCTAGGAAGTGCACTCTGCACAGCCTGAGGCCATGGTGGATGCAGGCCCCTAGAACAGACTGGTGAAGAATCAGGACCAATACATCAATCTACCTACAGTAGCATCTAAGGCTTTTTATGGGTGAGATCCTTGAATTTCTAAGTGGTCAGTTTGCAGCTAAGTACTTTCATAAGAACACAGGAGCTTAAAATGGGGGACAATGCAGAAAATCAACTCTTTAATTGGGGCATTTTTGAGGGGAGTTGAGCTCAAAAACTCAGATGGAGGAAAGAAACTTTATCACAATGGGCTGTGGCAGGGTAGGGGTGGGCGCAGACAGCACGGGTTGTGTATTAAGATGTGGGAGACAACAGAGACCCCACAATCAGCTCTGGGACTCTGCACACATCCACTCAACGGAGTCTGGCTACCCCAGCTGGTGAGTTGTGGCAGAAGGGTCAGAGCTGAGTCTGCACTCAGGAGGCATGGATAGGCCTAACTAAATGGGGATCTAGGCTTGCTTGATCCATCCACGCTGACTGCAGACTTGGCGCAAGACTGGCCCTTAGGTCCCAGGGATGCACCTAAGCCAGGAACTTCAGGGAAAGACCATGCCCCAGGCAACCTCCTCACAGATGGACAGGGAAGAATCCCAGCTCTGTCACTGCTAATGATGGAATGTTTGTGTCCTCTCGGAATTTTATATGTTAAAATCCTAATCCCCAATGTGATGGCATTTGGAGGTGGCCTGTGAGAGGTGATCAGGCCGTGTAGGTGAAGTTCCTGTGAGCAGGATCAGTGCCCTTTAAAAAAGACCCCAGAAAGCTCCTTCACCCCTTCTGCCTAGTGAAGTTACAGTGAGAAGACAGCATTCAGTGAGGAAGTGGCTCTCACCAGAACCCAACCGTGCTGGCACCCTACTCTCAGACCTCCAGCCTCCAGAACTGTGAGAAATAAATACCTGTTGCTCGTAAGCCACCCAGTCTGTGGTGTTTTGTTCCAGCAGCCCGAATGGACAAGATGGTCACGCAGCATAAACCCCCGACGCCCAGAAGGAACAACTGGACCTCCCCACAAAGGGCAGAAGGATGGTCCTCTTTGGGCTCTTTTACTTCTTCCTCCACTTTTTGCTCACTTTCCAGTTTTCTCTCTATAACACTACTTTGTTCTCCTCCAGAGTCTGGAATGGGCCAGGACTATGGCCAAGAGGAGGCAGAGTGCCCGTGGAGCTGCCTCGATTATCCCTCAGTACTCTGCCTCCTTGCTAACACAAGCTCAGTTTATTGTTGGAGGTTCCTCTAATTACATTCTTCCCGGAAATCCCAGGGGATTCTGTGGAAAGCCTGGGCTTGCAGTCTAATGAGTCTGGGTTTGACCATAACCTGCTCTCACCCTGCTCAGCAAGTGATACAGTCAACAACACTTATAGCGCCTGCTTCTGTGAGCTACTGAGAATTAGGAGAATGTTGCCTACAGACGGGGCACCCGGTGAGGCACGATTTTATGGCATCGGTGACACTGTTAGCTTAAATTTGTTTGGTGAGAGATGACTGCTAGCAGTTTGGATTTTTACAAGTTAAAACCTCAAACAGTGCAGAAGAAGGCCTTCCTTGTGTTAGGACCCAGCACCACACCCCTCAGGTGACACCTGTTCAGAGCACCTGTGCTCATCCTCGTAAGCAGGATGGTGGAAGAGGCCATGCGGCTGGGATGAAAAGGAGGCAAAGCAGAGAAGATGGTGGGAAGCCAAGTGCAGGTTGCACAAGGCTACCTGATCCTGGCTGGACCAGTGACTCCTCAGATGAGGTGGCGGGGGAACGGTTGGAAGGGCACGCATGACAGAAGGTGCCCTGCGACCAGATGCCATTCCACCACAGTCACCCCTACCCAGAAACAAAGGAGAAAGAAGAGCTTCTTTCCAAGCCAACCAACAGAGGCGTTCACCCAAAGTGACTGACTGCATTTAAATGAAGTGACTTACTTACCTCTCAGATTGTCAAAGTGCCAGCTCTCTTGTGGAAATGGGGGCTGTGAGCCATGTAGAACTTTGTTGCAGAGAAGTAACAACTATTTCTGTACAGCAAGTCCGTGAGGGTAGAGTGCATGTTGGCTGGCTGCTGTGGAGCTCAGCAAGGAGAGTTAACAGGTGTACCGGAGCCGAGGAGGGTGGTCGGGCACCCTCTGAGTAGGGACAGATGGGGCAGTGACCAGAATGACCAGGGGCTTTCCTTCCCAGTGGGCAGGAGCTACAGAGCTGGCAAATGAGAGCTGAAAGACAGGACCAGAATAATGAGAAGTTGGAATTTGCTCATCAGTGAAGCCTGAGCAGTGGGGCTGCTCCACCAGGGAACCAGCTCTTGTGCCCAACCTGATAGATGAGACCTCACCTGAGCTTATGTGGGGTGTGAAAGGCCTGTGCGGCTCTGGGGATGAAGGGCTGGAGGTGTCACTGTGCTGCCAACACCCCTCCCCTCTGTGGGCTCTACTGTCCTGCTCCCCCCATCTTTCAAACCCCAGACATGCAGACTCCCTGGGATGCTAGCAGCATTTTGGGACCCTGGGGCTCTGAGAGGGAAGCCCCGCCCTTCTACCTGAACAAAGGCCAACCAAAGGGATTGCATAGCTAAACCAAGACCAGATGTGGAGGAGGGCAACACCTAGCGGTGAAGACAGATTTGACATGTAGAAAGCTAGGCCTGGAAGCGGAGGATGCAGAATCAAGGGCCCAGCCTTTGCCCTAAAAGGTCAGGAGCCCACTGGCCCTCCACATGGCAGAAGATGCCTAGAGTATGAAGGAAAAAGGACTTTGGAGTCATTTGGACCTAATTTCCAACTTCAGCTCACTGCTCCCAGCCATGTGATAAGGATTATGTATTTTTTCCTTTCAGGTGCCTCAACTCCCTTCTCTGTAAAATGGGATAATAATATCAGTCTATAGACATGGTCCCTGATATACGAGTCACTCTGTGGCAGTGTCTTGCACTCCTTCTCCTAGGGGCGGTCCTCTCCTGGCTGGTCACAAGCAGAGCCCTCTTTTGGGGTTCCCACACTGAGGCTGGGGAAACCCCATTCCCTTTCCACATCCTCCTCTGGTAGGAGGGGAGTCCAAGATGAACCCCAGTTAGGCTTACCCCCCTACACAGAGAGCCCATCTGCAGGGGAGCAAAGCCACCGTGCCCATTGAGGACAGAGTGACCAGGCACAGTCGTGCCCTGCTGGTTCTAGTCCCTGGAGCCCAGACCCCTAACCCCAAGACCAGCTCTGGTCCTGCACCTGGGCCCCCTCCTCTGCTGAAGCCAGTCCAAGCTGAAAGCTGGTGGCCTGGGAGACCCCGGAGGAGTGGCCCCAGCAGAATTCCTGACACAAGACAGCACAGGGGAAAGGAGCTTCTCTATGTCCTCCACCTACAGACAGCCCCTCTAATTCTGAGCTAGGCAGGGGCTCACAGCACTCTTTGGCAGAGGAAGTAGCTAGTCAGCGATCTCGTATCCCGTTCCGGGCTAAAGAACAGCAGGGCAGGCCGGCCAGAGAGGTTGAGCAGCATTGTCTCCTCACGCTGGCACTCTGGCTGCCCAGATGGGGTCTGCCCCTGTCGTACAGCCAAGAGAAAGCAAGGCAAGGGCTGTCCCTGGCTGGGGGCTGAGCTCTGAGAGGCAGGGCAGCCACGATGCCCAAGGACCAGGGAAGGAACCCAGAAGCTGCTGCGTGTGACTGAGATGCCCCCGTGCCAGGCTTAGAGGCCGGGGCAGATTCACGCCCCTTTGTCCTGCTTGGCCCAGTCCAGCCTCTCCCCTGGGTGTTTAGTATTTTTTTACTCTCCCTTTGCTTCCAGCAGTGGGTGCTGGTGCCCAAAGAAGTGGGTCAGCTCAGCCTGAGTGCTGGCTATGTGGCCCAGCCTGTGCCTCTCACACTACAGTCCGAGGGAGGAGAAAGCAGATGGCAGCATCAGGTCCAGGACTGGACATGCCCCCTCCCCCAGACTCTACTTAGTCCTCAGGTAAAGGGGGTAAATGGGAACTCCTGAGGCTGAGGAGTCAGAGGGTCCTGACTCTGGCAAAATGAGGAACAGAGCCTGACAAACGGCACCCTTGCTTCTGGGCTCATGGCCATGCAAACAGGTACACACACACAGAACACAGATGTATATGCACTAACATATAGGAACACATAGAAAAACACACATTCTCATGCAGAGAAACACACATGCATGCATACTTTTACACAAACACATGCATACACATTAACACAGAGAAACAGAGAAATATGCATACTCTCATGCCTACATGGCAACATGTGCATACATATTCACATGTAAAAACACACACACATAGAAACATATGCATACATGCAGAAACACATATACACATGCTTAAGCTCATACATAGAAACACATACACACTAAGACAAATCACACATGCATACAGAAACATGTGTGAAAATACCCCAAGGCTCCATCTACTCATTGCACAATCTAGAAGCTTAGATCTGCCCACATCCAACAACACGCACAGGCCCTGCAGTGCTCAAGAGCCCCCAGACAGGTGAAACAGGCAGTTGGTGTGGAGGAGGGGCCTTCTGGGTGATGCAGAGCCCACCAGACCTGGAGCTACATGGAAAAGCTGGATCTCACCCCTAAAAACCAGGGTCTGGGCACAGATTCCAGGGCTGCAGGTGGTGAGGTGGGGAGGCCTTCAATGTCAGCCAGAAAGAGGAAAATCTAGGGAGTTTCGGATCTTATAGTTAGAGGAAAATGCCACAGAAACTTCACAATGTGGATGCTAAAGAGCACATGATAGGCGGAGCCCATCCTCGCGGAGCTCACAGGCTGTGGAAAGCAGTCCAGAGCCCGGCAGCCTGGCTGCCGTGTGGGAGTGGAGGCAGGACAACCACAGCTGCTGGGCACCCATCACAGTGAGGGCTAGAGGTCCACTTCCTGAATGAGATGATGCCGGAGCAGAGGAGGGGCCTGGGTGGGGTGAAAGTTACCTGCAAAAGAGATAGCCCATTCGTGCAGTGGCCCAGAGACCTTTAAAGAGGGGCAGGGGAGGGAGACCCACAACATTTCCTGAAACCCTCCTTTCTGGGCACTTTATTCTTGTTATTATTTCTAGAATATTGAGGCTCAGAGAGGTTAAGTAACTTGCTTAAGGCCCCAGAACAAGTTTGATCTCGGTCTGTCGGACTACAGAACTCAAAATCCCATATCTACAGCTCTGGTCTAGAGTAATGTTTGAGGAGCCTTAGAGCCTGGGGCCTGAGTTCGACTGAGTCCAGCCAAACGCAACACCCACTGGCAGGCCCTCAGTGGTTGTCCATCAGTCACAGATGGGAAGTGGGCAGAGTCCAGTTGAGAACACCTAGTCCCGGAAGGTCAGTGGGCAGCAAGAGGACCACCTTCCAGGTTTTCCCAGGACTGAGGAGACCCCATGGTGGTGGAACTTTCAGTCCTAGAGCCAGTCCAAATTAGGACGGGATGGTCACCCCCTGGGCGGTCAGCAGAGGACTGTGCCAGGGCCTGCGCTCCTGGCTCTAATCGCAGAAAGAAGGGTGCTCATGTTCATAGGGCCAGGGTATCCACCTGCCAGGAGATGGTGAGAGTCATGCTGACCTGAAGCCCTGACGTCCAGAGCCACCATGGGGTGACCCCTTGCAGGCCTATCCACAAGAGCCCTCTGCTGGACCTTGGGACACAAACATGTGTCTGGGGGCCTTGCAACTGCCTCCTCAGCACATTAGCTGGCAGAACTTCTAACGCTTTTAAATAAAACACTTTTTGAAGGTCAAATTCAAGTATTTCTGTCTGCTACCCAAAGTTTTAAATTATGCATATCATACAAACATACTACAATTGTAATTAGCTATTTGTCGTGAAAACATTCACTTTGTGCACAGTTTCTTGTCTCCACAGTCTAGGATTTGTTTTACAAAACTCTGGAGCCTGTGAAACTATGACCCATCATTTTTCTGCAGATGCCAGAGCTGAGCACTCGGGACCCTTGGTACCAGGGCTTATAAACTGTGCTTCTCCAGCCTTGTAGTCACAGGTCTGAGGGTGGGGTCACTGGCTCACTACTGCCCATCCCTGGTGACCAAGTAAAATGACACTGTCTCAGTGAGGCCTGCCTTGGCCTCCCAATCAAAAACAATCCCATACTAATACACTCATATACAAACTCCTCTCCTGTCCTGCTTTTTTCTATAGCACACATCATCATTTAAAGGTGTATTTATCTTATTTATCTTACTTATTTTCTGTCTTTCCCACCAGAATGTAAGCTTTATAAAGGTAGGGATTTGTGTCATCTCCCTCACCCCCACACTCTACCTCACTAAGGGTAGAATCCCTAGTCTCTTAGTAGCTGGCATTGTCTCAGAAAATAGCAGCCCCCACCTTGTTGTCCAGCGAGCCAGCAGGCAACTGAATACCTGCTCTGGGCCTGGACCTGCCCTACATGCCTTACAAAAACCTCATTTCTTCCCCCCTCACTCCCAACACTGGAAGGCCTAAGTAGTGTTATACAAGGATGCTAAGCTCAGATAGGAAACCTGAGAAGCTGCCTGCTGACTCACTAGACCCCGAGTGCCTCTGGGTCTTGGAGGAGCCCTGTACCCCTAAAGTTGGGTAGCTGTGGGGAGATTTCTTAAGCTGACTATGCTTCCCTTTCCTCACCTTTAAACCCAAGACTCTAAGCACCTATGTCCCTGGGTGGTGATGGGATTGAGTACCACACGAGGCATAGAGTGCCTGGCCATCAGTAAGTGCTGGGTGCTGGAGCCTTACTGTGCAGGCCCCTCTTCCAATCAGCACCCCAGACCCTCTGTTGCCTGGTCTGTACCTAGGTAGAGCCTGGGAACTCCAGCCTCTCCTGTGAGAGCCTAGAGGCAGGTTTCCTGCATCACTAACACAGGACTGAGGCTCAGGAACCCCTGATTTAGTTGACAACTTAGAAGCCAGCCCTTCATTTTCCAGTGGAAGCTCCCCAGCTGGGGGCACTGGCCAGGGCTCTGCTGACCCCAGACAGACAGGCCCATGCGGAGTTGGGGTGACTTAGGGGCGGGGGCAGTAGCAGAGACCCAGAGGGTCCCTGAAGTTCTAAGGCCTCCTCAGCACCCCGCCTTCTGCCCTGCTACCAGCCTGCCCCCCAAAGGCCCCCACGCTCCAGCACCATCTGTTATGGAACAGGCCCTCTACAATCTCCCAGCACTTGAGAAAGATTAAACGTGCCCTGGTAACTCTCTGGAATCTTCCTTTTCTTAACAGCCTTCAAGGAGGGCGCTCTCATCACCATTCACAGACAACGGGGCTGGAACACAGGCTGCGCGGCAAGTCAGGCAGCCAAGCGGTATCCCTGGGTCGTCCTAGGCGTGCTTGGAAATAAAGTCCTTCCAAGAGCAACAGCATCGCCCTTCAGATGCTCAAGGAAGGTCCCACCCTCAGACAAGCATCCTGGAAGGGGACCCAGGACTCTTGCGACTCTAACAGGAGACGTTCCTGGCACCCGGCGTGGCTGCCCTTGTCGCTCTGTTCTCCACCCAGACCTGAGGATGAAGCGGCTACAGAACCGGAGCCGCGCGCCCCCGTGTGTCCATACCTGGAAACGCAGGTTTTGGAACCGGGCGTGTCCAGGCTCAGGGATGGCGGGAGGCGAGACGCGAGAGGGGTGGGTGGTGGGGGGTGGAAATGGACCTCAGGAGGAAGTGACACCTAGGGGCTGGAGAGAAGGAAAGGAGGGCCCTGGAGCTCCTTGACAGGTCTTACTCAATTTGGAAGGCCCTCGACGGAATGGGATCTCCTATGAGATAGCCAATACCTGAAGGAAGGGCTGTTGGGTGCCATAAACCCACGCGCGAGCCCGAAGGTTCCTCTCTCCCTTGCGGGCTCATATAACGATGCACCAAACAGGTGACTGAGTTCTTGTCAATATCACCAGAAAGAATTGAGGGACAGGCAGCAGAGGTGATGAATCAACAGCTCAAGTTTATTGGAAACAAAAGTACACTCTTAAAAGTGAAAGTACACTCTCAGACCTTGGAGAGCAGGCAAGCTCAAGAGGGGGTTGCACCAACTTATTAGGGATTTGGGGGGGGTTGTTTTTTTTGGTTTTTTTTTGTTTTTTTTTTTTTTGTTTTTTTACCTATTGATCTAACTTAAGGGTGGAATATTCGTGAACTTGGATGGTCTCTTTGTAGAAAGAGTGTGGTTTCTCTTGGAATTAGGGAGAGGCCCCTGTTCTTGTCGTGTTTGGGTTTTTTGGAACTGTCACAGCATCAGATGTATTATGGGTACAGCATTAACCGCCATGCTAGTTTATTATAATAGCTGTACAATGAGGGAAGAATTAGGTCAAAGGTGACCAGGGCCTGATCTGTACATGTGTCTTTGTGGGAAAGACCACCTGTGTCTGCCTTTGATGTTGTGGGCTTTGAGCTCCTCAAAGGGCCTATCAAGGATTATGGAGACCACACCTTGCCCCTGTGGGTTTCTCACCTTCCTATTCATATCTGTCTATCTGCCTACTCTAACAGCACCTTGTGGCCCAGGAACTTTGCCTCCCATGAGAACTCAAGCCTGATCAAGGTGCAAGACACCTCTAGGGTTGCCCTGAAGACTTGGAGGCAGTTCCAAAGAAATGGCATGGAGTAACAGGTAACAAGTTAGAGCACAGTTCATTCAGCTTCATTCACCCATTCATTCAGCAGGACTTACAAAGAGCCCACCAAAAGCCAGTCACCCTGGGAGGCTCTGAAGCTGTGTCCTCTACAGAAGGGTCCCAACCTTTTAAGCACCAGGGACTGGTGCTCCTATGAGAATCTAAGGCCTGATGATCTGAGGTGGACCTGAGGTAGTGATGCTAGTACTGGGGAGCAGCTGCAAATACAGATGAAGTTTCTCTTGCTCACCCACTGCTTACCTTCTACTATGTGGCCCAGTTCCTAACAGGCCACATGGTTTGTAGCCCATGGGTTGGGGACCTCTGCTCTCAAGGTTACGAGAGGCTTTCAGCTTTACCCACGGAAACTCAGACTTACCAAAGGGCGAGACCCTGCCCTTTGTGTGCCTGTCGTGGCCACCTTTCCAGGAAAAGGCCTCATGCACATCCGGCTCCCCACCCTCCAGTACCTCTGATGTGGCAACTCATATTTAAGAAGGGGTGACTTGTGGGAGGCACACACACCTGGGTGGACACCGGTCCTGCCTAATCTTACCAAGAGTTGGAGCATGACTTTAGATGGATTAGGAGCAAACTGGACACTTTGAAGAAGCCCATCCAAGCCTTCACGTTTTGGCTGGTCTATCCGGGATACACAGAAGAGCTTCATGCCATCTATTGGATTTTGCTGTGCTCTGTTATCCTCCAATGACTCTCAAGGAATTTTTCTTCATTTAGTAATTATGTGGAGCACAGTGCTGTGGGATCAGCTGACAATCACTTGATGTGACCATGAGAGTTGGTTATTGATATAATTGGCTCAGTCAGAGAAAGACCATTAAAACTTTTAGGAAATTGATTCTTAATATTGTAATACATGATGTAGAAAAAAAAATGAAATCACAGTAACAATGAGCTCGGTTATGTGATTGGAGGCTTGTGGTTCCTGCATGGCTGAAAATGTCTGTATTGTATGCACTCAGGATTTGATAGTTTACAAAAACCTTCTGTTCTAATCTTCTGCCTCGAGCCATTTTGAAAGCCAAAGGAAATTTGAGGAAGTTGGCCTCTGAAAGCCATAACTGATGTAACAGCAAATTAGAGTCCAAACCCTTGCTCCCAGATCTAGACCCCACAGAACCCTGAGCAACATACACGTGGGGAGGCAAGACCCTTTCAAAAGAGCACCCACTTCAGGTACATGGGGTTGTTCATTCTGGTTGGAAAAACAAACTTGCTTTCTCCTTTCTCCTCTCCCCCCTTTATTGGCAATCCCCTCCTCTCAGACTATATATACTTATAGACAATCAGGTGTCCAAATTGGCAGAACAACATGTTTGGGACCACTGGACATTTTAGCCAAATCCTCTAACTCTACCCCTGTTTTGATGTGGTTCACATCAGGGTCCTGAAAATCCCCTCTGGATCCAGTCTGTGTTTGAAAGACCAGAGCAAGGTTCCTCCCCTTGATGGCACCCAAGACTCTAGTACCTAGTCCATGTGCCCTCTGGCAGGTGCCAGGAAAAGGAGGGTGAATGATCTGGACCAGTGCTATCTAACAAATAGAATACCAGCCACATATGTAAGTTTTTTACCAGACTAATTTGTAAAATTTTTTAGAGGGCATATTTAAATTTTTAAAAGAAACAATTGAAATTAATTTTAATAAGATATTATATTTATCTCAATATGAAATTATTTATTTCAAAATGTAATGGGTATAGAAATTATTAATGAGCTATTTTACCTTTTTAAATATGAAATCCAATGTGGATTTTACCCTTACAGGACATCTCAACACAAACTAGTCACATTTCAGATGCTCAGCAGCCACATGTGGCTTGTGACTATTTTATTGGACATGTAGGTCGAGAGTCTGTCTCTGGGAGATCACAACATAACTGAGCACCATCATTGTCATTCTCCAAAGTCCAAAGCAAGGTGACGGCTCCTCAGTGATGCTTTCAACACATAACAGGGACAAAGCACTGTAAATGTGGGAGCCTAGGCCTGAAAGACTTAGTGAATAGAGCTTTCTAGGGCCTTAACATGGCATTCCTATCCTGGGGGCAACTGGCCATGGAGAGAAGAAGAGGCTGAACTAAGGCTTCTGTATAAACTGTCACACCTGTTCCATTGAGATTTTAAGTTATCTTTTCCAGGTAAATGAATGTCCACATAGAGGGCACGTCCAGCATTTTTAGCTCTGTTGTTGCTGAATTAATAATGAAGTCTAAGACCAGGAGAACTCTTGTGATGAACTAATTTATGTTTTTTAAGCAATGAGAGCGATGGAACATGTAAGTCTCCTTGTTTGCCTTGGCTGCCAGGGAACTCAGATCCAACTCTGTTCTCGGTTGAAAGATATTGCCTCAACTATATCTCCATTATTATCTACTTATACTCCTTTCACTCTTATTTTAATCTTTTGGGTATTTTGCAGGGTTTCTTTCCTCTGAAGTCTTAAGAAATTCTGAAGTCTTGAAAATGGGCAGGGTATGTAAAGGTAAGGAAGTTTCCAGATTTTACCACTAGATGGCAGCATTATATAATAGAGTATATTGGCTTCGGCCTCACCCACCCTTGCCAGTGGCCTATTCTGCTATTTAACAGCTATGCGACTTTGAGCAAGTGATCTTTAACACCCTGAGTCTATTTTATCGAATGAGAAAAGAAGAGCTGTTGTGAAAATGAACTGAGATGAAATATCCCTTGAGGAGGGGTAATAGCCTTGAGATTAATTGCATGGACGCTGAAACCAGATAGCCTGGTTTCAAATTTTATTTTGCTATTAAATAGCTGTGAGATTGCAAGCAGGTTATTTACCTTCTTTGAGCCTCTGCTTCCTCTCTGTAAAATGGAGATACTGGTGCCTGCTTCATAGAACTGTTGCGAGAATTAAAGGCTAGTATATAAAGTGCTTGGAACAATGGAGCACACAGAACATCATGTGTTATTAGCTGTTATCATTGTAATTAACACATAAAGAACCCATCAGAATATTTGGCTTACTTATATATATATTCAGACATGAGGTGCTACACTCTATTTTGGGAACATATCTCAAAACCATAAACTCTCCAGTCTGGCACACCCAGCTTTCCAACTGCCTTATTCCTAAGATTCCTGCTATTTCCCTCATTGAGAAGGGAAAAATATAAGATAAATTTTATTAAAATGATTTAGGGTCACCATTCAGTGCCAGGCAGTTGGCCCCTGCTGCAATGTGTTTTGGAAGAATGAGATAAGAATAAGACCTTTAACATCTTCGGCAGGCTCTCAGAACTAAGGGTCTAAACTAGGGGATCCAGAGGCCCTGCACCCTTTGTGTGCTTCCTGGCTGCATGGCCTGTGTGACAGGCCTCTGACAAAATGAGCATAGGCTTTACCCCCCTGCCCCTAAAGTTGGAAGGCTGTATTGACTCTGCCCCGCCCTCCCCCACAGCTGACGGCCACAGCAGGGGTTTGTGGCCATAAGGAGTCTCTCCAGTATATCCAGCATTCACAGCATCAGCCTCAAGAGGGCTGTGCAATCAAACAAGTAAAAGGAAAAGAGAAAAAAACATCTATCTATAGGAGAAAGGAAAAAGTAAAACTGTTTTTATTTGCAGGTGACATGACCCTATGTGTAGAAAATTCCATGGAATCCACAAAAGCACTATTAGAACTAATACAGAAGTACACTCAGTTACAGGATACCAGATCAATATACAAAAGTTAATTGTATTTCTATATATGAACAATGAACAATTTGAAAAGAAATTAAGGATACAATTCCTTTCACAATAGCATCCAAAAGAATAAAATACTTAGGAATAAATTTAACAAAAGAAATTTAAGACTTATATACTGGAAATTACAAAATATTGCAGAAGAAAATTAAAGAAGGTCTGAATACTTGAAGAGATCTTTCATTTGGAAGACTGAGGTTAAGATGACTATTCTTCCCAAATTGAATAGATTCCATGCAATCCCTATCAAAATTCCAGCATGCTTTCGAAGAACTTGATAAAAGGATCCTAAAATTTATACAGAAATTTAAATACCATGAATAGCCAAAGTAATTCTGAAAAATAACAAAGTTGGAGCACTTTAACTTCCTAATTTCAAAATTAGGAAAAAAACTTTTACTGTAAAGCTACAGTTATAAAGATAGTATAGTCTTGGTATATGGACATACACATGGATGCACAGAACAGAACTAATGGTTCAGAAAAAGATTATTTTATTTGCATACAACTTATTTTCAACAAACATGCCAAGATAGTCCTTGTGTTAAGAATAGCCTTTTTAACAAATGGTGCTGAGACAATTGGATATTCACATGCAAAAAGGTGAACTTAAACTCTCAACTTACACCCTACACAAGAATGAACTCAAAAAGGATCATGGACTTAAATGTAAAAGCTAAAACAAAATTTTTAGAAGTCAACATAGGGGAAAATCTTCAAGACCTTGAGTTAGGCAAAGATTTCTTAGCTATGACACCAAAAACCACATTACATTTAAAAAAATTGATAAAGTTGACCTCATTAAAATGTTAAACTTTTGTGCTTCAAAAAACATTGATAAAGTGAAGATAAGCAACTGACTGAAAAAAATATCTGTGAAACACATATCTGATAAAGGACTAAATAACTTGTATCTAGAAAATAAAAATAATCCTTATGCCTCAATAGACAAGCAAGCCCACAAAAAAGGAGGGGGTATAAAAGATTAGAATAGATATTTTACCAAAGAAAATCTATGAATGGTGAATAAACACATGAAAAGATGCTCAGCATGTTGTCATAAAGAAACTACAAAGCAAAACTAAGAGATCCCATTTCACACCCAGTAGAATGGCTATAATAAGAAAGACAGACAATAGCAAATATTGTCAAGGCTGTGGATAAATGGGAACCCTCCTATATCAATGGTTAAAATGGTGTAGTAACTGTGGAAAACCAGTTTGGCAGTTTCTTACAAAGTTAAACATAAACTTGTCATATGACCCAGAAATTCCATTCCAAGGCATCTCCCCAAGAGATATTAAAACATATGTCGAAACAGAGAGTTACACATGAGAGTCATGAGTGGCATTATTCACAACAGCCAAAACTTGGAACAGTGTAAATGCCTCGACTGCTGACGGCACTGACAGACTGCTGTATGTAATACAAAGGAATATTATGTAGCAATAAAAGGAAATGAACTGGATTCCTGCTATCACTTGGACAAACATCAAATCATTATACTAGATGGAGAAACCACACCCAAGAGACTACATTTTGTATGACTTCATGTATACACAAAGTCTAGGAAAGACAAATTTATAGAAACAGAAAATAGTTTAATGATGTCTGGGACTTTGGGATGGCTGGGGGGAAGAGGGGCAGGGATTAACATTAAAAGAAGATTGCACAACCTGGCAAATTTAACTAAAATCATTGAATCATATGCTTGGAACAGCGAATTACATGATATGTAAAATAAGCCTCGATAAAATAATTATTTTTTTTTAAAGAGTAAAATGAGGTTACACAGCTTTGGAACACCAACCAACTTAACTCCCTATCAGTGAATGTCAAGTATGGGGGAGAGGAACAGGCAGGGGAATGATACCTTCCTTATTTAAAGATGCCTATTTAACGTGTATTATAAAAAACTGAAGGAAGCTGGGTAAAATCTTGAGAAAGCTGGAGTGAGAAAGTATAGGCAACATGGATTCAAAGGGGCTGAAAGAGTGTTGTGTCTTCTTGCTCACTTCAGGCAGAGGAGAAGGAGCAACTCCTCACTCCCACCTCCTCCAGCTAAAAGTCACACTGCAGAGCCACCATGCCAGGATCTGCACAGCTCATCTTACTCTGAGCCCAAAGTCTCTTCTTTCCCCTCAGGCTCAGCAGGGAACCAGACATTGAATGCACAAGGTGCAAAGGCACTTGTCTTGTTGCTCTAAACCTGTCACATTTGATTTACAATTGTTGAGTGGTAGAAGAACAGAATGGTTAAGCATGGGGGAGCTTAGAAAAAAAAGGAAAATTTGCCATTTTCTTAGGTGATGAAAAATAATCATTGGTCGAATAACTTCATCTGCAGTTAGAAGCTATTAGAAAGTGTGAGGTTTGGCCACCAGCTACAGAAAATAAATAATACTTGAAAAATGTCACCCCAATAAATTAAATTATAAAAAAATTTTAACTTGCATTAAATAAAGAGAAGAATATATTGATAATGAGGGGGAAATAGCGTGGGTTTTCACCAGCCTGCAGGGCCCTTGCCTCTCCTAGTTCTCGCAGCTGTGTGTGGTGTTGTTGAGGGGGGAAGCTCCCACCAGCCCTGTGCTGCAGAATGCTGGCAACTGGACTCAGGTAAACTTTTCGACTGACCTCAAACCAGAGTGAAAGCTTAATGTTAATGAAACAATAAATGGTATAATTAAAGGCTGGGTCTCCTTTCTTGGCTCAAAACGAGCAGAATTGGGTGGACTATTCTTCAGTTCATTCAAGAATTGGAGTCAGGAGGCCAGCAGGGCTGTAGCTGAACAAACCAGAGGAGTCCTCAAGTCTGCAACCAAAGGATGGCAAGGGCAAAGCCCTGAGGTTTGTCTGTTCTGGTTTCTACCATTATTTAACCATACTTTTGAAATCTATCCAATTGCATGATACAGTCCTTTATGCTAGGCATGGAGGTCCAGTCAATATAGGAAGTCACCCCACAGCCTAATAATGCGGCAGGACCCAGGCAAGGGTTAATCAATCTATACAGATTTTCTCTTGTATGCTACCATTTGGGAGTGTATAGATGGAACTGATGACTAATTAGAAAATCCTAAATGGAGAAGGTTAGGTTAAGGTTAGGTTGGTGTAGGTTAGGATGATTATTTCCAGGCCTAGCTAGTGCATGCTAAGGATGTAAACTTTTCAAGTTTGGGGAAAATTTTGTCCTTTTTGGTGGACCTTTCCTGATGCACGGAGTAATGTGTTCCCAGCCTCAATTACTAAATGCAAAAAGGAGTAAAACAATGGTGCAGCAGTGCTAGTTCTGGCGTCAGGTAACCCGCCATTACTTGTATCTTTGCATGAGCGACTTAAAATGTGCTGTAACAGGACATTGTGAACAAAGACTGCTGCTCACTGCTGCTCAGTGGCTGTCCGCACTAGCACAGACTGCTGGGCCTGGAGCCCCTGGAGAGAGATGGAGGCAGCCTAGGACACATGTATTCCTGCTCCAGAGAAGTGTGGTAGAGCACAGGGTACTGGCAACCGTGGGAGGGGGAGAGGGACAGGCAGATTTCAGCAGGAAGATGAGAAGTGATCAGCTGTAACAGATAATGACCAGTATATTGACTGGGTACCGAGGATCACCAGGACAAAAGGGCCCACAGAGGCTGGGGGACAAGGCCTCCCAAGCTCTTGCTGTTTTCTTCTTCTGGCTCTGCCTCAAAGGATCATCACTATCTGTCTCATCCATTTCTTTTGAGTGCCTTCCTCTCTAGGGTTTCACTCATTTTATTGAGTGGCTTCACATGGTAAATGAAGCTAACAACAACAACAAAAAAGCAACAATTCTGCGTGCCATGGATTTCAATGACATTTCCAGTTTGTGTCAAATAGCCCCTAGACACACACGTCCTCACTCCAGACAAGTCTGGTGGGGTGCAAATCATAAAGTAACATTTTGCTGAGGCCAATTTGGGTATGTCTTACATGCTGTTATATTCTGTTCTTAGATATCGTGTTCTAAATAGCCTCCATTTCAAATGTTTTAATTTGTGAGTCAATAAGAAAAAAATTTAAAGAATCAAATGTCCTGCTCTTTTCCTTACCTTTCTCACCTTCAGCTCAAATGGTTAAGAAAAGGAGGGGATTTTTAAGTTCATGGTCACACTTCGTGCAGGTCCTGTCCTGACCTTATATTTGTCCACTCATGTAACAAATGTGCCTGTGACCAGACAGGGAGGTGTGGACATCAGTCAAGAGGGGCTCCCTCCAGGGTGGAAAGGGATGCCACTGACGGGGCTGCTTCTAGTACTGTGCAAACCTGGGGGTCAGCGAAGACTGGACAAAGACAGTCTCAAAAGCAGACCAGGTCCAGGGGCCTAGAGGAAGCCTGGCTGGCCCAAAGTTTCCTGTGGCTTTACTATTTTATCTCCCTTCATTTTACTATGTTATAGCCATGTTGGCGGGCTCAGGGAAGGTTCTGGGTCCAAAACTTAAATGAGGACTATCAGATTGTGGTGACAGTCATGATTAAAGTTAGAAATCCACAAGAACAAGGTGACCCAACTCTCCCTTCACATAAGACTTCGTTAGGCTCAAAATAGTTTTAGGGAATGGGGTGGTGTAAGGGGGACCAATTATTGAACATCTATGTGCCAGGTACCTTAGAAATGTTGCCTAGGCAATAGATATGACTCTGCTACTTAAAATAAAAATAACTCTTCTCTAAGAGCACAGTCTCATTATTAAAAAAAAAAATTGAAAATGTGTAAGGCGAAGATAAAAAATAAAACCACCCGTAATCACAACTGTTTTTACCACCTTGTTTTTATATAGGAACTTATACATATTGGGATTGTATTTTGTCATTTTGCTTTTTTCCTGTTATGTTTTGAGTAAATATTGTTATAATATGTTCTTCAAGAGCACTATTGATTTTGTATCTTTCCACTAGAAAGGTCAATTTTTCATGTTTTATTGTTGTCTGTGGTTGATCCACTCTGCACTTTAATACTTTTTGCAATATTGTCAAATATTAAGTCCATAGTCTCCTCTGCTTCTCTCTTAAATTCTTAGGGAGCTCTGAAAGGCAGATCTGGGTGATGTGGAAGGTGAGCTGAAATAAGCTGCCCAGGTTGGGCCCAAGCCTTTTCTTAGAGGAACACTTCCTCTAAGCTCCGTCTAGCCCTGGATCTTTGAACCTGACTGAAGTAGCAAGGAATCAGGAGTGCATGTGTTTGCATCTTAGTATTAGCCTGGAACACAATTTAAGAAACAACTTGCATTCAAAATTCATCACAGGTCCTATTATTTTTGCCTTTCACTACATTTCATATTAACATTTGCAGTACCTTTAATTCATTATACAGAAGTGTAAAGCCTCAACTAAAATGTGTCAAGAAAATTCCCTGCAACTCAGAAGTATTTTGATCATATGCTTAAAAATGTCTCAAGTTGGTTGAACGCATTATTACCTACTACAGATTACATGATAATGAACCTTGCATTTATTATTTATTTGTTTGTTTATTTTAAATTCTAACACAAATGCACATTTGCCAAGGAAGAATGGTTTTGGAGGTATGTTCACATGTGATTGCAAAGATCTCTTTAATGGATCCTTAGCCCTCTTAAAATTCTGCCTGTCCTGCTGGGATATCTTGATGGCTTCCAAGAAAGGGACTCAGTCTCACTCAACCCTTACCACAAGATTAAACCTAGGGTTTAGCACACAGTAGGCATTTCAAAAATTTTATTTTGAGGAAAGAAAAAGTTACCTTTCATTTCAGCACATTAACATTTGAAATGTACTTTCTCAGAAAACCATAATCACTTAAAATGTTAAACAAAGAAAGCATCGAACTCAAAATGGATGTGTATCTGAATGAATTTGTATGTGGATTAAATAATGGGTCGTTTGGGAATCTAGAAAATAGCAATACCCTTTTCTGGTTGAAAAATCAGAGAAATGCCTATAAGGAACCGTTTTTTCTTTCTTTCTTTCTTTTTTATAGGATAGATGGTAATTTGAGGGTTGTTTGGGGGGAATTCACAAATGAGGAAAAGGCTTTTCAGGATGACCTAAATTTCTTCTGCGAATACAGAGCAAAAAAAAAAAAAAAAAAAAAAAAAAAAAAGGCAGGTAACCGAAAATATGAACTAGATCATATTATGTTTTGTGCTTGTACAAGCGAATGGATGGAGAAAAATAGAGGACACAAATTAAATATTAAAGGTAGACTTCAGAAAGCGAGGTCTTCTGGGCTGAGGTCTAAATGGGAAGGTGGCTCATGACAGCTGAGAAACCTCAAAATTCAATCCAGATTAAGCACCTAATGGGGGAAAAAAAGCATAGTAAGAATATCTAATATGGCTAAAGAAGTTCATGAATAAAATCAGATTATAAAAGGCCAGGTTTACAAAGGGAAATGAAGGCATGTAACCAATAATTAACATAATATAGAAGCGAAGATGAGAACCAAAGCAAGGGAATTAAATGAAAATAAAATGAAAAATGAGGGAGAAAGGAGCTTTACTGCAATGTTCAAAACAAGATGAACAGGGCATGCAAAGGCACTCCTGAACTGGATAAAATGAAGTTAAAAATCACCGTGTGTCCTTAAACTCCAAAAAGCAGGGACAATGTGTCTTAATCTCTGTGACTGACCGGACTACATAAAACATTTGTTCGAAATTACTAAAACCTAATTAACAGAAGAAGCCAGAATTAGCTTGTACTTGTCTTTTCTGTGAGGAAAAAATTTTTTTCGGAGTGGAAAATGTCAAACGAACAACATAATGAGAAACAACTGAAATGACACTTGATAATAGCCTAAAAAGGAAAAATTTCAAGTTAGTTTAAGAAAATACTTGCTAATAACTTGAGGGCCTTAAAACTGATAGAGGTACCTTAAGCAGTGGCAAATGTCATTATCAAATTTATTACTAATGAAATTTCCTTCTCTTTTTCCAGCATTTATGTAACCATCTTGGATTAATAACATGATATATCAATGCATCAATTTTTACATCCTATTATATATTATCATATAGTTAAATTGAAAAATTCTAAATTCTCTATTCCTTTTGTTTCCAAACACTACATAAAAATTCATTAAATACTTCTTGCTTCATGCTGTGTTGCACATGTGATGTTTAAAAACAATAAAATAAAATTACAATGTTGCCCCCTTTTATGCAGCATTCTAATTCAAGGTGCTAATATTTTTTAAGTAACATTTACCCATTCCCAATATTTTTCTAAGATAAAGCATATATTTTATCAAAATATAAACTGGTATTAGATAACTTACTCTGTGAAAACACAACAAACTGTTGTCCAGCTCCTACTCAATCAGGACTTAGGTGTGACCAATGTGTAGAAGAGAGTATGTAAAATGATAAAGTTTGCAAAAAATAATCAAAGAAATGAACAGTATTTTAGATCTTTGTGAAAAAAATACATCCAAGAAAAAGTATACTGTGAAGTCAATGTTGAGACGGACAAGAAATGATTATAAGTATGAACTTTATTTTTATTTATTATGCCGACATTTTCAGTAAAGAGACTTTACATAGGTTTTACGAGCAAATTTTAAATATACAGTATTTACTCTGAACTTTATTTTCATCCATGGGAAAACAATACTGCAGATATTAAAGATTGCCGTGTTTTTGTTTTAGTTAGTAATGATTTAGAGACTTTATATTCTCAGGGTATTATTTTGTTATGGCAATGCTTTACCAAAGAGAAAATGGATACTTTTTCACCAACAAGGTTAAAACATCTGATGTATGTTTTAATTAGTAGCACGGTTGTAGACTGGTGCCCATCATAATCATTTATCTAAATGTATTCTGTTAAATTATTGCAGCAGAAAAATTGAAGGTATGAAAGAAACCAGAAAATATAATTCAAGAATCAGAATTAAGAAAAATAGCAAGGCCATCATCCCCAAGGAGAAACATCAGGTATTTGTATTACAGCTATAATTAATTTTCAAGTGTGTGCATAAGCATGCAAACATAACCAACCACCCCAACTAGCCTATAAACATGAAAACTAATGCATAAGATTGAAAGTAAACTGAAACTGTGCTGCAGTCTTACTGATCTTCATTGCAAGCCTAATCACCTAATTTGGTGATTCCAAAGTACATCTTCAATAACCCTAGAGACCAAGAAACCATCATAACAGCTCTGCTCACAAAGTGTACCTTTGTGTCCATTAACACCATCTACGCTACAAGAATATTTAGAAATGACAGCTATAGGAGGATCATGTTCTCTTTGAATATGTTACTCTCGAGTAAAATACTTAAGGGGACAATAAAACATTAAAAAAAATAGTGCTTCAATGGGAAAAGTGATATGCTAAGGATATAATTCAGTGAAAGGCTGTACTTCAAACAGCAACAATTATAGAGAAATTATTTTTTAAAAAGCCATACCCAATAGGAGGCATTTTGATATTTCAGGCACAACTCCAAGCAATTAAGCTCATTTAAAGTGCAAATCTGGTATATTCTTTCATATTCAGATTTTTACTTGGTAAAATACTTAGTAAGTTCCCTAATATCTAATAAATACAATGAATAGTCTATATGCCTGAAAATATTGCACAAATTAAAATGAGACTCCAAAAGAAAAGTGCTAAGGGTCTCAGTCTTTAGAAACATTCTAAATGATATAGCTATGTAATTCTTTAATGCCTTAAAATCATCTGGACCTGTACTGATAAAAATTCCTTACACCAACTTTGAAGAAATCGATATGCATCCCGTTAACAGCCAATGTATAATTCTACATACTCTTAGTAATTTTCTTTCACAAATGTGAAACTTATCCAACCCCAGGAAACTTCTTCTTCAGGACTTGGAATTCAACACTGCCACCATCTTCACTGAAATCACAAGAACTCAGGAAAAAAGTAATCTGAGTTCCTGTGGAGGGGGATTTGGCAGAGCTGACCTATAGAAGCAGTAAACAAAGATTAAGCCAAATCTGAGGAGTGGTCTCTGATTATTTAGGTGAGCTACATCCTCAACTCATTTCTGATTTAACATTTACTAAGGAGAAGCCCTAGCATAATATTCTTGAAGCTTTCAAAGAAAACTGCAGGCCAAGTACTTTGTTGTTTTGTGCAAGCATCCTAGATTTTTTCTCTTAAATACATTATGCTTCATAATTATATTGATGAAATTTCTGCCAAGATTAAGGCTCAACAAAGGTACAGAGAGGTCGAACTTATAGGCTCCTATTTCTGCAATTCGTCAGGGAGAAAAAAATTGAGCAGGAAAAGATTAGAACAAATTGCAGAAGTTCATCATTTTTATATAATAGACAAAAACATTTCCCTCAGACTAGGGGGCTAAAAATAAAGTAAAAAATTAAAACTTTTCCCTTAAAGATAAAGGCCTACTTGTAAATAACATTTCAAAAGAGTCTGTGTGTAGGAGTAACATGCTGTTGTGTCCACTCTGACTCCTGGTGACCTTAAATGAGTGAGATCCACAATGTTCTGTCCTCAACAGCCCTGCTCAGCTCCTGTAGACTCATGCCTATGGCTTCTTTTATGGAGTCAACCAATTTCATATTTGGTATTCCTCTTTTCCTGCTGCTTCTATTTTACCCCTGCATTACTGTCTTTTCCAAAGAATCCTGCCTTCTCATGATGTGCCTAAAGAGTCCATAATCAACTTAACAAATCAACCAAAAGCCTAATTCATCAGTATTATATATACATAATACAGAAGTGCTGTCAAATGAGAGTACGATTCTAGATTGGTGATGCTCACCTGTTATGAAAATCAAGAATGGTTTGTAAGCAGTGAATGGCAAGTTTACTCAAATGGAAAGGGAAGGCTGCATCAAATTGGTAGTAAATGCCTCTTTCAAAATTCCCACTAACGTACTTGCTGTTATTTCTCTAAAAAGGGGCAATTTTTTCCAATGTATATTTTTTTAAAGGAATCCCTAGAAATCTGAGTGACTTTTTGGCCATAATCCCTTTTGATACATTTTTGGTCAGCTGATCACAACAAAAATTTACATTGAAAAAGGCTATCTAAGACATTAACTCTAATACACGCAGCAACAGGTGAACAACCTAAAGATGACATGATTTGTGTGGACAAGAGGGCAAATTTACTGAACCACCTGAAGAGCAGTCCACAGCATAATTAGGTCAGTACATCTGGTCCCTTGGTGGTTCCACAGCTACCTTCCAGCACATTAAATAAGCATATTGCCACTGAAATATCTTCTAATATTTTTAATAAAAACACAATTTCCCCTTTCTAATCCTATTTTCTTCCCAAATCTACTTTTCAAGGCATTGTCATTCAAACATATACCAACATAAAAAGGAAATATGGAAAACTAAGCAAAACAAAACTATTACGAATTCTAGCTTCCCTCAAGATAATCTTACCTTATAATTATTCTCAAAATATTTTACTTGTTTTGCTACAGAAAATAGTTTTAAATCCCTATGTATGGAATATTTATATCCCATTAAAGTTTTATGCAAACATTTCAAGTCCATTATTCCAGTCCACAGATATTAGCAGAAAGTCAAAATATACATATTACAGTAAAGACTTAATTTAAAAAAATTTAAAATATATGCTGTGGAACTTTAAAACAGCTATCAGGGTTCCATAAGCCTACAGGGTTCAAAGCTGAATTGCCAGCAAAACTCTAGCACCAACATCCGTTATAAATGAATACATCTTTAGGAACAGGTTGCAAGATGTATCTCAAGCTTTCCAAAAGTTATCCAGTAGCAAAAACAAACACAATGGTGTGTGTGTATAAAACAGGATGTTAAAGTAATATATAACTGGTTTACATATAATATGAAACATTTTAGCCTGGGGAATTTGTCTGGTAAATAAATATTGAGAATATCTTGCTTGGTAATTCTAGCAAGGAAAAATAAAACTTACACAGACTTCCTATTAAAAGCCTGATCTTTATTCATCACAGAGCCATTGCATAGACCTTTTATATATATAAATCACTGGCCAGAACTCTGCTTATAGACTTACAGACTACTGTCTTCCATTACTACCAAATCTTTAGTTAAAATAATAACCATATTTACAGGAGGGGCAAGTAAAAGGGTGAGGCTCTGAGAACCATAATTAATAGACCTTAAAAGGATTAAATCAGCAAAGCACATTTCTTGCCTGCTAAGTGTAATATTATGAATTTTCTGATGTACAGAGGATAGATAACATGATTATAGCCTTCTGTAGGCCTGAGATGGGTAAGCAAACTTCTGCGTTTACCTGAGACAAATATACTCAAATACTATGTACTTCAACCAGGATATAAAATGGAAGAGCCCAAACTAGTAGAAGCTTCCACATTTTAATTTTTAAGATTTGCAAGCTTTCAATGGAACCTCCATCATGGCAGCAAACTGCAGGTAAAGCTATTACAGAACAGATGGTTTTTTTAAAAAAGCAAATTGGCAGGTGATGGCTACGTACTTAATGTATCTTTGGTTTAGGAAGACGAGAATATCGATTAGAGGCCAAACAATCCCCAGAATTCAAATTACCATTTGGATTCTGCATGATTTCTTTTCTTTTTGTTAGTGGCCTTGGGATGCTTGTCTTGGCCGGAAAGTTTTGAGGCTCTAGTCTGGGGGTGCTTATTTGTTTTTGTTTGAAAGAGCCAGAAGGGGGGCGGAGCTTAGATGCTTTTGGATTTGGATTATTTGCAAGATTTGTTTGACTAGATGTTAGTTGAAGTTTTGCTGAATTACATGGTGTAATTATTGGTGAGTTCTTACAAGTGGGACTTCTACTTGGAGATGATTCAGAAACTGAAGGAGGTACCAAAGAATTCAAGATGGATGGCTTAAAAAGCTGCAAGGATTTGGGCTGAGACAGAGAGTCCTCCAATGAAGACTGATTTCTTCCAACTCTCTTAGCCTGGTCTACTGTACTTGACTGGGTAAGTGTTTGAAGAGAAGTGGGTATAACAAACTGCACGTCATTAATCTGATTATTTGCCAAATGATAAGGCTCTTGAGAATCCACAGTCATGTTCAAGTTTTCTTCTGAAGGTGTACTCTTAGCCACATCCTTAGTGAATTGCGGGCTTGACAAAAAAGGCTGGTCTTCTGGACCACAGTTGTGTTCTTGTTGCAATCCGTGTGTAATGCTTTCATCCAGATGTGCAACACCCTGACGTATGCCCTGGATTGTGTATTCAATGTGGGCCTCGATGGGTTGGGGTTTTATTAGTTTTCCCTGGGCGTGGTCTGTTGGTCTGGGAAGGCTGCTGGAAGGCTGTAGTACTTGAGGCTATTAAAATTAAAAACAACATTAGAAACAATTTATTTTAGAAATGTCACCCAAAATTAATATAAGTTCTAATTAGGCTGTATTGGTGCTTATTATTTTTTAATATGAGAAACATGTGGGGTTCTTTTAAATTAAAAAACAAATTGCAATATTCAAGTGAATTCATGAGACACATACAAGAGTGATAATGCAAACAAAAATGATACAGGCAGTAACACTAAACAAGATCCAAAATCAAATAGGAGGAAAAAAAATCGTAAAATGCTGATTTATTGTCACAAAAAGATACCTTCCTTAACTGACTAATGTATTTAAAATTTTACATATGAGAATAGTTTCTATAGAACTTTGATTTAATCTCCATTAAGCACATAGATAGTTACTGTGATCTTCAAACTATTACCAATTTTTAAGGTGTTTTTTTTTTTTAAATAGAGTTATGTATCACTTAATCACACTTGACTATAGGAAGTATTAATTTGAAAGTGTCAAATTACCTCTATCAAGAATTAAAATTACCAGCAGATAAACGAGGATTAAAGATTATATTCTCAGTGGATGTAGAATTCTAATTAAACAAAAATAGGTCCATACATTTAGCTAATGCTAACCTACCTTTAATATTCTTGTTGAAAAGTTTCAGAAAAAAATGTCTTCACAGCTTATTTGTTCTGTCTCACTGCCATATGAGGGATCAACTAAGGATCTGTTATGGCTGATATATAGAAAACAGATTTATCTTGCTCAAGAGTGAACATCCATTTAATAAAATTAAAAATGATCAGCCTTTTGAATGATGGCTGATAGTAAAACAAATTTGAAATTGCCTGTAACTTGAACTAAAGCTCAAAAGCCTACAATAGCAAGGTTCTTAAGACCAATGTGCCTTGCACGCACTTTTTGGGAGCTCACTGTGTAGGTATATTCCATAGAAATCAGAGGAAATGCATGTTCCATTATTTTTGTGCATTCAGTAAAGAAATATGAATCTTAAAGTTATCTTTCAGTGGCCCAAAGAGTTTATACAAGGTATAGCCTATTGGTTATATCCTGATAAAGGGGTGGTTGCTATAAATGTACACACACACACACACACACACACACACACACACACACACACACACTTTCAATTTAATAATGTGGGCTGAAAATGTCAATAAGTTTGGCCAAGGGTTTTGAAACATGTTCTTTAAAGGACCATTTTTTACTAATACAATAACTTTTTAAAAACTATGCTAATCCATAAACAAATTTACACAGTATCTAATTTCTCCAAAAGAAGGGGGTGAATCTATTTATACTGTATCATTTGCCACTTCACCTCCCTGACCAGCACTGAGTGACAGCTGCCAGGGTCAGCAATTAGGGATTAGATTATGGCAGGATTACCAGAGACTGAGAACAAAATTCACTGACTCATGGGGTAATGGCTGGCCATGATGGTAGAGGGCTGACTTGCTATTTAAAAAATAATAAAATCTAGACAATGACTACTCACAATTAATCCAGAGAGTATACTACATTAAACTCTTATTTTAGAATGTTTAAAATAAACAATCCATCTCAGTTTTTACTTCAAGCTAAATGTCCTAGACTTTAAAGTCAGTGGGCATTTTCACAATAAATCACCATAGAAATGGATGGACTGTCTTTCAAAAATGAAAGTACTAAAAATATCATATAATTAATTCAAAACTCTCCTTGGTCTCCCTTAGGAAAAGAATGACCATGCCAAAGTGCTCATACACTTTAGAAAAACTAGTAAAAATATAGAGCAGGACCCTCTTAAGCAAACCTAAATCTACCAAAGGAAAAAAAAAAGCAACCAAGGAGGGAAAGAAAGATGGGGCATCAAATGGCTGATTATGGGTATTTGTTTTCTCTTCTCACCTTCAAAAACAGTAAGATATCGTAGTCTCATGTTAAAGATTTACAGCAATTTAAGACCTTTGAAAATATCAGTGACGATTTAAAAAATTACTTTATTTATATGTTTATTGCCAATAAGAAAAAAAGGTATAAATATGTGCTATCAGCTCAAATCATAAGTTATGATTTTCTAATTATGACAAAGTAATAAACTGATTAAAGTAACCAAACCTCCAGAAAGGGACTGTGAACTGTATATAAACTATCCATTTACATTGTTCTGATTACTTATATTACTCAACTGACCACTGCTTATCAGAGAACTAAAAACACAGCAGATAGGAAGATGTGCTGCTTGTATTAATGCAATGAATTTCCACATCAAATATAAAAGAACCAGAAAATAATCAGGTTTTTAAAAATAACAAAATTTTGAGTCTGAGGAGTTAGAGTGAACAATCATATTAAAAATTAAAAAGTCTAAACTACCACATAATTACATTAAATAAATCAGTGCTTTCTAAATGATGAATAATGTCTTTTATATTTTTACTAAAGGTTTATTTTAGTGGTATGATATATTTTCCCATTTTAAAGTTTATGTATTTTTATTATTTATTTGAAAACTAGTCTGGAAATTCTACTACTGTAAAGAAAAGTCTTTTGAAGAGCAAAGAAATGACTAGAGCAAGAACCAAGGACTCGGCTTGCTCCTGAGAGGTGAAGGATTAGGTAGAACTGGTTACCCACTAAGGACTGGATTGTCATTAATTACCCTCTAGCAACTTGAACAACAAGCTGCCTCTTAACATCCAGCAAACAAAGCAGAGATGTGTTTTAATAGCTTGTTGCTTGAAGTATAATTTCCCCAAATTCTAAATACTCAACTGTATTAATATAAAGGCAAAATGTTAACAATTCATCTTGCCCACATTCACTACTGTTTCTATGCCCTCAGACATCTTTAGAACGCATTCTAAATATAAAAAGAAAGAACCCATGTTCTCATGGATAAGAACAATAGAAAGGAATATCAAAGACCATTCATACATTTTTACAAATGTCTATGATGTATCATACACTGCACTAGGTATAAATAATATGGTATTCCTGTGATTGAGAGGCCTAGTGAGAGAGATAGATAAACAAATGATGAGGCCATGTCTCAAGCATAAACAACATAAGGGAATAAGAAGAAAACGCATGCCAAATTAGATAGAGGTTGCAGAGGGCATCTGGGAATCACAAACATCTGAAGATGAGTAGGAGTTTGCCAAAACAAAAAGGTTAGTGCACTCAGTTTAGGGGACCAGTACAGAGCACAGAGGCCAACAAAAAAAACAAAAACACCACAGTATGTTCTAGTAACTTCAATTTGTTAGACTGAATTTGGAGACCACAGTGCTGGTGAAAAGTGTAGGCAATGGCCAGCCTATAAAGGAACTCACGTCAGACTAAGCAGATCTGATTTGTGCTGCAGATAATGAGAGATGCTGATGAATTTTAAGCAGCAGAATCATTAAGATCTGATGTGTATTTTAGAATGTCACTCTGGTAGGATCAGTGATGAATGTAAGGGGAGGGGATGACGTTGTAAACAGAACAGCCTGGTACTATGCTACTGCTAATAGCCCAAGTGATAAATCATGGGGGTCTAAAATTAGGATAACTAAAATAAAAACTAGAAAGAATTGAAAGAAATATTGAAGTTTGGAACACACAAAGGTTGTTTGGGAGGAATTTAAGATGAGTTCCACGTTTCTGCTTTTGGAGATGCAAGATGAGGAACTGCTGCGCATCAAAATTAATTAATTAATTAAAGGCCTCAGGAAAGTTGCCCATTCATTTCATAGCCTCAGCTGCCCATAATCTCAGGGCAAAAGGAATCCATGCCCCCACTACTGAGGGGACTTCAGGAAATTCTAATAGTCACAAATAAGTAAAACTTGAGTACTCTTCCATCCTTGCAAAAGCTTTAAATGTGGATCCATCCCCAGACATAAGGAGTCAAGTGCTTCTAACTGGAATAAGGAACTTCAAGTCTTACTTTAGTTAGATACATATACTTCAGCACACTATTCTGAGAATTATCAGATGCAATGGTTACAACTGTCAAGGTAAAGAGTGCCAGCAGTTGATAGGCATCTTCAGTGATTATTTTGGGCTGCTTACAAAGATAACCAGAGACTACGGCTCCTTACAGGCGTGTACCACACTTTATTCATCTTTTACTGTTGAAGTTGGTATGTCCAGTATTTGGTACATAGTAGCAATTATATAATATATATATATTTTTTTTCTTGGTATTATTACATACATTTTAAAGGTTAAAAGAAAGATGGAAATGGCACTATCTATAACATGTCTGCGATATATATACATATATATTATATATATGTATATATATTGCTAGATAAATGAATATTAGTGAGTGGTATATTTCAGAATTGCTTCTTTGGTAATAAATTATCAAAATGATACTTTACTATTAGGTCAATAATGCAGTACTAATAATCAAATAAAAACAAATATAAAAAAACACTAATGAAAAAATCTTATAATAGAAAAAAATTCTTTCTCTAAATAAGTTTGGGGTTAGCTTAATAATTCATGTTTAGGAAGATACAGCACCTCTCATAATGGCCTACCAGCAAAGCCACATATTCTTTTTATTGGAGAGTAGAGATTTCTGGATAAAATGAGCTGTGAAAACTGTTTTAACAAGTATTGAGCTATTTTCCATTTCTAAATATAATAATTAAATATATTTTACATGTAATACTTAGTAGAGAACCTCCTAGCGCATCAAAATTGCTCAATAAATACTAGCTAATGATTATTAAAAATTATTAAATGATTAATTTAAGCTACGGTCTTTTTTGTAACTGGGTCTTAAAAAAAAAGAAAGGCAAGTTCCATAGCAGTGTAATAATAAATTAGTTACTACAGAATAAGAGGTTTCTAGGCTCCAAGTACATATTTCGATAATGTCAGTCATATTTAAATGTTTTAAATCCATAGCAGGCATATCTGATGTGACACAGAAGACTTAAGTGTTTTTTCTGGAGATAAACCAGAGCTAGACCATGCAAGGAACTTTAAAGTTTATTGAAAATTTACATATGGCTATATGAAGGAGCTAGTACAACTTCATACATGAAGAAGCTAGCTGTACAATTCTCTCAAAGTGGAGTCAGACTGATTTGGGTTTGAGTCCTAGGTCTATCACTTATTATTGGTGAGATACCGGGTAAATTATCTTACTACTCTGAAATGAAATTTCATAATTTAATAAAATGAGGATAATAGCAAGTATCTATACCTAACCAAATCATTATAATCTAAACATGCATACAAGTGCTTAGAATGCCTGACACATTACTAATACTTGAGGAAATGGTTATTTTAACTTCTGGGCTTCTGGACTAGAAGAGGGTTTTCCCTTCTTTCAAAGGTAGATAGCCAAACTCTTAGTCTGCATGTATGATCTTTAACTATCACAAGACCCTAGGCGAAAGGTAATGTCTTCTTTTAGTAAATGAGTAAGTTGAGGTTAAATGAACTTAAGTAAATGTCCAAATTCACAAACTTTAGCAAATGGCAAAGCCAGAATTTGAATCAACAGAGAATTTTAAATGCAGTGCTAAAAACTTTATTATTCTGTGCTACTTGGGTAATTATAATGAGTTCATAGACTTTCAGAATATGCAATACAGCTAGATGATTATTTTAAAACTCAATAGGCATATCCAGTACCAACACTCAAGTACCATCTTTCCAGGATAATGCCCTATTTCCTTCTTAGCTAATCTATCCTACACAGCATAACTCTCAGACACCAAGTTCGAGCCACTCTGTGGGGAAAAAATGGTTCCAAGTGACCTACTTGAAGAAATACACTAAACACAAGAAAAGGCAAATTAGCATTCATTATTAAGAAAAACTTCACCTTTACCATTTCATACCACTTCAAAGATTTCTAGCATTACCATAAAAAAAATACTTCTATCAGTTTCTGTAAATATTCTTGTTCTAGAATCACCAACAATACAATGGCAGCTAGAAACATCAAGTTCTGGTGAAGTAAAATATGGCAAAGTGTGTAAGGTAGAAAGCAGTAAATATTCTCAAGTATAATAATGCTACTGCACAACAGAAACAGGAATTACCTAAAATTGTTTTCTTGGTATTATTATTATTAAATAAATTTTAAAGGTTAAAAAAAGGGTGGTAATGGCACCATCTGTAACATGCCTGTAATTTCATGCAGGCTCTGACATGCATCATGCAAACTAAAACAAAAAACAAAAACAAAAAGTGACTGAGGAAGGTGGTAGGAAAAATGTGAAATTGTACTGTACCACGCTTTGTCAGAGAAGTAATGGACTAACTTCTCAACTCCTTGCCAATGGCATAATGGGAGAGCAGAGACAAGAAAAAGACAGGACAACGGTGTCAGAGACTACACAAAACGCCAAGGAATTGCCATGACTGGGTAGCAGCCAACAGTATCTGCTTGGCTTTTGTTGTGTTTTTCTAGATATCATTATTTATGAAAACATATTTTAATAGATTTATACTATCTTGCTAAAGTGTTATACACTCTTGGAAGATAATACAAATATTCATATTCATAGTACTGTATCTGTAAAACTTCTCCCATTTAAAAGGAATCACTTGAAGAATTTTACCAAATTAATTACAGAAGAATTCTGGTACAACTTAATATTCATACTCCAAAGATATAACAACATTTAGCTAAATGTAATGCCTTATGAAGTAGAAATTATTTTTAATAATTTCAGAGTCTTCCACATTTTCAATACAACTCAATATTTGTTAGTTTACTTTTATGACTGTTGCTGCATTAAAGAGCAATAAAAGTATAATCTGATCTTCATGTACCTCTTAAATATTATGTTCTAAATTATAAGTGAGGCTCCACACATCATTGTAGAGATGGAAGACATAACTGGAACCCTAGCATAACAACAATGGTCCCCCTGCCTTGTCCGCAGTTTCATTTTCCATAGTTTCAGTTACCTGTAGTCTCAGTTACCTGCGATCAACCATGGTCTGAAAATATTAAATGAAAAATTCCAGAAATAAACAATTCATAAGTTTTAAATTGTGTGCTGCTGTAAGTAGCACGTTGAAATCTTGTGCCATCTCGCTCCATACTACTCAGGACATGAATTATCCCTTTGTCCAGCATATCAACGCTTTATATGCTACCTGCTAGGTAGTCACTTAGTATTAGTTATCAGACCGACTGTCATGGTACCATAGTGCTTGTGTTCAAGTAACCCTTAATTTACTTATTAATGGCCCAAAGCACAAGAGTAGTGATGCTGGCAATGGGGATGTGCCAAAGAGAAGCCGTAAAGTGCTTCCTCCTTAAACTGAAAGGAAGAAAAACAGTATACATAGGGTTTGGTGCTATCCGTGGTTTCAGGCATCCACTGGGGGTCTTGTAAAGTATTCCTGAAGATGAGGGAGAACTACTTACTGTAGATTAAACAAATTCTGCTCTATAATTCACATGAACCCAATCACAGCTTCTAATGTTTCTTGGGAACCAGGAATGCTCTTATTTCTCTAGATCTCAGAAGGGTGCCTCTTGATCTCAGAGAACTTAGAAAAGATACCTGATAAATATAAATTATAAATAAATGAAGTCTGAAATAAGGAGTTCAATGGCTCTTCTAAGTTGATCAGTTAACTGTTTTTACTATCACAGTGGGTGACAGTGACTTAAGTAAGCATTTACTACATAGGCATAATCCGTATGAGATGCTTAATTTTCTTGGGTCTATATATCTCTAAGACACGGAACCCATCGGCATCTACCTCTGAGATAGAGTAGTTCAGAAAATAAAACTAATAGCATACTAGACATTTCCACTGGTATGACAATATGCATGGTGTATTTATCCAGAGTAGGATACTGCAGGCACTAAGTATAGCAACAAATACAGCTGACCAAAGAATCCCACTATCTGCAGAGTAGGTTGTTATAAAAGGCTTATACAGAAGACAGTAACTGGAGTGTTTCTCATAATTGCAAGGTGTTGAGAGAGAAACTAACTCATGTCTAGGTTTATAGGATGGCTTCCTGGACCCGTTTTTTATGTACATTTCTAGTCATTTGACTAAACACTACTTGAATTAGTTGTAAAAATGGACACAGTACCATACTGTATATTAACCACACTTCAAAAAAGATGGCTTACTGTAAAATTTTGTTCAGTTTTTACTGAGTTATCCTAGATTCCATTTCACTGAAAATTATTTTACTTTTATGAAAAGTCACTCCTAGAGCTAATTTTTCATTAAAGCACTGAAGCGAATGTGCTCCTTATATATAAAATTGATTACAGTCACTTGGTGGAGCCAGATTGAGCCACTTTAATGGATACCTTATGAGCATGTTTGACAGTTCAACAATATACATCAAGAGTCTCTAGAAAGCACACACCCTTTAATTAAGTAACATCCTTCTAGGAATCTACTTAAGTAAAGAGAGATGTTAACACTCAGCTATGTACAAGAATGACCTGAACTGCAATAATATCTCTATTTAATAGGCAGAAATTGAAACATTATCAATGTCCAACAGCAAGATTAAATTAGAAAATATCCAAAAAATGTAATATCATGAAGCCAGTAAAATATTTTCAAGAAATATTTACTATACGAAAAATATTTGCATGATGATATGTGAAAAAAAGTTGAGAAGCAAATATGAGCATTATATATCCTAAAAGAAAGTATTGTTTCATGAATATTTTATCTGTATTTTAAATATAAACATAAATGTGTTGGGTTGTAAACATAGTTGTAAATATTTTTGTTACAAACATAGTTGTAAACATTTCATTCGGTAAATACATACTGGGTTGTAATGTAAAATGAATTTATAAGTATTACTTATCAAAAAAGTTTGCGAAACATCTGAAAGTTTTAAGAGGAGTATATAAGATAATATAATCATCATTCTTACTGTGATTCTAGTGAATACAATTAGTTATAATATAAACTTAGAAATCAGGCAACACTACATCATCAAAAAAATTGTCTGGGCTCTTAAAGACATATGGCTATTATTTTTGTGGTATTTCAAAAACAATTATTCTTCTTCCCACGTTAATTGCACATAGAAGGTTAAAGGTTGATAAGATTTTCTAAATATTTCTTCAATCAAAGGTGTTAAAGAGCAAAAGTTTTAAAGTCATTTTTAGCATAAATAATAAATCAGTATATTTCAAAAATATACCTTTTGAAAAGTCAAGTTATTCCTAGAAGCATATGCTCTAGCAAGAAATGTTTTTGAGATTACCATTAAGGGCTTTTCACTTGAAAAAGTAATTATTTTCATTAAATTTTTCTACTATGAGAAAAGTTATCATTTCTAACTTTATACAATTAGAATTCAGAAAGACTAAGCCAATTCCAGTTAAGTCAGTTTGGACTAAATCTGAAGTGCCTACTCATGACAGAAAGATCTGTTATGTCCACATTGTAAATATTTCCTGCTAACCCAGAGAAAATTTTAATTTGAAATCGGAAGACAAGCATCCTCAAGTTTTGATGAGTAAACACTCAAGAAAAAGAAATTTAAGTCAAAATGTCCTGAAAAGAAAAGAAAAAAAATACTTAAGGACTAGAATTTTCCATTACGTCTATTTTTTCTAGAGTTATTCTTAAATTCAGTAAGAGCATCCTTGGCCAATGCAGCTTCTGAAGTGACCAGAGTTAAATATTCCATGTAAACATTAATTATTTCATTCTCTACATATTTAGAGCAGGCTATCTTTTTAATATAATAATAAAAATAATATATAGTAATAATATAATAATAATAATTAATAATAATAATAATAAAGCCAATAACAAATTACCTTACTGAAGGCTAATGGCCAAGCCTACTTGTCTTCTACACTCAGGAAAAAAAGTTGATGTTTAAGAAGGCATCAGAAAGAAAATATTAATGAAATGCATATTATAGGAGAACTCTCTCAAACTGCCATCACTTACAGAATTAAACTCTCCAAAAATCAGCACCAGGAATCACATACTAACTAAACATGGAGACAAATATTATTTCACTATGTTTAGTTTTCAAAACCACTAGATTTACTCTTTTTCATACCCTTCTCTTTCTCTATATCACTAAATAATAATAATGATGATGATTTTATTGGTAAACTGCTTCAGCTTTTCTCAGGGTAAATCTAAAACAGTGTAGTAGTTTAGAACATACTTCTCTTCTAAAGGAACCTTTCAAACTCAGAAAGAGCTGTTAAAAAGCTATGAAAAAGTCTTCTAGTCATCACCTTCTACAAACAGGGCCAGTTTTCTTAGCTGCATAAGCCATGAGAACATAGCCAGGAAGACTCCAATGTATATATCTTCAAGGTGGCTAACACATTCAAAACTTCCTTTACTAACTTGGAGATGCTGAGAAAGAAGGTTTGATCTAGAAAAGCTAGAAAGACAGATCTTGATAGTAGTTTTGCATGCAGTGCTGTTTTATAGTTGAAAATGAAAAAAAAAAAAAACAAACCAGCTCTGAATCTAAGAGGAAAGACGGAAGAAGCATTTGAAAATGGAGAGCCAACGACTCAATGGAGGAACAAGAAAATTCTAAAGCTATACAAAATAAGAAACTAATGAATGGATATTTCTGAGAAACCTGCTTTAAAAATAAATCTAAAACTATCTGCAATACAGAATAGTTAACCTTAAACTTCAATCTCATATTTACAGCTAGCTAAGGGGAAGGAGAATGAGGGAGAAAAATGCTGGAAGTAAAGAACAAGGGCTAAAACGGGGTTTCAGTATATTCAAGGTAGGTGTGTTTAATCTGAGTAAGTCTGTCAAAACATGCTGTTTACTGGGTGCAGGTCTAAAATACATTATCATTTAATATAAACCACACTTGAAATTCAGATTAGTTCACTAGCAATATCTTATATGCTAAGAGTCTTTAAATAAGAAGAGAAAAGAAATCAACCTATTGAAGACAAGAGAAGTAAAAAGGAGGGTATACAGAGGTTGTAGGGGCTAGAAAAGGAAATGTCACTGCTTCCACTAAACCAATTAACTTGCTACTAAATAACTTGATATAAAAGCCTATATAAACTCTCTATTCTATTTTTCTTTAAAACAAGCAGTACAAAAAGGAGAGGCATAATAGGCAAAACAAACTTCAAACCCTGTCTCAAATTTACATTTGTACTAATAATTTTGATTAATTCAAAAAATAAATTTTTATTTGAATAAATCATTTTTTAATTTTAATTGCTTAAAATTTCTCACTTTGGACCTTTGATACTTCACAGAGTTAAGGATAATTTGTGAAAACGAGAGATATGAATCACAAATCATGGAGAAGGCATGAAAGTGACTCTGACAATATTTACATCTTTTTCTCAAAGTAGCTTTTTTGGGTGACTTTTCAAAAAAGATAAAATATAAATAACTTACCATATGTACTTAAGTACATAATATAAAATAATAATAATTTGAAAGCAAATTTAATGTAATCAAAGTTTTTTGAAAGTCAAACGATTACTAAATCATTAGAAATGTTAGTAAACCATGCATATTCAAAAGCCATTCTTCTGTACTTATATAGCAGCTGATAAATTACTAGGACATGTTAGTTGTTAAAAAACACCTTTGAAACATGATTTAAAAGATTTTTCTTCTAGAAGGCAACGAAATCAAAGCCTTTTAATTAGGAAATATTTAAAGAAATGTGCAATGGTTCCATAAACAGTATGCATCTGTCCATTATACCACTGCTGATAGTACGTGTATCTTTAACGTAACTAGATCTTTATTCACATATCTCAAGTCATGACAAAAGAAAATGCATTAAAGACAGATGCATGTCAGTAGATCTAAGGTCACTGGCAATAGGTTTTAACAGCTTTAGAATGAAATTAACTTCAGAGAGTTTTCCTAAGGCTCTAAGTGGAAGTCTATTTACATGCAGTCAAAGGAAGTGTTAATTGAAAGGAGAGCCCAGGGAGTGCTCCTTTAGCATATGCCTGCAGATCACTCTCAAAGGGGAGGAGGTGCTGAGGAGGGACAGATCATGCAGTAGGGAAATACCAGGAAAGGGAAGCAGAGCAGGATAGGAGTGAGAGGCACAGACTCACTCTGTCTGCGGTGCGGCGGGACAGTCCGTGGGATCCCCTGGAAGGAGCCCTGCCAAGGAGAGAAGGAGGGAGCAGAATACCCACCCTGTGTAGAGAGAGATGGGGTAGGGAGGTATAATAAAAAAGGGAACCGAAAAATAGAGAAACCAAAGTCACACTTTAAAAAAAATAATAATACAACAATAGTGTTAATGAGAAGGCAGATTTCATTTTTTAAAATATAGGCAGCTCAAATTACTAAAATACAACATAATTCCAAACATTATTTTTTTCATATATTTTAAGAAAAAAGTATTTTCCTGTAATATTTGTAGTTTAATACAAAAAAACAAAGTATTCTTTCTGGTATATACTTGTCATTACAAATCTCTTTTTTAAAGTAGCAGGTTCCAGTCTTTTGCAAAAAAATAAAAGCATATAAAAGGGAAGATAGACTTCAGGTATTAAACACACAGACACTGCATCAATTATAAATCAGGCAATAAAAAATTACCATACAAAATTTATATTTCTTTTTAAATCAGAGGTTTTCAGAATAGTAACATAAAAAACATTAGCTGAAGATAGGAGAACCAACATAGCATTAAAAATATTTATGATACTGTTGAAGAGTACTATATCAGAATGTGACATATAGGCCACAAATTATACAATGCATGCTTTTTAATTTGAATAACTAGTGGCTTCTTAGTTTTACTTATTTTATTATTTTTTAAAATCCATTTATTTATATATTTTTATTGTAAGTTTCAGCTGTACATTTTCAGTAAGTGTACACACACACATACGCACACTATATGTTCACCTCCCATAGTTAGATTTTTCTGTCACCACATATTTGATCCCCTTTACACCATCCACCTCCCATTCTCCCCTCCCAGTTTTATTTTAATCACAGATTATCAGAATTAAAATATATCTGGAATGTCGTTTACTTCAATGTCTTCACTTTCCAGATAAAACTGGGTCTTCAAGAAAGTATTTGTTCAGTTTCACACAAATATAACCAGATTGGGTATCGTGTCTCTCTATTCCTAGCCTCTTCACAGTGACTGAAACTTACCCACACATAAAACTTGAAACATTCACTATCACCAAAGAAAATGAGTCTGTAAAACATCGTACCCAGTTTATTCTACAAAAGTATGCATAATTTTTCAGACCAGTTAACCTGACAGAGAAATGATGCATTAGAATATTACACTAATGTAGTTTGTTGGTGTTTACAGATCTCATGAACATCCAAATAAACTGTCTGCCACCTTTGTATCAACAACATTCCTTGGCTCGGTTCAGTATAATCAGATACTTCAGGAGTAATCCTACATAGCCACTATAAAACAAAAACAAAAAATCCATTTTCTACGTTGATGAAGGGAAAACACAGTTATGAGAAACTAAACAGAATTAATGACCTTTAGAATATCCTAGTATATAAAGATCCTATGTTTTGAAATTACTACACTTTCTCCACTAATTTAGCCATAGATGCTTGAGAAAATAGCTTGGAAAAATTTAATGGGTGATGATTCAGGTACTCTCCATACATATTATCAGATACAACTCCATTTGCTATTTCAAAAATGTTTTGGTTCAAAAGCTTTACACAAAATAAGTCCTTAACCAAGAAGAAGGAGTACATACTTCCTTCCCTATTAGTTTTACCAGGGACAAATTTCTACCCATTGCACTGAGTAAAGAAACTTTCAGACAGGGATCCTGTAAGGCAAACTAGCAGTCAAGAGAAATAAGTTCTCTCCAGAGATCTGTGGAAATAGTACTCACTGGGAGTCAGGGGAACTGTTTTTCCTTGGATCTTCCATAAGCCCTGTAGCTTTGAGAAAGCCACTGATCTTCTGTGAGCCTCAGTTTCTTCATTTGTAAGATGCAGGGTTGGAATATGCTACAGGCTGAATACCTATGTCCCTCTAAAATTTCATATGTTGAAACCTATTTCCCTATGTGACAGTTTAAAGGTGGGGCCCTTAAAGAAGAGACCAGGTCATAAGCGTGGAGTGCTCATCAATGGAATTTAATGCTCTTAGAAATCCCAGAGCGCTTCCTGTGAGAAGCTTGCTGGTCTATGAACCAGGAATTGGCCCTCACCAGACCCTGAATCTGCTGGCATCTTGATCTTCGACTTCCCAGCCTCCAGAACTGTGAAAAATAAATTTTATTGTTTATAAACAACCCAGTCTATGTTATTCTGTTATAGTTGCCTGACTGGATTAAGACAGAATGGTTTGTCTCTAAGAAACTTCTTAATTTTAGTTTTTATAATTCAGTTTATCGCATACCTGTCCTTATTCCCACTCATCTAGAGTCACTGTTATCCTTTAATTTTATAACCATTTATATGGAGTTTTAAAAAAATCAGCTTTGTACTAAATTACCCCTCCTAAGCAATTGTTAGGTCTTTGAAATAATTTAAGTAAAAATATCTGTCATAATACCTAGAACCTGGCAGGAGTTTTAAAAGATGTTAAATGTCCCACCTCTCTGCCTACCAGTCCCCAGCACACAGCCAACACTGAATAACTGTTTACTGATTTAAACTGAATTAAGTTACTGTGTTTATCTAGGCCTGGATACATATTGTAAGCACCTAAGAATCTTAAAAAAACAATGATACCCATCTTCACTCCCCCAAGACCAATAAATCATGATCTCTGAGATAGGCCTGATCATGAGAAAAAGAGAAGACAACCTTGTGAAATAAATACATTAGAGCTTTGCCTGCTGCTGCAAAGGGGCACCCATTGATTAAGCTCATTAAATAGTTTTAATTTGAGCTTATAGCTAGAAAGGCAAAGAATGTTATTCATTTTATTTCTGCCACTTAAAATGTCTCCTTCCACTTTCCTAACTTCAAACCCATTTCCTAAAGGCTTTTACTGATCCTACCTAAATTAACACTCTTGTTTATAAGCATCCACATCTCTTGGTGAATAATTGTCTCAGGGAATTTTTCTTCCTCTATTCATTATGCTGATTTGAATATTTTCTTATTCCTCTATTAAATATAACCACTCTTAGAATAATAGGCTCCTTATTTTTCTTGTCAACTACAGCTTCTTGCTAAGTGACTTACACAGAGTAGAAACAACATACTGTGAATTTAATACTGTTAAATTTAATAGAAATGGGACTGCCGGTACCAGCATAAGATGGAATAGATATACTTTTCCCTTTTTCTCCTGCAAAGTACAGCCTAAAATCCTGATATTATTATATTAAAAACAAATATAAAACTCTAAAAGGTGGAGCTAAGAAAACAGACCAGCTATGGACCTTGAAATCTAAGGAAAAACATAGTAGAGAATTCTTGGGTTTTCTTTTTGCCTAATACATCCTGGACTAGGTGACAGTGAAGCCTGAACCCAGAATTACCAATGAGTGCAGACATAAATAAAAGCAAAAAAGGTCTCAAGTAAAACCTGCAATCTGCCAAAGGTGCTACGAGGAAAGAGGCAGCAGAGTAATACACAAAATTTGTACACAATAATTTGCTAAACACCGTGTGAAAAACTGCATCCCCAGCTGCGTTCACACCAGAAAAGACCAATTGGGAAGCCTAAGATTCCACCCTCATCTGGCTCTAATGCTGTCTTATATGGTTAAAATATGTATAGGAAATATTTAAGACATTTATAAACAGAGAAAAAGAAAGGACTTAAAAGAGAAGTAGGATTTCTATACTTAGTAGACTACATAAATTTATATATATTGGTAAGATAAAAAAAATGGAACTAGCCTTAAAAATTCTCTAAGTAGACAAAGCCAGTTTAATGATATAAACAAAGCTTAACTTAGCTTATTTGGCAAGATTAGCTTGACATGGGTTCATTTCTTACTTATGTCTTTGGAAATCATAAGTAAAACCTGAACTATTTCCCAAGGTTGAGCTGCTTTATAACAATATACCCTTGATTCTCAATCTATGTTTTGGGTTGAATATTCCCAATTTTGGAACTGTCTTTATGGTGTTTCACAATAAACTTTTACTAATTTTACTATTTCGGTGATTCACTGGTTTTACCTCTGTTATTACTGAACATTTGCCAATACATAATATCTAGATCATAACATTTCCATAAAAAAAGATACACTCAAAATACTAAATGTAAATCAAAATGAAATTCTAAAAGACATATAAGTAACATATGGCAAAAAAGAAAAATAAAATAGAAACAAAGAAGAGGGGAAACAAAAATAAATAGAATGGTAGACTTAAGCCCCAATATATCAACAATTACATTGAATATAAAGGCTGTATAGATACCAATTAAAAGACAGATTGACAGAGTGGATTAAAAAAGTCAAGATCCAATTATATGCATGGTGTGTGAAATTCACGAGATATAACTATAAAGGTATTTTAAGTTAAATAGGGACAACATATACCATGCAAATAAATCAAAAGAAAGCAAGAGTAGCCATGGCACTATCAAGAATTCAGAACAAATTACCAGGTATAAAAAGGGATCTTTTAAAATAATAAAAGGGTCAATATATCAAGCAGAGATAGCAATCCTAAATGTATACGTACCAGACTACAGAACTACACATGAAGCAAAAATGACATAACTAAAAGAACAGCCAAATCCACAATTACAATTACAACTCCAATACCCTTCTCTCAACAACTAAGAAAACTAGACAAAATCATCAATGATTAAAAAGAGTGCAAGGACATCATCAACAATCAGAATCTCATCAATATTTATAAAGTACTCCAACCAAGGACAGTAAACTAGTCTTTTCAAGAGTCCACAGTACATTTACCAAAACAGGTCATGATCTAGGTCATATAAAACAAACCACAATAAACTTAAAGAATTGAATACAGAATGTATTTTCTGACCACAGTGGAATTAAATTAGAAATCAGCAACAGAAAGAAGATTGGAAATTTCCAGAAACTTGATACTAAACAACATAATTCATGGGTCAAAAAGAGAAGACACAAGGAAAATTAAAACTAAATAAAAAAATATATGTAATATCAAAAGTTATAGGACACAGTTAAAGCAAGGATAAAAGAGAAAAAAATCTCAAATCATTAAGCTAAATTTCCACCTTAAGAAGCTTGGAAAATAACAAACCAAAAGCAAGCAGAAATAAATAGAGTGAAAACTACTGAAATTGAACACAGAAAAATAAAGGTAATTAAGGAAACAAAATTTGGTTCTTCGATCAATGAAACTGACACAGAACAGGAAATAAAAACAACGTATGTGATAGAGGCTCTGTGCATCTTTCTGGCAACCAAATCAAAGTTGTGAAAGAAACAAGGAGCAGTAGCAAGGGAAAATCACCTGGGATCTACATGAACAAGCCATTCAACTCGGGAGAAGTCCAAGGAATAACCCTGCAACGGTAGAAGGTAGGACGGAGCAAGGACGCTGGGCTGCCCAGTCTCAAGTGAGACGAAGGCTGCAGCAGCAGTGGCAGACGTCTCTTAAAGAGGCCAGGTCCACGAACGGATTTTCTTGGTGATGGACACCTGCTCGCTCTGAGCACCAGTGCTGATTCGGCCGCATGCAGGGGGCACCAGCAACTGACAGGGAGACATTGCTGGAGTGAAGGCTGAAGGGAGACTCGCTCTCTAGAAGTGCTGGCAGTAGCCACTGTTCCCTGTTGTGCCCTCGACATAGGGCCACCATAGCCAAGACCTCATCAAACTGGATAACAGAGGTTGCTCCCCCAGAAGACTCCCTGAAACCTGGCCTCCCCCAACTCCGGGCCCCACCTAAGCCACATCCAGGTATATCCTCAGTGAGTCAGGTGCTCCTTGCTGAGCAGCTCCTAAACTCATATTAGATGCAGCTGGCCTCAGTTTCTGGTGTGGCCTTTTGAGGCAACTATAAGCACAGCATCTGTGGATTGCTTGCTGAATCTTAACAGGTGCCCCAGAGAGGCAGAGGCTTGGGTAAATTTGGCCTGCAGCTGAACCCCTCTCAGGACTGTGCCACTGGACACGTACTTCATAAATCCACATTAATAAGACCGGAAGACTTGGGAGCTTTAAATAGAAACAGGCATGGAAAGGCAGCCAAATGAAAAAAACAAAGAAGCAGAAACCATATGAGAGAAGAGAAAGAGATCCAGATATATGGAGTCAAGTAATCTAACAGATGCAGAGTTCAAAACACTGGTTATAAAGATTCAATGAACTTTTGGGAAGTGTAGATAAATTCAGAGAACTTCAACAAAGAGATAAAAAACATAAAAATGGAAATGGAAATTAAAAGGGAACCAGTCTGAAATGAAGAACACATTATCTGAGATGAGAAGTATATTAAATGGAATAAACAAAGTGAATAAAAAAAGGATCAATGCCCTATCTAGAAGATGGGAAAGCCAAGGACACTCAATCAGAATGGCAAGAAAAAAGATGCCAAGACTTAAAAATAATTTAAGGAGCATAGGACACTGTTAAGGGTCCAAATATCATCTGATCAGTGTACTTGAAGAAAACAAAATGTTGAACAGCTGTTTGAAGAAATAATGATGGAAAACTTCCCTAACCTGGTGAAGGAAATGGACATAAACCCAGGAAGCTCAGAGAATCCAAAAACCAGGGATCCAAAGAGGCCCACAACAACACATCATAATTAAAATGCCAAAGTTAAATACAAAGAATATTAAAAGCAGCAAGAGAAAAAGATAGTTACTACAAGGGAACACCATAAGACTGGCAGCTGATTTCTCAAAAGAAACTATGAGGACAGAAGGGCTTGGCACAAAATATTTGATGTGATGAAGACCCAGGATCTACAACCAAGAATACTTTACACAGCAAAGCTATCATTTAGAGTTGAAGGACAGATAAAGAGCTTCCCAGACAAAAATAAGCTAAAGGAATTTATCACCAAAGCCAGTATTACAGGAAATGTTGGAGGGACTTCTTTAAGAAGAAAAAACATGTATCAAAAACAGGAATAAAGAATGGTAACAACTACATTCCTATCAATAAGTACCTCAAATGGAAAAGAATTAAGTGCTCAACTAAAAGACAGGGTGGATGAATGGATAGGAAAACAAGACCCTACATGCTGCTTATACGAGACTCACTTCAGATTAAAAGACACACACAGACTAAAAGGAAGGGGATGGAAAAAAGATATTGCTCAGATGGACCTAGAAGATATTTAAGTCAGACAGAGAAAGAGGAACAAAATATGACTTCCCTTATATGTGGAATCTAAGGAATAAAAAGAACAAACTAACCAAAAACAGACTCACAAATACAGTGGACAATTTGGTAATGGACAGAGGGGAGGGTGTTATACATTTGCTAGGTGGAAAGTCAGGGGAGGGAGGGAGCAATTGGGGAGATCGTTTTATGAACTATATAGATATCTAACCAATGTACTGTATACCTGAAACTAATTAAAACAAATATATAGTTTTTTAAAGTAGGAAAAAAAATATCCAGCACAGTTCTCTAGGCCAAAGGCAAGTATGTACAAGAGACACGCCAAAAGGTCTGGTCCCCTACATACTGATGCTTACAAATACAGAGGAAAGGAAGGATTTTGTCCAAAGATAAAAGCAAATTGATGATATTTATAATTTCGTTCACTTTAAAAATAAATGATATTTCATAGTTGAGTCAAAAACTACTGGGCAGTGGAAAGGGTGTGACACTCTTATATGCCACACAAATTGGTACAAACTTTCTAGACAGCATTTGGTACGGTACCAAAAAATTTAAAAATGTACATCCCTTTGGCTCAGCTACTATTTGCTTTCTAAGAATGTATTCTAATAATCACAAATGTGTGGCAAAGGTTTATCTGCAAAGCTGTTTGACTCAGCGTGGTTTAAAGCAGGAAAAAGCGAGAAACAAATGCACTGCACACTACTCAAAAGAAGGTTCAATAACACTTGTGCATTGTGGCAACTGTTCTGTAACAGAACAGAAAGATGCTGAGTAGCATGAGGAAATGTCCAGAATACAGTGAAAAAAGGTTACAGAACAGCAAGTGCTCTGTGTTGCAGCTTTATTTTCTAAAAAGTATGTAAAATCAAATATATTAAAAAGACTGGAAGGATTTACATCAAAAAAAATTGAGAAACAACTAAGACTGATAAAGAAAAACAGATAAGACCCAAATTATCAAAATCATGAATGAAACAGTATGTCAACATGGATACTCTAGTCATTAAGAAGATAATAATGGAATGCGATGAACAACTTTACAGTCATAAATTCAACAACTCAGAAGAAATGTAATAATTCCTCAAAACCACAAACTATCAAAACTCACCTAAGATGAAACAGAACATTTGAACAGTTCTATAACAATGTAAAAACTCCCCAAAAAGAAATCTACAGGGCTAGATGGTTTCACTGGAGAATTTTACCAAACATTTAAAAATTAACACCAATTCTACAAAATCTCTTCCAGAAAGCAGAAGACGTAATAACACATTCCCACTCATTTAAGAGGATGGAATTACCCAAACACAGAATCAAAGTACCACCCCCCCACACACCATTATCCTTCATGAATACAGATATAAACAATCCTTAACAAAATACTACTTAAATAGAATTCAGAAATATATTTAAAAAATTATACACCATGACCAAGTAGGGTTGAAGTCAACAAGAACAATTAATTTTCAAAAACCAATCAATGCAATTAATACGCTAAAATACAAAAATCGCTTGTTCAAATACATTAGTATAGCAAAAGCATTTAACAAAATCTAACACACACATTCATGATAAAAACTCAGCAAACTAGTAAAAGAGGGGAAGTTCTTCAACTTGGTAAAAAGCATATCTCAAATGTCTATGGTTAACATTTACTAAATGGTGAATGTTTTTTCCCTTAGAGCAGGAAGATGGCAAGAATGCCTATTCTCACCATTCTTATTCAACAGTGGCATAATACAAGAAAAGGAAATAAAAGACATGTATATCAAAAGTCAGAAAACTTCTTATTTGCAGATGACATGTTGGTCCATGTAGAAAACCCCAACTACAGAAAACTCCCAGAAAAAATGATTTTTAAAAATTCACAGGAAAAAGATCCATGTACAATAATCAATTGTATTTCTAAATACCAGCAATGAACACATGGAAACTGAAATACAATGTCATTTATAATCACTCAAAAAAGTTAAATATTTAATAAGCCTAAGAAAGCATGTGGAGAATGTGTATTCTGAAAACTAGAAAATGGTGAATAAGGAAATCAACGTAAATTTAAATAAATGGAGAGATATACCTCATTCATGAACTTGAATACTCAAGACATTAAAGATGTTAATTTTCCCCCAAATGACAGTTAAGTATAACACATTTTCTGTTAAAATCCTGGCATAATTTTTTTTGATACAGACAAGCTTATTCAAAAATTATGTGGAAAGGTAAAAGAACTAGAATACGTTAAAAATTTTGAGAAATAATAAAATAGAAGGAATCGCTCTACTTAATTTAAGATTAAATAGCTATAGCAATCAAGACAGATGGTACTGGTGCAGGAACAGACAAATAGATCAATGTAACAGAGAACCCAGAAGCAGATCCACACAAATATCATCAACTGATATTTTATAAAGATACAAAAGTAATTCAATAGCGAAAGAACAGTCTTTTAAACAAATGGTACAAAATAACTGGATATTTGTAGGAAAATAATGAACCTTGACCTAAACTTCATATATTACATAAAAATTAACTCAAAATGGATCACAAATTTTTTAAACATTATTTTATTTACTTTGTATTGTGGCATTAACAGAATCCAATAAGTGTCAAGCATATAATTCAATAGTAAGTCATATATATGTATATTGCATTCTGTGTTCACAGCTCATAGATTTCTTTCTGTCACCACATATTTGACCCTTTTAACTCCATCTACCTACCCCATTCTCCTTACACTCTGGTAACCAATAGTCTACTATAAAATGGGTCATAGATTTAAATATAAAATGTGAAACTATAAACATTTTAGAACAAAATTTTCAATGTTTTTGGGTGGATGAAGAGTTTAGACATAACACAAAAAGCACAATTCATGAGAAGAAAAAATCAATAAACTGGACCTCATCAAAATTAAAATATTTTGCTCTGTGAAGACTCTGAAAAGGATGAAAGAAAGCTATTGAGGGAAAATACCTGCAAAGTGGACAAAGGACTCATTGAGAATATACAAATAACTCAAAATGTAACAGTGGAAAAATAAACAATCTAATTAAGAAATAGGGTGAAAAAAGACATTTAGAGACATTTCAACAAAGATGGCAAATAAGCACATTCAAGATGTCACCATTATTAGCCATTAGGGAAATATATATTAAAACCACAATTACACACCTACCAGAATAGCTAAAACAAAAAACAATGAATACTAAATGCTGTGTGAAGATGTAGAGAAAATGGATCATTCATACAATATTAACGAGAGTCTAAAATGGCATTGCTGCTCTGGTAAACAGTTTGGCAAATTCTTTAAAAATAAAACATACAGTTATCACATGACCCAGAAATCATACTACTGGGCATTTAACCCAGAGAAATAAAAATTTATATCTATAAAAGATCTTTACAATATTCACAGTAGCTTTACTTTTAAGATCAAAACTGGAAACTATTAAATGTCTCTTAACAGATGTAGTTAAACAAACAATGGACTATCCATGTCATGGAATCCCACTCAGCAATAAAAAGGAACCAATCACTGACAGACATAACTACTTGGATCAATCTCTAGGATGTTATGCTGGGTGTAAAAAAGCCAATCCCAAAAGCTCACACATTATTTACCATTTATATAAAACTCTTGACAATATTATATAGATATGGAAAACAGATTACTGGTTGCAAGAGTTAGGAATGGCAGGGGAAGGAAGGAGTGGTTTTGATTATAAAAAGGCAGCACACAAGGGAAAACTTTGTAATGGTGTGATAATTATGTACCTTAAATGTGGTAGTTGTTACATAAATCTACAAGATGATAAAATGGCATAGCATAGAACTATGCATGCACTAATGTCAATTTCCTGGTTTTGATACTTGTGCTATAACTGTAAGTAACCATTGTGATTTGGATATTGGGTGATAGCTATGAAGGATCTTTCTGTACTATTTTTGCAACTTTCTGTAAATCTGTAAGTATTTTAAAATAAAAGGTAAAAAAATAAGAGTAATAATACCATAATGCACATCGGAGTAATACAGAAAATTATTTGAAATGCTCACTATATTGGTAGGGTCATATTTTCTTTGGGAGACAAAAAAAACATGGTTAAGGACCTTCTCATCTCTATAAATTAAAGACAATTTCCCTGCGTATGAAAAGAAGAAAGATTATGTATTCTTTCAACAGTAAAAATACAAAACAAAACTGAACTAGTTATAAAATGTGATAAGGCTAACTAAACCACGCAACCAGGCAAATTCAGAGACACCAGACATCTTAGCAACACTAAGCAGAGCATGAAGAAACAGCATGCATCAGCTCCCCATGATTCCATTTCTACTGGAGGTGTTCCTACCAAAAAGAGAATTTGTAGGGAAGAGTATACTTAGAAACTTAGAAGATTCAGGATTTGTAAGATGGGAAGGAAGGGTGTGAGACCAGAGCTTGAGCAAAAAGACAACACAAACAAAGAATGAAAAATTCCCAGATGAATGAATCTGTTCCAGCAGTGAGTGATGGAATATACTAGCTTGTCGGGAGCCATTAAAGGCACTGAAGGTGTCACGTAGTTTGGGAGCCATAAAACAGTTGCTGAGACTGCTTGGAGCCCTAAAGCAGCTGCTGAGGCTATGTTATCATTGATTAAAAGAAGCAAATAGTTAAAAGTTAAACATTACTGACCCTAATGAGGAGATTCACCCAGTAAGAAACTTTTTTAAGGTAATGGAATGTTTTTACAGCCTTGAAAGCAAGAATGTTTGTACCCAGATAACAAGGATGTTTTATGATCTTGTGTGAATGTTAGTATTCGAATGATATATGTTATGCTTTGTATCCTAAAACATATATAAAGGCTGAGCTAAATAAAGACGGGGCTGCAGCATTGACTGTATGCCCTCCCGAAGCGCTTTCCTGTCTTCTTCTTTTTTCCTTAGGCTTCTTCACCCCCCTCTTTTAGGTGCTGTTCAACTTTAGCTGGCTGGCTCTGGCACTAGCTCCTCAATTGAAGACTGCTGGAAGTTATGGCAGTTTGAAGACAGATTTAAGAGGCAAAAGGTCTAGTCCCCATATCTGAAAGACAAGTCTAGCATCCTCTGGTCCATAAACAGGGCCCACTGTCTTGTTATCTCTGATTTACCCTTTGCTGTCTGTCCATGAATATCATAAACTAAAAATCAGGTAATGTCTTTGATTTAGTATCAAGTTGTTAGCACTGAAATATAGGACTGAAATATAGAAAAAAAACTAGACAAAGTTTGCTGAATGAATGAATGAATGAATGGAGCTCTGTTTTAAAAGCTGAAGGAATCTGCTAGGTTATTTGGGGCGGGGGAAGGAGTCAATTCTTGCCATTTAGTTCAGGTTTAAAAGTCTAACCCAATGACCTCCATACAGAGCTGCACTGTCCAATATGACTGCTAGTAGGCACATGAGGGCTATATGGATAGTCTAAGTTAAAAAGTGCTATAAATGTAAAATACACCCCAGATGTTAATGGCTTATTATAAAAAACAAAAAAACAAAAATTGGAATGTAATATCTCAGTATTTTATTTATACTAATTATACATTCACATGGTACTATTGGGTGAAATAAAATATTTTATGAAAAACTAATTTTGCGTATTTCTTTTTACTTAACTTTAGATACTAGAACATTTAAATTATACATGCAGCTCACATTATATTTCGATTTTTGCACTAATCTAGAGGACAGAACAGTAAATAAAATTCTTTTTAATAGAAGCCATGAAGATCCCTAAGCTTTGGCCAGAAAAGAGACTTTTGCTCATCTGAGTCTACTTTAAATTTTCTGATGACTTTTAAGATGAAGTGGTAGATATGAGATGCTTTCTGCTAAAGAAACCACAGTGGTTGTGTATGCAAACAAAAGCAGTAGGTATGCACCTGAATAGTCATGTGGTGCACAATGATGTTCCTTCAGTCAATGACCCACTGCATATGACCAGTGATCCCATAAGATTACAATGGAGCTGAAAAATTCCTATCACCTAGTGATGTCACAGCAATCATAAAGTTGGAGCACAATGTATATAACCCATGTATTGGTGGTGATGCTGGTGTAAACAAAACTACTATACATACTACACATAAAGCTTGATAATGATAATAAATGACTATGTTACTGGTTTATGTATTTACTATATTATACTTTTTATTGTTTAATTTTAGTGTACTCTTTCTACAAAAAAAAGTTCAGTAGGCCATGTTATGACAGCAGCCTCATACATCTTATGTTTACCACATCTCTTGATTACATTATTTTTCTTGTGCTGGATTTAATTTTGTGTTCTTTTGTAGTAATGAGCTGTACAGACTTATAGCCTAGAAGCAATAGGCTATATGCCATATAGCCAAGGTGTGTAGTAGGCTATACCATCTAGGTTTGTGTAAGTGCACTCTGATTTTGTACAATCATTAATTGCCTAATGATGCATTTCTCAGAATTTATTTCCGTCATTAAACAGTATATGACCGTATGTCCCATCCAAGGGGGAAACACACTTTTTAGGAAAACTTATATCTGACAAATAGTTAAACACATGGATAATATTCTAATTATACCTTAAACTGGTGGGTCAAAAAATAAATAAAAATATAAAGGAACAAAAAAAAAAAAAACAAGAGTATCTGGACTCAGGGTTAGAGGAAACTCTTCATTTCTCTCAAGTTAAAGCCTATAGAGTCCAAGTCTTCACATAAAAAAAAAAAAATTTCTGTGAACTCTAACTGTAAGGGATAAGACAAGGAGCTGTGAGCCAAGTCCTCCAGAACAACTGAAGCTCTTCCCTCAAAGAGCAGCTTTTCCTTAAATCAGTGATGGGAACAGATGAGAGTTATTTACCACTTGAGGTTAGAGGAAGGGGAACTTTTATCTTAACACTGAAGAGACAAAAACTTCATGATTCATAAAGATTAGTTTACATATTTTTCCCTCTTCTATGAGAGCTTAAGAAGCTTCCTGGAAGGGTCTTATTTGCTCCCAAAGGGGTCTGTGGCACTTGGCATTGTAGCACTGAGCTTTCCTACTGGATAAAGGTCTATTCCTAAAGATCTGTCTTCCACTCACTTTCAACCTATGTTTTTACCTAACTTTCCTGCACCTTTCGAGTTCCAATCCTACATATTCAAACTCCTCTACCTTTTGTTCTGCCAGAATCTCAAACTCAAGAGATTAAAATATATACCTAAAACCTTCAGCAGTTTCCTTCTCTAATAATATCCTTTCTCCAGGTTTTCCTATTTTTATGACTGACATGCCATCTTTCCCGTTATCCAGGTTTAATAACATATTCATCACCTTCCCTCTCACACCCTTCTCATCCAATCACTTATCAAGATTCTGCCTCAGTGACCTTCTCTCCATCTCCATGAGAGATCAACTATCATAGGTTAGTCCTCATCAACTCTTGCCTAGGCTATTATGATAACCTTCCCTAGCTTCCTTCTGTGCTCAATGGGATTAATTCATTCCTGCTGGAATCATGTGCTAAGCACACACAGAGAAACGGGACACAGCTCCTGCCTCAAAAGACTCAGTTTTTACTCTCACATTACTTTTCCTGCAGCAAAATATGGTTAAGCCTGCTAGAACCTTCTGGCTACAGAATTAAATAGAAAGTTCTCAGTTTAACATCTAAGTCTCCATAATGTGATCCAAGTGTAACGCTCCAAATTTCTCTCTCACTTCACAATCTTCTCGTAATCATACTTTTACCATCACCACTACCAACAATACTGAAACATGACAAAGTACAGTAAGTAATTTGAAAACATAAAGTTAACAATCCAAATGTTAGTTTTTCATCTGTACAGAAGAAATCTCATTGGGTTAGTAAAATTTTATATAATTTATGCCAGGTGTATTTCCTTCTGAGAGATAACAAGCAGCCCGTAGTCTCCAGAACTGATCTCATAAACAATCTCACAGAATTCAATGTTACTCTGAGACCATAACATGAAATAACATGAACCAAAACAAAACTGCTTCATAGTTTTGTCTAAGTGAAGAATAAAAACAAAGTCATTGTAACCATTCACAAAATACCCTAGATTTATCCACTTTCTGATAGCATTTAATCTGAGCAAACCCCTGCTTCCTTAGTCCCTCCCCCCAATCACCCAAGAAAAGCTCAAATTCTATAAAACAGCGGTCCCCAAAGCAGGGCTGCAGACCAGTATGGGTCTGTGGCCAGTGAGGAACCAGGCCAACCAGCAGGAGGTGAGCAGCGGGCAAGGGAAGCTTCATTTGTATTTGCAGCCGCTTCCCAGCACTAGCATCACTGTCTCAGCTCCACTTCAGATCATCAGGCATTAGATTCTCATAGGAGCACCGGTCTCTGGTGCCAGAAAGGTTGGAGACCGCTGCTATAAAAGCTTCTTTCTGACACACTTTTTAAAGATGGTTCTTCCTTGGCCACAAGTAATCTACCTAACCTGTTTCACACGTGTGTTTCTGGTGGGCTTTGGCTGAAGGTCCTGACATTTCACTGTTCTGAATGATGAGGACAGCTATATTTGTCTAGAAATTTTAGGACTGGGTAAAAGAAATGGTATTAATAGTCTTGCTCTATCAGGAATATTAATATAGCTTTTAAAGGAACTCTCAGAGCATACTGCTAAAGGGACATTCTATAGTGGGAAAAAAAAAACCATTTCAGTTACATTTGACATTTTAAAAAAAGTAATTTTCTAAAACATGTGTAGAAATGTTTTTGAAATTACCTAAGCAAAAGGAAAGTTAGATGTTCCAGGAAATAAGGTCTAATAAATTATCACTCTGCTAGCAACAGACTAAAAGGGGAACAACTTGGTTACCTCTTTTATTATCCCTTAGGGAAGCTAATTAATTTCTTCTGAAAGACTGATTTGATCATGATGTTTCTTAGAAAGCTAACAAGATCATCTATGTCTCAGTGACTGCTGTCTAATATTAAATCCTAATGCTATGTCCTGCCTGCACTCTTCATGTACAAGTCAGTAAGTTCAACTGCAATTACACAAATGAAATGGATCTCAGCAGTAGAAAACTTTGCTGGTATACTTTTGTTTTCTAATTGTACTGAAAAAGAAAACTGCTTATTTAAATGGTTCAAAAAATGCCTTCTACAGTTCTGGTATTTGGTATTTGAGGATACAGATTTAGATACCCTTAAATTCATGACCAGATAAATCAAATGCTGTAATATCCACATTTAATTTGCTCCTAGCCTTAAAAAAAATTCTATTTCTCAGTTACTGGGTTTTTGGTTTTATCTATGAAAGTTATAGCATTATTCTTTATAGAAATCAGTTATAAAAGACACACATAATAGAATTCTTGAAGTGTTGCAGGAATACATGTATGCTAGAATATAATGTTTCAGCAACACAGATGGCTCCCGTAAGCTTAGCTAACTGAAACACAGGCTGTATTCCATGGTCAATGTCTGATACTGACTAAACATTGAACAATTAAAATAATTGTATGACATCATAAATATTACTTGTTTAAATACCAAAGTATGTGTGTATGTACTTAAAATACTTCTAGTGGCACATTTTAAATAAAAGTAGTAGATATTAAATAGAAAGAAAGAAGAAAGAGAAAGAAAGAAAGAAGAGAAAGGAAGGAAGGAAGGAAGGAAGGAAGGAAGGAAGGAAGGAAGGAAGGAGGAAGGAAGGAAGAAGGAAGAAAGAAAGAAAGAAGAAAGAAAGAAAGAAAGAAGAAAGAAAGAAGAAAGAAAGAAAGAAAGAAAGAAAAAGGACAGACAGACCTTGGCAAAGAAATAAATCCCTTAATTCTCTCTGGAAATATACATGAATAGTAACATAACATCTCTCCAATTAGGAGAAAATAGCACATCTAAACTTAAAATAAAGACATTAATTTAATGTAAAGTTTAATGAATACTGCCCTCTTCCAAAACAGGAAGGCATATGGTATAAAAGAGAGCACTCCTAGCACAAATCTTTGGGTTATATTGTTCTTTACATTTAACATTCAATCTTATCTCCCAGGGGGAAAAAAGAGAGAGAGGGAGGGGGCAGGGAGGGGGAAGGGGGAAGGAGAAGGAGAGAGAAAGGAAACGGGAGAGAGGGAGGGAAGGAGAGAGGGAAAGAGGGAGAGAGGGAAAGAGGGAGAGAGGGAGGGAGAGGGGGGAGGGGGGAGAGAGTGAAAGAGAGAGAGAAAGAGAAGGAGACAGAAAGAAAAAAGAACAGAAACAGAGTTCTTTGCTGCTACACATATTGACTGCTAAGTAAACTCTTTTTCCTTTGGGAATTACAAACAGTTGATATGGTCTTTGTGATAAGTCTATGATAAAGTTTTCTGATTTTATCTTTTCTATTTTATAAATGGTTATAATAGGAACATACTTGACTGATATTTTGAAATTAATACATAATCCTTTAAATCTGAGGCATGAGAACCTAATTCTAAGCACAAAGGGTTGCTGATAATGCTGACCATATTCCAATTGCGGAATTTATATAGATTATATGCATATCTATTTACATATGCTATAAAATGGATTAAGCTTTGCTTTAGTACTAGTATTAATTTTAACAGAGCATTTGAAAATTCATATAAAATCATATTTCCTTACCCCTTTGCTATCTATAATAGAATAGCATTAGATCAAATTTTGCAAATTCTGAGTTTTAACTGATAGGCAGCTTTCTCACTGATACTGATATAACAGTGTCTATTCTTGCAACCAATATTCAGAGTAATGCAGGCCATACCATTAAATGACAGGACAGGTGGATCCTTTGGGTCCTTCTTGCAATACCTTCTTTAAGATTCAAGACGATAAATAATCAGAGATTTGACGGTGTGATTCTAGAAATTTTTTAATTTTTTGGTTTCAATTAAAGATATCCAAACAAATGCTCTAAAAAGTACATATGAAAACTTAAGAGAGGGAGATAGAGAGGGAAGTAACTATTTTAAACCTTCAAATATTGATGTTAAATGTTTTATAAGACTATGCTTATACTATCTTCAAAATAAAGTTTTATAAGTTTATATATTTAAAATGAATGTTGATTTTTCACATAATCACCATCTCCCTCTAGTATTCCTAGTCTCTTCAACTATTTTTGTATGAATAATTAGGCACCTGCCTCATTGTTATTCTTCTTTCCATGTTATCTGTTTCAGCATTTTACCGGGGTAGTCTATCCCTCAAATGAGAATATTAGTCAGAAGCAGATTTATCCACTCTTCTCTGACCGTACCATCTTTTCATCCAGCTCATTCCTAATTCTTTTCTCTCTTTTTCCCTTCTACCTAAATTTGACCTGCTTTTTCTTCATTTCTTCTAAAAACTGCCTTCATTCATTTCTCCTTTACTTACTGTTTTAGGTGGCTTTCCTCTATCCATCTAAGTAGACATCATTAGCCCTAGAGCTGTGTTGTCCAATATGGTATTCACTAGCCATATATGGCTATATACATTTAAATTAATTAAGTAAAATTAAAAATTCTCTTTCGCAGTTATACTAGTCACATTTTTAAGTATTTAATAGTCACGTAGCTTATGGCTACTGCACTGGACAGCAGAAGAAGTTCTGTGGAAGAGTGTTGCTGTAGTCTAGTCTCTCATTCTCAATTCTAGAACAATCCTATATCTCTTTTCTTTTTATAATGCATGGCCCCAGGCAGTTTACTGCACTATTGCTATTCCTTCCCCAAGCAAAACATAGCCTTGCATACCCCTTATTTAAAAAAGTAACAGGTTCTTCATATTTGTGCTCAATATTGGAAACACATTTCTTGAACACAAACTGTACTTTAAAAGTGTCCTGTAATATGCCTACAGCATGTCTTAGGCAGCTCCCTATACCAGCAGACACCTTTGTCATACCCTAAATTAACAGCACCCAGCAGGTGATTAACTATAATCCCTTTGCTAGGGTTCAATTTCACAAATAACATCCAAACTAAACCCAAAACAGTTTGAAACTCTATCAGTAAAGCTACAATACCAAAAGTACCTGTAGCATGAAAGCCAAACATTACTACAGGCAGAAAGACACTCACAGAATTCTAAGGATCAAAATATATAATGAATATATAGAAGCTGAGGTTGGATATATGATAAAGAGCCTAATAAAATGGTTCCTGGACAAAGAAGAGGAAAGTCAGAATTTGTAAGGTAAGAAAACATTACAAAACAGGAACAGTCATAACCCAAATAGTTGGGAGTGGCCTCTCAGTACCACCTGAAGTGATGATGTGGGGATCAAGGGGAACCATTCTGGTTGAGATGTTCTGTCCTGTCAAGGCAGCAGACATTTCTCTTTTGTACAGGTAAATATTGTAGGCTCTTATAACCTGATGATATCAAACACCTGAATCATTCAATTTAATATCATGCCCATTAAGTAATTTTCTGATCATAACTTAGCTAATGGTAGTACAAAGTGTATAATTCTTTCAGTAAAAAAAAAATGTGGTAATGCATTTCAAGAACTCTAGGAAAAAAAAATCCACTGAGGGAATTCATTTTTTATTAAAAATAATGCATTCTTTCCATCTAGGTTTAGCAAAAAAAAAACAAACAAAATAGTAATAATAGCAACTACTACCACCACCTAACCAGCATGTACAACAAAATTTTATCTAGATAGATATGACAGTAAGATCTGTACAAACACATATATGGACATTACAAAAAAAAAAAATGTGGAAGACCATATATGAAATGTTAACAATGGTTGTCAGTGGTTAGTATGATTTAAATAATTTAGAATTTTCTTAAATTGTTTTGCTTCTTTGCTTTTGCTATAGAATGGATGCAATTACTTCTTGATAAAAAGGGACTTTAGTGTGTTTCTCTTTTAAGCATATATATTTTCTGGTTTAAGTTACTCATAAAGTCTCAGCACTAAATATTTTTTCATTTCCGTAAAAGGTGTTAATTTTATAATTCTTTATATTGAGAAAATTACTTATGCAATCTACTTTGTCCATAAATTTCTTCATAGTAACACTGGATTAAACCTAACTTGGTTGTGGAGACTTTCTCTTTTCTATTCATACTGAAACTATGCCTTTTCAACCATAACTTTCTCCCGGGAATTTCAAATCCCACAGATATGTTCTATGGATTATCACAATGGACTACTAAAATTTACCACATAGCAAAAAACCTGGGCAGCTGTTTTTCTCTCTTTGGGAAAAAAGTCCTTTTCATGACTTCTCACTGAGATCAAGCCTCTGTCCTCCATTCTCAAAGCTCTATCTCTGTTGTTCTCTCTATTCCTTCTACTCATCTCACCTCCTACAGCCACTCCAAAGGGAGGAAGCTAGGATGTTACCTACAAATTAGAAAATCTGGCTTCTGATATAAGACTGCTGTATATAAGTTGCTTAAGTACTTTCACAAGTCACTTCTTAATCTTAGCTTCTTCACATGTAGGAAAAAAGTGAGATTAATACAATTTAGGTGCACCTGAGTTTCTGTAAGCATCCTGAGGCCTGGGACTGTATGTATCTTTTTCATGTTTACACTCTCAGGCTAGGACAGTGTCTAGAACAGAGTAGGCACACAAATATCTGTGAATGAGTAAGTGAATATCTGCTTTTCTTCCTTTTTCCTGTTCTATTACTTATTTCCAATCTCTCCTTTCCTGTTGGTTCTCTACTTTAAAATTCTTTGGACAAATTTATGAAAACTTTTACTGGGCTCAACAGACTCAAATGTTCATTGCTCTGTTGCTGTTGGTGGTCTACCATTCTCCTTCTTCTGACAGGTTCTGATTGAGATGTCTACATTTTTTTTTTCATATTTCCACATCCGAAATGGCTGCCAACAAGTATTATAGGCAGTATCTCTCTCACTTCACCATCCTTCTCTGCCTTCCATTGCAGCCAGATTTCTTTCTCCAATTCCAGGAAACGTTCAGAGGAAATATTTTCCATATGTCTCACAAATCTCTAAGGTAGATTCTACAATCCTCAACTATGAGAGTGTCAAGAAGGGCATTTAAATGTCCCAAGATACTACAGGGAATGGTGAAGAACATTATAAACTCAAATTGTAACTTTCAATCTTCCCAAAGGCTTAGCCAGATCAAAACAATTTACATTAAATTTGGAGATTTTTAAATAAAACATGTTTTAATTCCTCAAGTCACCACCTAACAAACTAGATGTTGACAAGGAAGGGTCCACTACATCTCCCCACCCTATTACTAAAACATCTTGTTTAAATATGTTGGGTTCCTGATCAAAAAAGAACATGTAAGTCAAGTGTAACTTCTTAAAAGAAAATCTTTGTTATAGTGAATAGTTTCCAACATAATTTATTATTTTTAATGAATCCAACAAAGTCCAAAGAACAAAAAACCAGAGAATAACTCAATATTTAATGTTAATATTTAACATCTAATTAAATAAATATGTGTGACAATTTTGTTAAATAAATACAACTTAGTAAAATGACTTTACTAATTCCTGGATAACATTTTGAATTCCACCTTTAAATGAACTTTAACACTAACTTCAACTATTTCCCTAAACATATGTCTGCGTTCCAGCCAAAATAATATGTACTTATTAGTACCCAACTGTATCTTCCTACCGCTTTGCCTTAAATTGCATTGTTCCTTTTGCCAAGGATATTTCTCCCATTCCAATCTGCAAAGCCTCTCTCATTTCTTCAAGGCTCCTCAGTATACTTTTGAGGAATGGAACCGTGAACTAACAGCAGTCTGAAGTTAATAATACTATTTCAGCCACTGATTAATTAATTAATTAATCAGTGGCTGAAATAGTATTATTTAATCTCCCTGGCTTTTGTTTACTTATCTATGAAACAGAAGTATTAAGCCAGGTGATTCCTATTATAAAAAATAACAACGAAGCCTAAAGTCTGAGTTTGTTGGGAGTGGTAGGTTGAAAATTTGACCTTCATTCACTTCACCAAGATCATAGTAAAACTAACTCAAGAATATATTAAGAAATGTCTTGGAGTGTTCTGAAGAACCATTTACTTTTGTCTGGTGAGTAGGCTTACTAATAGCCAGTTTCCAGAAAACTGAAGTTGAAAGAACCAGAGATGATATAAAGGAGGGGTCCCCAACCACTGTTCCACAGCCTGTTAGGAACCAGGCTGCACAGCAGGAGGTGAGAGAAGGGTGAGCAAGCAAAGCTTCATCTGTATTTGCAGCTGCTCTCCAGCACTAGCATCACTGCCTCAGCTCCATTTCAGTTTATCGGGCGTTAGATTCTCATAGGTGCATCGGTCCCTGGTGCCAAAAAGGCTGGGGACTTCTAGTAAAGACTCCTAGAAGGATGGCAAAATGGAACTACTAACACTTAATGAAATCATCTACCTACTTAGTAATAATGTCAGAATGCACAAATATCCCTGTGAGGAAACTGGAGAAACTTGGAAAGCCCAGACCTCCATCCAGATGCAAGAGGCATGATCTCTCATTTTGCAGTTATTTCCAAACAGATAAGTTTCCACATCCTTTGCCTTTAAAGAAATATTACTTCATCTCTTTTGCTTTCTATGATACAAACCCTACCATCACCTTCTTCACCAAGCTCCTTGATTCTTCCAACAAGACTTTCCCAATCTTTGAAGCTTACAGAACTTTCTATATTTTATATCACATCACCAGTTCCTTTAATAAGCACTTGTTAATGGAGGAATCCTTATTCATCTGCGTATTTCCTTCCCCAATTCTCCGCTTCTACTTCAGAAACCTATTAACTAAGACAGGAGAGGCTCACCAAACCTTTGTTCATTAAATTAATTATTAACATTACATTTATACAGAGCACACCGAAAATTACTAATTAGATAAAAAGAAATAAGTATTTCATAAAATGTAGAGGCCCATAACTAAGTTTTAAAAGCTAGATTGTTGATTATTATGGTTCTATGCACATTTGTGTTACTAGGATTCCACTGCTAAAATGAGGCAAAGGGTGAGTCAAGGCTGGCTTATTCAGCATTTTCTTAACAAGAAATACCTATTACTTGGCACTATACAATAGGATAATTACTGATAGCCATACGATGGTGTTCTGGCTCAGGCACATCTTGAACTAAGTTCAGAAAAACTCAAATTAAAGCATGGTCAGTGTTATCTTAGCACTAAATATGTTTTGAAATATCACATTTTTGAAAAACAACAAAAAAGTACAGCCTGCATGGCTACTTTCTACTGTTTAAAATAAACTATTCCCTAACTGTGACCAAAACATAACTTGTACTGTCTATATCCTAATGCATTTATACTTCCAAACAGTGCTAACATTTATTTGAATAATCATAATAGAATATATTTGAAAAGTTTCAACCAAAAAAAGAATACACTCATTTATTTTCAAAGAGTCACATGTTGCTAAAGAGGGGAGATTGCATTTTGGGCTTCTGTTTCTTTTAGGGCATGGAGAAATACTTCTATAAGCACATCTAATGAGAGGAGACTAGACACTCAAACAAAATGGGTTACAGTGTGCACAATGGAAAAGCTATTAAATGCACATTCATTTTTATATGACATAAAAGAGAAGCTTTAGAAAGCACATAAACACCTGAGACAATAAAAAACAACTTACTTTAAAAAATTAACAGCCATAACAGATTCAAATTATTAGAGATTAGAGTAAAAAGAATGGAATAAAACATCAATATAATATATAATAAGAGGAGAGGTTAAAGGCATATGCTACTTACAGGAATTCTTCTCCACGGTGTTTGGGTGTATTTATCAGCATACGTGCACTTTTCCTCTTTAGATTTTTGGTGGCAGTTACACCGAGTTGCCTGAACAAAAACACAAACTTTCACATTGGTGTAATTCTTCATACACTTGAACATATATAAACAAAGTAATTAGAGTCTTATGGGCAAAAACAAAACAAAAAACAAACAAACAAAAAAGGGCAAACATCAAGGTCTATTAGGTAGTCTCCCATTTAATTTAGAGATTGGGTTATGAAGCCAGAAAGCTGAAATTTTGCATAGTCAAAACGACCTTTGACAATCTCTTATGTTATCCATAAAACATACTACCTAAGATTTTATGCATATAAATATATACAGTAGTGTGTATGTAGAGCATATACAGCAATATATGGTATATATGGAATACAACTGCAAAATTTTAAGTATTTCCCTAAACTATTATGGTACTACAGTCACTGAAACACAGTTTCTTAAATTTGTTTTTGATGGGACTATACTAGATATTAAATACCATTAGTCCACAAGAAAGACTGTCTCTTCACATGTCCAGTGCTTATAAGCTCTTTTAATGATGTGTTGAATTCAATAGACTGGAATATTTTGAAGGATTTCTGCCCTTTGACAAGATTCATCTGAGCATCTTAGTTCACAAATGAATTCTCTACACAATTCTACTCAAAGCATACTCATTCAGTTAATTACACAGCACAAAATAATGTACCTATTATGTGAACTTTAGTCTCTCAAATAAATATCATTTTTTTAAAAAAAAGTGAAAAGACTGATAAAGAGAATTTCTCCTTAGTGTAAAGCTGGAATATAACCATATTATTTGTTAAACAACCCTAAGGGAGGTAAATATACTTTCTTAGAGGAAACCTATAAAACAAATTCTTGATGACTACATCATGAAAAATTATAAGTTTCTACTTTAAAAATATTTACCAATATTCAATATCTTAATTGCAACTAGGTCATTTCAAGTTACATATACAAAATAAAATCTAATTAACCCCCCAAATCTCTGTAGTACTATTTCCCATTCTGAAGAAATGGGACAGTTGTTGAAATTAAATTCAATATGCAGCTGACCCTTGAACAATGCAGGCTTTAGGTGCACAGCTGAAAATCTGCGTATAACTTCTGACTCCCCCAAAACTTAATAGTCTACTGCCTTAATAATAACATAATCGATTAACACATATTTTGTAGGTTATATGTATTATAGACTGTATTTTTACAATAAAGTAAGTTAGAGAAAAGAAAATGTTATTAAGAATATCATAAAGAAGAGAAAATATATTTACAATTCTATATGTACTTATTTTAAAAACCTGCATGTAAGTGGACCCACACAGTTCAAACCCATGTTGTTCAAGGGTCAATGAGTCTCTTGGAATTCACTATAATAGAACTTAACTTTTAACATATACAGGAGGTATGTAAAGAAAAGATAAAATATTTATCTTAATGTAAGTACATTATTTATTCAATCTTGACTACTATATTTATGCATATAAATGTACACAGCAGTGTATATGTAGAACATATACAGCAATAGATGGTATATATGGAATACGACTGCAAAATTTTAAGTATTTCCCTAAACTATTATGGAAATACTTCCTTTTTGTGTCTATGTGCAATCTATGAAGGGTAAGATCTGGTAAATAACTGAATTTTCATACTTTGGATAACCTAGTTTTTGGTGGTATGCTTTCGATTGTCAAAAAAGATTTTCCTTGGCCTGTTGGTTTTGTATGCCATTATATTTATGTTATCTTGGCCTTTTATATTATTACGAACTATATTATAATTAACCTCAAGACAATGCACATTTTGTTATGATATGGGACTAACATATGAAACTGTAACAATTATAAAATTACGAAGATTCTGCTCTAAGGGATCATCCATCGTTATCCATGGGGAAAAAACATTTTCTTAGAATAGCCTTCACTCTAACAGACAGCTGAACAGTTACCTAAGTCTGATACCCAGTTTCATTCACTCTGACAGAAAAAATGCCCTGTTCTTAACTCACCAGTACTCATTCTTTAAATATATATGAAGAAAAGATATATACCTTTCGCCAATAAAATGAATGTAAATTGGTGAATTCAAAAGCCCAAAACAGATACTACCAAAAATGGATAGACAAAGATTTTCTTTTCACCTTGAATACTTACTACTTAGACTGACCATTAAATCCATTCTCTTAGCGAGTATATAATCTAAAATAATACAACAGTGCAACTCCAAAAGCCAAAAATAAAGTCAAATTTCAATTCTGGCTATAGTTTACTAAAAAATACGTGTTTTCCAATTTAAGAAACCTCCACTTTACCTACTTACTATAATACTTACAAGCTGATGTTCTAACAGTTGGATTTTTTCATCTTTTTTCTTTATTTCCTCTTTAAGTTGTTTTATTTCATTTAACAGATCTTCATTCTGAAACATTTTTTAAAAATTTAACATGAAGCATTTAACTGTTATTAAAATACCCTAATGAAGGTTAAATCAATGATGAAAACTGAACAATGAACGATTTATTTATTTAAGAGAAAAATTCTTAAATATGTCAGCTATTAACTTATAAAAATAACCCATTTTGGTCTTCTCTGAATTTATAGTCTAATGGAGTATGACGTGTAAACAATGAACAATAACAGTAGCAATGCGCAACATTTACTGAGTACTTAGCAAGTGCCAAAAACTAAGTACTTTTAGGTATCTAAGCATTTGATCCTGACTATAACCCCAAGGCAGGTACTGTATTATCCTCATTTTACAGATAAGAAAACTAGGACATAGGCCACACAGGAAAATAAATTACATACAAAACAGTAAGTCCAGCTAGATTTCAAGGGATGTATAAGAGTTGCCTGTCACTGAAAATGAAGAGCACAGCAAGTGGAGGGAACAGTGTAATTAAAGGAAGAGTAATTTTATGGCTGGTTCAGAAATTAGCAGAAAGATAAATGTGCTTGAACGGTAACATGGAAGATATTTTTTCATGAGTCATTTTACTGAGAACTGCCTGAATCAAAGAAAAAATATCCTATCAAAATTTAATCTATAAGAAATGCCTAATAGTATTAAATGGAAGCCTACTGTAAATTAAGCAGGAACCCCAGTTATATTTCCAACTATAAAGTATCATCACCCTACAGAGAGCACATTTTTGTTTTATTATGAATAGGCATGTTTATGTAAGAGAGAACAGTAAAGTCCAATAAACATAAGATGATGAACTTCATTTCAACCAAGAAATACAAATATACAACTTAATAATACGTCATTTTGTATCTACCAGAATAAGAATTTTAAAGCATGAAATATATAGTAAAGGATATAGAGTAAAGGAAACTCTTTTACATTGCTGGTATGAATTTAAATTCATATAACCACCTAGGGAAATATTTTTCTGTTATTTATGAGCTAAATATGAGCTCACCTAGGTATATAGTCTAGTCTAGAGAAATTCTTGCCCACAAGCACATTTTGTTTACTACTCTTCAATTATCCAGAAATAATACTAGAGAAGTAGTGAAAGCAAGGAAATTAGAATATATACATGAATGTTATCTTTCTAGAGAGAAAAATATTTAAGCAAATAATTATGTCATTACTGAGCAAAGTATGCCAATTCCTTCAGATATGTTGAGATAAAAAAAAAATGCTGACTCTCTAACAACAGTTAAGAAACAGACATTATACAAAGGGGTTAACATTAAATAAGCATCACAAACAATGGGGAAGCAAAGATTTTTTTTAATGCCATTACATATACTGCAAATATACATATAATTGGAAAAAATGGTCTATTGGACTTGTTGAAGAAATGTAAATTAAAATACTGAAGGTATGATTTTACAGGTATTAAATTTGGGGGAGAAATACTCAGTATGATTAACAAGATTGGAAGAAAAAATATTGTTCATTATCAGACACCACAACTGACCTTTCTGGACAAACATATGGCTATATACATGAGTCATAAAAATACTTGCAGTCTTTGATTCAGTTATCCACTCCTAGGAATCTATGCCAAAGATACAATCCTAAGTATGAGAAAACTTACAACAATGTATTATCTAAAAGTTCACAAATTTGTAATTGTCCTATAATGGAACAACTGAAGTACAACGTAGCAACTTGATGAAATACTATATAAAATTATCATTCAGTCACTGCTAGGTTCTGCCACTGTTGGAGGAAATCAAAATACAATGTAGTAATAACATGAATAGCCAACATGTATGTAATGCTTATTTTATGACAGGCACTGCTCTAAGGATTTTACATATGAAGATAAGCAAAGGAGAATATAACAGGGAATGGGTACATCCAGGGAGTCTTAAAGAATGAGAAAAAGTTCAGAAGACACACAAGTGTGGCAGGCTTTGGATTTTAGGGTAAGGGATTCTAAGTATACAGAGACAAAGACAAACACAGCACACTTGGAGAACTACAAGCAATGTGTTTAATAACTAGGCAAAGGCCAGATCACAGAGTACCGTGAAAATCAAGCATGGCCTAAAGCCAGGAAGTGACAGATGAATTTCATTTGATATGACTGACAGCTGTTTGGAAAACAAATTTGACAACAACAAAACCAGGCTATGGACCTCATTATAAAGATGTAATATTCCAGATGAGAGCAGGAGCATGACCCAAGAAGTGATAATAGGAGGAGAGGAGGAAGACGAGAAGAATCAAAATTAGGAGATCGAAAAGGGCACAGAGGAGCAAAGAGAGATATCTCTATTTTAGCTCGGGAGATACAGTGAATGGCTGTGCCACCAAAGAACTGAAGAATAAAGAAGAAATATATCCAAAAAGGAATACCTGTGAGTACCTGTGGGTGGGACACAGTGGAAATCCAGTTGGCAACTGGATTACCAAGTATGAAAGAGATTTTATATGCTATCAATACATGACATACATGAAATTATGACAGTAAAAAGTTAAAAGAAGACTGAACTAAAGACATAAATCTACATTCTAAAAAAGAGACGGGACCTACAAAGGAAATGAGACAAAATGCTAAAGGCAGTGAGGGGTCCACATGGACCAGTACTGGTCTGTGACCTGTTGAGAATCAGGCCACACAGCAGGAAGTGAGCAACGCTTCATTTGTATCTGCAATTGCTGGCCAGTGCTAGTAGCATCACTACCTCAGCTCCACCTCTCAGATCATCAGGCATTTTGTTCTCACAGGAACACTGGTCCCTGGTGCCAAAAAGGTTGGGAATCACTGGTATAAAAGATTTAAGAGAGAAGTGACACAAAAACCAAGGGATAAAGCTTTTAAGGAAAGGTCACCCCAAATGTCTACACCATGACAACCAGCATCTATTTTTACTTTCCAGGTTTCCAAGTTTACTGGAAAGGAGTTTAAGGAGACTCAAGGAAAAGTTTATTTGATTTACTAAATTTAAGATAGGTAAGATGTAGAAATTCATAAACTGAGCATGAAAAAGTAGATAAAGCACATTGAAGACAGATAAGAGAGGTGGATGTAGTTAGGTCCTAAATGTCAAAAGTAGAGTCAAAAACACAAGAAGAAAGGGTCTTCCATAGCATCATGGCCACTTTTCCCCTGTAATAGGGACAAACTGAATGAGAATGACAAATGATACCAATAAGGCAGAAGGCATAAAGGCAGGTAGCAGAAGATTGTGTTTGATGAACAAAAGGCTACCAGCAGAAATTGAGAAGAGTGGCTGAGAATGGGGCTTGAGGTGAGTTTGTCCAGAACAGTTCATCAGGGAAATGGGAGAGGAAGTTCTCCTGAGATAAAGGACAGATTAGAAACATGACAGGTCCAGTGGAGATTTCAGACACTAAATTTGTTATGACACAAATCACCGTATTTGTATCATTTGAAATTGAACTGCTAAACCATTTTGGATGAGAAGTAGACATAGTTGGGGATCTGCTGATGAAAGTGCAAGAGTCTAGTGTATTGGAAAAAAAATAAATCAGCTATGGAATCTCACCTTGAAAAAAGAGGAAAACTAGGAATCAATCTGCTTAGAAGGAAATGGACAAGAAATAAATTCTGTATTATGATATATCTATCATGTAACATTAAATGTATAGACAAACTAGAATGAAACATGAAGAAAATGAAGATATTAATTATGTAAAAAAAGTTGGAAGTTAAATTTTTTCTTTAAAAAGAATTTCTTCACATATAAAAACTTCATGAAAAAAAGAATGTGGGGAAAAAAGTCAACTTTGCTTTTAAAATGTCAGTTGCAAAACTGAATTGATAATCAGAGATTATCTAAGTCAATGGTTCTCAACTGAGTGTATATTAAGTTTTTTTTTTTTTAAAGACATGTTTTGCTGCAGACAAGCTGATTTAGAATATTATTATACTCACAATAGGACTGAATGAAGCCCAGAGATGGGAAGAATTTTGTGCAAGGGCACTCAAGTAATATGTTGAAAACACAAGATTAGATTAATGAGATATGGCTACTATCTTATATTCTTTTGAATGTTTTATATACTATCTTGTTCCCAGTAAGTCACTCCATATCCTGTGAGAAACTTAAGCTTCTTGGACCCCTAATAATAGGTTTGGCCACTTGACTTATTTTGAAGCAACATATGTTACACCCAAGCAGAATTCACATGTTGTTCTGCCAATCCTCCTTTTCCTCAAGTACAAAAGCACTATGTCTCAGGATACCTTCAGCCTGGATCCCAAAACGAAGAAGATATATGAAGCTGGGTTCTAACTAATCTGCAGCTGATATGTAAAATATTGAGAAGTAACAAGTGAGAAATAAACTTTTCTTATTGTAAGTCACTGATATTTTGACATTGTTACTGCAGATGACTAACAAACACTGTCTAGTATACCCTGAAAACAAGTGTAAAAGCAAAGAATTATTTTACTTGGAAATATAAAATAGATCAAAAATACTTGTGTGTACTTAAGAAATAAATACATGCTTCAGAAATAGTTGCAAAAGAGCTTTCTTCAACCAAAAATAGACCTAAAGAGGAGAATATCAAAAATACTTTCAAATATTCACTAAAATGTATCTGCATTTTATATTTTTAAACATGAAAAAGATAAATTAATCTCATTTTCAGTATATTTCATCAATGTTGTGATATGCGATATGAGAAGTACCTACTGACCATTTAATTTTTAGCACCAGTTGTATTTTTAAAACTGTTATTCACAATTTTAAAAAAATTAAAAATTTCAATGACTTACAAAAAATACAGAGACAAATGATTATTCAACTGAAAAACAAATCGAATTCCCACAGGGATAACATCTTAACTTAATCAGGTAGTAAAAGTTAAAAAGCAAAGCTGTTAAAACTCAAAACAGCAAAATTAGAGGTATTAATAATTTATTATTAAATGTTTTAATTGTCGCTTTATAATTTTGGTAATAATTTTTTTTTTTTTTGAAAAAATTCAGCATGACTACCTAGTCATACCTTATATACTTGATCACCATCTTCTGGTTCTGGACTAGATGGCAATGATAGTTGGATATCATGTAATGAACCACTTCCATCATGCTGTCAGAAAGAAGAGAAGGAAACCATGAATTAATACAATAACTACAGACATTCAGTTAAATCTGAATTCATCACAGACCAAATGCTAGCATGGCAAAGAACAAACAGAAAATAAGATTTTAGAAATCTTTTCATCTCTATGCACTTACAGAAGGAAATGTGGAAGAGAAAAAAAGAGGGCAAGAATACTTTGTGGAAATAAATAACACACTATATGAGTGGGTGAAGCAGAAAGCCACTGAAAATTTTAAAGTGGGAAAAGAAATATGACACGTTTCCTAAAAAATTTTAAGATTATCTCAACTACTAAAAATGTAAAATAAAAGTCAAATTAAATCTGCTTTGGTTTAGACATGGTGTTCTAGGTATAAAGGAGTCAGGAATAGTAATACATAACTCGACAAGGCTTGGCCACAAAATATTAGACAACTGAGTATACATACATATTGTATGTCTCTTCACATGAAATCTGAGAGCAGGTAAAACTAATATGTGGTACTAGAAATCAAAAGAACTGTAGCTGACTTGGGAAAGAGGTTATTGATTAAAAGTAGCATAAAAGAACCAACTAGGATGATGGAAATGTTCTGTCTTGAATGTATGGTGATTACATGGGTACATACATATGCAAGGTTCAAGCTGTATACTTAAGGCGGGTCCACTTTAACCAGTTTACTAGATGTATGCTGTATCTCAATAAAAATATTTTTTAAAAATTAAACTTTTTGTTCTTAATTGCAATTAAGAAAATGACAGGATAGTATTAAGTCCTAATCCTTGTCAAATTGGTTTAGGAACCACTAGCTAAGAAATGGCATGTTCAACAATTCACAGACAACTTCAAGAAAGATGAGCCAGTGAAGAATATGCCTAAGACGATGCTGAGGGACTGAGCCCTTGATCAAGACAGTACAAATTTGCTTTGGACAATTTATTCAGACGGTACCTAGCTGCCTTGGGACACTCACTGAATTGACAACTTTCAAGAAGCAATACCATTACAGTCTTCCTCAGACATATCTGTCCTGAAGAAAATCTCCCAGAACATAGAAATGCCCTGCACTGAAATAAAAGTACTAAAATAGAAGACATAGCATGTAGGTCACCTTCTTCTTTATTTATTGTAATGTATACCTACTAAATCAGAATCTCTAGGGATGGGGCCTAGGAATGTTTATGTAGAAAAGTTCAATAGGTAAAACTGATTGACAGTGAAGATTAAGTTTTTGCCAAATTTCCAGCATAGATGAGGTAATGTCTTAATGAATAACAAAGTTCTCAGAAAACCACGTTAAAATGTTAAAAAAGAAGATATTTTACAAGACCCATGTCAGTACAAAGTTTATCTCTGCTGTAAATGCCTTGACATACAAAATCAGGGCCAGTACTATATACAAGTATATATTTGAGAAAAGAGGAATTGTGAAATTTGACTTGTTCCCAAACGTGTATAACATTTTCCTGCCCGTTGCAAAGCAGGAACTCCAAGGAATGGGACACAATATAAGCACATATCACTTTGCCTTGAACATGGGTGTAGTTGTGACAAGTGCGCAGCAGAACAGGAAATATTTGTATGTGAATTTCTAGGTTTACCCTTCAGGAGCACATGTTTGGATCCAATTCTAAATAGCATATTGAAGATTCTGAGAAATAAACTAAGACCACTGCTCAGGTCTCAAATCAGCCTCTAGAAAGTACAGTACATTCAGAACAGATCTGAAGAGTATGGCAAAGGCTTTGGAAACAGAACTGATATTTCCAAAGGTGGCTAGTTGGAACTTGTGGCCTGAACTCAACTAGGTTGTCGGCTTGCTAAAAAAAAAAAAGAAAAGAAAAAGAAAAAAAAGTTCATACTCTCCATAGCCTTTAAAAAAGATCCAAGTATTCAACATACAAACAAGGAAAATTTTAACTCACATAGAAAAGGACAATCAACAGACATCAATGCCAAAATAACAAAGAAGTTGAAATTAATTGGAAGAGATTTTAATAGAGTTATTATAAAAATTTTCCAAAACTAAGGGGAAATTCTTGAAGAGAACAGAAAGAGGAAGTTTCAGCAAAGAAACAAAATATGAAGTGGAAACAAATGAAAATTTTAGGACTAAAGGTTTAATAATCAAATTTTAAAATATACTAGATGGACTAAATGCCAGCATTTAAGATGACAGAGTGAACTTGAAGATAGGTCAACAGAAATCATCCAATCTGAATAATGAAAAGAAAAACAGTGGCAAACACAAATAACAACAAAAACAGCCTGCTAAGGAAGCTTTGGGACAAGAACAACAGATCTAACATTCATGTCATCTAAGTCACAGAACAGTGTGGAGCAGAAAAAAATATTTGAAGAAATAATAGCTAAACAAACTTCAAATTTGTTGAAAGACATGAACTTTCATTATTTGAAAAGTTCAATTTAAAAGAGAAAATAAAGTGTGCTCTCTAAACAAAGCACTTTAACTAGAAATCAATAACAAAAGGATAATCTTCATACACTTAAAAAGTAAATATCAAACTTCTAAATCATCTCTGGGTCAACAGAAAAGGCCTCAAGATAAATAAAATATTTTGAATGGAAGAAAAATGAAGACACCACAAATTAAAATTTATGGAATGCAACTGAAGCGAATGCTTAGAGGGAAAATTATCGTGAGATGCTTACATTAAAACAAAAGTGTCAAATCCAAAACTGGAGCAAAATAAACCCAGGACAAGCAGAAAGAAGAAAATAATGGAGCAGAAATTAATGAAACTGAAAATCAGGAAAGAGAGAGAAATCAATGATACCAAATACAAGTTTTCTGACAATTGCAAAGCCTCTAGTAAAACTGCCAAAGAGCTAAAGATAGAAGGCACAAATCACTTATCAGGACACAGAAGACATAAATCAGTAATGAAAGTAGGGATATCATTACAGATATCTCAGGTATTAAAAGCAAATAAGGAAAATTGTACTATGAGTGACTCTAAGCACAACAACTTGACAACTTACATAAAATGGAGAAATTATTCAAAAATTACAAACTGCCTAACTCATCCACGATGATACAGACTACTTGAGTATCTGTGATTATTAATAAAATGAATTCATAGTTTAAAACTTCCACAGAAGAAATACTGAAGGACAGAGATTTTCCTGGCAAATTCTTTCATAATTTAAAGGAATAATATCAGTTCTACACAATTTTTTGGAGAAAAAAGAAATCTAATTAAATTATAAAATTACTCCAATCAATTAGTGAGGCCAGCATTTACCTTTACCAAAGACTATATAGATCGATATCCTTCATGAACACAGACACAAAAGTCCTTAACACACACACACATACACAAAAGTTCTGTGAATCAAATTCAACAATATAAGAGGAAGAAAAGACACGAACTAGTGCGGTTGATCCTGGGAATGTACAGTGGGTTCTACTGTCAAAAAACAATGTAATCAACCATATCAAGAGATAAAAGATCTATATGATTATACCAATAGATGCAGATAAAGTTACTCACAAAATTCAACATCCATTCATGATAAGACCTCAGCAACAAAGTAGGAATAGAACTTGCTCAATCTGATCAAGTCCATCGAAAAAACCCTACAATTAACATCCTATTTAACAGTGAACGACTGAATGATCCCTAAAACACAGAACAAGGCACTCCTACTTATTTTAATATTGTACTAGAGTTTCTACCCACTGAAATTAGGTGAGGAAAAAAAAAAAGACAAGTAGGAAGGAAAGGAATAAAATATTTTCTAGCCAAACGTTATAATTTTTGGTGTAAAAAACCCCAAAGTATCTATAATAATACTACTACAATTAATACCTGATTTAGGAAAGTCATGATACAAAGTCAATATGCAATAATCTACTATTTCTTTGGCAAAGAACAACTGAAAATAGAAATTTAAAAAAAAAAGACTACCATTCATATATATTTAGGTACAAATCTAACGAAATATAGACAAACTATATTAAAAACAAAAATAGATGAAAGAAATCAGAGATAACCCAAGTAAATGGAGGACATATTGTTAATGGACTGGAAGACGCAATCTTGTTGAGATATCACTCTCTTCCAAATTCACTATAGATCAGTGCCCTCCCAACCAAATCCCAGAATTTTTTATAAAAATAGAAAAGCTGCTTCTAAAATTTATGTAGTTAGGTATAACAAAAACAAAAACGAAAAAGAGTCAAACAATTTTGAAAAGAAAAAGTTGGAGGAGTCACACTACTTCATTTCAAGACTCACTACAAAGCTATAGTAATCAAGAGTGTCATACTAACAAACGGACAAACACTGAGCAAAGAAACAGAATGGAGTCCAGAAACAAACCTACACATCTACGCTCAAAGGCATTTGTGACAAAAGTACAAAGGTAATGCAATAGAGAAAGGACAGCCTTTTCAACAAATGGTGCTAGAACATCCACATGCAATAAAATTAACGTTTCTCATACCTCGCATCATATACAAAAAGTCTCAAAACAGACTGTAGACCTAAATGTTAAACTTAAAACTATAAAACTTCTCCAAATAAACACAGAAAATTTTTGTGACCTCGGGATGGGCAAAGATTCCTTAGATATGGTACCAAAAACACTATCATAAAAAACTGATAAATTTGACTCCAAGAACAGAACTTCTGTTCTTTATAAAATGATTAACAGAATGAAAAGAGAAGCCATGGACTGGGAGAAAATAGTTTTAATGATTCAGGTAACATACTGAGCATAGTGCTTAACTAATAGATAGCAGCTGCTATTTTTTAAATAATAGCAACAACAAAATAATGAAAATGTGAAGGTCTAGGATTTTTAACTGATTTCATTAACTCACATTGTATCCTGCTGCCAAAAAAGCTAATACCATTTTTCAATATTCATTTATTTCATCATTTACCTACCTGATAAAGGATTTATGTATAAATATATAAAGCCCTACCAACAATCCATATTAAAACAGAGAACAATTCTGTTAATGGACAAAAGAACAGACACTTAACCAAAGAAGATAAATGGAAAACAGGCATATGAAAAAAAAAAACTCAATATCATTAGTCCTTAGGCAAATACAAATTAAAACCACAGTGAGATACTACCATACACCCAAGAGAAAGGCTTTAGAAAACTACTGTCAATACCAAGTGTGGGCAAGGACACAGAACAATTGGAAGTTTCATTAATCATTAGTGGGGATTCAAACTTATGTAGCCACTTTGAAAAACAGTTTGGCAGTTTCTTAAAAAGTTAAATATATTAATTACCATACTACTCAGCAATCCCATCCCCAGGTATTTACCCAAGAGAAATGAAAATATGCATACATGAAAATGTATGAGTGCATGAGTGTTTTCAGCGTTTTATTCATAGTTGCCCAAAACTGGAAAGTGGCACAAATATCTTTCACCTGGTAAATGGATAAACAAATTGTGGTACATGCTACAATGGAATACTATTCAGCAATAAAGAGAACAAACTACTAATACATAGAATAGCATAAATAAATTTGAAATGAATTATAAGTGAAAAAAAGCCAAACTCAAAAGGCCATATATGATTCCACTTATGGGAGTCTTGAAAAGGTAAAACTAGAGACATTAAACAGATCAGCAGCTGCTAGGATCCAGCAATGACTATAGAAACTGACTTTTTTTTTTTTAAAGAAATTTGGGTTAATGACTATAAAATCTGCACAAATGCATGCATTTGTCAAAGCTCACAGAACTGTACAACAAAAATGTCTGAATTTTATTCATAAATTATGCCTCAATAGAACTGTAATAGGTAGAATAGTATCTTCCTAGAAATTCATGCTAATCTAGAATTTGTGAATGTGCTTTGTTTTGGAAATAGGTCTTTGAAGATGTAATCAAATTGTGGTCATACTGGGTTAGGGTGGGACCTAAATGCAATATTACTGGTATTTTTATAAGAAATTTGAAGCCACAGACACAGGTCATATAAAGATGGAGGCAGAGATTCGAGTTAATGTATCTATAGGCCAAAGAATGCTCTGGATCACCAGCAACTACCAGTGATTAAGAGATAAGGAACATTCCTCTCCCAGAGCCTTCAGAGAGAGTACATGGTCCTAATAACACCTTGATTTCATATTTCTAACCTCCAGAAGTGTGAGAGCATAAATTTCTGTTGTTATATGCCACTGAGCTTGTGGTACTTTGTTATGGTGATCCTAGAAAACTAATATAAGACCTGACTAAAAAAACTAAAAGCAAGCAAAAAGAGAACCTCCAGATAAATCTCAAGTCATAAAAAAAAAAAAGAAAACTGATATAGCATTATTATAACACAAGAGGCAAAGTAGAATTAAAGATGAAAAGTATTAATAAGTATAAGCGAAGACTTTAATTAGCAATGAGACAAACAATCCACTAAGATGTACCAATCACAAAAATTTATACACAGTAGTTCCTCCTTATCCACAAGGGATAGGTTCCAAGACCTCCCAGTGGATGCCTGAAACTGCAGATAGTATAAAACTCTCTATATAATGTCTTTTCCTATACATTCCTACCTGTGATAAAGTTTAATTTATACATTAGGCACAGTAAGAGATTAACTATAATAACTAATAATAAAATAGAAGAATTATAACATACTGTAATAAAAGAGACCATGTGAATATGTTCTCTTAAAATATCTGGAACTTTCCATTTAATATTTTTGGACCATGGCTGACCACAGATAACTGAAGTCAAGGAAAGTAAACCCATAGATAAGGAGGACCACTGTCCTAATAAAATAGCCTGAAGATACTAAAACAAAAATTGACAGCGTTAAAAGCTGAAATTGAGAAAAATCCATAATTATAGCAGGAAATTAACATTACTCTCAAAACTCAATAGATCAAAGATGATAATTTAACAAGGATAAATAAAATATAAACGATTTAAAAGATAAATATAACAGATATACTGCTACCTAAAATATATAAAGAGAATACACATTCTATTCAAACAAACATAACAGTGACAAAAATTGACCATGCTCTAAGCCAGAGTATAAGCAAAGACTTTAACAAACTACGGTACACTGGACAAATCTAGCTAGCTGCCTATTTTCATTATAGTCCATGAGCAAAGAATAGTTGTTACATTTTTAAATGGGTACATTATATATGATTTTGTAAGTATTTTATGTAGATATGCCTCAAATATGCCTCTTGTCTGAAAGGGCTAAAATATTTACTACGTGGCCCTCTAAGGAAAAATTTTTTTCCTTTCCTCTGCTTTAGGATACAAAGAAAATATCAACACATTCTAAAGAGTTTATATCATATAAGTATTATTCCTTATTATTACTATACTAAGATTAGAAAGCAATTAAAAAAATGAAAGCCCCATAACACCAAACCAATATTTTTGAAAGCTGAAAAAAATTATTCTAAATAAAATCAATTTATAATACAGCCAAAGACAACTGGGAGTTATTAATGTTTGAGTTACTTCTATGCCTCAAAAAATAAAAAATAAAGTCTCATTTTTAACAAAAAAAGTTATTATTTCCATCAAAGTACCAGAGCTTAAAGATCATGAATATAACCTCTAACTGAATCAATTAATAAGACCATATCCCCTCCAAATAACTTTGACACTAACCAATGGTAGTACTCTCTGTTAAACCTTGACTAAGATGAAAAGTATCCAAGCTAAAATTAGAAAATATTTTGAAAAAAGCTTCTTTAACCATTGTTTTTTTATTCTTTTTTTTCGGGATGGGGGTACAAAATGGAAACAAAACCTTCTATTTTAAAAAATACATTGAATAATCATGCATGCAATGTCAATGCTTCATAGTACACATACTAAGGAGCTACCAGCTACTGACTAGTGCCGAGCAGTGTCATAAGCATTTTACATATTAAATGCATAAATAACACATAAAACTACAACCCATCACTGCACAAAAAAATTAGCAATTCATAGTTAATTGATTGTCCAAGAATTCTGGGCTGACTCACTGAATGAAATGCCTCAGCAATTTCTATAAATTCTAGTTAGGATTTTTGAAGTCTGAATGCAATTAATCTTAACTAACTCTATGTCATAGTGTTTTATTAAGATTCAAAAAGATAGATAATACTTCCTCTATTCTAAGAGAATTAGGTGACTAATGTAAGCAAACCATCTTCCACTTTTTTTGACATAGCATAAAAGTCAAATTTTGTTTTAATATTATAACTCTCCTACATATTAACTTGCTGGAAAAACCCTATAATGAACTCCATCTTACCCAGGTGGTTCTTCCATGAGTTTGCAAAAACTGAGATTTTCCTATGAGTTCCAGAGTAGCTGAAATGGACATGAATACTTGAAATGACTAACAAAAAATTTTGGCAGTGTTGACCAATCTCTGCTGACAAGCATCATCAGTGATGTCAACAAAGCTGCCTGTGTTTCAGATAGGCTACAACATAATCACAAGAGGCATACTAGGATAGGAAGTAGAGAAAGAGAGAGAGGTTTTTTTCCTTTTCTTTTGAAAAGTCACTTCTTTAAAAATAAAAATATATGGATGAAAAATTGTATCACCTCACACAGAATCCAGATTGCACTAAGAATAAATTAAGAGTAATGCTGTAATTCACCTATGAGATTTAAAATCTAATAATTTAAGCTGCATATGAGAGGATTTAAAAAATACAGACTTATGAAGTCTAGTATTCAATAAATGCTTCAAAGATAAGGTGATGCCAACAGATGGTTGGGACAAAGACATTTTTAAAACAGAAAAATCTACCGTTCATTCAAATTGACTAATGTTGTTTTGTATGGATAGGCTCTACGTAGTCTAAGCAAATATTATTTACAAATTTCTTCTGTTTAGATTTTTAAATTAAACCTAAGTATTTAATCTGTGCATATCTGAATCAGAATATCCTTCACGGGTTTCTTTTGACACTTAAAACTATTAATTGTAAATTTCTTCTAAATTTTTTACATTTAATAAAAATATCAACTCTTCAAACATCTGAGTTTACTATAGTATAAAACAAGAAACTAAATAATTACTTCTATACTACTGAGATCTTCTCAACATTTACTTTAAAAACCTATGTCCAATTTTTTTCTTTTGTAGATAAGCACATATTTATGGGTTTTCTATATCTTCTGTTTCTATTGGTGTCAATACTATATCTTGTTCTAAAGGGCTTCCTGCCCTCCCCCCCTGCCCCTTTTCCTATTGTCTTTCTCACCGTATACAAACCTTAGTTTTTGGTGTTAATAATTTTGAAGTCATGTTGATGAACTGGCTACTGTGATTTTGCTTGAAATTCTATTATAACTATAAACAGTACTGGAAAGAATCATAAGTTCCAATCATTTACTCAGATAGTATCTTACCGTTGCCCTTTGTAACACTTCATTCTTATCATTATTTAATACTTGTATGTCCTTCTAGACTATAAGGTAGCTGTCTTGATTACTACATTAATATCTATTTTTACAATATTTAGCCTTCTGCAGAACATAAAAATTTTCTTTAAATCTTTTACACAAATGCCACAAAAAAAAACTGGGTAAATTTATTGATGATTCAATAGTTCATAAATGCAGTGATTATTTATTTCTAATTTAAATCTGATTTACTATCCTTGGAGTCTTGAGTATAATACTATTTATCTACTACAACAGGTTTAGTTGTTTGTTTTTGAATCATGACTCACAATAAAAAATACATTTATATTACAACCAAATATACACACACACATATATATATATACACACATATACATGAATATGTATGTATGGTTATATCTAAATGAGGATGAATGGATGGACAGATGGATATAAACATCACATGTCAAACCAGTTTCACACAAAAAATTTGTTCTTATTATATGTGATACTCCCTTAGAGTTACTGTAGTATTTTCCTTTACTAGGAACAAAATTATAGTTACAATGAACAAAATTTATTTCAAAACCCACTAACCAATTCTAATGTGCAGTTTTAAGTACAATGCACTAAGTATGGGATAAAATTGTGTCTTCTTTCTATCTTACTTGGGTATCAGACTCAAGTAAAGCAAGGAAGGCATCCATGTGTGGACATCAACTGACAAGTGATGTCAAGCTCAAGCAGAGTGAGAAGGCATCCGAATAGAGAGGGATACTGATGTAGGGTGTCAGAGCCCAAACAGGGTGGGGAAGGTGTACACAGATGGTGGGAAGCCACCATGCATGCAGATTCATAATCTTAGTGGGGTAAGGAAGGCAACTATACAGGAGAGGAGAGGTAACAATAGTGATAGAAAGTTGGTTACACACAGAAGGATTGGTCAAATGAGTAAATATATTATGGAAAATAGAAACCAATTTTCTCACTGTCAGAGAAGGAGTTATAAATATGATAAAAGAGAAATGTATTTAGATTGGAATTAAAGGTATGAGTATGAATTATTTTCAACATAGATAGACATAGAAATATAGTCACAGTGTGCATATAAACACCCACAAACACAAGCTCATTTTAAAGGGGCTTAAGGGCACTGAAACCCCAATAGCAATAAGCACACCTGGCCCCCAGATCTTGGCTTCTAAATACCATTTTCCACTGGGCTCCTTGGAAAAAAATGGCTGTTTCCAGGCTGGGTTAGGGAAAATGCTAAATACACCTAAGAAATCTTGTATTGCAAAAAGGAAAGAATGAATCAAAGAATGATGGGGACACAAGTCAAAAACATAGAAGCCAAACTGAAAGAGTTCTCAAATGCCAAATCTTGGGCAGTCTAAGATCAAAATAAATTATATTCCCATTTATAACTGATTGTTAAGAAACCACAAGTGCATACTAATCTATATTAAATTACTGAATAAATTGGAAATTCGACAAGAAATAGGATATTTATATAGTTTCAAAATTCTTCTCTACAAAATACTGACTATATAGGGGAAAAAGAGTAATTTGACAGTTGAGAAAGCTAGCAGACAACACCATTATCAAGTAATCAAAGCTAATGTCACTAATGGAACAAACCAAAATCATGTGCCATCCAACTGGATCCAATAAGAATAATACATTCACAAAGCAATATGTAATTCTGAACTAGATCTTCTGCTATAAAGGATATTACTGGGATAAATGGCAAAACCTGAACAGGCTCTGAAGATTAGATAGTAATAATCGATCAATGTTGATTGCCTGATTTTGAGACTTTGCTGTGATTATACAGGGGAAAAATCTTTATTAGTAAGAAATACATACAATGTCTGGGGGGTTATGTGCTTCAGCAGGTAATTTACTCTTGCGTGGTTTAGGAAAAAACTTCATGAAATGTGAAGAAAGTACTTGAAATGTTTTTGTAATAATGAGAATGTTTCAAAAAATTTTTATATTAAAAGATGAAAGAAAAAAAAATAATTTCCTTCATCTCATAACAGTATCCACAAAATAGATACAGTAGATATCACACTTAGCAGTCAAACATTGAAAGTGTTCCTGTTAAGTTTAGGAGCAAGACAGGAGTAATCCAATACTACATTGGAGTTCTTAGCCAGTGTATAAAGCAAAGAAGAAACACAAACATTGGAAAGGGAAAATGTAACTATTATTACTGCTTATATGCTTACCTAAATTTAAAATGCCAAATAAATCTAATGATAAATTGTTAGTGTTAACAATAATGGTATGAAGATTGCTGTATACAAACCCAATAAATCAGTCTATTACATTTCTGTATACCAGCAACTTTCTGTTGTATTGTATTACAATAGCAACAAAAACTTTAAGTCCTAGAAATAGATGTAACAAAATTATACAAGGCTTTTACGGGAAAAAGTAGTTTATTTAAACTAAATCAATAAATCACATTTTGGATACTAAGTCTAAATATTCTAAGATGTTAATTTTTCCTGAAATTGTTCTATTGGTTCAATGCTTTTCCATTTAAAATCCCCAAAGAGTTTTTCATTGGACTCAATAAAATGATTCTAACATTTTATGAAAAAGCAAAAGACTAAGAATAGCTAAGATACCTTAGAAGAACAAGATTGGGAACACCATGATATATTATCAAATCTTATTATAAAAGCAACAGATTATATATAACTTGGCACTGGGATAGTGAAGCATAAAAGGGCATTTGTATTTTTTTTTTAAAAGAGCAGGCACTACATATCAGAGAAGAAACAGATTTTTAATACTTTTAGTACTGAACCCACAGATTATTCACATGGAAAAAAAGAAAGCAGATCTCTATCTCACACCTTACATATAGCAAAGTCAATTCTAAGGTATTTGTAATTTAATTATAAAGGTCTAAACTCCTAACTTAAAAAAAATAGATTACTTTTGTGACCATAGACCAAGGAAGGACTTCCTAAATGAGATCTTCTAAAAGAACAAAAGATATCACACCATACAGTAAAACGTAGGCCACAGAAGAAATTTGCAACACATATAACCAGCAAAATACTTACTTCTAGAATACACAAAACTCTAAATCACACAAAGATAAAAACATGCATGTGTATGCACAAACACAGACAAAAGACATGACCAGGCAACAAACATTCCATAAACATACAGAGAAGCTCAACTTTATGACTGAAGTTTTATAAAGGAATGCAGAATATAGCTGCAATGCAATATGACCATATTCTCATCACATGACAAAAATTTAGAAGTTGGATAATACCAAATGTTGCACAGATGATGTGGAACAATGGAAAATAACATCTACTACTTGAGGGGAGTAAACAGATTAAATAATTCTGGAAAATAGTTTGGTATTTCTAAAAGTAGAATATTCCCAAGCCTTATGATTCATAAATTCCACTCCTAAGTAGTTACACCAAAAGAATCTCTGCACATGTGTACCTGGACAATGTTCATATCAATATTATTTGTCATAGCAAAAAACAAACAAACAAACAAACAAACAAACACCCTGGAAAGAAATCAAGTGGACATCAAGAATAAAATAGACAAAGAAATTATTGTTTTTCACGCAAGAGAATACAAAAATGAAAGTTAATGAAGTTGAACTAAACATAAATATGAATGAACTTTAAAGAAAATGCTGAAATGAAAGAAGTCACAGAGAAATACTTAAGTAATTTTATTTCCATAAAGTTCTAAAATAAGCAAAACAAGTATTCATAGGGATACATCGGGTGGTTAAAAACAGACAAAAAAAAAGGGAGATGCTAGATTCTGGAAAGGGAAGGCACTACAGCCAGGAAGGAGAACATAAGGAGCTTCTTAACTGTCCTATTTCTTAACCTGGATGGTAACGTTATTCATTAAATTGTACCCTTCTGTTGTATGTGCTCTATGTATACTTCATAAACATCACTCCCCCACCCCCGCCCCTGGAGTGATGAGAAAAGTCTGGGATACAAGCAGAGTAAGTTCCCTGGCTTTTCTATGGTTCTTTGCCACAGTGGCAATCATTCAATAGCTTCTTAACTCTTAGTGCACTCACTGAGATGCTGCTGCTACTGTTTTAAATATTTCATCTGCTCACCACTACACACATACACACATATAAAGAGGAGAAAGGAACGAGAGAGAATTATATGAGGGGAAATTATTGGTTGTATTCTTAACACTAGAGGCGAGTGGAAATAAAATATTTGTACACCAGACCTGGAAGTTCTTTAAATACTATTATATACATTATTTTTATCCCCAAACAGGTTGACAGTGCATGAATTATAGGGATCAAATACTTTTTAATCTCAAAGAAAATGTCAGAAAGAGATATCATCATGCCCTTCTCCTTATTTATTCTACCTTAGATTTTTCATTTCCTACTCTGAGGTCAAAATAGATACTGAATGTGATAACATGATTTAAATGAACAGGGAAAATAATGAAAGAAATGAAAGGGAAGAAAATGGATGGGCACGATCACTTTGGAAAACTATTATGCAATACCTACTAAAGCTGAATATCTGCACATCTTATGACCCAGCTATTCTACTCACAGGTATATAGCAACAAAAATACACACATACGTTCACCATATGTGTATACATATGTGAATACTGTAGCAGCACTATTCAAAACAACCAAATACTGGAAATTGCCAAAATGCCTATCAACTATAGAACAAATGAAGTAAATTGTGGTATATTCACATCATGTAATACTCATTATGACAATGAGAAGGAATGTAAAACATAGACGGCTCACAAATACGACATTAAGCAAAAGAAGCCAGATTTTAAAATAGTATATATATAATTTCATTTACATGAAGTTCAAACGCAGGTAAACACATTTATGCTTTCAGAAATCAGGCAGTCACCATTAGAAATGTGAGGTGGTGACTAGAAGAAGCTTCTGTTCTGGGGTTTTAGTAATGTTCTATTTCTTGCTGGGTGCTTGCTATGAGTATTTTCAGTTTTAAAAAATTCACTAAGATAGAAATTTATGAATGATTCTTTTTCTATATGCATATTATGCTACAAATGTTTAAAATAAGATGTAGGGAATTAAAGTAAGGACACAAGATACGACAAAAAAATTATTTTTTTCTATATGTCCCCATGTTCTTCAAATCAGGATCAAAGTTCTTACTTAAAATTCTCTAAATTAAGCAATACAATATAAGAAGTACTAAACTTACAGCATAGGGAATGTAATCAATAATATTGTAGTGTTAAGGGTAGAAAATTTTCAAAGTGAGCTAACTAGCTAAGTCAGCTACAGGGAAGAAATATCTTTATATACCAGAAGTTGTCCTACTTATTTGGGTGTGGTTTTAGAAAATGTATTATATAAGATATAAAGATGGCCAGTGTCTGCTTCTGTAATCTGCGCACTTATTAACCAGAGTGTAGTACAAGGTGATGTATTTGTATTGTGTTAATGGTCAACTTCTGCTTCTATAATCTGCTTACTTGTTTGATGTAGTTTTAGGCTTTATGAGCTGCCTCTTTTTGAGAATGTAAGCGTAAACACTTCCCAATAAATCAGTAACAAGGAGGTGATTCCCCTAGGCACCAAAGCCTCAAGAAGAGGCACAACATTCCAGGATACAGATAATAAGACTGTCTACCAGGCTATGTTTGATCTAGCAATTTCCCAGATACATTTATCTTTGTAAAGGACATTAATAGTTAACTTCTGCTTTCTGTAACTTCCTTACTCTCTTTGTTTTAAGATGTAGTCAAAGGCTTCATAAACTGCCTCAAAGACCCCAGGCCGATCTCCTCTAACCCTACGTGATAGAGAGTCAGTTGCTGGCTGGCTAATAAAGGCTCATAATCTTAGATTTGAACGCACCACAACACTAGTAATTACATACAATGTCAGATGGGTACTAGATACCATTGGAATGATCATTTTTACATTACACAAATGTCTAATCATTATGTTGTACACCTGAAACTAATATAATACTGTATGTCAACTGTAACTGAAAAATTAAAAAAAAAATAACCCTTTTCGCATTTAGAAAATAATGCGGCCTGCTGCCAGTGTTCATTTAACATCACATATAGGAAGGCTATGTTTTCTAGAATTTGACAATTTCAGCAATTTGAGAATTACTATATTTTATAAATGGAAATACCACTATTAAATACAGAATGCTGTAAATAGAATGATGTCATTTGTTTCCAAAGACTATCGCTATACTAAAGTGATGCAAAAATAATAATAAAAGTGAGATATTTAGTGGCAAACTTTGGGGGTAAAGTTAGGACTGTAATCTGCAAGTTACCTCAGGGGTAAATGCTGCAGCCGCAAGCACTGCCAGAGAGTATTCTTGGGGCAAATAGGAAATGGGTTAAAGAGGTATTAAGCTAAAATATTTCAAGAGCCCTGTGTTTAAAATACATTCTGCACTAGTATGCAACTGGATGACCTGGAGAAATGCAATTAAATCTTGGCGTCTCACTTTTCTGATTATTAAAATAGGATTACTGCTATCCTCCCTATCCCACAATATTGCTGTGAAGAAAATGTAGTACATGAAAGTGCTGTTTAAACTGTGAAGTAACCTTGAACTTCGTCTAACAAAACAAAAAATAGGTCAAAGGCCAAATGGCTTACAATTAAAATTTTTGTGTGCAATGAGAACTTTGTTCAAGGAAACTCTTAAATAGATGCCTATTTAATAAAATAAAGATTCCATTGCTCTAGGTTTGTCTGAAGGGATACAGGGTGATGGTGTAAGGAGAGTGCTATACTGCCTTCACATTCCCCTCTCCCTGTTGTCCCTCACTGTATCCCCCAGAACAACACACTGTACAAAAGGCTTTGGAGTGACAAAGACTGGAGTAAAAAGTCCTTTTTTTTATCACCAGCTTTCTGAGCCTCAACTTCTTCAACTACAAGATAGATGAAGCCATCACCTACTTTTCAAGGACTAGAGGTAGTGTGTATTAGAGAACCTAGAAAAATGCCCAGTATGCAATGTATGACCACTATATCAAAGTTTTACATACACAACTCTACAAAACACATGCATGAAAAGAGAGCACTAAAATTCAACTATTTTCAAAGCAATTAAATTCAACAACTGCAGGCTAAAACCTGGATGTCGGCAACAGCCTCCTTAACATTACTGCTTAAGTCTTTCCCTCTGTTATTCATTTTCCACAAATCCCTTCAAGCAATATTTTAAAATATCAATTTGACCATGTCACTATCTGGCTTACTACTGCCTACAGAATAATTCCCAAGCTCCTCTTGTAGCATGAAGGCCTTTTGTAATCTGCTCTAAGCCTATGTATCACTCCTGACTATTTTCTAACACCCAACGTTTTAACCATATCCAATTACTAATCAATTTTTGAATAGGACATGAACTTTTCCAAAAACCTTTAATTTTTTCCAAAACAGTAAATATATATTGTAGAAAATTAGAATTAAAAAATGTAATTCTCACCATCTAGGTATCATCACTATTAACACCTTAGTGCACATCTTTCTGAAGATATAAATACATAAAATAACTATAAAGATATATGAACATGCTAAGTGAAATAAGAGAAAAAGTCAAGAACCATATGATTTTACTCATATAAAACTGAAAGCAACAAATGAACAAACAAACAAAAATTCACAGACATAGACACCATTATAATGGTTACCAGTAGGAAAAGAGGCTGAGAGGGGGGTAGAAAAGGGTAAAGGGAGTCAAATATATGGTGACAGAAGATTTGACTCTGGGCGGTGAACACACAATGTAATATGCAGATGATATATTATAGAATTGTACACTTGAAACCTCTATAATTTTATTAACCAATGTCACCTCAATAAATTTAACTTTTAAAAAAGATACCTGAAGTGGGTAAAGGGGATCAAATATATAGTAGCTGAAGGAAAATGGACTTTGGGTGCTAAACACACAGATGTCAAATTATAATGTACACCTGAAAATTATATAATGGTATTAACCAATGTTACCCCAATAAACTTAATTTAAAAAAAGATACACAATCATAATGTATATACTATTTTATAACCTGCTTTCTTCAGTCAAGTCTCTATCTTTCCATTTCAGTAAATTTCTATGTCATCTAATACATAGGCCATGTTCAAATTTCCACAATTGACCCAAAATGTTGATCTATCCAACCAATATCCAATTCAGAATCTCATATTACATCTAATTGTTCCTATTTTTCTTTTAATGTAGCACTGTCACTTCCCCACACCAACTTTCTAGGACACTAACAAGCTAAAGAGCATCACTATTTGTCATAAAGAATTTCCAATAATCTAAATTAATGTGGTTTCTTTCCTTCTTCTCTTATTCCTCTCTCATCTGTTTATCCTGTAAAAAGGAAGCTAGAAGTAATCATCTGAGGAATTAAAAATAAATGTTTTTGGCTAGAACATATTATACATAATTCTGTGTATTATATATAATTATGTATAGTATACATTATTCCCTGTATCACATCAGAAGATACATAATATCTGGCTACCCCAACTCATTAGTGATAGGAAAACTGATCACTGGATTAGGGTAATGACAGTTTGATCTCTCCAATGAACAATTATGTTTTTTTCTCTTGCAACTATAAAGTAATTTATATGGTGTGACTTTGGCACTATATGAACTGTCTGGGAACCCACTGCCCATTCACCTATTGGTTGTAACAACAATTAATAATCCTGGCATAAAACAGAAATTTCATCAGGATTTTTAATATGACATTTCTCTAATTCTATCACACTTTCTACAATTTGTTGACATTCTTCAAAAAGTTGAATTATCTTTTTTCAAGGGCCTCTTCAGTTAAGAAGATATAGATACTATTATAAATGCAACTAAAATGCTTTCTCCTATTAATAAATTTTTGTAAGGTAAGAAGCTGTGTTAATGGTCACCTCAAAGTGTATCAAATGAGCACTGGTTTTTCTGGCTTTCTCTTTGAATATTTTAGACGTCCATGAGTTTTTCTTTAGTCACTATGAGAAGTGCAGCTCACACTTTAAGAACCTACACCTTTGCTCATACTGATTTCCCCAATCTTCCCAAAATTCTTTACTTGATAAACTCAACTTCCAGTTTCATAACTTCTCTATAATGGCATACAGCAAATTTCTTCATCTCCATTCCCAGAGCAATTTTTTCTCTCTTGCATACTACATACAGGTACCTCTGATATAATATTTAGTTGTTTATCTTTTCTGTCCTTTGGACTTGTCTTTTGCAGGTTAAGAACAGCAACACCAGTGTTACTCACAGATTAGTTCTGGTTCACAAACTGTTTCCTGTCTGCAACACAATAAAAGCTTGCACCAGACTATCAATCAACTAGTCACTAAACAGTTTAGTTTGGTTCAATTTCTTTCTTTGGTGGTAAGAATTTGTGGCACAAGAGTGAAACATGTTGACTTCTATTCTGACAAGAGCTACTTTAACTCTCATGAACCAATAACAAACATTTCATGTATAAGCTACTTTGAATAGCACTGTCTAATCATCAATTTACCATTACTGCCATGATCATAAAAAGGAATATAAACAACTGTTTGTAGAAATGGAAGAAGTGGGTACCATGGACATATTGAGATATCTCTTCTAAGGTGCAGGATAAGTTGCTGTATCTGGATCTTCCAAACACAAAAAAGTACAAAGCCTAGTGGGCCTCTTTAAATTTTGGAGGCAACATAATCCCCATTTGGGTGTGTTATCCTGGCCCATTTACCTAGTGAACTGAATAGGCTAGTTCTGAAAGCCCAGAAGGCTCAACAAAAAGTTCAGTTCCTATGCCACTTGGGTCATATGATGCAGCAGCAGCCATTGTACTTGGAACTGGCAGTGGCAGAGAGGGAGCTATCTGGAGATTTTAGAGAGCTTTATAGATGAATCTCAGTGTAGGCTTTCAAGAGCAAAGCACTGCCATCCTCTGCAGATACCTACTCTCTTTTTGAGACACAGCTCCTGGCCTGCTATTGGGTCTCAGAGTCGACTAAATGCTTAGTTGGGCCACCCAGTTAACAATACTGAACTGCCCATCATGAACTGGGTGTTATCTGACACATAAAACCATAAAATTACGTGTGCATAGCAACATTCCACCATCAAATGCAAGTGGAATCAATGCGATTAGGCCCAAAAAGGCTCTGAAGATATAATTAAGATATATGATGAGTGGCTCAAATGCCCGTGGTCTCCACTTCCACTACACTGTCTTCTTTCTCCCAGTCTGCACTATGGTCTCATAGGAGAGAGTTCTCTATGATCAGATAACAGAAGAAAAAAAGACTCAGGTCCAGTTTACAGATGGTTCTATACAACACAGAGATAACATCTGAAAGCAGACGGCTGCAGGACTACAGTCCCTTTCTGTAAGGAAGAACAGCAGTGGAAGAACAGCAATGAAAGGAAATCCTCCCAGTGGGCAAAACACCACACAGTGCATCTAGTTGTTCACTTTGCTTAGAAAGAAAAATGGACAGATGTGCAGTCATATACTAATTCATGAGTTCTGGCCAATGGTTTGACTGGATGATTAGGGGCCTAGAAGAAACATGATTGAAAAACTGGTGACAAGAAAATTGAGAAAGAGGTATATGGTGTCTGTCTGTCTGTCTCTCTCTCTGTGTCTTTCTCTCCCTCGTGCGTGTGTGCGTGTGTGCGTGTGTGTGTGTGTGTGTGTGTGTGTGTGTGTGTGTGTGTTTTCTCTGGAAAACCCGGACTGATCCCAAAGGTAATTCCTTCAAACTGGTAACAGACACTAAGGGGAAGTCTAGGAAAATATAAAAGTGGTTTCTCATTTATCCTTATCAAGCAGGGCTTCTTGATTGGGTCCTAGGAATCAAGAAAATAAAGAGAGCAATTAAAGGCCACTGGATTAAGAGATAATCAGCAACTAAGGCAGGTAAGGTATTTGCAAAATTGTTTGCTTAAAATCAGTTTAACATACATTTCCTAAGTACTAGGTATTAGAAATTTTGTATATTTATATGTAAAGTTCTTATGAGTTCTATGAAATTCTATTGTTTCCAGTAAGAATCAGGGTGCAAAATCATTTTTATGCTATTTATAATTTCTACAGTCATTTCTCTTTATTTATATAAATTTAATTCAATCTTATTTAAAAGAGAAATAGGTTAACTAAACTTTGCTAAAAATAATCAAGGACAAGAATTCTAGGTGAGTTTAAGGAATACTGCCTTGGGGTAAACCACTTGGAGGAGAGAACACCAAGGTAAGAGAACAAAAGAGATTACACAACTACCACTTTATGTGGACATTCTTCCTTCTTACCTAGTATTCAGTCATATCTTATAGGGCTTCATGTTTATTGAAGTAAAGATAACTCATCCCTATAACATCGATCCCCTCATGTGCAGCCTCAAGCAAATACTGGTTGCCAGTGCTTATTTAAGTTCTTATGTTTGCAAATGAGTATAAAATTCTACCTTAGTTGTGTGCAAGGATAAAATCAGATTTTGAGCTGTGACACTCTAAAGTTTCATGAAGAAGCATTCACACAACTGAAGTACTTTTTAAAATATTTCTTCCATATTTTAAATGGGAGATCTTCTGAATAGAGATACGTTTATCTTCTCTTACTCTTAAATCTATACTAAAATGATAGTAAAAAAATTTTAAAGCATATAAACTGTTAATGATGAAGAGAATTGGGGAGGGGACATAGTAGACAAAAACTTTAAGAAGTGATTTAGGAGGTCTGGTGGAAGACACAACTAAAGTGTGTGTAGATGGAGAACATGGACAAAGTTTGTCCTGCAAAACCCCGAAGGGGGTCAAAATGCTAGATACATAAAAAACTAAGCATATGACTCATTAGAGTGAAAAATATGGGAATTGCTCAGAAAGAAGTCTGCATAAGGCAAGAACAGACCCCCAGTCTTCTATCTCTATTTCAAATTAAAAAAGAAAAAGTCAAGAGGTTTCTTCTCTGGAGAAACTACAACAACCTCATATGGAAAAATCCTTCACTTAGTATAGGTACTGAGCACCCATCAACATCCATCAATTATTGTAAACAGGGGTCCCCAACTCCCGGGCGGTGGACTGGTACCTGTCTGTGGCCTGTTAGGAACCAGGCTGCACAGCAGGAAGTGAGCAGCAGGTGAGTGAGCGAAGCTTTGTCTCTATTTGCAGCCACTCCCCAGCGCTAGCATCACCTCCTCAGCTCCACCTCAGATCATGAGGCATTAGATTCTCATAGGAGCACCAGTTCCTAGTGCCAAAAATGTTGGGGACCGCTGCTGTAAAATAAAACCAGCCGGTTGACAAGCTAGCTCATGTACAAAGTGCTGAATCAACTTTTCAGTTCCTCACTCCTAAACATTAATAAACAACAAAGAATCACTAGATATGTGAAGATTCTAAAAGAGAAAACAAATAAACATAAAGAACAAAAATGACCATTTTTAGAAAGAGATAATGCAGGAAACCTGAAAAATCTTAACAAAACATAACAGAAACAATCTACTTAATACAGTTACTGGTAAAACAAGAATTGAATGATACGAATAAAGAATGACATACAATAAAGAGTTCTTGGATATTGAAAATATGATTACCAAGTAATTCAACAGAAACAGAGAGCTGGAATATGAAGTTGAGGAAATATACTAAAAAACATAATCAAACTCAAAAGAAAATCTGAAAGAAAAAATAAAAGACTGAGAAACAATTCAGAAGTTCTGGACTATGATTACCAAGAATACTAAAAAGATATAGAAAAAAAAGAGAAAAACAAAAACCATTGAAATTACTTAAGAAAATTTCACAGTACATGACTCTCCAAAGAGCCCACTATGTACCCATACCTTAAGTGGAAAACAACTACAACAAAACTCAAATCCCAGCACTTCCTGTGAACTTCAGAATGCCAGAAATAAAGATTAAAATGATAGAAATAAAAGATGAAAAAATCTCCCAAAGAGATTAAAAACAAAGAAAATTCAAAGTAAAATGGATCAGAATGCAGACTTTTCTCAGTGGCTAAACTTGACTTAGAAAAGTAATGCATTCAGATATTAAGGAAAAAACTCACATCCATCACCATCAAATTATTAATATCAATCAAACAAAAATAGGTAAGAGAAATTTTCAGTTATGCAGTAGCTACAAAAATTTACCATCCATTTGCCCTCTCTTAGGGAGTAAATTAAGGATATACCCTAGCAAAATGAAGAGAGTAAACCTAAAGAGAAAGATATGTTATCCAGGAAATAAGTGGACCCAATCCAGAATATAACAAAAGGAAGTCCCTACACAACAGCTCTAGCAAAGCTTCAGACAGTAACCATTCATATGATCAAAGATTGGCTGAGGTGAGGAGAGGGACAGTAATATTATCTTTTCATTAAGCCTCTGGATAGTATATGATTTTTTTTAAACTATGTATCACACTAAACTTTTGAATTTTAGTAATATTAAAAAGGAAAAAAATTAAGAGGCAGTGACATGAAATCTTGGCTTCATTAAGCTTTTAACATCTATTAGCATTCCAGGAAATTTTAAAGGTGCCCTAAAAAGATTTTGCAATTTTCTTCTCATAATTCTGTTGTCACTATATAGACAAAATCAATTTGATCAGTGTATAGTACTTTCAGAGATCATAACGAAAGAAAGACATTAAGAAATTCAATTTTCCATAAAGTATCTCAAAAAAGTTTTCTATTTTTATGGTACTTATCATTGGTTACTAATTCACCTATTCTCTACTGAATTATGCTATTTCTCTCAGTACTCGAGGTGGTCTGGTCTTATTAGCTAATATTTAATCCTACTTCATGTTTCAGGGCAATAAACTCAGACACAAAAGAGGGTATGTGGTATAGCCCAGGGACTGACTCAAAAAAGATATTTAATATATTTTAGCTATTTCTCACCTCTACCTTCTCTATCCTTTGACTCTGTGGAGTTCCTGATCAGAAAATCTCTCCAGGCTAGTAAAGGGAGAAATGTTATAAACCAGTCTATTTCCTAGTTACAGTTAAACTAAATTGTAAGCTTGATATCTGTATATTTCAAACATACAATCTCTTTCTGCCTCAAGAGGAGTCCGAGAATCTCATATCCAAAAAGGATCCTCCACTTTCTTGCTCCCAGCCTTAACAAAGTTTCTTTTCAATAAGTAGTTTAACATCCACAAGAATGGAGAAGAGTTGTCCCAAAAATCTATAACCAAAAAACTTCAACTACCCTTTACCTCATGAGTATATATCATGATTTGGTTTTGATCACCACCAGAAATTCTAAGATTTGGTTCCTCCTCTTAAGAAACTAAAACATGCAACCTTGAGGGAAGATAACCCAGAACGTAATTTGGGCAGAGAAGCCAGAATATTCTTTCTCAATCATAACTTAAGCTAAATTCGGCTAATCTACAAAAAACAATTCTAGATGTTAAAACTAAACAAATGATACCCATATTTTCAAATTAGTATTTTATTCCTTAGTTTTCTGCTATACATCTGACCTTGCCTGTGTTAAAGCTAAACTATTCAAAGTATTATTGAATCAGAAGCCAGATTCATCGAGTCTACATTTTCTCAAACAAAAAGAACTGACAAAGATTAAACTTGAAAATTTCAAACAAAAGTGAAATTATGACTAGATTATGTAAGTTAAAAAATGCTGTTTCTTATTTCCCACTTAGCTGAAATTATAGTAGCAGCCACTGATCACTGAATGCCTACTAAGTTTCAGGAATTAGATCTCTACAAAAATGAGGAAAAAGAGGCAGAGAGATTGGCTTATTAAATATCATACATATCATAAATGTTGGGGACTATATTAGACTATGATCCAGAATCCCATTTACTTTCCTCCCACAAAAATTTCTATTATGTACTATTTACAAGCATTATTTCTATAGAAATCTAAAAATAACTTATTTTTTTTTAAAAAAAAAGTAAAATCAATCCATCTTGCAACTCAAAATATCAGAGCCAAAAATGTTCATTATGTACTCACCTGATGCAGCAGACGTTTCAGTTTAAGTAACTGAGTTTTTACAGCAGTGCAATCCTGGACCATGTGCCGGAGGGTCATCTCATCCAATATCACTGTATTTTCAGGTACATCTACAAACATCTTCTGAGCCTGGAAAAAGGGGGTCCCTCCATAGCTTTCAAAATGACCCAAAGGAGATTCTCTATAGGGAGAGCCTCTAGAAGGGCAGGAGAAGTTGGAGGGAAAAGATACACAATACAATTTCAGAAAGAAATAAAGATAATGAAATTATTGCAGTGATTATTGTAAGTCATTTATCATTATCACAAAGCCTTTAATTTTTATTTACCTCAGACACTAATTTGTTTCTACTGAAAAATTTTATCAGATCCAGATAATATTAATACTATTATCTTCTGCACTCTCCCCATTTGCATATTTTATACATTATTTTAATAAACCTTATTTCTTAGAAACATGAACAAAAACAAAAGACTGGGGAAAGGCCTTGCATTGAAAAAATTATTTTCTTTTTTCTGCACTGATTATCTACCTTTTACCTTTTAGCTTTTGACTTTAATTGGCCTCTTAAACTTCACATCTTTTTTTAGCTCCTTAACTTTGCGCTTCATGTTAGTACCCAGTTTGGACACACCCCTGAACTCTTATTGCTTGAAAAGTCCCAGCAGACACTTAAGACAAATGAACTGTTATTTCTACTTTTACTTTTACTTTGTTGATAAGTCACCTTTCCCAATAAAAATTTAAACAAGATTTTATAAAAGTCTTATACATATACCCCATATTTCCTAATCTTGAACTGCATTAAAAATCTACTCTAAAAAATTTAAATTTCCCTTTAGTTTCACACAATAATATAAATTCTGATCAAGGAAAAAAAGGTTTCACAGACATGAAAAACATAGTGTTTTAACTAGAAGTCATAGCTACAGCAATTTAAAAAGTACTGCATTCAAATTACACACAATCCTAGTTGGTTCTTTAGACAAGAACACACTAAAAAAGTATTTTCTCCAATATAACGGCTATGTTATATATATCAGGATTAAATTCATGATGCAGTAAATCTGAAAAAAGCACAATGCCTTAAATTTCAACCATACTGAAAAAGAAATATGGTTTCTATTCATTTTATTAGCTTTTAACAAATAGTCCCAAATCTCTAAATTCTCAAATATTCAGTAAGAGCTTCATTTTCACAAGATTATTTTTCTCTGAAGCTACTTCTATAAAACTATTTCAGGTCCTGATTTTTATTTTAATCTTCACCAAAAAAGATTTTTAAAAACTTTTAAATTGTTGATCCATAGGTAAGACCCTAATTTACTCACATATAAATCTGTTTTACTTTTATTGCTTCAAAATATAGTTGAATTATTAAATTTCAAATACTGATTAATTAGTACGAATATACCATCCATGACTGAATAGGTGGACAATCAATCTATACAGAGTAGCGAAAGATATATAGTAATAAAAAGTTAACAAATAGTAAGATGAAAATATAGACTCATCTGAATAGCAGAAATAATAAGAGTTATGTTTTTAGAGAAAAAAAAGTTGACATACTTTGAGAAATTTTCTTGGGTAAGAAGAATTTGGGATGAACTATAAAGTATGAGGTTTGAGTATGACTGAAATGAAAGTTGAAGGCTTTTTAGAAAAAGAAAAAAAGTAATGGCACAAAGTATAAGGCATGTTTTTCAGGTACAAGGAGACTCTTAAATATGGTTTAAAGGTCACAAAGAGCCTGAATCCAATTTATTCTTCAATTTTATCCCTCCCGCAGACTGATTTCTTAATCTATTGCAAATTATCTGAGATTGCCAACATAATACAATCTCTCTCATCTCCAACCCCTGGTCCTCAACCACTCTACTTTTGACTAGTCTACCCATCCTGAACTCCACTACATGCTTAATCTGGGGAATAATTCTTCTTCATCTTAAATTAGTTGGCATTTCCTCAGGGAAAGCTTCCTTAATCTCTTAAACCAGGGCTTGCTACTTCCACAGATGACCCTATACAGCTCTATACTGTGCCCTATTATACTAATTGTCACAATATATTGTGTTGTTTGTAAACATGCCAAATTAGAAACTCCATGAGAACACAAACTGTATATTCTTTTCCTCTGTATCAGAGACAGCTGGTTTTATGTTTGCTTGCTTGTTTATTTTTGTTGCTGTTGTTTTCACTGAATGAGTAGGGAGCATGGATTTTAACCAGTATGATGCTGTTGTTTTAAGTTTCCAACTGTGACAGTCTCAACTTCTTTAGTTATGACATTAAAAAGCAGTATTTTAATATTATCTGGAAACAGTCACATCAAAAATTCCCAGTTAGAGTTTACTTTTTATTTTACCAAAAAGAGTAAAAGAAATATTAGAGTGTTGCAGAAAAGATGCAAAATTAGACTGGCAAGAAACCAAGCAGCGCTTGGAGAGTTGCAGAACTCAGGTTTATTACACCGGTCATCTCAGAGGAGCTAGCACTCTGAAGATCTGCCCCCACCCCAGCTCAGTTGCAACATTCCTTATCAGAACCCTTTTCGGCATGGGCTAATTGGTTAATTTGTCCTGAGGCTGTTACAAAGTAGTGGGAGTTACTATAGTTGCAGGTAGTTACATTGCATTACAAAGAGCTGGAGTTGCTATGGGTTACCAGCAGTTACAAAGTGCTACAAAGCACAGGAGTTGCTAGGAGGTACAGTTACATTTGTTGCTTAGACAGGGAAACAAAAGGGAAGGTGAGTCTTTAGACAATTTCGAGCACAGCCCCTGCAGCAAGCATATTTACAGAAGCAGAACAGAGAGCTGACTAGCCTTTTGAATGAAAATTCCTCTTCAAGAGAAAAGACTGAAGGAGACTGGCCTGAAGTCTACAGCATGAGATCAGGTATGGACTAAGGGCTTATATTAGATTGACATAAACAAGAACCACATTCAAGAAACTAATTAATGAATGAAAAACATTTCAAAGGAGGAATTAACAAGTCTTGATCACTAAGTGAGTACTGGGAAAAAGAATTGTCATGTAGAAAAACCACAGTGTTAAAGAGACAGCTCTGGTCTAAGACATAGGTTTAACTCCTCACAGTAACTAGCTATTGAAAATAACTGATATCTTTGAACTATAGTTTCTTTAACTTTTCAATATTCTCCACTGCCTACCAAATAAAGTTCACACTTTATTAGGTTGCACTTCAAATACTTCCACCGTGAGATCCAAATTAAACTTATATCTTCTCCTAGTACTGAAATATTTCTTCCAAAATTCAATTCTGATCCCCTCAACTAGATAAGACAAGTAATTTATGAACCTTAACTTATTTTACAATATAAAGACATATGTATGTGTATCACCTCTAATTAAAATGTAAATTCCTTGAAAACAGGGCTATATCTTATTCATGTTTATATTACCTGCACAGATTATCTGAGTTCAAATCTTAAGTCTGTCACAACCTATATAACACACAGGGTAAATTACTTTATCTATGCTTCATATTCCTGATCTATAAAATGAAGATGATAAGAGTACTCACCTCATTAAAGACTGAATGGGGAATACACATTAAAGTGCTTGGAACAATGCCTGATAGATAGTAAATGTTAAATAAAAACCATTTATTACTATATTATTGTTATTATCGATAATTTACAACTTCTTATATTGAAAGTTTTTTCTAATATAAATGTCAAAAGAATACTATAATGTCATGTATCTTCATCTACATTCCCCAACTGGTATATATTGACACAACTGCTTTATACCTGTCTATCTGTTCCTAAACCATCTGACAATAAGTTGACAATAGCATAACACCTCACTGGAGAACCATCTGAAGTCTGCTGGAAAAACAAAAAATGAGCATAAATGAGAAGGCCAAGAGGCAGAAGAAGACAAAGGTAGAACAGAAAGCAAATATATAACAGATGTGATTTTCAAAAAATAAAAGGACACTTATTAAAACAGGAGAAGAAAAAAATAGAAAGATAATGAAGATTTTGAGATTTCATATTCTGAGAAGCTGATACAGTTCATAGATAGGAACCTGAACCTTTAAATTATAATGAGGTTAAACCACTTTCCAAGAGTGCAAACACAAATCCAGTTATGAAGACATAAAGAAGGTGAAGAAAAATAAACATGAGACAAAAGAGCAATTACTAGACACAATACCTCTTATTAAGGTGACATACATCAATTTGTACTTGTATACAAATTTTAACAATTGTGGTTTTCTAGTAGAGAAATTAGACAGTGAAAGCAACAGAAAACTGCAAGCTGCTTTGGGGAATACACTGGAAGGGTTAGCAGTGTGTCAGCAAAGGCAGAACCTATGTACATTTGTGGCCTATGTGGCTAGTCGCAAGTTAGGCAGGCTAGCAGATGTGAAGAACTTAGCCAATTCAGGTATGGAGGAAGGCAAAAACGAGTTACAGAAGCTTGAGAATGAAATGTCCATAATCACCAATATTATTTAACATCATTCTGTAAATACAGCCAATAAAATCAGTAAGAAAAAGAAAGGATCAAAATAATAATACAAAAAGAAACCTTTAAGAGATCAGCCCTTTTTCTTTTTTGACCTATTTAAAATAAATTCACACACAGTAGCAGCACCTGATATTCAACCCACATGCCTAATAATCACATTGCTGCACAATTACTTATTGTAGCTTTAAAGGGATTCCCCAAATTATGTGGCTGTATCCATATACTTCTCCACTTCCATCCAAGTTCTTAATTACTACTATGTGTGATTTAGTGCTCAGGTTTATGATTCATAGGTTAGAGAGGCAGGTAGAGATTTGTGTGGTGTGTGTGTGTGAGCGCGAGAGAGTAAGAGAGAGAGAATGAGTTGATTTTTTGTCGCCACTTATTTCTTGATCCGAGTCTCAATCTGACTTTATAAAACCTTTAGTGTTTCTTTTCTCACCATTAATAGAAACTATATATCAAAAGTTGAATGTGTGTATTTTTATGTTCATGGTTGTATTTTTTTAGATGCCTAATGCAACACAATCTCAATTAAAATCTCAGCAAGATATTTTGTGATATCAACAGTGATTCTAAAGTTTACATGAACAGGCCAAAGACCCCAAATAATCAATGTACTATTGAAGAAGAGAAGTCAGACTTATTATATAAAGTGACAGTAATTAAGACAGCATGGTATTGACCAAAGAATAGATAGTTTAGTGAAACAAAATAGAGAAATACATTCATACAGTCCTTGACAAAAATAAAAGGCAATTCAAAAGGAAGAGGACAGTCTTTTCAAGAAATGGTACTGGAACAACTAGACAACCATAATGCAAAAAAAAAAAAAAAAAAAAAAGGACCTTATACACTCCTCATAAAAATTAACTCAATGAAGATCAAGGACCTAAAAGTAAAATACAAAACTACAGGATATCAAGGGAGAAAATCTAAGTGACCTCGGATCTGGCAGTAAGTTTTTAGATGAAACACAAAAATACAACCCATAAAAGAAAAAAATGGCAAGTTGGACTGCAGAAAATTAAAATGTCTGCTTTGTGAAAAACACCATTAGGAATATGAAAAGGCAAAGCAGACTGGGAGAAAATATTTGTAAATACACACACACACACAAACACACACACAATGATAAAGGACTGGTATCTAAAATATACAAGAACTCTTAAAAATCAATAAGAAAACAACCCAATATAAAAAATGAGCAAGAATCTACTACAAAAACTTACTAATAAGGAAGATGTAGAGATGGCAAATAAGCATATAAAAAAATGCTCAAAATTATATAACATTAGGGAATTGCAAATTAAGCAAGATATAACTAACACCTATGAAATGAGTTAAAATCCAACACACACAGCTGATGAGAATGCACAGCAACAGCAGCTTTCATTCATTGCTGGAAGGAATGTTAAATATAGAGCCACTTTGCAAGACATTTTGCAGTTTCTCACCTCTAAATTTATTCTTACTACATGGTCCAACAATTGTGCTTCTTGATTTTTACCAAAACCTATGCACGGAAATGTTTAGAGCAGCTATATTCATAATTGCCAAATTTGGGAAGCAATTTGATATCCTTCAGTAGGTGAATGGATAAAGAAACTGTAGTTCATCATACAATGGACTATTATTGAATGATAAAAAGCAATAAGTTATCAATCCATGAAAAGACATGGAGGAACCTTAAATGAATTCACTCAAATTGCTAAGTGAAGAAAGCCAATCTGAAACATTATGTACTGTTTTCAACTGTATGGCATTCTGGAAAATGCAAAACTACTGAGACAATAAAAAAATCAGTGTTTGCCAGGAGTGTTGCTAGGGTAGAGGGCAAGGAGAAGAGAGGAATAGATGAAGGAGGACATGGGATTTCAAGGACAGTGAAATTATTCTGGATGATACAGTAATAGCAGATATATGTCAATATGCATTTGCCAAAGCCCAAAGACTTTGCAGAGTGACCTCAATGTAAACTATGAATTTTAATATATCAATATTTACTTATCAGTTATAACAACTAATGCAAGATATTAATAATAGGAGAAGCTGTATAAAAGATGGTGAGGGAGTATATGAGAATTCTCTGTACTTTTTGCTCAATTTTTTGTAAACCTAAAACTGCTCTAAAAAAATGAAGTCTATTAAAAAACCAAAAAAAAAAAAAAATGACAGAAGAGAAGGAAGTACTTCCAGAATGGCAGAATAACTATCTCCAAAAACTCACTCCTCTGTAAAAGCACTGAGGATGTTGGCAAATTTGTCTAAATTAAAATTTTCAGAGCTCTGGAAATCAATGAAATGTTCACAATAACCAAGGAGCACTTATTTTATAAAATACACACACACACAGAGCTAAATCTTGGTGAGAAAACAAGCTCTATGGCATTTTAATTTTTCTACTGCCATGTCTATCTCCTAGGAGTCTCCCAAGCTCTGTGGAAGTTTTAATAACAAGAGCCTTCCAAACATGGTAGCAGCGAAATTTAGTGATCACTAGGGGATGGGCTGGGAGGTAAACTGAATTTGAAACTCCCCAAAAAGCACTACTTCCAGATAACTATTACTATATTTGGCCTAAAAAAGGACCCATTCTCAGCAGTTGTTTTATTCGACCTGATTCAGAACTTGTTCTGTGAAAACAGCCTTATCTATATTACATTTGATGAAAAAAAAGAAAAATCAGTGACAATTGTTTAAAATTCCAGCTGCCTAAGATAGTGATACCAACTGGGACAAACAAGATGATCAAAAAACTTCTAAGAAAACCTGAGGAATGAGATGTCCACAGGAGGCTTTGAAATGCTCCAATGAATTCTTGGGTATAGAGAAGGCCATAAACACATATAGGGCTGTGTGCACACCAAAGAAATATCTGAGAAGGCCTTAATTTCTCACCTTTGGCCAACCTTGAGCCTCTGAGCAAACAGCAAATGAAGGGAAAGGTAGAACTGTAAACTGTTTACCAGGTTGCTAAAGGCATCCCTGAACACACAGCGAGCCCCTTAGCAATGGCTGAAGACTTATTGGTTCAAGGCATTTAAGGAAATCACTCATTAGCTCAACAAACTCCAAACCATGATAAACTATAAGAGAGACACACCATAGTTAAACAGTCAAAAGCCAAAGAAAAAGTGAGAATTCTGAATGCAGCAAGAAAAAAGTGCCCTATTATGTAGAAGACATGCGCAATAAGATTAATAGCTGACTTTTCATTACAAAGCCTAGAGGTCGAAAAGTTAAAAGGAAGCCTGTCGATCAAAGATTCTATATCCAGCAAAACTATTCTTCAAATTTAAAAAGGAATTAAAACATTCCCAGATAAGCAAAAATTGAGAGTTGTTGCTATCTGACCTTTCCTACAAGATATACTGAAGTTGGAGACTTCAATACCTCCTTCTCATTAATGGATAGAACAACTAGGAAGAAGGTCAGCAAGAAAAAAGACTTGAACAACTCCACAAGCTAGCAAAACCTGACAGACATCTATAGAACATCCATAGAGATTGTTAGTAATCAAAAAACTTGCCACAAAGAAAAGCTCAAGCCCAGATAACTTCAATGGTGAATTCTACAAAACATTCCACGAAGAATTAACAGAATTCCTTCACAAATTCTTCCAAAAAGGAAATGAAAGAAACACCACTCAATCCATGTGATTATAATACTAAAGTCACACAAGAAACATCTCAAGGAAACTACAGACCAATATTTGTTACATATACAGAAAAATTCCCAACAAAATACTAATAAATTAAATCTAGCAACATATAAAAGAATTATACACCATGACCAAGTAGGGTTTATCAGAGAAACACAAGGTTGGTATCAGCCAATGTCATACATGACATAAAGAGAAGGAAAAGCAATATCTCAATAGACTCTGAAATAGTATTTGACAAAATCCAACACCCTCTCATAATAAAAACACTCAATAAAATATGAATAGAAGAAACTTGTCTCAACCTGATAAAGAGTATCTATGAAAAACCCACAGATAACATCATATTTAACAGCAAAAGACTGAAAGCTCTCCTAATATCAGAGACAAGACACACATGGCAGCTCTCACCACTCCTATTCAACACTGTCCTGGAGATTCTAGTCATAGTAATTATGCAGGAGAGAAAGGAAAAGTATTCAAATGAAAAAGGAGAGAGTAAAACTATTTCTATTCTTAAATGACATGATCTTGTATATAGAGAAGTGTAAGGAACTAAAGAGCCAGAGAGTTACATGAACCACGCACAAGAACTTTAGAGGCACTCATTTTGTAGCAAAGCTTACAATGAAGAGGGAAAGTGAGCCAAAGGCTAAGATTTTGTTAGCTAGTGGTAGGAAACAGTAAGGAGAAACGGATATAGCCAAATGCCCAAAGTCTCAAAGGTACTAAAGAATATTTTATTTAGAAGTGACAGTGAGAAGTAAAGACCCCACCTCTAAACAGTTAAGTACTAGAATAACAAAAAAAATAAGAATCCTTCATTTAAGAATGCTACTGGAGAATTAGTACATCTAGGAGAGTTAGGTTTCAGTTACAATCAAGAAAATATAAGAAAATAAGTCAATGTGTGAGTTTGTTAGGATATGAGAGAATTCCATATAGCATAATGGAAGGTATAGGGGAAAAGGAGATCTAGGGGAAAAGAAGAGTGAAAGGTTAGGCCAGGTGAAAAGAGAGCACAGCATTATGATAAAATTACAGATGGTCTCCAACTTAGGATGGTTCTACTTAGAATTTTTCACTTTGTTGATGGTGCAAAAGTGCTACATGTTCAGTAGAAACCATACTCCAAGTTTTGAATTTTGATCTCTCCCTGGGCTAGCAGTATGTGATGCAATACACTTCATGATGCTGGTAGCAGCATTTAAGATGCAGCTACAGTCAGCCAGGTGATCTTGAGAATAAACAACCAATACTCTATAGTGTATTCATCATGTTAGATTTTGCCCAACTGTAGACTAATGTGTTCTGAGCATGTTGATGTTCAATAGGTTAGGTGTATTAAATGCATTTTCAACTTACAATATTTTCAACTTACGATGAGTTTACCAGGATGTAACCCCATTGTGAATTCAGGAATATCTGTATAGAGAAAGTAGATCACTGGTTCTGAACCACCAGTCTCCTGAGTTACGGATATGACATAATCCTGTAATTAACTATGACAATGATGGGAACTGAAGGACAGACAGGAAAGGGAACCAACACTCAAGAAGTCATAGAATGGGAAGAGGGACTTTTACACATGTAATATTAAAAAGGCCCTGGGGTTAGTGCATCCAAATTTTTTAAAATCAAGGCCAGAAAGAAAATGGTAAGTATAAGGTATGCTGGAGCAAGGTTTGTCTTGCATGAGATTTCTCTCTCTACCATCCATCTCCATAATTGGCTCTAGGGGATCCAGATTTCCCAACTCCCACATAGCCACATCAAAGCCTGAGGGGATCAATAAACTGGTTAACCCAAATCTATTCATAAAAATACTGGTATGCTTCAGCTCACTTGCTGGGAAGTTCTGTGCTGAATGAGTCAGATTAGAAACCCCTAAATATGCTGTGCATTTCCCTCTCTTTGAGAATTAGCAATGTGGATGATTCCTCATAATACATTGTGTAGGAGAGATCAGTGATCATATGTTTTGGGAAATGGTTACATATTCTATCTTTTACCACCTTTTACAAAATCATAATACTATATTAATATATAAAAGGCACTATGGAGTCTACTATTTAAAAAAACTCATTTAACTTTAACTTGTTCATGCTTACACTCATTTGATTTAAGAATCTCTCTTTTCTATACATATTGACATTCAGGAATATAGTTTTTGTAAAATGTTGCTTAACTTTTCTGATAGATAACTAATCAGCCTCAACTTGATCATTTCCAGGGACAGAGATTGCTACCTCCAGGTAATTCATTCATCTTGGAGAGTCCGATTAATAATCATACTTTAAGCTGAAATTTGCCGCCCTTTATCTTAAAATGCATAGATAGTTTTGCTATCTAGAGTTAGAAATCACATCCAAACAGAAACCAGTTGCTGCATGCTTCCAGAATCCTACATACATTACTTTATTGAGGCAATAGTCATTGCACTGCACTAATACTATACTGTAACTATCTTCATACTTCTCTCTCCCCACAGACTCAGCATCCTGGCAGCAGGAAGATCTACTACTCATCTTTGTATGGGATGGAGGAGACAGATGAATATTCTACCTAACTGATATTGCAGTGATTCCAACTGAGCTCACACACTGCATAATTATTTTTATTGTCCTCAAAACAATGCTCCAAGAAGCTATTATCAATGCATAGCTTTCAACTCTCACGTGATAACCAAATTCATCACAGCATGAGAATTGAGCACAGAGTTCAACATATGGGTTTTCAATTTCTGTGAATGAATAAATCTTATCTGAAGTGTAAACAATGGTTCACATTTTAGTTAGACTTCTGAATTTTCATAAGTTGGCCTTAAGTTTACCCTCTTTTAAACCAACCACTAAAGATGAGAGAAGACTGTATTTACATTAGATTCTTGTCTGGTAATACCTACTCTCTGATGTCCATTCCTTATCAAAAGCCCAGATATGAGAAACAGAGAAGCCGAAACAATGCCGGGAAGAATATGTGCCGCACGCATTCTTTCAGATCTTCTAAATTTTATCCTTGCATCAAATTATACCAACAGAAGAAACTTTAGTTGCACATCATTTCATGAACCATTGTAGAACCGCCTTTTCTCACTTGGGAGTTCTCTGTAGCTTGCATTGAAGAATGTAAGTAAGAAACAGACTTAAGGAATTTATCATTATTTCTACTTCGGGAAGCTAAGATCTGAACACTGTATCACAAAGTATTTTCCTTATAAGACTACCTACAAAGCAATCTATTTTAGGGTTCTGTTTCATAAAAGCCAATCAATTCAGAAGAAACATGTCTTTTATCTCATGTACACTGCAATTCTTACAATGGATCAAGTTTTGTTCTTTGCTTTGGCTGCAAGAAATCATAGAGCCAACTTTTTTTCCTTACTTCACAAACTCTATGGGGCCATATGTTTCCATTCCATTATCTCTTTCTCACAATTTTATTATCTGTATTGTAAATTAGTTCCAAAATGACCTCAAATCCCCAATGGAACAAGATGAGAGAAGGAAAGTTAAAAAATTAACAATTACCACTGGGTGCCTATGTAATTAGATACTGCTCCAGGCACTTTATTTTATCCCTGATCTTTGACCAGTGAGAGAAAGGAATTATAAACTGTTCTACAGATGGTAAACTGAAGTAGAGAGGGGTTAAATAAATTATCTAAGCTCACAAACCTAATTTATGCCAGGCCAGGCTTTGATGCCAGGCTTGAATGACTACAGAGCCACATTCAACTTAAGGTCTGATCAAATTAAAGACTATGCTGCATTTCAAAAAGGAAAAGAATTATACACCACTGTACAGTACCTTCTTTTGTTTCTAACAGTACTTGAAGAATTTTAAAACCTGAATTTATAATATAAGCAAAAGAAGACATCACTTGGCACCAGTTTTAAACTTTTAAAAAAATAATAAGCTTTACTAAAGTCAACACTTAATCATTCTCAAGTGAGAACTACAAATCATACGAAAGCTTAAAGTCCAAATAGCAGACATAAATATAATACTCATTTTTATGATAAAGTTAATGAAAAAAGGTTTGGGAGAAAAAAAATTTCACATCTTATTCCAGTTAGTAGTACATATAACTTTACATGATTTTTGGTGCCACACAAACCAGACTAAAAAATATATATTTTTTGAGAAGACGGGGGGGGGGGGACATTACAACTCAAAATTAATCAGAAGATAGAAAATTAGACCCACCTGCTCAAGTCACTTTTGCCATGGTGATGATAATGGTCAGGAAGGCTAAGGTGGTAATGTTCTTGTCCGCTCCACCTCTGGGGTGGCCTTTTCCAAAATCCTTCCTGAGAATGCCGAGCATTTCTGTCTGATCGATCAAAGCGGTTCATATTGTCACACTCCACTAGACAAATTCAAAAGCAAAACACTATAAACGTGTACACACTCTATAAAAGTTAACTACTTATAACCTGTTAATTAAAAGCTGCTGAAAATATAAAAGTAATATTCTAAAAAGATAAGTCATTTGCATTATCTAATCACAAAACCAAGATTTCCATAAGAAAAATAACCAGTTCTTTTAGTAAAACTGAAGTTTATGTTATTCGAACTGAAGTAACTTTCATATTAAAGTCACTTGAAGTTCCACTGTTTTAAAACAAATTATATTTAAATCAACATTATACATTTAAACACCAGTAATCAGTTTTAAGTGGTTTTCATCATTATTACTAGTTGGTTCTGAATTCAGAATGAAAATGACAAAAGATTTTAAGTCTAGTAGAGAATTCATTCCTAGAAATGAACGTCACAATTAATTTTCCCTGATTATAAGAAGCACAAATTAACTTTTTATCATGAACAAATCATAGTTTTTAAATTAAACTCACAGTTTTAGAAAGTAAGCTGCTGAGATCTGCCTGCAGCAGAGCTTGTTCAGAAAGTCTAAAATGCCACTGAAAACAAAGCCAGGACTTTGCAGCAACAAATAGTACACTCCCTGAAATCTAAATGCCACAAAAACATGAAAAGAATCTCTTTGAAACACCCCAAGCTTCTCCTTCACTTACCCAAACACTTTTTCCTCACATATCTGAGCACTCACTAAGAGAGTTACTTTGTACAAGGGAGACATTGTGTCGCCTGCTGCCTACAAAGACATAGTTGCACACAAGGCACTGACAAACAGGCCTTCCTTCCTGCTGGAGTCCCAGCCCTCCCTGTGGGAAGCAAGCCCAGTTTACCCTGTGACTCCATCTTCGCTCAGTGCTTACATAGCTACTGAGTTAGGACTGTTACTAAAAATACAACTCAACACTAACCCAAGCCAGGAAAAGGAAAGGTTTCTCTAGTCTGAGAATTATTACATGAGAAAGTTCGAACGCTGCATATTCAGAATTCCCTATGATAAAAAAACCTTTAGAAATCAATGTAATCCCCAAATGAAAAAAAAAAAAAGCTCATTAAATGATTGTTTTCACTTAACCTAAAATGTGAATTTGAAATATGAAGTGTTTCATATTATAGTACACCAGATAAAAAACAAACTTCCCCACTCCAAAGAAAAGATAATGTAGTTAAAATATAGATGCTCAGTTCTCATATACACTGAATCCACTGTAAGATATTTCTTCTAAATGCATAATAATTTAAACAGGTTTTAAAAGACACTGAAATTTTGTTTAAATTCATTAGAGGAAGCAATTTTGGGGAAACACTATATTTTACAGTATTTAAAAAAACATTTTAATGAAAAAAATTTTTAAGCCTTACCATTTGAAATTATTTTAAACAATTTGTCATCTTATTAAGTTAAGATCTGTATTTTAGAGTTCAATTACAGAAAACCTGGCTGTTAGATAGAGGCATGGTAACCATTATACCCCCAAAATATTATGAGTAGAAAATGAGATTGCAAAAGAAAAAAATTTAAAAATAATCCTAAAAAGGCTTAAAACTGATTTTATTTCACATTCCTAGTATACTCATAGATTCTGTTAAGTTCCTTAAGTATTTCTACATGGCATTAAAACGTTACTTCAGTATGAACAACTCTATATAGCTAAGGAAAAAATCTATATCCACTTTTAAATGATCTGAATTAATATTTTTTTCTTAATTCAGGCAGATAAATTCTACTCACTCCCCAAACAAGAAATTCTGTCATAATAAGAACTTGGTATGTAATTAAGATAACACAGTGCACACAGAATAACAAGAAGCAAACAAACCAGGCAAACAGGCCAGGAGATGGAGTAAAATACTGAAGGAAATTACAATGCAGAAATTAATGTGCTGCTTTTGTGTTTGCTAAAGGTTGCTGGTACTACACACAGCCTTCAAGTTAAAGAAACTTTATTGAAATATAAACTCGAACATGAACAAAATAGCAAATAAGCACCAGAAACAAACATTTGTCATGACCATAAAAGACTATTGGTAGAAACTGAGACAGAGAAAACTTACTCCTCAGAGCTATGACTGCTCCAAAAGATTCTGTAGGAAAGCTTATATTCCAACCTGAGGATTCAATCAATTTTGTTTATATATTTTAAAATGTTACTAAGAAGACAAAAATAACATTAATGGTGGTTTCTTAGAAAAGGTTAAGAGTTCTCTGACAGAATTTTAAAAATATAGAACATGAAAAGCAAATAAAATTACAGATGGAGATAAAATCAGTTTCCAGAGCCAACGAAAGAACAGGACAAATAAGACTTAAGAAAGGAAATAAATCCCTCTGAATATGTAATACTCAGATGGGGCACACCTAAAAGCATTAGTCTGAAAAAGTTTTAACCAATATGCTGATTAAAACTACGCATCAGATTTGGTTCTATGAGTTTAGGACTAGAAAATAAAGGCCTGAAAAAGGTTGCCAGCTTGAAACATAAAAGGTAGCAGATTTTAGTATGCTTTTTTTTTTTTTTTTTTTTTTTTTACTATGAGTAGGAGCCAAATAGATAATACCAGGACTTTCACTGTCTGGAGAGAGAAAGTGGATAGCTGACCAAAAGGTAGAGGATGTGGGGATCCCTATGTCTAAAATTCAACATACCCATTTCTTCTGATTTGATAAAGGAACAAAATATGACACCAAAAGTTACCTAGATGATTTCTCTGGTACCTTGTCCTAAGAAGGCAATGGATGACACAGGTTAACTAACAATTGGCTATGAACATAGCAGGAAGAAATTACACATCACAAATCCTGGAAAAAAATGTGTTTTGTTGGAGATTTTACAATCATCAAAAGCTTTGAACAGAAACTGTCTTGAAAGAAGAAAAACTTGTGTTAAAAAAACAAAACAAAAAAACACAAACTTATTACTAAACATAATAGTACCAAAAAATATAAATAAATTTCCACAAGAAAGTACAGTAAAGCAGTCAAGGACAATACTACTAACCTCACAGGACTATAATGCAACATAAAGTTTAGCAAAAATGTGGCCTCTGGAAAAATATCATGAAATAACTACAATTTAATAGGCACCATAACTTGGGGTCAAATTCAGGAAGTAAACAAACATCTTTTCAACACAAAAAGGTTTAAAACCAGAGCAGAGGAAACAGCACATGTAAGGTATACATTACAGAAATTTCGTAAATATGAGTATTATACTAAAAATGTGCCAAATGCTAAAATTTAATCTATATACAATGAGTGATCATTAGAAATTCTTCAGCAAGAGAATAAAGCAATACAACTGTGCTTTTGATAGAACAAAACTGTTTATTTAGGAGACACTAGAACAAAACCAGAACAAATCTCAAATACCCAATGATCCAACAAAATACATACAGATTCCAAAATTGTTTCCTTAAGAGATTCCCTAAGGTAAAAGGAAAATATAAAGCAATTAAAACAATTTATGTTTTACATTCCCTTCAAACTGCAATTCAAACCTAAAGTCCTTTCTCCTCTTCCCTCATTTTATGCTCCTCTATTTCTTTCCACTCAATATCTCCCTTTGACCTTTCCCCTAACCAAGCTAGCCAGAAACTTTGAAAGCTCAGTATCTCTTAAAGTCAAACCTCCTTCAAAGGAGGGAAAACCCCTGAAGGTTGATGAGGATTTTTTGACCTATTTCAGAGAACAAGGGTGAAAGGGAGAGGAAGTCAGAGTGACTTCTTAAATTCTTTCAGCTTACAATATTCAATTTAGGGTAGTGTATCCTGAACTCAATTGCACAGAAAACCAGAAGAGGTTAGAAAAGGCCTCTCAGAGGCTACCAACAAAGTCTTTCCTGTGAACATAGATTTGGCTCTTATTCAGTTCTATAAGTAAAGAAAAGATAAATCCACTGCAGACTTCAAGGATAGACTAATGCTATTAGATAACATTCAGGAATAGATTCTGAAAGAGAAATAACCCTATCTTTCTACTCACTTTTGGTGAAAGATCTTAAGGCAGAAATACTATAAACGGCCTCATTGCCAGACTTATATAGTACTTGGAGAGAACCTTAGAAAAAGGCAGAATAAGACTTAGAATAAAATGATGTTCTTCATTATAACAACTAGATGACTCCACCACAGTCAAACACTGGAGGAAGGAGTCTTAACTTATTTATAAATACTGTAAAAAACAGAGCATTTGAAAAATAAGTGTTTTATATTGCATTAAGAAATAAAAAAGATAAAGTAGGTGATTAATAAAAGAGTTCTGAGTAGAGAATCAGCACCCAATTTCTGGTTAACCCTTAAAACTCAAAAGATAAATTTCTCTAAATATTAAAAGACAACCTTGCAAGTGAATTACTGATACAGATACTACAATACCAACCTTGAACCCTACTACTATTACATAATCTCCCCCTTACTATCACTAAACTACTCAGGTGTGGATATTTTCAATATCCTAGCCCATAACTGTCCAGGAAACATTTGACCAACAAACACTCTTTCCTCCTACATACTACCACACATGTTGGCTTAATAGGTAATGATTTACCAAACAAATGCAATTTCCAGATAAATATTCTCCTTAGGGCCTCTTCCTCAAAATCATAGAAGAGTCCCCTATTCATAAGGAAGTCATAGCAAACTTGAGTCCAAACTGAGGATCTCAATGAGGTGCCAGTCCTTTTGTTGGCAAAAATTCTAATGACAACAGCAGAATTAGTGGGCTAAATCCATCAAGGTTCAGAGTGAGCCATCTAAAAACTCTACCCAAATTTGCATAACAGCCTCAAAAACCAGAATCTAAAGGGAACTAAAACCAGTAGTCTGAAAGTATACAAAAGATTCCTTAAACCTCTAAACATTCCTACCCTCTCAATCAAAAACCTCAGTGGGTGGGTACAGTATCACTCAGGACCTCAGAGCTCTAAAAAGCCTAAGTCATTCCCTACTTCCCAGCAGTACCAAACCTAAATATTAGTTTTATCTTTGGTGCTCTGAATGAAAAATATTTTAGATGCGTGCTCTGCTTTCCTCGGTGTCCATTAGCTCAAAATAGTCAATAGTTGTTTGCCTTCTACGAAAATCTGTAATATACGTGGTATGTATGTCAAGAATTCCCTCAACTTTTCAGAAGTCCCCAACCAAGGCCTGAGACTTTAAATTTCCCTTTGATTCTACTTTTATCTAATATGTGGATAACTTATTGTATTCTAAAGATGAAGCAGGCTCTAAGACTGACTCTATTTCTCTACTTCCTATTTTAGCTCAGAAAGGGTGTAAGGTTTCCAAAGAGAAGTGGTTACAAATTTGTCAAAGTAAAATGCATTATTTAGGATGTGATTTACTCCAAGGAGGTAAATCTCTCATGCCTTACTAGCAGCCCTTAAAACTTCACATTAAGTCTCCTGGATCATGAAGTCTCATTATTTTTTCTCCTATAATTTTCAATGCTTTATGATTTTCCTTTGTGTTCCACAATATTTTTCTACTTGATCTTCCAGGCCACTAATTCAGATTTCAATACCAGCTATGCTTTCTGTCATCTACTGAACTGTTCTGTGGGGAAATCTTTAATAGATCCAGAAAGCATTGTGCTGCAATTGACTCTAAGTGCTCTCATTTTTATTCCTTGGGCCATGCTAATTCTGGGAGTTCTATTTTCTCTGTTCCTTCTCAGTGATTTTTCTTCCTCAGTTGACTGGAACTCAGTTCTAGTTGCTGGAGTACCCCAAGTGACAGCAGAACTACAAGAAGGTGCAACAGTGTCTCCCCCAGTGGAAGAGCAGATAGTGTTCTCAGCTCTTCACTCTCTGCTTCAATAGAATTATACATCCAATGTGGTTTGCTGCTGAGCTTTTCACTTTGAAAAGAGTGTACCTCTGAGTTCCACTGGTGTAGCATTAACAGTGTGCTGGTTCTAAGTGAAGACATTATAAAATACATGCATATTTCTGCTCACCCTGTTGTCCTTCTGCCATCTGCAATGACAGCAACATGCTTCAAGTAGTCCTGATCTCAAAATGAAAAAAAAAAGTAGACATGAACTCAATCCTATAGCCTAAGCTGACCCAGCTAATCCACAGATCCATGAATGAGAAAAATAAACCTCTATTTTAAAAGACACTGAGATTTTGAGATTGTTACAGAGCATCCTGGTAGTAGGCAAAAAGAAAAGCCTTATAGATACAACAAATGTGAGAAGCAACTGGCTCCTAGTACCTCAATGACACATTAAAAGCAAACACAATACCCTCTTTGAAATATCCTTGCATTTTTCTAGCATTATGTATAAAAAAAAGACTTCACCACCCTTTTTAGTTCATCCCTGGTCCCTGGGAGGCTGAAAAACCAAACAAATGTTGACTACCAGGGAATTCACAGATCTCTGGAACCATACCTCTTCCTAAGAGGAGCCCTATTTTAACTCTTGTCCCGGAGGCTTTCTTAGGCTGGTCTCTGGTTCTTGACCAGTCCTTAAGATAGAAAATCCTACAAATGCTTTTCAGTGGGGACAAGAGCAACCAGGCCTCCTTGCATAAGGATTATCTAACTCCAGCAGTTACTGGGATCCACAGAAGACAGACTAAATTTGGGAGTAAAAAGGATAAAATGATTCATTCACCATTTTCCCAGAATTTATCTTCTTAAAATATTTATCAAATAAATGAGTTTTACTGGTTTAACAAGTCAAATGATATTTGGTTTTCTACATGTATTTCTTCTTAGAATCAAAATGAGAAAAAGGGAGAAAAAATTACATATGTATATAGGAAAAGAGGCCAAATCCTGTCTACCATTTACTTTGTGGTATAGGTCTACAATATTTGGATCACACAGAATTATATTTAAGACCTACAAAATCAGGTTTTAGACATTTAAATAAATTTGCAATGAACCTATTTAACATCACTTAAGATAGATAGTCTTAAGTCTGAACAGGCTTCCTCCATCAACACTGGGAAGTTTATAAATAACAAATATCAAATGTTTCTGGAGGTTCAATATTGTCACCACTTACCATTTTCAAGAGGTGCATCCTCAGGCAGATCTACATCAAGCATAAGGTCATCATCCTCAAGGTCACATGATTCAAGATTATTCAGAATATCCTGTAAATAAAAGCAGTAAAAAATGCTATAACCTAGCTTAAGGATGTATGTAATCATTAATTCCAAAAATATGACTAAATGATAATCTGAATCCACTCAATGTTTGTCTTGTTAGAATAGATTTTAGAAATAAAATTACTTAAATAAAAGAAGATTCAACTGGTTTACCTGATCAAGCTATTTGTGTAACATCCTTCTCTGTCTTCCACCCCACCAGATTTTTATGTTATTTTGAAAAACATACACAGTGCTCACTATCTGCAAGATATTGCTGTAAGCACTTTACAACATTAAATATTTATTTAACCTTCAATATAACCCTATGGTTTCATGACTAATGCAATTCCCATATTATATGTGATGAAATCAATGCAGAGAGCCTAAATAACTGGCAAAAATAGGATATGAACACAAGCGGTCTACCTCCTGAGTCCATGTACTTAACAACTTCCCCAATAACATGAATAATCAAAAATAGTAAAGAATCTCCTAAAATTTATTTATGTTTGATGTAGGAGGTTGTGTTTTACTATCTCTAGAGTTATGTAAAAATAACCCCAAAAAGCCTTTAATTAACAATGTGATTATTCTATTCTTTTCTTGTGCCAAACCTACCTTCAGAACCACTACCACCTCCTTGGTTTGTTTGCCTTAATTCATTCTTCTTCTATAACAGGACCGGAGTAGTCAAATTGGTAATAATCAACCCCTTCTGTGTTCTATTTGCAACCTTGCTAGCTATCATCTATCCTTAGAAAAGTAAAGGTCTGCTTTCAAAGACTTGTTCTAAAGCCTAACCAAATAAACAAAAACTAAGTTTAAGGTAACAAACTCAGTTTGACTTATATAGCCTACTACTGGATCCTTCTAATTCAAGAACTGATCCAATACTACAAGACCTTTCCTTAGTATATATATATAAGAAGGTCACAAATCCAAAAATCTATAAATAACTTAGATTATAGCCTTGACAAATTCTTATAGAAAGGGGGAATATCTACTTTATAACAGATAATGTGAATAAAATTAGAATTATTCCTTATGTTGAGTATTCCATCCAAATCTTTTCTTTATGTGTTGCTAGGCCTTCCTTCCAGGATCCATTGAAAACTAAAAGTAAGTGGAATAATTGTAATTATTAAAAAAAAAAAAAAAGCCCTGCATAATTATCCTTGGCACAAGAAAGGTATTTCATAGCACCTCTTTTAATCATGAAAGATTTGCTAACCTCAATAGTCTTCTTAAAAATCGAGAAAAAAGATGAACATAAAAAAATCTGGCAAAGGCCATGACGGTCCACAAAATATAAAATAAATGGTTAATAGATATGATGTAGGAAAGAATGCTAACATCAACACTGATTTATCAGTACTCATCTATACTTCAGATTAGATTCATATAAACTTTCTGAAGGCCAATTTGTCAAAATTTAGCTAAAGCCCTTTTTAAAAAGGCAAATTTTTCCTTCCTAAGAATTTATGACTTAGAACTAAACAAATGCAGAAAATGTAATGTATAAGTATGGTTATTGCAACATTGTTCAGAATGGCAAAAAAGGAGAAATAGCCTAAATGTCCAAGAATAGAAAAATGATTAAACAAAAAGTATATACTCAACAGAATATCATGTTATTTTAAAAAGATAAAAATATATTTATGGACATGGAAAGATGTTAGGGCAAAACAAGAAACTGGGTTGTTTCTAATCTTTTGCTCTTAAAAATAGTATTTCAATAAATATTTATTTCAAAAGTAAATTGAAATAAATGGATCTGACTGTGTATCAAGTTGATAGTATAACACTCAGAGAAAAACTATTTCAAGTGGGAAAAAATCTTCAATCTGTTTTCAGTAATTACAAATATGGATGGTAATACGGTTATTATTCTGAGATGGTTGTTTATACATGGGTATAAATGAAAAAGTTGTATTGTGTGTGTGTGGATTCTCACCTTAGGAACAAAGAAATTACAATGTAAAAAATAATTAAATTAAATAAAAACTATGCTTTTAAACATAAGTGTGAAGTATCAGTATGACACAAGATATTTTACATCTTAAAAGAAAAAATAAATTTCTTCTACTGAAAAAGCCTAGATGACAATTGAAAAAAAAATTAGGTCTCTATTACTACATGTACAGAATTATCCATTTTACATTTAAAAAAATGTATAATATGCATAGAAAAAAGCTAGAAGGAAACCAAACACTGGTTAACTCTCTATTTTAGAATTATGGGTTTTTTCTTCTTATTTTGTTTAGAGTATCTGTATTTTCTCATTTTCTACAATAAGCATTATGATTTATGTAATTTTACCTCTCAAAATCATATCCTCTATAAAAACATTTGACTGTGTATATATGAGTATATATGAAACTAAATGATGCTAGGTGTCCCAGGCCAGATCTGACAACTAAGGACACAGCAAAAAATCAAAGATACTAGAACCTCATTTTCTAAGTCCTGAGCAGGGTTTGCTAAGACTCACCAATCAGCAAAAGGACCACTGCTACCACTGTCCAAAAGGTGTTCAACTTCTAATAACTAACTCTTTGTGCAGTTTTCTGTAGGTTTCATTTATAATAAAAGTTTTAAAAAGCAGTCTTAAGGAATGGAAATGAGCCTGTTCTAATGAATGTAAAAATGAGGGAATAATATCACTTTGAAAAGTTACTTTAAAAAAAACCCAGTGGAAAAGGAAGGGGAATGCAGTTAGCAACAGTTACAGAGAAGGAGGGAAAACAATCCATATTTATGTCTCAAGTTAACGCTCATCAAAAAATCATTACATATGATGTTTCAGAAATTTATTCAGTAACATGGAAAGAAGCTCTATTAAATGGGAGTGGGGGGAGACCAACTACATATGCATGCATGACTCCATCTCTGATGCTGAAAATACATCTAAATATTCGGATGACTACAAACCAAAGAATTGTTATAATTTCCCATTATGTGAGGTAATATATACTTATGCTCTTCACACCTATTTTTTCTGTAATAAGGACATAGTACTTTTATAATAAGCAAAATTTAATGTTGGAAAAAGTCTACCTCCCTTGGCATCAACAGAGAATTTCAAACCACACAAATCTAACCTGTTTATTAGAACCCTCGACCCAGCCTATCCCCTAACCACAATGAAAACCAGAGCTACCTGCCCCTTCTGCATTCTGTACTGGTTTGAATACCTTTCATGCTCTCCTAGAAAATCTCATTATATGAGTAATAAATCTTTTCACACTCTCTCGTAACATGTGCAGCATCACTGTTCTTGACATCTGAACTAATGTGGCAGGAAGGGAGATGACCCTGCCTCTTCATGTGGCAACCATGGGACACATTTTCAATAATTCGATGAGATAAAAATCAATATATGCAAGGCACAATTCTGGGCACAGGTTATACTCAAGTAAAAAGACAATCCCTAACTTTTTTGAGAGTTTAACTAAACTACTCCAAGATACTGCTGCATCGGCATCCATTTTGCGTGGCCAAGCAGCCTGCAGAGACCTTGAACTCAAACTAGCCCGTCCTATGAGCACATGCCTAAATAGCAGCCCTGGAGTCACAAGTAAATGGAAGTTCCTATTATGACTTCCCCAGCAGCTCTTGCAAGCAACAGTGTCTCCCATCTCCCAGAGACTTCCCCTGTGCAGCCTTTGGATGAAACCCCCTAGTGAAACTGACCAAAATCAATCCTGCTCTTTTCGTTTTGAATTTACCCACCCAGCCTTAGCCCAGGAACCCCAAACACTCCAGCCACAAACCCTAATAAAGGCACATGCAGCCTCTGTCTGTATCAGTATTGCCCTTTGAGGTATGCTACGTACTTCCCTATGTAGCCCCTCAAGGTGTGCCATGTACTTCCTCTAGGACCTGTAAATAACTTCTATATTTCAATTTCCCTTGTAGTCTATTGTTAAAGTGGAGTTCACCAACCAACACCCCTGCGCTCTACTTAACAAATGTTAATTTAAGAAAGTCACAATAACCTCCAAGGCTGTCTCCCACAGACAATTCCTTTACAGTATGGTGACTGTTCATGTACCATGAGAGCACATAGATGGACATCTAAGTTTGGCAAGTCAGAGACAACCTAAAACAAAGCCAAGTCAGAGACAATGGAAAGAAAAAGTAAATGTGCCCTCCAGAACATGAAGAGAATACCTTCTGCATAAAGTACAAAGCATAACCTATTCCAGATGTTGGCAAACTTTTTAAAGGATGGGAAGTAAGTACTTTAGACTGCAGGCCTACAGACAAAATCAAGTATATGATATAGGTACTTATCTAACCATTTAAAGAGTAATCACTTGGAATGTAGAAAACATACTTAATGAAAAAAACAGATGGTTGGTCAGATTTGGCTTACAGGACATAGTTTGCTGACCTGCTCTATTCTAATAACTGCAAGTAGCTCATTAACACTGAATGTGTGCTCCTCCCCTACCAAGTTCATATACTGAAGCTCTAAAGCCCAATATAAGAATATCAGGAGGCAGGGCCTTTAGGAGGTAATTAGGTTTAGACAAGGTCATGACAGTAAGGACCCCATGATGAGATTATGTCTTTATAAGAAGAGATCAGAACATACCTTCTCTCCAGACCACCTGAGGATACAATGATAAGGCAGCTGTCTGCAAGAAAGAGGGCCCTACCAGGAAATGAATCTGCCAACACCTTGATCTTAGACTTCCAGCCTCCAGGACTGTGAGAAATAAATGTCTATTTTTTAAGCCACTCAGTTTACATCTTTTGTTACAGTAGCCCATGCTAAGACAATACTCAAACACAGTGTATAAGGGGAAGAGAAAAGTAGATCTATGAACAACCATTTGGCCATATTAGAGTTTGGACTTTATTTCAATGACAAGGGGTATGATTGAGGAGTTTCAAGAAGTGACAAATTCAGATTTGCATTAGGGAAATAGTATTCTGACTGCATGCAGAGAATAAACTTAAGTGGGAAAGAAAAACCAGTTTTGTGGTGTTGCAGAAATCATATGACATGTGATGGTGGCCTGATATTAATCAGTGAGAATGAAGACTAAGTAGTCATAAGACATAATGAGAAGTTAGGCTCTACAGAATCAAATTTAACTGAGAAATAAGAAGGGAGCCATGAATGACTCCTTGATTCCTGCCTTGAGAAACAGATGGATGATTCCTAGCCACTAAAATAAAGTATAAAAAAAGAAGACCAGATCTTATAGGAGATGAAAGAATACCTAGTTTTAAAACTTGATAATTTTGACATGCTTGCTGCATCTTCAGGAAGACATGTCCAGCGGATAACTGAATATAGAGGGATGTGGAGGTTGGCAAAGAGATTTGTGGTGTGAGGAGCCATCACCATAAAGAAGACAGCTGAAAGATATTCAATAGTGAGTTTGATAAGAGAAACAGTGCAGAGTGAGAAGACTGAACTCTATTTTATGTCAGACAATCTTTCTCCTATTCATATTTACAGAAGGTCTATGTTTCTCTAATACCAGATTTTAAGAGTTATACCAGAGATATGTTAAGACCTTTCAGTAAGTGTCCAGAAAAAGAGAGAAGGAAAACAATTAATCTAGTAGTTTTTTTCTTCACCAGTCATCTGCACAGTCTAAGAACAGCATTATTATAGGGGAAAAAAGGAAGCCATGCAGCATGGGGCTTGGTTAACATAGGAAAGACTTTCTGTTCCATGTTTGTTGTGGCAGGTTCTCTGACTGGCAAGGCTATACCTGTTGGGAACCAACATCCACATTCACCTGTTTTAACTGGAAGACCATCTAGCACAACCATTAGATGGGAGTATGATAATGTAAACTTAAATCTCACTGGCTTCCAGAGTCTCCCACAAGACTCACTGGAATTAAAACTCTGTGGACACATTAGTAGAATTGCCACAGAGCTCCCTTGGCCACTGAGAATGTTTTCCATTTAAATAGAGTGAACTACAAGATGTTGGGCCAGTATTTCCTTCAACAACTTTCTTTCACTAATAAAGTGGAGAAAGTCTAAATGTTTTTGATAAATGAATGGCACAATCACTAGTTTTAATTATCATGTAGTAAAATTCACTTTTCCTTTTCATATAGTTTATGAATTTTAAAACAGACATAAAGTTGTATAAACAACAACACAATCAGGTCACAGAAGTTTCTTCACTCAAAAACACTCCATTATAGTATCCAGTTATAGTCACATCCTCCACCTACCCACAACCCCTGGCAAACAATGTTCTGTTGTCCATCACCATTGTTTTATCTTTAAGAATATCATATAAATGGAATCACATAGTATGTAACCCATTGCAAGGATATATTATAGTTTGTGTATCTGTTTACTCACTGAAGGATATTTTGGCTTTACCAGTTTTTGCAGGTCAGAAAAGTATCAGGTATTGCTCAAATACACTTTAAGGCAAACAAAAATCCACAATCACCATGGGCCAAAATATGATAGTTGAGACATATGCTGAGAGCTTGAGAGAAAAGGCTGGAGAGAGAGCTTTTAGGAAAATCAGGTAATTCAAAAGTGCCACGTATACTGAGGAATTCAGAAAGCCACAAAAAATGACTAAGGCAAAATGCATTCTGAGTAAAGACCTTAATTCAACTCTGGCTGATTTCTAGGCTCAGAAGATATAACAAGTGAAGGCTAAGATACAGTATAAATGGTCAGGCTAAGCATTGAAGGAGAACCCCAACACAGCAAATATGCAAAGACAATGAGAGGTTTTCTTTAAATTTTGACTTTGAGATTTTTTAATTCTCTTTTTATTTCTTTGTTCTTTCTCAGCCTGCCTCCCTCCTTCTTTCTCTCCCCTTCCTCCCTCTTCCTCTCATTCTCCTCTCCCTTCTTCTCTTTTTCTTTCTTTTTTTGGCTTCTGGCATTCAAGGAAATCTCTGCATAAAATACTACATACACACATAAAGTAACTCTGCCTTCATAAACCACACACAATAAGAAGACTTACAAAAGTAGTTTAGAAAAGTCACTAAAAAGCAAACAGCTGTAGCATATAGCAAGCAACAAAAACAAACCCTAAGGTCAGTGAACATGATTTCCAGTGTTGCCACATTAAAATATTCAAAACGTCCAGTTTTCAACAAAAGCTTAGGGGCATGCAAAGACAATATCATCCATTCACAGGAAAAAAATATTAACAGAAATGATCCCTGAGGAAGCCCAAGCGCTGAACTTAATAGACAAAGACTTTAATCAACTGTGTTAAATGTGCTCAAAGAGCTAAAGAAAACCACAGGCAAAGGATATCTAACCAAGTACAGAATATCAGTGAAGAGTAGAACATAAAGGGAGAGAAAAAAAGAAATTCTAGAGGTGAAAGTATAACAACTTAAATGAAAACTCACTAAACCTCTGGATATATATCCAAAATAATTGAAAGCACGATCTCACATGCATATTTACACATGCATATTCACTGAAGTATTATTCATAAGTCAGGAGGTAACAATCGAAATATCCGTCAACAGATGAATAAATAAATAGAATGTGGTATATCCATATACTGGAATATCACTCAGCCTTAAAGAAGAAAAGCCTGTCACAGTCAACAAAATGGATAAACCTTGAGGACATTATGCTAAATGAAAAAGGCCAGTCAAATATTGTATGAGTGCACTTAAATAAAGTACCTAGAATAGTGAAACTCAAAGTACAATGGTGGCTGCCGGGGCTGGGGATAGAGGGAAAAGGATTTTGTTTATAAATTGGTTCAGTTATGCATGATAAAAAAAAAGTAGTAGAGATCTGTTACACAAAATACGGACATAATGCTACTAAACTGTATACTTTAAAATGGCTAAGATGGTAAATTGTATGTAATTTTTTTACCACAATTTAAATTTAGAAAGAAAGGACAATTAACTGAAAATTCTTAAGAAATGAGGAATTATACAGTTGTAACTTACATTTATTTCATACCTACCTGATTCTAGGTACTATGGTAAGCATGCCTATTACTCTATTACTTCATTTGGTCTTCATGGGGAAAAAAAATCACTAGAGAGTTTCAATAGCAGATTTCAGCATGGAGAGAAAGAATCAGCAAACCTGAAGATTGGTCAATTTTAAATATTCAGGCTGATAAGAAAGAAAAAAAATGAAGAAAAATAAAAAGCTCAAGAAACTTCTAGGACACTATAACACAGTCCAACATATGTATGATGAGAAATTCAAGAAGAAAAGAGAATAAAAATCAAGAATATATGAAAAACTGATGGCTGAGAAATTCTCAAATTAAAAAAAACAAACAAACAAACATGAATTGACACACTGAAGTGGCAAAATGAATTACAAAAAGGATAAATGCAGATAGCCACACCAAGACACATTATTTTCAAATTGTCAGAAGCCAAATCAAAGTGAAAATACTTTAAACAGCAAGACAGAAGCAATGTATTATTACATGCAAGGGATCCACAGTAATATTAACAGCCAATTTCTCATCACAAAGCATGAGGTCAGAGGCTGTGGATGGCATAAAGTGCTGAAAGACAAAACTCAACCAAGAATTCAATGTCTAGGAGAACTATCCTTCAAAAATAAAGAAGAAATTAAGAAATAACAAGATTAAAAACAAACAAACAAAAAAAACAAAGCATTTGTAACTAGTAAGTGTGCCTTATTAAAAAAATGCTAAGGGGAATCCTTCAGGCAGAAATAAATGAACAACAGAAAAAAACTTGAAGCCATAACAAACCACCCCACCAAAAACAAAAACAAAAACAAAAAAAACCTCCAGAACTACTTGATAATAATAAAACCTAGTATAATTGTACTTTTGGTTTATAATTTGTTTATCCCTATATGATTTAAAAGACAAATCCATAATATAAAAAGTATAAATCCATGCTAATGAGCACATAATGTATTAAGATACAATTTGTGTGACAATAACATAAAGGGAACACAATTGCATAGAAGCAGAGTTTTTGTTTCCTATTGAAACTAAACTGGTATTAATTCAAACTAGGCTGATAGAAATTTAGGATTTTCAGTGTAATTCCCAGATAACCAAAAATAAAAGATTTTAGATATACATAAAAAGATTAGAAGAGAATCAAAATGGTACATTACAAATAAAATAGATTAAACACAAAAGAGCAATTATGGAGAAAATGAGAAATAAGAAAAGTACAAAACATACAGAAAACAAACAGTAAAATGATATAATTAAGTCATTCCTTATTAGTGACCAATGTAAACATAAATGGATAGTAATGAAAAGACAGAGTGGCTACCCTAGTATTAGACAAAATACATTAGTCAAAAACTATTACAAGAGACAAAGAATATTATTTATTGATAAGAAGTTAATTAAGAAGATATAACAATTATAGACACATATGCATCAATTAACAAGAAGAAGAAAACACTGGCAAATTTTAAGGGAGAAAAAGAGTTCTGTGACAACATATAAAAAGTCAATACCGCATTTTCAATAATAGAATAGACAGAAGATCATTATGAAAAAGAGGACTTGAACAATAGTATAAATCAACTTGACCTGAAAGATATGCAAATATATAATGAAAATTCATAAACGAGAACAGAATACACATTTTTCTTATGTGTACATGGAATATTATTCAAGATATACTATATGTTATTCACAGATGATTCTCAATAATTTCAAAAAGACAAAAATCATAGGAAGAATCTTCTTGGTCCAAACATAATGAAATTATAAATCATAAAATAAAGACATCTGGAAAATTCACATATGTGGAAATTGAATAACATATTCTTAAACAACCAATAAATCAAAGGAACAAATCACAAGAGAAATTAGAAAACTTAAAAACACACACACACACACACACAACATACCAAAACTTATACAATGTAGCAAAAACAGTGCTCAGACAAAATTTATAACAGCATATGCCTATGTTAAAAGAGAAGAAAAATCTAGAAATCAATAACCTAACTTTACAGCTTATATATCTAGACCAGTAACAGCTTCTCCAAAGATAGAAGAAGAAGAAGAAAAAAAAATAAAGATTTATGCAGAAAAAAATAGAATATAGAAAAAAGAGAGTAAAGCAATTTGGTTTTTCAAAAAGAACAAAAGCAAAACTGACAAATCTTTAGCTATACTGACAAAGAAACACACTCATACACACATACATACAAGTAACTAAAATCATAGGGGAAACAGGGGACATTACTACCAACCTTACTGAGAAAAAAGATTTTAAGAGAATACTATGAACAACAGTACACAAATTAATTAAGGTAAATGGACAAATTTCTAGAAGCATAAAAATAACCAAAATAACAACAACAACAAAAATACAGAAAATCTTAACTAATAACAAAAGCCACAATCAATCAGTATTCAAGTATCTCCCAATAAAGAACACTACTAAATCAGATGGTTTCATTGGTGAACTCTATCAAACATTTAAGGAAGAATTTAACACCAGTCTTTTCCAAACTCATTAAGAAGAAGAAAGGAGGAGGAGGAGAAAGGAGAGAAAGGAGGAGGAGGAGGAAGGAAGAGGATGAGGTGAGGAGGAGGAAGGAGAGGAGAGAGGAGAGAGGAGGGAGGAGGGAGGAGGAGAAGGAGGAGGAGGAAGAAGAGGAAGAGGAAGAAGAGGAAGAAGAGGAAGAAGAGGAGGAAGAGGAGGAAGAGGAGGAAGAAGAAGAAAGAAAAGAAAAGAAAAAGAAAAGAAAAGAAAGAAAGAAAGAAGAAAAAGAACACTTCCTAACTCATTCTGTAAGCCCAGAATTAACCTGATAAGAAAGCCAGACAAAAACCTACAAAACTAAGACCAATATCCTTATGAACACAAATGTAAAAACACCAACAAATACAAGCAAATTCAATTAATCAGCATATCAAAAGAATTAAAGACCAAAAAAAAAGTGGGACTTATCCCAAGAACGCAAGAGTAGTTCAATATATGAAAATCAATCAATAGAATACACCCCATTAAGAAAAAAAAAAAACATCATCATGTCGACTGATACAGAAAAAGCATGAGATAAAACCAAACATCCTTTCACAATAAAAATACTCAAAAACTAGGACTAGAATGGAACTTTCTAAACATGATAAAGGGCATTTATGAAAAACTCACACCTAACATATTCAATAGTGGAGGAAGTTTTTCCCTGAACCAGGAACAAAACAAGTATGTATTCTTTCATCATTGCTATTCAAAAAAGTACTAAAAGTTCTAGCAGAATAATTGCACAAGAAATTGAAATAAAAGGCAACTGAATAGGAAAGAAAGTAAAACTATCTTTTCACAGATGACATGATCCTAGAGAAAGAGAAAATCCCAAGGAATCCACAAAAGAACTACTAGAGCTAATAATAAATTCAGCAGAGTTGAAGGGTAAAATACCAACACGTAAAAATCAGCTGTTTTTTTCCTATATGCCAAAGAAACAATCCAAAAAGGAAATGAAAAAAAAAATTCTATTTACAATAGTATTCAAAAGAATAAAATACAGTTGACCCTTGAACAACACAGGTTTAAACTGTGTGAGTCCACTTATACATGGGTTTTAAAAATCTGTAAGTGGACCCACACAGTTCATATCCATGTTGTTCATGAGTCAACTGTAATTTTGATCTGCAGTTCATGAGTCAACTGTAATTTTGACCTGCAATCTGTATGTAAAGAGGGTTGACTTAATTTTTACATGGGTTTTGGACTGTGAGGGTGGCTGACACCCTTAAACTCCATGTTGTTCAAGGGTCAACCGTACCTAGAATAAATTTAACCAAGGAGGTAAAAGACTTTTACACTGAAAACTACAAAACATTGCTGAAACTAAAGAAGACCTAACTAAATAGAAAGACATTTTGTGTTCGTAGATTAGAAGAATTAATAATATTAAGATGGCTACTATCCAAAATGATCTATATTTTCAATGCAATCTTTTTCAAAATTTGAATGGCCTTTGTTGCAGAAATGAAAAAGTTGATCCTAAAATTCACATGGAAGTGTAAGGGGCTCCAAATACCAAAAACGGTATTGAAAAAGAACAAGAAATTTGGAAGAACTCACACTTCTTGATTTTAAAACTTACCTTTGCAGTCAAGTATTCAAAACCACAGATTACTAAACTAATTAAAATAATGTGCTACTGGCAAAAGGACAGATATACTAATCAAAAATCACAATTGAGGGAAAAGAAACAAATGTATACATCTATGGCTAACTGATTTTTTTTTTCCAAGGGTGCCAATTTTCATTCAATAAGAATCATTTCTTCAAGAGCTGAGAGGTGGATATCCACATGCAAAAGAATGAAGCTGGACTCTTATGTCACACTATATACAAAAACGTGACCTACATATGAGAACTAAAACCATAGAACTTTTATAAGATAACATAAGGGTAAATCATTTGACTGGATTTGGTAATGAATTCCTAGATATGACATAAATGAAAGAAAAAATAAATCAGACATCAAAATGAAAAACTTTGTATCAAAGGATATTATCATAAAAGTGAAAGGACAACCATAGAATGGGAAAAATATTTGCAATTCATATATATCTGATAAGTCTATTATCCAGAATATATAAAATCACAAACTACCAATAAAAAAAATGTGCAAAGGACTTGAATAGACATTTCTCTGAAAAAGATATACGAATAGTCAACAAGCATATGAAAAGATGCCCAACATCATCGTTTATCTGGAAAATGTAAATCAGAACTACAATAAAATACCACCTAACATCCAGTAGAATGGCTATTAAAAAAAAAAAAACCATAAACCAGAAAACCACAAATGTTGTCAAAGATGTAAAGAAACTGGAAGCCTTATATGTTGCTGGCGAGACTATAAAATGATTCAGCTGCTATGGAAAACAGTTTGGTGGTTTCTCAAAAAGTTAAACACAGAATTACCACCTAACTCAACAATTTCAGTCCAAGGTATATACTTCTCAAAAGTTTAAATTAAAACAAATGCATAAGCACACGTGTTCATAGCAGCAGTATCCACAATAGCCAAAAGGAAGACAATGGATGAATGGAATGTACATTGATAAAATATCATTCAGTTTTAAACAGGAATGCACTACCACATACATACTACAATATGGATAAACCTCAAAACCATTATAAGTAAAAGAAGCCAGACACAAAGATCACATATCCGTAAGATTTCATTCATATGAACTATCCAAAATAGGTAAATCCATACAAAAATCAAATTGGTGGTTTCCAGAGGTTGGAGAGGAGTGGAAGGAGAGTAACTACTTAACGGGTTTGAGATTTACTTTGGGGTGATGAAAATGTTTTGCATCTAGGCAGAGGTAGTGGTTGTACAATATTGCAAATGTACTTAATGAAATGTTAACTTTAAAATGGTTAATTTTATGTTATATAAATTTCACCCTCTCCCTAAAAAAGAGCTTTTGAAAAAAACTGCTCAAATATCTTAGAAAATTAAGTGCACATTTAACCTTTGATCCACTAACACAATTCTATGTATTCTATCCCAAAAATACAAAAAGACAAGAATGTTTACAATGAATTATTTATAATAGCAAAAGCATAATGAATATGCTTCGACACTGAGGGAAGTAAAATATATATACACACAACACATACATACATATATACACACACATACACATACATTTGCTTACTTTTCTTTAAAAAAATGTAAAAAAAATAAATTTTAGAAATTTGAACAAAAATTTAATATCTTCATACCCTTTCCCCTACTTGGCCTGTGCAATATGTTCTTTCTTATGTAATATATATGACTATTATTTGGATGTCTGAGTTGCTTCCAACCTTCTACAATGACAAATAATGCTAAAAGGAATCTCTAAAAATCAAAAGTAAAATGATATACACAAACCCAACTGTATGTCGACTTCAGGATAATCATTCAGAGAGAAACTATTTCAAGTGGGGAAAATTATTTTTTTTTAAATCCTAAAGTTATTTTCAGTAATTATATTGTTGGTGTAGAATATTCTGAGACTTCATAAAAAAATAATCCCATCAACTTTGCAATTCCTAAACAGTAGCCTCCTTAAGACTTCACCAAGAGGTTTTGGTTTTATTAATACTAAGTATGACATAATAGCCTCTTCCATGAAACACTCGATAAAGAGACCAATCACATTCACATAAAGCATTGCCTGTTTAAATATTCCAATTTCGGAGCTGAACTTTTACCCTTAAGTCCCATCAACCCATGCATTACTATATCATTCCAAGTCTAAAAGTGGCCCCAATTAGGCATTCAACAGGTTCGGACACCAAAAAGCACATGGTACTCTGTTCACGGGCTCTCTGTTCAGAAAGGGTTCTTAATACCTGGTGACCACTTTTTACCACTTGTATACATAAGAGCCTTAAGTCTGCAGAGGGGAAGAGGTAAAAGCACGCCAAGGAACCCTGGCCCTTCTGTCAATTTTCATCTTGACTAATCTGAACCATTGTTCCAGATTATTCTAGGTCATGTTTTTATTTTCTTTTGCAGCTTCTTAAATTCCTCCAAACTGGGGTGAAATAGAGTGTTGTTTGGGGCTCTTTAATTCTGTGGAACCAGACTGGCTCCCACTGGTAACACTCGATCTTAAATAGTGCTACAGTAACACCTTTACTTCACCTTCATTAATGTCCAATATAGTCATCCCATTTCTTAAAAAACATCAATCCCTAATGGGATGAATCCTTCCCCTTCTGTCTTTCCCCTTTCAATGGACTCTAATTTTTTTTTTAAAGCATCTTTAATACCTACAAGGGAAACTATGGCAGCGAATCTGACAAGGTTTCTCAGTTACCTGGTTTTACAGCAGTATGGTTACATGGGGTGCCCATGTAAAAGAGTGCCCCCCTTTAATCAGGCCAGTTAACACGACCTGGTTAAGGGGCATATTCATAGATGGATATCCCAATCATCATAAAGCCAATCTAGCATGTCTTGCCTTAGAGTGTACAACCACTTTATCTGGGGTGTTCCACATAGCATTTATAGGAGAAAGAGTCCCCTCTTCTCAGGTAAACAAACATTACAGTAGCTTTTATCCAGTCCACCAAGCTACCTGCTCCCTTAAGAATAACTTGCTATATAATGACATCTGTGATTCTTCTACAGTGAACTGTGAGTCCTGTATCATCTCAAACATTCTCTCCTATTCTGCGGCACTTAAAACCAAAAGTTTTGTGACTAAATCAGTCATTCTCACAATTCATTTCAGTAAAGGGTCTTCAGGGAACTAATGATACCCAATCCACAAAATGAGACCACTCCTTGGCACTATAATCCCTCGTTTCAGTAGTTTCTTGGTTGTGCCCTCTCCCCAGATAGACTACCTTTTTGGCAATCAAAGTCTGTTGTCCTAGAATAATCTTTCCCACTGCAGGTGGCCTTAATGCTATTAGTTATAGCTCAGATTGACTGAAATCTAAGCTTGGCCCAGCACCAGAATCAGCCCCAGCACTCTCTATTACTTTCATTTTAGCTATTACACATAATAACCACCAAGGAATTATATGTTTAGTTTGTTTTTTATAATTCTGAATTTCCTTATGTATCCAGTGAGCTATCTCATTGGGAGTTGGATCTACCACCATTTCTAAATCCCATTCTTTAAGTTTTGCTTTTTAGTAATGAATCACAGCACAGATGCAGTTTCTTATCATGAGTGACTAGATAACCACCCAAGAATCAAAAATTCCTCCTCCTTTGCCGTTTCATATTTCTCTTTCCAAACTACATGTTTCAGTGAATCGGGGTTGATCTAGCAAATTCCACTTTTTAGGACAACTACAATTAGTTTTGACACTAACCATCCAGAGTTTGGGCAAACCACAAGTTAAAGACACAGTGTTTATCTGACCTTAATTCAGATACCACCAGCCAAAGCTCAGGGGTTACCACGCCCTGCATTTCTAACAAACTGCCTACAAATTCAGAGATTCCCACTACTCCCTTGGGTTCAATTATTCACGACAACAACTCACAGAACTCAGGAAAGTAATAGACTTTATGATTATAGTTTTATTACAGCAAAAAGAAAGATATAAATCATGACCAGCTAAAAGAAGAGACACATAGGGCGAGGTTTGAGATGGGCCCAAATCGGCAGCTTCCATGTTCTCTTCCTGTGAAGTCAGAATAGGTCGTCTCCTTGGCACACTGAGGAGTAACAATATGCACAGACTATTGTTAACTCTAAGTGCTCACCTGGGATTCACTGTCCAGAGTTTTTATTAAAGTTTCATTGCATAAGAAAGGTTGACTGAATCATTGGCCACATGATACAGCCTACTATTTCCTCTGCTCCCTAGAGGTCAGACTAATATCACATGACTAAACACTCTAATCCTCTAATTATAAATCTGGTTTTTCTTGTGTGTACTGTGAATTACTGTGAATTACTCCCATCCTGAGCCACCTCATTAACATAAAATATAAGGGCTACCATAGACAAAAATACTCTTATTACTTGGGAAATTCCAAAAATGTAGAGGTTCCCACGCAGGAACTAGAGACAAATGCAGCTAAATTCTTTATTATACGATATAAGACTTACTATAAGGCACAAGACAATAATCAAGACAGTATGTTACTGGTGAAAAAACAGACACTTAGATTGACAGAACAGAACAGAGTTCAGAGGTAAACGCACACAAATACATTCAACTGATTCTGACAAAGGAACACAGGCAATTCAATGAAGGAAAAAAGACTTTTCAACAAATCATGTTGGAATTCTTAAGATAAACTTACAGTTGACCCTTGAACAACATGAGTTTGAACTGTGTAAGTCCACTTATATGAGGATTTTTTTCAATAGAAACTGTCCATGTATTTTCTCTTCCTTATGATTTCCTTAACAAACATTTTCCTTAGTTTACTTTATTCTGAGAACACAATATATACAGATAATGTACAAAATAGGTGTTAATCAACTGTTTATATTACCAATACAGCTTTTGAGTCAACAGTGAACTATTAGGAGTTAAGTTTTGGGGGAGTCAAAGGTACTAATGCAGATTTTCAACTGTGTGGGGTGTCAAGTGCCCTAACCCCCTCAATATTCAAGAGTCAACTGTATATACAAAAAATTAACCCAAACACAGATGTTACACAAAAACTAACTAAAAAATGGATTGCAGAACAAAATGTAAAATACAAGACTGTGAAACTTCTTGAAGCACAAAAAGCAGAAAAAGACATGACCTTGGGATTGCTGATGATTTTTTTACTACACCAATAACATGATCTGGGAAAGAAAAAATTGATAAATTGTAATTTATTAAAACTTCTGCCCTGTGAGAGACACTTTTAAGAGAATGAGAGGTCAAGGCATGGACTGGGAGAAAATATTTACAAATTACATATCTGATAAAAGACTTATATCCAAAACATATAAAGAACTCTTAAAATTCAACAAAAAGATAACAAATCAATTTAAAAATAAACAAAATACCTAAAGTGATACTTTATCAATGACATATACATGACAAATGAGCAAATGGAAAAATGCTCAACATCACTTGTCATTAGGAAATGACAAATTTAAAACAACAATGAGTACCACTATATACCTATGAGAATGCCTGAAATCCAAATACTGATAAAGATTCAATGGCCATTGAGGATGCAGGGCAACTGATATTCTCACTTACTGCTAGTGGGCATGCAAAATGATACAGCTACTTTGCAAAACAGTTTGGCAGTTTCTTACAATGCTAAACATAGTCTTACCATATGATTAAGCAATCTCATTTTTTGGTATTTTCTCAAATTAGTTAAAAACATCTGTCCACAGAAATACCTGCATGTAAATACTTATGGAAGCTTTATTCATAATGGCCAAAAACTGCAAGGAACCAACATGTCTTCTGAAAGCTAAACAGATAAACAAACTGTGGTACATCCATATATAATAATATTATTCATCAATTAAAAAATGAGATATCAAGCCACAAAAAGACATAGATGAATATTAAAAATGAAAGAAGCCAGTATGTAAAAGCTATATGCTATATGATTTCACTTATATAACATGTTTGAAAAGGCAACACTATAGAAGTAGTCTACTAATCAGTGTTTTCCAGGGGTTCACTGGGGGGAAAGATAAATAGATGAAGTATAAGAAATATTTTAGGATGACAAAACTATTCTTTATGTTACATAACAGTGAATACAAGACATTAAGCATTCGTCAATATCCACTAAACCCTACAGCACAAAGAGTAAACCTTAAAGCATGCAAAATTTAAAAAATTCTTTTAGGAGGTTAGGGTTTGTGGAAGTTTAAATGTAACAAAAGTTTGAATGTATTGCAAATATATGAAACCACCTCACTGAAGTAGGTGAGGGTGATAAAGTAGTGACCTAAGTAACTCTGTAAATGAATGGAATCTACAAGACTAAAGGCAAAGGAACTCTAAATGAGCACTGTACTCTACGAGATAATGATGTTTCCTATGGGGATACAAATGAATAATTCTGAAATGACTACACATGTATCCTAGAATTGCAATTAAGTAAACAGATGGCTGCTGGTAGGAAACAAATTTCTTACTGAGTGAGTGGGAGATTAAAAACAAGCCCAGGGAAGAAGTAAGAATGATGCATGTAGTCATGGATCAAGTTGGAGACATCAGTATATAAATTCATGTCAAGCTTAAAATACAGGTAGGTGGTTACATACAGAAATATTTATAGATATCTGTATACACATACACACAGGGTTAATATCCACACCTCTCCTTGCTCTTTCAACTAACGGAAACTAGAACCACATCTCACATCCAAATTTTGATTTCTAGTATCATTCTCCAATGAAGGGAGCCAGAAGAAATAACTGAATCTATGACTGAGGCAGGAAATATACAAGATGAGCCTGAAGCTTCCAGTAGTGTCAGAAAGAAAAAAGAAGTGCTCAAAAGCAAAACAATAACAACAACAAAATGATAGGTTTATAGATTAGAACCAAAAATATAAAATATAAGCTCATACTGACATAAAGAAATGATTAAAAGGAAGGAAGGAAGGGAGGGAGGGAGGGAGGGAAGGGAAGGGAGAAAAGAAAAGAAAGAAAAGAGAAGAGAAGAGACAAAATGAGACGAGAAGAGACGAGCAAAGCAAAGCAACGAAACGAAAAAAATTCCTTTCAGTCTCCCAGTAGAAATCCAATTTATGAGATACTCCACCTTTGTAGAGTATAACTAGCCACTCCTTAAATATAAACTGCTTACAGTGATTTTTTCCAACGAATAGAGTATGAAAAGAGAGAAAAAAGAACAACTTTATTGTGCTGAACCTGACAAACATTATCTCAAACCAAATGATGATGGTTAAGAACAAGTGATAAGTCATATTAATAGTATGTATCCTAGTTATGACGTAATGAGAATGCATTTTACCTCTGTGGTTTTACTTTCCCCAGTCTAATCATAAGAAAAGCATAAGACAAATCTCAGTTGGGCAATTTTCTACAAAAAACTTGACTAGTACTTCTCAAAACTGCCAAGGCCCTCAAAAGCAAGGAAAGGCTGTGAAACTGTCACAACCAAGAGGAGTCTAAGGAGACATGACTACTGCCATACTGTACTTCAAATGGGATCCTGGAACAGAAAAAGAAGGGGAAAACTGATAACATCTGAATAATATGAACTTTAATAAAATATCAATATTGTTTTGTTAATGTGGCAAAAATGTACCATAGTAATGTAATATACAAAGAATAGGGGAAACTGAATGCATGGTATACAGGAACTCTCTATACTATCTTCGTAATAATTTTACAAATCTTAATTGCTCTAAGAGTTTACTCAAAAAGTGAACATTTAATGGGTTAAGGATATTAAGATATTACTATTAATTTTTTACAGGTACAGTAAATAAAATTATAATTATGTGTTACCAAGAGCACTTACCTATTAGGAGAGGACATTTAGGAATATCTACATACAAGTACACATTTACAGATAAATATTTTATATGACATTTAAATCATGATGATGTCTAGGCCTTGCTCAAATTAATCCCCGTGAGGGAAAGGAATGGGTGAATAGGAATATAAATGAGTCAAGGCCATAATTTGATCACTGTAGAAGTAAAGTAATTAGTATAATGAACCCCCATGACTCTTTCTCTAGGTTTGAGTATGTTTAAAAATTTTCCGTTGAGTTAACTGTCTGGTCTAAAAACTTAACAGAAAGGGCCAGAAAATAAACTCTAGGAAATCTGTCAAAAAGACAAAGGACAAAGAAAAATAAAGTCAAAGAACAAAGGTTAAAAGAATGAACAGAAAATACGAGAGAAAAGAGGATTGTATGAGATATGATAACCAACTATTAGAAGTTCTAGAAAAATGGCACAGAAACAATTGGAGAGGATAAAATTAAAAAAAAAAAAAAGGACAAACTTGCAGATTTAAACAGAATAATGGAGCAAACTCCTCACTTATGATGGGTTCGAAATGCTATTATCTTGTTTATAATTATTACCTTGTAAGTACTCAAACATATTGAGTGAAAACAAATAAAAACAGACTAACAAGTCCAGTAACTTCCAACCCAGTGTTCTTCCTTCTTGTCCCACTCCCATCCTGACACCAAAAAATTCCTGCCCAGAGAAAGTTCAGATACAGTGCTGCTATGAGATTCTCCCTGGGAAAAAAAGGTTGATCAGGCAGTTAGTCTAACACTAAAGAAAACTCAAATGGCTATATGTGGTAAGAGTGATCAAATTTAGAGAAGCTTATAAAATATCACCACAATACAATCTTTATACAGAAGAAATTTCCTTAAAATTGAGCTGGTTCCCAAAGAACAGAATAAAAGGGCTCTGTTGATGTGTCTACACAAATCCTTTACCAAGTATACTCTATAAAACAAAATCTTTACTTAAAAAATGTTCACCATTGCATTCCCTGTGAATGAAAAAGAGAAGACTTCAGCTATTGCTTAATTCTTTATAAATTGCTCTTTTGCGCTCAAGAAACAATTACCTTAGATATTTCTCCATTCTTCCCAGAAACAAACCTACCTTAACACCTAGGAATACCTTAAAAAAATAAATAAGCACAGCATATAAGATCACAAACCTAAGAGCTCCAGAGGAAGAAATGAGCTACTTGCTTTTTCATTTTGGGATCTCTATGCTGAAATTATGATTTGTCAATTTAAAAAATTCTACTGCAATAAAATTAGAAATGCTGGAGAAATTAAATTTTTTTGAAAAACAAAATAATCCCTGAAATTTATGAATGTCAGGTAACATGGTAAAAAAGGAATTACGGTTGTAGATGGCATTCTGGTTGCCAGTCAGCTGACCTTAAAATAGGATTATCATCTTGAATTATTTGGTGGGTCTAATGTAAACACTCCTTAGAGTAGAAGAGTAAGGCTAAAGAAGAGAGGAAAAAAGAATGGCCAAGAAGATGCAGTATTGCTCACTTTAAAGATAGAGGAAAGGGGACCATGATTCAAGGGCAGCTGCTAGTATTTGGAAAAGGTAAGGAAATGGATTCTTCCCTAGAGCTTCCACAAGAAATGCAGCCTTGCTGACACCTTGATTTTAGTCCACCAAGACCTGTGTCTGACTTCTAACCTACAAAACTATAGAACAATAAATGTGTATTGTTTTAAGACACTCAGTTTATGACAATTTGCTAAAGCACCAAGAGAAAACTAATATATTCCATTTCCTTTCATAGTATAATTACTTGTTTCTTCTGTTTTAAATCCAATCCTTTTCCCTACTGTCTATATTTTTTATAGTTTAAATATTTGTTCCTTGCTTTCTGTAGTACTTCCCAGTGGGCTGAAAGAGGTAGGCCAATACATAAGCACATTAGCACCTGAAAAGAAAGGAGAGAGGCATCTGTGTGATCTTGTTTGGGAGTTGTGGTGGCTGCAGCTAAACTCTCCCTGTCCTTCTAGTCTTGTAATATATTGTGGACCTCAGCATTAAGCCAAGTCAAAATTTGCTGGGCTAGACTTCAACCTTTTTAAAGTTTATTTAGCTTTTACAGGTTTCAGATAAATAATTTTAGCTACACTGATTAGTGGGTGGCAGATTTCAATTAACATGTATGTTTCTCAAGAGTCTCGCTAAGCTACTCCATGGTATTGCTGTCTTGGCATCCATTTTCTTTGGCCAAGTAGCCTGCAAGGGCCTAAAACACTAACCTCTATGTAAGTGCAAGCCCTAAATAACAGCCTGTTGTTACAAATGAATGTAAGTTTCCTGCCTCCCAGCCCATTCCCTTGTCAGACTTGTATATAAAACCTCTCATGTTGCTTAACAAAAATATGTTCTTGGCTCTTGCAGGTTTGAATTGATCCATCCAGCCTTAGCCACAAAACCTAAAGCACTCTAATAAAAGCATGTGCCCAGGTCCTGTCACTCTCACTGCCTGTTTCCTGCTTTGACCTTCTCAAACAGCCCATCAAAGGGAGTGGTATACTTCCTCCAGCATCTATGAGTAGTAATCTTCTTTATCTCAATTTCTCTTGTGGTCTTTGACTCACCATCGATACCCTGGTGCTGTACTTAACCAATGTTTATTTAACAAAATCATAACAATGTTTAATAAATTGAAATGCCAAGTGCATTAGTGATTTAGTACAGTCCTCTTGGATAATGGAAAAATGAGTGTATTCGTGACTTTGTCCTCTTGTTGAATGATGGAAAACGTATTTTATTGCCCAAATTCCTTTAGTAGCCTGAATTTCTTTCTTTTAAATTTTCTATACTTAAACCAGTCAAGTGACATTGTATCACTGAGTGATCATTTTAGTTGAGCATCAGACTTATTGCATATTACAGAAAATGGAGTTTCAGAAATATTTTTAAGAAGCACCTTTTCATTTCATTACACTGCAGAATTTTTAAATCCTACTATAATTTTTTGGGGAGAGTGGTAGTAATGAAAACATCGTAGGATGAAATTTATGAATATATTATAGTAAACCTCATAGATTTATTAATTATAGTATTAAAGATTTGACCATAAGTTTTGGATAAGAGTGGAAGGCGACTGGAATGTTCTAGGAAAACAGAAGACCAGAAGTAACAACCACCACCAGATTGTAATACTTTCATATGCAGAAGTTTCTAAATAATTGAATAGGAGCTAGTATAGAGATAGGTAAGGTTATAGAAAATTTTTTATTTAAATTACAACAATAAATATACACTAGGATAGTTGCTGCAAGCAGTATATAATTGCACAACATTGGAAATAAGCTTAACATCCATTATTAGGAGAGTGAGTGAGTAAGTAATGTAATCTACAAAAATGAAGTACTATACAGTGGTAAAAAAAATAACAATGAGGAAGATCTCTATGAAGTAAGATGAAGAAAATCTATTATTTAAATAAACCATGATATGGGGAAACATCAAAATGAAATATAAACACTAGCAAACATTTCAAATAAAACACTAGCAACCTAACAGGATGACAAATGAGTAACACAACCACACTGAAAGGGATGAGAACTAAAAGAATCTAAGTAAACGAACACCATTTATCTTTTCAGTTTAAGATACAAGATTTTTCTTCCTTTCTACCTTAAAATTCCTTAGTTTTATCTCCAACTACTCTCCACTTCACACTTTATAGTCTTAACAATGTTGATATTCCTCTAGCACACATAATTTTATAATACTTCTGCATACATGCTATTCCCTATGCCTAAAATGCTCACCTATTTTTCTTGGCCAGCTGGTCAACTTTCTATTCATTCTTTGAAATTCAACTCAAATGTCACTTCCTCTTCAAAACCTTCTGAAACACACACAGTTAAACTTCCCTTCTGTGTTATTTCAGGACAACAGGCATACAGATCATAGCAGGCATCATATCACTTATAAAACTACACTATGATAATCTATATCTACCTGCCTATCAAACTACACTTCAAATTCATTAAGGACAAAAACAGTCCTATCTATATCAATATTTTCAGCACTTAACATTACACCTGGGGCCAGTAGAAGCTCAAGAAATACGCAGTATTAAAATTTCCTGATTAATAATAGACAATCTATAAGAAACAAAATAAAGAAAATTATTATGTTTAAAAGGTCACAACTATATCTGATTAATTTAAACTTTTTTCAAACATAAAAATTTATAATAACAGGCCTAAAAGCTAATAAATGCACACGAAAGATTCATTAGTTTGGCAAAAAATATGAATTAAGGAAAATTTAGTTTATCTCACTCTGTCCTTTATCTGTAAAATAAATGAGCTGGATTAAATCCCTTCTCTGCCTTTAAGTTCTGTATTCTGTATTGGAGCACACCTGAAAGTATCAATATCAGTTTGAAATTTTAATTTACCTATATGACGGTCTCAACTTTCTGTAAGCTGCACCTCCACTATCACATTTATGCAAAAATCACATTTTTAGTTACTTGAACCTTGCTATTATGACACGTGGTACCTTAGAAACTTACTTTGTAAATAGGTTATGTCACAATGTGTATGGAAAAATATTGAACAGTACTAAATAGTACCTTTAAGTATTTTTTAATTTATTTTGAATGAAACGGCACACATTTCAACAAGTTTATATTGTGTTTTTATTTAGTGACAGAAACCTGAAAAATTAATGAAAGAGATAATGAAATATTAACTACATTCAACATAGTGGAACTGGAGATTAAAAGCAAATAGACAGACAAGTATAAGGTGAGAAGAGACCATGGAGAGTAAGGAGGGAAAAAAAGAGTTAAGCTTTAACATCACAAGGAATGGGAAAATCAATAGAGAAATATAACAGACTAGGATAATTTAGGCAGAATAAATGTAAGCAACTAATATTAGTCCCCAACAGTTAATGAATAACAGAATTTTGTCAACTGTACCTCTACACCCATTTTTCAAAATTACCCACTCCCTAGATCGCCACCCTTAGCCCAAGCTACCACGCCATTCCTCACTGGGAACAGTAGTTTCCAGCATCCTGTCTAGCTCTTCTAATTCAATCTTCATACAGAGCATTTTAAAACTGTAAAATCATATTATGTCCCTTTCTAGCCTAAAGTCCTCCAACAACTTCCTTCAATTTTTAGGATAAAGATCGAAACCGTTTGAGCTCCATAAAAGCTTTGAACTAGCAGCCTCCTCTCCTGTCACTCCTCCCCTCTGTCAGTACTCAGGCTATACTAGAGCCTTCAAATTACCTTCTGATAAGGCCTTCCCATGTGCCATTTACTAAAAAACACACCATTCTTCCAATGGCATGTACCCACTGGGCCAACTTAGTCTAAACATCATTACCTGAAAAAGCCTCACCCAACATCCACAGCAGACCAAGTTTTCCAATAATATGTTTTCACACCATGTAATGCTCCTCTATAGCACTTACCCCACTTATCAATTGAAGATAATTAGTTAATGAGTTAGCTGAATAGTTCAACTACATCTGCCTCATCAGAATATAAGCACCAATAAAACAGAACCTGTAACTTGTCTTGATCACTATATCTTCAGTGCCTTAAACATAATAGTAGTTGCTTGAATACGTTGAATGCACAGATGAATGCCTTCCACCAGGGGCCAAAGGAAAAAATGGTACTAGGAAGGACAACAAAGAGAAAATTGAATGCCCAGAAAGTTTACATAGATATTTGATTTAAAAAATTTCTGAATCTTTAAAATTATGTGCAGTGTTCTAATGTGGGGGTCAGCAAACTTTTTCTTAAAGGTTAAATAGTAAATATTTTATGTTTGTGGGCAATACAGTCTCTGTTGCAACTACTCAGTCCTGCCACAGTGGCATTAAAGCAGCCATAGACTACATGTAAATTAAAGGGCATGGCTGTGTTCCAATAAGATTTTGTTTACTAAAACAGGTGAGCAGCCTGCAAGCTGTAACTTGTTGGCCCTGTTACTATATCCAAATAAACAGGAGATAGAAATTAAACAAATGCAAAATTTAAAAGCATGTATCTTTCATTTTAAATTCATAAAGAAGCTTTTCTTGAAGTACCACACAAACCTCCCCAAACTGAATTTGAAGGGGGTTGACCTCTTTGTTAATTAGAAGCACATGTGGAACCTTTCTTTAATGGTCAGAATTAAGTGTCTCCTCTCTTAATTTGGATCACGAGTTTTTGCTGAAGTAGCACTGTCTCTTCACATATATTTCTCAGTCACTAGAGTAGCGGTGGCATAGTGGGAATTAGAAAATACAAAGTGAACAAACAAATGAACCAAAAAGAAGAAATTATATAAACGAAGTCCTCCATATATTAGCCTTTCCCTTTTATTCTTCCAGTCTACTATAGTTTGATGCAGAGACAAAAAAGAGGGGAAGCAAATAATCTAAATGTTTTCATTTTCAAAATAGGTATTCTCCACTAAGATTATAAATGAATCATTTCCAAAGGGCAGACATTTGATAACAGAAGACAGAGTACAGTAGTAAACAACTACTTCTTTACCTTCAAGAAGAAACTCAGTATAAATCTATGGTGGCATATGGTACAACAGAGACAGTAAACCAGGAGCCAGTTATTCCAAGTTTAAATTCCTGAGTTTCTTAAGTGATTGTGCGACTTAACCTTTCAGTACCTCAGTATCTCTATAAAATGAGTGGATAAGATTAAATGATATCTCTGTCCTTGATTCTATAGCATCTAATTTTTCTGTATATAAAAGACACTACAGATTTGACAAATAGTAAAAGGCCAAGTGGATGAAAGCAAATGCAAAAATCTCACAAAACCAAATAATGGGGGGGGGGGAAGGTGAATTGAGGGGAAGTAGCATATAATCTCCATTGTGACATGTATATCTAAAATGAAAATTCAGACTCAATATATAAATTGAAAGTTACAGAATATATATAGGTCCAATGTCCAAGAAAATAAAAGCTGAGAATTATAAGGTAATTCTATCTTCCTTTTATTTTAATCATAGTGCAACCATACTTAATTATGTTGAATAGTCACATCTCAACAAAAATACAATGGAAATGTTGGACAATGAAAATAATAAAAGGAGTGAAAATAGCCCATAGGAATAAAACAAAAGAAAAAGAAAAGCATACTTTATCCCTCAGTTGAAAGAATCTAGATCTGTATTTTAAGCAGCTATTGATGTAAGATAACAACATCAAACAGGTGTATTTATCATGTAAATTGTTAGTAAAGAGTATATCATTATACTCTAGAGTACTAATCTAATGCTATACTTACTTGACTACTGGATACTGTTTTCAAATCAGTGTCTATAAACAATTTTTCCTGGAAAAAAGTTAAAAATATATAAAATCTAAACAAGGCCAATGATTTCATCATCCTGTTTACTCTCAACTTCCTTTCTTAAAAATGAGTCCTTTTCAGAGAGAAAAAAAATAGCATAGATGGTAGAGGCTCTGTTCATCTCTCTGGCAACCAAATCAAAGTTGTGATGAAAACAAAGAGCAACAGCAAGGAAAAATTGCCTGGGATTTAGAGGAACAAGCCATACAACTAGGGAGAAGTCCAAGAAAACACCCTGCAATAGCAGAAGGTAGGACGAGGTAAGGATGCAGTCCAGAGCCGCTGAGTGAGACATATTTGCGGCAGCAGCAGCCACCTCTTAAAGGGGCCACATCCGCAAGCAGATTTTCGCGGCAATGAACCTACTCGCTCTGAGCACCAGTGCTGATTTGGCTGCGCACAGGTGACACCAGAGACTTACAGGGAGACACTGCTGGATGAAGGCAGAATCGAGACTCGTGAGTACAGAAGTGCCTGCAGTATCCATTGTTCCCTGTTGAGCCATCCCCCACTACCAGTGCGTCAGACACTGTACCATCATAGCCGTGAGGTCATCAAACTGGATAACAGAGATTGCTCTGCCCAGAGGATTCTCTGAAACCCCATCTCCCCCAACTCGCGGCCCCACCCAAGCCACATCCAGGTGTATCCTCAGCTATCAGGTGCTCCTTGCTGAGATTCACTCTGGAGGTAGCCTAGGTTTCTGGTGTGGCCTTTTGAGGCAACTATAAGCACACCTTCTGTGGATTGCTTGCTGAATCTTAACGGGCAACGCTGTAGGGGCACAGGCTGGGGCTAAATTTGACCTGTAGCTGAACCCTTCTCAGGACTGTGCCACTGGACACCTACTTCACAAATCCACACTAATAAGACCGGGAGACTTAAGAGCTTTGCTTAGTACATAGAAACAGACATGGAAAGGTAGCCAAAATGGAAAGACAAAGAAGCAGAAACCATTTGAGAGAACAGAACAGAGATCCAGATATAATGGCATCAAGTAATCTAACAGATTCAGAGTTCAAAACACTGGTTATAAAGATGCTTAATGAATTTTTGGGAAGTGTAGATAAATTCAGAGAGAACTTCAACAAAAATATAAAAAACATAAAAATGGAAATGAATACATTATCTGAGATTATATGTATATTAAATGAAATAAACAAAAGAATAAACAAAGTGATTAAAGAAGAGGATCAAATACCCTATCTAAAGGACAGTAAAGCCAATCAGGACACTCAGGATAGCAAGAAAAAAGATGTCAAGACTACAAAAATAATTTAAGGAGGACATGGGACACTATTAAGACTCCAAATATTTGTCTGATTGGTGTAACTGAAGAAAATTAAGATGTTGAGCAGCTGTTTGAAGAAATGATAGAAAACTTCCTGAATCTGGTGAAGGAAATGGACATAAAATCCCAGGAAGCTCAGAGAATCCCAAAAACCAGGGATCCAAAGAGGCCCACACCAAGACACATCATAATTAAAATGCCAAACATTAAATACAAAGAAAGAATATTAAAAGCAGTAAGAGAAAAAAGGAGATAGTTACCTACAAAGGAATACCCATAAGACTGGCAGCTGATTTCTCAAAAGAAACTATGCAGGACAGAGAACTTGGCACAAAATATTCAACAAGATGAAGATTCAGGATCTACAACCAAAAATAATTTATCCAGCAAAGCTATCATTAGAGTTGAAGGACAGATAAAGAGCTCCCAGACATAAATAAGCTAAAGGATTTATCACCACCAAGCCAGTATTACAGGAAGTGTTGGAGGGCTTTTTAAGAAGAGAAAACACGTATTGAAAACAGGAATAAAGAATGGTAACAACTACATTCCTATCAGAAAGTACCTTAAATGGAAAAGAATTAACGTGCTCCAACCAAAAGATGAATGGCTGAAAGGATAAGAAAGCAAGATCCCTACATATGAAAAGGAAAGGGATGGAAAAAGATATTCCTTTGGTGAACCTAGAAGGTATTTAAATCAGATTAAGAGAAACACTATGATTTCACTTATATGCAGAATCTAAGGAATAAAAAGAACAAACTAATCAAAAACAGACTCACAAATATAGTGGACAATTTGATGTCCCACAGAAGTGGAGGGGGTTTGGAGGGATGGGAGAATGGGGTGAAGGGCTAAAGAAGTACAAATTAGTAGCTGATGGATGGTCATGGGATGGGGAGCAAGGCATAGGGAATGCAGTTAGCATTAGTATGTTGGCTAGGTGGAGGCTCAGTGGAGGGAGGGAGCAATTGGGGGGATCATTTCATGAACTCTATAGATGTCTAACCAATGTATTATATACTTAAAACTAAAAAAAATAATAATTTTTAAAAATGAGCTTCTTTAAATTCCATGTCAACTTATAGAAAATACAAACACATACATACATATAAGCCACTACAAGTTATTTCCAGTCATTATAAAATATCAAATGTTAAGAGTAAAAATATTCAAATATCTCCAAAATAAAACCTCATTAGCTATCGCAGTGACTTAATTAGTGAAAGCCACTTGAATAACTATGCAACTATTTTAAATTAACTTAAATTAAAAAATTGAGTTTCATAAATTGTGCTTACAATTCACTATTTTATTTTTTAAATCAAATTTACAACTCACTATAGCTAAATTTGTCAACCTTAAAAGAGTAATTTTTAAAAATTAATAACAGCATTATTTTAAAAAACTTAAAGTATATATCCAATTACGTTAGGCAAAACAATGTTCCCCCACCCGTCCACCATGATCTCTAGAACCTGTTAATATGTTACATTACATGAGGAAAAGGAATTAAGGTTACAGATGAAATTAAGGTTGCTAATCGGCTGACCTCAAAATAGAGATACTATACTGGATTATCCAGATGGGCCAATGTAATCAGAAGGGCCCTTAAATGGTAGAGGGAGATAAAACCCACCACTGGCTCTGAATATGGAAGGAGACTATCAGCCAGGCAATGTGGGCAGCCTCCAGAAGCTGGAAAGGGCAAGACCAGATTCTCCTCTAGAGCATCCAAAAAGAATGTACGCAGCCCTGCCTACTTTGTTTTTAGCCTTGAGGGACCCATTTTGAACTGAGTTTTAAACAGTAAGATAATAAAATTTGTGTTGTTTTAAGCTGCTAAGTTTGTGGTAATTTGTTACAGCAACAAGAGAAAACTAATACACCAATAGATTTATATATGTGTTTTTCATTAAAGTAAATCTGCTTACACAACCACAACAAAAAATCAGAATGCCTTAATGAGATTCTTTAAAAAAAAAAATTATGTAGTTCTTTATCTCTACAAACTCACAACAAAGGTGGTAATATATAATAAGTTTGCTATATTTTTTTCCAAGTAAATAATGTTTCCCCTTTGAAACAGTTTTGAAATAGATGCTTCTTAAATCTTTAGGACTAAGCTTATCTCACATTTTATAAATCCTTCTAAAACAAGGTACTGTGATTATGATTATAAACTGACCATTATGATAATCTAATTCACATTTACTAAAAATCAGAGTAGCTTACACCAAATTTTGACTTTAATCATTTTTGAAAAAAAATGAAGCTTTTAGCTCTCTCAACATTTCTAGTCCCAAGCTTCCATGTTAATCATATGAAATACTACAGATCCTATAAAAGTTATTACACATAGAAACATTTTTCATAATTTTCATGAAAACTTGTCATTCCCTTTGATAATAAAACATATACATGTACAGGTCTTGGAATGTTTACAATGTATCTATATTATTAGGATTAAGATGTCCAAGAACATGTCCATAAATAGTAGTTCAAATTGGCAGGGAGAATGAAGAGTCTGAGACTGTGCAAGGTGAGGCAGTTGAACATGGGGAATTAGAACCCAAGTAATGTGAAAACAGCATCCATGTATGGGTTGGTCTAGCATATCAGAGCTTGAACAAATCAGGGGTAATGATGATATTCATGTTGAGGGGTGGAGAGGGAAGATGTGAGGCAGGGAGTTGGCCTGGTGTGGGTATCAGAATTGAAGTAAAATATATGTGGGGGACAACATGATGTCAGAAGTCAGAGCCCAAACAGAGCAGGAAGGTTATCCATGCATGCATAGTAGTAGCTCACTGTAGGGGTTTTAGAGTTAAAGTAGGGTGAAAGAGGCATCAATGGGAGAAAGGAAGTGGTGGCAAAGAAGGGAAATTGATTACATAAAGGGAGGTTTGTCAAATACATAAATATTTTAAGGATAATAGAAGCCAAGTGTATCATCATCAGAGATGGGAGATAACAAACACAGAAAGAGAGAAAACTAGAATGAATCCTGTGGTGGTGGACTGGAATTAGAGGTATCAGTGTGAACCCATGGTTTTCAGTATATACATATAGCCAATGTAAATAAATATTGATATAAATGTATGTATGTCTATATGTGTGTGTATGTCTATATATGTATTTATATAGAGAGAAAGGAAAAGAGAGAGAGAGTAGACACACACAAAGGTACATATACATACATATATATATTCCCTAGTTCTGTCCACTGAAGACTGAAGTAGCAACTTCTCAATAGCAGTGAGCACACCCAGCTCCTGAATTTGGCTTTGGAACAGCATTTTCCATTAAAAAGAACCAGGACTCTTGGAGAAATGGCTGCTTCTAGGTCTAGAGCAGATAAAGTATAAGATGAAACCAGAACATCTTATACAAGAAAGCAAGGGATTGCTCAAAGAATGACAGATATAGAAGAAAAGGATACAGAAGCTAGCTGGAAGGAGCACTCACTGTCCAAGAAACTAAAAACCAGGACAATCAAAATCTAACGTGGATCTTTTTGCTACAAAAAGTATTTACTAGTCAACTGGAGAAACTTGACAGGCTTCTGAGGATTAGATGGTAGTAATATATTAATATTAATTTCACGATTTGAACAGTTTACTATGCTACATAGGAGAATGCTCTTGTTTCTAAGAAATATACATTAAAGCATCAGAGAATGACAGGACATCAGGTAGGGAATGAACTCTCAAATGGCTCAAGGAAAAAATAAAGTCATTTGTACTGTATGCTGCCACTGTTTAATATGTACAAGTACACTGGTCTCTGCAGTACTTTGTAGAGTATCCCACCCTTTTCACCATTATTTCATAAATATGCATAAATGAGGAAAAATAAAGTCTCTACAGAAGCCTCTGTAGAAAATATCATAAGAAGGCTATCAACGCATAGTCAAGGAAAGGAAAAACATGAATAATGTCAAAAATTCAGTCATGAAAATACCTTTATGGTCCACAGGCCAAAATGTGAGACTTTCTTCTAAATTAAAACAATAGAATTTAAACATAAAATAACAGGAACTTAATACTGATGCTAGATCTATGATAAAACCTGGGGGAGGAGTGACATAAACATCAGAAAATGAGAATTTTACAAAAGTAAATTAAAAACCATATATAATTCACATCACTGGCACTTTAATTATCTAGGTTCCTAATTGCACTTCAAAATATCAACAGGTTCTACCCTGGGATAGGAAGAAAGATAAGTAAGACACAGTACAGTTCTTGCCTTCAAAAGTACTTCCATGTATGCAGGGAGCCAATAAAAACTAGTATACTACAATGCAAAATAAAGTACTAAAACTAGAAGGAAGCAATATGGTTAGAAGCAATATGGTTAGAAGGAGTGATTAATTCTAACTGAAAGGAACTATTTACTTAATACCTATCTACATAATACTAAGTCTGTATTAGGGTAAAAAAAAAAAAAAGATGTAAAGAGGCAGTCCTTACTAAATAACAGGAAAAAGAAAGCAGAAAACCAGGGAGTATCTGAGAAGGTCTATTGAGTCTCATCACTGAACAGTTAATTAACCCTTAGAGGGAGGGGACAGAGAAGTTTGAATACAGTCTTGGAAAATTAATAAACTGGATAAGCAGAAGAATCATGGGAAGCATGCTTGGCTAAAGAACAACATAGGCAAAGGTTCAGAATGGGAGCATGTAGAGAAATATAATGTCAAATGGCCTTTGCACGGGGATGCAGGTAAGAGAAGCAATATGAAAAAGGACCCCTGAACACAGATACAGATTTAAAGCACCAGCAGCGTAATCTCACCAGAGTTCAAGGAAAACAACCTGAGAGTGGTATAAACACTATTAAATGAGGTGAAAAACAAGCAGAATGGAGACAAGTTGCTACCATCTCTGAGAAAATATATGTGATATACTTTAAAAAGAGTAAAGCATCCCCAGTCTTTCCTTTAAAGTAAAATAACCCAGAATAAATTAAATGACAGTAATACCACTGATAAAAAATTAGACAACAATTTTTAAATTCCTGGGATTTCCTCTTAAATTAAAAAAAAATGTTAAATGAGGCAAATACAAGCCAGATTTGATATTCCTCTGCTACATTTTTGGACCACAGAATATTCCAAAACTCAGTACAAATAATGTAGGGAACTCACATTTCCAAAAAACTACTGCTAAGAATATTATATTCAGCACACATTCAAGTCTCAATAAAGTCTAGCAGAATCAGTCACCAAAGGTAGAAAACCAAATCTAGCCAGTTGTTCCCTTAGTAAAATAAAAGAAAGAAAATGTGTAATAAAATGTGTTAGCATCATGAAAAATTGAAGGCATAACTACTTATTGGTGTGTCAAACGCATTTAAGCAAGAGTCTAAATCTAAATTGTAAAGTGAAAAAGATTCTATTTAAATGATTAGGATGTTAAACTTGCCTACCATGTGAAGACGAGTTAAAGCTGATAAAATAGAAAAATAAAGCTAGACAGTTTCAGTGATCATCTGGTTCCACTACTTTAGGCTTCCTATAAAATTCCTTCTGAAAATAAAAACACTCCATGTGATGATTTAAAATTATTCCTTCCTAAATATTTTAGTGTTAGGAAATCAGTCATGATGACATGTAGTTCCTCTTCAATGAGACCTCTCCTATTGCTTACTGCATTGCAGCAAAGAGGATTCAAAACAAGAGGGAAAATGTTTTTTACCTACAACTCTACATGTACAATATGATTCTGAGATTTACTAGGGGGGAAAAAAAAACTGCTGTATTTCATCTTCAAAAAAGTTAAATATCAATGATATGAAAAGTTTATGGAGCTGAAAATGTTCAGTTACCCTGAGCAGGTATAAGGCTAAAAATCAAGAATACCAGACTGAGAGTAGAATAATTAGTAAAGTAGTTCCCAATCTATCAATATCGATTTACTCCTCTGAAATTCATCCAAATCTGAAACAGAACTTAGAAAGTGGTCTATAGCTTCTTCAAAAGATTATTATAAAATGTAAAAGATGAACAAAAAAAGATACTGTCATGAAGTGAATAAAGATAACTTGGAATCAGGACCTATGTCAGAGTCCTCAAGACTACCTCTAGGTTTAGGTGATTCACAAGGAAGAATCATAGGATGTGGCAAACAGTCATATTCATAGCTTTGGTCCAGCAAAAGAACACAAAACAAAATAAGCAAAGGAAAAGGTACATGGGGCAGAGTTGAAGGAAATCAGGTATAAGCTTCCAAGAGTCTTCTCTCAGTGGAATCACAGATTAGATTTAATTTCTTCAGCAACAAGCTATGACAACGCAGGAAAAGTGTTGCCTATTACAGACATTCCTCAGAAATTTGGTGTTTTTAATTGGAGGCTGGTTACATGGGCACTTATACCTAGCACATACCAAAACCCTAGAATTCCAGAAGGAAAGCACGTGTTCAGCATAAACTACATTGTTTGTACACTTTAGGCACAGTGAGTCATTCTTATCACTTAGGTCGAGTTTTATATCACTGAAGGAGAATTGTTCACCAGAAAGCACTGGCCTTTGAAAGGATAGGCGATCTCTGGGCTGCTTTATTGTCTTTTCTGTATAGTACCCCAAGTATATTATGGAGAACTATTAATGAGGGGAAATTATTATGTCTCACACTAACTTCAAATGCATCAAAGTCATAAATGTAAAATAATTAAAACTAAAAGACAATAAAATAAAAATAAATAGCTAACATTTACTGAGCTCTTGCTCAATAAATACTGAGCCCTGGCATTAAGTAAGAAATCAATTCTAACAACATTTAAAAAGATAATACATCACAACCAAGTGAATTCATTCCAGTAATGAAAAAGTGGTTTAATATCTGAAAATCAAGAAATGCAATCTACCACACTAACAGAAAATATGTAACAGAAAAAAGACTAATAATCTGATAACTTCAACAGATGCACAGAAAGCATTTAGTAAAAATTAATATTCACTCAACAGAAATTCAGCATATGAAAACGGGAACTTTCTTAATCTGATGAAAGATATCTATTAACCCTATTCCCCAAGCACACACAGAAACTGAGGGTGAACTATTAAAATTTTCCTGAAATTCTATCATCATTTCAATTCAACATTATGTTAGATGTCCTAACCAGTGCAATAAAGGGAGGGTGAGAGAATAAAGACTGCAAATGATATGAGTGTATAGTACATGTAGAAATTCCAAAAATATCTACAGGCAAATTATTAAACTAATAAAAGTAAATTTACTAAGGTCACTGAAAAAACAGGTCAAAATACAAAACACAAGTATATGGTATACACAACAAAAACATAAAAACTAAAATTTTAAAGTAGTACCACTTAAAACAACAAAATATCTAAAACAAAGTATGTTTAAATTTTACAGAAGAGTATAAATCATTATCAAGAAATATTTCTGAAGTCCAAAATAGAGGAACGTACCACATTCATGCATTGAAAGACTCACTATAGAAACTATGTTCAATTTACCCAAATTGTTCAATAAATTATATGCAATCTCATTTAAAAAAATACTGCAGGTTTTGCAAAAACTGATAAGTTCATTCTAATATTTAAATAGATTGAAAAAGGCGAGATAAGAAAACCTTGGAAAAGGTTTTAAAGCTTGAGTAATTAAAACAATATAACATTGACGTAAGAATAAACAAAAAGAAAAATGAACTAAAAGAGTCAAAAACTACATAAATACAGCCGCTGACTTCTGACAAAAATAATCCTGCAGTAGAGTGGGGGAAGGATGATTTTTCCAAAAGAAAAAAAATCATTTTGACTTCTATCTCACACCACATACAGAAATACTTTCCAGATGGCTTTGTAGCTCTATATGTGAAAGGTTAAAAAGTAAATTTTTTTATAAGAAAACACTGGAACATATCTTCATATCTTTAGGATAAACAAAAAATTCACAGTTCAAAAAAGAGCTAACAATAAAGAAAAAAATGGTAAATTGTTAGCTTCTACTTCAACGAAAGACATCAAGAGATTTAAAAAGTAAACTTCATGTATATATTATACATATATACACATATTCACATGTGTGTACATGTATACATGTGAGACACACAGGCATACCTCACTTTATTGCACTTCGCTTACTGTTGCATTTTTTTTACAAAATGAAGACAAGACTCTCCACCAGCAAACAAAATAGAACGTGCTTCACTGTAGTGGTCTGGAACCTAACCTGCCATATCTCTGAGGTATGTCTGTATACAGAAGATTTATGTCCAAAATATATAAACGATTTTTACAAACCATTAAGAAACAAAATAGAACATACAGCCCAATAGAAGCCATGTTACAGAAGATTTCCTAATGGCAAATGAATATATACAAAAGTACTCAATGAGTAATTATCCCAAAACATAAGACAAAAATCTCAATGCAAAACTACACCATACCCCAACCAGAACAGCAAAAATTCAATAGACAACACCAAGTGTTGACTAGAAAGTGGAATTTCTGGACTGCTCATTTACTATCAGTGAGTATAACTAACAATAAAGGAAAAAAAATGGTAAATTAGTACAACCACTAGTACAACCACTTTGGAAAACAGATTCTAAATCTATACGGAGTATAATCTATAATCCATGGATTCCTCTCCTACATATTTTACCAAATATGCATAAATGTTCACCAAAAAACAGCAAAATCTTCAAACAAGCCGCAATAGCCCAAAACTGAAAACAACCTAAACGCTCCTCAAAAGCAAAATAAGTACACTCACACAAAGGAATGTTATATAAAATAAATAAATAAAGTATAACTAGCAAATACATAATATTGATTCACAGAAACCAAGCATGAAATAGACCTGTTTATTATTTTATTTATATGTAATTCAAGAATAGGTCAAACTAACCCATAGTGATATAAAAACCAGAATAGCGGTTATCACTGTCATGGGGATTGAAAGAATGAAGAAAGCAAAGGAAACGTGGATGATTGTTTAACAAGTATATACAAATTTTCAAAATTCCCTTGTGTTGTATGCAAAAGACATGCATTTTATTGTATGTAAATTATACCTCAACAAAATTGTATTAAAAAAAAAAAAAAGCCTAGTTTCTAGACCCAAGCATGCAAAGAAGTCATTCTAGAGTGTTGTTAGGGTCCATGACAAGATAAGGAGCTTGCACCACAATGTGTATCAATCAATATACTACTTACGTCAAAGAGAGAGTCTTGCTATGAAAACATGTCAATTAAACTAAATAGTGGGTTGAACTAAACTGTTTTAGTAGTGATACAGATGACTTACATTCCAGTGAAAGCACCTTACCTTGACCTGGATTGGAATGAGCACTGTTGTAGAGAACCCTAGCAGTGGTTTTGGGGAGTTGCAGGGCAGGAAGGCGGGGAGAGGGACGCAGGGTCAGGAAAGACCTCTGGTGAGAGGCAATGGACAAAGAAAAATGAGAACGCACTTAAGCTCTTTTGGGGTTAAGTTAAAGATATCTAAACTATTTAGAAAAAAAAAAAGGAAAGAACAGAAAAAGTGAGCCAATTTAAATAAAAATAATAAGATAGTACAATGAAGTCCAAGTATATCAATAAATGCAAACATAAAGGGACTAACCCACCAGTTAAAATAAAAAGACATTATATTTTTAAAAATAACCTATTTGCTATGTATCCAAAAGTCTGACAATAAAAGCATAGAAAATATATAAATAACATTGGTATATTTAAAAATATGCCTATCAGAAAAGAGGGCTTTAAAACAGAAACAACATAGGAGAAGGACAGAGATCACCAATTCACCAGGAAAAACTTCCAAACAGGTACACACCTAAACTTAAAATATAAAAAGCAAAAATACTGACAGAATTTCAGAACAAAACAGTAAATCCACTATCGGCACATATTAAACACACTTTGCCACCAATTCTCCATCCTGAGTCTTTCCTCTTAGATCAAAAGATCTAAGATCTTAAAAGACTAATGAATAATCCAGGTGCATTCTGAATTCATAGAAGCTACTGTATCATTAAGTTACAGGAAAGGTGGACTGAAGATGTAGAACCTTCTGAAAAACGTCAAGTACTAACGCTTATTGCTGCCACCTGCTGGACACAATGTTCATTCCCACTTCAAACATTGGCTTAAAAAAGTCCTAATAATAAGAAAGCACATAAGGCCCTAAAACTGTAATCTTTTCTTAACTTCATTTTCCTAATGGAATATTCTTTCTAAATTAAATGCGTGCCTCCTCTATGTTTGTGCAACTTAACAAGCCTATGGTAACGTAACAATGTTTCCCGCGCCCCCGCCCCGCCCCAAATCACAGGTTTATACAAGTGTAGAAAATTACATAACCTAAAATCCACTTGGAATTTAATATATTCACAAAGACTATCAATTTTTCCCACATACACTTACTGGAAAATCACATTTTATATACTGAGTACAATGAGTCCCTTTAGACACAGCAACTACATTTCACTCATCCAGTATATCATCCACATTACTTGCAACGTTTCTTAAAATATGCATGTTTAAATGCATGGTAGTTCTTCTAGTGCTTATCCATCTCTGGTTCCCTTGCCGCCAGGTACATGTGAAAATTATAATTGCTGCTTCCTGCCTGCTTAGTACATATAAGATTAGCTTGGTTCAATAGGTTGTGGGTGAAAGTGCCATGTGCCATCTGCAGGCCAAAGAAAGTAATTGCATGTGTGAGATTAGCACTCTTCCTCTACCACAGTGACAAGGCCTCAAAAGGAGATGGTAAAACCTCAAGATCAAAACAGCATAGACATTGAGGACAGTCGCCCTAGAAGGCTGACCATACCTATAACAGACTTAGTAAGTATAAAGAATAAATGTTTATTTTGTTAAGCTCCTGAGAGTTGGCTCAGTATAGCCTAGTAAAGGGTTTCTCAGCAGCAGCACCACTAACATCTTGGACTAGATACTTCTTTGCTACGGGTGCTCTCCCGTGCACTCTAGGACATTAAGCAGCATTCCTGGTGTCTACCCACTATTTGCCAGTAGCACTCCTCAATACGACAACCAAAAATACCTCGACATTGCCCTTCCCCTACTTTGAGAACCACTAGCCTACCTTAACTGGAAGAATACAGTATGTCTGTATGTATGTACGTATTACAAATGTGAGAGTATATTTAACTCAAGTGTCGTATGACACAAATACATGCTTTATTATGTATTAAAATCAGATGTTTTGTAGGCCCTTAAAAGATATGATTTTCCATTTCTAAAACTAGGAGAGCTAATTCATTAATTTACAATATAATCAATACTGCAAGTCTCTCTACAGTAAGGTAAACAAACTTTTCCAAAAGGGTATAGAAATCCATACATACTATGCTGTTCATTTCGGAGGACTCATAGCTCCCAACTGGATGGACATTTCCAATGGGCTCCAGGCCCTCTTCATCACATGTATGTTCCATCAGAGCTATCGGATGGAGAGAGTTCAAATGAAGAACCAGCTCTGTAGTCTGTATCTAGTGAAATCAAGTTATTCCCAGAAGTATGTTTCGTACATTCACTCCTGTCTTCAATTGATTTTTTAAAAGAGAAGAAAAAAGTTATTAATTCACAAAAATATAATTATTTATCAGGTTGTAAAAATATTTTTATAATTATAATTTTATATAGCAAAAGAGTTAGCAAAAAAGGCATTAATAACTGTAGCATTTTCTAACTCCTAAAACATAGTCCCAATAAAAAATTTAAAAATCAAGAGGTAAAATCTTAGAAATAACCTACTGAAATATTTCCCAATAGACAAAGAAAATTCATTGAGCCAGCTTTCACTTCTGCTACATTTCTAGAAATATAAATAAAGCCTAATATTCTTTTAACATTTCCTAAGATACTTATGTTTAAGCACTAGCCAGGAAACTCCTTACTCCATGTATATCATTTAACCTCGAAGTTGCAGGAAAAAAGCTGTCCATCCTGGCAGTTGCTCCTAATCAGAAGACCCTCAGAGAATCAAGGGTTTATGCTATGCACATCTCTAGGCATGGCCTAGTCCCCTGACCAGACCACATGCCTCTACCCAATCCCTTCAGCTTGTTCTTTTTTCAGGCTATGTCGGCACATGGATAAATTTTCTCCAGCAGTTAGTGCCAGAATAACCAAGTGTAAGAGGAAATGTCTAACATGTGCTATCTCACTTTCTTCAATTAAAAAAAAAAATAAAGTTCCTCTTAAAGTATTAGCTAGAAAGTTGGCTAAACAAGAAATCTAAGTTCTCCTTTAAAAAAAATAAAAATTTCCTAGGATAAAAAATATCATTAGATTAGACATAACCTATATTAGCTCATTTATCCTTTGGTATAGCTTTACTCTTAACAAATATCAATGATCTACTACTACCCTAAGGGAAGAGATGGTTTAAAATGGCATGGCACTGGTTGTGGGAAGTGGGAAACAATTTTTTAAGTAGGAATAAGCCCGTGTATAACAAAGAACAAAAGTAAGATACCTTAGGAAAAGAATGGTTTGTTTGTTTGTTTTACTGCTGTTGTTTCACATAAAGTAAAAAAAAAGGGGGGGGGCAAGGAGCAAAAGTCATAAGGCAGATAACTGATCTTGGAATTAATCAGAAGATATCCTTAAATGTAAATTCAGTTATATTATCTAGGAAAAAAAAAGTTAAGGATATTAATATTTACCAGAGACACTTATATCTATCCACTCATCAGTTTTATTGAAGGATTCTTCATTTTCCTTGGGGGAATCAAATATATCCTTTGGTGGTACATTTTCATGCTTTTCTTCTTTGAGTGAAATTTCCTCTGGAGTTATTCTAGTTCTGTTGGAGTCTTCTATATCTATAAAATCATCACTAAAGTCTTCACTTATATCATTCTTATCAGAAGATGACAAAGACGACAAGGAAATATCATCCACATCATCACTCAGGTATCTAATTTTAGCATCATGCTTCATGGTCTGGCCATTTTCTTTTCTACAACTATCATTTTCAATTAGTTCTTGGTCCTTATCAGTAGCTCTTTCCTTAGCCAAAAGTGCAGCATCTTCTTCTACATATGTGACAGCAGGTGAATTTTTATTACTATCAACTGTGATAGTCCCAGAAAATGGAGATCGACTAGATTTCAGAAGAGAAGGATGAACCAGCCTATAACCCAAAGCGGAAGTTACACTTGGGCTGCTTGGTAAAGCCAATTTCTTCCCGCCAGCAGCATAAGGTCTATTAAATCCATATCCTAAACGTTCATTCCCATTGAGTACTTCTGACTGCCGAGAATTTCTTGTTAGCATACTTGATCTCAGAGGCACTCTAATGGGAAGCTGCTGGTTCTGATAAGGCTTAATAAGATCTGCAGCTCTATTGAAGGAATGTGATCTAGTTATAGATGAAGGTGGAAGGAATGAATTCTGAATGGAATGTGAAAAACTCTGTGACCTTACCATTTTTTCACAAGTAAGAGAGATTTAATGTTGTCTAGGGATTGTGCTAAGCTTTCTCCAGAACTGCTTCTGGTGGCACAGGAGTTTGCTCTAGACCTTTGTATGCTACCAGTCGATCGATTTCCATAAAATCCATTCAACTGTGATTTTGGAGCACTGGCTGAAGAATATGAAGTCCTTCCTAATAATGTACCTTTGGTGAATTTACCCAAATTAGGTGGTCCAGACAAAGACTTTTGTTTTAACTCTTCTGTAGACGACGCAAACATAGTGGACGGCTTTGCTAACTTTGATGTGAATAAAGAAACACTTTTCAAACCTCCTTTTATTCCATTTTTATCAAACATTCCTTGAGTACATCCATGTTTTTCAGGATCAATTACTTTATCATATGAACTTTCAGTATCATTAGGCTCTTCAGCACTTTGTGCACTAAGCTGGTATTTAGTTGCCGTTCTCCAATTAAATGAATGGGATGATGGACAATCAGAGCCATTATTTCTGATGTAACTTTTGACGATGCTACTCTTGGAAGCTCCTAATAAATTAACAGGTGTCCCATTTGGCACTGGCTGCAGTGTACTTCTTACAGATTTTGTTACATACTTCGGCAATTTGGAACCCAAAAATGTCTTGATTTGTGTTTTTTCTTCCATGAGCTAGAAGGTGCATTAGTTCTTAAAATTGGACAGAATCTGAGGAGACAAAAAAATAAACATTCCTAAATAAGGATAATTACATAGATCATTACATAATTGGAATGTGTATTCTTATATAATCAAATGCAACAAAGCCCAAAAGCTACTTGTGACTTCTATAGGACTCTTAGTAAATACTGAATATACTAATTAAATGAGTAACTTGGTGTTAAAAATAAATTAAAAAACATTTTTATAAACACTTTTATAAACTTGGGCTATGGATAAGGATAGCAAAATCCAGAAATAATAAAATTAGACTGCCAAAGACTGTATAAAAAGAAAAAACAAAAACACTTCTATAGCATATCTTCCAATTTCCACTCTACATTATTGTTTCATTTTGGGTAATATTATCTCCTTTAAAAAATATGAACATGTGATTTGGGTTTTTTAAAAAGCACATATATCTTATAAAAACTAGAATACATTTTTAAACTTTCATTATTAGAATCATGAGAAGGATATAAATAAAGAATACAATAGCACACACACAAAAAAAATTCTGCTGGAATTAAGGGCTGCAATACCAGATGTCATTTTAAGCAATGACCTCAAAAGAATTTCTATCCATTAATATAAAAAGACACTATAGTTAGTGTCAAGGTGAGAAATAAAATGAATTAATAAAGTTGATTAGTCCATTAACCTCAACTTCTCAAGTTTATTTTAAATACGAAACAACAAACACAAAAAAAGGTTCAATGCACACAAGAGCATAAAACTAGAAACATAAAAAGCAAAATAAGAAAACCTTCAGTGAGTTCTTGGTAATAGAAAACAACCTACTAAAAACATACATTTAATAAAACAAAAGCTCAAAGATGAAAAGGCAAAACAGGTAAATTGAATAAGTTATAGAGCTAAGGAATTAAGAACAATAAATTTGAAAAAAAAAAAAAAACCAAAAGAACCAAAAACTGAAAATCAAACTTATGTCAAGGACAAAATCTTAAGATAACCTGAGTACTGAGAAGAAAAAAAGGCAGATAGTAAAGCAATTATATAGAAGATGTAGGACAGAGATTGAACAGAAAGATTAGCATCCCTGAAGCCAGATAACTAAAAAAAAATAGAACAGAAAAGCAGACAGACATAATAGAAAATATCCCTAAAATAAAGGAGAAAAAAACTCAACAGAAGAGAAGGAAAAAGAAATAAACCACAGATACAATTACATATCCAGGCTAAGCAGAAAAAATACCAAAAACAAAGAAATAATTCTCTAGGAATACAGGCACAAAAAAAAATCACTTTGTAAAGGAAATTACTAAACTTTGGAATAAGTAAGAGAGATTACTGGAGATCCTTCCAGTGAAATGCTGGAGCCTCTAGGGATGATTTACTCTTACAGGAATTATCATTAGGCTATTTCATAACTCTATAAAGACAGTGATTAACACACAGAAAACTAATGGTAATGCAAACAATTCTTGTCGACAGACATGCAAATAAATTCTGTCCAGTTCAGTTGACTTCCCCCCACCACTGTGGAAGAAGCCAGCTTTGCATCCACCTGCAAATTTACTTCAATATTTCTGATCGATAAATTTATAAATGGATCTGTTCTTTGCATTCTCCTTTTTACCAGCTGTAACATCTCTGACTACCTTGCTAATAATGAGAAAAATATCTTTAATAAGTTAATTTGATAACTGAATGGGAGTCATGATTTTATTCTCTTCTAAAATTTATCCTTTAACAGTTTTGGAGATCCCAAGATACTCAATGGATTCACCTAACAGAACTGAGTAATTTCTTTGCCAAAGTAGTACACCTCATAGACATGTTTATCTTCCAGAAGTGAATCAAGGACAAATGAATTTTGCTAACTCTGTCTTTCTATTTTAACTTCCTGTTTTATAATTTTGTTTTGTTTTTTAGTTTATTTATGGTCAATAAGTTATTTCCCATTGGTGATAACAATGATTGAGAATTTGATTTTATGGACTTCCATTTAGCGATCTCTGTAAACAAACTAATGGTTTACACAAGATCTAGCCTGTGCTGGGTGAGAGAAAAAGGAGAATCTGATTCATTAGCCACGTGTTCATTTATCTCTTTTGTTTACCTATTTTGAGCTCAAATCAATTTAGAAATTTGTGCCAACAGGAAGGAGAATAGCTCTTTTGTACCTAGACAGGTCAAGTCATGTGTTTCTGTATTAACTTTTTAGTCATGGCTAAAACTGTAGAATTGGAAGCTCTGAGAAACTACATGGCTATGTGTCTACAATTCAGAAAGGCCTTTACCTCTCATTTTGAGTACATAATACTTTCCTTTCTCCACAGGGTACTAACAAATTGTATTATAAAGTCTCTTAAAACAACTCTGTTCTGATTGGCTTACAGAGATAATTGTGCACCTATATAAACTGAATATTACCAAAATTGCCAGAAAATAAGTAAACTGATTTTCTAAATATGTTATATAAACTTTTAAAAATTATTTTTACAGAAACTAACTCAGAAAGGTTTTAAGAACCAAGTTCACTAATTAATTAAGGCATATGTCTGACAAACAAAACTAGTTTAATAAAATAGGTTTGTCTTCTGATTTTTCATTTGTGTACATTTTAATGCCATTAGAAATGTATATAGGCTTACTGATCAAATAAGCCAGTATTACTCATATACAATGTTAAAGATTATGAAAATGTAAACCTGTGTTTAAATTAAATAATTATTCTGACAAACTTTTTATTTCAACAATAACTATGTTTTATAGTAAGTTAGCTTACAGATAACTTCCAAAAACTTTAAAGGTAACTTTAAAACCTTGGATTAACATTAATTTGAATTAATTGATAATCATTGGCTCACTAGATCATTTCTAAGTTAAAAGAGAACACTAAAACATTGATAACAAAGCATAATTTCAAGTTTATCTGCTTTTGCTTCTTGCTAGTCCAGGGCAGATAAAGACTATCTTTTGGACACATACATAAACATGTTCATTTTTCTAATTTGAGAAACTGTACACTAGATCCCATTTTATAAAAGTAACTAAGGATAGAGGAGAAAGAGATCACATAAAGATATATGTAAACACAACAAAATATTAATAGTGGGCACCATTAGAGAACTGAGAAGGCAGAAGGAAGACTTTATTTTTAAATCATTTAAAATACATAAATATGCTCATATTTTTCCATTTAAAAAGTTCTAACTAAAAAAAAATCCTGCATTTTAAAATGAAAACCATTTATTCAATACCAAAAGATTCTTAACAATTCAATCTAACCAAAAAATATATTTAGTATTAAGTTTATTATATAAAACATATTTTAAAGACATAAACATAGAAAAAGTTTGGACAAAAAACAAAAAGGATTTTTTTATTCAATAGGTATTACTTCTTTATAAATTACCATTTCAATTTCTCCAGACCTCAACGTCTATTTAGTATGTTTCACTTACCAATGATGTCTTTAAAATTGATTCTAAATTCACTACCTTCCATTTCATAATTTTAGTTCTTATACCCTCATCATCTCTTTCAGTATTACTACAAAGGCTTCCTACATTATCAAGGCACAAACTATCAACAGTTATCCTCTTAAAGCATACACCCTGATCGTATAATTCTACTGATTAAAAACCATGTGTGGCCTAGGAACACCAAAATAAAACCCAAAATCCCTTGTACAGAGATCAAGCTTCTCTATTTGATTCTATACCTTATCTTTGCAGTACTGTTCAAGCCAAAATGTAATGTTTGTCACTCCATCCATTCTACATTTTCAACAATTTACACTTTTATAAAGACTACCATGAAGGCCCTACCCTCAACGTCCACAGTTCCTATACCACAAACCTTCCCAATTAAAATTAATACTGCATCCTTCTCTATTCTCTTCACACCAATAATATAGCTCAGTCTGTATTACATTGTGTGCATGTCTATTTGACCCTTAACAAAGTAAACTGGTTGAGAGCATACACTGAGTCCTATATACTTTAGGGCCTGCTTATAGGACCACAAACTTGATAGATCCTTAACTTTTAAATAAATTCATAATCTCTCATGCATATTAATTTAATAAACAGTAAGTCAAGACTGAAAAATAACTTTGTTTTGTGGGCCTGTGATTAACTGGTAGTATAGCTGCCTTAAACAATATGTTGAAAAAGATTCTGAAGGCAAATGTAGACTCTATGACAAAGCACCATGATCAAACAGTAATATCTGCCATTAGCAGAAAAAAAGGACAGTGACAATATCCATGCCAAATGACTACCATCCCCATTTTTGATAATGGTCTTTACCACAAAACACACTCCTGCACCTATAAACACTTTCAGGGTAACCATAAGGAAACTGCTAATGAATGATATTAGATAGTAGGGGCATTTTGCAAATAACACACATTAAAGATTCTGTCCTCTGGTGAATCAGTCTGTGAGTCAGAAAGGCTTTAACATTTCCCTGTCATAAGTAGACCAAGGACAGAACATTCTACTCTTTCTCTCCTCTATGCCTCTATTTTGCTGTGTAAAATAAAGGAAATGTATATTATGCCAATGAAGATCTTAAGTATTACTAACTTAAGTATTAATAATAAAGAGAGCACACAAGAAAGACACACTGTTACTACAAAGTGTCTGCAGTGCTACCACTTGGAAAAAAATAAAAGATAGAGCCTGAATGCAGTTTCCCATGAAGAATATTTACTTTCTAAATGCATAAATAATTGCAACATAAATGGTATCACTCATCTTGGACGGTGGTCTTAAGTCTGAACCAATCTGAGGGCTCAACTGTAAAGTTTCCATATCTGCTTATGACTACTGTACTTCATTTGTTGATGAATTACCTTCTGTCTTTAAATATTCATGAAACTTTCTCCTACATTTGCTTATAACTTTGAAATGAAATAAAACAGACGTTGTGAGTCTGCCTCATTTGATGCACTTTACCTGATATGTCAACTGATAACTGGGTAAAGATGATGTGGTATTTATATACAATGGAATACTACTCAGTCATAAGAAAGATGAAATACTGCCTTTTGTGAATACATAAATGGATCTTGAGGTACTATGCTGAGTGGAATTAGTCAGACAGAAAAGGACAAAACTGTATAATTTCATTCGTATGTGAAATATAAAATGAAAAAGTACCAAACAAAATAACAAAACAAAAATAAACTCATAGATTTGGATAACAAAATGGTGGTTACCAAAAGGAAAAGGGGATTGATAGGGCAGGCAAATTGGGTAATGGGGTTAAATATATGGTAACAGAAGGAAACTAGACTTTTGGTGGTAAGCACTCAATAGAGTACAGAGATACCAAATTATAATGTTTTCTATTTAAATTGATATAACATTAACCAATGTTATTTCAATATATTTAATTATAAATAAATACTCTTTTGCTAAACAGATAATGCAATCATAATAATTTGATAAAGTACATGCTGGCTACAAAATCTAATGATATAATCTTCTCTGAAACACTTCAATATTACCTGCGAGCTTCAATGCTAAACTAAGAATACTACCTATTACGGGGCTTAGAAATGTCTGTTATTTTCAGAGCTAGCTTCTGTAAGAATAATTTTTAAAAATATACCACATTTACAGTACTAGTAAATTTGAAAGAATTTGAAAGAATTTTCAAAACTAATAAATTCCTTTTTAAAAATAATAAATCAAAGGGTTTTTTTTGTTGTTGTTTTTGTTTTACTTTAAAAGGAATCAACAGAGCTGGATAAGAAGGCAAAAGGCTCAGACATTACTGAGCACTTATGTAATAGGTACTATGCTTACCACTTTATCCTTGTTGTTTAATTTTCAAAACAATATAAGGTGATAGATTTTATTCCATGTTAAATAGATAAACCAAGATTCAGAGACTAAAATACTTGTCTAAATTCACAATTTCCTAAAAGACTGAAGAGGATTCAGGTTCAAGACTACCTGATTCTAGGGTCCATGCAGACTGCCTTCCTGACAAAGGAATGAAATATTATGAGAAGCTTACTGATATCTAGGGTCAAAAGTAAAGGAAGGGACTGGATAGCCAAGGTTAGTGAAGCATAAAGACTAACAAAGAACCTAGGTATTAATTAAAGAAATTTTGCAGAGAAACCTATCAAGCTTCCAATTGTTCCAACTCCTTTCATATCCATAAATTTATCTGAGGAACCACCTACTCACATTCCTTTTTTAGCTTTCAAATCGCTTTTTCAGAAAGTATGAATTGCCTGTTTTTAGAGATTTACATAGGCATAAATTCACAACTGACTCCAAGATCAATTATCTGAACAATACTGATGACTACATGCCCATAACCAGTCACTTCTTAAAACCTGCTTTCACATTCAAATTACTATTATCTTAATTTAAAAACAAAACAAAACAAAACCTTGTGTTACTCAACCATTTCCCTCACATTCCCTTCTGCCCTGTTTTTCCTGGCTTTCATCTGTGGCACAAGCTGATTCGAAGGTTTGATTATATCAAATAAATAAGCAAAAATGACACCTGCAGCTGAAAGACCAGGTTTAAAACAGTACGACTTCATTACAGATTCTTCATGGTTTGAAAGAGAGCACATCAATCTCAACAAAGCCCCATTATTTTATCAAGCTGACCTTTTTGTCCTCCAGCAACAGCTTTTTGCTCAGACACATCATGGGGATCAAAACAACCTGTGAAAGTTAGGTTCTAAGTCTATGTGTGGCTTAGGAACATTAAATAATATTATTAAATGCAGATTCCAGGCATATTCCTGAAACTTTAAAAGACAAAGAGAATACTAGCAGATAAAGAGAAGCACCCCTGGCCAAACCACAAAAACTCTCCCTCCAAAGTTTACTATTTAGCTCAGGTGAAACTCAAATAATTGTGTGGAGCATGCAAATGACATTAAGGCGCCCAGGGCTATGTAAAGATGGTAAGTGCCAAATTGCTTGAATAATGACCAATCCTAACACCTGAGTGAGTAGTAACTCTGCCTTTTAAAATAGTATACAGGCATAACAATTAAGCATAAACATTTTACAAACAGTAGGTGCTTGAAAAATCACAGCATGCAATTATTTAGCATTTTGGTCTATTTAGGGCCTGCTAGAGCAAAGTTCCTAAATTAAATAGGAAATGAGGACTGGGTTTGAGGGATCAAGTGTCAGAGTAAGCAGTCACTGGGTAACATTAATATGGCTGAATATTACTAGGCTGTAAATTCACTGATAGCACAGGCTGCGTTTGATACATCAGTATACCTTACCCAACCCTAAGCTTGTTCAATATATGACAGTCAATAAATACCCCCAAAATGAAACATTTCTGTCAAAATGTAATGTACTGAAAGTATAGTATCATACAAAAATAAATTTTAATAGTAATTCTGACATAAAACAACAAACATAGCAATAATAATTATTTTAAAAAGTTAACCACTGATTACATGCAACAACATAGATGAATCTAATAAGATCTTTTAAATAAAAGAATCCAGATACTTAAAGTGTACATAGGAAGGTAAGATTTCTACTTCCACTTAGGATGTAGACAGCTGCAATGAATTTTGCTACTACCTAACAACTGAAAGAGCCAGATAATCTTCAAAATCCTAACTTTTCTTGAGCCCATCAGAGAGCAAGCTGACATCATAAGGCAACCAAGTAACCCAAATTCCAAAGGGAGCCAAGATCCTCCAAGGAGAGACAAAGACATTTTAACAGCTTCACTTTGGGAAAAGTATAAGAGAAAGAGTGACCACCATAAGGAGTAATAAACTACATTTTTACGGATGCTTAAAAGCCAAGTGTGGAGTAACCTGTTAGTGTGGAATAGCAACCTCTTCTCTGTGGGTCTCAACCTAGTGCTCCCCATCAAGCTCACAAGCATGCAGAAGGTGATGATCAGAGGCTATGCTGGGGACCAGGACAACCCCTGCTCATTTCCCTGCATCCTCCTATCCTATAAAGCAAAGCCTTAAACTGCTGGAGAAGGGGCAGCAAACCCTCCTACCTTTACTATATTTCAAGGTATCAAATAATTGATGATGAAAGGCTTCTCCACAGAAGAATCATAGCTAATAAATGCAGAAAAATGATGGAATTGCAAAATAAGAAAATCAGATATATATGCTGTTGTTTACCAAGCAACCCCTAACAAACTAATAAATCCAGATCAATCCATTAGGTGAAAAAGACACCTGAACCTGAATCAATATTGACATCCCATTAAGAGATAAGAGTAAATACACAGTACCATGTATGAAATAGTCTTGCCAAAATAAGCTGAATCTGAATCTATTGATCTATCAGTTTACAAGCAAGATAAAGAACAGAAAAACATGTTAAACAACATAAGGACATAACCAAATCCAAAACTGAAAATTCTACAAAAAGGAGGATTCCCTTTCTTTCCTCAACAAAAAAATGGGAAAGAAATGTTACAAGTTTAAGAGACAAATTAACCGAATGCAATGTGTGGACCATGTATGGATCTTAATTTAATCAAACCCTCAGGGGGAAAAAATTGTTTTTGCGATAATTCAGGGAAATTGAACATGGAATGGAAACTGAATCATATTAAGTACTTCACAGTTTTTCTTGGGAGTAATAAGAGTATAAGGATCATACTTTAAAAAAAAGTCTATTTTAAGTTACACTCCAAATATCAAAGTCTTAAAACATGAAATTATATGCTGGAATTTACTTTGAAATACTCTATTAAAATATCTATTCTCCCTCAAAAAAGGTGTTATAGATTAAAAAAATATTGATAACTGTTAAAGGCTGAGTGATAACACACTGAGGGGTTTGCCATACTGTTTTCTCTTCTCATTATGTTTGAAAGAGTCCATATATAAATTTTCTTTTAAAAAAGTAAACCCTAAATAAGGATGCTTCCATAAGAGAAAGAGATATATAATAAACTGCCACACATTCTACATTATCCTGCTCCACTTAGCATTCATTCTCATATATTCCTTCACCCACTCCACCTCCACCCACATCCCACTCCTGCAAAGCCTGGATCTCTACATTTAACCCCTTCTACAAAAGAAAAAGGACTCTTAAATTAGCATTACCATAAACCAAATACTGCTCTGATCAAGGCTGGAGAAGTTCCAGCCAGAGGAAAACTATCTTGGAGAGTGGTAAAGAGTAACAGTTAAGAAGGTTGTGGAGTTGCCCAGATTAGAAACAGGCTCACCACTTCCTAGGAGTGTGGCCTAGGATAAATTACATGGTCTCCGTAAATCTATTTTTTCATATATAAATTATGGATAAATAGTAGTACCTAATCATGGCTTTTATCTTAGGCTGCACTATTTTCAGTTTAGCAGAATAATCTAATAAAGCCAACTGGCCCTGTTGTTTTGACATTCGCCAAGAGATATTTTGTGAAAGTAGTAGTAGGCATCACGACCTATACCACACCTGACTGCCACCCTGATACAAAGCTCAGAGATGATGCAAAAGAACATTACTTTGAAATTTACACAAGTGAGATAGTAAATATTTTTTTTAAGTACAACAAAATGTTTCCTGCATAATAGCTAGGTCACAATACAATGTACCCAACCAAGCCACCATATGATACATCCATTGTCAGTTTCATACCAGCATGGCACAAAGCCTATCTATAACATCCCCAAGTCCCTTTTATGTAAGCTTTAAAAGTACAGTATTTAATACAAGATACTATATTAAAATACAAAGCTCATATTTTAATATTAATCATAAATATTACTTAACAATAAATGTTTAATAATAAACCAACCAGGTGAAATCAGGGAACAAATTGTTCTGATAACCAAATACTAAGTAATGTTTAGAATTCAATAATGCACATGGTGCTAGACCTACAGTGACACCTAATGTAAGCTTTTTTTTGATGATTCAGAAGACACCTCAAATTCACGGGATCTTTCTCAGAGTTATTATAATGACTCAGTTATTTCACTGAAAAATGGATCAGAGATTTCTAGCTAAAAGAATAGCTGGATTGCAGTTTCCATTCTCACAAAATTTCAGGTGACTGTACATTCACCTTTTCTAGATCCTTCAGAGCTAGGTGCCCATAAAGCAGAGAAATCAGGTTCCCTGTCAATGTCTCAATCACATAAAATATTAGTACAGTAATGCCTAAATTAACTAATCCTTTGGAAATAAAGCTCCTCTACTCACTTTAAACTCATAAGCTTTTGGAAATGTGAACAAAACAGAGTGAACATACCAGGGAAGGTATGAAACTTTTTCCTTGATAAATCTCAGGTTATACATGCCTGTCAGCATGAGCATGTTACTTTACCAAGAGTATGACATTCCTATCTGAAGACAGTTTTTTTATTGAATAAGCCAACTATTTGAAATGATGTTCAAGCAAAGCTACAAAAAAGGATTAGGTTAACCTTAGGTCACCATTTGATTTTTCAAGAGCAATTCTGACTTTACAAGATTTTTAACCTATGTGCTAACTGAACATTATCTCACACAAGATGTCCCATTTTGCAGTTATTCATGTCCTCTGAATCACTGAAAGCAGAGGAAACATAGGTAAGCTATTTAAGAGACAAGTGTGTTCTCCATGAAGTCTAGAAGGCTAAACTCCATCTAGCAAGAAAAGGAAAAAAAATCTGGGTTGAAATTAAAGGAAAAGAAGCCATAGCTAAAAACATGCATTAAGTCATAGTTTCTTCTCCAACAAAGCTATTACTGTATGCTTTCCATAACACTACAGTGTTATCCATAATACCATTTATGTGTTGCCTAAATATTTACTGAACACTCATTATGTGCCAGCCACTGTACAAGGTACTGGGGATGTAGCTGTGACTAAAACAGACATGAATCTGTATTCACAGAGCTAAGAGTCCAGCAAAGAACAGACAATAAAATATGCTAAAAATAAAAATAGTTATCAAAAGTTGGTATCAAGGCATACCCTGAGAACCAAGTTCGACCAGGAAGGAGTAGGAGGGGTCAGGGAACTTTCAAGGTTTCTATGGACGATGGACTATTCTACTACTTACATCATGGTGATTTGTTGAAGAGTTTGGGGACTCATAGCTCCCACAACAGACCATGCTGTCCTACCAACATGTTTGTACATAGAGTTTTTTCTGCCTGAAATGCACAACCCCTAATCCTTCACACATTCTTTACAGCATCACACAACCTTTGCAGAGCCCAAGTGATCAGGCTAGATTGTGTCCTCCTATTTCTCTTTAACAAGCCAAGAAGTATTCCTCAGACCACTCCAGGTTTATGTTCCCATCACTGGAGGCCAAGTTCTTTGAGAACACAGACTATGACTCACTCATTTGTTTCCGCACTCCAACCGTAGGACACAGCCTGGCACATAACTGGTGTTTTATGAATATAGGCTAAAAGCAAGAATGAATAGCATTTGCCTTAACAGTGTCTTGCTAAGAACTCTGAGTTTTACCTCAAATCCACAATATCAACACATAAAAAGCCGAACATAGCTTGACACTAAAAGGAAGTATATTTCAACCACTATCTGAGGTCCTATAGAACTGGCTAATAAGCTTCTGTTTATAAGCTCCTGTTTCCTAGGTTAAAACAGGCACCAAATTCATATTGATTTTTTTCCTACCCTTCCGAACCACACTGTGTTATTAAACCCAATTAACAAACCAATTTCTTCCCTGATGGCTTCCTTCTTGCTTAATAATTTATTCAAACTTGGAATCTCAACCCCTGCCCATATCCATGACACCTAACTTTAGTTGGTTTTTTTTTTTTCAGAAGAAACCTAATACCTTTGGCATAAAACATTAAAAAAATAAAACTAAATTAAAAAAGAAATGGGACATAACAGTCTGTCTGTGTTCTTGAAATGCTGACTCTTCATCTGATTTAATTACAAAATACTTTAGATAATTACTCCACAAGTTTTAATAGCACCTAGAACACCCATACTTTAACCATTTTAAAAAGTAAAAATCCTCTAACTAGTTAACATTTAATCAATCTGCAGAATACTGACACTCAGAATCTTCTTGATTTGGTAAACATCAAAGAAATTAAAGTCAGCTGCAATGTTTCAATCTATAAATTGACCATTACTTAAGATGTGAACCCTGGAATATAAGAATAATCTTAATTGTGCTTGGGGCAACACAATTTAACTTCCTTCTCTGCAGGGAAGCCCTGTTTAATCCACTGTATATCTGCATCTCAGATTAATTACTACAACACTTTTACATTCAGCATCTATGACAACAAGATCCTAAAAAATAAACAAGATATAATACCTGCTAGGAGAAGCTCATGATCTGGGAAAGGAAGCAATGTTCTCATTACAGTAATGACTTATGATTTATTCATTCAGTCATCAAATGTTTATTGAAAGCCTATTATGAACCAGACTCTGTGCTACAGACTATGGATACAATAAGACACTCCAAAACAGAGAAAAAACATATAGACAATACCAATGAATTGCTTTAATTGCTATAAGGGAGAGTATGAGGTAGTACATGGGGTCACAAAAAATAAAATGCTTAATTGGAGAAGGGGACATCATAAATTACTTCATAAAGGAGGCAATGTTTGAGCTGGCTCTCAAATGACAGATAGTAAATAACAATAAAAACACTGAATGTGAAAAGCAATACATCCTGAGCATAAGCATAAGCAAAGAACCAGCAGGGCAAATTCAAAAACTGTCATAAATTAAACAAGGGTAGAGAACAGGGTTCAAAGAAATGGAGCAGAAAAAAGAGAACACTGGAGAAAACAGAGCCTGTGGGAGGGCTTATGTGCCATACTAAGAAATTTGGACTTTACTATGAACAGTTAGGAAATCAACGGGTTTTAACATCAATGATATCTGACCTCAATTTAAAAAAGTCACTCTGATTTCAATATGGAGGATGGACAAGAGAAAGAGAGATAGGTTAAGGAGGTTATGAGAAAGATAGCAAAGATTATAGCAAAAAGGCTAGAGAAAAGTTACAAATACAAAAGATATCAGCAATATTTAATCTTAAGAATGTTACAATAGGCAAAAAATTTAATGAATAAATGGATGAATGAATGACTGATTAGGTGTAGAAGATTAAAGAGAAGAAGGGTTTGGGATTCCAGGCTTGTCTGACTGAACAAAGGGGTGGTATCCTCAATTGAGGGCAAACATTATGTATGAAGGAAAAGGTCAGGAACTTATTATGTCAAGGTGACTTTGAGGTACCTACAGGGGATGCAGGTTAGAGTATTTACTAGCCATATAAAGGAGTCTGAAACCCAAGGACAAGGTCTAAATGGGAGAAGATGATTTAGGAATTGTCAGCACAGAAATAAAAGTCAAATGTTCCACCAGAAACAGATGAGGTAACCTGGGGAAGATGTAAAACAAGGGAAGAAAAAGCTGAAGGACACTACCAAGGGGATCAAAAACACTGAAGAAATGGGAAGGAATGGAAAGGAATGGGAAGGGAGGGGAGGGGAGGGGAGGGGCGGAAAGGGAAGACAGCTGAGAATGTATAATCCAACAGGAAAAAAAGAAATGCAAGAGAATTTGAAAATGATAACAGGCAGCAGTATCAGATTCCACTTGAAAAATTAAAAACTGAAAAGAATGGTTGGACTTGGTAGTTTGCAAAGTTGATCATCTGTGCAGAGTAGTTTCAGGAGACAAAATATGCCACAGAAAACTGACTATAGGGAGCTCAAGGGTTAAAAAAAAAGATAAAGAAATGGAATCAACCCATTCTTTCAAAGACAAAAAAGAAAAAGACAGTAACTTAAGAGGACATAAAGGCAATAGTTTCGTTTCATTTTTCCTAATTTTGTACCCTCTTTTCTGTTTCTAAGACGTGCAGGGAAAAGCTTTAAAAAAAAAAGTTAAAAATAAAGAAAATGTTGGGAACAATACCTGGAGCAAGATCAGACAGTATATAAGATCAAGGTAAGCTTCCAGTCCCATTATGATACCTGGAATGCGAGACTGGAAAACAAAGCAGAGGTTCTGATTTACAGCAAAGTTGAGAAAAAGGTAACAGCATGACAGGAACATCACTCAGGGCTCTGGGAACACTGAACACTGAAGCTACAGTAGACACATTAATTGCAGGCCACAACCACCCACCTCATTCAGGAGTGGTTGAACCTGCAGCATGCGGGAATTGTGCTTGCAGATAAATGAGGCTGGAGAAGACAAGGACTACGTCTTACCAAAAATTATGAGCAAATTCAACCAGCAAAAGCATGGGGAACTTGGACAACACAAATAATTTCAAAATGATGTAATCAGTAGCTTAATTAAAAGATGAAATTGAAAAATTATCAGTATCTAGCACAGAGTCTATTTATACAAATAAATGATGTTCCGGGGCTGGCTCAGGCTGATATCCCAAGAGACAGGAACACCTTTGGAAGATAGGCTCTGCAGTGCCTCCATGACCTAGACAAGAAACTCTCCTTCCTATGGGACCAGGAGGATAGAAAGATCTGATTGTTCCTGCTGAAGACAAAAAGCAGACAACATAACTATGAGGGACCTTAATGATAATAGCTAATTTTATCAACAGTATGCATGGCGCTATGCTACATAGTTTACAAGAATGATCATATCTCAACCTCACTACAATACAGGACAGGTACATTTCTTCCCATTTCAGAGATGAAGAAACTGAGGTTTGCAGAGGTTAAGTAACTTGGCACTGCATATGGTAAATAGTGGTGGTAGCAGCAGCAGCAATAGCAGCTAACACTTTTATAGCTCTTACCATGTATTAAGCACTATTTGAGGGTTTCATGTATATTAATCTATTTAAGCTTCCCAACTTTATGAAGTAAATAAACCCTTATTTTACCAACATGGAAACTAAATGTAAAAGGGTTAAGTAGTTTTCCCAACGTCACACAGCTAGTAAAAGGTGGGGGCCAGGACTGAAATTTAACTATTACCCTCTATAGCCTCTCCCCAATTCATTTTCTTAAGCTAACACTCAGTACACCTGTGTTTTGAACTGTGATCAAGATATTAACTTATTATTTTAGAACAAGCAAGTTTTTGTTGTAAATGAAAAGACTAAAATAGAATAGACTACCCCATTCTTTTTCCAGGACCTTCTCTAGTGCTGGACCAGGTAGCTGAGATCCTGGGGGTGGCAAACTGCAGGAAAAGATTATGTAATGGATGTGTTTAGTTTTGTAATGGGTGGGGAAGGAAACAATCAAATTTAACAATAAAACTATTCAAGAACTATTTGTGGAGCACAAATCAGAAAATCTGTATCTTCTCTAAGTTTGTATAGAACAGGAAGAGAAATGTTTGAGAATTATTCTAAGTAACTGTAAAGTCAATTTCAGTGGGGAAAAAAAGCAAATTATAATCTAGTGTTAAAAGAAATCAATACTTTGGAGAAACTTTTAGAAGAATATAAAGAAAATGTGTGGGCTGACAAAACTGAAGAAAATGCTCATTTCAACTCTAATAGGAGAAAAAATGTAGTCACCAAACACAAGTATGCAAAATTAGAAGGAAAAGTTACCACAGCCTCTTGAAGAATTAAAAATAACAATATAAAAATGCCAATTTTCCAAAACAGAAATAGACTTATAGATACAGAGAAGAAACTGATGGATGAAGGCAGTGGGGAAAAGGTAAAGGAGAATATTAAGTACCAACTTCCAGTTACCAAATGAATAAGCAATGTGGATGTAATATATATCACAGGGGATACAGTAATAATATCGTAATAACTATGTGATAACAGATGGTTACTATACATATTGTGGTGTTTACACTGTAAGGTATATAAAATGTAGAATCACTATGTTACACACTTAAACTAATGAGATATTGTATGACAATTACTACAATTTTAAAAAACTACAGTTTTTGTTAAGAATATCACAGTAAGAAAAAAATCATTTGTTTAACAATTATTACATGAACAAGAATTGTATCTTAAAATAACTCCTTATGCAAACATAGCTAAAACCAAGAGAATGGAACACGTGGAGTGCAAATCAGATGACTACAAACAAAAAAGAATTAAAGTTTCTTGTGCATTAAGTCAATACTTCTTACCGCCTAAAGAAATTAGAGGTGGCTAAGAAATCCAGTGAGGAAAATGAAAAGCTACATTCTAAAGAGGAAGATGACATAAGAACACTAGAAGTAGAACTGGCTGATTCAGATGATGCAGAGAGTAGTTTGGAACACAGTTTGAGGAAGAAATCTTAAAAGGACAGATACTGAACTGGAATATAGTCAGTTTCATCATTAAAAGGAAGTTAAGAAACAAATAAGGAAAAAAGTAGCTATAAAGTGTGAACTGGGATACTTTTAGTGAGACAACAGAACAGATGAAGGAAGACTGGTATTTTTGTAAAGAGGAAGCAGGTGAAGTTCAGAAAAATCTAAAACTTACAAAAGAACAAACAAAAGGCAAAGAGACATTGAAAGAGTATACGAATACATGTATGCAATGATTATTTAAATGAGAAAAACACAAGTGGAAACTCTGATTAATGTAACTGAGAAATCAAAATCAAAACTGAAGGTGAAAAGAATAATCTTATTTGGGGTGAATTACAAAATACTGGAATGGACCACCACAAGGGAAAATGCCAGAAAAGAGGACAGATGATCTGGGTTACTTCAAAAGGCTTTATCTAAATTCTATAATCAAGCTGTCAGTGAAAGATTAAAACAGATTAAAGACTGTAAAATGGTGACAAACTCAGTCTCTTCATATGGAGTGACTACCATTTGTGTGGGATAATGGTCTTTCTTATTTGTCAGATTGAAGAAATGAGGCTTGCTGCATTCAGTGGAGTTAGAGACAGAGTAAAAATCTTTACTATAATGTTTTTTAAAACTTGAAACAATACTCTAAAATGTAATTGTATTATGTAAACATTTTTGCTTTTGTAAGTGTCTCATATAAAGAAAACCAATATAGAACTTACAATGCTTACATTTTGTCTGTAACCTAAGATGGTTACAGCAGTTTTTATAATGTTCAGTTGGAGTTTTAAAATATATTTTGCAACATTTCACAGAATCACTTTATATTTTGGAAATATAATATTTAGGATATACCTAGCACCTAGCTAGTAATGTCCTAAAACAGTCTTTTCCTACTTAATAATGAGTCAATATCTTTTCTACACATACAACAATAAGAATAGAACAGAATAGAAAATAGCAGAAAGCATCATGCTTAGTGGAGGGTGTTTCCATAACACTTCACTTTCAGTTATGTATGTGTATGTAGCACGTAAAATGTCCTGAACATTATAAAATTAAAATACCCACAGATAAAACATTTTTTATGTAATGCCTAAGAAGTTCTTTCTGCATAGGTATTCCTTAAAATGTAAAAACCAACTTTTGCATATACAGACACCTTCTTGCACACTAGTTGCCACTCATCCAGAGAACTGTTCCCCTCATTCTTCCTGCTTCCCCAGTGCTTCTGCCATAACCAGCTGACCTGAGTAGACACTGATTACCTGTTGGCCAATATAAAGAACTGTTATATTTTGGGGTCATGTTCACACACTTCCTCTCCCTCACCACACCTTCATGATTTAGCCTCTTTACACTTAAAAGGAGACAAGTCACCATTTTGTCTGTGTTCATTCTCATGAGCAATCCTGTCCAATACAATCTCTTATTCTAGCACTGTCCGCAGAACTTTCTGCAATAATGGAAATATTCTATACCTGCCTTGTCCAATACAGTGGCCACTAGCCACACGTAGGTACTGAGAGCACTTAGAATATGGCTAGGGTGACTAAGGAACTCAATTTTTACTTTTATTTAAATTTAACTCATTTAAATTTAAATAGTTACATGTGGCTAGTGGCTATCATAAGGGACAGTACTGTTGTACACACAAACAACAAAAAAAAGGTATTTAATCTCTTCCTGTCTTTTCAAATCTTAGAGGGGAAAAAAGGCCTCTTTCTTCATTCCATTTATGAAAAAAAAAAAAAAAAACATGCCTGAGGAAAACAGATACACCTTGAAAAATAGATAAACAGATAAAATTAGCTTCTTATAAAATTATTTAAATACAATCAGACATAAAAATAAAAGTGTACCTTTATGTCTTTGAAAATGCCACTGTCATATAATGTATTTTAGTGAACTAGAATTTTAGAATTGGGATATTAGACCATAAACAAAATTAAGGTCAAAGAAGTTAAGGGAATCGCCATTCACAGTTTGTTGATCACAAAGCCAGCTTTTCTGACACAGATATGCCCAGAAATTCTTTTAGAATTTAATAACCACTTCCAGCAAATTACTAGATACAAAGACTAAGACAAAAACTCTACTCTCAAGCCACTGATTCTTTCTAAATATCCACCTGTCTCCTTAACGCTCATCTGATAAAATGTGATTTTCTTCACATATCAATTAAGGGAATAATTTCAATCAATTTTATTTACTGGATTTAATTACTAACATCCAATGGTGTTATTTTCTATTATTTTTGGTTGACAAATATAAAATAATACTTTTATGAGAAAAAAGCTTTCCAAGTACTAAATAAATATCTTTAAGTTTGGACATTACTACAATTCAAATCTAAAAATATTTCTGTAAAAACTAAGAATGAATTTATTTTTAAGCTTTTTTAGATATGCCAGTGATAAGATATTAAGCAAGCTATTTCTCAGAAATAACTTTCTAAACTTTAGTTATAATTACCACTTATTAGTTTTAATTGAAAATAATCTTAAAATATTAACCTATTTCAGGACAGTAGGAACGATAGTATTGGTATAGAATATTCAAATACTATACTAGCAGTATTTCCTCCAGGAAATAATTTAGATAACAAAGAATGCCCTAAACAATCCCTAGGTCATTCAGTTTATCTCAGGTCTCTAAGACAATCTGATATGTCACTGAGGAAAAACTGAAATGTTTTTAAATCTCAAGAGAACAAATTTTGTGCCTTAGTTTCACTTTAGCAATTTTAGTTGGTAAGTTCAAATGAGTTAACAGTGTGGTAAGGCCACAAAAACAAGCTATCTTAAACGACACTAAAAGAAATGCAGTATCTAAATCAGGGGAGTTAATGCAGGCTACTGTAGCTTCTCACTTACGTCTAGTCGTTCTGACCATTACATTTTATCCTTTCTTTAATTAAACTATGAAATAATCTTTATTTAAAAACTTCTTATAATTCCACCACATTAATACAACTGTTCTCATTACTTCAGGTACCCTTCTAAATCACTTCTAAATACCTAGTCTGCTATAATAACTATCTGGATACATTTTAATATTATACATTTTTAAATATTATTTTATAAATATTTCCCACATTTTTATCATTATATTTATTTTAATGACTACTATGTATTACATTGAACTAATATGCTATAAATCATTTAACTATGAAATACTGGACCAAAGTTTATGAACATCTTTATCCTTCACTATGCCACTTTTAAAGTTACCCTGACAAAATGCATATATACAAAATCCGTGAAGAACCATGTCATATGATGAAAAGTAAAGCATTTTAAAAACCAAGAGAATATATCATTGTTGCTGTCAAATAGTTTAAGGTGTTAATGAGGGGCAGAACTAGGTTCAATGGACGGAGAAAAACAGAAAGGCAGTGTTCAGCCCCAAGTAAAAAAAACTTTTCAAAATATAAGAATTAAACTAAACAACGAAATGGAATTACACATAAAACACTAAGCTGTCCATCTCTGAAAGCATTCAAAACAAATAATCACTTGCTAGAGATAGTGCAGATTCTACATTTGGTAAGCACTGGGGCTAGACAATCTCTCAGGTTTCCTTTCATTCATGTATTCAAATATTTAATTACCTGCTAAGATCCTAGCAATGTGCTAGATGCTAGGTATACAAAGGTTGAAAAACAGACATGGCCCCTATAGTTTTTGCAATTATAGTCTAGTGTAGGAGACATAAATAAATTAATAAAAAAACCCCAAATAATTATAAAACATAGGTCCTGTGAAGGAAAAAAAAATGAAATCTTATAGGAGAAAATAGCAGACTGGGCATCAAGAAGGCACCTCAAAGGGAGATATTTAAGTTGTGATCTAAAAGAAGAGGAGCTAGCTATGCAATGAGGACTCTGGAGCAATGAAAAGCCATTGAATATTATAAGCAGGAGGTGGCATGATCTGATTTTCATTCCTAAAAGATCATTCTCACTATTATGATGGAGAATGAACTAGAAGAGAGAAAGCATGGAGGCAGGGAAATCAGTTAAGAAGCTAGATTGGAAGGAATCCTACCTAGGATTAGATATGATGATGGACTAAGCAGGCTAAAGTAGATGGATAGAAAGTAATAGAAGAATTCAAGATGCATGGGGGAAGATAGGAGCTACAGCTTAGTCATGGGTTAAATGCAAGAGATGAGGGAAAAGGTCAAGACAGAAATCAAGAATGACTTTCAGATTTTTGGCCTGAAAAACTTATCAAATGGTGCTACCATTTTCTTAGATGGAAAGACCGGGGGAGAAACAGATATGAAGTAAAAGGAGAATCCAACTTTAAGTCTCCATGATTTTTTTGGACCATTAATACAAAATTTCTACCCAAATATCTCATGATTAACTCTGCTCTTTAAAAGGCAGTCTGCGGAAGGGGTAAAGGAAACTTGGTCATTTGGAAAAAAAAAAAAAAAAAAACCTGAATACAAATGGTAATTAAATTACTGTATCAATGTTAAATTTAGTCAAGTCCATACTGTACAGTGGTTACATTTAAAAAAATCCATATTCTTAGGAAATACATATGGAAGTATATATTTAGGGGTAAAGTGTCATGATGTATGCAAGTTATTCTCAAATGCTTGGCATGTGTGCGTGTGTAAGGCAGGGAGGGAGGAAGAGAGGGAAGGAAAGAGAGAGAGACACCGAGACCATGGATACATATACAGACATATGCATAAGCCTATACATATACATATGCAAGAAAGAGAGCGAATGGCATAAAATATTAGCAACACATGAATCTGAATAAAGCTATTCAGATATTGTTTGCACTATTCTTATTCTTATAACTTTTCTGACTATGGATTATTTTTAAATTTAAAAAATATATATAATTAAAAAATCAGTCTTGAATTTCTCTTATTTATGCTATCTTGACTTCTTTTCAACCCATCTCATATGTATTTCCCCACAACTAGCCATCTTGTCTTTACTGTTACCCAGAGCTGTGTCCCCATTAGGGAGACAAGAAGCATACACAATTGCTCTATACAGATGGCATGACAAGAGATGGTTATAACAACAGACTTCTTGCAACTTGCAATCTCACATGAATGTACAATGTCTCTATCTCTGTTCCCTTGAATGTACTATGTCCTATGTCCTGATCTATATCAGGCTGCTAGATGACAGCTTTTATATTTTCTCTTTCCATATAATATATAACAATGAATCTCACTGTAGAATGAACAAGCTTGTGTGACATCTGCCTCAGGTAAGTACTCCTCCTATGTGCTGCCTTACCTGGGAGCTCCTCAAGAACAAGATGCCACAACATATTTGATTTTTTAATTTCTGAAGACTACCATAATATGTAGAAAAGATAGTCAATAAACGCTATTGGGTGAAGAAAAGTTACTGAAAAAAACCTAAATATGTTATCATTGAAGTTCTACTAAAAGGTTTTAATGTAGCAGTACATGAGTCTTACTCTAATTCCATATCAAAAGAGACACAATATCTAGAGGTTGCTGATAAAGAACTGAAAATGCCAATAAATACGCAAAATCCCAAAATTGTGTTTACCTCCATAACACAAATAATTACAATTTTATAAAATATAATTGACAAAAAGTCAAAAGGTATCAGCCTGAGGCCTGAGAATCAACCACACCTTCGAAGTACATTTATATTTAACCTATACTAGCGACTAGTCATTATAACGCAAGGAACACTTCACTGACAAGAACATGCACGTCATAATATTCTAGACAGAACTTTGCTCTCTATTTTCAAAGAGTCTTTAAAATTATGTAAGGTAAGAATATTCTTAGTTAACCAATAAAAACTAATCATTTTATTGTGAGAGATTTTCAAATGTTACAATTAAACTTGCCAAAGAGAATGTGATTAAATGAGAAAATACATAAAGTACTGTAAAAACAAAACTATAAAGTAGAAAAGCATCTTTGCTGAAAATGATTATATGGTAACACTATCATTTAATGTTAAAATACCGAATGCTTAAAGGATACTTCTGAGCTTGCAAGATTAACAAAACTTAGGTAAATCCCTAGTAGGACCTGATCTTCTTAGCACTTAGAAAGGGCAGAATCCCAGAGATTCAAATCCAAATAAAACGCATCACTGTCAACTTGTCATTCTAGCCCCTTAAGAAATAGCTCTTTCTCTATTTCATACGCAGTACAAGTCTACTTGTGGTTTATGACTGTTTCTTTCCTGACTCAATGACAGCTCCCAGATACTTGGCACTTAATCTGTGTGCTGCCCAAAGTTACTGCTCTGGACTCAACTAGAGTTTGCCCAAATGCTGCACATCTCATCTGCAGAATGGCAGGCAGCCCAACTCAGCCATGAGATCTTTGACAATAATGGGCATGTGCCTCTAACCACCCTCTTCAGCCCTCTCCTATTCTGCACAGAAAAATATAATGTTCCTACTTAGCTGCGTACTCTACCTACATTCTTGCTGTCCATTCTCCTAGTTGCCTTTAGGTCTCCCCAACTCATGAAATACAATGTGCATGTCAATTTGCAATAATTCTGAAATCCATCCTATCTTCTCTAACACTACCTTATTTCTTAATCGAGAATCTTACCATCTCTAGCCACTATTCTAACATGTGTCCTTAATTCCCTACCTTCTGTTTCTTCCCCTTCAACCCATTCTTTATATTTTTCCCAGAGTTAATAATTGAAATTGTAAATCTGATCATGTCACTCTTCTATTTAAAATCCTTCAGTGACCCTCCAAAGAACAAATATCATATAACAGTACTAACAACAGCAGATACCTATTGAGCAGTTGTGTGCCAGGTACCTAGATTACCACATTTAAATCCAACAGCGACCCTATAGTGTAGTTATTTTTATTATTCTTAGTTTGCAGATTTAAGGAAATTAAAACTTGGAGAAATCACAATCTGTCCATAGACACACAGATAGTAAGCAAATGCAACTAACATTACAAATGCCTTTAAAATTTGGCTTTGGTATTCCTTCGCAGCTGCTCTTTCCCACCACTAACCCAACAAATGCTTCCTTCTACTCATACCAAACCTCCCAAGGATCCACAATCATACTATACAGTCTTTCAGGACTCTTTACCAGACCACATGCTACTCCCTAGGCTCAAAATGCAACTCATCTACCTTAGCCCACCTTGTGAACTCCCTATGAAGGCTTTTTCTTCTTTCTCACTTCCTCCACCACAGGGGAGCTCCTAGGCAGAACAATATAAACCAAAATGATATACCCAATCTCAATTTCAAAATAGTGCCATATAGAATGTTCAAATAGATCTTCCAAGGAAACTTTCAAGTGAGAATCTAGTGCCAGCCTCATAAACTCTAAATTCATCAGAAAATGAATAAAGATCAATATAGCCAACAGCAAAAGCTAATATAAACACTTAATATTTTTGCAAAATATTTACAATAAATAAAATTTAATTATTTTGAAATGTGTTAAGTCATTTAGAATATAAGGAACTCAAGTTTTAAAGTACCTTATTCTGCAAATTTTTTAAATGTTACAAGCAAGACAAAGTCTATCTAAAATCTACTATCTGAAAACCAAGAAAAAGTTCAAGAAACTAAGAGCACTTCTATGGCTATATCTGGGTTCAGAAAATAATGATTTTGTACTAAATGGCTTGTGCTTACAAAACATATTAGATGATGTGGAGGTATACTGATTAAGTTACCACATAATGTAGTGTGGGCACATCAGGCCAGCATCTTCCAGGAACGTGCATAATGGTACCAGGAGTCTGGGTATTAACTGACAGTTAAACAACATCTCTTCAAAGCACTACTCAAATATATCAGCTTACAATTCCCCACACTAAAGCTCTCATTTTTGTCTATTCAGTCTCAAGATCTTCCTGTAGTTAACTGCTTTTAACTGGCATTTGGACACGAAACTCCAAGCATCACTTTCAAACATTTAATCTCTTTTCTAGCTCATTAGAAAATCTCCTATAAGATCATTTCTGGCATTTATCCCAGACAGACTTCTGTTCCTATATATTTTTTCTTGTATTTCCCCTCTAATCTTTATAAATCATATTCTTAATCCTTAGGCAATTTCTTGTAAAAAGTATAAACTATTTCTTAATAATGTCATTTAATAAAAATATTTAGGAAATTGATTTAATAGATATACAAGGATTAGTCTATAATTCAAGCACTATTCTAGTGTGGCAGGCATTTCTATTATATTCTAATATAACCAACATGCATTTCCCAGGACCAGGCAGAAGACTTACTTTAAAGGGGCTTCTTCCAATGGTCTACTAAGGATATTAGAGCCTGGGTCAAGGAAACAGTAAAGGAAATGGAGAGGAAACAGCTCCATCAGCGGACCTTGACAGCTAATGGAAAATGTGGCATAGGAGAACAGAAGCCAAGATGATTCCTGGGTTTCTAATTTAGGCAACTGAGTGACTGGCAGCATCATCAATCAAGAAGAAAAATGAGGTGAATTCATGGGTCTGGAAAAGACCATGCACTTAATTTTTGACATTCTAAGTTTCAGGTTTTCTTCTAGGCAATCAGATGGGCATTCTACGGAGCAAACCTAAGGACTGAAGAACTTAAGATGAAAATAGGCTGAGGAACACAAAAAGGTGATAACGCAAAACAATATGTATCACAAAAGCACAAAAGAATGAAGACAAAATGAGGTCAGCCTGAAACTCCAGGAAACATGAACGTTAAGGAATAGGAGTCAGTAAAGACAGTTGAAAAGAATATGTTAAGAAAGAGAAACAGAAGGGAGTGATGTCATGAAGACAACAGAAGAGAGAATGTTAAGAATATGGTCATGATCATATAAAAGGTTCGGAATGGATTTACCAATCAGGAACTAATCCAAGGATAGATACAATTTCAGTAAGGAGAGGAAACAAGAGTAAAAACATTGCTGAAAGGGGGAATGGCTCAAACAAACGAGGCAAAAAAAGGAAAAGTGTGAAGTGTGTTTAGAACAGAATGTAGAAGAGGTTCACTAGGATGGAAAGTTCATATAGCAGAAGACAAGAAAGCAGCCTAGGCCAAAGGCTTTGCATTCCAGATTTTACTCTGTTTTGGACTTTATTCTGTAAGCAGGAAGATCAAAGACATACAGTTTTCGTCTTTTTAAGATGACTACTCTAGTGACAGTGTCCATGATGAACTGGAATGACAAGAGAAGGCAGGGCAAGCTATTAAGTGCCCTAAAATTATCTAAATATAGTAAGGAGGGCCTGGAAGAGGTTGGCAGCAGCCAAAGTAAGAATTAAGTGATATAAAGAGATATTCTCTACTTCTAGGGTGCCCTAGATAGTCCACTATTACTATATTATTATACTTATCACATTGTATCATAATCATGTGTGGACTGGGACCCTCTCTTATTCAGCCTTTCACCATTAGTACTAACAAATCAGGAACACAAGTATTGGCCAAAAAATATTTGCTGAATTATAATAGAACTCAGTAATAATAAGATACAGAAGTGACACAAAGATACTGCAGAAGAACCTAAGTAACTTAGAAGACAGTGATATAGAAAGCACTAAAAGAGAAGTCATGATCAAGTTTAGGGAACGAGTTCAAGACATGTTTAGAGTGAGGAGTATCTAAGACCAATATCCAAATAGAAATACCAGAGAAAATAATAAAACCACAGAAGAAAAACATATTCAGATATTTAAACAAAAATAGAGACTTGAAATATATAATGAAATCATCAATAAACTTCATTATTTGCTCGTAAGAACAAATGTTTAATAAAATGTTAATTTCCTAAGACACTTTGGATTGTCTTTAAACATGACATCTGAATTGCTCATTTGTATATTCTGTACAAATTAAATTGATGTAAACGCCCAATTAAATGGATCAATCAAAACTAGGTCGATGTTGAGTAATTATTTGCTTTACTCAATTACTCATTCAACAAAAATGTATTGAGTGATTATGTTTGTGTTGGGATAAGCAGGCCTAAACACAAAACCAAATGGAAGGAAATACAGCAAGTACTACAATAAAATAACTGCAAATGTTATAAAAACACAGAGAACAAAGAATATAATGGAGGATAGGTATAGGAGTCATCATAAAATATGCCTAATAGCTTTCCTAGAAAATGAGACATCTATATGGAGCTTTTCATAAGATGAAGTGTTTTAACAAGATGGCTAAGAAGTTGATGGTATTCTGAAAGAAAGGAATAGGATGTGCAAAAGCATAGAGATGTCAGAGTTTCTCATCTTCATGGAATCATGACAGAAGGTGAGGGCCAAAGCTCATGGAGGACTTTCTGTACACTGATAGAGAATTTGATCATTATCCTGTGGTCCTTTGGTAAGAAACATGAGATGTACATTAGAACCATCTAGGAAGAACTCCAGATTCCCGAAGGCAAGTATAGGCAAGAGGTAGGCCAAAAACAAAAGAGGGCGAATTAATTTCTGTAGACAACAGGGTAGCCACAAAAGATTTTTAAGCAATAATACAACCTGATCGGATCTGTGCTTCAGAAATCCAAAGTCTGTAGCATGCATCAGTGGCTAAGGGAAGAAAATCTGAAGGAAGACCAATGAAGAAGATCAAGGAACAACTACAATGGTGCTCCAGCACTAAATATTGACAACTACTTACTCAAACACAAGTGAAAGAGGCACAAAGTGCTATAACTGTAATATGAGCTTTCAACATAAGTTTCTGAACTCATCTCAAATAGCAACTCCATTATCAGAAGCAATTACAGTAAAAGTGTGGCAGGTACATTAGAAAAAAAGGAAAAAGAGTGGCCATCAAATTTTCCCCCTGAAAGTACTGCATTTATAGTTCAATTAAAAAGTATTTTTTAATATTTTTTTCTTTTTTAAAAAGGTACTTATAGTAAAACTACAATGTCAGAGAAATCAAAAATTATAACCTACCATAGGCAAGCACTATGCAAAACTGTTGAGGATAATAAACAGATAAAAGTTACCAGAGAAAAATAGGTTAGCAAAAAAAAGACCATTTAACCCACTTCCTAATAATTCATAAAAAATGTGCTACCCACATATAAAAACTACAGTTTTGAACTGATGAAAATTCACCAAATTGAGTGGAGGAGATGTTCTTTAACACCTCTCCCCACTAGCCAACATCTTCACATCTTCACTTAAAAGAAGTAGGTTAATATATAATATATATGATAATTATAGATTAGGATAAAACCAATTTCTTTTATTTTGCAAAGAAGTGGTTCTTGTAATTTTTTCTCTCTCTCTCTCAGATCATTCCAACAGTTAAAAATACTTTCTATTTATACAAATATATTAGAAAAGCGCCCTTTAAAAAAAATAAAATAAAAATTCCTTGACTCCACATCCCCTCCAACTATCACCTTGTTTTTCTCAGCTTCAACTTATAGCAAATTCCTTAAAAGGACTGGCTGTCTCCAATTCCCCTCCTACAATTATTTCTTAAACCCACTCCCAATCAAGTTTCAGCTCCTCCACTCCACCAGGAACTTGTTAAGATTACCAATGATTTTCAGATTGTTAATCTAACAGTCATATTTTAGTCCTTGACGTAATAGCATCTGATGCAACTGTTAACTTTCTTCCTCCTTAAAACATTTCGCTTGGCTTCAATTGCTGTTAATTCTCCTCCTCCATCACTAGGGTGCTTCTTAGTCTTCTTTGCTAGGTTTAGCTCTAACTCTCCCTTCTCCCAGTCCTCCCCTCCAAAAAAAATTACAGAATCCCAAGGCAAAGTCTTTGGACTTCTCCAGCCACACTCACTCCCCAAACTAACTTAACCCATTCTAAAATCTCTATGCCTAATACTGGAAATTTATATCTCCAGCCCAGACTTCTGCCGTGAAATTCAGACTCATGTATACCCATTGCCTAGACAATCTCTCTACTTGGAATGCTACCTTAACATGTCCCAAACTGAAACTGTTTCCTCCTAAAAATCTGCTTTTCCTACAGCTTTCCCATTTCAATAAATGGAAACTCCAGTCTTCCAGCCAAAACCCGCAGCCCATATCCAATCCACCAACAAATTCTGTTAGCTCTGCCTTCAAAATGTCTATAGAATGTGAGCACTTCTCCCAATCTTTACCTAAAATCACCATCGTCTCCCACTCAGGATTAATGCTGGAGCATGCTAAAGGATTTCATAATGCTCTGCCTCTGACATTTTCTAAACAGTAGCTGAGAGATCTATTTAAAAGAACCCAAAATGTATAAATGGCTTCCCACCTTCAGGTTAAAAGCCAAACTCCTACCAGCCTATAACATATATAATCTATTATGTGCCCTTCTCCCATTCCCCCATGCTCCACCTCCACTTGTCTTCCACCAATCACTTCCTTCAATGCCGCCACTGAGCTACTAACTACTCCTAGAAAAGGACATTTGTAGTCTTGCTCCATCTTCTTCAAATGCTTCCTTCCCTAATATGTGTGCAGATTAGATGACAATTTCACTTCTTCCACATTATCTCCTCAAATATTGCTCATCACTACAGCCCTCTCTGACCATCTTATATAAAACAGCAGCATCCCCCTCACATCTTCTTTCCCTTATTCTGCTTTGTTTCTCTCCATAGCACTACAATTGCTGACATTACATATATATTTATTTCCTATATGCTGTCATTCAAATGTAAGTTTCACAGGGTAGAAAATATGTTTTCCTCAGTGCACTATTACTAGCAAGTGCTCAGTGGGTATTTCTTGGATGGATGGATGACAGAATAAGGAAATTCCAGGCTCAGTATCTGATCTCAAAGCTTGGGATGAGGGAATTTACAGCATGTAACTAAAATCCTGGTAAGACACTGATGGAAAGAGTGGCCACAAAAAAGGCAGTCTAAAATCTAGCTGATGCCAATAACAAATAAGGGTTGACAAGTCCAGACTATCTTAAAATGAAGAAAATAAACTTGAGAAAAAATTTTAAATAAAAATAAAAGGAAGAATTTTAAAAAGGGCCATCCCTGCCTCCTCACTCCCTGGTAAAGAAATGTCACCTGGATATGTTTCCTGTAAGCTAGCCTACCAACTCAGACCAAAATATCATCAGACCCATTCTATACACTAAAATAGCTGTGAGGAAGAGTTCTTGCTTTTCTAAGCTATGATCTTCGGAAAAAATTGTAACTCCCAGCCCCAACATTGGCTGCCAAGACATAATGGTCAGAGAAAGCTCTCAAATTTCCCCAAAGCACTCAAGCTGCAACCAAATATCATTAATAAGATGACAACAACAATTCAAAGTACCTTCTGGTATCTGCTATCTTTGTTGCCCCTAGTGTATTCACTAAGGGCTCAGGCATCAAAGATTCTGGTATCTTGGTACGGGGGTAGAGATATGAGACAGAGAGAGAGTGAATTTAAAGAAACAGGACCTAGATTTTTTGCATTGTAAACAGAGGTAGATTGCCAGAGAATTGAAAGCACCTACTATATATGTCACCTGGATATTTCAGTACCAAACACCAAAGCAGACACCAAAACAGAGATCACAGAAGGACCAAAACCCTGGGATATCCAGCATTCCTCAGCTAAAGAGCTGTATTACATCTTCCATTCCCACACATGAAACTGAAGATATGGGGCAGAAGGTCATGGCAAACTGTATAGCTGGGAGCAGTGATTAGGGAGAGGAAGGTAGTGACAGGTATGAAAAGAAAGGGAGAAGAGGAGTAATTATCCACTTTCTTTTCTTTTTCCTTCCCATTGTACTTACCAAGTACAAAAACTAAGCAGATGAAAACTGGGAAGGAGAAGGCAGAGTGAAGGGTAAGGATGCTCTGTAGAAAATAGCAGCAGAAGAAATCAAGCACAAATTCCTTTTCTAAGTGACTCTTTGAAAAACAGACATATGAAGTTAGGAACTCAGCAAGAAAACTTAAAACAAGCCCACACACCTTAGATAACTATAGAATTACAAAAAGAGAACAGAAATTCTTAAATATTTAAAATGATGATCCTGGGGCATTGTTAAAATCAACAATCCTCAAAAATGACCCAACCATATTTAAACTCATCTACTGATTAACATGGAAAAGTAAACAGGTGAAAATTTCAGCTTTCACGGACCCAGGCTTTAAGAATCCCCTGGCTCCCCAGGGGTGCCAAATCTCAAAATAATCAATTAGAAGTCTTGAAGTCAGAGAAGAAACTCTGGGGGCATTCAAAAGCAATCAACTTGGCAGAGAAGAACTGAAAACTCAGAGATTACACCCAACATACCCTGATTGATCAATTCACTTAAAAAGAAAGGAGGGTTCTGATTGGTTGCTCTCATTAAGCTGAGTCAAGCCCCAGCATCAGTACCCATAGCAAGCAGATGTTAGAGTCTAAAAGAGGCAGGTGGTGAATCAGAAAGGTATTGGCGGGTGGAGGCAGGGCAGTCTGTAACAAAGGAAAGACAACTCAATTCAACCACTGCCCATCATCATAATACATTAGGCCACACCAATCAGAACTGTTTGTAGCCTGAAATGTGGCATTCTGTGCTTACTTCTGTGCTAATACTGCCCTCTCCTTAATATTCTTCCCCTGATCTGATGCAGATGGCTCTCCCCCTAGTCCTTGACAGCTGTCATTTTCTAGAGCTCCTCTTCCCTCATCCATTCTTTGATTTTGGTGATCCGATGTTTCCCATGGGCAGTTCAGTCTCTTGCCCTCTTCCTGTATTACCTCATGCCTTCTACTCAGTCCCATCCTTGACAAGCACATAATCCAGTGGGGAAGGCAGATGTGTCACTAAACTAGGTGCAATACACCACAGCCAATGCTATGAAAGAAATATAACAAAGTACTATGAGCGCATATTCATCTGTCATTACCCCATTCAATATCATCCAAATCGACACTCCAGCTTCCCACTTTCTTTTAAGTCAGTTACTAAGTCCCGTATCTTTCCATTATATCCCCTGATCTCCATATGCACCTTGCAGTTCAGGCTTTGTTTCTCATGACACTTGTTTCAACCACTTCCAATCAGAAATACAATTCAATGTTTCCACACCGCCACATCAGCCATCTCCCTAAAAGGTATAACATACCATATCATCCCCTTGCTTTAAAGCACCTAAAATTATTCCAATGCCTAAGAGATAAAGTTCAAAACCTTAGCAGAAAAAAAAAAACAAGATGATAAAATATACTCTTCAAATAGAGTCCTTAAAAAGTAAGCAGACTAAGTTCCAGTTCCACTGCTTTCTAGCTGCTATCTTTGGCAGCTACCTTACCTCTCTAAGTTTTCTCACTTGCAAAATAAGAATAAAGAACTTACCTCTCCTGGGGTTGTTAGAAGGATTAAGTAAGAAACTCCATGCCAAATAACACTACAGTATCTTGCACTCAATCAATATTAACTATTACCCTGGGATATCTCATCTATGTAAAATGTCTCACTCCCCGAAGGAATCAGACAATCAAAGCCTTACTTTTACATATTTTAGAATGATTAACGGGAAGAGTCAAATCAGAAATGGCCTTCCGGTTAATCCTGAACTAACAAAAACTCCAACTAGCTAAAATATTGCTTTCACGAAAATTTTGGTTTGTCTAAATTTACTATAATTTATTTTTTAAAAATACCCATTTACTTAAAAAAATAACTAGGTTTTGTTTTGTTTCTTATTCAAATTTGAGAAAACAGCAGCAGCTTACCAGTGGAAACTCAGATATTTATAAGAATATGATTCTCTATAGTATAAAATCCACATAAATTCAATCTCAAATGCATATGTAATTTGCTAAAGGTAAATACATATAACAAAACATTCTAAAAGCCTAATAAAAATGTGCCTCAGATAGTGGACATACAGTTATTCAGATCTCACAATCAAAAGACAAACTCACAAAATTTTGTTTAAAAGTCAATGATTTTAATTATTTTAAAAACTACGAAGTCAGCAGAAGGTGGGGGGAAGGGAGAGGGGAGAAGGAGTTGGGGGAAAATTTTTTTAAATTAAAATGTCTTCAATTAAAAAAAATTAAAAATTTTTTTTAAAAACTACAAAGTCTACAATAAAAATAACAAAAAGATCAGAACATATTTCAAGAGATTAACATATTTATGATGTTATGTGCTAATAAAAATTAGTGAGAAGATTCCAGTAAATATATGCACAAAGGACAAATCATACAAAGGAGAAAATAAAACTAGGAAAATACTGCATCTGCTTTCCTATTTTAGACAGTGATGTTAGACAGCAGGTACCCTTACACATATTTTTTTAAAAACAAACTTTTAAAAACAAAAGCCTATAAAAGTATAATAAAACTGGTAAACCAAACTGCAGAAGTCAGTATAAATCAATAAAATCTTTCAGAAATAAATTTGGCAATGTATTTCAAAAACGTCAAAAACCTTCATACCCTTTAACTTTGTGGTCTCCTTCCTGGGACGTTAGCCTAAAGGAAAGAAGCATAATGAAGGACAGTTATTTATTAACTGCATACCTGCAAAAGGCAAGGCAACTTAGATGTCCAATAATTAAAAATAAGCAACTCAACTTGTAATACTATATAAAAATTTAAATGTACAAAAACTATGAAAGCAAATATTAAACATTACATTTATACTTTAATTATAGCATAAAATTATAATCAGGCCCACCACAGTAAGTACACAATTATCAATTTTTCCCCAAAAAACTTATTATATTGAGTAATAAGATAGGCTCATGTCACATACAAACTAGCCACACATGTAATTTTAGCCATGCTATTAGCTAGCTGTAACCCTGTTAAATTAAAATCTCATTTTACCATCAAAATGTAACTGTATGTGGGATCTCCATATGGTGAGCAGAAGCCACTTGTTATGGGGCATTTGGAGAGGGATCTCAAAGCACTGAGGTTAAAAACTATCCCACCAAACAGAATGGTGAAGCTTAGGTTTCTCCTATATCCCCAAATGAATTATCAGGTTTCTAGGCTACTCAAGGGCTCTAAGCCCCTAGGAGTGGCACCTAAGTATTCAATGGCAAGCAGATTTGCTCTCCCTCTGAAAATTGTCAACTTTCCAATGCATCATGGAGTAATAAAAAACACACAAGTATTAAATCAAATATGAGATACAGGCCACTCTAAGTAACCTCCCAGCTTTAGTTGTTTAATGGGTAAAATTTTAAAAGCAGAACCAAATAATCTGTTAATTCTTTCAAGTTCAATATTCTATTAATTTAATAGGTTCCCTTTACCAATACATGCCTAAGCCTCTCAAAACCCCCCACTCGGAGTGTCAAACAATTATTAAGACTAAGAATTAGAAAACTGGGTGCAAAGGTAAAATGCTGGTCAAAAGACCTGGACTGTATGCCAGCTCTGTCCTTTTCTACCTGTATAACCTTGGGCAAACTACTTTGCCTCAAAGTCATAAGATCAAAGAAGCAGCAGTCCTCACTGGCCATGCCCTTTTCTTCTTGCATTAAAACACCTGGTTTCTTGTCATAACCAAGGTTTCACTTCTAACCAGCAACAATAATTTTGACTTCATTCTTGGAATTTAAAAGTACTTTGTGCATTCATCTTTCTAAATTTTCTGATATTCAAAGAGGTAATTAATACATGTTGCCTATCTTAAAGCTATAATCAAAATGAGAGCATTTCTCAAAAATTTATTCAATAAATAGTTTTTGGGAACCCGTGCCACACAACAGTATGTGCTGGAGTTGCAAAGGTCCCTTCCCTTAAGAAGCTCAAAAGTCTGATGGAGACAGACATATAAACAAATCATTAACTACCAACTGACAAATGTTAACTGCATAATGTACAATGTACTATTGGATCAGTCAAGAGTAACAGGATAAAATGTCTGGACAAGATTCAGAGGTGATATTTTGGTTAGGTCTTGAAAGGAAAGTTGTTTACCAGTTAGAGAAGAATTCTCAACAGAGGGTACAGTGTAAAACCACAAAGGAAGATGTCAACTTCAGAGACCTCTAAGTAGTCTTTGTATAGAGAGAGAAGGCAAAATGGCAGAAGATGAAATTAGATATGTACACAAGTACCAGAAATGTGAAGGACTTGGACTTTTATCAAATAGATTATGGAAAGTCACTCACAAACTTTTAACCATAGAGTCAAAGTCCCCTTCTTCCACCATAACAAAAAGCTGAGTCAAGGCAACAAACAAAAAAGTGCAGGTATAGATGTAGAAAGGTAGAACTGTGTTTTGTTTTGTTTTGTTTTTTAAATGCAGAGTTTATGATTTCAGTATGGCTTCTAGCAGTTCCTTACTATGGCATATTAACACAATACTGAAGTAAAAGTTTGAATTACAGCTAAAAGATTTAAGAAAGTGGGGTTTTTTTCTACCTAAAGATTATTTTAAATCAATATTGTTGTGAACACTAAAGAAAACAACAAAATACTAAAGAGCTATAATTAAAAGAAAACTGACTTCAGGCGAAATATTCAGAAACGTTTAAATCCTCATCATATATTGATTTAAGATAAGACATGTGTTGTGTCTATCTTTTGCAAGACGAAATTTAAAATGTTTTTGGTTAAAGAATTGTTGCCACCACTAAACTCTTTAAACTTGTCTATAAGAAAAAAATTTTAGTGGCTAAATAGGTTCCATTATATTTTAATGCTCAGGAAAAAAAGAGAAAAAGAATATCTTTTCAAAGGGCTATTGTGAGAAGTCTAAAACTCAATTTATCTCACTTATGGTAGTGAAACATCCACAAGCCAATCTGGGGCCACTAAGAGTCCCTGCATCAGTCATTTCCACACTGCTAAAAGGCCTAATCTTGGAACAGCAAGCCTAATTGGCTGGGTAGCCTACAAAGATGAATTTGCAATTACTGAAATTCAAAGTCAAGTTTAGCCACCAACTACTATCTCAAAGCAGTCATTCCTCCTTCTACTCTCACACACACAAAAAAGGCGGTGTATTATATTTACCTATATGTATACATAGCAGGCTTCTAAAAAGGAGAGAAAGAGAAGCACCTGAACGGTGTGGTCCAAAGTTTCATCTCAAGATGTGTTTGAGGGTGTGCCTTTGTTTTGGCTCAGTAATTTAAAAAATAAAATAAAAACATTTTAAAAAATCTGTCATTGGGACACCCCGGTACTTTCCCCTAACAACCCTCACAGCATCCTCTGAAGTCACTGAGCATCTCGGCCTCGCCCAGATTTCTCCTGAAAGGCGGCAGCCCCAGACACCGATGACCCGGCGCTCCTGTCACACAGTCTGCAGGCCTGAGGGTGGGGGTGTCCAGCATCCGGCTTCAAGCCTGTCTCGCCTGAAGCGTCTCGCGAGGGGCTCGAGAGGGTCACCTCACGGGCAAGAGGCCGAAGAGCACTACTGTTTTAACCCGAGCGCCTGGACCTGAGTAACCGGACCGCGCCCCCCGCCAGAGCTGTCGCAGAGGCTCGCCCCACCCCGACACCGGCCTCGGCTCCCCCGCCAACCCCGCCCCGAGCGACGCTCTCACCCTGCGGAGGTTGCGCTGTCTCCTCTGCCGCGGCCCAACTGCGGCTCGCCCAGCGACCTACAGGCCCAAAGACCGCTGTTGAGGCGAGGAGCCACGGGTCACATCCCTGGCGGCCTTGCCGCCCGACCCGCAGCAGTCAGCATCGCGTTGGCCGCCTGAGGTAGCGCCGGACTCCTGAGCCACCGCGCCCCCTCCCTCGGCCGGCGCGCGCCTGGACTCCGCCCTCCAGGGCCCAAGCACCGCGCGCGCGCAGCCCCGCCCCGGGACTCCTGTGCGCAGGCGTGAGTCTCCCCTACTCCCGCCGGGGCTAGACCCCGCCTTCGGATCCGTCCCCGCGGCCTGACTCCGGCCTCGGCCCACCTCTGGCCCCGCCCCTGCCCGCTTGCCTGCCATTCCAAGGCTCCGCCCCCACTCGGGACCCACCCCATTCCCTGACCTTGCTTCTCTGCCCCCTGACTCAGGTGTTTGCTCCGCCAACTCGTGACGCCACTCTGGCGGCTGACCCCACCTCTAGGCAGCCGTGTGGACTAACATTTGCTGTTGACCTGAGTCAATCATGTCAACTCCACCTCCTAACCCAGAAAATTGAGAAGTAGTTTGAGCTGTGGAACTGATATGTGCTCCTCTCCCTTCTTTTATTGATTTGGACACCTCCAGCTTTTTGTATTTGCAAATCCATCCCTTTTCCTTCCAGTGCTCTAGGGTATGTCTGAACCACACACCTTGCTTACCATGCCACAATAGGAGATCTTGCTGAGCCTGAGGAAAGGAAGGAGCACTCCCAAATGCTGAGATTTGGAGCAACTCCGTGGAGCCATCAATCTGGGTGCCTTTTGCCAAGAACCAGGCCCTCCTTGGGGCTTCTATCACCTACAGGACAGCTCCCGCTCATTTCTTCTTTGATGGCTGGGCCTGCTTTAAGTGCCCTTACCATGAAGGCCCTCAGGGTCTGGCTGAGTGTTGGAGATGCCTTCATCTGGCCATAGACTAACTGCTCTCTAAAATCCTTGAGGCCACACTTATCAGCAGCTCGACTGAAATAACATTTAAGGAGGATTTCTTGAAAAACGTCCACTTCTTCCATATCTCCAAATCACTGATGCTCTAAGGGGAAAGGGAGTATGACTTACCAGATTGAGATGAGAGGGCACGCCTGATTTACATAACTACATTTAATTTAATAATATACTTTAGTATTTGGAAAATGTGTTATTTTTAATATCAACCCCTAGAGATGATGGAATGATAAGATGCATGTTTAAAATGTTGAGAAAGACTAGATCTAAACACTACAATTTATCTTTGGGTTAAGTCAGATCATTAGAAAGGCAAACACCACACTGAACTCTTCAACACCCCTCAAGAACATCCCTCAAGATCTGTAGTTACTAACATAAGCGTTGGGGTTTATGCCATCAGCTAAACTGAGGGATGATTCGAGAAATGGCTCCCCTCAGTTTATCTATGGAATTGAGCTACATGCTCAACAGTCTCCATATGAGGAACTGGAAAGGAACATCTCTCAATTCCCAATACCTGAAAGACCTATGCTTCTCCAAATTGCTAGGTTATCTTGTGATTCCCTAAACACTTGAGGTGATCATGTTTTATCTTTTCTTTGGTAGCTCTTAAGTAGTAAGTCAACTTTCCCTTCCTCTTCTGCAAAGATTACTGGGTGCTTACTGTATAAGAATAGTTCCCAGGTTCATCTAATTTTTCTTTTTGTTATTTTGTCTTTGTCCCAAATTTCCGAATTTCCTTGGTTGCTATCATGTCACATTAATTTTATCAGCTATGTCAAAGTGTTATATAGAAAAAGGTTAATATTAAATATATACATGTATGTTCCTAGAAGTCTGACCTCTGAGGCTCTGAAGCCTGCTTATAACTGAGGTTAAGGATAAAAGGGCAGACCAAAGTGAGTAGCGGTTCACAAATTTTAGCATGCACCAGAATATCCTGAGGGGCTTAATAAAACACAAATTGCTGGGTGCCCCCCAAAGTTTCTGATTCAGCAGGCCTGGAAATGTACCCCAACATTTTCATTTCTAATAAGTTCCCAGGGGAATGATACCCCAGGAACCAACCTTGAAAACCACTGCACTAAAGTACCTCTTCAACAATCTATGCTGCAATCATCCTAATCAGATAGGAGATGACCATCTCCCAGGAACCCTTGAAGGACTGATGAGAGAGAAAGATTCAAGTGTCACAGACTACCCTGTGGACAAATATTACAATTGTGGCAACCTTCAACACAGGCTAGGCAGATGAGATAACAGCTGAGAAGTATGAGCTGAGGGAGTAGAACAGAAGATGAAGAGTTAGAAGCAGACGTTGTAAAATTCTGTGGTGGGAATGTCTGTAGTTTGATTAACCCTGTTTGTATCTCTCTGGATGGGCCCAGTGGTATCAGAGCAAAGAGACAAGTAGTCGGATGATCTTTCAAGATCCAGAATGTCTAAGAGATGAGGCTTCTGATTTATAGATGTCTGTATGGAGATGAGTCTATACATTTTTTGGTTAGGTAAAAAAAAGTGTCTACAGTATAAACATAATAGACAAAATGAGAAAAAGACTTGTCTCACAATTCTCATACATACTTAATACAATCACAAAAGCATTTCAGTGTATTTTTCTAACCTTATAGACATCCTTAACATGTTTTATTAGTTTGAAGTTAACATTCCTGGGAATCTTTTGTGTATGTCTGAAAGTGTGTATGTATTATTTATTTATTTTTTACTTAAATAATACAAATTTATGATATTTAAAAAGTTGCTCAACATCACTAGTCATGAGGGAAACAAAAATCAAAAGCACAGTAAGATATCACTTCACACCTGTAAGAATTGCTCTTATCTAAAAGAGAAGAGATAACAAGTGCTGACAAGGATGTAGAGTAAAGAGAACCCTTGTGCACTCTTGGTAAAAATATAAATTGGTGCAGCTACTATGAAAAACAGTATGGAGTTTTCACACACACACAAAATTAAAAATGGAACTACTGTATTATCTCAGAATCCCACATCTTGTTATACATACAAAGGAAATGAAATGTTTGAAAAGAAATCTGCACCCTAATGTTACTGGTATTATTGATAATAACCACAACATGGAAACATGTATATTGATGGATGAATGGATAAGGAAGATGAGGTACATACACACAATGGAATATCATTCAGCCATTTAATTAAAAAAAGGAAATTCTGCCATTTGTGATGACATGGATGGACCTCAAGTACATTATGCTAAGTGAAATAAGTCAGACAGAGAAAGACAAATACTGTATGTCTCACTTATATATGCGGAATCTAAAAACAGTCAAATTTATAAAAACAGAGTGGAATGGTGGTTGCCAGGGGTGGAGGAAATGGTAAAATGTTGGTCAAAAGGTACAAACTTTCAGTTTATAAAATGAATAATTTCTGGAGACTTAATATACAGTATGATGACTATGTACTGTTATTATATACTTGAAAGTCACTATGAGATTAGAGCTTTAATGTTCTCATGATAAAAACAACAAAATGGTACTTATGTGAAGCAAAGGATGCATTAACTAACCTTAATAATTATAGTAGTCATTTTGTGATGCATACGTGTATCAAATCATCACATTGTTTACCTTAAATTTAAACAATGTTATGTTTCAAAATTATATCTTAAAAAATCTTGGCTGAAATAATAAATGTATTATTTAAAAATTCGAGTATAAAAAAATAAACTGGCATTTAGAAGTGAAAAAATAATTCTGGAGGTCAAAAGTCTTAAATGGGTCTCACGAGACTAAATCTTCTGTTGCTCAGTTTCAAAAAATGGACACAATTTTCTCCCTTTTCATACTGCTATCTGGTTATCTCAATATCATTTATTTAGAAACTACATCTTTTTGAACAAATGGTGCTGGAACAACTGAAAATCTTCATGGAATAAAGAAATCAAACTCGATATCTATCTAAAACTTAAGAAAGTTAACATAACAAAACTTATTGTAAAAGAAAACATAGGAGAAGATGGTCACAATTTAGGATAGGCAATTTTTTTTTTTTTGGCAAAACCCAGAAAATACTAATCACAAAAGAATAAATTGGTAAATTGGACTTTTGCAAAATTAAAAATATCTATTTATCAAGACTTAGTTGAGAAATTAAATAGGCAAGACAGAGTGAGAAACAATATTCACAAGATAATTGTGAATCTGAAAAAAAATCTATGAATTTGAAAAAATAACTTGTTTTAAGAATATTAAAGAACTCACTCAAGTCAATAATAAAAAGATAAGATACTCAAATTTTTAAATAAACAACAACCTTGAATAGACTCCATAAAAGATGGTTTGTGACTGAGCATATAAAAAGATGCTTAACATCATTAGTCACCAGAGAAAAGCAAATTAAAATGAGATACATTTTCCACTCACTCTAATGGCTAAAATTTTTTAAAGATTGATAACACCAAGTTTTGGGAAAGAATGTAGAGCAACAGGAGCTCTCATATACTGCTGATGAGAATTTAAAATGGTAGAACCACTGTGAAGCCCATTCAGGCAATTTCTCATAAGTTAAGAATACCCCTGCTCTGTGACCCACCAACTACCCTTTTAGCTATTTATTCCAGAGGAATAAAAACATGTTCACAAAATGACAGACAAGAATACTCACAAAGGCCAAAAACTGGAAATAACCACATATTTATGAACAGGTGAATGGATGAACAAATTGTTATATATTCATAAATGGAATACTAGGTCCATTTTTAAAAAATATTTTAATAGCAGCATTAAAAAGAAGTGAACTACTGATACATATAGAAGAAGCCAGGCTCAAAAGAGTACGTAATGTATGATTTCATTTTTATGAAATTTTAGAACAGGAAAAATTCACCTATGATGCTAGAAAGAAACCAGAACAATAGTTGAATGGTTGCCTTGGGGGTAGGCATGGGGTGATGTTGAATGAGAAGTAGCAGGAGAAAACTTCCTGGGGTTCTGAAAATGTTATATGTTTTGATTAGCCTAGTGGTTCCACTCATGTATAAATTTGTCAAAATTAATTGGACTATACTAATAAAATCTATAATTTTGTGTAATAATTATTCCTTAATTTTTTAAAAAAGTATTTTTTTAAGTCTATCATTTCCTCACTGATTCTAGATGCTGCCTTGGTCATGTATCACCTTTTCAAATGCAATCAAGTCTATTTCTGGATTTTTAAATTCTGATCCATTGATTATTCTATATATTAATGGGCCATTCCCAAAATGTTTTAAATATAGAAGCTGTATAGTATATTCTAATGTCTGGTAACTCTCAGGTAAAGTTAGCTTTGTTCTATTTTCTACAGGGTTTTTCTGGCTCTTTCTGCTTTTCCATTCTATCAAATACATTTTATAATCAACTTAACTGGCTCAAAAAAAAAATCCATTGCTTTGAATTCAACCTCATGGAAATATTTGTGACAACTAACATCGCTATGAGGTTGAATCTTCTTTTATAGTTGTCCATCTTTGGAAAATATCTGTGCTATTTATACCTTGCTATTTTGTGCACTATAATAAATGGGGACTTCTTTTCCATTACGTCTTCTATCTCTTTGCGCATAGGAAGGTCTTTGGATTTTATATTCTAATTTGATTAGATGTTTTTGGTACTTTAATAAATTATCTTGTTTGTACTAGTCTTCCCATTAATTCTTTGAGTTTGCCAGATAGATGATCATGTCTTCTGTAAATATAATCCTGGATAATGCCTCCAACTCTACATTGTATAGAAGAGGACATAGGGACATCACAGTGTTATTCATTACTTTAGCAGAAAAGTTAGTAAGATGCTGACTTTTGAACTACAGTATATATATTTTTATCTTGTTAAGGACATAATATTAATTTCCAGTTTTGGCTTTCAAAAAAAAAACACAAATAGATGTTGAATCTTGTCAAATACCTTTTCTACGTAAAAATGATGACATATTAGTGAATTTCCTAATATTGAACTCCTTTGCATTCTTGAGATAGACCTCACTTGATCACAATGCATCTTTTAAAATTGCTGTTAGATTCTATTTTAAGTTTGTTTTGTTTTTTATTTTTTGCATTGAAATTTTTAAGTGAGAGTGGTCTGTGGTTTCCTTTTTATTAGAATAACAATCTTTAGGATTTATTCCAAATAAATTTAAAATTTATTGTAATTAAAACATGGCAGTTTTTACCAGGTTGAGGAATTAATATTGTATGTGCTTTATTAAATTAAATGCTCAGAAATAGTTTAAGTACCAATGGAATCATCTGATCTTTAAAGATTGTGTAAAATTCCTTTGTGAAACCATTTGGATTAGTGATTCTTTCAGTATATCTTGCACAGTTGTTTTTACAAATACTCATTAGCCTTTTCATTTCTTCTATAGTAATTAGTTCTTTTAAACTTTCTGTCTCTCTTAGGGCAAATTTTGGTAAGTTGTATTTGCCTAAAAACATACCCATTTCTTCCAAGTTATCTATATAGAGTTATATAAAGTATTTTCTTAAAAATTGTCTCTGTTTTTATACTATTTCTTCCTTATGTTATGCCCTGACTCGTATCTCCACGAACCACCAAGAAGCTGACACTGATGCAAGAACAAGAGGGAGTTTATTTCAGACTCAAGTCTGGACCGCACTCCGCACACCAATGCAGCAGTGAGTAGGAGGCGGTCTCGAACATGGGACTTTAGGGGTATTTGAAGGGAAAACCGTAAGCACAGGGAGCAATGCCTTGGCGTTACAGGATTGGTACAACAAGCTTGACCTTTAGCGGGATTGGCTGGGTGATAGCGCCAAGGAACAAGGCGGGGAATTTGGAGAGTTACTTTTCATAGTTGCTCTGATTGGCTGAGTCTAGGGTGGGGTGAGCATCTTGCTATCTGCGGTTTTTCCGGGAACTGGCCTGTGCCTAAGATGGAGTCTTATACCTAAGATGGAGTCACCTAGGTTGTTCACTTACATTTTTGTGTATTTGTGCTTTCTTTTATTATTAAATCTTAAGTTAACTAACAGTTTGTGTGTTTTGTTGTGTTTTTAAAAAATAGCTTTGAATTTTCTGGTATTGCTCATTTCTGTTTTCTAAATCATTATTTATAATTTTATCTTTATTAATTCCTTTCTTCTTTCTTTTGGTTTATTTTATTATTTTTTTCTAGCTTTTCATCTTAGATGTTAAATTTATATTTATCTTTTCACTTCTACTGCACCAGGTATTTATAGCTATAGGATTTCCTGTGATAACTGCTCTGGTGGTATCATAATTCTAGGTCACATTTTCATTATACTATTATGTTCAAGAAATTTTGCAATTTTATTTTTTTTTTCCATTTAACCCAAGAGTTGTTTAGTAGAGTGTTTCTAAAATACCAGGATAAAGGAAATTTTAGATTTTTAAGAAATCGTGTCATTAATTTCTAGTTTTTTTGCATTATTATCAGATGTTATTTGTTTATTTCTATTCTATGATTTTCTTGAGATTTTTCTTGGTGGCTTAATATTTGGTTAATTTTTGAGTGTTCCATGTGCATTTAACAAAAAGGTATATTCTCTTTTTTTAGGTACAGAATTCACTATAGTTTTATAGTATCTATTAGTCCCTCCTTCCTGCTTAACAAGGAACAACAACAAAACAACAAAAAAAAAAACAAAAATTGTCATATGCTAGAGGACAATTTAGTTGAAAGAAGCTAAAAAAAATAGACCTTAAAGGAACGAGAAACTCTGCAGGGAGAAAAAATCTATACCCCTATACACTCCTGTCCCCCTAAAACTATAAATAATATGTTCAGAGAAATAAAAAGAACATTGCATCCATTCAATAAAAAGAAATGTTATTTAAAAATGTTCTGAAAGCACAAAAGAGTCCTTGGAAATGAAAAAGATAAAGCCACAATGAAAACTCAATAAAAGGGATAGAAAGTAAAGTTGAGGAAATTTCCCAGAATTGAAGCAAACAGAAAAAGATATTGGGAATAGGAGATAAAAAATTTACTTAATTTGATCTCCTGAAAGCTTGCCATATTCCTGGGGTATTAAGAGGAAGCCCTTTACAGGCAGATAATTCACTGTGGGAGTAGGGTTTACTAGACCCTCCCACAAAACTGGGCAGGCAGGGTCTTAGAGTAGAGACAGGGCAAGTGCTGGCTCCTGCGGTTTTCTTCCCCACTGTGCAGCCTGACCTGGCTACTTGACTCTGGGTGCAGGACAGAGCTCCTCTGGTTTAATATCCCTACTGCACACTCCAACAAAACCTACTACAATCCTCTGCCCCCATTCACACTAGACCTGACCTTTTCCAGGCCACACACCACAGATGGGAACACTCAAGGACTGACCAGGCACTGGACCCTGGGACCCAGAGGTCTTTTTCCTGCCCCCTACCCCCAGCCATTTCTTAGAGTTCCAGCTCCAAATCCATCTAATACCTCTTCTGCAAATCTTCCTTTTGCTTTTCTGTCATTATAGGGCTTAAAATGTTTTCTGGCAAAGCTTCTTAAAAAGGAGCTCTGATAGCAATGCAAAAGTGTCTAGTAAGTTAAGGAGGGAAACACAATGGCCACTCTGTTCCTGCTGGGGTGACAGGAAATGCTTTAATTCTTTCTGGATGAGTCACTATTCCTGAGGATGGATGGGATGCAAAAGCAGCAAAAATACCAATGCAGTTTTAGTTTTTATACCCTGGAAGAAAATACAGAATTCCAAGTACTTCTTAAAACAAATGCTGTAGGTATACATGTATTGACATGGAAAACTACCAGGGAGTAAGTAAAATGGATGGAGTATGTGGCTCTAGAGCCTAACCACCTGGCTCTGAATCCTGGCTCTGCCACTTGCCACTAGTGCTTTGTGAGGCTTCAGGCAAGGTACTTTCTCTGAATCCTAAGCGTTCATATCTGAATGGGGATTAAATGAAGATGTTATGAAAAAAAATGAGTTAATATATGTAAGCCCTTAGAACAATGTCTGGCATATAAGAAGTACCAAATAACTAGATATTATTATAATAAACTCTAATTTATGTAAAAATTAAAGATATTATGGAGATGTAAATTTATTTAGACTATTATTCAAATATGCACATGTATTAAGTCTGCTTGGGCTACCATAACAAAGTACCACAGACTGTGTGGCTTAAACAATAGAAATATATTTTATCACAGCTCTGGAGGCTGGAAGTCTAAGGTCAAGGCGTCAACAGGGTTAGTTTCTTCTGAGGCATCTCTTCTTGTCCTGTAGCTGGCTGGCTATTTTCTCTCTGTCTCCACATGATTTTCTTCTGTGTCTGTGTCCCAATCTTCTCTTATTATAAGGACACTACTCATATTGCATTAGGGCCCAACATAATGACCTAATTTTAACTGGATTTCCACTATAAAGACCCTATGTCCAAGTACAATCACAGTCTTAGATATTGGGGGTTAGGATTTCAACATACAAATTTGCGGGGAGTACAACTTAGCTCATAACAGCACAGAAATTTAAATTTCTTTATTTGGCCATAACTAACCTGACTTTCCCCTCTGAGTCTTTAACCTACTCATTTTTTAGGGGAAAAAAATTGCTAAAATATTAATCCATTTAAAACTTCAACATAGCTGATTTTTTTAAATGATATCTTTTAAGAAGTCTTCAGTTGTTTCTGGGTAAAAGGACCCAATATTTCAATGGCTGCTTTCATTCTCTACTTTTCTCTTTAAGAAAGAAGGGAATGATGGGTGAGTCCACAGCTTGGGGCACTGAGGACATTGTAGAAAGGGCAGGGATTGCAAATTAGCATGCAGGTTAACATTGCAGATGTGACTTATTGTGCTCTGGTGTCCATCTCAGTCTGGTATAGTGGATAGAGCTCAGAAGCAGCTTATCCAAGCAATATGGACACTCTAAGTCAGTTGCGAGGAGATGAGCCCTTCCAAGAGACTCATCTGTTTTAGAGCTGGGAAGAGTGCAGAAGGCCAGGAACCAGCAACCCAGAAAGCCTTCTCTCAGAAACTAGACTAATTGCTCCAGACCTTTACACTAGGTAAATGTGCCCATGCACCACTGGTGATGCCAGCAGTGATAGGAAACCATTGCTTATGATCTATGGGCTGCCTTTCCCACCTCTTCCAAACTGGCTCCTGTGGAAATTCTGCTCCCAATTTCCCTGGTACTTGGTACCCATCATGGAGAGAATTCTCACGGAGAGAATTCCCACTGATCAATAGCCAGTTCTTCCAACAGGCATAAAAAGAAGATATGTGCCTTTGAGGAGCAAGTGACCTGCTTTTGATGGAGAAACAAGAAGACTGTTTCTGATACTGTGGGTCAAGCAGGTGCTGGGTTGAGGTTCTATGAACACATGGGTATCCAGGATGTGACCTGAATAACTGGGCATATTGGAATCCAACCTCTCAAAAGAACAGTTCTAAACTGCTCTGTATTCCCCTGCCTGCTCGTCATGCATACCTCACATCCCCTTCTCATGCTTACCCACTGACTAGGGCTGAGGTTTCAAGCTGGAGGATTGACTATGTAGGTTGTAAAGGCGGGGGCTGAGAATGACTGATAGCTTTTAAATCAACTTCTATGAATCAACCATTGGTATTACTAGTAGCAGAGATTTTAAAATAAACATTAAAATCTATTTCTTGAGAATTTTGAGTGGAGGCAGTTTATTACTTAGGATGAGGTAGAAACGAAAAAAAAAATCAGCAAAATTCAACCTGACAAGTTACGATGAGACTAAACTATATTTCTCTCTCATGGAAAAGCCAGGAGTTACGTGGTCCCAGGTTGGTATAGGGGCTTGGTTTTCTCAAGTTCTCTTAAAGTCCCTCTACCATTTCTAGGATATGGCCCTCGTCTTCAAGGTGTAAGTTAGCAACTGTGCTTTAGTCATCAGGATGAAGAAAGAAATGAAGAAAGGGCAAAAGTCATGCTATAGCATTGTGTCTCGAAAGTGGCCACAGGATACTTCCTCATATATTTCCTCAGTCAATCTTTAGTTCATGGCCACACTTAGTTGCAGGGAGGTTGGGTTGGCAAATATGTTCTTTCTTCTTTACAATTCTGTACCCACATACAAAATTTATGGCTTCTGAAGAAAGGGAGAATGTATATTAGGAACAGTTTTTACCATGGATGACTTCAGCACAGTGTCTCTTTCCTTCTCCCTGAAATTTCCTCCTTTACATTATCCTAAGCACCAGGGCACTAAGCCAGGAAAGCCAGGAGGATCTGCTTGACATACCTAATATGTGTAAATCTCTACAGGAAGGGACAGGAGAAAAAATTAGCAGAAAAAATGAGCAAAGTTTTTATCCTTCCCATCAAGTTGCTCTCTCCTGGAAATATTATGGAAGAAGCAGCCAACAGGCAGTTTTTAAAGCATATAAGAGGGAAGATTGGAGAAGGAAAACAAACAAACATAAGCTGGACTGAGAATAGGAGCCATGCCTTCCTGTATGCAGTTATATTTGTGGTGCCTAGAACACAACCTGTATTATAGTGAGCATTCAAAAACATTTGCTGAATTGGCAAGCAAAAAGCTAACTTTTCAGGAAGTATATTGCAATGATCACCTGCAAAATCAAGGGGTAAGGAGATTGAGATATCCTGCAGCTTTAGTCCCTTAGTAGGATGCTAATTGTTCCTCATGAAAAATGAACCCTTGTTTTTCTTACAGGAGAAACATGCAGATAAAGCAGGCCTTGCTGATTTCATATTGCTGAGCCTTGCCCTCTGTGTATAAATGCCATTTGTCTGCTATGGCTGGGGAAGTTTTGTGACTCTGGGCTTCTTGCCAGGCATCAGCATGTCATTGCTGAAGGTCCACAGATTCCCTTCCAGAAAGAGCCATTTCCTCCTCAGCTCAGCTGTTCTGTGGGAGAAATAAAAGTGCTGTGGTTAGAACTGCTTCATTCTTCTCCACCAATGGCAGGAAAGCCAGGGAGAGTTGAGGGATGGTGCCAGTCCCTGAGGGTGGGGTAGACTGTAGGGTGTACCTCTTACTGGAAGCTACAGTGTGGAAAGCAGAGAGCAGGTTTAGGAAGTTCCCAGAATGACCCAAGATATTTTCCAAAAGTAAAATCAAAAAAAAAAAAAAAGTAATGGCATTAAGAATAAGCAGTTCTCTGTGAGCTAAAATGGAGTTCTCTCCAAATCATGATGTCAACATAGAAAAGCCAGGTACAGAATAGTATGTATAGTAGGCTACAAAAGGGAAAAAGAAATGTGTGTGTATAGACAAATATTTATATATTCAAAGCCATCTCTTGAAGGATACTCAAGAAATTGTTAACAGTGACTGCTTTTGCAAAGGGGGATTTCGTTACTGAGAGATATGGAATGAAAGGAGACTTTTTTTCCACTATATAACCTTGTGTAGCTTTTCAATGCTGTATCATGTACATAAACTACCCATTCAGAGAAGGAAATAAATAAAAATTAGATAATAATAATAATAAAATTCAATTTAAAAAAGTATCAAAATTGTTGGTTGAAATAAAAAAGCTCAAGGGAAGAAATGGCAGACAAGATTAAAAGCCAAAGGTGTGGGATGCATAAAATCCAGGAACCACGCCCACAGTGTGATGTGAGCAAGCCAGAAGGGGAGCAGCTGGTGAATGAACATTAGAGACAGGGAGCTGGGTGTTCAGAGTGTAGGGAGTAAGAGCGAGCTCAAATGTTTCACTCCATAGTAAAACCCCACCATAATTCACTTTGAAGAATCCAACAAATTCAATTGTAAATTGTAAAAGGTTATGTTATTGAGAGTTTAATGAGATGAACAGATGAGGGTCAGGTCTTGAGAGCTGGGACTCCCACAAATCCACTCGGTCTTGGTTGCAATCAATGTTACCTGCTAGCAGGTGGCTGCCCCAACCTAAATACTCACGGGGGTGATTTGGAAATCCAGGACATATGCGACAAGCCCAGGATCGCTTAGCTGGTTCATATCCATTTGACCTGGGGCAATGGGTCAGGAGAATCCCAGCAAGATGGAGGTTATATTCTCTTCATTTTAATAACTAAACTCACATCTAACATCCCTCTTCCAATAAAAAACATAAGAATTTTAACTTGCTGCATTCAAAAAGGAAGAAAAGGGCTGAGTAGGGAAGAAATAAAGCAACAATTTCAATAGGTCAATATTTGCATTATATCTAAATTCACATAATTTATGGAGCAAACTATGGCAGAATTTTAATGTCTGTAGAAATCAAAGACAGTGAGAATGTTACATGTTGAACTAATGAGATATAGCCAAACTATATGAAAAGATAAATTTCTAGCCTCAAATGTTTTATTACATAAGAAGAAAGATGCAAGGGGTGGTGCTAATTTGAAAGAATGATGCAACTGAGGGGTGACATAGATGGTGTCCACCATGAAAACAGCACTTATTACATGATCCCATTCATGTAAAATTTCATATTCATATGAGTGTGAAATATACTTTTAAAATTCAAGTGATAAAACAAACTAAGCTTTCCATTCAAGATGTTACAAAAAATAAGAAAAAAAAACTTAAAAAATGAAGAACATTATAAAAGTAATAAAATTATTGCATCTGAGAATAAGAAGAGAGTAGAACTAACCAATAAAACCAAATAAAGAGCATAAACAAGTAGACCAATGTCTGGCAAATGTAAGAAAGAAAAAAGATAACACAATTACTACATGTATTAGGGACAATATTTCGAAAACATTAAGCTATGTATTTTTAGATATACTCTAAATTATGTTCCCCAGAAGTCATCCTGCCATTCAATCCTCAGGGAAGGTGACCAAATGTCTATCGCAGGAAGAAGGAGGCATTAACAATAGGGAAGCAATTTCTAGACTGGGAAGTAAAAGAAAGCCCTTTTGGTTCTGGAAGGAAAAGGGCAGAATGAGAGAGATACATAATGATGTCAGATGCCAGTGACCTTGTGTTTACCTCTCTCCACATTAGGTTTTAATGTTAAAATGGGGGAAGATGACAGAGAAAAATTTCACCTTCAGATCAAAAGCCTAAAGCTTCTCATTTGGTACTTTAGATTTATGCCTCTCACAGAGAGCTCCCACATCATTTTATGGGAGAGAAGAAGCATGGAATGTTTATCAGAGGGAAAGGTAGAGGAAGCACTCCCCTACCACCACCTAGATTTTTCCATGGAAAGCAAGGAATCCGCAAGTTCTCTTAAACACCCAGTAACATGTAAGGCAGGCAGTTGAGTTGAGAATCAGTGAGCTAACCTTAGGACCACTTTGGTGAGAGCCAAGTGACTTATAAGCAGAGGCTGTGGTATGGCCTTTGGATCTGCCTCACCTGGGAGCTTGTTAGAAATGCAAACCCCAGCCCAGCAATCGGATTCACTGGGTATGGTGCCCAGCAATCTCTTTTAACAAGTTCTTCAGGTGATTCCTTTGCATGTTGAAGTTTGAAAAGCACTGTAAAGATAGTCTGGTCAGGAGACTGACAGAGAGTTTGCAGGAGAAGAGGGGGACCTCTTTGGGTACCTGCTAGACCCCATGGCCAGACGGGACAAAAGATACCCAGAGACTATCTTATGGTAATCAGAGGAATTTAAAAGCTGTACTCTTTTGTACCTGAGTAGACTGTGCAAATTTTTCACCTAACCACATACACATAATTTGAAATAATAAATGCTGTTTGTAATTGACAGTGGGTGCTAATAAAGAATGATACAAACATATAAAAGAATACAGGCGGCCACTAAAAATGGTTAACTTTCTTTCTTTCAAGTGTTCTTGACTTATTTTTAACTGGTTAAAAAATATAAAAATAGTATCACAAGATTCATTTTGTAAAGTGGTGTGTGTGTGTGTGTGTGTGTGTTGTGTGCACACGCATGCATATACACAAAGAGAAAAGACTTGACATATGTACAATATATTATGGCTATCATTAGGAGGGTAATACTACAAGTAACTCTGTTTTCTTTTTTACTTATCAGCATTGTATATATTTTTCTGTAATGAATAGAAATTATTTGTGTAATTAAATTGCACAAAAAAATTATACAAGGATGTTTATCAAAGTAAGCTTTAAAGAAAAGAAACCCTAAATTTAAAATTAGAATGGCTTCTTAAAATGAGGCTAATATCATTCTACAGAGGTATAAACCCATATGGTGTGTCCCCAAGGTCACACAACTGGACGGTGACAGAGTCAGGGTTCTAGCCCAGATGATGGGACTGGTACACCGTGCCTTGCCCATTCAAAGCCAGCTTCCTTTCACAAAAGTTCTGACCTCTACCTCTCAGGATGGGTCCTTATGCAGTGGGAGGGGTTCCTCAGGACCAGGAGCTCTTCCCTGGCTATAACCATCTGGATAGCTGGTCTCTGTCAGGTCACCCAGGCCCTGGCTGCTGCTTATTATCCAAGACAACGCAGATATGGTGGAGGCCCTTCACCCCCACCATCCCTCTGCAGTCCCCAGGACATGCTCTCCTAGCACCAGCCATACAAAACAAGCCAAGTTCCATTTTCTTAATAATTTCATAGATTTTAAAAAGTTTTTATCAAAGTTATACATAAATATGGCTAAGAGTACCAATAGGATAATGATGAAGAGAAGGATGAAGATGATAAAGCAATACCTGTACCACCTCTGACCATACCCCAGCTCTCCTTAGACAACCACTTTTAATAATAATTTATTAATTTTAGACATCCTCTTTTTACTTCATATAGGTTATAATTTAGCTCTTCTACATCACCTTCCCCTACATCATTCTCCCAGTGTAGTTTATTACTATTTTTGGTTAAATCAATAAGTAGAGGCTACCTTATTAAGTCTACGTTGGCAATGTTCTTTGTAGAGATGGGGAATATGTTTTGACTACATCTCCTTTCATGTATAGCTTTATATCTTTCTTTCCTGAAGTCCTAACATTCATTTCTTCCGTTAAACAATAACTTCAAAAACAAGGCATCCATGGTATCAGGTAAAGAGTTATTCCCCATTTTTTCCAGGAAGCAGAGCCTTCTCTCAGTGGCATCTCAACGGCATCTGCCTGCCTACTCTGATCCAGGCCTGCTGCCTGATGTCGTTCAGGGATTTGGGGCAATGGGGGAAGAAGATTTGCTAGGTGAAAGGTGGTGATGAGCACTTCTCCCCAGAATCCAAAGGGATAGAACTGAGGAGATGAGTCCCTTACAGAGGGGGCCCCTCGTGGCATGACTATGACCTAATCCTGCTCTGGGCCTCCTGCTCACACCTGCTCCACTGTGGTGATGCCTCTTCCTATAAACCTCCTTTTGAGCAATGCAGCCCCCATCTGAGGAATAGGATCTGCTCCCTCACCCACCCCTTCATATGGTCCCAGTATCTTTCCCCAAGTCTGGGTCTTTCTTTTTAAGCAGTTCCCTGGGCTTCTGAAGGATGATGGGGAACACCCACCCTACAACCTACTCCCCCGAGCAGTCTTGGCCTAGAGGGGCCTTGGCCCTCCAGTGGTCCAGGTGTATGCTGCCATGGGGCCAGCTTTCCTTTGCGTCCCTATCAGTGTGACCTTGGGCTCTTTTGCTTCCTCAAATTATGCACCTGTTAAATTCAACATCAACACCCACATGTCCCAAGGATGAACAGCAATGCTAGTTGTCAGAGACAGTGCCCAAACCCACAATGAGAAAGGCATGCTTTCCTGAACAGCCTCATGATTAGTGGTACACCTTCCTTTTTTCCTGCAAGTCAGTATGCTGCATTGTTATGCTGTGTCACGTTTGCCTTATTTCCTGCCTCTTTCTTGGGCTGGCCTAAAATTAAAGGAGCCACATTATGCTCAGAGGAGGCTTCCTTGGTTACCCCTAGAGGGGCTATAAAATGACCCTTCTAACAATGCCTCCGTTTCATTCTCAGCCAAGAAAGAGCCTTTTTTCTCTAAGACCTTCTGAAGGAAAGGGAGTTAATGGCCAGTTCTTCCCATTATAAAGATGTGTGGTATGTTTCCAATATTATATATATTGGGAAAAAAAGAAATGAGAAATACACCAGTATGTTACCAGTTGTTATTTCTGGGTATGGAAGCAGAAATGATCATTTTTCTTTTTTATACATTTGTATATTTCCTGTTTTTAGAAACTGTATGTATCATGCGATGTTATTTAACAAATGTTAAAAATATATAGAAACAATAAAGAGCCCATTTTGAGTTTGAACTGGAAGCGGCCCCATTTTGTGCATATCCGATAACAGGGGTGACTGGAGCAGAGGTTGGCAAGAATGGGCCCTCCAGGATGGCAGAGTCTGTGAGGTCACTGCTGAATCCCCAGCATCTAGAGCAGTACCTGACAGTTAACAGGAACACACACAGTATGTTTTAAACATATACTCATGAATGAATGAGAAGGGAGGAATTCCTGCAAGCGGAGCCTGTTTCAATCAGGAACTTGGTCACCGGGGAGGTAGCCAGACCTGGCGTCTCTCAGCTCAGCCTTTAATGGCCATGTCCTGAGAGAACAGGATGTTGTAAGTAAAATGGAAGGAGCTGTGCTTCTAAGACAAACATCGTGCTTTATAATTACCAGGGAAATGCATCACAGAATGTAGGGAAACAATATTCATTCCTCTGCTTCTTTGAAGACCACTTAAAATCTTTGGCAAGAGGGGCTTCACAGTGTAAACAAGGCAAAGTCCATCCCAGTGGAGCAGAGGTGCCTGGCGAAGTAGCAGCAGCATCCAGCAGTGTGAATACGGTTCTGAGAGCTTAGCTTTCACTACATGGATTACTGTTAAAATTCAGCAGAGCAGCACCATGCTTTCTCACAATTTCCTATTTTAGGGGAGGATGGTGGTGGTTTCTACCTATATGTTTTCTCCCCACCTTGCCAAATCTAAAAGCTCATTCTTGAGACAAAGGCACAATGGGGGGGGGAGGATTTTCTATTTCAGTCATCCCTGTTTGTTAGATCTGTGGCCTAATGCTTCCTTGTTCTTATCTCTAAATAACATTGCGATGCCTACATTGGTGTTCATGTTTTTTGCCAAGCTTCAGTTTCTCTGGGACTGAGACCCTACTTTCAGGTTTAGGTGACTATTTTTTTTCTCCTTCTTGGCAACGCACCCATGTTTGTGGAAACATCATTGCTCAACAGCCAGAGTCTGAGGGAGGCAGATGTTCCCAGATGAGTAAGTCTCTGGATATGATATGTCCATTAAAGGTAAAGGAACAAATATTTTCTGCCTCATTTTAATCTCTAGGTTATAAAGAGAAGCATTATAGAGGGGTGGGGTAGGTACTCTGCACTATCTCCTCTCAAAATGGAATCAGGAAACTACTAAGCCTCCCTCAGCAGTCAAAGTGGACTGAGCATGCCCAGTTGGGCTTCCACATACTTTCTTTGGATCCTGTGATGGTTAATTTTATGTCAAGGTGGCTAAGCTATGGTGTCAATTATCTAGTTATTTGCTAATATAGGTGTTGCTGTGAAGATATTTTATAGATGTGATTAACAAGTATAATCAGCTGATTTTAAATATAATGCAGATTACCCACATTAAATATAATGTGGGTGGACCTCATTCTATCTGTTGAAGGCATTAAGAGCAAAAGACTGAGGTTCCCCAGAGAAGAAGAGTTTCTGCCCCAAGACTATAACATATAAATTCAACTTGGGTTTTCAGCTGGCTGGTCTGCCCTATAAATTTTGGATCAGTCAGTCTCTACAATTATGAGTAAATTCCTTAAAATCTTTTTCTCTTTTTTTCCTATTCCTTCCATCCCACCTTCCCTCCCTTTCTACTTCCCTCTCTTTCACTACTCCCTTTCTCTTTCCATATATAAATATATGATAGATATTATATGTTATAGAATATATTATATACATATTCTATTGGTTCTGTTTCTCTGGAGAATTCTGACTGATACTGACAAAGATTCCTCCTTGACTAAACTCAAGTCAGGCTTATCTGAGCCCTCTCCTTAACTAGGTCTTATCTTTGGCCAAACCTAGTATTAACAAAAAATCCTACTAAGCCAGTTTATAAAGAATTTCACTCTCCCCCACCCCCGCCACAAACACTGATATTCAGCCAAGCTCCTCCTCCTTCACCTTGATGGTTGATCAAGGCTCTCTCCTTCCTAACCCTTGGTTCTTGACCAAATTCTTTTTAGTAAAATTCTATCCCCTCCTTCATCCTGTCCTGGCTGTAAATTCCACTTGTTCCTGTTTGTATTTGGAGTTGAGTTTAGTCTGTCTCTCTGTCTCTGTGTGTCTCTCTGTGTCTCTGTGTCTCTCTCTGTGTCTCTGTCTCTCTCTGTGTCTCTCTGTGTCTCTCTCTGTCTCTCTGTCTCTCTGTCTGTCTGTCTGTCTGTCTTTCTCTCTCTCTCATTGCAGCTGTCTCCCTTCTGTTGTCATAGTGTTGAATAAACTGTTTTGCCATCTTTAAACAAGTGTCCACTGAATAATTTTTTTAAACAATATAGATCCAAAACCCATGGCCAATTATTATAAGAATTTTGTAATATCCCAAAGTCAAACTTCATTTCTCGTGTGGTTGCTATTTCCCATATTCTCACAGCAATCAGAAATACTAAAATTAAGAATAGTACATGAGCTTATCTGGGGTACAGCAAGCAGGAAAAAGAGAGAGACTGCATTTTACTGTCTCTCCTAAGGAATGTGGTATAGAATGGAAGGTGGTAGCTCTAATGGATGGAAAAGTTTCTGAATCTTTTCTTGACCCAAGAAGGTAAACCAGACATCTGGCTGCAATCTGGTGTGAATTAGGGCCCAGGAATGGAAGAGCAGGACTGTTTAATTACAAGAATCTTCTTGTGTGTATAAGATATCCTCTGTGAGCTATTTTCAAGATCTGCGGACACCTTGGCAATATCAACATTGTGGGGAAGATTGGAAAGCCAGATTAGGTCATTGCAGGACTGGAGAACCTCTCTAGAAAGCAACTGGTGATCCACAGGGGTGTGGAAAGTGCTCATCTTGGTGATGGAGTCACAGTGGCAATTGACCCATTAAACAGATAGTGTCATCATTTTTCTGATGTTAGGGCATGGGAAACTCTTCCCCCCAAACTGTGGGCAAAAGATCACAAAATCCAGGTGAAGATCTAACACCAGACAAGTGTCCAGGACATGAGTCAGAAATCAGGTCAAATGGCTAAGAACAAGAGAAGGAGTGGCTGAGATTCAGTGGCATCTGACAAGAAGTTCAACCATGGCACAGCTGGTGGTTTGAGGCCATAATATTCTCTTGTCTTGACTGGGAATGGTTCAGGTTGTGGGTGGGGCTCCCCTGCAGAGGAATGTCACTGACACTCCAATGAGGAGGGCCTGGGGCGGTGGGACCAAGTCCATCCTGTCTTTCCAGCTCTGCTTTGGGGATTACAGAGATACGTTAAGGAGTGTCTCCCTTTTATTGTTGAAAATCTGCAACTTTTCCTTCAGTGACTGAATCACTGCACAGTAATGGTAATAATAACAATTTACTGAATATTTTTCGATAGGCCAAGCATAAAACATAACAATTGTATACAAGCAACCTATTATCCTATTTAACATAGGGGAAACTGAGGTTATGGATATGTAAATGCCCCAAAATTATACAGCTAGTGCAAACTTAATACAAATGCAGAAAATCTGAGTTGACGCTTAACTACCATCCTATTATTTGGGCCCAAATTGTGGTTCTTACTGAACTGACTACATCTCAGCACAGATTCTATATAGATTGCTGGTCTCCTGTTCATTGGGGACCTAACTACACTCCAGGAAATCCCTGGGTTGCTGCCAAGCATTGACACTCTTTGGCTTAAATCACTATTGTAGGGCATTGTCAGTCCAAGTCTTCAGAGATGATCTTGTTTTCTTCCACTGAATAGGAACGTAGCTATTTTCAGGCTCTTTCCAGCACAAAAGAGCTCTCCTGAAGGCTGAAGAAGTAGAATATGAAAGTAACAAACAGTATCCTTTGGCTTCAAACAAAGTATCATAATAATAAATATTCAGCAATGTTTAGTACCTAATCCAAATGTTCTTTAGTTTTTCTTAGATAAGTCAAAGGTCTTCGGCGTTGTTGATATTTTAGAAATAGCAGCATTTAGAGTTGAGCTGGGGCTTTGGAGTAAGAGACACCTGGAATTAAATTCTTTCCCCTTTACTAGTTACCTAGGTTATCTTCAGAGAGTTAACTTAAATTTTCTTGTGCTTCAGGTTCTTCATCAGTAGAGAAACAAACAGTGTTTGGAGGACCTAATAAAATGTTTATGAAGTACTAGTCCAATTTACACATAGAGTATAAATTCTACCAATGCCTATTCTTTTCTTCCTCCTTTTAAAAAAATATGTAGGTGTATCAGGCCAGAAGGTCTTGGCAGTTCAGGTTTTGTTTCATTTCATTTTAAGAGACTTTTTAAAAATTATTATTCCTAGGGATTCTCAGATTTGCTAGGCAGTGTTCTCCATGGCCTGTGGGAGGAAACTGAGTGTATATGCTGCTACTGGGCAGATTTGGGGCAAATGGGGATTATTCAGCACTGAGATCAGTGACAGGAATTTCTCTCTGCTCTCCCTTATTCCAACCTTTGGAGAAACTGCTTCTGGCCATGGTGCTGAAGAACACTTTGCTAGATCCCCTGACTACTCTCCCCTCTTTCCACTTCCTTGGGTTGCAGGTTGGCTCACAAGTCTTGTGGTCAGCCTAGATCTGGCCTCTGGTCAGTCACCACAGTTAATCTCCACAGCTCTTCACTGGTGTCATTTGCCCAACTGAGGGAGATACTGAGTTGGGTTGGAAATTAGGAGATGGGCCATTTCCCACAATTTCTGATTTAGCATTCATCTTACTGCTCGGGAATGTCATGAGAATAACGATTCTGATAGCTAGCACTTATTGATCTCCTACTACATTTTAGACACTATATAGTGCTGTACATATATAATTAAAATTAAGCAATGACATATAATAAGTTTGGACTCCAGCCTGGTATACACTGAACACTCAATAACTGTTCACTTTATTGTTGTTAATTTTAATTTAATCTTCTCCAAACCCTGATAAGTAGATATTGTCATCCTCATTTTATAGATGACGAATTTGACACTTATTAGTGAGTAGTATATATTGAGGCCACTTAGCTAGAAAATAGCAGAAACGGTTAGACCCAAGGTTGTTAGGTCTTAAAACTATTGTCAAAATATTATGCTGCTTTTCAAGGTGTCCCTAGCAACAGAGGCAGAGGTCAAGAATACTTTATCCTATCTACTTCTACCTAGTTCAATCCAGTGGTGCACTGGATGGAGCTGACTCATAGGGGTTTTCGAGATCCGACTGTATGCGCCTCTTCCTGTGTTGTTAACATGAGATTAACCATGGTAGGAATATTTATAACACAGAACTAGGTAAATGCTACAAATCAGGACTTTCTAAAATTTTCTAGAGATACAGCTTACCAGCACATCACTGGCCCAGTCTGTTAGAACAAGACACTGACTATGTCAAGGGCTATCATTTACAGCTGCGGGTTTTAGTCTGTGTCTTTCTGACTACCAACATACAACACAAAAGAAGTGGAATAACATGATTGGTGCATTAGTGTATTGGTGTATTAGTGTATTGGTGTATTAGTCATCTATTGCTGAATAATGAATTACCCTGAAATTCAGTGGCTTAAAACAATAGTAAAAATACATCCTCTCTCATATTTTCTGTGGGCCAGGAATTTGGGAGAGACTTAGTTGGGTGGTTCTGGATTAGAATTTCTAATAAAATTGAAGGCAAGACAGTAGCTGGGCTCCCTTTTAGATAAAGCTGAAACTGGAGAATGTGAGCAAAGTTGGCTCACTCACATGGCCAGCAAATTTACGCTGGCTGTTGACAGGAGGCCTCAGTCCCCGATCACATGGATTTTACCATAGGATTGTTGAGTGTTTCCATGATGTAAGAGCTGGCTTCCTCCAGAATGAATAATCCAAGAGAGCAAAATAAAAGCTACAATGTCTTTTATAACTTACTTCGAAAGTCAAATTCAAATTCTGCCATTTCCATACTATACTGTGGGTCACACATCAACCCTATTCAGTGTAGGAGAAGATTACACAAGGGTTTGAATGCCAGAAGGTGAGAGTTATTTGAAGATCTCAAAGGCTGCCTACTAAAATTTTTAGTATAGAGAAATTGTAATTTGTTCATCTGTCAGGGCTGGAGCAAAACATTATCTCCTAAATCCCACAGCCACCTGCCTGATAACTGTAGCAGACAGTTTTTTCTAAAGCAATAAAGGTGAAGTGAGTGGCTATTGGATATGCAAACAAATGACAGCATCTACCGCACATTATACACTCTCCAGACAAGAAACCCTTCTTGTTCTCACCATACAATTGGCCTCTAATGTTTCTCCAAGCTTATTAACCAGAATAAATTGCTCTTGTGTCTTTTATGCTTGGTTTGCACAAGCCAACTTTGTATCTCTTGGATTGACTAGATGGCCTTTTAATGGGGTGGGGCTGGATCTCTGGGCAGGCAGTATGGAAAAACGTGAGAATGATGTACAAAATAGAGTTTCTTCATCTCTTATGAGACAAGGGTAAATGATGCTTCTACCACATTTGGCCTGATCACAGGTGCATAACTCTGAAGCTGCTGCTTGCTGGGTTAACATCCAAGTTGAAAGAGAATGCTTGGTGACTGCTCCCTGGGCTGCTGTCTTTGGAATTATTTGAGACATTTTCAAAGCAGTGTATGATAAAAGCAAGAGAGGGGAAAATAGTTTTATAAAAAATATTTATGATTATTAACACTCAGATATAAATGGCATAAGTGAGTCCTGAAGTGCTGTTGCCTTGACATCACAGACTGCATTTTTCACTCAAAATGTTAGTGCAAAGAGCTAAAAAAAAAATATGTAGTTAATAAATCTACATCTTGTAAAAAAGATTTAGATAAAGCAGATACCATGGATTCTTCTCCTTAAATCCAAGGATTCTCAAATAGAAAATGTGTTTTTCTCCTAATTGTGATAGCTGGTTCTGTAGAAAAATGCTTCGAATGTAGTATTTTTCATTCATTCTCTCATCCACCTATAATGAGTGTATTGTGTAGAAAATCACACCAAGCACAAGGCATGCCAGACTCAATTGAGGCATTTGTTATGGGATCGTTAGACAGGCCAATTAAAGAACTGCTTTAGACGGTGATATGTGGACTTTAGCAAAGCACAAGATGAGTACCTTCTAATTACCATGAAGACAGAAGTGAGGGATAGGGGCAGAATGGCAATATCGTAGAGAGAGTCATAACTGGTTGTTTGCAAAGGACTTCAAATGACAATTTGTATCCACTTGAAGTGAGGTGCCCGTTTTTTCTCCTAGAAACTTTCAAACGTGTTCTTGGAACATTCCTCTCAACAGGGTCTTTAGCAGAGCAAAGGTTTTTAATTTTGATGAAGCCCATTTATCAAATTTTCTTTTTATGAATTGTCTTTTTGAAAATAAAATTATTTTCCTGTTAAAAAATGTTCATATCTAAGAACATTGTGCATGGCTTCACATCCCATAGATTTGTTCTTAAGTATTTTTTTTTCTAAAAGTTTCATAGTTTTGCATTTTACATGTATGTCCATGTATACAATGTAAGACCTAGGTCAACTTTCATTTGTTTGTTTGTTTCTATGGATGCTCAATTGCACCATTTGTTGAAAATCCTATCCTTCCTTCATTGAATTGCTTCTGCATCTTTGCCAAAAATCAGTTGGACATATTGATATGGGTCTTTTTTGGGTTCTTTATTCTGTTCTACTGTTCTAAGTGACTATACTTCTGGTAATACTATATAGTCTTGATGACTGCAGCTCTATAATGAGTCTTGAAATTGTGTAAAGTTTCTTCCCTATTTCTTCCTTTTCAAAGATTTTAACAATTTAAGTTCCTTTGCTTTTCTATATATATATTTTTGATAAATCCATGTCTGCAAAAATCTTTGCTAAGATTTTAATAGGAACTGTGTTATACCTATATATCAATTTGAGAGAATATCTTTACTGTGCTAAGTCTTCCAGTTCGTGAACACAATGTATCTTCTTTGATTTCTTTCATCAGCATTGCATATTAGCATACAAGTGCTACATATGTTTTGTTAGAGTTACATCTAAGTAATTAATTGTCTATGAGCAATTTTAATAGTGTATTTTAATTTGTTTCCACATGTTAGTTGCTAGTATATGGAAATACAATTGATTTCTGTGTATTTTTCTTTTATCCTGCAACCTTGCCAAGCTCACTTATCAGTTCTAGGAGTTTATTTGTATACTTGTTGAGATTTTTTGCATAGACAGTCTTGTCATGTGCAAGTAGAGGTAGTTTTATTTCTTCTTTTCCATTCTGCATGCTGTCTATTTCCTTTTTGTGCCTTGATCACACTGGCTAGAACTTCCAGCACTACATTAAAAAAGAGTGATGCAAGTGGGCATTCCTGCTTTGCTCCTGATCTTAGTTTTTCTCCTTTAAGAATAATATTAGCTATAAGTTTTTGTAGATGTTCTATGTCAAGTTGTGAACTTTCTCCTCTATTTTTATTTTTCTGAGAGTTTTTATTATGAAGGGGTTTTGGATTTTATAAAATATGTTTTATTGATATGATCATGTGATTTTTATTCTCTATTTTTATTAATGTGGTTTTTCCATATTGAACTGGCCTTGTGTCCCTGGGAACAAACACTCTTGATCATGTTGTATAACTGTTTTAAATATTATTGATTTCTTTTTGCTGATATTCTGTTAAGGGCTTTTGCATCTGTATTCATGAGGTATATTGATCTGTAGTTTTCTTTTCTTGTCCTGTCTTTGTCTGGTTTTGGTATCAGGGTAATGAGAGCTTCATAAAATGAATTGAGAAGTGTTTCTTTCTCTTCTATTTTCTAAAAAGATTGCATAGAATTGGTGTTATTTCTTCTTTTAGCATTTGATATAATTCTTTGGGTCTGGATATTCCTTTTCTGAGAGTTTTAAAATTATAAATTCAATTCTCTTTATAGTTGTAGGGCTATTCGAATTGTTTGGTTCATATGAGGGAGTTGTGGTAACTTATGCTTTTTAAAGAATTGGCCTCTTTCATTTGTTAATTCAGTCCAAATGGCCTTAGATCAATGCCTCCTCTCTCATCTCAAAACACCCCAACTAAAAGGGTATGACTTTCTCAAACGTGGCAGTGTTAAGGTCCAAAGAGTAAGAGGAAAAGCCACTTTTTTTCCCCCTAAAGATGGACCTTCCTGCTCTGGGTCCTAGAGTTAGGACTCCACTCCTCCCAGCCCATCTCCAAATCTATCCTTCATCTACGGTGTCCTTGGATGGTTCCACCACCTTTTGTTTATTGTTTTTCTCTCTTTGTCTCCCATTCTGATCAATACACAACCTAATGGATCCTGGCATTGGGCCATAGTTTCCATATAAGCACTTCTTCTATGGCACACAATCATGGTGCAAGCATAGTGTTTAGCAAAATCATGCTACATGTCACAGGATAATGCCTCTTACACACTGACATGTGGTCCCTAGAATCCCCTTCCCCTATATCCTCATGGACAGACTCTCTCCCACCCTGCTCCAGCCTTGAATATGAGAAAGATGTGGAAATTGTCATGCAAGGTGTCTATTAGATATATTTTTTTAAATGACTATGAAAAAGTGTATTCAGACATAGAAGAAATTTCCACTGAAGAATGGATGGACAAATGAAGCTTGGAAGGTATTGTGAATGTGATGTCAAGCTTGTACAGAGGCAAGAAAGACAACAAGAAGCAGTATCAGAGTGTAAAGTAAGACCTTACTGCTCCTGGTGAGGCATTGCTTTGGAAAATGATTGCGAGCCAACAATATTTCAGAGCCTTGAGAGCAAGAAAGAGGAGAACTTGTGTCACCTCCTCAGGGAAGTCTTCCTGGATCCTCTCTATAAATTTTAACTTTCCTCTGAGCTCCTCTAGCACTTTCAATTCACACACCATGCAGCTGAGATATATGTTAAGGTATACGTTGAGATGTAATTCATATCCCATAAAATTCATCCTTTAAAAGTATATAATTCAGTGGTTTTTAGTACATTCACAAAGTTGTACAATTAATTCCACTATCTAATTCCAGAGCATTTCAATATCCCCTAAGAACCTGCTACTCATTAGCAGTTACTCTCCATTCCACCCTTTCACCAAGTCCTGGCAATCACCAATCTACTTTCTGTCTCTGTATATTGGTCTATTCTGGATATTTCATTTAACAAAATAATATAAAATGTGGTCTTTTATGTATGGCTTCTTTCATTTAACATAATGTTTTCAAGATTCATCCATATTATAGCATAAATACATACTTCATTCTTATTTTGGCTGAATAATATTTAATTGCACAAATAAATTTTGTTTACTCATTCAGCAATTAAGTGCCATTTGGATTGTTTCTGTATTTTGGCTATTATGAACAATGTTGCTATGAACATTAGCATATAAGATTTTGTATGAAAATATGTTTTCAGTTCCTTGGTTATCTACCTAGGAGTGATATTGTTGAGTCACATGATAACTACATCTTTAACTTTTTGAGGAACTTCCAAACTGTTTTACAAAGTGCTGCACTGTTTATCATTCCTACCAGCAATATATGGGGATTCCAATATCGTCACATTTTTGTCAACATTTGTTATTGTCAATCTTTTTGATTATAGCCATCCTAGTAGGCATGAAATGGTATCTCATTATGATTTTGATATTACTTTCTTTAATAACTAATGATGAACATTTTATGGCTAATTTGCCACTTGTATATCTTCTTTAGGGAAATATTTATACAAATACTTTGCCCATTTAAACAAATTGGATTATTTGTCCTTTTACTGTTGATTTGTAAGAGTTATTTATATATTCTGGATACTAGTCTCATAAGTTATATGATTTGAGGATGTCTCTTCCAGTCTGTGGGTTGTCTTTTTACTTTCTTCAGTGTCCCTTGAAGCACCAAAGTGCTTAATTTTGTAGATATCTTATGTATTTATATTTGTTGTTGTTTGTGCTTTTGGTGTCCTATCTAAGAAATCGCTGCCTAAGCCCACGTTATGAAGATTTATGCTTACATTTTCTTCTTAGAGTTTTATTTTTTTAGTTCTTACATTTCAGTCTATGGTCCATTTTGAGACAATTTTAGGAGCGTGGTAGAGGTTTAATTTCATTCTTTCGCATGTGAATATCCAGTTGTCCCAGCACCATTTGTTGAAGATACTATTTTTTTTTCCTGTTGAGTTGTCTTGCATCCATGTTAAAAATTAGTCGATCATATTTCTAAGGGTTTATTTTTTAACTCAATTCTGTTTACTGATCTATTTGTCTACCCTTACATCAGTAGCACACTGTTTTGCATACTGTAACACTTAGTAAGTTTTAAAGTCAGGAAGCGTGAGCCTTCCAATGTTGTTCTTTTTCAAAACCATTTTGGTTGTTCTGGATCTAATGCACTTTATATAAATTTTAGAATCAGATTGTCATTTTCTGCAAAACAAAAACCAGCCAGAGTTTTGACAGGGATAGCAATGAATCTGTAGACTAATTTGAAGACTATTGCCAGTTTAACAATATTAAGTCTTCCAATCCATGATTATTAGATGTCTTTCCATTATTTGGGTCTTCTTTCAAAAGCATTTTATAACTTTCAGTGTACAATTTTTATAATTCTTTTGATAAATTTCTTCCTAAGTATTTTTTAATGATGCTATTATAAATGGTATTATTTTTAAATTTTAATTTCCAGGTTATTCATTGTTAGTGTAAAGAAATATAATTGCTGCTTATATTTTGATCTTGTCTCCTGCAAAATTTTTGTATTATTTCGGTTTATGACTTTTGTAGTATTTTTTACATAAAAGATCATTTCATCTTCAAATAGAGATAGTTTTACTTTCCCCTATTTAATATGGACACATTTAATTTTAAACTGCCTAATTGCCCTCCAGTACAATGTTGAAGAGAAATGATGAGGGTAGACATCCTTGCCTTGTTCCTGACCCTAGATGAAAAGATTTCAGCTTTTCACCATTAAGTATGATGTTAACTGTGGATTTTTCATAGATATGCTTTATCAGTTCGAGGAAATTTCCTTCTATATCTAGTTTGCTGAGTGCTTTTATCATGAGAGGATGTTGGCTTTTGTTAAATGCTCTTCATACATCTATTAAGATGATCATATGTAGATTAATGCTTTGTTGTGAGGTTTTTAGCCATTATTTCTTTGAATACTCTTTCTGCCCCTTTCTCTCTTCGTTATTTTTGGGATTTCCATTATGTGCATATTGGCATTCTTAATCATGTCCTATAGGTTTTTGAGAATCTATCCATTTCTCTTAATTTTTCCTCCTTCCTGTTTTTCACACTGGAAAATCTCTAATGGTCTATCTTCAAGTTCACTGATTCTTCCCCCCGCCCCCCGCCCCCCGACTGCTCAAATTTGATATTGAGTCTCTCTGGTACTTTTTTTTTTTTTTTTCATGTCACTTATTGTGATTTTTAATTCTAGAATTTTTATTTGAGTCTTTTGATATTTTTTCTTTATTGATATTCTATATTTGGTGAGACATCAATCTCATAGTTTTCTGTAGTTGTTTAGATGGTTTCCTTTCGTTCTTTGAACATGTTTAAAATGCCTGATTTAAGGTCTTTGTCTAGTAAGTCCAACATATTAGCTTTCTCAAGCACTGTTTCTATTGACTACCTATTTGAGGGGCATGGGACATACTTTCTTGTTTCTTTGCATGTCTTATAATTTTTTGCTAAATACGAGATTCAGCAACTTTTCCCTTAATAAACATTTCCCAGACTATTGCAAGCTTTTGATGAATTTCCAGGGCTATGAAAGTATTGATTTGAAAATTTGGGGGGGGGCAGTTTTCTTATTGCTTTTATGGAGAAGATTTTCAGAAACTCTTATTCAATCAGGACTGCTGACATCCCATAGCACTTTGAATCAGCCTCTATTATAGCACTTGTAACAAATAGTAATGTATTACTTTCTTTATTCCCCATCTAGGCTCTGATCTTATAGAAGGAAAAGTTTACATCTTATTTACCTCTTTATTTTCCCCTTCCAGAAAAAAGCTGGATGCTTGGTAAGGTTCTTATTGAAAGAATGAGTGATTGGACTCCCAAAGAAGGTAACCATTGAGAAAAAAATTTCCATGTTGTGTTGGGATGCTATGCCTTTATTTCTCAGTCTTAGAGAATCTGGTAAAACCATTGTTGCATTTGTATCTGGATAGTTCTGTGGGTTCTATCACTTATTAGTAGAGAGTTTTAAGACAGTTTTCCTAATCATTTAGAACCTCAGTTTTCTCATATATACAATGTGGATAATAATGCTGAGGATCATAACATTGTGATCCTAGTATGGTTCAGAGGATAAGATGAGATGACACATGTAAAGCACATAGCAGTGTCTGGCAGGGCTGCTCATAATTATGAGTATTTATTCTTCTTGTCTTTCCTAACTCCAGGGACCCTTTAATTATTTCCTGTTCAACCTGAACAATGGTTTGGCAAATGCGTCTGCCAATAGCAATTGATGAACAACGGTATCTATAGCTCTCTGATGCCTGAGCTTCCACAAAAGCCTTCTCTGAAACCCAGCCAGGTAGAACAACCAAGGTGCTCCATCCACAGGGCTCATACACTAACAGAGCTATGAATGGAAAACACCTGCTGCTTTGTGGCACCAGCCAAGTGTGGAGACAGGGACTGTAAATAAACTTTTCTGGATCACTGGGGCTTTAAAACTGGAGAAGTTAGGAAACCTCAGGACTTACCTAGCAAAGGAAGCAACCCACAGACTCCAAGCAAAGCAGAGCGGTTCTCAGACCTTCAAGGATGATGGGCCAGGGGACAAGTCATGTTGGTGTCTCTCTAGTTCATTTACACCTCCTGGTATGGTTTTTTTTCTAAATAGATAGATAGATAGATAGATAGATAGATAGATAGATAGATAGATAAAAGAAAAGAAAGAACACAAAATAAAGAAAAAAGCTTCAGGGTTTTTTTTTTTTTAACTTTTAGAACAACTGATCTAATTCAAACCCCTTATTAGATAAAAACGCAAACCCCCCAAATTCAGTGATCACCCATGGTCAGGGAGGAAGAGCACAGAAAAGCTGGAACACCACAGTGGGTATTATTCTGACTGGGAGTCCAGGGTTTCTTTCCATCTTACCTGCTGCCACCCTGTTAAGTCACTTCTCACAGCACCTCAAAAAACCCGAGCACCTGAGCAGGGAAGATAAAATCATACATAGTATCTGAGCTGTGCTGTCTTGAGTCACATACGTGTCTCATCATTAGGAATGTTTTATCTGATCATAGATGCTTGGATCTGCAGAGTTTGGAGGCTAGATTTAGAATCAAGAGAATGGAGTTCAATCACAAGCTCTGATCTCATTAGTTAACTTGTGTCAATCTCAGTTTTTTCATCTAAAAAAATGGAGCTCTAAATCATCTTCCTAATTCCCTCCTTTAGTTGTTCTAAGGATCACAGAAATAAGAGATGTAAAAATATTTTTAAGTCTAATTTTCTTCAATCCATATGTTTACTAAGACCCTTTATTCCCTTAGTAGTAGCAGAATACTGATGCTCATGGCTTTTCTTTCTTTCTTTTTCTTTCTTTCTTTCTTTCTTTCTTTTTCTTTCTTTTTCTTTCTTTCTTTCTTTCTTTTTTCTTTTCTTTGTTTGGGAGAGCCTAGCCCTCAACCACCCACCGGAATCCTAGGCCACCTCTCTCCTCATGCTAATTCCTGGTCTAACAAGGGGAAACTTTGCCCAGTGGCTGGAAGTTTGTCACTCTGTCCCACACCTAGAGGATGCCATGTGATGTGGGTGACCCCACTCAGAACAACTCCAGCTCATATTTCCAAATGCTCACTGGACTCAGATAACTGAGTGTTTAAGGGGCATCTGTATTTATTCCTCTCTAAGCCTGTTTGTCTTCCCCATATTAACTCATGACACCTCCAGAAACTTAATTGTCATCCTTGTTTTCCTCATGTAGTTCACACAATGGAAATTATAATTTTTTCTCCTTAACATCTGTACTGTTCTCTCCAACTGCATAGCACCTATGCCATCTAGGTAGGACTCACCACACCCATACCTTCATTGGTCCAAGCCAACTAAGGTAATTTCATCTCCTTCCCCATGTTGATTGTTTCCAGTAACTCCTACTTAAGCTAATTAGTCCATTGGCAACAGAAGTACAGCAGGAGTATTAAGACAACTATCTGATCCATATTTCTTGCAATAGGATTTGTTCATAGATGGCTCAGTCAACCCTGAGATGAAGAGTTTTGTTTTATAATTGTTGAAAATGTTGCTCGCTCCTCCTCTCTAGGTGAATGGAGCCATCTTGCAACGCTGCATGTATCTTGCTCTTGAAGGCCTCTCGTAACCACACATGAAGTCAGCATATGGATAAATGGGGAAGAGATGGGGCAGGACTGAGAATGATGGCAAAGTAAGGCTGGAGCCCTGACCAAACCTTGCCTAAAGCCTGCTTCATCACACTTTTCATTTGTGTAAGTCTGTAAGTTGTCTTTGTTTTCTGAAAAGAGTTAACATTGTATTTTCTGTTACCTGAAATCAAAAGCATTTAACTGACAAACTTATTGAAATCACTAGCAAGTTCTGTCATATCTGCTTCCAAAACCATATACCATATCTGTTCACTTCTCACTACCACCACCACTGTCACCAGCACCATAGTTCAAGGCAATCGTAGCTCTTGGCTGGACTATGGTAATAGTCCCTATTTCACCTTCTTATCTCCATTGTTGACCCCTTAACTGTAGTCCCCGCAGAGTAGCCAGAGAAATCAGTTAAAAATGGAAATCAGATTGGTTACTTTCCAGATTAAACCTTTCAAAGGTTTTCATTTGCTCTTAAAATAAAACCAAACCCGTCTTCTGATCCACTCCATCCCCCACCTTACCCCACCCGGTAGCCCTGCTGGATGTGTCCACTTCGTTTCCTAATGGCTTCTCCTTGATGCTATCCGCTCTATCCTCACAAATCTTTATGTTCCTTGAACTGCCAAGCCCTTTCCCACTTGCTGCTCCCTTTGCCTGGAATGCTTTTCTACAGCTCTCTACCCAACTGTCTTATTTTTTTCCTTTAAGTCTTCGCTCACATTGATCACCTCCTCAGAGAAGTCTTTCCTGACCACCTCTCTCAGTCACTTCCTGTCTTAAGTGTTATCTCCTCCAGAGTGCTTATTACAATATGTAATTGTATATTTTATGCACTTACTTGTTTATTGTTACTAAGATGTAAGCTGCTTATGAGGACCTTGACTGTCTTGTTTAAACTCGTCCTGACTTATAATTAGGCTCAATACATTTATTTATTTTATTTATTTATTTTGAGCTCAACAAACTGATACCTCATAGGGAGGTGTTCCCAGGGTGCCACCCAGTGGTGGGCTGAGGCTTGGCATGGAGATCAAAGGATCCCCACAGCCCAGTGACACTGAAACATTGGTCGAATCATCTGGCAAGAGGAGGGCAACTGAATAGGCATAGCAGTCAGCTGCTGGGAAGGGAGGGCCATGGGCCCGTGTATCACAGTGCGCTGCTCTGGCCAAACATGCCACAGCTTCAGCAGCGTCAGCTTCTCCTGGGAGCTTGTTAGAAATGCAGAATCTCGGCCCTACCCCAGACCTACTGAACAGAAGTCTGCACTTTACAAGATCCCAGGTGATTTGTGTGCACCTTACCATCTGAGAAGCCTGGCTTTCTACCACCTAGATGTGCACTGCCCACACTGATAACACAAAAATCTTAGCCAGAAGTCAGGAGCCAGGCTCCCTCACATACTGTATGACCTTAAGCATGTATGTTTGACTGCCTTATGTCTTACTTAGTCTCTCTATCACTTATAAGATGTGACCCTATTATCTTGTAAATGGTTTCATAGTGATAAAATGAAAAGCCTTGGGCCGAGGCTGTCTTGCTCCTCTATGATCTTTGGGATTTGGGGGATTAGTAAGAGAAAGATGAGAGCAAGCCATAGGACAAGACGCGGGTGAATAAAAAAGAAATGGACTTATAGAGAGACATGCATGTGCATATATGTCATATATATGTATGTGCAGTATATATATTATATACTCAAATAAAACAACAAAGAATGATGTCAGAAGTGGCTCAGAGTAAATCTCAGCTAAATCACTCTTCATAAAATGGAAGTGTCTATAATACCCTCCCACACTCCCTAAATCAGTAGTCCTTCAGCCTGGCTGCACATTAGTCACCTAAAAGCTTTTAAAAGTCTCATGCCCAGTCAGCCCTTCAGACCAATCACACCAGAGTCTCTGTGGGAAGGACCCAGACATCAGTGGTCTGTAAAGGTCCACTGTGCTTCTCAAGCTTTAACATGCATATAAATCACTCCCAACCTGGGGGAGGGTGTAGGTGGTGCTAAAAAGCACATTTGAATGCAGGATGTTTGGGCATAACTGAGAGTCCATGTTTTTGACAATCACCCATAAATAGTTGATATCAGGCCCCAGGCTATTCAAAGGTGAAGACAAGTTTGAGGACTATGCTTTTGAGGATGTTGCGGAGAATTAAATGAGGCAGTAGATGTGACACATGGTGCATATAATTGTAATTCTCCTATACACCCTTTCTTGAGTGACTAATGAAAAAATTGGGGGATAACAAGGAATAGCTGATAAGGTCCCCAATGGTGGGAATCTATTATTGAACACCTACTATGTGCCATGTGCTTTAAAACATCCACCTCAATGAGTCCATTTTGGTGAGAGTGGAACAAATTCAGAGATAAGAAACTTGCTCAAACTTGGCCTCACATTGAGTAAAATGTAGATCTTGGATTCATGCCCAGGTCTTTCCAATATCAAATCCTAAGTACTATCCAAGCTGCCATGCTGTCTGTCTCTCACCTAGAAGAGTGGAGGACTTGCATGTGTTCTGACAGCTGCAGAAGGAAGGGCAACTGGGCTGAAGATGCCATGCGTGGAGACAGTGGAGGCTACTGTAGGAGCAGCTGGATGGATGGATGGCTAACAGGTGGCTGGTGTCAGGGCCAGGGAACAGCTTAAGAGGGGAGCAGCAAGTTACCTCAAGCAGGAATGGGAAGATTTAGGGATTATGATTTTGGCTCCTACCAACGGCTTTCCAGCACTTGTTACCTTAGAAATGTTACCATCACCAAATGCCATTTACTGTACTTCTGCTGAGGCTCACACTCCTTCTTCTGGCACTGTACTTGGAAAGCCCTCCCATTCTGCACCCCACAGTTTAGTGTGTACTTCCACATGCATGCCAGCATAAGGTGTTATCACCCCACTTTCCAGATGAAAAATCCAAGTCAGAAAAATTCAGGGACGACCTCAACTTCTCATGATTAGACAGAAACAAAACCCAGATTCAGACCCCCTAACCCAAATCCTATGCATGGAAGGACTTTGGAAGTTTGCTTCTGGATAGACTTTCAATGGCCATTCTGTAGTCAGAGAAAAGGGGAACTCTATATGGCCATCTGGGGGTCCTCTGGCCAAGTGGCATGCAATTCTGTTCCCTCCAGGAGAGATGTGGGATCAAATCATTTGAGGTAGGAAATGGCTAGACATGAGGCTTCTGTATCAAGAATAGGAAAGAAATCTTGTCTGAGATTCTGCAGGAATAAAAAATTCATTCACTTGGCCTTGTCAGGGAACTTCCAGGCTCTTCAGAAGGGCACCCACCAACTGTGCAGGAGGCCCAGGATGCATTTATCATTGAGATAGCACTGCCACCTTGTGGTAGAAGCTAAGCACTACGCCATCCTAACCTGTCAGGTAAATAAGCATTATTAGTTATTTGCTTTCCCCTCTTCTTCATTTATCTTATGTGACAGGACACACAGTGATGATATTTACTGATATAGGCAGTATAAGATGGGAGGAAATTTGGTAGGAGAGATAGTGAGCTTGTATTTGTGAAAATTGAGCTAGGAGTATCTCTGACAGGGAAAACAGAAGAATCCCATCAATTTCATGGTAAGGAGAAAGACAAATAAATTCTACATTGATGTTGAATTTATTTATCTATGGGGAAAATTTGCAAAATCTCCTTGATTTTAAGAAAGAATATAGATATAGTTTAGGCTATAATTAATTTACATTTCCATTTTTTGCTAATCAATCAGGCACTTAGTCCTTCCTTTCCCCAGGAAAATTTTCCCAGTGGGGACTTTGGGGAGGAGGACAATGATTGTCTATTCCATTACCTCAGAAACAACTTACTACTTTATTTGTGTCTTTAAGTCCATTTATTAATAGGCAGAATCATCTTTCCAAACAAGAAGGTGAGATGGGATAGGGGTATTATTCTATTGTCCTTATATTTCTTTGCTAAAGATCTTAAATAAACTCTGAAATCAATGGGTCCTAGACTGGGAGGAAATCTTAGAAAACACATTTTGTGCCTTTTAAAGTGGACTTCGTACAATCCTGGGGTTCTGCAGAAATGGCACTGAGTACTCCGAGGCGGGCAGTGGCACAAGCCAGGCTCTCCTCCCGTCTACTGTCAGTTGTTTTAAACAGTGAGCTTTGGTGTAACATTGTACTAGTTGGCTAGGTCTGTTAGGGCAAAATACCACTGGCTCAGTGTCTTAAACAACGGAAATGTATTGTATGATAGTTCTGGAGGTAGAAGTCCAAGATCAAGGTGGCAGCAGGTATGGTGTCTGGTGAGAGTTCTCTCCTTGGCTTGCAGATAGCTGCCTTCTCCCTGTCCTCACATGGCCTTTCTTCGGTTCATATGAGTGGAGGAGAACTCTCTAGTATCTCTTCTTAAAAGGACACTAATCCTATCAGATCAGGCCTCCACCCTTCTGACCTTATTTAATTTTAATCCCGTCTGTTAAGGCTCTATCACCAAATGTAGTCATGTTGGGAATTAGAGCTTCAACATATAAATTTTGGGAGGGCTCAAACATTGAATCCATAACAGACATCACATTTTTTTGTTGTTTATTTGTTTAAGTTAGACTTTTGATAGAGTTTGAATACCTTTTGCTTTTGTCAGAGCTCACTCAGATTGGGAAGATGGACAGGGTGGACCACAGAGGGCTCGTGACTCACCTACAGCCCCCAGTGAGAGGAGGGCAGGGCTGACGCCTGAGTGCACGCATGGGGCCCTCCTCTGCTAACTTTAAAAAATAATGGGGATTAATGAATGCCCTGGTTTGGAACTCCACGAGCCAAGAAGGAATGCCCAATGCTAAGCGCCAAGGAGTTATTTGAAACTCGAGTTTTGGACCACACTGTTCACTGACCAGCAGTGGTTGAGAGGAGCCCTGACCGGGGTCTGGGACCTAATTTAAGGGTAAAACTGCAAGCCTTGGGGAGATGCCTTGGTGTTACCTGATTGGGGGGTTAGGTTGACCTTTAAAGGGATTGGGTGGTAGGTTGTTAGGTCTGCGTGCAAAAGGGGGTCATGTGCAGTTGGGCTGCGTATAGAGGGGGCCGTGCGCAGAAAGGGCCGAGTGCAGAAGTAGGGAGTGCAGAAGGTGCCGGGTGCAGTAATCAGAATATGTGCAGGAGGAAATAAGGGTGGGGGTGCCTTAAGGGCCCACCGATTAGCTGGCTTAGCTGGTTTGGCCAGGTGATAAGGCATTGTTCTTGACCACTGGCCTTTGGGGAACTTTTTGTACAATTCATGGGATCACTCAGAAAAATGGAATCATTCCAGTCTTTCATTACAATTATCAAGTCAAACCACAGAAACTTAAAACAAGTCTAGAATGAAGCCAGCAGGCATTGTGCATTGAAAGTCTGTGGAGGACAGTCCTGTCGAAATACATGGTTAAACCAAGTGCACAGTGAAGTTCAGAGGGCATGTTTAATTTGTCTAGAATGAGGGAAAAGACTTTAGTTTTGAGGTAAAGACTTGAAAAGATACAGAAGGAAACTTCCAGGTAATCTTAATCACCCTTATTACTGTGCCTGATTCCAGTTACTTAGACATAGCTATACCCTAATCTCTAGTTTTGGCTTTATAACCATTTTAGCACCTATATTTTACTCACAAATGCCATGATGAGGAGAGGCCATGGACTTCTGAGGTAACTAGAAAGGATTTTGACCCTGTGTCATTCCATTAACACAATGTCTGACACACAGCAGCAGTTCTTTAAATACATATTTAAGGGAGTAGATGAACAAGACCAAATGACACAGACAGGGATTAGGGTCAAATGGACACTGACTTACAAATGAGGAAGTGATTGAGTGATTGCTTGATTGTTTTATGGCACCTGGTTCTTGTTGTCCACCAGCCTCTTGGTGGCCTCTTCCAATCATCCTGGTCCTTTTGGTGGCATAGTGTGGGCTGAGGTCAATGGCCTGGAGTGCTGGTGAGGCCTGAAGCAAAGGTTGGGCCATTTCTCAGGCCCCAGTGAAGGTGCCCTGAGGCCTCACGTCTGTGGAGCGGGCTCTGGAGTCTCTGCTGCTTTCACCCTTCTTTCCTAGCTTCTCATTCCTCTGCCCACCGTGTGGCCTCAGTTCTCCTGACATTCAGGGAACTTGAGGAGAGCATAGTGGTCCCGGTGATGGATGGTGTGGGTGGGAGCATCATGCTGGTGTGTTCCCTCCAAGCCTGTTGTGTCTGCGTGTGGGAGGAGCTGGGCACTATTCCTACTAGGTGGCATTAGAAGGGCCACATGAGTGAACAGAGGGAAGAGAACTGGGATGAAGAGACCTGAGGTTCCCAGAAAGGGCAGGACCTTATTCAGCAGAAGCCTTAGGGTGGGCAGGAGAATGAGGTTGGTTGCGAGGGACTGTCACCAAAATTAGACAAACGGAAGGGGCCAGGAAACAAAAGCCCCAAGGAGACAGAGGTAACTTCTTTCTTCTCATATTTTTTTCTGATTATAAAAATGTACACATTCACTGTAGTAATCAGCAGACAGTGTTTGAGGGGTGAGAACTGGCCCCAGGGCTGCACAGAGCGAAGGGAGCCTCAGGAGGTTCTGGGGGCTATGCTCTAACTCGTGTCAGGTGCTGGCCATGATCCAGGGCCTGGCACCTCTGATTCCTCTCCCAGCCCAGTGATCGTGCCAAGGGCCCTCAGAAAGATGGTTCTCCAATGAGACTCAGTTACCTCCCCTGTCCTTCTGGCCCCCAGAGGTGCCTGAGCTACTCCATGGAAGAGTGAGTGGGGGTGCTGGAGTTGGTGAGAACAAGGGCAGAGGAGAGGCCCTGCACACAGTGTCCACAGGAAACTTGAGGTGCTGAAAGTGCTCTGGGACATGGATAGAAAAGCCCAAAGATAAAGAGACTCCCTAAACCCACTCTGTGAGTGAGAGGCAGACATGTAGGTAGACTCAGAGCTTCTAAAGCAAATAGCTTCACCAGGGGCTTTGATCACTTCCCACTGGGCTATCTCCTGCCAACCCAGTCCAGAGTAGAGATGCCCTGAGCCTACTTTCCCCTGCGCCACATGGTCTTGGGCTTGAACTAAAGATGCCCTTGATCACGCCCTGCCAATTTGCCTTGCTCCCCACCTCTCCTCAGCACAGGTGGGGGCATGACATGTTGGGGACACTGGCTACTCCCATTGGTTGTTTTTAGTCTCCACTCGTCTACCCTTTCTCTCTCTGAATCTGGGGTCCTCTCCCTTCTCTTCTCACTGTGTTCCTTTGTCCCTCCTTAGTGAGCTATGTCTCTAATGGTGGATTATAGGGAAGGTCCTAGTAAAGACAATTTACTAGGGCTGTGAGGGCTGTGTCAATATCTTTGGGCCCAGGACCCCATTGCCTTTCTGGTCACCTGCTCAGTCTGTGTGTGAGTCTGGCTTGGATCTGGGATTTCCCCTCCTGGCCCCACTCCAGGACATAAGACAAGAACCTTGTGTGGGTGCTGGAGTGAGGACAAGTGGCATCTTGTCTCCACAGCACCTGGTACAGGGCATGGTCTAGAAAACAGTGCTGTGGGAAGGCTGCCTCCTTTCACCCCACCTGGTTTTGCAAGATGACTGAACAGGCCTCTGCTTTGTGCAAACTTCTTATGACCTATGTCTTTGTGACCTGATTTTCCGCATTTGTAAAACTGAGAGGCAGGTCCTGATGCATAGGGAACCCAGATGCTGTTCTCATGAGCACTCATCCCCAGCCCTGGGGGCTTGTCTCTTCCCCGTTCAGCTTCATTCTTCCCACAATTGCTCCTCCATCATCAGACCCTCCATGGAGCCCTTGGTCCTTCTGCCAACCATCTCCTTTTCCCTCTAGGGCAACAGGTCTTACTCAGGTCTGTGTACCTTCCACACCTTGTCCCTGAAAAGTGCAGACTTTGTGGGAGGTGCAGATGTACATCCAGAAGTGGCAACCCTAGTATTAGTATCACAAACTCAGATGCCCACGAGCTCCACAGGGAAAGCATGAGCTGCAGGTGATGGGAGAAGACATGCCTGGGGAAAAGGGCAGAGTTGCCCTGAGCTCTGCAAAATGTCACTGTGGAGAAGGCTGGTGGGGTCTCCTCTTCAGACATCTGGAGTTTTAAATAAATTGTCCTGATTTTTTAATGTTGGAAACTAAGCAACATGAAGCTAGCTGTCTTTGACTGGTGGGTGCTGGTGGCTAACTCTCTGTGAGCACTTAACATGCCAGGTAGTATCTTGATCCTTGCTGCACAGTCAAACCGCCATTACTGTCATCACATCTCACAAGCTGGGAAATAGATGCACAAGCAGAGTAAGTCACTTGTACCAAATCACAATTTAATAAGTGGTGTCTGAATGCTGGCAGCCTGGGTCGAGCTTCCACAAGTAACCCTGCGGCTTTTACCTCTTTCTATGTAAGACTTTGAGCCCTAACAATTCTGTTTTAATGAGCAGCTATTATGTGCGTGGTGAGTATTCATTATCCTGTTCAAGCTTCACAATAGCCCCATGGAGTCTGTGTTAATATCCTTATGTTAGGGGTCATGGGCAGTGACTTTCTCAAGGTCTCTCAGCCTCTGTGTGGAGGGCTATGACCAACACTCAGATCCACCTGGCTCCAAAGCCCCAGCTCCTCCTGTGTAGCCTGGTTTCTCTCTGAGTTCCCTAGGGTTAGGCTCAACAGGGCCATTGGGGATGGAGGAAATGTGTCTGGAGCTTGTCTTCTGAGGCTGCTGGGCAGGGCTCTCAGAGTGGCCTCCTGGCACGGAGCTCAGGCCAGGGCAGCATGGGTGGGCCTGGGTCTGAGCAGCCTCATGGAGAGGCTCACTGTGCATGGTCCCGCTCACTTCTCTGCGGCGAGAGGCACTGCCAGATCCCCCTCTGCACCATCTCGCTGCCCAGGGCATAGTTCACAGCGTTGATCGTGGGCGCCATTTTGGCAATGAGAGCGGGCACCTGTTGCAGCAGAAACATCCAGGAAAGAAGCTTCAAAGCCTCTGCTCCTCTCCCTGGTCCCACCTGGTGACCCCAGCCCTCCCCCACCCAAAGCCACCAATCTTTTGTTGTCTGCTCGATTCTGCCAACTCTAAGTCTTCCCTGACCAGCTGCCAGATGGTGCATGGTAACATGCATGTCTCAGCCCCTGGTCCCAGAGTGCATGTTCACCATCTGGCTGTTTGTCCCTGTCATCTCACATGAGGCTTAGGCAACATCAAACAGTAGCCCCACGTGCCCTGGGTGACAAGCAAATTCCCAATGCATTATGAGTGCTCAGAGGAAGAGAGAGAGTCTATCATGGAGGCAGCAAAGCAAGAAAGAGAGATGGGATAAGATAGAGAGACGCAAAGATGGAGAATGTTCCAGTCTGGGTACTGGAGATATCTTTACCATCTGCAGCTTGGGGGAGATGGTGGTCACGTCCATGACAGCTGCGTATAGATACAGGAGGGCATAGGGTCCCCAGCAGAGCATCAGCGTTCTGGCTGGCAGAGTGGTGTTCACCTGGGGAAAAATTGTCACAGAAGGGAGGCACTGACTTGATTTGGTGGCTGGCAGCCCCGTACAGCCCAGAGACCATGCAGGCACTCATGGGCAGTGTGACTGGACTGTGGGAAGATTCAGAGCCTGCGGAAAAACTTGGGACCAGATGAACCTTCTGCTGTTTAAGATGTGGGACCCTAAGCCTGTCATTTAGTCTTACTTGACCTCAGGTGTTTTGTCTGTAAAATGGCCTGATAATACCTGCCTTGCCTGGAGGCAGGGGGTGGGGGCAGATAATGAGCTTCCTTCATGGTTGAACCCTGGCTCTGTGAGTGTGGCTGTGTGCATGAGCATCCCCAGGCTGAGCTGCTCTCACACCTCAGTCCCAGAACCAGCTCATCAGCAGCAGCTGCAGCCACATGGCTGATCAACCTGTCCTGGGTTCAAAGAGGCTGCTTTCTGCAGCCGTGTGATACAAGTAGGGAGCAGGCAACGTGGTACCACCTGGGGTCACAGGGGAGCGCATGACTTGTGATCTAATTTCAGGATGGAGGTTGCCATGTTCTGCTTCTCACATACTCTCAGATGATAAATTCTGATGCTAAAAATCAGTGCCTATTTTCTCTTGACTATGTTTTCCTTTAACAAAGAAGGTGACTTAAGCCTGCAGTCAAGATTCCTGGGTGACTTCTGCTGATGCTACCAGAACTCATGATTTAAAGTCAACCTGGAAAAATGAGAAAACCCATGTGCCTGACTTGCCTTCTGGCTGATTGAACCTCCAACAAATGTGGTGACTTTGAGCACTGAGGCAGGGCTTGGAGGCGGTGATGAACAGGTGAACACTGAGCTGAGAGCTTGGGATGCAGTTCTGCTCCCAGCATAGCCCTTATCAGAGTAAGCTGGTCTCCAGCTAAAGTAGATTTTATACAGTCTTTTTCCAGTTCACAGGGGGAAAACAATGTGGTAGATTAAGAGTCTCAACAACGAGAATGTTTCTTTTATGTATAGTGACTGACCACTTGGGTGATGAAGTCCCAGACCTGAGTTTGATATAACTCCGCCGTTCCTAGTTGTGGCTTTTGATGAGTTGCTTAGCTAACCCCTTTCAGTCTCGATTTTCTAGTCGGTGATTTCTATAGGGATTATAAAACCTTCCTTTCTCTGAGAGAGGTTGCAAAAATGAAGCGACATAATGCAGATAAAATACTATTAGTATCAATTAAAAAAAAATCTTTGGTGCTTGTTATGACTCATCTGTTGGGGATTATCCAGGTGAGAAAGTTAAAGGAAAATTGTGACAAAGGAATATAAATACAGAAATTTAGAAATAGCGGTGGGGGTGGGGCTTACTTTAAAGTGTTGTTTCGCTTGGACAAATGTGCTTGCGATGCGATTTTATGTGGTAACAGCCTGTGCCTATGATTAACTTAAACATCTCGAAGCAATTCAAAGGCAGCATTTTAAAAGTGTGTAATTTTGTGCCAACCCTCACATCCTTGGGACAAAGGAAACATAACAGCATGGATGGTGTCTGGAAGGGCACCCTGTGTCTGGTAGTCTGAGCAGTCCTGCTCCTTCCTCCAGGTCTTAGCTAGTCCCAGTGATGACAAGGATGGTACATTCCTATGCCCTAACACTGGATTTGAAAGCTGGATTTCCTTCCGGTTATAGAAAACACTGGACCCCCTGATTGCTCTTTGTCATATCATTCATGTTCCCTGGTGTCCCTGAGAGGGACGGAGAGGTTTCTCCTGCTCTTGAAGTTGGTCCTTACCTGGGGATGACCAGTCTTCCCGAGTTTCTGCTCCATGAGCCGATAGGATGTGAGCGTGATGAAGAGGGGCAGGACAAAGTTGAAAAAAGCCATGGTGAAGAGAAAGCTGGTGAAGTTTCTACAGGCAGAGGGGATGGAGGGGTAAGAGTCATGTCTGGGGGATTACCAGCTGTCTTCAAAGGCCCATCAGCCATTGCTTTGGACAGTCACGTGCAGGGAACTGCTCCCATCACATGAGTGCTCAGAGTGGGGTGCTCAGAGCGTGTCCCTGCTGAACTGCCCTCAGAGCCAAGGAGCCACTACTTTCTCCTAAACTTGCTTTTAGGAGCCAGGGTGCTGAGATGAGGAAGAATCCTGCTTCAACTCACTGTTGGGCAGTTCAAGTGCTTAGCCCTGTTCTCTGTGCCCTCAGTATGAAAAATGGGACTCTTTCATTTGGGAGATGCATTTACCAGATGTCAGTGGATCAAGAGGAAGGAGCATTTGAAGAGTGTTCCTGGCACAGCGGTTTGAAAGGGGCCCATGGATAACAAAGAGACTGGACACTGGGTCACTGAAGAAATCATTGTGGTCATGGGAGGAGGGAAGGCTGACCATTCATGAAGGGAATACCATGTCCCCTTGATGCTGTCCATTAAGGATGGGTGGGCAGAAGGGCTGCCAGAATGACTGGACACAGACTGGAGAAATACCTTCAGGGCGTATCCTGGAAGGATACTCGGTGCAGGCCCAGGGTTCTTCAGTGGGTTTCACCTGGGAAGCCCATCATCAGGGGCAGATGCTTCATCAGTAAAGGTGAGTAAACATGTAAAGCAGATGAGTGAAACATGGTTCTAGTGGAAGCAAGAGGGAGGCTGAAGCGTCTATGGCCATACCACCCTGAATGTGCCTAGTCTCGTCTGATCTCGGAAGCTAAGCAGGGTCAGGCCTGGTTAGTACTTAGATGGTAAGAGGGAGGCTGAAGCCCTTGTGCCCCTCCCCAGGGCAGCACCTAATGGGTTTCGCTAAGCCCTGGTCTCCCCAGAGCCCCATGGATGGAGCAGTACTAGATATACTCTATGATAAAGGGCCCTTAAGTATTTGCTCCCACTTCTCCAGGGTTTGGCTCAGGGCCTAGCTCACAGCAGGTGCTCAGGGAATTCAGAGACCTGAATTGTTTGCCAAGGTCTCTCTCAATGCAAAGACTGTAACATTCTCTGAACCTATTGAACTGAGGACATGACTTTCTCTTGAAAATAATAAATTCAGAGCTGAGTGTGTGGAAGATGTCAAAGGGGTCATGGGGCTCAGTTGCTATTATAACCAACACAGGACAATGGCTCACTGGATGATGCCCCTTCTAAGGCTCAACTCTGTGCCCCAGTTTGCATAACATTTCCACCACTTGGCCAATATTCAGTCTCACTGTCAACCTGCAAGTGGGTATCATGACTAAGATGTTGAGGTTGTCTAGCAATCTCATTGACATTCCCTCATTTGAATTTTCAGTTGTGAAATTGTGGTTGTAAGGGTTCAAAGCCAAGATTCCCATGGAAGGGAGCCTCCCACCTTACCTGTCCCTCTTGGAGTAGTCCAGAGTGCAGCATGTCCCCAGGGGCTCATAGTCATAGTGGCCCCAGCCGAGGAGGGGCAGTGCTGCCCAGAAGGCAGAAGACAGCCACACAAAGAGCACCAAGGATACAGCTGTGTTCCATGCCAATCGGCTGCCTGTGTGGACAGAAGAAGAGGATGGTTGAAAGGAGGCCATAGCTATCAGAGTGAAAAGGAATGGACTTTCTGGTTATGAAGAATGGCCCTAAATCCTGGCTCTGATGCTTAATAGCTTTGTTCTTCAGGCGACTTGAGAGTTTCTCTGAGCCTCAGTTGTTTCCTCTACAAAATGGGAATGATAGTTCCTGCTTCAGAGAATTGTTATGAAAAATAAAAAAGATAATAGATGGGAAGGTCTCCTAGTAGATACTCTATATCAGAGGTCCTCAACTTTTTGGGACCAGGGACCGGTGTTCCTATGAGAATCTAATGCCAATGCCTGCTGATCTGAGGTGAGCTGAGGTGGTGATGCTAGTCTAGTGCTGGAGAGTGGCTGCAAATATAGATGAAACTTCACTCACTCACCTCCTGCTGTGTGGCCCGGTTCCTAACAGGCCACAGACTAGTAGTGGTCCACAGCCTGGGGTTTGGAAAATCCTGTTCTATACCATCTTTTTTAGGGGACAGAGTAAAGGAGGGGTGACAAGGAGATAGGTATGCTTCTCAAAGCCAAGTTGGGGAAGAAACATGGATAGTGGTTCAGGTGAAGGTCATGGGGGAGGAAGGTGGAGTCCAGACTTACCACCATCCTTAGCTCTTGCTCAGAAGCAAGACACCATGTCTGCTTCCAGGATACCCTCTGAGAACTCTCGACTTGAGAAATGGGGCCCCATCTCAGTGCCACTGGTAGAGGCTGGGCCCTGACATCATCTTTTAATGTGACCAGTCCCATTGACCTGACCTCCTCCATTATCCCCCCACCCACGTCCCTCACAGTCTTATGTAGCTCTTCCCATCCAGTGGCTCCACTTGAATCTGGCTTTAGAATGCCTTTCCAAGATGCCTTCTCTGTCTATGGTTTATTGACGATCCTTTGCAGACAAGATCCCAGGATAGAGGACAGAACTCCAGGTGGGGTTTGATCAGCAGAGAAGAGCAGGTCTTCAATGCCCCTCATCCTGAAACTTCACTTTCATTGACATAACCACAGATGGAATTTGTTTGGATGTGTCCCTCTGCTATGGACTGAATGTTATGTCCCTTCTAATTCGTATGTTGAAGCCCTAATCTCCATGTGGTGGTATTTGGGGTGGGAACTTTGGAAGGTAATTAGGTTATGAGGGTGGCACTCCCATGATAGGATTAGCACCCTTATAAGAACAAACATGAGAGAGATGATCTCTCTTTATTCCACGTGAGGGCAAGAAGGCAGCCATCTGCAAACTGAGAAGAGAGAACCCACCTCTGCTGGTACCCTCATCTTGGATTTCCACCTTTCAGAACTGTGAGAGGTAAATTTCTGTTGTTTTAGCCACCCAGTCTATGGTGTTTAGTTATGGCAGTCCTAGCTGACTAAGATCCTCCCCACCCTTGCCAACTGTAGGCACAATAATTGATATCCATCTTGACCCATATGTTGCATCAGCCTTTTTGGTTTTGGAAAAAATGACCAAAGAGACACACCTAAGGTCACCCAGTAATGGTAGATAAACTCAGGCCCCTCCTTCTCCTTCCTTGTGTTGGTACTGTTCCACTGTGCCTTGCAGCACAGGAAGGGCTTTGATGTAGGAAAATGGAACAGGGACAAATGGTTCTACATAGAGGCAGAGAAGCCTGTTGCTGTCTGAGGAGGGATGCATGTATGTGTGCACATGTGAGAGTCCGTGTGTGTGTGTGTGTGTGTGTGTGTGTGTGTGTGTGTGTGATGGTCCAAGGAGTTTTTTGGAGGCAGGCAGGGCTGGGCTAGTGGCTGGGAGATGAGCTCCAAGGTCAGATGGAACAGTAAGTGCTAACCTGCTAGAACAAAGGCAGTTTTTTGGCGTGGAGAGAGACATGTGACTCAAGGGCTGTGCTGTGTGTGTCTGTGGCAAGGGTGGATCTGCAAATCTAAAGGGGCCATCCCCAGGGCCATGCGGACCATGGATCCCACAGTGACCTCTGTGCTAGGGAAATCCACAGCTCCAAATATGGAGTCCAGGAGACAAAGGGAGAGACAACCTCCAGAGGTACCCAGGTCATGCCCTATCCCAGCTCTGCTTCTATTAGCTGTGTGACCCTAGACAAGCTATTTAACTTCTCTGAGCCTCTGCTTCCCAGTCTGCAAGCTGAGGGTTGCTATGGGCGAACATGTATTTTATATTAATGTGTATTAAAATTACAAAAACATTAAAGCTGTGATATCACAAATATTATTTAGAACAAGACTAAAGCAGGCATTTACAATTTTTAAAGTGAGTCACTTCTAAGTCAGAAATACCGAGTAAATAACACAGCAGGCGGTACACTGATATGGACAATTATGAAGATGGTATTGACAATACAGCTTGAGAAATGTAGAGCTGCGCTGGTTCTCATGAAGCCCTGGCATGGCACAGAGGCCCAGCACTTTCCTCTAGCCCAATCGTCTCTCTGTACCCCAACAGCATCTGTCTTCAAGGGCATTTTCTGTATCCATGCTCTCATTTGATTTTCAAAATGAAACTGTGTGGTTGTTTACAAAAATCACCATTCAGAGGAGATTAGGGTTCAGAGAGGACCCCTGACTTGCCTGAGGCTGCAGGGAGGGCACAGGCAGCCTTTCCAGAATGTGCCTCAACACCTACCTCTCCTGCATTCTCCCAGCCTCCTTCCTTTCCTGAGTGCCTGCATCCTACCCTCATGTACTCTTGCCCCCACCTACACTTCCCTGAACTGGGAAACACTGAGCAGGCCTTTGCCTTGATCATTTTCACTGTAAGGATGTACCTCCACCCTGGAAGCCCAAACACTTACGGGTGCAGTAGTGGTGATAGCGCCCCCAGGCGATGGCTGCGCTGCTGCAGATGCTGGCCAATGCTGTTGCAAATCCCTGGAAGCCATGAGCCTGGCAGCCGTCTGAACCGTAGGGCCAGTGCCTGTGAGAGACACTGGGCTCCAGTGAAGCCTCCCCTCTGTTTCTGTCCCTCCTCCCATACCCACCTAGCATCAGCTTGAGGGTACCTTCCTGAATGTTGGCCTAGCTCCTCAGAAGAGGGTTTATTATCTCTTTTTCCTATGAGGAAACTGGGGGCCTAGAGAGCAAGTCACTGAGGTGAAGGGGTGGAAGCCAGTATAAACTCTCCAGGCTCAGCACCATGATTGGAACAAAGGTCTCTCTGCATGACCAGCTGCCTCCATCACAGGAAATGGAACACCCTAGTTGGAAAGACAGCTCATGCCTTTATTCCATAAATGGGGAAACTGAGACCCAGAGAGGAAAAGACCACACAGCAGATGAAGGCAAAGTTAGAGGAAAGAAAGACCCCAGGCCTCCCAACTCAGCTGCATGGGCCAAGCAAGAGTAAAAAATTCAGTTGCTTCTTCCTTGCCCTGGGCAGGGGTAGGAGGAGATCACAGCAAGGAATCCTCATTGATTCAGACCCCACAGAGCATTCACACCCAGGCAGCCTCCAGCCTGCATCTGTAGTGCCCAAATGTTCAATCCGTTTAAGAAAACAATCTTATAAACACCTTTAGAGGCCATGTTGGAAGAATGGTTTGCACATAAGGAGGTCTTAGACACTTGTCAAAGAATCCCGTCTTTTTCACAACATTTATTTAGGGCTTCCTATGTGCCAAATGTTGTTTTAAGTTATTTGCAAATAATAACAAGTCAATACTTCCAACCACCACATCAGTTAGGTAATAATATCCACTTTATAGAAAAAGCCAATTTATATAATAAAGCCAAGATTCAAATTTAGGCAGCCTGGTTGTAGGGTCCACATTCCTAATCCCCAGAGGTGAGGCCCCAGGAAGGACCCAAGAGCCCAGGGACTGGGGAGGGAGCTGTACCGGAAGAGGCTAGATGTGGCTGAGATGAGAGCATTCAGGCTGATCCCACTGTCTGCCAGAGCCAAGCTCAGCACAAGCAGGTGGGTAGGGGTCCGCAGCTCTGGATTCTTGCAGAAAGAGAGGACGGTCAGGCTATTGAGGCTGAGACCAGAGAGAGCTGAAAAGAAGGTAGGGGCTGGTATCAGGGTTGGTGATGCCCACCTGGGGTCAGAACCTGGGGTGTGGGGTGGATGGAGCCTCAGCAACCTCCCTGTACTACCCCTTCGCACTCGGCAAGTCCCTCAGTGCAGCACATCAAACACTTAGAAGGTGGGCTGGCTCTCAGAGACCGAAAGCCATAAAAACACACCCTGCTCTCTACCACTCACAACCTCATGGGAAGGCAGACAATGAAGAAAATCAATAAAGCGCAGCATTGTTCATTCTAGATCAAAATCACGGGCAGCCACTGAGCACTTATCACATGAAGCCCAGTGCTCAGCACTTTATGTGAATCCTGTCATCCAGTCTTAACCTGGATACTATCTTCCCCATTTATAGTTGGGAAATTGAGTCTTGGAGAGGCTAGCTAACTTGCAGCTAGTAGTTGGTGGAGCTGGGAATCAAATTCAAGTCTTTCAAATTCCAAAATGTCTTCTCTAAGTGCTGTGGAGCAATGTCAAGGAGAGCCTCAGAGAGGAGGAGGCTTTGTGAGAGCTAGGGGGTGCCCAGGACACCAGGCAGTGAGGTGAACCTGAAGGGGGTAGTCTCAGGTGGCAGACAGACCAGACCAGACCTTGAATTTCAGCTGGCTTACTTGATACTCTCTGAGCTTAGGCTTCTCCTATCTAATGGAAAGAATGGAGATGGGTCCTGCCTTCAAAACTGTGATTTACTAGGACAGGACACAGAAAAGAAGTCTAGAAAGAGGAACAGCATGTGCAAAAACATATAGTGGTAAATTTCAAGGCATGTTTGATGACCTAGAGGGATGCTAGGTTTTAAGTTTCCCAGAAAAAAGGAAAGAGGGCTGGGACCACCAAGACCAGCCTTGTAGCTGCTGCTCCCTCTCCACTGTCAATTCTTGCTGGGTGAGAAAATGTGTTAGTCATTTCTCTGAAACTGCTTGAACAAAGGCTGTATCCCCATCAGCCTAGCCTTGGGCTGGCCCAGCTCCAGGGTCTACAGTCCCAGCTCCGGCCTCAGTGAACATCTTAGGGATTCTGGGTTGAGGCAGGCACCTCATGGACCCAGACCACTCCTAGAATGGAAATGCTAAGGGCTGTGAGAGTGGAGATAGTGGCAGTGATGGGTGTGCAGGAAAAGCTGAGAGTGAATGAACTTAAATTCCCAGGTGTCTATCTCAGCTAGCACTTTTTACCCATAATCCTATCTAACTTCACCACTATCCACTTGGAAAGTTAGGGCACTGAAGGCCAAGCGAGCTCAAGTGACTTGGTTACAGTCACACAGGTGGCAGAGCTGTCTGTCTCTAGAGCCTATTAGGGACCTGATTATATACAAGATTCTTAGCAGGATTTTCAGAGAGTAGATTAAATTTTCTTCTGGCTCAAAAGACATGAAAAGGCCTGAACCCTGGTTTTTGGTCATTCCCTGGGCAGATGTCCCTCTCCCAATGTCCGTCTCTCCCTGACCTTTGCCTGCTCTTCTCTCTTGCCTCCTAGCCTGCAGATTGCATTCCATAGGTCCAAGCACAGAGGAGCAGGATTTGGGGACATCTCTTTTCCAGGTTTGCAGCTGGGTCCCTGCTCCACCCCAGGTCCTGTCTGGCTCACCTTCCACCATCAGCACTGTCCCCACAGCAAGCACCTCCAGCTCCCCAAATCCAGTGGGCAGGGACTTGGAGTCTGCCATCCTCGCCTTCTTTCCTGTTGGCTTAGCTCTCCTCTGCTCACAAAGGCAGGCAGGCCCCTCCCTTTTAAAGGGCCATCCCATGAGCTGGCACATGCAGGTGATTATTCTAGACCGTGGGCTCCTTCTTGCTGCCCCTCCTCCCAAATCATCCTCTTGGCTTAAGCAGAAGGAACTCATTCACCAGTTGGACAGTGCAGCCTTTGTGAAATGGGAATGGAGCCATGTTGCATTTATTTTGGCCTTACCAGGCAGGATTAAGGACCCAGAATTCAAATGGTGTGTGGCTGAGAGCCAAATTAGAAAAGTTGCATAACCAAGGGAGGGGTTGGGAGCAAAAGGAGGGATTTGAGCTGCAGCTGTGCTTGAGAACTGGTTAAGGGTCAGGTCTTGTCATATCTGTAGGTGCTGAAACGTTGACCACCTATGTATCTGTGTGTGTACATATGATTGTATCCCCATGCTCACAGTGAGGAGGAAAGGATGATGGCTGGAAATTCAACTGCTGAAGTAGTCCCAACTGGGACTAGAGACTGGGGTTCTTATTCTGAATACGCCATTAACTAGCTGCCTGCCCTGGGCGGGACCATTGGGGTCTTCTCTGTTTCCTCTTTTGTAAGCATCTTTTTGCATGGCCTATGTAAATCTTGGTTAGAAGAATATATCATGGATATAGCCTTTGGGGCTACACTTCCTGACTCCCACAGAGCACTTCAGCTACACAAGTCTTAATCTCCCAAGGCACTGGCTTAGGACAGAGGGGCTGCTATCTACTTATAAGTGGCCCACAACCCGCTAAGAGCTTTGCCTTTTATAAATGAGGTCCTCGTACAAGTTACACAATGGCCCATGGTGAAATTTGCATCAGGAAACACTAATTTAGAGCAGCTCTCATTTTCAGATGAAGATACCAAGACTCAGAGTGCTATCAGCAGTATAGCTAGTGTTCATTGAGTGCTCATTTAGGGCCAAGCACTGTGCTCACAGACCTTATAATTCCTCCATAAATTAGATACCATCATTCTTTCCATTTCATATGAGCAAACTGAGGCTCAGAACCGTTCAGAATTAGCTTGAGGTCATGCAGTGATTCACAAAATCCCCAGCTCCTGTTCCCTGGGACTCCTGGTCAAGCAGCTAATTTTATTTCATAAATGTTCATTTCCCATGCCTTTCCTCTTGTAGTCTCCATTTACATCCGTGCATAAGCATCCCTCAGGGCTTATCTGATATCCACATCTTCCTGGAAGCCTTCCTTGGTAAGCCAGAGTCTTCCCTGATCTTTCCCAATTTCTATCTTGCAATACTGGTTAATACATATGTCAGTACTTTTTCATGCCTGCAAGATCAAAAAAGGCTTCAAGGGAGAAGAGAAAGCAAGATGAGACCGGAAATCAAAAGTGGAGTAAGATAGACAGGAAGGCATCCCCAGCAGCAGGAGGGAAAGGCAGGAACGTAGAAAGGGGCCACTGGTCATTGGTTTGGGGAGGAGAAGGTAGAGGTGGGACGCACTGAGAAAATCATATTGGCTTGATTGGGAGAGAGAAAAGGATGGGAAACAATGTTTCCTGGAAACCAGTGTTATCAAAACAGACCTGGCACATAGCCAGGCATTTCATGTGTGCACTGAGCCCTGGGTATCTGCATTGGTCACATCTCACTGGTCTGGGCCTGTCTAGGCCCATGGGCACAAGGGACTGAGGACAACTTCTGGAAAAGCTAAAAGACCCAGGTAGGCATGCTGGTTCAGAGAGCAAAGCCTTAAAGAATGAAAGAGTGAAAGATGAAATGAGGTTGGGGGTAGGGGCTCTTTTTAATGCCTTCACTGCCTTTATCTCATTGCTTTTTTACTATGAAATAGTGTCACAATAAAGAATTTCCAATGGTCCTTATCAGAGGCCAAGGTCTATGTTTATCTCCTCTGAGCCCAGGCACCCTGGCAGATCTGTGCTGCCCACAGCGTGGCTGGCATGGGGTGGCTTTGGAGGCGGGCAGTCCAGCCGCTTTCTCTTGGGCAACTGTTCATCTGCCCCACCTTCTTGTGCCCTGGCCTCTCTGCTACTGAAGGGAATCCTCCTCCCCCACCCTCAGGACTGGGTGATTCCAGGAAGCAATAAGCCGCTGAGTGCTATGGCCGGAGTTCCCCTCCCTAATCCCCAGCCTGTCCATGTTTATCTGATGGCACCAAGCGGGGGCTCAGGGGGCGGGGGACAAGGAGCCAATGAGTAGATGCTGGGCTTGCTGGGCCCGCAGGACAGAGCGGTCCAGGGACAGACCCCTGCCTGGGCTACAGAGGAGCCAGGAGCCATGAGAGTGGCGGTGGGCATGCTCTGGCTCCTGGTCTTCATGGGGTCCTCCCAGGCCCGGGGGTCCTGTCCCTCTCAGTGCAGCTGCAGCCTCCACGTCCTGGGTGATGGCAGCAAGGCCAGGTATGGCATCAGGTGTACGGGATGGGTAGCCCAGCCCCCATTGCTCCACCAGCTAGGCTGGGTTGGGAGGGTTGGATGCCGGGCCCTCAGAGTGTAGCCAAGTAAGATCTCCATCTCTCTGGCTTTTTAAACCCAAGGCTCCTATAGGACTGGTCTGCATTGATTATTGTCCAGCCAGCAAGACAGGGGTAAGCCTGGGAGGTACTAGGTACCTTTACACATGGGGATGGGCACAGGTATGCCGGCTCCAGGACATCCTTCTTGAGTCCTCCTCCAGGATCCTGGTAGAGAGAAACATTTTTAAGGGCCCAGGAAATCTCCCCTTTGCCTCTTTTTTTCCCCTCTCCTCCCTTCTTTCTTTCTTTCCTTTCCTCTTTCCTTCTTTCTTTCCTTCCTTCCTTCCATTCAATCATCCTCTTGTATTTCCCTAGCTTCTTTCCCAGACCTCTCCCATTTTCTTGCTTCACCTCCCGGGAGTACCCAATCAGATCCCATGTATTTCTTACCACCCCATCCAGGATAGGACCATCTGCCTCCTCATGCTCCCCCCTCTGAATCTTCTCTGGCACAGCCCCCAGGATCCTCAGCTTCAACCCCTTTCTAGAGACTCTCTGAAAGGCCAGGAGTGCTCATTCCATTGCAGACAAGCACCCCTCCCTCCTCAGTCTCTCTTTGATTTTCTTCATCTCCAATCTGAGCCCTGAGAGCTCCTCCATCCTTTCCTCCTCCCCCTCCATGGACATTTCTAGGCCACTGGGCTTGTGGACCCTTGCTCTTCCACCATGGCTCACTTTCTCTTTCTCTTCGGCTATCTTTAAACCATCCTTCCTCTGATTTCTTCAGTTTATCCATTAATGATCATCACATTTTCCAGCTTGCTCAAGGATTTCAGCCCCTGGCTCAGGGCCTTTCCCACCATCTTCCCAAGCTTCTGGAATTCTGGACTCCTTTTCTTGTTTGTCTTAGATGGGTGTTGGGGAGCCACTGATGGTTTCTGCGCTGATAATCAGGGAAACAATATTATCAGTGTGATTCTTTCAATGATCCTGGCTATGGGTGTGGAGTTGATTGGGTGTGAGGGGAGGCAAAGAGGGGAGAAGCACTGCCAGGAAAGGATACCCCACATGGTCTGAAGAACAGGAAGAGTTCCACTTTCAGTCCAAATCTTTGATGCTTCGATTCATATAAATCCTCAGAGGTAAGGATCCTCTCCCCAAGGGAAGACAAGACTGAGCCCTGAGCAGGCCAGCAAATAGCCTGTGGCTAAGGACAGTGTGACCAGGGTAACAAAGAGCCTCCCCTACCACCCACAGAAAGTACAGGACTCAAAGACATACAGCATCAGTGGCAGACCTGGTGCTAGAACCTAGGGCTTTAGTTCCATTTCTAGAGCTCTTCTCTCATCAGTGATCCTGTCCTGGACAGGAACCAAGGGAGGGCTGCTGGTAGCAGTTTAGCCTTAGGGTAGAAAATGAAATTCCAAGGGCAGTTTTTAGGTCCCCTAAAGTCAGCCAGTGGCCATCCCTCCTCTGAAACTAGAGCTCTTACCATCAGTCTCTACCTGCCTGACAGTTTCTGGCTGATATGCACCAGTTCATGTGCATGGAGTATCCATTGAGGGGAATGAGGCCATGAAAGGCTATAGGGGACCCCGAGGTCCGCAACGGCCACAGGCACAGATTGTGCAGTCAGACGAAGGCTTATTTGGTCTCAGACACCTTCCTCAGCCCCATCTCTAACCAAGACCTCTCAGAGGGCCTAGCCCATATGTTTGAGCAGTCTGGGCAAACTGCCCATGCTCTATACTCCTGTGATCATAAACAGAGCATGTGTTTCTGTGGGTACTGGGTTATCTGGGGCAGGGGACAGTCAGAGCGCTTGGATAGATATGTTGCCACATTCTTTGTGCCTACTGTTCACAACTAGGAGCTGTGCTGTTGGCCTATGCTGGCTGAGCTCTTATTGTTTTTTTTTATCCTTCCATACCTGTTTCCTCTCCTTTCCAAGACCAGTTTTCCCATGAATCCCCTTCCTCCCTCCTACATCCTTCCTCCTTGCATCACCCAAGCCTCTATTATCATTGAAAATATCATTGCCTCCAATGCTCCTTTGTTCTTAGCTAGTGTATAAGCTGTGTGGGGACAGGGGCTATGAGTTTGATATTCTTCTGAATCTTCACAGCACCCACTCAGTAGAGGTTCCATGTATATTTCAAGAACATGAGTGAATGGAAAGTAACTGTGCCTTTTGTGGGCATCTTTGACAAGAGAAAAGAAGCCAAGCCCAGCCGACTTGAGTAGAGTTAAACTGATGAATGCTAGTGAAGTGTGTTAAGCAGGAAGGCCTGATATGAGCAACACGTTATGATATTACAAGAGAATAACCTCCCTTAACAAAGCAAAACAACTCCCCTTCCTCTGATGTGAACAGAGAGCCCTCTTCTTCTTGATAATCTTTCCCTTTTTACTTAGTGTACTGCTCTCAGTGATAACGTATAACATGCCCTGAATTGTATGGTCCTTGAGGGCAAGACTGCTTCCCGTTATCTGACCTCTGCTTTAGCACTAAACTTAATAGAACAAGGTTTAATATGTCACTGTTTGGGTAGAAGATGCCTTGGAAAGAGCTGGTAAGACTGACTTGATCTACTTGCAGTGCTGGGATGCAGAAATTTATGACAGTGATCAGTAGCCCTGGGCTCCTATGGGTGACAGATATGCAGAGCTGGTACACACATGGTCTCATATAAACCCCTAAACTACCCTGTGCCGTGGAGTCTACTGTTATGGGGAAACTGAGGGAAATAGGAGTTATGTAATATACTCGAGGACACACAATCAGCAAGCACTGAGACTGGATGCGAAACCAACTGCTGTGCTGCAAAGTCCCAACTCTTAAACATCTTGAACATCTCATGCATGCTTCCTCAGAGTCAGGAGAGGGGTGAGGCGCCCCATGATTTCCATTTTTGATGCCCTCAGCACATTTTTTTTTAATGAAGAAAAGCCAAAATGGTACAAAAACTAAAGTATGATTTAGAAAAACGAATGCTTTTAGCATATATATGCAATGGAGTAATGCATAAGATAATCGCAGTATTTATTCATCCTTAGTGCACTGCAGGTGGTGTGGGCTGCAACAGGACGCAACAATTTAAGCTTGAGGTCCTTCCTGCCAGTGACCAAAATCAAACAGCCTTCCCGGGACCTTGTGAAAGGCTGTTAAGTAAGAAGAGCTGCCCCGGCCCAAAGAGACAAAACAGAAGCCTGCTTATTTGACACCATTTCCAGCTTGGAGCCTGGGTTTGGTGTTCTGTGTTCCCGTGCAGACTAGCAGGCCTCTTGAAGGGAAATCGGGGAGGGTGGTATCTCCTACCCTACAGGACCCTTGCTCAAATATCCCTCATTTTTGACTAGGACTGTGGTGTGCAACGACCCTGATATGACCCTGCTCCCTGCGTCTGTCCTCCCGGACACCTCCAGACTGCGCTTGGAACGGACGGCCATTCGCAGGGTGCCCGGGAGGCCTTCAGGCTGCTGGGGCCACCTGGAACAGCTGTGGCTACCCAAACGCCCTCAGCGAGCTCAGCGCCCTGATGCTGCGGGGCCTGCGCCGCTTGCGCGAGCTGCGCCTGCCGGGGAACCGCCTGACCGCTTTCCCTTGGGTGGCGCTCAAGGACACCCCCCAGCTGCGGCTGCTGGACCTGCAGGCCAACCGCCTTTCGGCCGTGCCGCCTGAGGCCGCGCGCTTCCTGGGGAATCTCACCTTTCTCGACCTCTCCAGCAATCAGTTGATGAGGCTCCCGCAAGAGCTGCTGGCTACCTGGGCTCACCTGCAGACCGGGCCCTTCCTTCCCGGACACCGCTCCAGGATGGTCCTAGGTAAGAGAACGAACGCATCCTTCTCTTGGAACCACTTTGAAGTCTTAGGCACAATAGCGAACCTCTCTGAGTTTCAATTCTTTACCTGGAAAATAGAAATCACACCTGCCTTCCTCATTTGAGTGAAAACTGAGTGAGAGGCACATATTTGTAGGTTTAGGAGCTGAAGCGCGCAGTCAGACTGCTGCAGTTGAAATCCCAGTTCTGCGTCTTACTAGCTATTGTGTCCTTGGTTTCCTTTTGTAAAGAGAGGTTAATAAAAATATCTATCTCAAAAGGTTGGCGTTGAGTGTGTAAAGACAGTGGGTACATGTGTCAGGCACAGGGATATGCCACCTAGCTTGGACTAACTGACCTGCTTCTTGGGGTGCTGTCAGCAGCAGCCTTTAGCTGTCAGCCTCATTAGGGACAGCTTCAACTGGCAGAGCAGCCTTGCCCAAGATCACACCCCCTTTCTCAGGACAGTCTCCATCCAAAGACCTATCATGTGGGAATCTCAAAGCCTAGCCACTGGGACAATCCTGTTGAGCTGTTTCAGCTCCAGAGACCCCCAAGGATTCAACAGGCCCATATGACAGCTCCATGTCTCTCTCCTGCTTTCTTCCTTCCCCCATGATAAACACACTGCTTGCTAACCGTCACCTCAATCTCCTCCCGGGGATGCAACTTTCAACAGTCTTCAAAGCATGTGAAGGTACATAGGGCTTTCCCTACTCTTTGCTAATGTCAGTTCTCACTGGCCTTCGGCATTAGTGTGGAACTGAAGGGTTCCACAACTCCCTCTTGCCCCCTCATAGAACTTGACCCTCACTACATCCCAGGAGTAGATAGTGCAAGTAAATGCCCTTTGTTTTATAGATGAATACACATAACCTGGGAGTTAGTAAGTGGAGAGTTTGGGCCTAAAGCTCCTGTCATACAGGCTGGTTCTCTTTACCCTGTCCCATGAGGGGTTGGGAATTACAGTGGGTCGTGGAGAGATGAGGTGGGTAGCATCAGAAGAGAAGCCTCCTGGGTGGATGTGCTTGGAGACTGCCTTGGCTCAGATGGGGTCCAGCACTGAGGGCTGGAATAATCTTAGAATAGTCTGGGACAGCCCTGCCCTGAGTCCTGGGACAGTCTCTTAAGGAGGGATTATTTGGGAGCCTCACCTCCTGGAAGCAGTACAGGGAACAGCAAATCCCAGTCCAGTGCTTTTCACCCTACAAACTTTTTCACCTAAGGACATTGTCTAGGGAAGTACTTATATAAAAAAATACTTGAAAATCAAGTTTAACTGAGTGTCTTTTTTCTGTATCTGGTAACTCTATTCCAACAATCATGTCAGGCACCAGGGTGAAAGGTGTTGACCCAGTGTTACAAATAAGAAAAATGAGATACAAGAGAACTTCTAAGTCACATAGCCAGGAGACAGTCCCAGAGATTCAGTTTCCCAAATAAGAGTAGACTGGGTTATACCAACTGGACCCTTTTTTTTTAATTCTGTCCTATTCTATTCCTAACAAACCAATGGCTTACTAGGTGAACCAGATCTCTTTTTCTGCCCAAGGAACTTGTCTGGCTCAGAGGGTGACAGGTAGGAGCATAACACTCTGCAAAATTAATTTTAATTTTAATTATACAACTCATACATGAATATGTGTTAAATTTAAAATTTTACTCAAAATGTGAAGGCCCCTTTGTCCCCTCTTCTGATTCTAGTTCCTTCTTCCTCTCCCAAAAGATAGCCACTATTATGTTTATTTGCATGCTCTGTCTCTTACAGGAGATAGATCTGCATACATACACAGAAAAATTTTATTTGTGTGTTTTGCAGAAAATTTTATCACATCGTATGTATCAACCAGCACTAACATTTTATATCTAGTAGTATGTCTTGGAGATCAACTTCATGTTTTTAAACTAGTGGATAATATTCAATAGTATAGTTATACTACCTTTTATTTAGCTATTCCCCCTTTACTGGACCTTTAGGTTGTTTTCATTAATTTTAACATCTATGACACCACAGAGAACATTCTTGGCAATATAGCCTGGTGCATGCAGACAAATGTTTCACTAGGATAAGAGCTGAGAGGTGGAATTGCTAAGTCACAGTAGATATTTTAATATCAATCTGATAGTCCTTAACACGTTGGGCCATTTCTCACCCTCATCAGTGTATGAGACCATTCGTGCATGTGTTCACTCTGCAAGTTTATGTGCGTGCCTACGAATAAGTGGGCACAATTCTAGATGCTGAGGATGCAGCAATGAGCAAAATGGATGAAAAATCTATTCCCTCATGAAGCTAACAATTAAAATGGCCAAAACATTTAACTTTTGCCAATCTGACAGGTGGATGTTTCATTGTCCTTTAACTTTGCCTTTTGCTTTCATTCTTTGGGGGCTCTTGTAACAGGTAAAATCCAGATAGCTCACCACCAGAGACAGGCAGTGAAGAATCTTGGGGTGCAGCTGTATCATTACATGCATTTAACCAGTGATACAAGGTAGCAGCCACCAGTAGGATGGTGTGGGGGTGGATGGAAGAAAGAACTGATACCCTCCCAGCTAGTCTTCAAAAGGACCTGAGAGTCATAAATATACAGTAGATCTGAATGTAGCTTCCTCAACCCTTGACAGTCCTCCTTTTAAATATGTTAAATATATGTATGTAAACATACGTACCATTGATTATTAGAAACACTATCAAATTTAATAACAGTCTTTGGGTGATAAAAAGGAGATAACATTAAATGTGTTCATTTTAAATTTCAGAAATGCAAACATATAAAAAGAATTGTGCCTTAGAATTGAGGACACATGATACCCCTCTGTCTGTTGAAGATTCTTTGACAAAATGGGTATGGTGACCTGCTTTTAGCACTATAAAGATGTTCAGTTTTAAGTAAAGGGGAATGGAATATGACATAATATTTTACTTCTTTGCCTACTCACTCCTCTTCATATCTCCTTTTGAGCCTGCGTCAAAGGGACCAGGGCACAGAATAGTTATCCTCATTGCTGGGGTATGCTGAAAGTGCCACTTATATTGTAAGGACAGGGTTCAAGGGGCAGGGGTCATAAGCATTTCTAGAAATGGGTTTTGACATATTGTAATTATTGCAGAAATACTCACTGCCTGGCCAGTAGCTTGAAAGGGTCAGTCTAAGAATGGCAGGAGTAATTGTTAATTTTGTTAGTATGCTGTATGGCCTACCCAGTGCTTAATGTGATTTTTCTTTATTTATGCTTATAGCAACCCTGAAGGGGAAGTAATGCTATTATTCAAGATGAAAAACCAGGGTTAAGGTTGCATAGCTAACAAGACAAGGAGCTGAGCCTGGAATCCAGTTCTGCTTATTCCGAGTTGGGACATGCCTTGTGCTCCCTGAGGGGGAAGGGAATCTGGGCCTGCGGATCTGAATGGATAGGGCTCACCTCTTGCCTTCCCTTTTACCCCTGCAGGACTACAGGATAATCCCTGGGTGTGTGACTGCCGACTCTATGAACTGGTCCATTTTCTGGAAGGCTGGGCCCCAAACCTGGCCTTCATAGAAGCCAGGCTGAGGTGTGCCAGCCCTCACAGCCTGGCTGGAGTGGCCTTCAGCCAGCTGGAAGTGAGGAAGTGCCAGAGTCCGCAATTCCGTCCAGGGGTGGCCAGCATCAGGTCCCCTTTGGGCAGCGCGGTGTTGCTACGTTGTGGGGCCACTGGGATCCCTGGGCCTGAGATGAGCTGGAGGACGGTCAATGGGCACCCACTCAATGGCACAGGTATGTGAGCTACAGGGGCTGTTATGCTGAGATCTCAGACTGGGAGTTGGTGGGTCACTGTCCAAATGGCCAGCACGTTTGTCAAGGAGGGGGAAATAATCTAAGTAGGGTTGTTTATTCCCATTCTGTCTGAGTGGAGTTGGACAAATTTCACCCAGAGGTAGGACTTGGGGACAATGGCTTCGAAGATGATGACGATGGCTCCTAGTCTATCTTATCATATTCCACCAGTCACTCTATCAGAGACTTGGTCTACCCAGAGAAGAACAAAATGCTGACTTTTTGGTGGAAGATACTCTCTTAATGAACTTAATATTTATAGTAAGTTTCCCAGTTGTAAATATTAAGCCAGTATCACTAGGAATAACTAATGATGAGTTACCATTTATTGAGCTCTTCATGTGTTAAGTATATTATGTAATTAATGTCATTGGACTTTAAAGAAAAACCTGAATATCCTGCTTCTTTTGCATATAAGTAAACTGAGGGCCTGAGAGGCTAAACGCTTGGCCTACATCAACAGCTCTTACAAGGAAGAGCTGGGAGTCTAATATAATCTGGCTGACTCCGCAGGGTGTGCTCTTTTTGCTGTGCAAACAGAAATGGTTCATCTCAAGCACTGAGTGGGTGTGGGGGTGGAATGAGGATTTCAGAAGTCAGGGCCCTCCCACATGCAGAAGAAGTTGAGGAGAAACAATTTCTTAGCACCTGACCAGAAAAGCTCACATTTCTTCCAGCTTTCTTCTGTGTCTCCCTCAACTAGATTAGTAAGCATTGTTCTAGGACTGTAGGTTTGAAATCAATTTAAAAAGAAAAGTGTATAAGGAGCTCCATATCTAAAATGGGAAGTTGAAAATATTCTGATTGAAGTGGCAGAGGGGCTGGGCAGGGAAGGGCAGAGCGCTTCCAGCTGGGCCTCTGCCTCATATTCAGTCCGACCCATCTTATTCCCAAAGCACCTGCCCACTGCCCTTGAGGGGTCAGCTTTGCAGAACCCTAGGGCCCCAAAGAAAACTGTTTGGACATCTCAGATTTAGGAGGGTGATCATTCCTAGGTTCTGCCTCAGCTTGGGGGCTTCAGGGATGCCCCAAACTTGAGCCCAACTGATCTCAATCTCCTTGGCTAGTCTAAGGAAAGCTGAATGACTCCCAGTGTTTTCTCAGGATGACTAGGTCTTCACTAGTCCAGGGGCTGTGAACTTGGCCCTGGAAGAAAGGTTGGGACAGATGGGCCCATTCATTCTCCCACATATGCCTCTTCCCCCGACTAGTGCACCAGGAAGTCTCCAGTGATGGCACAAGCTGGACCCTGCTGGGCCTGCCCGCTGTATCTCATCTCGACTCTGGAGACTACGTCTGTCAGGCCAAGAATTTCCTGGGAGCCTCCGAGACTCTTATCTCTCTTGTCGTCACTGAGCCCCAGACTTCAACAGAAGGCGGTGGGAGCCCAAAGGCACCATGGGAAAGGACAGGCAAAGGGGTGGAAGCTGCAGCATACAACGACAAGCTGGTGGCCAGGCATGTCCCCCACATCCCTGAGCCTGCTGTCCTGGCCACTGGGCCCCCTGTGCCCAGCATGAAGGAGGAGCTGATCCTCCAGCACTTCCAGATGGGTGCCCCAGGAGAGCGCTCAGATGGGCAAGTGGGACCCCAAGAGGCCCGAATGGTGAGGTCTCTCAAAGTGGTAGGGGACACTTACCAGAGTGTGACCTTGGTGTGGAAGGCCCCCCAGGCCGGGAACACAACCACCTTCAGTGTCCTCTATGCAGTCTTTGGGCAGCAGAACATGCGGAGGGTGGTTGTGCAGCCTGGGAAGACCAGGGTCACCATCCATGGGCTGGTGCCTAAGACTAAGTATGTGGCGTGTGTCTGTGTGCGGAGCCTGGTGCCCCGGAAGGAGCAGTGTGTCATCTTCTCCACCAATGAGGTGGTGGACGCTGAGGCCACTCAGCGGCTCATCAATGTGGTGGTGATCAGCGTGGCCGCTGTCATCGCCCTGCCCCTCACGCTGCTCGTCTGCGGTGGTGCTCTCCAGAGGCGCTGCCGCAAGTGGCCGCTCTGGGGGCTCCACCGAGGCCACGAGTGCTTATGTCAACCTGGAGAGGCTGGGCCACAGCGAGGATGGCTCGGAGGAACTGTCCCGGCACAGCCTCAGCGAGGCCGACAGACTCCTCTCTGCCCGTTCCAGCCTGGACTCTCAGCTCTTGGGGGTCAGGGCAGGGAGACGGATCAACGAGTACTTCTGCTGAGGGGCCTGCTCCCCCGTGGACACAGATGTCCACACACCTGCTCTGATTTCTCTCTTCTACTCCTACACACTCGATATGACATCTAAGTCCATGTTCACCCACTCTTATCTACTTGGATACCTGCTTATTCATATATGTACACACAACAGCAAAAATAATAACAGCTAACACTTATTATTAAGCACTTACTATGTGCCAGAAAGTGTTCTAAGTGCTTTACATGCATTAACTCACTTAATTCTTATAATAGCCAATTGCAGCAGGAGCGGGACCACTATTCTCCCCATTTTCCTACAGAAGAAAGAGAGAGATTGGATAACTTGTCTATATCAGTCAATTTTTGCTGCATAATAAATAAAGGCAAACTCTCAGTAGTATAGAGCAATAAGCATTCATTTCCAGACAGACCTGTGGGTGACTGAAGTGGTTCTACTCCATGTGTCTTAGTTGGGGCCCAGAATGGAGAGTCAGTGACTATCTGGTGCTGGCTTCTTTCATGAAGAGGTGAGATGAGCAAAAACTTGCAATGCCTCTCCAGCTCTTGGCTTAGAGCTGGCACGCTGCAATTTCTGCCCATAATCTATCTGTCAAGGCCAATGTTTTGGCCAATCCAGTTTTAACTGGCCAGGAAAGAACAATTTTCCCATGGATGTCATGGTGGGGCAGAAACTATTTTGCTCAGCAGTGATCTAATCTATTATATTGCCCACATCTACACAGCTAAGAAGTGACAGCTCTGGAAGTTGGACCAGGCAATTGGTTCTAGAATTGATAGCCTTAACACTCTCATATACCATATCTTGATTACATTTATGTTAACTCACAGACACTCACACAGACAACCTCTTTATGCAGTATCCACATTTGTGTAGTCACACACAAACACACAGAGAGACACACACCATGCCCTCAGTGTGTACATTCACTGATTCTAACATTTTTTCCCCTCTGGGTGCCATTCTGCCTAGAGATAATCATATAATTGTCAATACATTCTAGAAGTCTGGATGATGCCCAAGAGACTACTGCTCATTTACTCTAAGAATATCAGGCTGGAGGAATCTGAGAGACCCTCTGTGGCACGCAGCAAGTATACTCAATGCTGTCCCCATGCAGCAGCCTTTGTGATTCTTCCTGAAACTTACCTGGGTTCCTGAGGGTGTCTCAGAGCCTTCCCTGTTCTGAACAGGAGGGTTTCTGTTCAGTTTGCTTGGATCTGGGAGACCTCTGGGATGTCTCTGGGCACAGGAATAGGCAAACATTCCTGCAGAAGTGCCGATGTTGTATCTTATCTTCAGGGCTGAGCTCTAATGAGAAGAGCATCCAGAGTATTTGGTGCCAGGGCCTTTGGGTAATAGTTGAGAAGATTTAGGAACAACAAGTGATCCAAAGAAACTATTTGGCTAGTATGACCTAAGAAACTCCATATTATGTCAAACAGTTGCTAGATATAAACAGTGTGGTGCAGTGATTTCTAAAATTACTGTACTGTCACATTTACAAAAGACCTTACAACATATAACCTCACAACAGTTTTCATGTTTTCTCTCATTTGACCCTACAACAATTCATTATGGAGCTGGGCTACTTGACTTTACAGACTACAAAACTGAAGCCCAAAGAGTGGAATAATTTATAGAGGGTTGTGATGGATTTCTTTGGAGGATCCAAGTCTTTGATAACTTTCTGGCCAGGCTGAGAGTCTATATTCAGTATTGATCTCTGCAATGTGATCCATAGCATGTTCACTACAGAAATGGATTTTTTTTGAGCCACTGAAACCTGGGATCAGAACCATGAGAGCACTGGTGCACATGAGCACAGAATTTCCTCACGTGGATGTTTTCTGCACATCACCTGGAGGGTACCTCTACTATAACCTGTGGGCCCTAGCAATTGGTAAGAGAAATTATTTGGTTGGAAGATGACAAAGCCACTGTCTACATCATGGGCCAGGAAACTTTTCTTTAAGGAAAGCCAGATAGTAAATATTGTAGGTCTGCTGCTACTACTCAACTCTGCTGATGTAGTGCAAAGCAGCCATAAGCAATATGTAAGTTAATGAGCATGGATGTGTTCCAATAAGATGTTATTTACAAAAACAGGTGGCAGGCTAGATTTGGCTCCCAAGCTGTAGTTTTCCAACCCCTGACCTAGATTTATAAAGGCATTTCTGCTGTGTCTTGAGACACCCAAGACTCAATTCTGGTTGTTTGGTTGTTTAATGTATGAGATTGACAGGAATTCCTCAAATTAGAACAAATATAAATATAATAGATGAAAGCAACCATTTGTTGAAATGATCAATGTGTTTTCTTAAAATGACTGGCTGGTCCAATTAAGGTCGAACAAAAAAACTTGTTAGTAATTTATCCAGGTGTTGTGTGTGTGTGTGTGTGTGTGTGTGTGTGTGTGTGTGTGAAAGAGGGGGAGAGAGAGAGAGACAGAGAGAGAGAGAAGAGATTCAAATTTTGCAATGATTCATCAAGACCTACCTTGGTGATCTAGATGTAATGGCCCCAAGATAGTCAGCCTTCCAATATTCATCTGTTATCTTTCCTTTGTGTGACATGTCTTCTTTGGTTTACTCTTATAGAGAAGAATCAGGCTGGATTGTGCTCATGAATATTCAAGTCACTGGAAAAAACAAATTCTCATTGTAAAAAATAAAATGGTATCTGGTTTATATATTAGTCTTTTGCTATATGAGTCTGGTTGGTATGAGTCAGTCCCTGAAAATCTAATATCTTCTTAGAGTCCTGGGAAAAGAACTTCTGGTCTTCCTGAAGAACTACCTGCACGATGGCGATCCCATAGCATGCTGCCTTTAGAAGTTCTGTTTGGGGGGTGGTGTCAATTGTGGCATCTCCATCATGTCTTTTCTGTTACATGGTTATACTACTCTTTACCTAAGCAGAAGCTATGTGAGATGTCACTTATCTGTAGTTGGTTGTCTAAGTTGAAGGATATAAAAAGGCAAATACTAGAAATCATATTCTGGAAAGTGGATGTGGTTATAAAACTAGGTTATCAATTATGGGACTCAGTGAGCTGTGTGTTTAGAGGACTAGAGATAGAAATTTTTATTTTAACTATCACATAAGCCAGTAGAGCCAAAAATCAACTTACAAGTACTTGACCATATTTTATTTGATTGAAAGGGCATTTTATGCTATGCTAACAATTCCAAAATTTCAGTGGCTTAACAAAGAAAAATTTGTTACCACTCTCCCAGAGTCTACTTGAGTCAATAGGAAATGTGGATGGAGGAAGGGAGCTCTGTTCCACTTATTCATTCAGGGACCCAGGCAGATAAAGACTCTACCACCTGGAATGTTAACATTTGCTGCAATAAGGGAAAAGAGAAACTGGAGAATCAAGCAGGGGCTTTTAAAACATTATTTCCTCTAACATTTTATTAGCCAGAATATTAGTCATATAGCCCACTTATTTCAAGGAGGTTGGGAATGTAGTCTGTGTGTCTATCACAGGCATGCCATAGAGCGTGGGTACTCAGGAGACCATCACAGACAGGATTGGCAGCAGAGGTGCGAGGGAAAAGCACCAGCTTGAGAAAGAGAAAGAACAGTGTGTCTGCTTCCTGATAGGTCACAAGTTATCTGTCTGAGCTGCCTCAAAGTCCTATCAATAAAATAAACAAGAAACTCTCTTGTTAACATCCTATTAAAACAAGCCAGGGAGATGTTGCCCAGAGCCATTTATATCTAATTATTTCATAAACTCAGAGTAAATTCTCTCCTATGACCCTTTCTCTACTACTCTAAGGGCCAAATTTCTTAAAACATCCTGCAGAAAGAGTGATGAGGGTGTAATATACTCAGGCCCCTTCCCTTTGTTATTAAATCTCTTGAGTTTAGAGATGCCACTTAACCACTACTTATTTAAGAAAACTAACACAACCCGACTAACTTTAATTGTCTTAATCTCCTGCCTTAATTGACAACATAACTACTCCCTATGCCCATATGCCAAATAAGGAAACCAGAGGGAGAGAAGAAGGAGCTGTGTAAAAGTGACATGAGTGATTTCAGAGATGATATGTCAGTGGCTGTTCTCAGGTTTCAGCAAACCACCGGAGGTTTGGTTTGAGATAGATTTATTTGAAGAGACTAACATGGGATGAATAGAGGAGAAACTGTAGGAAATTGAGAGCTCTTTAGACCCATATATTTTGGGAGTGAGAACAGAGTTCACTAGTGGTTTGTGATATTCCTTGGATTAAATTACATTTTTCATGAAAGCAAACCTGACAAAATCTTGGCCAGCCTGGTGGGGGACTCTGCAGTGAGTATCATCCTTCAGTATTATCCCCATCAGGCTAAACTGGCAGAGCCATTGTGTCCTCATCACCCTCAGTCATTACATGTGGACTGCCTGAGGAAGGGCATGTCCTCATGCAAGCACACTTTGCAGGTAAGCATTAATCCATTTCTTGAAGGGGGTATAGGCAACACATCTCCATGTTTACCACAAGTTTTGTGCCCATAGAACTCTCTTTGTTTAGATGTTTATCTTGAGAAGAACTCTAGAGATCTAGCCAGATTGTGGAATTAGACTATCTGGAAACTCCAGCAAATACAGCTGGCTTGGATGGAAAGCCTGGAGAGTAATCAGCTTAGTTGATGACCCATTTCTCCCACACTGGTTAGCTACTAAGCGGATTTTCTTCCCTGAGGCCTTTTGTAGAGAATAATGTATCTCATGATCTTAGGGGAAACAAGGTAGTTTCAATACTCATCAGGAAATACCCCAAATGATAGTAAACTTCTGTTCTTCAAGATTCTGTTGGCATGGGAGGTGAATTAAAATTTATTGGACACATACTGTATGTTAGGTACTTCACTTTACATAATCTCAAAATTATCTAGAAACTCTATCAAGTATTCACTAATTTTCTCACTTTGTAGAGAAAAAGTTGATATTCATAGAGGTTAAATGATTTTGCAAAGATCTCAAGACTGAGAAGCACAAGCTAGAGTGAAGACCCCCTGGGACAGGGTTATACAACAGTTTTGTTCACTGCATTCCATGCACCTAGTAAATGTGTGTCTTAGAGCAGATGATCAATAAATATTTGTTGAGTGAATTAAAGGTGGCAGAATAAGTATCCAAAAATCATATATGTCACTTTAAAATACAGGCCTTTCATTTTTATCATGTGAAATACACAGATTCAGGAAAAGTTGTGAGATCCAGGATAAGAAACATGTTTTGGTTTAATCAGAAAACACAGTCTTGTGGTTTAACCTCTGCACCATGATGCTCCTCTGACTCTGGTCATCCAAGTGGCAGAGGCAACCATCTTAACCAGAAGAGGCATGACTCTACCACATGAGGTGTTGCGGAGACAACCATTCATAGAAGTGGCCCCAGAATTACTTGTTACCCGTCATCTGCATTCACTTTTAGAGAATAGTTGGAAATTCTAGGTTTCAAGAGCAAATTGTGATCAATGAAGCATCAGATGGATTTTGGCCAAGTAATCTGAACCATGTTGCTCAGAATAGCATCACTTACTTGTTTCTCAGATCATTTTGTGAGAAACCGAGGGAAGACAGTATCAGGATTGAATTGGACATCTAACTTAGAATTTACTTTCTGAACTCCAAAGCCAGATAAAGGGTGGATTTTCTGACCTTAGTTAAGAGACGTAGCCCCTTTACATGGATTCTTACTGAGCTGGTGATCTGCACTAACAAACCTCAGAGCATCCAGGGGCTTTTCTACTCCTGTGCTGACCTACATCACCATGGATTACCAATAATAGGATTTGCCACTCAGAAGCTAGGACTATACTTATTCAAAATTCCCAAGGTAGTTTCTTACAGAGAAATATGGCTTCAGTTTCTTACTATTTCCTGCTAGTTCTGGTCTTTCTGGATTCACATGCAGCTCAGCTATCCTGTCTTCCAGGGTGTACCTGCTCAGAGGAGAGTTTTGGCAGGTGCGCTGTGCTGGCAAGATGCCAGAGGGTTGTAGGGAATGGGCTTTCTTTGGGAATGATTTGGAGTAGAAGCAAGCCTAGAATTTTCAGGAAATCAGCAAAATTTCTATGAGACTCATTGTAGTTGGTGCTGAACTTTGGTGAACTGTGCACTTTTATCCAAATGGGTCTAACTTTTTTTATTTCAAGTGAATAACACCTAATTTTTTTTTAATTTATATGTCTAATGCTAGGATAAGTCTGATTCCACTTCTCAGTTCCCTGATGTTTACCTTAAAGATTTTCGATTTTTTGTTTTTTGTTTTTGTTTGTTTGTTTGTTTTGTGCAGGTCTCTGCAGTGCATGTCTATCCCTTTGGGAAAGATCCCAGGGAATCTTCCTGAAGAATTCAAGCAAGTGAGAATTGAACATTCGTCCTTATATGAATTGTCCCGAGGGTCTTTCACCAACATGAGCACCTTGGAATATCTTTGGCTCAATTTTAACAACGTCACTGTGATCCACCTAGGAGCCCTGGAGCACCTGTCCGAACTGAAAGAGCTGAGACTGGTAGGGAACAAACTCCATTCAATATCGTGGACAGCGTTCCATGCCACCCCACTCCTGAGGGTCTTGGATCTCAAACACAACAGGATTGATGTACTCCCAGAGCTGGCTTTTCAGTTCTTGGTCAATCTGAGATACCTTGACCTATCCTCCAATAGGCTTACAGTTGTATCTAAGAATGTCTTCTTGAACTGGCCAGCCTACCAGAAACACCAGCAGCCTGGCTGTGGGTCCAAAATTCTCTCCAGCATGGTGCTGGCACTGCACAACAACCCCTGGCTATGTGACTGTCGCCTAAGGGGACTTGTCGAGTTTGTAAAGTTCATCAGCTTCCCAGTCATCCTAGTGAATCCCTACCTAATGTGCCGAGGCCCTCTCTCCAAAGCGGGGCAGTTTTTTTATGAAACTGAGCTCAGTGCTTGCATGAAGCCTCAGATCTTAACCCCCAGTGCCAATGTCACCATCCAGGTAGGAAAGAACATAACTCTGCGATGCCTGACACAGGCCAGCCCCTCACCAACCATTGCATGGACATATCCCATGAGCACGTGGAGAGAATTTAATGGTAAGCCATATGCACCCTCTTAAACTATTTGGAAGAATGTGGATCTTTGTAGCAGCTTACCCTCAATAGAGAAGTTCTAAACTGGGTCAATCATAAAGGAAGGAGGTAGGTAAATTGGTGATTGGCCTAGTTATACTCATCACCACAGAAAGATTCCAAGATAGTGTTTCACTATCAGCCTTATTTTAAATGGTTTCACACATATCTCTTGGAGTTGACTTGACATATTGTGTAAATATTAGACATCGTATTTGAACAAATATATTTTTGATGGCCTTCTAGGTGTAAAACACTCTAATGTGTATTTTTGAATCATAGAATTTCTGAATAGAACCAATTCTAGAGATTATTATTTATTTCTTAAACTTGCCTGAACAAACTCACCTGGAGTGAGTGTTTTAAATAAAATTTCAAGGTCCCTGCCTTGGAGATTTGGGTTCAGGGAGTCCAGAGGAGGGCCTGTGAATATTTATTAATGAGTCTTTCCCCATCCCCTATCCTCTATCCCCCATCCCTTACCCCCCAGCTATTTTCTTACTATCAGGAAAGTTTGAGAAATTCTGAATACTGACTGAATTTTATACTTCCCACCACTTTGTTGATCAGAACTTATTGATTGAAGTTGTAATAATGGGACCCTGTGGACCCCACAACAGGGATTTAAACCTGCCTCTTATTTCCTGAAGCTCTCTGCTTGCCTCTTCTTTTACACCTCAGCTGGAATCAACTTTAATGCCACCTGGGGGTTGGAGCACATCACAAAGGCAGGGATGGCCTCCCAAGGGGTATCTTGAAGCTATCTAGAAGACAACTAGGAATATCTGAGTAAAATTTGAGAAATACAGTCGGTTGTCCAGATATTTATTATATATGATGACAAACTTCTGGGTTATTAAAAAAATACTAAATTAACTAAAATTTTGACTTTTTCCTATCACTTTGACCACATCTTATTGGTTTGAGGTTAACTATAATGAAAGAGAAATATAGGATTTATTATTGTAGCTTCTTTGAGAACAGTGAAATGCATCTGGATGTTATCTTTTGTGATGCTCTATAATCACTCTCTTTGGCACCATGTTATATTTATTCTTTTAGTAATGATAACAGCTAACATTTATGGAGCACTTACTATCAAACTTATGGAGTGAATACAACTATTATCCCATTTTATTAATGAGGAAATTGAGTACAAGGAAATCTAAGCAACTTGTCCAAGACCATATACCTAGTATGGAATATAACCCAGATATTTGGCACCAAGCTCGGAGCTATTTCACATCCTGGGGTAAGAGGGCACTTCTTGAAGCTCACAATGTCACACAGTAACACAATTGCAGGTGATTTCCTGGAAACCATGGTGTTAACTCAGCAAGGGTAAGGTAGTTTGGTGGGATCAACTAATGTGGTTAAAGAACTTCATAGACAGAACAATGTTCCAGATAAATTACTGCCTCTAAACAACACTCATTATCAGCAAGTTGCTTTATCACACCAATCCTCAACTTCCTATGTGTAAAACTTGGGTATTTACCTTATAGGGTTGCTGGGAGGCAAACACCTGATAACCAAGTACATACTTAATAAATAGTAACCACCATCTTTTAACCGAAAATTGGCATTGCTGGACCCTCCAGATATCTATCAGAGGTGTGCAAAATGATTTTGCTCTCTCTCCACCCAGTGTTGACCTCACCTGCTGCAGAAGATGCTGTTTTGTCGGAGCTGGTCATACCTGCTGCCCACCTAGTAGACAGGGGCAATTACACCTGCATGGCTTCCAACTCCCTCGGCAGGAGCACCATGGTCATCTCCCTTCATGTCCAGCCTGCCCTGGTCCTGCCTGCGCCACATTCTCCTTCTTCCCCCTTGGAGGGCAATGCCTATGTTGCCCTGCGGGTTGTCAAGCAGACAGTGCGAGGGATCCTGCTGGAGTGGTTTGCGGTGGCCAATACCTCTCAGGAAAAGTGGTTCACCCTCTACATTGCATCAGATGTAGCCCTCAGGAAGGAGGTGGTCCATATGGGCCCTGGAATCAACACATATGTTGTGGATGACCTCCTCCCGGGCACAAAATATGAAGCATGTCTCAGCCTAGGGGGCCAGCCCCCACGCCAGGGCCAGTGTGTGGTCTTTGTGACAGGTAGAGACCGTGGTGGGCTGGATGAAAGGGAGCGCCTTCTGCACATCACGGTGGTCTTGTGTGCTGTGCTGCTCTCGGTGCCTGTGGGGGCCTATGTCTGGGCAGCCCAGGCATCCTGCTGCTGCAGGGAGTGGGGCTTGCACTGCTGTCCTTGTCACAGGAAAGCCCCCAGGTGCCCTCGTGCAGCCCCACAGCACAGGGACGACTCCTACGCAGAACACGCAGCTATCTATAAGGATGGCTTGGGGAACAGGGATGTTGGGAAGGATGAGGAGAAAGAAAGAGAGGGAGATAATGGCTGAAATGCCTGGCCAGGAGGTGGAATAGTGTGGGCCTCTAGCCCCTAAACTGACCTTTGTGGTAACTCAGCTTGGCTTGATCCATTTATTCAATAAATATTTATTGAGCACCTACTGTGTTCCAGAGACAGAACTTGACACAGTTATTAGAAAGACACAGTTCTTATTTTCACGGAGCTGGGTCAATGGAGCTTTGTCCTGTCCAAGTAATTGATTTATTATACATGGCATCTGAAAATTAATAAATGTTACTCTTTCCATATATATAGCCCTCTAACACTTACACATTTACATGTAACGTTCACATATAACATTTCACATGTGTCATCCTATTGGAGAAAGGCAGAATTCTACCCTTCTTTACAAGTGAAGAAACTGAAGCCCAGAAAGTTACAATAACTTGCTCAAAAGTTTCTAATTCCATTGTTTCCTCTAATGTCTGTTTTGCAATCTTCTTGTGCTCCCCATTGTTCAGAAAAGTGTTATTCTCCCTCTTAATGGTTAACACCCAATGAGATCATGTAAGTTTGATGTTCCAAAGAGCTGTCATTTGGAGTGCTAAGAGCCTGATGGGTGATGAGAGTCTCTGACTGTGGGTGTCTTTGTCCCTGTGAGCAGTTGTTGGTGCTCCTGAGAACCTGGTAGCATCAGCACTGAGGAACAGGGGATTGGCTGCAGCCCAGGGCATTTACTCCAGGGATTGTTGGAAAGCAGAGTCACAGGAACCAAACCCAGAAGAAAAGAATCTATATAAAATCATTAAAATCATGCGACCTTTTTTTTTTTTTTTTTTTTTTTTGCATAAAGGAAGCTATAGAGTTCTGATTCTCACCTAGTCCCTTGAGACTGTAATCTTCAGGCTTTTTTTTTTTTTTAGCCCTGTGTCCCTAGCTATTATTGTCTCAGTGCTAAGTATGACAAACATTTGTTATACAAATGAGGATATAATCTCTTCCGCTGCCCCTAGTCAATGTTTTCTATGAAATCCCAGAGAGGTGTTCGTTTCCTTTCATATGGGCTCACGTGGAGTGGAGGATCCCCACAAACCCCAGAGATAGCTCACAGTTCCTCTGGGCAGTCCTGCTGGCGGAGCCTTGCCTCTGGATTTAAACACACATCTGTCTCTCCGCTGCTTCTCCTACTGGGCCCAGGAAAATCCCCTGAAGACTGTAAGTATAAACTGGCCTCCTTGTGACATCTCCACAAATGTTTTCTCCCTTCTTCCCACCTTCCTTATCAATTCCTTCTTATCCTCCTAGGACTATCTCAAGTATTCAGTACCCAATTAACATTCCTTGGCTTAACATCTCCAGGGAAAATAAATAATGAATCAAGCAGGAAACACAGTGTTTTCATTGGCCAAGAGCCCTCTGAAGGCAGAGGACCATCTTTCTTGGGGTAGCTAGTGGGTTCATTCAATACCCAATTGTGTTTCTAATCAATGTTGGTTGAAGTGAATTTTTAAAAATTGAAGGCACTCTCATATTCAAACTAAAAGTTTTCTTATTTCTTCAAGTTCTCACTTATTTTCTTCAGAGCATTAGAAGAAAAGACATTTTAAAAAAAATCAAAGTAAAAAGCTTTCATACTTTTATATGGGAAAATGGTTGTGAAATAATACTTGGTAGCAAAAATTCAGCACTCAAAATCACTCATTTGGTTAAATATCAGTATAAAGCAAATGTCCAAACTGCATAAATCAAACTAGAAATAAACATACCTTAATGTGCTATAGATTATAAGTTGTTACTCGTAGCTTATTTTTTTTTTTACACGAAGAGCATCTATTACTTTGCTGAAAGGCAAAACTTTCCTTTTTCCGGTCATTCTTACGTTTGTTTATTTATTTAATGTTTAAATAACTTAAAAAATTTTAATCGCAGTTGGCATATGATATATTAGTTTCAGGTATACAGCACAGTGATTAGATGTCTACTTTCCTTGATCACCCTGATAAATCTAGTACCCACTTGACACCATACATAGTTATATTCCTTATGCTACATTTTACATGCCCACAACTATTTTGTAACTACCAATTTGTACTTCTTAATCCCTTTCCCTTTTTCACCCAACTCCAACCCCTTCCCATCTGGCAACCATCAAAATGTTCCCTGTAACTATGAGTTCATTGCTGTTTTGTTTGTTCTTTTATTTGTTCTTTAGATTCCACCTGTAAATGAAATCATATGACATTTTCTTTTTCTGTCCAACTTACTCCACTAAGCACAATACCCTCTAGGTCCATCCATGTCATTGCAGATGGCAAGATTTTGTTCTTTTTTATGGCTAAGTAATATTCCATTATATACATGTACTACCTCTTCTTTATCCATTTCTCCATCAATGGACACCCAAATATTCTCCATATCTTGACTATTGTAAATAATGCTGCAATCAACATATAAATACACATATCTCTTTGAAGTAGTGTTTTGAGTTTCTTTGGGTAAATACCCAGATGTGAGATTATTGGGTCCTACTTTGTCTTCTGTTACAGCCTTTGTTTTAAAGTCTATTTTGTCTGATATAAGTATTGTTACCCTAGCATTTTTGTTTGTTTCCATTTTTATGAATATCTTTTGTCCATCCCTTTACCTTCACTCTATGTGTCTTTAAATCGAAGTGAGTTTCTTGAAGGCAGCTTATGTAAGGATCTTGCTTTCTTATCCATTCAGCCATCCTATGTCCTTTGATTGGAGCATTTAATCCACTTACATTTAAAGTGCTTGTTGATAGATATGTAGTTACTGCTATTTCATTTTCTTTTCTTTTTTCTTTTTTCTTCTTCTTAGAGAAGTCCCTTCAACATTTCCTATAATACTGGCGTGGTGGCAATGAATTCCTACAGCTTTTTTTTCTTTTTTGGTCTGGGAAGCTCTTTATTTGTCCTGTGATTCTAAATGATAGCTTTAGCTTTTCTGGGTAGAGTGATCTTAGTTGTAAGTTCTTGCTTTTCATCACTTTGAATATTTCATGCCAACCCCTTCTGGCTTATAAAATCTCTCTTTAGAAATCAGCTGATAGTCTTACGGGAGCTCCCTTGTTGGTAACTAATTGCTTTTCTCTTGTGCTTTTAAATTTCTCTCTTTGTCCTTAACCTTTGGCATTTTAATTATGATGTGTGGACCTCTTTGGGTTCATCTTATTTGGAAGTCTCTGCACTTCCTCAGTTTGTATGTCTATTTCTTTGGCCAGGTTAGGGAAGTTTTCCAACATGATTTCTTCGAACAGGTTTTCAATTCCTTGCTCTCTCTCTTCTCTTTCTGGTATTCCTATGATGTGAATGTTGGAACACTTGAGTTGTCTCAGAGACCTCTTAAACTAGCTTCATTTTTTGAATTCTTTTTCCTTGTTGCTGTTCTGATTGGGTATCTTCTGCTACCTGATCTTCTAAATTGCTGATTTGAACTTTTGCTTTATCTAATCTACTATTGATTCCTTCTAGTGTAGTCTTCATTTCAGTTATTGTATTCTTCATTTCTGTCTGGTTCATTTTTGTTTTCTATCTCTATTTTTATGTTTTATATCTCTTTGTTAAAGTTCTCCTTGAGTTTGTCTACTGTTCCCCTCAGTTCATTGAGCACCCTTATCACCAGTGTTTTGAACTCTACATGTGGTGGATTGCTTATCTCCATTTTGTTTAGTTCTTTTACTAGAGCTTTGTTCAGTTCTTTCATTTGGGGCATGTTTCTTTGTCTCTACATGTTGGCTGCCTCCCTGAATTCATTTTGATGTGTTAGGTAAGGGCTGCTATGTCTCCCCATCTTCATAGACTAGGCTTATGTAGTAAGTGTCTTGTGGGCCAGTAACGCAGTCTTCCCTGGTCATCTGGGCCAGGTGCTCCAGGTGTGTCCTTTGTATGGGTTGTATGTGCCCTCTGTTGTAGCTGAGCCTTGGTTGCTGTTTGCATTTCAGTGGGAAGGACTGACCCTCAGGCTGGTTGCTTATAAAGACTGCCAGTGACTACAGTGGAGGAGTTGTTGTGCATGGGCTGACTCTATGGAGTAAGATTTGCTTTAGCAGGGCTCTGGTGCTTGACCAGTCTGCCTTTTGAGTATGTCATTCTTGAATGTGGCCCTGGTGATGCTCTGGCTCAGACCAAAGCTGGCCACTGGGCACACAGGCCAGGGCCTCCTGGGAGGGACCCTACTGCAGGTCAAGTTCAGATGCAGCCTGTGCCACATGGTATGAGCCACCAAAGAATCCACAGATGACCAAGCCGTAAACTGAGGCCTACTGCTGCGAGTGCCAGGCTTGGGGCTACTCAGCAAGATGTATGGGGCATGCTGAGGCCAGATACTGCTTGTTTAGGTTTTGTAAACCTTTGAGAAATTTTAGGAAAGTTTATAGCATAAGCCCAGACAGGCTGTATGGAAATGTCACTGAAAGCAGCTTGGGTGGGCCTGCAAGTTGAGGTGAGGTCTCAGGGAATCACCAGGGCAGGGCAAACTGTGAGCCAGGTTGATGGAGACTCAGATATTGTGGCCACCTGCATCTGCACACCAGGAAGGAGGAGGGCTCAACAAAGGAATAACGGCTTCTGCCAGAACTTCTATCTGGGAGAAAGTTGACCCTCCAGCTCTCACCCTGAAGCCAGGCAATTAAATTCCTCCCTATATGTCCCTGGCACCTTTTGAGCTGTTGCCGCAGAGCTGGAGCTCAAAGCATGTGAGTCTGTCAGCGAGTAAGTCAGTGCATGAGCCCCTAAAGTGTCAGCCCTTTGACTCATTCAGCTATAATCTCTGCTGATTTTCACAGCCAGAGGTTGTGAGGACTTCTCTTCCCAGCATTAGAACACTGGGCTGGGGAGCTTGGTGTGGGGCTATGATTCCTCGCTTTTCCAGGGGAATCTCCGTAGTCATGACTTTCTCCTAATTCTCAACTGTCACGTGTTGGTGTGGAACTAGCCTGTTCCATGTTGCTGTCTCTCCTACCAGTCTCAAGGGGGCCTCTTTTGTGTGTCCTCAATTGTAGGACTTCTGTTCAACTAGGTTTTAGGCAGTTCTCAATGATGGTTTTTCTGCAGTTTAGTTGTAATTTAATGTGTTGTAAGAGGAGGCAAGCACAAAGTTCACCTACTCCTTCATCTTGACCGAAACAAACAAACAAAAAAACATTTTTTAAAGAAAATTTTTAGTCACACCAAAAGTAGAGAGAGATTTCACAGTCCTTTCCTACAGTCAGCTTTCATAATTTCTAACATTTTCTAGTTTTCTTTCATTTACTCCTTGTAAACTAGAATATTTAAAGGTAAATACAAAGCTCCACAGTTAACTTGTGAATTTTTACTTGTGAATATTTTAGTTTTATCTCTAACAGACAAAAAAGTTTTAAAAAAACTATACCCTTACCATACCTAAGAAGATGTATTTTGAAATATATGATTACATTTGCATAAACAACACATCCATACATATATGTGATGTAGTAGAATTTGTTCCTGAGAAATTCTCATGATAAATTTTGAAGAAAAGTGATCATAGCAAGGCAGGAACTTGTACTTCAATTGGCCTCTGTGTGCTTCCCTCCATAGGATCAAGGACCATCCATGGATTTTGTGGTGTGGCCATCATAAAGTATCCTGGGGCTACGGTGAAGGCATTCTGGCCTGCACTTCTGGCAAAGAAATATTTGTAGTGGACAAGGGACAGAAGGGACAGGAGGAGGGAAGGGGTCATGGAAGTGGAATGCAGCATATGGTGAGAGTCAGGAGCATGTAAGTGTTCAGCTGCTTTTGTGAACACAAAAAAATTAGGGAGAGCAATCAGGTCCACAGAGGATTTCTGGAAATATGATTCCTTTAGACCCTTAGACTGTCCCTTAAAAAATCCTGAAGTAAAGATGCACATTACTCAGGTTGATTAGGCAATATGAGAATAGGGGTAAGAGCATAGACTCTGGAACCCAGTTTCTTGGGCTTAAACGTTGGCTTTGCTTCTTACTGGCTTTGGAAGATCAGGCCAATTACTCAATTTTTCTATGCCTTAATTTTCTTGTCTGTAAAATATGTATAATTATAGTACCTACCTCATAGGGTTGTCTGGATGATTACATAAGTTTTTGCATATATAGGTCTCAGAAAAATGCTTGGAACATAGTAAGACCTCAGTAAATGTCACTACAGTAAATGTTATCACCATTTACAGTATCTATGTCAGTTTGTGTGTGGGGGTGGGGTGGGAGGTTATTGTTACTCAGCATGCAGAACAGGGCCATTTGGAACATAAGATCTTATTAGGATCACATGTGTGTGTATATATATGAATATATATATATTATATAATGACATGTTAACTATGCTAATATTCTTCCATGTTCTATTTAATTAATGTCTAATCAATGTTATAGTTTTAGATTCAGTTGTTATGCTCTTGGGAAATTTATCTATTTAGAGTTGGACCATGCAATTTTAAGGCAAATGCCTTTGATTCGGGAAATATTTGTAAGCAGGGAAACTTACTTTTAGAATAAAGCCATTGCTAGTCCCAGGCCTCTGCTATTAGCAACCTGAGGGGTAAATTTTCTCTCTTTTCTCTTTTTTCCACTGGTTTATTAGAGTCTGTATTCCTAACACTGGGAAGAGGGCCTGACACAGATGATATACTCAGAAAATGTGCTATTAAAGGATTGAGCTAATTAATAAATGACTGGCCCTTATTTAGCCATAGAGATGCTTTTGCACAACTTCATAATATCATGCAGATGTTCCCAACATCACCAGCCTGTTGCTGCAAAATAAAGTCGCTCGCTTTATTAATCAAATTTTGGTCACTTAATCCATTACCACTTCATTTGGGAAACTAGTCCCTTCAGAGCACTGCCCCTCTGCCACTGCTCACCCCCAACCCCCAAAAGAAAAGTTATTTCTGTGAATCCCCTAAGGGATCTTTGTGTCCACATGCAAGCCTGGAAGCCTTAGTCCTCACATGGCATCTTCCCCACTCTCCTGGTCCATCCTTTTGTGGCCAGGGCCTTGAAGACTATCAGGGAAGCCTCACTACCTGCCAACATATGCCAACATCCATGCTAGGTGGGTTGACCCTGGATTCTCTAAAAAGTTCCAGACCTCAGAGTGACCAATTTTTGAAGTCCTTAGAGAAGCAGGAAACTTTGGCTCTTCCTTAGATCTTACCACCACCCATTGCCAGCAGGTCCCTGGGGACAGATGTTTAGCCAAGTTCCACAGGTTTTCTTAGAGATAGGCTCATAAGTTCCTAACTCCCTCACAGTGTAGATGCTCAATTGCAGGCTACAGGGCTGCACAGGTCTCCTCCACGTCCCTCTAGTCCACTCTCCTCTCTTCTTCAGGTACAAAGGGAAGGTTCCCAGGCCTAGCAGTGGGTTAAAACATCCAGAGTTAAGGAGATGTGGAGGGGTGTCCTCTTCTCCAGGATGTGATGCTCTAGCATGTGGGCTATCAGCCATCCTCAAATGCCTTTTCATACAACTAAGAATAGCAATTGTCCTCTGAGCTTGTATTAGCAGATACAAAGTTGGTGGCACGTGTTTTACACAGTTTAATTCCTTGTCATCCTAGTAGCAATGATTCTTTGTAGCATGTATTAATGAGGGAAATGTGGCCCAAGGTGGCTTTATCTCTTGCCCAAAGCTACGCTTAGGTGGCAGAACCAAGATTCAGATCCAGGGCTGTCAGACTTTAAAGCATATAATTGAAAAGTCTGAGCTAAGTCACAATAAAAAACATGCACTGTTCCGCAGACTTCTTTGAGTCATCTCTGTTGATTGCCCATGGTCTAAAGCTCCATTCTTAGGGCCTAAGAGGAGCAGATCTGCCAATCTGTCACCCTGCCTCCCAGCTCTTTACCTTGAGGCCTAACATTGTGCCAGCTCGTAGTCTAGGCCCTTCCCAGTGTGACTGAGCTGGCAGTTCCTTGGCCTCCATCATTCTCTAAAGCAGTGAAATCAGCCTGGCCTCACTGCCACAGGCTGGGGGTATTCTCTAATGCCAAATACATGTGCTTGTCTCTTATGTTTGGTGGTACCCTCCTCCTCTTTCTCAGTATGGCTCATGCTTTATGAAGTATGGGACTTTCCCCATACTTCCCAGTGCAAGAGTTGCCCACATGCCCAGTTTCCAAGGTTGGTTTTGCCTTTCTTCAAGTACCTGGGTTTGTCCAGGAGCCTATCCCAACACACAGAACCCAGATGTTGGCCTGAGCTTCCAGTCCAGAGGCCCTTCATAACCACTGCCCCCAAAGACAACACTGTTTACCAGGTTTTTATGCCTACACCAGGCTTCCAAACTGCTGTCCTTGCTGGGCTGGTTTGGGGATAATTCTAGCTCCAGATCCCATTCCTTCCCAAGCAGCTTATTTGCTTGGGAGGAAAGCCCAACCCAGGCCCATAACGTGCCACACTCAGGTAGACAAAACCTGCAAATGTGCTGCTGTTAGAGGTGTCCACACAGCCATTTGAACAAAGTTTTGCAACCTTCCACAGAGTCAGATCTGGGGATGGAGAGATAGATCCAGCCACCAAAGGAGCCAGGAGGCTGGCTGAGCTTGGATGTGTGTCATGAAGACTAGTCTGTACAAGTCAACTAACAGGAATATCAGCAAGGAGCTGCAGATCAGTTTGGATGCCAGTTAAGAGATTTTATTTACCATTTACAAAAGAGGATGATTGCATGCAAATTGGGAGGAGGATACTGTACTCGCTGTGGAGGGTGAACTTGGTCCAGCACAGCCCTCTCCTGAAACATGGACTGCAAAGGACCTATTTGTTCAGTCTCAGCTCCTGACTTCTTAGAGCCCATCTCTTAACAATCTCTGGGTTGGGGACTGCAGAATCCCCAGTAAGGATCCTGCACACCAGCATATCTGAGTAACACCTCAAAACACAGACTCAGAAGTTAAGAAAACCATATATGCATATCATCTGTTTAAATAAAATCACTGATGTATTCTAGAGGGGTTATTAGTGAGCAGAGCAAAATGCAACGAACTGTTATATTTTTCTCTGTGTGTTCACATCTAGAGTTCCTTACAACAAGTTTCCTGAAAGTTAGACAGAATCTCTCCTTGTATGAACCACAGAGGCCTACAAGTCTTTTCTCGTGGGGGAGGTGGTCCCAAGCTTACAAGGTGGGCCCTAGAGGGGTTATTAGTGAGCAGAGCAAAATGCAACGAACTGTTATATTTTTCTCTGTGTGTTCACATCTAGAGTTCCTTACAACAAGTTTCCTGAAAGTTAGACAGAATCTCTCCTTGTATGAACCACAGAGGCCTACAAGTCTTTTCTCGTGGGGGAGGTGGTCCCAAGCTTACAAGGTGGGCCCTAGCTAGAAAACAATGCTGAGGAGCCAGGAGTCCTCAGACAAGGTTCCTGCTACCAACCCCTACATGGCCTCTGGCAATCTCCCTTCTCTTGGCAACTCGTTTTTGTCATCTTGACAAATGGACTGGATGTGCTGCCTAGCTCTTGTTCTCTCTGATGGCAGCTGGCCAGGGCTGCACAGGGGGTGTGGTAGTGGTGGTGGTGGGGAAAGGGAATGGATGGAGAGGTGTGTGAATCAAAAGCAGTGTCATCATCCAGCTCTGGATGCTGTGGATCAATCGCAGCACCCTAACTCAGCACAGCACCTCCTGAGGTATTTGGCAGAGTAGCTAAGAGGTTTCTAATACTTTCCAGAAGAGCTGCACCCCAGATAACTGATCTGCAAGAAAATACTTTAGATGTGTGCTGCTTTGCACTCCATTAAAGCCCTTGTCACCACTGTTTATTTCGATCTTCATCCTGGACCTTTGCATGAGGCAAACAGGACTTACTTTCTTCATTTTACAGGAAATTACAGGGATTGAGAAAGATGACCAGGGAGTCTAAACAGCTTTCCCAAGGTTACACCATGTGCACAAAAGAGCGGGATAAAAATGGGCACCTCCCTAGATCTCAGCCTTGGTATGCATCCACCACCTGCATTGTCTCTTCACGGACTTATGATGGGACAGCTGCTTTTATAGCGGGGATTGAAGCCGCTCCCAATGCATCTAAGGCCACCACTCTGACTCCAGCTTGGACATTTTCAGGCCCATGGTAGCCCTGGTTTAGGTATCTGCCCTCACTCTCGAAAAGCCCATCTTACACCTATGTGTCCCGTCTCCTGTAGGCACAGCAAAGGCCCACAGTCTCTACCCGAACACGGTTCCCATCTTCTCAGTGGCTTTCAGGTACAATCCCACAGTCTGGGTGTTTGCACTGCATCTTGGCCCTTTCCTGCGCATCTGTTCTCCCTCGGCCTGCACGGTTCACTGACCTCCAATTTTAGCCAGCACCGAACCTTTTCCTGCTCCTGCTCTTAGCTAGAGGCTTTAGGACCCAGATTCTAGTTGACCTTGTCACATGTGGCCGGGGACCTGCTCCTGGACTAAGGCTGCTGAGGCCTCAGGAGGACTTGAGGGACTGTGAGGTCTGGGGTTGGTGAGTAGAAGACACATAGAGCTGGCTCCTTGTCGATTCCCAACCTCTGCAGAATGGGGAGCATCGTAGCTGTGCCAAGGATCTGGGTGATAGGGAGGTATTTCCAATCGCAGCCAGAACCAGAGAAATCCGGAGCCCTGGATACAGGGGTTACACCATTGTATAAAACAGGGGTGACCCTAAGGATCAGGGTGGGGAGCAAAGAGTGGGGAAGAGAGGGGCCACAGACGCATTCTAGAAGTAAGCCTTGCTAGCTACACTCTTCTCAAACTTTTGCCTGAGCTCAGAGACCAGAGCTGACTGGACGGGGCTTCCCAAGGTCTTGGGTTTGGGAGAACACTGGGGTTGAGGAGGGGTGAGTGAGCCAGAGACTGTAGGCACAGTCCAGGGAGCTGCACCTGAGCCAGGGGCCATCCCCGGTGGTGGAGGGGGGCTGGGGCTCTGGGGGGTGGAGGGGTCCCTAGGCTGTTGTTGCAGTTCTCATTAGGAGGATCCTCTTTGAGCACAAACTTGGCAGCCGCCTTGGTCTTGTTGAACTTGAGCCACTCGATGCGGACAGTGTGGGGTGCAGGGCTGGGCCGCTTGCGGAGCACCCGCCGCACTGGCAGGACCTTGTTGGATTTCTTGTTGCGCCAGAAGGTGGCAGTAGAGATGAGGACAGTTATAGCCACAATGATGGCCATGATGCCGGCCAGCACACCCACAGCCTTCATGGGGTTGTCTTTGGTCTGCATCAGGAAGGCGTCCATGGGGCTTCGGGACATCATCTGGAAGAGAGAGCCACCCCTGCATCCAGCTGCTCCTGGATGGACAGGGCAGGGGTTGTGAGCTCCGTTAAGCCTGATGGTTTTTAAACTTTCTGACATCAGGCATTCCTTGAGAATCTGATGAGCATTGTGGACTCCATTCCAGAAAAATGTACACAGAGAAAACACAATGTACACAATTCACCAGAAAAGAATGCACAGAGAGAGCATGATGCAAACACCCCTTTTCAGATTAAGATCTGCATTAGCTGGACTTCGTTCTTCAGAGAGAACAAAAGATATCTCACCTTCGATTAGGGAGGACACATCTACCCAAATGTATCAGGAACCCTTGAAGTGATGACTTTCTGCCTGACACTGAGCTGAAAACTACATGATGATTGCACTCCTGCCTTTCAACACCCATGTGAAGAAGGCATCACTATTCCCATTTTATAAGAAGGGAAGTGGAGGCTAGGCAAGGTCTGAAGTCACACCATTAAGTGTTGAAACTAGGATTTCAACCTGATTCCAAAGCCTGTGTATTTGCTAGAACAGGAGACATTGTTAGCACTGTCTTTTAGAAGGAGTCTGGAGATGATCTTTTTCCCTCTGACCATGTTGCAGTGAGACCAAGGCTGGCTGTCGGACCCTCTTCACAACCTGGGATTCATACCCACCTCAGTATCTGTGATGTCAATCTTGAGTAAGGCTGTGGTGCTGAAGGACGGGGAGCCGCGGTCTTTGGCCTGCACCTCTAAAGACCATGTGTAGTCCCCGTTGGGTGTGATATTGTGCAGGGCATCCAGGGAGCGGATGGAGTTCTTGAGCCGAATCTCCCCCGTGTGTGCATCAATGTCAAACACGTTGGCTGGCTCTGAGCGGGTGATGGAATAGTCCACCAGGTTGTTGGGCTCCTCTGCGTCCTGGTCTGTGGCCTGTGCACAGGAAGGGACACACATGGCTGAGCCTCCAGGACGATAGTTATGTACTCTAGTTAAACCAATATGTCATATGGAGCTTGTTGGGTTATGGAAAATGTTTCTGATCTTATTGAGTATACTGGAGTTGGGAGAGAAATTGAATGTGTGCCCTACTATGTGCCAGGGTCTGTGCCAGGCCATGTATGTGTGTTATGTTGTTCCATTCCCAGAACAGTCTAGGTAATAGGTATTGCTGAAAAACAAAAGTTTGGATACTTAGTGACTTGTCTAAGGATAGATAAGTAGAAGAAAGGGAGCTGGGATTCAAAGTCAAGTCTGCAGGGTTTCAAAATCTATGCTTTTCTGCACTGGGAAGACAGTGTAGAAAAGCATTGCTTTGAATTCAGACTGACCAGCTATGTGAACTAAAGTAAACCAACACTTAACCAATCTGAGGGTCAATTTTTTGTTTTGTAAAGTGGCAACAGAATTTTCTTTTCAGAGCTATTTCTGAGTTGAGGTGGGGTTGGGAATATATAAAGTATCTTTAAAACCCTGGCTCAGAGCGAGAATCCAGTACATTTTCTTTTAAAATAAATTCTTATGTCACGATGTCTCTTATAACCGCTAGAAAAGGCTTTTAGGGGAGCTTACCTGTCTTGGAAGCCTACCTCAATTTTCACTGGGGACCCCAGCACCATTGTCTTCTCTTGGATTCTCTTTCCAAACTGGGGTAGTGGTCATTGACATCTAGCAGAGTGACGAACACCTCAGCCAGGCTGTACCTGCCCTCCATGTCCTCTGCTTTCACATAGAAGTTGAACCTGGCAGTGGCCTCAGCATCCAGGCTGGCCCAGGGCTGGGTGTAGATGATCCCAGTAGATGGATGGATCAGGAAGCTGCCGGGCACAGAGAGCTCAGGCAGGGGTGTACACCAGGACATGCACATGCACATGTGTGCACACACATGGATGCACACATGCCTGTAGTAATGAGCTGCCTTTAGGAAGTGGCAGTAGTGCATTATGCAGCTCCTCTATGGTGTCCCACCCACCCCTATCTCCTTCCCTGCAGTGCGACTGAGGGAGGGAGGCAGGTCTACCCATCTACTCACTCATCTATCAAAATTGAACTTAATGACCCGAGTCACAGTCCTCCCCTTTCCTCCTATGGTCTGCCCCTCCCTAGCCCAACACTGCTTGCCTGGCTCCTGAGGTCCTGGATCCTAACTCCAGGCCATCATGGTGACCCTTCCTCTCTCAGATCCCAGCATCTCATGGAGTGTGTCCTCAATACTTCTGTCTCAGGCTCTCCACTACTTCCCTCCACTCCTTGCCCCTGTGCTTACCTCCCTGTCCTTTCCAGTTTCCTCCTGCCTTTGTCATAGACCCTATCCACCCTCAGCCTCCCAAATCCCTTGCCTAGCACCTTGTCTAGGATTTTGGAACTACTTACAGGTCTGCCCCAGACCCATAGATGGAGTATTTGATTTCACCCCAGGGACCTGTGTCTGGATCCACAGCCTGGAAGAGAGAAAGCTCCTAGTGGCACCTGCCCTTTTGTCTGGGCATGTTATGTTGGCAGCTTATGTGTCTAAGGGTTGTTTCCAATGGCAAAACAAGAGATTTTGGGGTTTGCTAAACTGGGGAAAACTGATATGTTTGCTGTCCTGGAGACCTAGTTTTCTGCTCATTGTTGGAGAAACCAAAAAGTATAGATCTGGAAGGCATGTATTCTTCCTTTGAAATGAGAAAGGAAAAGGAGGTGAGTCCTGTGCCCTGAGCTTGGGATTCACACTTATCTACTTCTTATAGTTCCATGAGGTTCTGTTATTCTCATTGTATAGAAGGGGAAAACAAAGGCTTACAAAGGGCTTGTAGCTTATTCAAGGACACAGCTAATAAGAGTGGGTTTTGCAATTCGAACTGAAGCTCAGGTTTGTCTGACTTCATAAGGTCCCCTTTGGTGGGGCTTCCAACCCCACCCTCAGTCCTTGGGGCAGTCCCCAACCCACTGTGACAGCCACTACGTTGGAGCCCCCTGGGGCATTCTCAGGGATCCTGGCAATGTAGTAGTGAGAGGTGAACTTGGGGACATTGTCATTGGTGTCCAGGAGCTGGATCACTACATCTGCTGTGGAGCTGAACTTTTCCGGGGTGTTCACTTCAATGGCCAGGAGCTGGGAGAGGAGAGAAAGCGAGGACTTGTTTGGTGGCAATCACTCTGCAGAGAACCTTCCCACTTCCTGTCTCTGCCCTAGACCAGCACTTATCTGCCTCTTCTCACTTCATACTCTCAGCTGCTATTCCTGTCACCACCTGCAGAGGGACCTGTAAGGCCTTCCATCATTTCTTCCCACTGACTTGCATTGCCAGCTTTTTATAGTTCCCAATAGTATTTCAGCCAGTTTCTTTTGTTGCACACACTTGAACATTCCTTTTTAGTTCCAATTTTAAAATTTATTTTTCTTTATGATATAATTTAATATTTTAAATTAGTCAGTTCCTGACTAATATTCTTTTTAAAAATTTTCCCAACTATTCTTATAGGTTTAATTTTCCAGGTAAAAACCAAAGTAATTGTGTCAAGTCCTCTCACCACCGCCCTGAAGGAGATTCTAAGTAAGAATTAATTGAGGTGATATTGAGTTCCTTATTAAAGAGAATTTGCATTTTTAATAGAGTACGCCTATACATTTCTTGTCTTCTTTATATCCCTTTGCCAAATTTTTGCATTTTTTTGTTATTTAGATGCTGCAGGTTTCTTGTTATCGTAATTCTTAGAAATTTTATCTGTCAGTTGTCATTGTAAAAGAATCTTTTATTACTTTATTCTCATTGCTATTATTTTGTATGTAGGAAAACAGATTTTGTGTATTAACTTTGTAATCAATCATGTTAATCACTTTGCTACTTCTAATAGTTTTTCAATTTCTCTCAGATTTTTTGTAAGCAAACAATCACATCACCTAAACATAATGATAATTTGCCTCTTCCTTTCTAATGTTTATACCTCTTATTTTCATTATATTTCCAGGGATAATGTATAAATAATAGCAGTGATAGCAGGCATCCATGTTTTGTTCCTGAATTCACAGAATGCTTTTAGAATTTCACTTTTAAGAATGATGTTGGTTATTGGTGTGTATAATTTTAAATAATTATAACAATTTAAATCATAGCAATGAAATATTTATTTTTTATTAAAATACATTATATGTTTATCTATAATAGACATTGTTTATAGGTTTATAATTTTAAATAATTATAAATACAAAGGAGTAATTTTTCATCTTCCATTAAAACTTTTTTCTGGAATAGATGGCAGATATCAAGTGTATATGAGAAAAACATTTATCTTGACAATTAAATAGTTTTTCTTTCTCCACCTGTTAACACAGCACATTATATATTGGTAGTTTCCCTTCGAACCCTCATTGCATTCCTGGGGATAGCTGTAGTTTAGAAGCCTGAGCTCAGAGAGGCAGTGCGAGCAGTGAAAGCCTCCTCATATCAACAAGAGGGGCAGGGGGTGACAAGAGACTCCTCGGGAATGAGTCCAGGTGCTGGGACCCCCATCTGGGGCAGTGCAAAGCCTCACTTACCTTGAAGGTTAACACTTTGAACTTTTCAAAATCAATGGCAGCCGAGTTTTCCACAATGATTGTGACTTGGGCTTCATTCAGGACCGTCTGAGGGACCACTCGGAAGATGCCCCCAGGTCCCACCAGCCGCAGGTTGAATTTGGCATTGGCTCCCTTGGGCAATAGAGTTTGGAGAGAGGAAACAGGGAGGATGAAGGAGAATAGAAATTCATTATATAGTCCTGCTAAGTGTAGAGACTTCATATGCCCTTTACCTTGGAAGTAAGTATTATTATTTTTTTTCTATAGGTGAGGTGATCAAGGTTCAGAAAGATTTAGCAGGCTATGAAGACTACACAAGAGAAAAAACACATAGGCCTAGTTCTGTGTTAGGCATAGAGACAAAAGGATACATCTTACAAACACCTGTCAGGCAGGTCAGATGTAGAGGTGCTTTTGTTTGACTGGCTTTTTACTTTTTAAATGGTTGCAAATGTCTTTAGACCAAGCAGATAGTCTTTGGTTAGCTATTCTCTCTCTTTCTTCTCTCTCTCTCTCTCATACCCCCTTGTTTTATTCATTTTGTGACCCATCAGGCCCCTTGTGACATAAGCAGTAAAGGCTGATGCAGACTCAGCTTTGGGACCTTGGCCCCATATAATTTAGAGGAAGACAAAGATATAGGGCAGGGCCACAAACCTGGTCCGAGTCATTGACGGTGATCTTGAGGCCCCGAAGGATCTCCCCCTGGGGCGGGTGCTCATACATGGACAGCTCAAATCTGTTCTGGGGTCCACTCTCTCCATAGAATGTAGGCGGATGGTTGTTGAGGTCCACGATCCTGATGGTGACTGGGACCATGGCCTGAGCAGCTGGGCTCCCTGCAGAGCTGACTTCAGTCACCTAGGATGGGGACAAGTGGCTAAGGTTGTGTGATAGGCTGATTCCAAGGTGGCTCCAATGATTTCCACCTCTTGGTATTTATTCTTGAGAAATTCCTTTTCCTTAAATGTGGCCTGACCTAGTGACTTGCTTCTACCTGATAGAATATGGCAAAGATAATGAGATATCACTTAGTGATTAGATTACAAGAGATTCTAACTACCGTCTTTTAACAGACTCTCTCTTGCTGGCTTTGATGAAGCAAGCAGCTATGGTAGAATGCCCATGTTTCAAGGAACTAATGGTGACCTCTAGCCAACACCCACCAAGGAACTAAGGCTCTGAATCCAACAGTAAATGAGGAAATGAAATCTTGCCAATAACCATGTGACCTTGGAGGGTGATCCTCCTCAGTAGAGCCTTCAGTAAGAACACAGTCCAGGCTGACAACTAGATGGCAGCCATTTGAGATTTTGACATTGAGGACCCAGCTAAGCTGAGTCTGGATTTCTGATCCACAGAAACTTCAGGATACACATGTGTGTTTTTTAAAGCCACTAAGCTTGTGGTAGTATATTATAACAGCTATAGGAAACTAATACAGTGCTGGTACTAATCCTACTTAGCAGATGAGGCACAGAGGGGTGAAAAAGTCACCTGGAATCACAGCTAGTGAGTAGCAGATGTGTCTGATTCTTTAGTCAGTGCTTTTTCTACATCACCATACAGCTCCCTCTTTGCAGTCAGACTTGGATTTGAACCCTAGCTCTAGCATGTTCTGTCCTGTGTCCATTGACCAGGGAGAAGCTGCAGGGAGGAAGGGGTGGAGATGCAGCAATAAATGACTAATATAGGTTGCAAAGGCAGGGCCGAGAGTCCATAGTCCAAGAAGCATGTGGCAAATACCATATAAGCCCCTTCAAGGACTTCCTTCCCTTTTGGTCTAAAAACACACTCTTGTCTTACCTACCCTAAAATTTCTTTTCCCAGGCCTCAGTCTGTAACATTCTACCTGTGTCTTAACTTTACTTTCTGCTGTTTTCATGTCCTACTTCCCATCAATTCTCAGACCATCCTTAGTTCAGATATTTCACACTGACTTCCATGTTGCATGTGGCATTGCCACTCCCTTTTACCTTTCCTAGAGCTCTATGCCCTTGGCTAATGTGATGGCTCTCTGCAGGTTCCCCTCAACCTCTGGGATATCTTTTTCATCTGCACCTCCTTCTTCCTCACCCTAAGCCTTAGATGTGCCCACAGCTGTGTACTTGGCCTACGGCCCCTCTCTCCCCACAGCCATCCTCTGGGTGATCTCATCCCTCTCATCCTTTTACAGTGACCTGTCTGTATGTTTGTACTCTCTCCTCTAAATTCTAAATCCGTATACCCAGGTTTGGATGTTTTAACTTGAATGTTCCTGAAGCACTAAAATTCATTATGCCTGTCCTACCCAATTTGCCTCCTTTGGCATGGTATAACCCTAAGCTCATCCATCTCTCTCTCTTTCCCCTGATGCCTCACACAGCCAGTTGACTGCCACCTTCTGTGGAATCTGCCTCCTTCGTACTGCCTCCTCTCCACATCCCCTCATCTCCATGGGTCCTCTTCGTCTATCACCTTTTGGCTGATGGCACTGCCCCCTTGCCTGTTGTCTATTTCTCTCTAAACCCAAGTCAGTACCAGTATTTTCAAATGCTAGGCTGGCACTGGTGCCAGAATCACCTGGGAGCTCAAAACATGCAGAGTTCTGGGTTCACCTCACCCACTCTGGGTTCCCATTCCCAGGAGTGGGTTCTAGAAATCTTCATTTACCATGCTCTCTGAACTTGAGAACCCCACTTGTCTAGTGAGCAGCCTGCATAAGCTTTTTGATGTGACTCTAATCCTGCTCAAAACCTTTCAATGGCTCTAGTGCCGTGGGACAAGAGCAGCTACATAATTTTCAGGCCCAGTGAAAAGTGAAAATATGGGGCCCCTTGTTCAAAAATTATTAAGAAATTCAAGATAGCAAGAACAGAACATTTAAGTCCAGCATGGGACCCTTCTAACCGTGGTGCTTGTATAACCGCACAGGTCACATGTCCATGAAGCTGGCCTTGCTCCAGGGAAAACCTATATTATCTGGTATTTGGGGCCATGGCTCCTCTGGCTCCAGCCTGGAATCCAAGCATTCCTCCATCTACATGTTGCCCATGGATGTTTTGCTCCAGTTCTACTTGATTCCTTATCTCCCTAGTACATCATGTGCCCTCACTTCCAGCATGGCTCTTTGCACTTTCCTAGCTTGGAAAGACTCCACTCCACCTCCACCCCACCAGCACTCCCCTCCACTAGTCTCCACCTGTTGGGTCCTACTTATGCTCAAGACATAGATGCCTCAGTCCTACCTTCTCCTGCCTTGTTACAGCTCTCTGCTTGTGACTGCACATCTTTCTGCCACCAGAAGCTTACTGTGCATTTGCTGCAGCCTTCACACAGGCTACCTGAGACAGATGCTCCTTGGAGCAACGGCTAGCCCCATCCCCAGGCTGTGAGTTGGGAGCTGGCCCTTTTGGGGCCAGAGGACAGGGACGGCCAAGCTAGAGGGAAGTTACCTGTACATGTAGCTCATACACCTCTCTCTGGAGCTGAGCAGGGCTCTGTGTGACGGAGATGGCTCCAGAAGTCTCATTAATTTCAAAGGCTCCATCACTCCCTGTCACAGAAGAGAAAAGCACCCTGCAGTTCTGAGCAGGGCCACAGGAGGGCACAGGAGAGTTGTGCCAGGTAGGGTGCCATATGTTCCTCAAGCATTATCTCACTGAAGCCTCCTGTATAGAATGTAATTCTATCATCCATGTCTTGCCAATGAGGAAACTGAGTCACAGAGGGACTAACTGTGTCCAAGGTTACACAATAAGTGCAGAGCTGGGATTTGAACTCACTTCTGTCTGGCTCCCAGCTTCCATAGTACTTTGCTTCTCTTATGTATTGTGTGTGTGTGCACATGCATGTGTGCATATGTGTGTTGGAAAGAAAAGAGAGAAAGGAAGAGATTCAGAGGAAGGGAGATAAGGAAGAAGAAAGGGAGAAGGGAAGGGAGGGGGAGCAAAAAAAAATACAAAAAACAAAGAGAGAGGAAGAGGAAAGAGACTGGAGAAGCGAGAGGGAGAGTCCAGAAGAGAGAGAGGAGGGGTGCTTGGTGACTGTGTAAAGGTTTGATGTGGTGGTGGGGAGGGAAAGTAGTTGGGGGCCTATGTTCCTAGAAAAAGGAGGCTGTGTGTGATTGTTGGCATGTTTGTTCACGAATGAGCTGCTGAAAGGGGAAGTGTGCACCAGGCATGTCCTAGGGCCAGGGTTGGAGGAGGCAATGGTGTCTGAGTGAGAGTATATAGACATATGCATGTCTGGGTTCAGACGTTAGGTGTGATGACCCCACTGAGAGGCCTGGCCCTGTAGGGACTATCCACTGAATGCTACAGAGCCCACCCCAGGGCTGGCCCTACCCACTTGGTTGTTGCTCAGTTGTGGAAAGAGCATAGACTCAGAGTCAGCAGCCTTAGGTTCCAACCCAGTGGGAACTTGGGATGCCTATTTAGCTTCTCTGAGCCTCGGTTTTTCATCCATATATAGGACTAGTACTAGGGGAAATGCCCATCATTACATTTAATTCCTTTAACTCAAGTATATGTTTTAGGCCAAAACATTTTAAAAATTAGAAAAATACATAGCAATTTAAAGAGCATAAGATATGTTGCCACCCTTTCTTGTCAATAAGCATATGCCCAGGGTGAAGGGAATATAAATCTATGACACCCAATTTGCTCCCCCATCCAATGCTTTTACCCCTGCCACAGGATATAATGACAAGTGGGGGCCAGAGGACATACCCATGGAGACTTGCTGCCTGATGGAGGGACCCAGCCTCTCCTCTTCATACATCTTATGCTTCTGGAGCTATAGAGGAAACTAGGACTCAGAGAGGCTGAGGAACCTTGCTTTGGTCGCCCAGGGAGTCAGAGCTGCTGCCCAGTGATGGCCTGTCCTCAAAGCTGCCCCAGACTCACCGTTCACAAGACTGTATAGAATGTGGTTGGGTTTGCCCCGATCTCCATCCATGGCGACCACCGTCAGTACCTCCGAGCCCTTGGGGGAACAGGAGCAGCTGCTTGAGGCTCATGGGTGATGTTAGGGCTCTCCCCTCCCCTGACACTGCCCCTATCATGGAAGGGAGGTGCTGCCTCCACCCAATCCCTGCTCTGTGGGAGCTCAGGACACCCACTGGCTTTCTGGGGCTGGAGGGACAGCCTGAGCCCCGCTGCTCCTCACGCACAAGGGTTGGCATGTGGGCTGCCCAGGTATCCTCAGGTTTCACACGTCTTACACTGCCTCTTTTCCCACATACCAGACTCAGTCCTCACTTCTACTTCATTCCTTCTTCTTCATCTATTTTTGCCTTTAGAGGTGTGTGGAGGGAGAGATCAAAAATTGGTGGGAGAAGGGCCTGTACAGAGCAGGTCCAACGCATTTTCCCCTGTGGCCCTGGAGTGCTGTTCAAAGGGTTTGGACAGGGGTGCCCCAACTAGACAAATCCTGCTCTGCCTTGGCCTGCCACCCTCTTCTAAGCTTCCTGCTCAGGTCTTTCTCCTTGGCCTATCCATACTTGGGTTGCTTCCTGACTGTCAAGTGCTACCTCCTCTCCCCTCAGCATCTCCCTTCACCATTAGCTACTCAGCAGTACAGGGCAGGCCTGCCCCTGCCCCATCCTGCCACCCTCCACCAGGGCAGCCCAGTGTTTCTCTCCCCTTGCTCTAGGCTCATCTCTACCATTCAGCTGCCAGCTTCTGGAAAGCTAGTATTTTAGCTTGGGTGAGCATGTGAATGGTCATTAGTAAGTGTTTTTCATCGTTTTACGAAGTTGGGAATAATCAGAAACCAAGGAAATGAACACTGAGAATGCAATTCAATTCTACAGAGAATTCTTGAGCCATGGTCGTGTAAAGTCTGGTTCTGGCTATATCTCTCTTTAGGGAGTTCACGCTCTGGCTGGGGTATCCTGTGACTACATGGGTGCATACCAAGGAGGGATGTACTCATGGATGGGTGTATCTAGTGTGGGAACAGAGAGGCAGAACTCTCATCTCAACCAAAGGTGTCAGGGGCTGCAGTGCCCGGGCTGAACTGAGAAGGGCAAGGGACATCAGGCCCATGGGCACATTTCAGGCAGAGGAACAAGGGCCGAGTGGCAAGACAGGTTGGGGTGGATAGAGGACATTGAGGGCTCATGGGTGTAGGGGCAACTGGCCCTCAGGTGCCAGGCCAAGAAATGCAACCTTCCCTGAGAGGTCTAAAGACGAGTGCAGTAGCCCAAACACTGGTGGCAGGGACTGCATGGACGGGGAGAGAGCTAAGGCCAGCCTTCAAGCTGGGCCCATGTGATATCTACAAAGGGTCATGCTGGTTCAGCAGCAAATTCTGGGGGAACTACTGATCTGAGGAGCCCCAGGCTACAGACTTGGGGCTGGGGAGGCACAAAGGCACTTCACCTCCTGTACGAGGTGTAGGAAAGGCCCCACCCAAAGGCTATCAACTACCTTCCAGCCTCTCTTCTCAGCCCTTCTGAAAGGCCAACCTTGCAGTTGGTCTGGGGTATGTTTCAATGAAGGAGGAAATGCCTGGTACAGTCTTGGCACCCAGTAGGTGCTCCACCACAAGCACATGCTTTCTCTTCCTTATGCTTCTGGAGACAAAAAGACCTGTTGGTGACCTGAGCCTCAGTGAGTGCTGAGGTGGCCCTGTGTACAGAGGGTGACTCAGGGCTGAGCCCAGCCATCACCAGCAAAGGGATCTCAGGGCAGTGTGAAGAGCAGGACAGGAGGCACCAGGAAGGGACACTGGGCCAAGCCACTCACCGGAACAGTGTCCTCGTACACATAGCCATAGTAGGGTATGCCCACGAAGACAGGGCTGTGTCCTGCATCACCTCCACGTTGACTGTGACCACGGTCGTGGCTGAGAACACCACATCAGCCCCTCGCAGCCTCCCTCCACCATCCTGGGGAAGAATCAGAGAGTGAAGAGAGTTTGAGGTCTAGAGGCAGATAGACTTTGGTAGAATCTGCCTCCTGATACTTACTGGCCACAGAGCAAGCTACCCTCTCTGTGTCTGTCTGCTCCTGTGTCACTGAAGATATTGCTTCTCTCATAGGAATGTTGGGAAAATTAAATGAGATGATTCATGAAGGTCTTCGGTCAGTGCCTGGTATGTAGTAGGCACTTAAAAATGGTCTTTGGAAATAGGTTTAGTTTTCTTTCCAAGAAAATCATGTTGGACAAGTGGCAGAGGAAGGAATCAGAGCCATTTCCCCTCCCACCCAGGAACTAAGCCTCAAACACCTCCAGAGGACCTGTTAGAGTATGACTCTGCCATGCCCGAACATGTACAATGGAGCTATGTGCCAAGCCTAGCCCTCACAGAGTAACCACAGGTGGGGCTGTCTCAAGCCTCCTGACAAAGGCTGGACTGGAATGGCCTGTAGCTAACACGTGATCAGTAAGGGATTTTCTGGAGAATTAAACACTGAGCCTGGAGGACTGGGGTTTCCTGTCCCCAGGGGGAAGAGGAGACACTTTGGCTGGGTCCTACTGATTACCGGTCTCCCACATCACCCAGTTTAGAAACATGAGGAATTTAGTTAAGCCTCAGGGGTGGACTGATGATGAAACTGAGGCTCAGAGAGAGTAACTGGTCACAGACAGAGGAAGTGGTGGGATGAGCAAGACTGGGAGGTGCCCAGAGGCCAGGTTTAGGGGATGTGATGGGGCATGAGTCTCCAGGCCATGGCTACCTGGTCCAACAAAGGGAAGCTGGCCTGTCAGTCTTGAGGAGGTGTGTATCATCTCCCAGGAGGGAATATGCTCTCTCCAGCCCACAGATGCCAGCCTCCCTGAAGAATATGTCCATGTCTGGCAGGGCCCATGGGTGCTCCCATTTCTCCCGCTCTATTACCTTGGCAACCACAGTGATGAAATGGGCCCGAGCCTTCTCGTAGTCCAAGGTGGTCCCAGCCCTGAGGCGCAGCACACCGCTGTGGCGGTCCACAGCAAATTTGGTGGATTGCATATTCTGTAAGAGTGAGGGGCAGGAATGGGCCTTGGGGAGGAAACCTGGCCAGCCTCAGAATGCCTACTCTGCTTGCTGTAAAGGGATCTTCACTATCCTTGGTCACAGGAACTCTGGTTTGGAGCTGAGGTTCAAACTCCAGGACACTCAGCCTTTCTAGCTCCAGGGTCCTCCTTCTTAGGACTCTGGGTTTCCCCTCCCGCTCCTTCAGTGAAAACCAAGAATTCCCTTCTAGCAGAGCCTTAGCTCTTCTCTCTGCTTAGCTAGAAAACAATTGGGCCAAACTTTGGGCTAAGCTCTGGCCTGGAGATTCCAGCAGGTAGACATATCAGCAGAGTGCTCTAAATTAGAGGGTAGGATCTTCAGATTCCACCAAGTTAGTGACTGCTGGCCAGTCCTAGGCAGCATCTGGTGCAGGAGATGATCTGCAATCTAAAACAGGGTTCCTGTGTATCAGGAATTCAGTGATGATGTGCTTTTATTTTTTTCCATTTTACACGCGAGGGAACTGAACTGAGAAAATTAGATTATGGGTCAAAGGCCCACAAGTGGTAAGTCGTGGAGTCACTCCAGTATTCTTGGAGCCCAGGTAGTTTCTCCAGAACCTGTGTTTTAATCACCAACCTGTACTGCTTTGAAAATTGTGAGAGCAAGTGAGTAAATGAGAGAGACAAGGAAATGTTACAGAGATGGCAGCCATGTGAAGGGCAGCTGGTTCCTGAGAAGCCCAGGGAGAGGCAGGAGGTGGAGGGAGGGTTTTTGCCTTTGACAGGGTGGGTAGGATGGATGGGGTGGGGTGGGGCATCAAGCTCTGTTCCTTCTGAGAGCTGCCCCTTCTGTCCTGCTTCTTATTGACAATTCTAGGCCCAAACAGCTTTCTTCCACCCTGTTTGGGTGCAAAGTGCCCAGGCCTTCTTCCGGGGAAGGGATGGAGATGGGGAGCTGAGAGTCCTGGAGATCTGGGAAAGGGAAGCAGACCAACTCACAGGGAGCCAGTCAGGGGAAGACAGCTTCCATCCAGGCCCCTCTCATGTCCCCACCTGTCTGTTCTACCCCTGTATTTACTGAGACCTCGTTAAGATCCAATGTGGCAACTCTGACAATCTTTGAGAATAGTGGAGGCACTGACCTAAGGGCTTTGGTGATGGAGGTGGGGAGCAGCCAGGTGTTTCCTCTAGCCTGGGCCTCTGGTTATGTACTGTGTGCTCTGCCTTACCTGTAGGAAGTAGGTGACGCTCCCTCCAGAACCTGTGTCCTTGTCCACAGCATGGACCTTAAAGATACTGCTCCCGGCAGGTGTGTCCTGAGGGGTCATATAGCCATAGGGGGTCAGTCTTGGGGCAGTGACAGAATGCTCAGGGAACTGGGGGTATGGAAGGCCATGGAAAGGTGGGTTCAGGGGGAGTGAAGGGCTGAAAAGAAGGGAGCCCCCAAAAGGGGGAGAAGCAGTGACAGAGGAGACACATCAGAGTGAGTACAGGAAAGCAGGAAGAGAAAGAAAAGAACAGACATCCTCCCTCTGAAGATGGCCTCAAGGAGAGAGTGAAAAAACTAAGTCTCCAAATGGTAAAGGGTTTAAATATGAAGTGATAACAGGGTTAATAAACATGGACATGTTCAGCATTACCAGGAATCACAAATTTACAGTTTAGAGCCAGAATGAAATATCTTTCTCCTATTGAATTAGTAAACATTAAAAATTTGAGAATTCCCAGTGTTAGTGTCAGGCAGGGAGACATACCCTCTCCTACATCCTGGGCACAGATCAGATTGGTGTCATTCTGGAAAAGGAATCTGGCAAAACCTCATAGGCTTTTGAAGTGGTAGTTTTAAATCTTGGAATGTATCTTAAGGAAATAATTCTAATTTGAGAAAAGGAACTTTTATATTCAGAATTTGATGTTTCTTATGACAGCAAAAATTTAAAGTATCTTAAATATCCAAACATAAGAGAACCGTTCCATAAATGATGGAATGTTCATTTAACAGAGTAAAATGATAGTTACGCAAACTTCACAATTAACGGGGGAAATGCTTAAACTAAAAATTAAGTGAAAACAGTGTACAGAAAGCATATGCTTAGTATAGTCACAACTATGTAAAACAAAATAAATCTGATGATCACAAAATGACTAGAAATAACTAAACCAAAATTTAACAATATCATCTCAAGATTTTGACACTTTTTTCCTATTTTTCTATTTATTTCATATTTCCACAATAAAGGTACATTTTTATTATAATGGAAAATGGAAAATGAACAATTCTTCAGAAGAGAAATGAATGTGTGAGGAGTTGGCAATGGAGGTGGTGGGGAGGACATGAAGGACAGACAGCTCTCTCATGGGTACAAGTGATGGAGAGGTGCTCTGCATTCTGATGCACGGTCCCCTTGGCCAGGTCACAGGGGGCAGCCTCAGAAGGCAGGCCATGGGTCTGAGATGTGAGTGTATCGGCCCTGCTTAGTGGCCCCTCACTCACCTCAGGAACCTGAATGATGTAAGGCTCCTGGATGAACCTGGGCGCCTCATCATTGGCATCAGTTACCAGGATCACGACTTTTTCTGCCACCTGAGAAAGGGCAAAGGCGACAGGAGTTGAGATAGTGAGACCTTCTGGCCAATAAAGGGACAGTGGCCCCTCATGCCCCAGGTATATGTCTCTACCTATCCTTATTCCTCCCTCCTCCCTTCTATTCATTTATGCAACAAATATTAAGAAAATACTTAGTGCCAAGCACTGTGTTCCATCCCAGGGACAGAAGACACAATCTGATGTTGTGCATTTTGCAGGATGAGATGGCAGAGCTAAGATTGGCATATAAAAGAATGGTGGTTATATTATTCAGGGTGATAACTGTGGCATCCCAAGCATGGTGGGCAGGGCCCCTGCACTGCATGGTTTCATGGCCTAGGTAAATGCATCCCTTGGGGCTATGGGTGCACAGTGTAAAAGGCTTCATCCAGAGGCTCCCAGAAGAGGAATCTAACTGGACTCTGGTGGTGGATGGGCAGTGAGGCTTCGCAAAAGAGTGAGAATTAAGCTCTGAAGCAGTTTGTCAGGTGAGAGAGGGAAAGAGGTGAAGGAGCAACACGTGCAAAGGCAAAGAGAGTGAAAAGCATGGTGAGTTCAGAGAACACAAGTAGATTTATGGTTAGATGATTGGAGGGTGAATGTGGGAGAAAATGTGGGCAAGGAAGAGAGTGTCTGATTGGGACACCCTGAAGGCCAGACTGAAGCTTGAGTTTCATCCTGAGGGTGCTAAGCGTCAGCTGTTAGTGCTTTCTGAGCTGGGCTGTGGTCAGGCCTGTGTACCACAGTGATGGCTCTGGCTGAATTTGGAGGCGGATTGGGGTCAGGGAGCCTGTAAGCAGGGGAGCCCCTGTGATTATCAGGGAAGCACTGACAGGGGGCTGGGGCAAAATGATGGCTGTGGGGAATGAAGTAAGGGAGAAGCTGGGGTCTGGGTGCCCAGGTGTTCAGCTTAGGTGACCAATAGGGCAGATCCAAGAACCAGGTCAGAGGAGGCAGATGGGAAAGCAGATTTAAGGAGATGCTGTGGGATGTAGGTATTCTCCATCAGCAGTGCAGCTGATGGATCATGCTCTCTTCATTCTCTCTCTTTCCCTCCCTTTCTCACTGGTCTCACCCACTGCAGCCTTCTTCTGTGGGCACGTTGGCTTGGGTTTGCCAGGAGCCCCCCACCCAGGAGATTGGAGGAGGGAACTGTGCTCAGGCCCAGGGAGCTGCATGCTGCCAGGGGGCTGGCTCAAGTGTGTACTCACCAGATTCAGGCCATCAGAAATGCTGATGATGGCTTCAATCTCATCCTCTCTCTGTGAAGCACAAAGACTGAGTGAGTGTCCACGAGTGACATATCTTAGGGACTCCCCGAGGCTGGAGGTGGGGGTGGGGAGAGCTGTCCCTGCCCTACTGAGCCCATCAGAGCATGCCTGGCCGTGTTGAGTCTTGCCATGCTGATTCCGGCCATGCTTGACACCTTCTTTTGGGGGTGTGCATGTCAGGGGTTCTCATGAACCCAGAGGAATTGCCTAGGCACCAATAGGAAGCGCTCTCTGGCTAGAATGAGGAGACAAACTAGCCTAGTGTGTGGAGGTCCCCGGAAGAAGAGTTTTTTCCTTTTTTCTATACCTTTTTCTCCCCCGTCACTCCCATGCCTCTCCATATTCCACATTTCTGCAGAGGTCCTGGTCTGCATCTCAAGCATTCCCTCAGACAAGCTGGGACCTCAGTGAGGAAGAGCGTCAAAATCACCAGGTTTCTGGGGGTTCCAGGGAGGGGCAGCCCATTCACACTTTTACCCCCCACGGCAGTCTCTGAGATCCACCTTTTACTTTTCCTATTCTGGCCTGTGGCTAGTGGTGTCCACCATCAGACCAGAGCTGGCAGCAGCCCTACAGTTATGTGGCCAGCTGGGCCACCAGCCTGGTGTGGCATCTCAAATGAAATGTAGCCCATGCCCTGTCACCTACGGGTTCAGAAGGGTGCATAGGGATGGAGTTTTTCCAAACTCAGATCCATTCTCTAAACCACACCTTCCAGCCCTGATCTACTTTCTGAGTTTTCTGTGGCTTATAGGACCTCTCCAAAGACAGTCTCTAGGGGCCCTTCCAGTTCACATTTTGTCTGCAGGCAGTAATTCTTGCACCTTCCCATACCTCTCTGTCCAGCTCTTCAACCAGGGTGATGTTTCCAAAACTGGGGTCCACGGAAAAGACGCTTCTAGAGCTGGGGTCGAAGCTGATATGGTAGGAGACAGGGTCTCCCTCCGGGTCTGTTCCATTTAGGGTGTACACATGAGAGCCTGGAAGGAGACAGAAGGGAGACCAAGAATCTGGAATCCAACTTTTCCTAAAAGTGGCAGCAGCTCAGAACCAAGGATTCAAATATTTATACAGAGAATTTGCAATTCAGTGTCAAAGGTATCACCCTGAACTAAGCACTTACAACTGGCCTTGCAGCCCTGTTGGTTGCCTCTCACTCTATCTTTATTCTTCATTGTCAGTGAAATGTTTGGTATTAGCCACTTTACAGATTGTCAGCTATAAGATTGCAGAGGAATTTCCCCTCTGCTGTGCCTAACTCTAGGGCCTGTATCCAAGATTGGGGGCTTTTTGGGGAAGGGGGTAGGGTAAAAAGGAGGTGCCATTAAGGCGGGAGGGGTGGCCCATAGGGCAGCATTGTTTCCCCCCTCTGGGGATTAGTTCTTTCAGGATTTATGAGCAGGTGCCTCTTTTTCACTGCTGACTTTTTGCTCAGGGACCCAACCCAGACAGGGCTAGGCAGAGGAAGTGCAAATATCTCTCCTCTTTCTCCTTCTCCATCTCTCTGCATATCCCAGTGAATCCATTAAATGTTCTCAGGCTTGTTTAAAGCCTAAAAGATCTGAGGCTCTGGGGGTCACTACAGTTGCTCAAGGTCACACAGTGGTTATGGGGCAGTTGCCGCCATGCCCAGCCATTACCACTATGCTGAGGGCTTCTGCCTGCCCGCTAGGGCCAGCCCTTGTCTTCTGGTTCCCAGCAGGGTCTCCAGGATTTGCCCAGCTTAGGTCTCCATGGCAGCCCTGACCTCCTTTCTTGCAACTGCCCTGGGGAATTCCAAGCGCAAACAGGGCTCTCGGGGAGCGCCAGCAGCCTGGCGCTCTGTCTCCGCAGGCTCGGGGGACTCATGGTTCCGTGCTGTGTCCAGGGGAACGAGGGCGGTCCCTCTGGGAGATTTATGGGGGCCAGTGCCAGGGCTCCTCACCAACAGGGGTGTCCTCTGGGAGGCTGAATAGGGCCATGTTTCCGTTAGTGCTGCCGAGCCCGTTGTCAAAGAAGTGCGGGGCGAAGTTGGCCTGGGCTAGGAAGAAAACACGAACAAATGACACCGGAGGAACAACTTTGCATCAGCACGGTCAAGCTTCTGACCCCTGGCCTGGGCATGGCATTCCCCTCCCCAACCCTAGCGCACCGACAAGCTCGGCTGGGGAGCTACGAAGAGGGTCCCTTTGCCACCACCTATCCTGGACTCACTCCCACTCCAGCTTGTCAGGGACACGGACCATCTGGAGCGCTTTTTTTTTTTTTTTTTTTTTTTTTTTTTTTTTTTTTTTTTTTAAACCCAAGCAGCGGCCAAACTCAATCCACCAATGGGCTGACGGGGAACCCGAGCAGAAAGGGACAATGCCCTGGCCAAGGTCACATCAGGAGAGGGAGAACCCTCACCTGTCCCATTAGATAAGCCGCCCAACCTCCACCTCTGCTTCTGCAGAAGGTGAGGGCAGCGGGGGTTCTGGCCCCAAATTTGAGGTCTCCAGAGTACCGGCTTCTGGGGGAAATGCCCCGGGAGCCCCTCTACCAGCAAAGCCAGGCAACTGGAAGGATCGCCCCTCCCCTCCCTGCCCCGATCTCCATCCCGCATCCCGAGTCCCACTCTGAAAGTGAACGGTCCAGGTGAAGAACTATATCTCTGTGTCCCCCGGGTAGCGCCAGCGCCCACCCCCACGGAGGCCCGGGGAACCCAGTGGCTACTCACCTAGGCAGAGGCACATCAGCCCCAGAGCCGGGGCTGTCCGCGGGCCGCGCCTCATGTCTCCGCAGGAGGGTAGTGTCGCTCGCCGCAGATGAGGCCGGGCGTAGGAGAACCGAGCATGCCCCTGGCCCGCTAGGGACACAGAGGTGAGAATGGGGGTGGCGGCGGCGGCGGCGGCGGGAGTGGGCGCGGGGCGGGAGCGCTGGCGGGGGGAGGTGTGAGGGCGCTAAGCGGATGACAAGGCTCGGATCTGTGCTGCTGGAGCGCTCCTGACGTCGCCTAATGAGGCCAATTAGTGCGCGGAAAGCTGAGAGGACCCACTCCAGCAGCCCGCAGGGGTGAAGAGGGAGGGGTTTGGAGGGCGGACGAGGGCACTCTTTTCTCCTGCCACACCCCCTTCACTCAACTCTGGAGTAGGAGCCAAGGGGCCCCTGGTCCCAGATAGGAGCACTGCGGAGCAGGCCGAAAGTCTTCTCTCAGGGTGCCCTGAGCGGGGCACTGGAAAATTGGGGCTTCTCTTGGGTCCCCAAGTCCCAGTGGATCTAGGCTCCTCTGGAGATTTCTCTTTTTCTATAAACTTCCTCTGTGACTTTCAGGGAGTTCGCTGCTGTCTCTGAGCCTGAGGTTCCAAACTGTAACCCAGCCTCAGACTAGAGAGCTCCCTCTCTAGTAAGCGGTGGGGAGGGAGCGGGGAGATGGAGGGGTGGCAGTAGTAGATGGGCTTGGGGAGGGCACTGTCTTCCAGGACAGGGATCGTCCCTGAAGGCTTTAGGTACTGAGCATCAAAAGAAAAGAGGAAGGTGTGGTCTGGAGAGAAGCAGATGTGAGGGGTTATCAGGACTCCCTTGTCTAGGACCTCAACCCATTTCCTGCCCTGCCTCCAGACCAGGTCAGCTCTTCCAAAAGAGTCTGCTCAAAAGTGGGCTCATTTGTGTGGGTGGGCAGCAGGGTAGGGTCTTCGAGTCTCCACAAAGGCAGAGGCAGAAGTTTGCAGGCAGCAGGCTGGCCTCCCTCCCCATTCCAGTACAGGGTTGGTGACCATGGAGAAGCAGCAGACACACTTAAACCTTACAAGGAACAGTTTGAAGACAGATTCAAGTCCTATCTTGGGACAGACTTGTTCACATAGCTGGCTAACAACTAGTGTGGACTGCCCCAAGAAGGTGAGCCCCCATCCCTGGGAGGATAGTTAGGCAAAGAAAGACACTGCTATGGGGACCCTGGATGCTCAGAACTAGGAGAAGCGGTAAGCTCTGAGTCTTTCTGGTTGCTGATAAACTTTCCTGGGCTGGATGCTTATTTTCTTGCTCTGACACTGGAGTTATGGTTGGAGAAGAAGCCTAGTCCCTTTCTACTCACAGTGGGCAGAGAGTAGTCACTCAGGCCCAAGCGTGGTAATGCCCAGGGATGCCTTTGGAGGCGTGTGTCAACAGACAGAGGAGACTCCTTTGTGTGTGCTCTCTGGAGAGGCCTTCCATGGCTGGGGTCTCAACATTCCTCCTAGGGGCTTTCTCAGGAGTAGGAGCATCCCCTGCCTGCACCCTGCTCCCCAGTCCTCTTGATATACTGTTAGCAAGGATTAGGGATTCAGGATAAGAGAGAAAATGATTCTGTGGTCCCAGAGTGTTTGGCAATTTTCAGATTCCCAATTAACTAAAAAAGCTTCTTCCTTGAAGAGTTTGGCTCTTTGGCTGGAAAGAGCACTCTATTTTTTCGATTTAAAAATTTTTAGTTTTCAATTGCAGTTGACATTCGATATTTATTTATATTAGTTTCTGTGTATAGCATAGTGGTTAGACATTTATATAGTTTACAAAAGTGACCCCCCTCCCCCAATTAGTCTAGTACCCTTCTGGCACTATACATAGTTATTAAGTAGATACAAGAGCAAAACTGGTGATTGCCCAAATGGGAAAGGAGATTTGGGGTGGGGTGGGCTGGATAAAAATGGTGAAAGGATTAAGAAGTACAAAATTGGTAGTTATAAAATAGTCACAGGGATATGAAGTACAGCATAGGGAATATAGTCAATAAAATTGGAAAAAATGCACTTTAAAATCACGCAGACACTTCTACATCTTGTGTCACAAAATTCTGGGAGAAAACAAAGTAAGATCCACAAGTCCTTATACAGATGAGGAGACTGAGGCCTTCTGCCAGTCATCCAGCAAGCTGGAAGCCAGAGCGAGAGTTTCCTTGAGGCAAATGCCTTCTCAGTGTGCTGAGAAAGCCATGCTCTTCTCTGTGTCCTGCCCGCCCATTCTCCTCATAAAGTGGTTCTGAGGCCTTGACTTTTCTTCAATTCACTCAGTCAAGAGACTTACACTGGAGAGTGATAGGGAAAGTGTACCCCACATGCCAGTGTGTGTTGTGTGTGTGTGTGTGCAGCATGTGTTGTACTGTCACCCATATTACCTCATATAACCAGCATGTCTTCTCCTGGTACAATTGTCCCTGCTTTAAAAAGGAAGAGTCAAAACACAGAGAGGGTAACTTGCCCAGGCTCACACAGTCAGTGAGGGTCAGAGCCTGGATTCATACCTAGTTTGGGCTGGTTCCAAAGCAAGTTGACCCTAAATTTTATATACTGAAAATGCCAAGGAAATGGAAATGTGGAAATGGCTGAGTGAACAGTAGTAAGAATGGTGCAGATTACCACACATAGGTAAGTGTTCAGATTTCACAGCATACTTAAAACATGGAGTTGAACAAGCAAAATGGTTGCATTTCAATGTAGAAAAGGACCTTTTCAGTCCTGACATCTTATTATTTGGTACCTCCCACCCTCTGCGTTCAACCTTTGCAAGTCCTGAGAGGCAGTACAGTTTGACAGATTAAACGGTTGATGAGCCAAAGACTTTTTCCGCGGGTTGGATAGCAAGTCTATCCATTACTTCTAGAGCTGTTCACATGTTACTAGCCTGCTAGCAAACTGGCAAGTCTGGCTACAGCTTGAGAAACTAGACTGGAGCCCTTGATACACCCAGAATCCTAGATGTTTTATGATGTTTTCAAGGGCAGGGAAATGGCCACAGAGTCAATCAGGGGATCATATGTGCGCGTTCTTCATGAACAGTAACCAGCCAGGGCATGGCCTCTGCGGGGCTCCAGAAAAATGGTCTACTTTGCACAGTTTGTCCAGAGGTAAGCTTGGAGATGAGTCAGCAGAGTGGTGGGCACACAGGACTGTAAAGTGCATGTGGTGCCCAACAGGAGGCTCTATGATAGCTGGGGATGAAACTGGTCTAGGGGGGCCCGTCTTGAACACCAGCGAGAGAGGGAGAGGCCTGGGTCTACTTTAGCTTTGTGCAAGCAGTTTATATGACTATTTGGTTTCTATTTCAGGGCCAGGCATTTCTCATTTGCTCACTTACTCTCCCTAATAGCCTTCTGTGATAGGCTGTGTTGGTCTGTGGCTCTGGTAGGTCACCTGAGCTCCCTGATGTCACACGGTGGCACATGACAGAAGCCATCATTTAAACCCAAGTCTGTCTCTGAAGCTTGTGCTCTGTAAACTACATCAGCTCTCCCAGTCAGAAGTGTGGGCCCCTTTAATTGCCATGGAGACTGTACACTTTCTCTAATGATGCTACTATAACTTGCAACATGTCTAGATTCTTCAGAGAATCAATTAGGGCAACATAGAAGAATTACAGTTTTTTAACTTAAATCACTTCTAGATGTTTGGGTTTTCCTTGTAATCTCATAGGGTCCCCAATAGCTTTAAAATAGCTTATGCACAGACCGCCCCACAGATTCAATCGACCCTTTTAAGGGTAGGAAGTTCTTCCACCAAGATTAAAAATCAAGCCCAGGTGCAAGTTTCTGGAGGGGGATCCCCAGGTTGAGAGGGGAGGGATATGCTGGCATTGGCCTCTTACTACGTATGGGCACCTCTGTTTGGGCCTCTTACTACGTATGGGACCCTTACTCCTCAGAGGAAAGAGAGATGGGGCAGGGTGGTCAGGCAGGGTTAGGGTTCTCAGCTCCCTTTGTGCCTCTACCTTCTGGCCTGTGCTACTTAAGGGGCTAGAGTCCTTGGAAGGCCTCTGAATCACTGCCCATCTTACCGGCCCAGGCTTTTTAGGGTACCATCTCCTAAAGTCCAATGGCTCAGAGCTGTGAGAACTGCAATTCCTGTTTTTCTTCCTATTCCCAAGGACCAGCCCTGTCGTCTTCCTTTTATTTGTGTACGTTAAATGTCTGACCTTCCCTGTTGCACCTCAGAGAGGCTGAGCTTCTGGGTTTGTGCTTCCTGAACATAAAGATAGACTCAGTTCAGTGGCCAGGCACATGGCCTTTGAATTGTCCCCCTGATTCACTCTTGAGTACAGGTGTTTAATTTATGTGAGGTTTTTTCTTTACCTTTTCTTTTTTCTGGTGGTGGGGGGTGGGGTGTGGACACTGCAGACAGAGTGGAGAGGATTGAAGAAGAGAAGGGTGAATGAAGAACAAGGGTCTGAAAGTACTAGCTCTCACATTGCTGATAGGTGAGGGGTTCACCTTGCCAAAAGAGTTTCTGGTGAGAGTCTGACACAGCACAAGAGCGGTCACTGTGGACTTGCCCACACAACCACCAGCTGCCAAGTCTACAAAGCCACTCTGTTCAGGAAGCCCTCCGATCTTTCCTTCTGTTGCCTCGCCTTAGTTCTAGTACATTCCTTCTCCTTCTAATGACCTCTCTTCCTGCATTTTCTCCTGATTACAAATATCTCCGCTCTTCATCATCCTCAGGAATAACTCTATAGATTTCTGATGGTATTCTAGGTGCCTGCATGGCCCAGACTGCATCCCCAGCTTCCCCTTTTGTTCCCTGATTTTTCTGTCCGGTTGCTGAATTTTTCTTAAAATACTCAAGTCTCTCTGTCTAGACCTTGCTGCATCCTACTTCACCTCAATATGCATGTGTGCAAGTACGTGTGCATGCACACACACACACACACACACACACACACACACACACAGACCCCCTTCTCCAGCTGGAACTCTCCTATAACTCAGTTCAAGTGTCAGCTTCTCATGTCTCACTTCCTCTCTTAGGCCTGGCCCTCTACATCAGCGCTCACAACTTTGTGAGCCATGATTGCTTCTCAGCCCTCAAAGACTGTATTTGCAATCCCTGAGCCTCAGAAATCTTCACACAGACTGACCATTACATATCCCAAGAAGGAATGAGTGAGTGAGTAGTGAGTGGGTGAACGAACCCATGAATGAAGCTTCTGAAAGGGAGTGAAAGGGCTGGCCTATAACAAGGTAAGGACTTCTGGCTGGACCCTGGGACTGCTGTCCCCAGAGCCTTGTGCCAGAGAGCCTCTGCCCGTCACCTTGTACCTACCTGGTGGGTCTGGCATTCTCAGACATGGCTGTGGGAATGATGTTGGAGGGGCTTCTCACCTTGCTGGGAAAATCAGATTAGAAGGGAGCTTTATTGAGAAATAAGCCTCTTAAGACCTGGGCCATCTGTCCCTCTGAGCAGCAGCTCTGCGCTTCTGCTTCACTCTGTGCATAAACACTTCCCCAGGGTGGGACAGGGAGGCAGGGACTTTCCTGAACCAAGCCTCATTGTGAACCAGGCATTTTGTGGGCACTTTACATCCATCTACCTGCTAGAGCCTCATGTCAGCCCTCTAAATAGGTCTTGTGCTTTCCATTTCACAAGAAAAAAAGTCCTGAGCAGGACTGAGACTGAGTCTGGTGTGTTGGACAAGACCTTGCTATTGCACGGTTCTCATTCTCTCTTTTCATAGTTAGATGTGCTGGGTGAAGAGTTGGCCTGCAGGAGGGGCTTCCGGGGGCAAGGGTTTCCTCTAGAGGAAAAGGAGTGGCTCAGGCCCTAACATTGACTTTCTCAGACAAGGATGTGCCATGAGTTTTGTTTGCCTTTCTTCCCCACCCTCTTAATGTCCTTTCCAGCAGACTCCCACTGGGAAGTTAGGAAGGGGTCCCTTCAGGGGTTGTTAGATATGGATGGTTGGGGCTCAATGTACCTAGGGTGGCTGAGCTTCTGCAGTTTTGGTTGGCTGCTCTGAGGTGCCTGTTACTCTGCAGCCCAGCAGGCACAGAAGTCTAATTTTATAGCTGCCATGGGCCACAGAGGAATCTGACTATTAGAGCTGGAGAGGCCAGGGAGCTACCGAGTCAGGCGGACTGAGCCTGGCTCACAACAGCTCTGAAGGGTGATGGAATGATTGGACCAGACATCTGGAATTCTAGAACTTTCCCAGGGCTCTTACTGCCTAAGACAAAGCCTCCAACATCCAGCTCACTGCCACAAAGGTTGATGTCAGCGACCAAAGGGCCTTCCCTGAACATCTTTATTCTCACTGGATTTTACATCTTTGAAATGAACGCGAGTCCAGAGGGGCTAAGTTACTTGTCTAAGGCCACACAGCAAGACAGGATTCCAAGCCTCTGTCTTTTGAATATATGCATAAGAAAAGCCAACACAGCAGGCAAGAATCGCTGTGTCTTTAAGAGAGGAGGCTCTATGGTTCATGGGGCAGCAGGGAGAATCCTGGAGAACTTAGGCTTCTGGGAGCCAAACTTTATTTTGGAATTACTACACTGTGGGAGTGCCCCAGGCACCACCAAAAGTGGAGCTCTTGCTTGAACTTGCATTGTCTGCAGTTCTTCACATGGCGTCCTGGGAAGGAGCAATGGACAAACAAAAAGATAAGGCAAGGCAAGGCAAGGCAAGGCAAGAGGCAGAAAGACAGGCAGAGTCAGGGTGGAGAGAAGGGGAAAACACAATTAGATTCATTTCTAGATAACAAATTTTTTTTAAAAAAGTCAAAGCACAAATAAAAATTTACACTCCTTCCTGGAGTCCCAGAAGGGGCCTTTTTTGGCAAACATGACCAGCCCAGGGTATTTTAATCCTGTCAGGGAGAAATCTAATTTACTGGCAGAAGATGGAGAGAAGGAGCTTATCTGCTCAACTGGAACAGAGTCCCTAAAAATGAGGGGCCTAGAAGTCCTGCTTTCTGATGGCAGGGTAGGGAGGGTCAATGAACTCGGACTTGCAGGCCCTTGGACCACTCAGGCTGTCCCTTCCTTACAGCACTCTCAGGCAATGTGTGCGTCTTAAAGCTACATTTGCATTTATGACAACCGGCTTCTTTATGGGAGGAATGATCCACCAAAAAAATGCATTAAACTTTCCTAATAGTTTTGTTTTTAATAGCATAAAATAAATTCTAGAACAATCTGAATATTCTATAGTAGAAAATGAATTAACCAGTAAAGGTACTTCATGATGATGGAATGTTTAATGGAGATAAAACCTGCATTATGAAAACTAGGTAGCAATGTAAAAAAAAAAAATGCTTATGATGTAACGTTAATTTTAGAAATTAAAAATGAAATACAATAAAATAAAACTAGGTAAACATTTTATGTGAAAGAAACAAAGGAAACATGGATGAGAAGAATTATTAAGTTATGGTAATGACATTATTCTGTTTTTCTCTTCTGTTTCTAGATTATTACTATATGAAAGCAGTGTGATAGTTAAGAACATAGAATCTGGAGCCATATTGTTTGGTTTTCAAAGCCCAGCTTTACCACTTACTAGCTGTGTGACCTTCAAACAAATTATTTAACATCTCTGTGCTTTGGCTCCTCATCTGTAAAAATGGAATAATAATAGTACCTGACACTCAGGATTATTGTGAGGACTAAATGATTTAGTCCTGTGCAGATGTAAGGACTGCACAGCAATTGCTATATAACCACTCGCTGTATGATAAATCAAATTCAGTTATGATAATCCATCCATAGCCTCATGTCTTAATCATAAATAAGTGCTAATATTGGTGTGGTTTACTTTTTATATTTTTTCCTATTTGAAAGTGCTTTTGTCTTCCATAGTGATAATTATAGTAATATACAATACGAATGACTCTTTTCTACTAATATCATATTGTAAGAATTTTCTACCAGCATTTCTGATGGAGGGTTGTGATTTCCTTAACACTGTTTCCCCTCTACTTCCTGTCCCCACCCTCAGACCTCAACTCTCTTCTCTGGCTTCTACAACAAATGCTATAGCTGACTGAATAATGATCACAATTCTCTGCCCCTCCTTTGCAATGTGACTTTGAAACTTCTCCCATCAAGATACCAGATCTATTTCCAAGCTCCTTGAAGCTGAGTTGTCCTGGTGACCTTCTTTTGGCAATAGAATGCAATAGAGATGAAGCTGGGACAGTTTCTAAAGCCTCAGGAGGCCTTAGGCATTTCTACTCACAGAGGTGGTACTCTACAGTCTGGCTAGCCTGCTGGAGGATGAGAGACTATGTGGAAGAGAGTCCAGCTGCCCAACTGAGACCATCCTAGACTTACAGACCACTGACTCCCAAACATGTGAGAGAGCCCAGCCTAGATCAGCAGAACTGCCTATCCAACCTTGGAAGAATGAATGAACCCAGCCAAGACTGACAAAACTGCCCAACTGACTCATAGAAGATAATAAAATATTTACTGTTTTGGGCCACTGGAGTTGATAGTGTTTTGTTATGCAGTTGTGGCTAACAGATATAATTACAAGGGACAAGACCACAGATCTGAGCTCCTCTGATTGGTCCACTGGGCAGGATAGGCCTCTCTATCTCCTCTCTTTTACCTCCTCATGTTTACTCGGTACCACCCAAAGTTGCCAAACCTCATTCATCGCACTCATGATCCTCAATGAGTAACCCTTATTTCTGCAGTCTGAACCCCTTCCTGAAAACACGGATAACCCTATGGTGGGAGAGGAATCTCTCTGTGTCCCTTCCTCCCCTGTCTCCTACCATGGGTCACTCATTTTTGTTGAGCTTCAAAGCATCGAGGGTGGTACAGAGCTCTCAGGCCCCGGGGGGCAGTCTGTGGGATGGACAGGCACCTTCTCAGGCTCCCAGGGGCCTTCTCATAAGACTTTCCCAGTCTCTCCAGGAGCTTTTTCACTGATAGCTTCAGGACACCTGGAAGGAAGGTGGCCTGACAAGCCCCAGGGTCCAGAGACTTTCCTAGCCAGTGGAGCCTAAGCAGCTGTCAGTCTGACTCCGACCTAAGCCTGATGCTTCTCAAGTGCTAACAGAATCAACAAATTGAACATTTCCTTTTAAAAAAAAAAAAAATTGATGCTGTGACAATGTGCTATGTGGATTGCTACAAACTTTTCAAATGCTCAAGAGAAAGCCCTTTTTCAGCGAACTGATAAATGTAGTAAATTCAGCAAATCAAACCACTCGGTATGTTAATTTTTATATGATGCATTTTTGTCAAATTGACCAGAGTCCTATACCTGCCACTTTCCTGTCACCCATAGGCCTAGCACAGTGCTTAGATATAAAACAATGCTCAGGAGAGACACTTTAATTTCAGGTGTAGGTGATATCCAGCATGTGGGTGTCACAGCTCAGGAACACCCTCCATTCAGCCCTAGGTTATTTTTCTTCTTGAAATACAGGTGCATGGGCACTCTTATGCAGTCAACCAGAGGGAGCACAGAGGCTCAATCAGTGCCTGCTCTTCATTACACAGCGTTGAGGGAGCCCCAAGGTTAGCCTAGAAGACAGCAGGTGGAGCACATGAGACTGGATAAGAATGTACTGGCATCAGTTCTCAGTGTGGAAGTTGCTGGTCTCCTGACTCAGCTGCCTTGGCTAGGCTCAGACTTCCTCCACAGAAACAGCAGGGTATGTTTCCAGGGTACTTGGGGCCAGGCTGATACCTGGCTTCATGGTCACAAACCCCACTGACTCCTCACCAAAGCTCAGTGAGGTAGATTCTATGGTCACACCCTTTCCCAGATGAGGAGACTGAGGCTCCGCAGAGCTGAGTGACCTGCTTAAGGGCACACAGCCAGCAGGTGGCAGAGGTGAGATGCCAACTCATCGGTGCTTTCCTTCCGGGAAGTCTGCAGTCTCCTGTGGGCATCACACGTGTTTGTAAGTGTGCTACCAGAGACCTGCTCTCTACTGGGGAAGCAGTTTGTTGAAGTGGAAAGAACAGACAGACTGAGTTTCTGGCTCTGACTCAGATTCTTTCTGAGCCTCAGTTTCCCATTCTGTAGGTGACAATGCTTCCTACGGATGGTTTCAAGATTTAAATGAGATTACATGATAAGGACCCAATAAAAATGCTTGTTTCGCTCTTCTTGTTTTCTAAGTTGTTTGCAAATTTCTGCAATGGAATTTAAAAAATATATACACTAAAAGAAAATCCAGACCGAACATGGGAGTCATACATCGAGATTATTCTAAAGTATTGTGTGATGAACAGAACGCCTGCCTTAGTACTGTCCCTTAACCTGGCTGTTTCCTATGAACTGTGTAACTTATGTGTGTGCCTGTGCACACATTCTTAATTTCTCTTTTTCTTGCTGCCTCTGAGCAAGTTCATCCTGGGGAGTGGTTTGGGGAGAAAGAAGAATTTGAGCATACCCTGCTCTCCTCTGTGGGGTGGAGCCTACTTTTCTCTTCCCTAGGTTTTTGCCTTATTTATTTCACAAAAACACTCCTCCTCTGCCAGGTTGAGGCCTTAGGTGGGAGCAGAGTTGCAGGCAGTCAGTCATCATGCTTACCTTCCACCTTTTCTCAGGCGGGTGCCTCACACTCACATTCAGTGTGTGAAAACTGGTTATTTTTACCCAGCTCCAGCTGGATGTGATGACAGTTTGGAAGGAGGGGCTATCACCTTCTCCAGAGAAGTGGCCGGAGGCTGAGCCATGCAGTCTCCCTCCCCGTCTCTCCTTCACACCCAAGCTCCCATTAGTACACAGGGCTCTTTGTAGCTGGGAAGGATATGGAGACTCCAGTTCTGATCAGAGCCATGGCCCCAAGGAGCCAACAGGTCTAGGGCCTCAAATCCCTGAGAAGGAGCCTTAAGCTGCAGAGAGCGGGAGGCAGGAGATCTGGGTTTGTGTCAGGCCTGGCTGGTTCTAGACTCTGCAGCTTTCCGTTGGGTATTCTGCCAGACTCTAGAACCTTCCTATCAAAGGCCAGCAGAGGTCCAGCAGTCCTACCTTGACCCTGGGCCAGGCAAACTCCTATGTGTTAACTTACCCCTGGCCTGGAGCTCTAGTGTTAGGAGCTGGGTGCCTGCAGCCCTCCCTGGGCCTGTCTCCCTCACCACGCAGTACTCCTCCAGGCCTTGTTGAGAGAAGTCAACCTTGCTCTGCCAGACCTCACCCTGGCGTGGAACTCAGCTCTGCTGTTTGTCTGCACCTCTGGGACTCTCTGGACCTGTGTGCCCCATCCACCTGCTGGTCACTCTACTTCATGTGCCATTTCACAAGGCTGACCCTTCCTTGGTTTGATGCTTCCATGAACACCTCACTCCTCCCCCATCCCTCTGTCTTTCATGCCTCTCTCTTGCCTATCTGAAGCCTCCACACCTGCTGCTTTCCCTGCTTGCACTATTTACTGTCACCCTCCTTGTTCCCTAAGCCACTTGCTAATTTCTTCCTGCTCTTTCTTTTGACTTTGCGGGACGGGGTGGGGGTGGGGCTCAGTTTTCCCCACTGGACTGGAAGCTCCATGAGGCTGAGATCATATCTGCTGTGACCCCTCCATACCAGTGCCTGTCCTACTGCCTTCTCAAAGCCTCTCCCTCCATCTGCATAAGGTGTGGTGCTTACCTTTCTGGGCCCTCAGAGTAGGGAGTTGGTGACAGCATGGCTTGTCTTTCCAGGGTTTGGCAGGACGCTTTTTCCCTAAGGATGGACACAGAGGAGCAGAGACCCTTTCTTAGCATATTCGGCGGACTCCAGGGGGTTGGGGACAACAGGGGGTTGGGGAACACCAGAGGGTTGGAAACACCATGGGGTGGGTCTGTACAGGAATGATGGGGGTGAGCTGTTCAGTTCCTGAGGCTCAGGGTTCAGAAATATTTTATTCACAAAATCTCAAGATAGGCCAGGCTATGGGAACGCCTGAGGAAAAGGTGGGCCTTGGGTGATTTATTTTTCAGAACTAACAAAATCAAAGTGGGGAGACACCCTGGCCCAGAATATGTCTTCTCATGTTCCTTTCCGAGAAACAATTCAACACCTTTGCTCAGAAGTGTCTCTGTGTTTTGACGTATGCTTCTTCTCTTGGGCAATCTAGCCTAAAATATAGAAAATATTTTTTATATACATTCTTTTTTTGCTGCAAACTAAAAATGGTGTAAGGTTGTGAACCATCTAAATGTCTAAGCATGTAAATTCATCATAGCACATTCACTTCATGGCAAGATATACTAAAAAATATTACTTAAAAGGCATCACTTTGAGGAAACCACTAGAGACATTTCTAAATGAATAGAAACTTCATCTTCACTGAATCGTCATTAAGGCAACACTGGCAACCTCAAACATGTCTGAAATCCAGGTCTTATATTCATTGCTATGGACTATGTTTATAAGGAATCTAATCACTGTTTTCTATATTATATATGCAGCTATGATCATTACAGAAATGTTAGAAGACAAATATGTCTTATAATCTATTGTTCAGAGATTATAGCCGTTGACATTCTGGTGTAAGTGCTTCCAGAAAAATTCCAATCATAAGTATTTTTGGTGATTATAATAATATAGTGATAAATAATGATATGACATCGAACATACAGAGACATCAATTACAAAAATGTCATGCTCACATGCAATACTGAAAAGAAATAAACAAAATGTTGAATATTGCTATTCTTTCATCATGAAATTAGGGGTATTTCACTCTTATATATTTCTTACCCCCAACTCCAATAAATGTTAAAATAACTGCTAAAACAAAGCATAAAAGTAGGCAGTTTTCTAGCAGGTTAGGCAAGAGAATATGCTAAAATACTCAGCTATCTGATCAAAAAAGTTAGGAAAGCTAAATATTCACATCCACAGAGGTGCAAGTACTATCTTCCCACTTCTAAACACACACACAGACATGCCTGCCCCAACCAATATACACTCATTCCATCAGCCACAGGTGTTTTCTGTGTATGAATTTGGGGAATGTTCAGACTGAGAGAGTCTAATAATTAATGTATTCATTTACCTAACATAAATTTACTGTGCTCTAAGCATGATACAAGACAACAAAGTGGCTCTAGAACTTCTAGTTAGGTAGGACTTAGGGGCATAAAGCGATCCAGCTGAGAGGTTGTGTGTTGCATGGTAAGCACACTGCTCTTACTTAGCTTGTATGTGTGTTTGGGGGAGCTAGGGCCGTAAATGGAGATTGCGGGGTTGAAAGCTCTTGAGGCACTCTTGGTACTGCTACTATGGGTAGAGGTGTTACAATAGGTTTAGGAGTGAGAGCCTGGCTGCCTGCGGGGCCTGCCCTCCAACGATTTTTGATTGCAGCCTTCCCAGACACTGGAATCATTGCCACTCAGGGCCCCCACATCACAGGGGGATAGCCTTACCTTCTACGGAGAAGATGGAGAAGCAGAGAAGCAAGACACACAGCAGGCTGAAGTAGACTAGAAACCTCATGGCAGGGAGTTGGATCTCTCGTCCTGGGGAGGCGTCTGTGCTGCAGAAGTCCTCACTTGAGGCCACCCAGATTTTTTATAAAGTGATGAAAGGTATTTCCAGATGGGCAGGGCAGTGGCAACCTTGGAATTCTCATGTTGGGTAGAGTCAGCCCCTCCCAAGAGGAAAAAAACCAGCTTTTCGAGAAGTTGAGAGCATTTAGTGAAGTATAAGACACAGAGCAGTAAAGGTCCAGTCCAAGGAGCTACCAGCAATGGCCTCAGTGATCAAAGCAGGAAAACTTCTGCCAGGGGAGAGTCACTTCCCAAGATTGAATGTTAACTTTTAGTGTCAGCAATAATTTCATCAAATACAGATCGTCCTTCTCATTCCTTAGATGTGGCAGGAAGGAGGATCATAAAACCTTTTGCAAAGCCTTAGGGAACAGTCTTGAACAATGGGTGAAATGTAGGGAGCAGAGGGCTGGGAATCAGACGATTTGGATTTTGGTCCTTGCTCTGCCACACATCAGCTATATGACTTGAACTTACCACTGAGTGCTTCTGAGTCTGAACGAGAAACCATGTGTAGAAGCCATCTGCAAAGGAGGTGGGGCTGCAGCTGGCCCTGATGGGTGTTTAAGACAAAATGAACATGCACTTCAGGTACAGAATAGCCGGAGCAAAGGTGTGGAGGAAGGGAAAATCCTACAAGGGCAAGCATGGAGTAGAGGCGTGGTGATGAGGCCAGGTGGCAGTTGTCACTTATTCACTGGACATGTACCATAAGCTTATCTGCGTGTTTGGCCCCAGGGACACTGAAGACACTGTGCCTGGCCTCAGGGAGCTTCTGTTAGTGGAGGCAGCCATTCAGATACACAGAACTTGTATTTGCCCTGTGATATCGTCTCTCCTTTGCCTTAACAAGTGTGCCCTTCTAACCAAAGAACAAACTCCATTCAAAGCTTTGACCGCATGCTCAGACAGCTCAGTGAGCAAATTAGGGTCCAAGGCATATTTCGACAGTCATGTGTTTATAAAACTTTTGAAACCAATCCACACAAAGGAACTGGTTGGAGCTTACTGGAATTAAGGCCCATATGTCATGCTGTTAGTCACTGGCCCAGACCCAGCCTGATTCCATTTCCAATCTGTGTTCTGAATGCTGATGGCTGTACTAAGCCAGCATGGCCATAGCAGAGGGGTGTGGTCAGGAGGTCTCTCAGGGACAACCAGAGCTGGTTCCCAGGAGAGACTTGGTGGTGGAGAGGGGTGGGGAGGGGTGGTGCCACTGTCTTGAGGCTGAATAGGCCAGCCAGCTGGCTGTTCTTACTTAGATTGCATGTTCCAGGTCCATACGCTCAGCTAGGTTTCCTACAGATGCTTCCTGAGGTTAGGATTACAGCCCTGGCTTGTATCTAGGACTATTACTCTCTTTCATTTATTTTATCTGGAGTAGTTTGGAGTGCCACCACCGAGTCCTCTGGGCAACAGCATACCTTTGATTCCCACTCATCCATTACCTGTTGTAACAAGTACTTTTTGCATTGGCATGGTTCCTTTTCGCTTTCGGGAAACCATCATAGAAGGGAAAAGAACAACCTACCTGGCAGAAAGGGCAGGAATTAGGTCAAATCTTAAAGCTGAACTCTAATTGCTTTGCAATTGTGTAGAAATTAGGAGAGATTCTCTGCCTAGAAAAGAGAGATTCATCTGCATCCACTGTCCAACTAAGCCAGGCCTTGGATAATTTTCCCAAGGACTCTAAGCCACTCAGCAAGGATTCAGAAACAGACATCGGGCTCAACAAAGCTTTTTTTTCTCACTACAGAGCAGAGCCATAAGGGCCCTGCACAACTAGAAGCAGGAAAAACTGGCTATCTGAGTCTCTGTTCCTTACACACTGACATATACAATCCAAAGATACACAAGTGTCCCCGGGAACATGTTTAATGGGAAGGACAGATCAGATGTCAGAATTCCACCTGCTTTTTTTAAATGTGTGTGTGTGTGTGTGTGTGTGTGTGTGTGTGTGTGTGTATAAATGACTGAAGCAATCTCTTCCTGCACTAAGTAATAACAGGGTATAAAGTACAAGTTCCACCCCAACAGCACTCCCCAGAGATAATCCCTTTTCACAGGTTTTCACCTGCTTTTTAACATTTGAAAGATAGCTGTTGACATCTTACTTAATAAAAGGAAGAAACACCTCTGCTTTTTAGAATATTTGAAATCTCATGTTGAGCTGAGAGAGGTGAAAATGAGAAGTGTTTTAACAGGAACACCTGTTAGTTTTAAGCATACACAGTTTAGGTACAAAAATAATTAAATTTGAGGCTTTGAATAATTTCCAGAGATGGTTTTGAACACTTGGCAGCCTAAGTCTCCAAATGCTTAGAACAGGGGAATTTACAAGGAAGAAAAAATTTTCAAGTCTAATTTGTGATTTCTAAGGTCAATTAGGGAAATACCTGAAGCATCTCCACCCTTCATGGTTAGAGCATTTTTTTGCCTGCGTCCTCCCTTCACTCTTGGCTACCACACTCTTCTTCCAATGGTATGGATCTTATAATTGATCAGAAAATGACTCTCCTTCTTTTATTTGCTTAGCAAATTGCAGATCAGTTTATAATAGAAGGAGGGTCAGACTCCAAGTTCACTCTCAGTGACTCTTTGATTCTCTTCTTATTGAATTCTTCCCCAACCTCAGAGAGCAGGCATTTAAATTTCATCTTGCAACAAGGGAAAGTGAAGTTTCCTTCACCTCACAAAATAAATTATGGCATTTTCTCACTTGGAACCATGTCTAACTCCAAAGTTCTTTCCTGTTGTTAGTTCCGTGAGAGCTCATAAATCATTGAAAATGTTGTTTACACACCACCACCAAATTGCACACACACAAAAAAACCCCAACAGCTTCCTCTATTTTTTACAATTAATCTGAACTTCCTCATAAGCCTCCAACCTATTGGGTCATGGGTCTTGCCTGCTTCTGGGAGTCCTGCTGCTGGGGTCAAAGCTGGTAAATCTGGGTTCTGCCCCTTCTACACCCACCCTTGATGACTCCCTTGTTTTTTCACTGATGCTGTGCATCCTCCCAGTTACTCATATCTCTCTACACCTGGGGGGTGTCTACCAAAGCCATGGTATGGGCTATCTGCTTCACAGTGGTGACTGCCAGCAGGACTGTGGGCTCCTGCTGGGGATCCTGCTGTAATGTCACCTTCTCTTCCATGACATAAAGGTACCTGGGGAAACTAGAAGGTGCTGTCTTTTCTAGACTGTGGCCACTCCTTGTTGATGCTGAAGCATCAATGAAACCACCTCTGAGTCCCTTGGCTTTATGCTCTCTACTCTTTGTCTCTCTGCAAAATTCCTGGCCTTTTGCTTCCCACCCCGTCACACCCACCCCATGGCTTCGCCTGGATTGGGGGACTCAAGACCTTTGACTTTGATTTCTGTCTCCTTACCTCCCCTACACTTGCTAAAGCATAGGCTCTAGAGTCACATGAGCCTGGCTCTAAACAGAGCTCTGCCACATTTTAGCTGTGTGACCCTGTAGAAGTTGCTTAACTTCTTTGTTCCTTAGTTTCTCTGTTACTGTTAAAACAGTAGCTGAAGCTGGAGGAAAACAGATCTTTCTGACGAGAGTGTAGTGCTAAAGTGTTGTGCTATCGAAAACAATTTTTTTTTGTTATATTAGGTGGTCAATTGCTAAAAGTGGGGGTGCATAGCTTTCTCTCTTTTCAACAGGAACCTGTCTCCAAAAAAATATCAAACTCCTATTTTCAAGGATGTGTGATTCTTCTTTCACATGAAACAATGACTTTTTTTTTCTTATCACAATTTGGGGCAAGTTAAAAAAACTCACCCTGAAATTCAGGTCTAATGACTGATACCAGATTCATTCACAAATGTGGATTTTGATAGAGAAAAGTGGGAGGACTGGTAGAGCAAGTATGAGAGACTTGGGCAGTAGGGAGAACGAGAATGCCAAGGTTCCTGCTTTTGGCAGCCCGTGGACTAGAGAACCACAAGTAGGAATGGATGGATGCTGTTTGTCAGTGTCTGTTTCGTGCCCTGCAGGCTCTTCAGCAGGCTTCCCAGAAAACAGGTGTTACATTTCCTTATTACCACCCACATATCTAGCACACCAGGACAGAAGGTATGTTGTTAGGTGCAGACAGAACTCTGCAGTCCTGGGAGAAACTTTAACCATGGTGTCATTGCAGACACAGCATGCCAGGGCTACGAGGACCTTGCAGGCTCTGGGTCTAGTTCTACTCAGAAATGAGACATGCTAAAGGCCACAAGATAGTAGATGTTTTGCTTTCCACTAAGTTCCTTAAATCTGAAAAGTGTGTTTCAATGTATATTCTCTCCACGTGTATTTTGTAAAAAATTACTTAGGGGCAGCCATAATATACTTCAAAAGATACCAAACACCTCATTTTCCAACCAAATGTCCATTTTTTCTTCTGCCACTCAGAATTAATAACAGTGAAAATTTTGTAATTTATCCAACTTCTTTTACCTCTTTTAAAAGGATTCTTCTGCTTAAATGAGGTAGGTGAGCAAATGCTCATCTTTGTGAGGTAAGAGTATGATAAGGGTGATATAATTTATGAGCACACAAGTAGAGTCAAAACACATTTGGATTTTAGTCAGAGAAGCCTGAGTCTTCTGTAAATAGGTCAGGATACTTCCCATGATGCTACATGTGGAGGGTACCCCAGACATTTCCCTTCCCACTGAAGCAAGGAGTCCCTTCCAGCCACCAAACCTGTGCGGTTTTGTGTGTTGGACACTTATGTTCCTGGGGGCACTTGGCACAACTGTCCTTTTCTTTGAACTTTTATAACAATAGTCTCTAAATGCTTTTGTAATTTCTGGATAACTACATCATAATTACCCTTGGGTCATTTGTTGCTATTTCTCATATTTTAGCTGCATGGTACCTAATACAGTGCCTAATAATATCGTTGACTTTGATATCTTTAAAGAGTGCTTGTGATGATTAAGCTGTTGTATTCGGCCCTAAATTTTCCATCTACAGTAAGGTATTCTGTCTCTAGCATTTCCTGATGAAAGGTCAGCATGCCTCAGCCTTCTCTCACTATTAGGTTTTCCTGGCTACTACTTACTGCCTCCGCCCTCTAGATGCTGTCTTTCTAGACTTGCCTGTTTGTAGCCAGGCTGTGACGCAAAGGCAGAAGGGGCTCGCTCATCCTTGTTTCTCCTCATAGTTGTTGCTAAGAATTCATTGTTGCTAAGTTGTTGCTAAGAATTAGTTGTTGCTAAGAATTCCTTCGAGTTACCAAACTGAACAAACTTAGTAAATCTCTTATTTTCTTTATGAACAGTCAGATCATACCAAACCACTAATGCTCGCTCTCAGCTTCCACTGGTCTTCCTGTTTGGGAGTCATTCTGCATTCAACCTGTATGAAGTATATAACTAGGTGGGGCTAAGTTTGTACTTTCTTCTTCTTTTTTTAATGCAGTTTTATTTATTATTATTTTTCATACTATATATACATATTTATTTTAACATTTCATTATTTTTATTTTCACCCTCCACCCTCCCCCTCCCTTCTGGAAACCATTGTCCACATCCATGAGTGTCTGTTTGTCCTGTTATTTGTTGCTTTTAGGTTTATATCCCACATATGTGATACTATGTGATTTTCAACCTTTTTCTATTTGGCTTATTTTGCTGAGTATGATTATTTCAAGGTTCATCCATGTTGTTGCAAATGGCAATATTTCATCTCTTCTTATGGCTGAGTAATATTCCTATTGTATATATGTACCACAGCTTCTTTAGCCAATCATATATTGTAGGACACTTTGGTTGCTTCCATGTCCTGGCCACCATGAGGTAATGCTGCTATGAACATTGGTGTGCAATATCTTTTCGGATATGGTTTTCAAGTCTTTGGAGTAAATACCCAGTAGAGGGATTTGCTGGATCATATGGTAGTCAATTCTTAATTTTTTGAGGAACCTCCTTACGCCTTTCCATAGTAGCTGTACCAATTTGCAGTCTCACCAGCAGTGTATGAGGGTTCCTATTTCTCCACATCCTCTCCAACATTTGTTATTACTTGTCCTGTTGATTATAGCCATTCTAACAGGTGTGAGATAGTATCCCATTGTGGTTTTGATTTGCATTTCCCTAATAGCTAGTGATGTTGAGCATTTTTCATGTATTTGTTGGCCATTGTATGTCCTCTAGGGAGAAGTGGCTGTTCAGGTCCTCTTGACCATTTTTAGATTGAGTTGTTTTTTTCATTGTTATTGAGTCGTATGAGTTCTTTGTATATTTTGGATATTAGGCCCTTATCGGAGGTGTCGCTTGCAAATACATTCTCCCATTCGGATGGTTGTCTCTTCACCTCATTGATGGTTTCTTTTGCCGAGCAGGAGCTTTTAGTTTGATGTAGTCCCATTCATTATTTCTGCTTTTGCTTCCCTTGCCTTTGAGGTCAAATTCATAAAATCCTCTTTAAGTCCAAGGTCCTTGAATTTATTTCCTATGTTTTCTTCTATGCATTTTGATTCGGTCTTATATTCATGTCCTTAATTCATTTTGAGTTAATTTTGGTGTGTGGTGATAGACAACAGTCTAGTTTCATTCTTTTGCAGGTGGCCTTCCAATTTTCCCTGCACCATTCATTATGAAGAGACTTCCTTTCTCCATTGTATGTTTTTGGTTTTTGACGAAAATTATTTACCATATAAATATAGCTTATTTCTGGACTCTCGATTCTGTTCCCTGGTCCATGTGTGTCTATATTTGTTCCAATACCATGCCATTTTGATTACTGTCACTTTGTGTATAATTTGAAGTTGGGCAGAATGATACCTCCAGCCTCATTCTTTTTTCTCAGGATGGCTTTGGCAATTCAGTCTTTTGTGCTTCCATACAAATCTGATGATTTTTTGTTCTATTTTTTAAAAAATGCCAATGGAATTTTGATGGGATTGCATTAAATCTGTATAATGCTTTAGGTATATGGTCATTTTAACTATGTTGATTCTTCAATCCAAGAACATGGAATATCTTTCCATTTCTTTGTATCTTCTTGATTTCTTTTAATAGGGTCTATAGTTTTTCATTATATAGGTCCTTCACATGTTTTGCTAGATTTATTCCTAGGTATTTTATTTTTTTTGAATTATTTTTTCCACTTCTTTTTCTGACACTTCATTATTAAGAGTATAGGAACGCTATGGATTTTTGAACATTGATTTTGTATCCAGAGACTTTACTGTATTTGCTTATTGTTTCTAGTAGTGTTCTTGTGGAGTCTTTAGGGTTTTCTATATAGAAATCATGTCATCGCAAATAGTGACAGTTTGACTTCTTCATTTCCTATTGGATGCCTTTTATATCTTTCTGTTGCCTGATTGCACTACTAGGACCTCCAATGTTATATTGAATAACAGTGGCGATATGGACAGCCTTGCCTTGTTCCTGATCTTAGAGGGAAGGTTTTTAGTTTTTCACCATTAAGTATAATGTTGGCTGAGGGTTTGTCATATGGCCTATTATGTTAAGTACTTTCCTTCTATACTGATTTTGTTAAGTGTTTTGATCATAAATGGTGCTGTATCTTGAAGGCTTTTTCTGCATCTATTGATATGAATCATATGATTCTTATTTTTTAATTTGTTTATGTGGTGTATCACATTAATTGATTTGCGTATGTTGAACCATCCCTGTGCCCCTGGGATGAAGCCCACTTGATCATGGTGTATAATCTTTTTAATATGTTGCTGTATTCGGTTCCTAGTATCTTATTTAGGATTTTTGCATCTGTGTTCATGAGAGATATTGGTCTGTAGTTTCTTTTTTTGTGTGTTATCTTTACCAGGTTTTGGTATCAGGTAATATTGGCCTCAAAAATGAGTTGGAAGTATTGTCTCCTCTTCGTTTTTGGAAGAGTTTGAGGAGAATAGGTATTAAATCTTCTTTGAATGTTTGGTAGAATTCACTGGTGAAGCCATCTGGTCCTGGACTTTTACTTTTTGGTAGGTTTTTGATGATTGTTTCAATTTCCATACTGCTGATCGGTCTATTTAGATTTTCCAGTTCTTCTTGATTCAGTCTAGGAAGGTTGTATTTTTCTAAGTACTGGTCCATTTCTTCTAGGTTATTAAATTTGGTGTTATATACTTTTTCATAGTATTCTTGTATGATCCTTTGTATTTCTGCAGTGTCAGTCGTAATTTCCCCTCTTTCATCCCTGATTTTGTTTGTGTCCTCTTTTTTCTTTAGTGAGTCTAGCCAGGGTTTGTCAATTTTATTAACTTCTCAAAGAACCAGCTCTTTGTTGCATTTATTTTTTCTATTTTTGTTTTGTTTTCAATTTCATTTATTTCTGCTCTAATTTTGATTTCTTTTTTCTGCTGACTTTAGGCTTCATTTGTTCTTCCTTTTCTAGTTTTTTAAGATGAAGCATTAGGTTGTTTATTTGGGCTCATTCTTGTTTTTGGAGTAGGCCTGTAATGATATGAACTTTCCTCTTATGCTTTGCCTGTCCCAAAAGTTTTGATATGTTGTACTATCATTATCATTTGTTTCTATGTATCTCTTGATCTTTTTATTTCTTCTCTGACCCAGTTATTCTTCAGTATATGTTGTTTAATCTCCATGTATTTGTGGTTCTTCCTGATTTCTTTTTGCAGTTGATCTCTAGTTTCAAAGCATTATGATCAGAGAATATGGTTGGTATGATTTCAACCCTCTTATATTTGTTGAGGCTATCTCTGTGTCCCAGTATGTGGTCAATCCTTGAGAATGTTCCATGTGCACTAGAGAAGAATGTATAAGCAGCTGTTTTGGGATGAAGGCTCTGTAAATGTCAATTATGTCCAGTTGGTCTAATGTGTCATTTAAGGATGTTATTTCCTTATTGATTTCTGTTTGGATGATCTGTCCATATCTGACAGATATGTTTTGGTCTGTTTCTCCCTTTAGCTTTGTAGTAATTGCTTTACATATTTCGGGGCTCCCTGATTGGGAACATAGATATGAATAAGTGTGTCTTCTTGGTGCATGATTCCCTTTTCATTATCAAGTGTCCCTCAGTATCTTTCCTTACCTTTTTGATTTTGAAGTCTATTTCGGTGACATTAGCACTGCTACTGCTTTTCTCTGAATGCCATTTGCTTGAAACATCAGTTTTGCAACTGCAGCTGATAAAAAATCAACTGTTGTTTCTCTGCCATCCCCACTTTTCTGCCATCTGTTTCTCTGCCTTCTTCCCTGATGATTGGCACTGCCGTCTCAGGCAGGGCTGTTCAGGACCTCTCCGCACCTTCTCCCCTCCCTCTCCTCCTATAGAGAGCTCCTGCTACGAGAAGCAGCTTTTTGTTTTATTCCAGTCCACCACCCAACACCTGGGTTCTGACCTTTGGTAGCTCTTATACTCAGATGTGCTGGTGTGCAGTTTGGGTTGTCTTTTTCTGTTGAGTTTTAGGTGTTCAGCTTATTGGTGTTTTCAAGGAATATCTCTCATGCTGCCATGTTTCTGTACTTTCTTAATCATCAGTAAAAGTTAGTTGTTACAACCAATTATCAAAAGACAAACCTTCATATACCTGTTCTTATAGGACAATGAACTATTCGAAAAGTGCAGAAAACAAGCCAGTGGAAAAAAGCATATTTCTTCAATTATAAAATGCCACTTTTTAAAAGATATACTATTTAGTTTTGCAAAAAAAAGAAAAAGAAAAAGAAAAAAGAAGAAAAAATTGAATATACATTTCAGAAACGAAGTGTGAAAAATACTGCATCTTGGAAATGAGGTAACATGACTAAAAAGTAATGAAATTAAGACATAACACCTTTCCTATAAGACCATCATATGAACCTCATTACACCAAATTGTGATGCTTTGTAAAACCACTCAGGAATGCAAAGGTGAGCAGTCCACATGTTCCAGGCACATGGAAAGCTAACCTGGAAGTATGACGGCCAGCTGAAACCATACTAACAAGTGATCAGGCAGCTTTTTACAAAGTGCTCAGTGGAAGGCATTTGTTTTAAATGTTTAAAAATTCTCAACTTGTGTGCCCAGTTATGAAAACTGTCAATTTGGTCTTGCTAGAAATTATCAGTTCTGTATTTATGGGTGTAGCTGCAGGGATCCTCAAGGCTTCTAATTACATACAATGAGGTTGCAACACTCCACCACCCAACAATCTCAGTTTTAGGTGGAAGGTTGAAGGGCCCTTTAGGAGGACTGATATCCCACTAGGTGAGGCACCTACCTGTACAAGCTAAGAGTGAGGGAGAAATGGAATGCTGAGGCTGAGAAGAGACTGTGCTGGACCTGCCTCATGCTAACTGATCAGCAGCCCTGTGAGATACTGGTCAGAATGGTCCACATTACTCCTCTCCAGCTTCAGACTTCTAATTGATTTCACTTTTGCTTCTAGAACAAAATGCTCTTTTGCTGTTTTCAAGTGTTAATACTGGAGAAACTTTCTCCATCTTCCTGAGCTTTACAAAAGACTAAGACCTCAGAGCCATAGCTTTCTTTTTTTCCTAAAAACTGGCTTCCATTTTGAGTGCTAAATTGAGTACATTTAGGGAGGAGTCTATAATCAATTGACCCTAAAAAATTGGTTTGATTTGTAGTTCAAAGTAGACTGGGAGTTCTGGTACTCTATATATAAAGAAATAGTATCTGGGGAAGTAAAACATTACCATTTATCCTCAGACACTGAGGTCGATCTCTTTTGATAAACACTAAAATTCTTAAGTTGTGTGTTCAGCAGATTCTCAACTTGCATATTTAATTTGTACAGTGCTTTTGATTCTCAAATAGGACTTCACACTATGGCATTCGTCACAGACTTCCCAGGCATACTTTGTTAGGAGGTTCTACTCTATCTCTTTATCCTTCCCAGTCAGATGGCATTGTGCAAAGATTGAACTTGTGCTTCAGTTTACTCCTCTGCAAAATGGGGATGGCAGTACCTCTTTGTGCACATGGCTTAGCACACAATATACAAAAATTTTAAAAAAAAATCAATTCAATCATTAGCTATTACCAGTCTATCTGGACGCTCCTACTCTATTGGAATGACATAAATCTTGGGCATCACTTAGTTTCAGGAAACTTAATGTGGACACAGCAACCAGATAACAATTTTAAGGGAAGCATTACTGCCTTTCTTTCCAGTTCTAACATTTAAAGTGCACAAAAAGTACCCAAGTGTTCAGAACATAATCCTGCTGTGAGCAAGAAATCAGGCTTCAAGGGAAATTTGTTTCTGCCATCTTCTCCATATCCTTACTCTCCTTACTCTTATTCCATACTTCTGCTATGTGATATGTCTTTTTCTTTTTTTTAATGTGCTTTTAACTACTATATTTTACTACTCTTGAAGACTTTCCTCCTCGAATATCTTGGGAATTCATTACTTTGTTTACTTCTCTTCTGACACTCATCACAATAGACTATGGTTTACATGAGACGTTACTCTTTAGAAGGCAATTTTTATTCATCGTTGTCTCTACTGGGTCCAGCTGGTAAGCCTGCCTGTCACACTCATGCTTTCTGATTGAATGTGGTTAGATACCATTCTAAGCAAACATAAGAGGCCTTTGTTTTGTGATTTCTAACAACACATCCAGTTATCCTTTAATATTTCAGAAATTACATTTTACTTTTTTTGCTTAAGCCTATCAATTTTCAGGTCTTCAGTCTTCCTTGTGAGTGAAGGAGATGTGAAGGAGAAAACCCCAGTAGTATTTTAAAGGAACCAAGGGACTATGATTTTTTTTCTGTCGTCACTTTAGATCTAGTATATTTTAAAGGTACTCATAATTTATTTATATAAACTTTTATATTGAAAAGTCTTCACTGTCCTAGTAAAGTCAAAAAAGGAAAATACGAAGTCATTAAATTAAAAAAAAAACCTCTTGATTTTCTAGATAAGCTTCTGCCTGATACTCATCGTTAAATTTACATCATTTTGTTTTTTGTGTGTGATGCCATCCAATAATAAGGATATACACTTTGGGTTCTAAAATGTGACTGAAGACAATAGGACAAATAGGACCTTTAAAATTTCACTTTAAAGATCACACTGGCATATACAGGGACTAAAGTAGAGAAGGGAAAAACAGTTTAGCACTTGACTTGTTTTCTTAGAGAAAAAACTGCCAGAACAAACCAGCAGCAGCAGCTAAAACTTACACCATGCTTACTGAGTGCCAGCAACTTCACCTTAACCCTATGAGGTAGTTCTGTTTCATCTGCATTTTATAGAGAAATGGGCACAGAGAGGTTAAGTAATTTGCCTAGATCATATAAGGAATAAATGAAGAGTTGGGGTTCAAATAAAGGCAGTATGCCTCTAAGCACCACGGTCAAGTCATAATCACACTGTAATATGCGTACAATATTGCTAAGAGACTAAGTTGCTTTCTTGAACAATCCCCCATTCAAAAGGTATACATGTGGTTCATCTGGAAAAACTACAGATCCATCACCATGTGGCTAGAACCTTTATTATTTCAAAAATAAGCATCATATGTAATTTGAGATGGTAAGAATAGTTATTTCTGGATTATGTAATAAATGCTTATCAAGAACACAAATCATCTCAATAATCATATATACTCATTCATTAAGAACTTCCAAAAATAACATCAGAAATGTCACAAGAGAGTTAAGTAATGGTCTATGCAGGAGAGAAGGGAAATTCTGCTAGGGACACTCTAATGAAGCATTCCACCCATTAAGTTTTTGATTTATATAGTTCATGAAGACTAGCTTTGCTTTTTTTTTTTCTTTTTTTAGTGTAGTCTGAGAGAAAACACAAGAAACCAAGTCTTAGAAAGAAAAATGCTTCATGACCTCAAGTGTAAGCCACAAATAGGCTTTTCTAATAAAAGCTTCAAAGCTTGAATACATAAGGGCAAGCATCTATTCTATTAAACATTTCAATAAATATGCAAAAAAATCTAATTATGAACATATTGTTTGTATACTTGAAAATACAATTTCATGTTGATATTTTATCCTGAGAAGATATTTTAAGAACATTTTGTTCTAGAAAATTCAAAAGTAAAATTTCCTACAAGCATACAATTTTATATATCAGGAATTCTCCATATGATTAACATTCTGTACTGTTCTAACAATGTTGAACAATGAGAAGCCAAAACATGATCACATCTACAGTGTAAAGAGAGCACTGAAAAGGAACAGTGGGAAAATGCATCACCTATGTTTTTGTTTTATGCTCAATACTTTGATTAGTTTAGCAGACAATTATAAAAAGAGATGACTTGTTTCCACACAGCCAGAGCCCTTTCATTGGCTCATCACCAATTATGCAAGTTTTAAGTTCTAAGCCCTCAAAGACTGCCAGTGACCCCTTACTTCTCTCTGGTCCCTTTACCAAACCTCTACCTCACTCATAACATTACTTGTTAATATTCTGCATTCCAAAAACACATGCAGGTAAACACAAGTTTTTTAATTTTTACTTAACCAAATAATTTTAAAAAACAGATAAAGTTAAATTCTCACAACACAAACTTCGGTCTTCACATTCATGATTCATTTTAGAATTACTCAAACATGAGAAAATGGACATGTTTATGCTTATTTGGATGAGAACTACTGAATTTATTCTCCAGAAGAAAACGCACACCTGAAGCATCACATTACTGGAACGTCTGAAACATGATGACAAGTTCTTACCCTCTAAACTTCAACAAAAGCTGCTTGAACAAACAACTTAATGAATATCTGCCCCTATTAAACAAGCAAGGTATCTGATGCGTTAAAGAAGTCAGAGGCTGAGTCACATCATTTCTTTCTGTTGCCTCCAGTTGCTAGAATACTGGCAATGCGCATAAATATATTTAATGTATCCATGTAGATTCCCAGCATCCTAGAAAAGAAAGTGCCTGTTAAATATGATTTAATTCTAATAACAATGATAAAAACTATTGATAGAGAAAAGTAAAAGCAATACTGATTATTTGTTCCAGGTATATAAGTTGGAAACTTTTTAAAAAGATAACAACTAAGGAAGTCTTGGATTAGAAAATAGTCAAGATTTTCTTCTAGCAGAGTCATCTTTAAATGTTAATGGGCAGTATAAATCATTATTCTTTCCTCTGCACTTTACTATGAGTATAGTAACTTGAGTTAAAAGAAAAAATGGGTGATAGACAACAAAAGAATCAAAACCAAACCAAAGAAACACCTTCACAAAATGTGTGAGACACAAGTCTGGCATTTTTAAATATAATATACCCCCTTAACACCCCGCCACTGCCTCCCACCCCACCCAAAGAAACTGTTATAAATCTGTTAGTGTTACAGCAGCATTTTATAAAACCACTACATTTTTAGTTTGAAAGAAAAAAGGTAAAATTACTTTTAAAAAGTGATTAGCACCATTAAACTAAAAAAAAAAAATTGTTTAAATAACCTACTTTGGTGGAGAGGACAAGAAAAGGACAAAAGCATTATTATATAATACTTAGCAGTTAAATTTGAATACCTCGAAAAGAAAATTTTCATATTGAAGTGTTTTCAATTTTTAATAAAATAGGCTTTCACACTAAAAATTTCAAGTCGATTTTGTATACTTTCCAACAAATACTTAACAAATACATCTTTTCTTCAGTTCTAAAGTGTTAAATACTAAATTAATTGACCATCAAGAGTACCATAAGGTAAAATACTCTGAATTAACTGAATAAATACCTAATTATCACACTTAGTTGCAATATGATCAAATTTCTATGGCTACTAGAGAGAGAACAGACTAAACAACAACAAAAGTAAAATAGTAAAATTCGACAAAGACATTATTGCAGGTTGAATTTAAAAGATATACTGAAGTCCCAATCTTTGGTCATCTGTAAATGTGACCTATTTGGGGATGGAATCTTTGCAAATATAATTAACACATGAGTTAAGATGAAGTAATACTGGAGTAGGGTGGGCCTTAATCTGAAGGTACCAACCCTGATGGCACCTTGATTTTAGACTTCTTTTAAACCACTAAGTTTGTATTATTTGTTCCAACAGCCCTAGGAAACTAATACAGCCATAAAACAATAGGACAAAATAACACAAATGTTTTTATGTAATAAAGGAAAGACATTAAAGACTACTTACGAATTGGGATCATATTTTTGAACTCCAAACACTGGTACTATTTCTGCACGCTTGATTACTTTCTGTGTATCATACAGAAGGAACATGCTGAAAAGAGCTAATCCACCATAAATTGCCACTGAGTACAGAGTGGCACCAGCCACAGTGGGTAGGTGGAAGAAACATGGATCCTGAAATCAAAATGGAAAAAAAAAGTTTTTTTTAAAAAAGGACTTTTCTATAACCAGATTTAATTTACCATTACTTAAAAACTTCTTTGCTATACTGCACGAATAAGAAAATGTATGTATAAGCACTAATTTTATGTACATTCAGTTCTAAACTCATGATACTCATTCCTGCAAAGGGTCACTTGCCCACATTACAGGAAGGCTCTTGCATCAGAGCAATTTTCATGTTCTCTAGACCAACATTACCATTTTAGATGTGTTTGGTAAAACCAATAATGATGGTTTACCATGATGCCAAAAAGGAAAATCAAGTCAAATTAGCATATATCTTTTAAATAGCTTTTAAAAATGACTACATAGATTCCTTCCAATAGAATACTTGGGTACGTAAGATGATTTTGTGACATCATGAACCAAGAACCAAGTGTCAAAGCACAGTGGCTTACCCAGTGAGGATACAAAGACAAGGCCTAGGCCCACTCCCAGGGGTGCTCCCAAGTTCAGAAACTTCTCACTGGGTGCACACATAGCCACAGTGGAGAGGCCTCCCACGATGCCTGCCGTGTACCATGCCGCTCTGATGAGAAGAGGACCCCCCAATATAGTGAGAGGAGCCACCACTGCACCCATCACACCTGGAGAAAGAACAAGTGGGCACTTAAGTATTTACAAAGTAACAACCAAAGGGAAAATGCCACTTCTAACTAATATACCATCTGAACATATTATACTTCATTGTTAAAAAGTAGGATTATGAAAAGTCTTCCTCTTATTTAGGTAATACAACCCCCAAAATTCCACAACCAAAACTTGTGGCTATCCATATTCTAAATCACAACGGTAACACCTCACACAAGTACAAATACTAATCTAAATTTTTAGTAACTGTCAAATTCTGCGTAGTTCTATATTGGATATGAACCTAACACTAGTCTCAACAATATTCATGAAAGTAAGAATTGAGTTAAAATGGCCTGAAATGAATAACTGAAGGGCAAACCTCCTGCTGATAAGAAGAAACAAAGTAAAAATGAGAGAAAAAGTACATGGTACTAATCTTAAAATGTAGAAACTTCAAAGGCAGGCACTGCTGTTATCTTGGGTAATAAGGAATGTTATCATAGCTTTAAAAAAAAATCTGTCAAACGTTTATAAAGAGATGAGAAGAAAAAAATACAGTGAAAGGTAGCAATAATATAATTAGCACAGGTAAATAGAACTCAACTAAAAAATGAACCTTAGATAAGGCATTATTTCAGTGGTTGAGTAGAACAACTTATCCTTTTCTTAAACATTAAATGTGCACAGTTTAATTCACAGAATAAGCATAGAGCTGTCCTCATACTGAAATTTCAATACTAGTGTGTTCCTTTTAAGAGAATAACGTTTCTAGATCAAGTGTAATAAGGTAATTGTGTTTCACAATGAATAATTAAGTATTTTTTGCTACAGGAAAGATATTGGATAAAAATTCCTCTGTATGGTATTTCTATTAGGATTCCCATCAGTTTTTCAATTGACAACAAAATTCTTAGCAAAACTTTTAAGATTATTCAGATATTTTTCAATGTTATTTTCTGATAAAAATCTTAAGTGGTAATAGATGTTTGCTACTTAAGGACAAACTAAGTACAAAACTAACAATAGCAGCTTATCAATATTATTTTGAGTGAAAATTGGGATGAAGCAAATTGATACTGCCAGTATAGAAAACAAATATGAAGGTTTTTCAAAAAATTAAAGGTAGAAAAACCATATGATCCAGCAATCTCACTTCTGGGTTTTTATCAAAAGGGAATAATATGAGGACTTTCATTGTTCATTGTAGCATTACTCACAACAGCCAAATATGAAGAAAACCTAAGTGTCCATCAACAGATAAATAGATAAAGATATGACACACACACACACACACACACACACACACACACACACACACACACACGCACAATTTAGCAATAAAAAAAGAATGAAATCTTGCCATTTTTGACAACATGGATGAATCCTGATGGCACTATGCTAAGTGAAGTAAGTCAGAGAAAGATAAATATTGTATAATCTCACTTTTATGTGGAAACTAAAAAAAGGTCAAAACTCAGAGAAACAGAGTAGAGTGGTGGTTACCAGGAATTGGAGTGCGGAGGATGGGGAAATATTAGTCAAAGGGTTTAACTTCTAGTTATAAGATTAACAAGGTTGAGGATCTAATTAACAGCACGGTGACATTAAAATAAAAAAGAAACAAGGACCAGCCTTTAATATTTCCTGGGCAGACAAAACCAGTTTGGTCATATAAATAAAACTTAATTTAGTTTATAGTGAAAGACTAACTAGCTCTGGGTCATTTCTTGCTTATGCTTCTGGAAATCCTAAGAAAATCTCAAACTGTTTCCCAAGGTTGATATGAGGTAACCACAAAAAATTCTAATATTATAACCAATCACTGTGAAAAAGTCACTGCTTTCTCACTCTATAAACTGCTTAATAATGATATACTCCTGAGCCTCAGTCCATATTTTTGATTCAGTGTTTTTGGCTTGCAAACTCATTTGGTATGTGCACAATAAATTTTTACTAATTGCTATTTCAGTAACTCATTGGTTTTACTTCTACTACTTCTGAACTTTTGACAGCTAGTAACACTGAATCATACACCTAAATGTTGCTAAGGGAGTATGTTGTAAATGTTCTCACCATGAAAAATAAAAGGTAAATATGGAATGGAGGTAGTAACCATAAGCTATGGTAGTAAACATTCTGCAATACATAAATATATAAAATCAACAGGTTGTATGCTTTAGACTTACACGATGTTATGTGTCAATTGTATCTCAATAAAACTGGAGGAATAACAATTAGAATAGTTTTTCAATAAGCATTTTAGTAATTCCAGCAAAATAGTCCTAAGACCACAGCTGTTGTCTACATGGTGGTACTAAATATCTGGATAAAAAAACGAAAATTAAAAGTATTCGGATGTGAATAGTAGGTTAAAAGCCAACTTTGATGTCCCTTTGCAGCTGTGAGTAGTTGCCCTTGGGTAATCCAAACCACCTTTGGTCTCATCTCAATCATGCCAATGAATAAAGAAATGGACAAAGTGTGGGTCTTGAAGAAAAAAGATTGAGGTGTTAAGTCTTGATTTTGGCGCTTCTGGGTATGTGACCTCACCCACTCTCAGCTTCCTCATCTAAGAAATGAACATGCTAATGTCTGCTCAACTTTCAAAAATGTCTGTGAAGAATAAAGCAAATTTTGAACAACAAAATAAAAAGAGAAAAAAAATTGACCTTCATACTTTGAAGGAATGGGTTGACACGGCAGGTCTAAGGCTATCTTTACTAAAGCCTGCTTACAAGGTTAGTCTTTGACTGATAATCTGAGAACTTGGCACCTTAACCATTCCATAACTGAGAGGGTTAGATTACACACTTTGATTTATGCTGAAGGCCTTCTTTCCTCCATGGAATCTGGTTTTTGAGAGTTGCTAGCATTGTGCTTACATGACCAGCTCTCAATACAAACTTTGGACACTGAGTCTCTACTGGGCTTCCCTGGACAGAAACATTGCACATTACTGCACTTTTCAAATCCTTGGTGTGTCCCCGCACAGGAAGAAGAGAGCAGTGAAAGACTGTGTGTGATTCTCCCGTGCTGATCCTGTCACGTGCCCTTTTGTTGTAATAAACTTTAGCTTGAGTATAAACTATATGCTGAGTTCTGTGACTCTTTCTAACAAATCAATCACAGAATGTACATACTATATTTTGAGTAATATTTTAAAAATTAAAAGCAGGTTATTGGTACTAGAAGATAACAGACCACCTCTTTCTCAACCACGCGGGTTTTGCTCTTTAAAGCTCCACAGAGACTATCTATTAACGGGTGAATAATCTAATACCTAATGGAAGAGAGACTTAAAAACCGAGGTTGGGAAATCATGCTGTCACATATTTGCCAAAATAAAGACAGCACATGAAGAATATAAATGACATATTTCATACCAGAAACTTGTCAATATTGGGTGCCAAGAACTATTTTAATACTGACCTAGCTAAGCATATCAGACACAAACATGCACTTCCAAAGATCTTTTTGACTGCTTTCTTTCCTCAAGGCTCCACCGCAAAAATCTCCTATTCTTTCACATTTTACCTTTCTTCTATTTACCTGCTTTTTATTTTTTTAAAGACACACCACAAAAACAATTCTCAAGTGATGTGTAGCAGATTTTAAATTCCCTTGGTATTAGACAAATTACATAAAAAGAAATATTTACATATATGGAACTGTCAAAGTATGCAAGTATAACATCGGGGATGTCCATGTCTTAGTATCAGAATCATGAACTTTCCAGAGTAGAGATCTGGCAATTATATAACCAGTAATAAGCACAGGGAACTGTTTCCTAAACATGGAGCTTAGTTATGTACAAATCATTTATGGGTGTGAAGAGTCACCAAAAATATAGTATTCAATACTGTTTAATAATAATTGGAAACCAGAACATACCAGAGTGTAGTAACCAAGCAAGATGCTTTGGGCCTGGGCTCTGATCATATGGTATTGACTGTACCAGCATTCCAGCTCCAATCATGGCTGCAAAGGTTGCACCAATGGTCTGAAAGACACATATTACTAAGTAAAATTGATCTTTATAAAACAACAAAGTAGAAACCCACAAATCCTAAGTTCAGTAAGTCCCACCAATATACCATGTTTACAAAGATGAAGGACAATAAACTGAATCCTATATTTTTCCAGCATATAAAGGCCTTGGGTTAATTTCAGTTTGGTGAAGTTAGCAAGAGTGCCCCCTAATGCCATACATAAAGTTTTGCAGATAGCTTCAAATGAATGAGTTGAGCTTTGACTGACAGCATCATCTTTTAAAAATTATTGTTAGATAGGAGGTTTAACAAAACCCCTTTAAGAATTGCAGAATAATTATTTTTAATTATATTTCTTTTGGTAGAACAAAAAGTTAGAAAAATTAGTCATAATATACCAATTAGAATATATCGCACATTGCCTTGAATTCCATATTTGCTTAAATAAAAACCTGAAAGATAGAAGCACATGTAAAAAGATTTTATGTTTCTATCCTCCCAGTTTTCTGGCTGGCTTGGTCTTCTTCCCTTTTCTTTGCTTAAGTTAGATTTTACTTGTTATTACATTTAAATACTCCTTGTGCATGGCAAGGGAGATAAGCAGGTAATGTAAAGTGATAATGAATCTTCAGGACATTGATTTAAAGCAGAAACTGCAAACTTACAGCCTTTGGACAGAATCAGGCAGCAAGTATTTTGTTTGGTCAGCTACTCAAAAAATAATTGAATGAGATTGCTCTTGGTTTGGAATGCTTTTCTCTAGCTGCCAATAATCCCTTTCCACAAACCAGGCCTGCTTCACTTACCTGCATTATCTGACACAGGCATCTGAATGTGTAACCTTTGATGTAAAGTACAAGTAACAAGAACGATATTTTGCTGAAAATTAAAGTCCTTACTCATACTCATACAGAAAAGCACACTGGGTTCTACTCTACCATTTTCTAATGACAAAACTAAAAACTACTTCATACATCTTAGTGCAAAGCATTTTCAGGATATTTATTACAATTATAATTTTTTCTTTTAAGGTCATTCATGATTCAGTTCCATTTTTTTTGCCTTTTATCTTTCCATACTCTATGCTCCAGCTACACTGAAATGATAGAGCTACAAACATGCCCCAGTTTCACACTTCTTTAATTCTGTTTGTTGAGCTTTAATTTTATTCATTGAGCCTAAAAATACCCCCTTCCTATTGTTTGACTTATTCAAGGAATACCTCCTTATCTGGACTTTTTCTGATAGGTCCTTTAGCTGCCATAACACATGTCAGATGTCTCTCCTCTGTTCCAAAAGCACTTGGTATGAATGTTGACATTATCTGTGTGTATGTCTGATATCCCTACAAAAGCTTCATCTGTGAAGCACCTGTATGGCTTTCCAAACGATTTTACTTAAGCCCTAACAGCAGGTAAGAGTAATCTTATGTCCAGGGGGTTGGCCCAAGCATGAAACTGTGAAGTATTATTTTAGGGACTAAATTTTTGCATATTTTGATCTTCCTCATGTTTATTTTTTTTTTTATTATTATTTTTTGCCTACAGCACTGGTATTCCTAAGTGGTCTCCCATCCAAGTACTAACCAAGCCCAACCTTGCTTAGCTTCTGAGATCAGATGAGATCGGGCACGTTCAGGGTGGCATGGCCGTAGACTCCTCATGTTTCAATAATCATGTTTGCTTTATTTTAAAAAGCACTATTTTAAATTATTACTTCTGATTAAAACTGACATACCTGGTGGGAATGCACCATGCTTATTCTGTGCTTTCATGAATCTCTAAGCTGGACATTCACAACACCCATCTGAAAAGTAATACCTTAAGAATACTGGAATGTCCAAACAGCTATGCTACTATGAATGGTTCTCATTTTGGAATGTACACTATAGTCAAAATATTATGGATTTGGAGGTTAGACGGGTTTGGGTTACCTCTGGGGAAAATCAGTTTGTTGTGGAAAATCTGTATTATATAAACTCTCCTGCCTTCCCTTCCCATCCAGGCTCATACTCATTGTTCTAGTTCACACTGTCATCCTTCATTTCAGACCTTGCAAAGGCAGAGCTAGTATACCTGTTTCTCTCTTCCACATTAGTCTTTAATACTCAAATACACAACAGAGTTTTGCTATTCCAGTATCTGCAACGGCCTCTCACTGCGTAGGCACTCTCCTCAGCTTGGCAACTAAACATTACCTTTCTGTCTTACTCACACTGCAGATCTCAAATATTCTGACTTCACTCTAACAGGATTGTAAAGTTATTTTGATTGACTACGTCTTTTGCTCAAGCTGTTTTGCAAACTTGGACTACTGCTGTCCTCTCCTAAAATTAAAAATGCTAGGCTTCAATGGCCCTGATAAAAGATATGTCTCCTTCATGGAACTTCCCTATTAGTCCAAGAAAAAAACAGTCTTGCAACTGATTTTACACTTTCTATTTATTGTATATCCTTTACCACTAACTCCAGTTCATCTCTTCAGCCAGACGGTCAAAAAATAGACCACATTTGAAATCATTTTTTGGTATCAAGCAAAACAAAAAATGCTCAAGAAACATTTGCTGAATATATAAATTTATACAGGGTCAAGAAAGTTCAGAATAGTTGAATGCTTGGGTTTTTGAGATAGGTATTTTCCACTGGCCTCTAACATGGTTTTGGGTCTGCCTTATTTTTTAGTAAATTACTATAAAATAAAGGCTGTTTGATATCTGCTGCTATAAGTAGACTGTGCCTGTAAATTTGGCTTCCAACCCCTTTGCCGCTATAAAATACATATTTAACAAAGAATAGCTGACTTCAGAATGTACTTTGTCTCAGTTGAATTTGTTTGATATAGTAAGGTATTCTTTCCATTTAACACCCCTCCCTGAGTAATTTTTGTCTAATCTTTTGATATGTAGTAGAAAAGGAAAACAAAAACAAGCTGACTTACCACCCAAGAGCCTCTCATCATGAAGTTCATGAGAACAGGAGTTCTGCTCACTGCCAGGGCAGATAAAGCTGTTAAGCCAATACTTCCTGCTAAGTACATGTAGGTAGAATGAATTCTGTCCTTCACATATTGAGGCCAAATTCTGTAAAAAAACACAATATGGTTAATTTATGAGATTAGGGATATGACTTTTGGTTGAATCATTTACAAGCTGGGAGGCCTTGGGAAATACTGCTATACTGCTCTAAATCTATTCACCTCATTTGTCATGGAAATGATAATGCATATGCTGGAGTTACTATAAAAAGTAAATGATAGAAAACATAAGCAGTGGCTCATATACATAGCAATACATTTTCTCTCTGTTTAAACATATATAAACTTGGAAGATTTTTATTTTGTTTTGAACAAATATGTGAGGGAAACAAGAGATTTTAATTTTTTAAATTTTTAATTCTTTAATGTCACCCTAAAAGATTCTAATTTTACTCATGTATATTTCTACATAGTTGAAAGACTATACATAAAGCAAAAGTGGCAAAAGATGAGGATGACAAGAAAATCGAAACCTTTAAGGTTGGAATTGTTTGGGAACAATTTACTTACACAGCCTTTTCGATAGCTCCAATCTCATTAGACATTCCCAAACCATAGTAGCACAACGCTCCAAGGCCAACAGCAGCCCCTCCAGCAATAAACCATCTTCCCATCTGATCAACTGTAGAACACAGGAGGAAATGCAGGTTAATACTATCATATCTTACCTAAATTAAAGTGCTGGTGGTAAGCCTTTTCTAATATTTAAATGAGGGAAATCAAACCATATATCATAATTCTTTGTAACAGCCATATTTAGTACATAAGGGGACATAGAAATGGCCTCCAAATTAGGGGCCTAGTAAAAAAGAACACTGCAGAGACACAGGTGTAATAATCAGTACAAAAAGGATCAGACTTGATTAACCTTTAATCTCACTCCAACAAAATGGGAGGAGGCAGTGCACCTATAGATGTGGGAAGACTTCTGTGACATGTTTTACTGATGAGTCTGGGACGTGTTTACATGGTGCTTAGAAAATAAAGATGAAAAAGATATTATTAGTCATATCACATTGTATATAAAGAACTATTAGCAAAAATGTTCATTTAAATGGAGTCAAGAAAAAAAGGAACCACAGAAAAATACAAGCGGTGTTTATGCAGCATAATCAAGGGAAGGCACCCTTGTTTCAGAGTACTGAGAAAGAAACAAATTTATCAACTTTAACTGGATTAAAGTATTTTTATTCCCCTCTTTAGTCTAAATTTGTTCATCAAGAATGTTACTATTCTGCCACTATATGATTCACATAATTTTGTTTCTAGGGTCAACTCACTGATCAGCAATGCCCTGATACCAATTAGGGTTCTCTCCCACTATAACAAACATATTGACATTTTGCAAGGTTAAGGAGCAGTAGTGCACTTTAACTGACTTTGGCTAGATTCATAAACTAGTTTCTGAGCTTGCAAAGCTGAAATCCAAACTGTGGACCAAACTGACTTCATTAAGGTATTGCTTCCTAAGAGGCCCTGAAGTGGCAGCCAGTTAAGAGGACCCTTCCTGAACAGCTAGGCTTTTATTAACATCTGTGTTTTGAAGATATAATCTTGACCTGAAATATACACAACTATCATATGTTTTAATGAAGATTCTATGTAACTTCAAATGAACGTCCTTAACAGAGTATACGTTTTAGATTATGGCATATTATCTAATGATACTTAAAAAAAAAATAATGAAAGTAAAATTTTCTCAGGAAGAACTATGACTGAGAACCACTGAATCCAGTGTGAAGTATCAATCTTTTTTGGGTTATCAGATCCCTGAGAACAACAAAAATGATTACCTTTCTTCCCAGAAAATGAACATATACACAAGTTTGTAAATATTTTTAGGAAGCTGTTCATGGACCTTGTTGAAAAACTAAAGACTGACACTTACTTTTAAATATTTTTTCCATTGATGGTTCCAATGCTGCCTCCTTGAGTTCTTGGCCAGTTTTCCCACGCCGGATCCCAATTCTTGTCTTGGTAGCATATTCCTGATATACATGAAAACAAAGACAAACAGAATGTTAGTAATAATAAAATGAAATGGAAGATCTAATTACATTAGAAAGCTCTATATAATTTGGTACTCTATATAATTTGTAATTTCACTGTGAAAGCAGTTAGCCAATCTAAAAAATTATATAGAGACCCTACTCATACTCTATCTTTGAAGTGACCCACTAATGCATTACAACTTCTTAGTTTAAGTTTCAGAATAGTTGTTTATTTCATACTACAAATTATATCTCTAGAATTATATTTTAAACACTAACTTTTAAAAAACATTCATTCAGTACTAGCTACCTGTTTTCATGTGGGTTTCTTTCCTTAACAAAAGCCAATGGGAGGGATGACTACTATCTATATTTTAGCTCCTTTTCAACAGTGGCATGGTGAGTTTAAGAGAAAGGAACATTGAACATTGTCTCCTTTAGATTCTGTGTATTTCCTTATCTACTTCACATTGCAAAATTTATACTTCTCCTTTGAATTCTAGAGGAGAAATCTATTATCAAAAGAAATCAGCGTCTCTCTAACCTGACAGATTTTATTTTTGCCATTATCTGAACAAGAACTGAAATGATATATTTAATAATGTCTTAACAAGTTATTGGTCAACTGGTCATATTCTTAGATTCTGAAGCTTTTGATTATAGGCTCCACAATCTCTATGCTATATCATATAGCTCTCAATCCCTCACAAATTACTCTGAATGAGAAACTCTAAGAGCTGTAAGGAAAGGAACAGTTATAGGAGTTCTTTCTTTTTCTTTTATATGAGATAAAGATGGAATAGAATGATACAAAACTAACGAGGAGAAAGAGCTGATTTGGGACACTATCAAGGCTGTTTCAGTAAATGACTAATGGTAGAGTAGGGAGCTTCATATTATCAAAGAAAAAAATGGTTTTAGGGGCACAAAGGGAGAGACAGACAATATAAAAACAATTCAGATTGTCTTTACCCTGCTGGGTGTTAAGAGCCATTGATTCTTTGTGATGGAATTCTTCACAACTGGGGAGGCCTTGGTGAAAGCTGGGTGGAAAACCTTGGAAGGTAGTGTCCGGAGACACACAAGTCTTGCGGCCAGCATGGTGGTGCACCAGGTTTACCAAACCGATCTAAAATGCTAGTTACAGCAGAGACAAAAAAATAACACATTAACCAAGCGAGGAAAGGTCATAAGGAGTCAAGAAACAAGATGCAGCCAATTACATTTTAGTAGAAAATGTAGAATGACCTTTTAACTGATTTCTCATTAAGAAAAAAAAAGTGCAGCTTGCTGCTAGAGTTAAATTTAATTTTATATAAACATATTCTCTGAGGCTGAAGCAAATCTGACTGGTTTTCAATGTGAAAATAAAACAAAAAACTGTTCCTGGAGTTATTTCTAAATAGAACTGTCTCTAGCCTAATGTAACAGAAATGTATACATAAATTGTATTCATCAAATGAATTTTTGGCTAACAACTGTTCGAGAATGATAACATCATGCATAGGAATGCTAGATTTTCTGGGATTTGACATTTTCAGCGATCAAGAATTACTATATTTTGTAAATGGAAATACCACTACCCCAAACAGAATGCTATAAATAGAATGATGTCATGTTTCCAAAGACTATCGATATACTAGGGTGATGTGAAAATAGTAATAAAAGCGAGGTATCTCATGGCAACCTTTGGGGGTAAGGTTAGGGCTGTAATGCTGCAAGCACTGCCAGCGAGCATTCCCGGGGCAAATGGGGAATGGGTTAAGTGTTAATAATGAATCCTCTGCTTGTCCCATGTGAATTCAAGAAATCCATTCCATAAAACCCAGTTCTGAGATTTTAGGTTTAAGTCCCACTTTGAACAATAACAAAATGCATGACTGTATAAGTTATATGGCTAATATAGAGTGGATGTTAATATCTTAAGAGAATTTACAGGGTTGTGATTGCTTTTATAAATGTGGTTTTCACTTAAGATTTAAATCAGCAGTCAATGGGGAAATTTAAAAGAAGACTCCATAGTATAACTTTTGAGCATAGGAAAAATGTCATCCAAGGAAGAGATGAGTAACTCTTCAAGGTCACAGTGCATTGCAAGGCTGTAAGACATCTATGGGAACCAAACATAAATTTCTGCCAAACATGACAGAATATGATATACAAATATTCAAGCTATTGAAACCACCTGGGATGTATTTCAAAATGTAGATTTCCTGGGTCTTACTATGGTCCTAAGGATTCAACCTCCAGGAATGGGACGCAGAAGTATATATTTTAACTAGAACCCCCAAAGTTAAAATAAAAAGCCTTGCTTAAAAATACCTATCGAGTGTTAGCGTACCACCAGCTCTGTGTACACTGGGCATACAACATCCGGCACCTGTCCTTTGGGAAAATACAGAATTCTTCTAGAACTTTCATGCCATTGCATCAGCCTATAGTTGCTGTGCATCTCCTTCAGTCCTCAACACACCGACTGGGAACGACGCCCAGCTCAGAGAGGCCTGCATATCGCGTGACAGTACAAAATGAGCCTCTATTATCCCAACATATTAGAAGTGGCCTCGCGCCAAGTGTTTGACCCCTAGGACTCAGGTTCCTTAGCTACAAAATGGATAAAACACCAACCCCGTACGTTTCTGTGAGCACTGATGAGCTCAGGCGTCTAGTCCTCAGAGAAAGCTCACCCAGTTCACTAGACTCTGCAGCAAACCGCCAGCCTCCCAAAGTCTGAGCACAAGTCTACAGCAGCCTCGCCACAAGCATCCTTCTTATCTGCCGGGACGGCGGCTGTACGGTCCAGCAGTGAGTATGATTCAGCACCTCGCTACCCAAGGAGAGCAGGGCCGCGTGGGCGAACCCCTGCCCACCTACCCCAGGCCCCGCAGCCACCGCCCCATTCACAGGGTCACCCGCAGGACGACCATTCTGATGCGCCACCAGGCTGTGACGCAGGCAGCAGCGCCGCCGCCTCCAGCCCTCTCCAGACGCACCCAGAAGCCCGCGGGACTGGCATGAAGAGTGCGGTGGATCTCGAGTGCCTGTTGGCTCAGGGTAGCAGTACCTTAGTCCCCAGTCACCTCAACCGCGCTGGTCTCCTTCCGGGCCAGAGAGACGCAGAGCGCACACCCCGACCGCCCACCCGCCACTTACTGTTAGTGAGAACGCAGTTCCTCCGCTCCCTGCATGACGCAACATCCGGAGAAGCGACAAACACTACGGGTAGCCAATCATGAGCAGATCTCTGACAGAAGGGCGGGCACAGTAGGAAGAAGGGCTTCTGGGATGGAGGGGCGGGGCCAGTGGAGGATTGTAGTAGCGGTTTTGGGTGTGGACGGAGAAGGCGTTTAGGCCGTTTTATCTCTGAGTAGCAATGCACGCCATTTTTGTCTTAACGGTTTCAACTTTGCAACAGCTGCAAAAATTATTTAAAAATTGAAAGAGTGGTGTGAGAATTAAAAATTATCCCTTCGGCCGTTCCTTTACTCTTATTCCCTTGTGCCTTCTCAAGAATGTATTGCAAGATAAATAGTGTGCTAAATGTGGCAGTTTCAGACAAGCGCCCGCTAGCTTCTTGGGTCTGATACCAAAGGTTAGCTCCTGAATCTAGAAAAGAGGTCACAAGAGGTCAGAGAGCGACCTTGCAGGATTTCATTTTTTTTTCATTGCTTTTTTGACCTCATTTTAAAGCTTCACTGTATTCTTGTATAATAGGACAGATAAGGCAGGCTTTGCCTGGTACCGAGTTGTTCTGAGGACTGACTATTCAAATATTTTTGTTGAACATAATTTGCAAAAAGCGTTTCTCTGCTATATGAGGGAGGTGGTGGTGGTTTTCTTTCACTATTTTACCTATTACATATTTACCAAGGTTTTTTTTTTTATATACCAAGTGCTGTTCTAGGGTTATAGTATAGCACCCTGTTGTCCTTGGTTTTGCTTTCCACAGTGTCAGTTACCTGTGGTCAACATTGGGTCAGAAAATATTAAATAGAAAATTCCAGAAATAAGTAATTATAAGTTTCAAATTGCACACTGTTCAGTAGCATGAAGAAATCTTGCACTGTCTTGCCCTGTCCTGCCTAGCATATCTGTTTCTGGTCCTTCTGGGCCAAGGACCCAAACCAAGGTCCTTCTGCCTAGTGCTTACCCTATTGTAAAGCCAGTAGAATGAGACAGGGTTGGGTAAAGCAGACCAGAAACTCAAAGAATAGAGAAGGGTAAGCTCATGCTCTAACTGCTCTAAGGGCACCGTCTTCCTGACTGAGAGGAGCTATCTGTATTTGTAGGCTGTTTCCTGGAGTGAATAAATTCTTTTAGGCATTTATAGTTATTCTGTTGCACTTAAATCTTTTGCACAGGATGCCCCATTGCCACATGGTGTTTGTGTTCCACACCTTGGTCTTTGCAGTTGGGGATCCTTTTCAGTTCCTATAAGCAAGCAAAACTCCCAACATTTTTTAGGTATTGAGAAACATTAGGGGCTTTGGATGATAGCCCAGCGACATATCCATGCTGTCTTGATTACCAGATTATCAGATATTTTGAGAGAGAGAGAGAAGAGAGCCCATATTGTTCAATTTTATATTATTGTTGTTAAACTCTTACTGCACCTAATTTATACATGCAACTTTATCAATGATATGTATATATAGGAAAAAACATGATATATATAGGGTTTGATACTATTAGGCATCCACTGGTGATCTTGTATTCCCTGAAGATAAAGGGGGACTATGTAAACAAATGAGTAAAATATACGTCTTGGCAAAATAAAGTCCTTGCCTTTGTGATGTTTACTTTCTGGTGGAGAGGAAAAATAGACAAAATGTTTGGTGGTGATAGAACTATGAAGAACAACAAGGCTATATAAAGCTCCAGAGGGGTACTATTTTAGATAACGTGATTAACACTATGTAAAATTTATAACCTTTTCTCCTAAGCTATTGTTAATTGTGATTTATAATAATCCTCTAACTATGTAAATCTTGGCAAACATAAAGATTTGCATTTTATGTGGGTAATGAAACAGTTTGGCAGAACACAATTCTTATTTTTTTTTTTCTCTAAAAATGGCAGGAAAATACTGTAGAGAAATCTGTGACTTAAGATAGTGAACAGATACAGTATGATCATTTTATCTTACTTTAGATCTTCACCTAATTTGATTAACTAGCAAAGGGTTTTCTGTTTGGCTCCTTCCGCGATATTCCCCACCTCCCCCAGAGATTCTATCATTTTCAGCAAAGGTAAAAAATTTGCAACAAAGTACCTGAATAAACAAAATAACTTTTTAAGTCCAAGTGATTTGCTTCAAGAGTCTTAGTAATTAAAGCTTATTCTCTTCATTAAGAAAGAAATTTTCTGAGTTTCATATTTTCTTTACTCAAGTATGGGACTTGAATTGTTTCCACAGATGTTAAATGTTTTGAGGCAGGAAAATTATCTGGTCACATCTTCAGAAGGTATGCTCAGTGTGGGATGGGGAGAGATTTCATTGACTGGGAGGCCAGTTAGGAATTTATTGCAATTGTTCAAGCAAAAGGTGATGAAGACTGAAATCAAGACAATAGAGGGACAGAGAAGAGGTTTAAGACAGAGATACATGACTGAGGAGGAATTTACAGAGTTTAATGACCATTAAATATAGCTGATAAAGATGAGGGAGACACTCAGGATAATCTCTCTGTTCTGAATTGAGTGAAATAGAGTGGATAATTACACCATTAATTTAGAGATAGAATACAGGAAGGGATATAAATGAGGGGGAAGTAGATAAATAAAACTCAGCATGTTGTGTTAAATTATAAGTTCTCTGCTTCTAAGGCCTTGGAGCATACACATAAGAAAAAGACGTGAATCACGAATCCTAATTCTAAGGTTGCCGACTAGTTTCTTATCCTCTGCCTCCTGGCTAAGTGGAAAGTACAGGATTATAGAGGAGAAAAAGCCAGGGACTAAAGTAAAAATATTTTCTTTTGTAGATATAAGAATGTCCAAATGCATAGAAAATTTTTATGAGTTTATTGGAGGCAAACAGACAACTGCAGGCAAAGAAAATCTCAAATGCTCTGGAGAATGACAGTTCTGCAGTGTCTTTAATACATTTGAAATTAAGGAGGAAACATAAGGAAGATTACATGAAGCTGGGAGAAAGCAAGGCAAGGATTGAATTATAGGATAGTTAACAAGATTATGTGGTCTCTTGAAGGTGGTTATGCTTGTTGCAAAGGTGTGTTAACCTCAATGAACAAAAACAATGGACAGGGCTAGCTTAAGACAAATACAAACCTTATATGAAAAAGTTATGTCCATGACTACCCACAATGATTTGCCCACTTAGGAATTGATGATCAGATCACCCTGGTGAGGTCACTTTCTATAAAACGCTTTTTGTTCACACTTTTTAGTTAAAACAAATGCCCCATCCCACCTCACTACACTTTCCATCAGGAGATGCAGTGTAGGTGAAAAAAAGAGCATGGAAAAGGGAATTTGCAAGGTCTTTATCCTCTGCCCTCCCCAATGGGGCCTTATGTGCTCACTGCATCTCCCAAGAAACAGAAGATGCTCCTCCCTGAAAGATTGGTGATGTTTCTGAATGTAGGGGACCAAGTGGCAGCTGTTTCTCATGGTATTTATTAAGTGGCAGTAAACAAAATGGATGGAAAGGAGTCAAGATCTTTCCTACCTAGTTTTCCCCTTGGATTTAAAGTTTGCCATGTCAGAGATTCCTAAAATCTTTGAGGCCTGGATAAACCAAGACTATAACTGTAAGCATGGGCAAGCTTGCTTGGACCCTTCAAGACACTGCTCAGTAGTGAGGGGGAACACCAGAAATATGCATAGGTGAAATGCATAAAATGGGTAGCAAGAGATAATGGTGTGTGCTACACAACAAAACCAACATGACTTCATCTGGGTGAGAGACAAAGCTGCGCCAATCTCAACAGTTAAATCCTTCCAGCAACTGAAGGAAAATGAAGCCATGACTGAGAAGGGAGCTGCTCCATCTGGGTCTTGCTGAAGGCATTACGTGGAGGCTGGTGCCCTGACCAGGGAGTAGAATGGAGGAATAATAAACTGGCCACACCCTTTCCTCTTGTTTAATGTGTATATTTCTAATCCATTTGGGGCTCAAGGGAGGAGAAAGGGCTTTGGACTTGTAAAAGCTAATAAACAAAAACCTTGTTTAAAATGAAGTTGGGAGGCCAGAGGGAAGCTCTGATGCCCTATATGAATCATGAAGCTTGACAAGAACTCTGTTTATAATAGTTCTTCTAACTTCCTCTTCTCTTCTATAAAAAAAGTATTGTATGATTTATTTCCCTGGACTTGCATGTTGTTTGCCATTAGACTGCATGTCTCAAATTGCAATTCTTCGTTGTTTCTGAATAAATCTAATTTTCCTGGAGGAATATCTGGCTATTTTTTTAAGTTTATCAAAGTCCAAGGTGACTGATGCTGATAAGTCCTAAATCTGACTAACAAATTGTCAGACTGCTTTGAGCTTTCCAGAATGTAGTAAACTAAACTATCTGCTTTAGGCTGACTGCGGTCTCAAAAACAACATTGAAGCCAGAATAAGGAAAAATGTAATTCATTTTGTACTTATTTTACTGGCAATTTATCAATGAATACCCCTCACAAAGATGCAATCAAATGCTGTAGAAGGGTCAAAGGATGAGTTCATTAATGAGATAGTATCTGTGGAGAAGCAGAACTTTGGAGGAATCTTGAGAATAAACTGCTGCTTCCTAGTCAGGTTGCAAAGAGGAAACTAAGACTAAGAAATGATAATAGCTTAAGAAAACATAACAAGGTAATGGTAGGTCTGGGTCTAGAATATGCATTTTTGATAGGAGTAAAAACCAGTTCTTGAGGGGTGAAAAAAATCTTTACAGATATGTGTATGTATACATATCTTTATTATATATAAATATATACATACTTATATATCTATATGTACATACCTCACAGTTATAGATTAGATATAGTACATATGCCATTATATATGTGGCATTAAAATTTCATGAGGGTGGATAATGAGGAAAAAAATGTCTAAAAAGACTCTTTAGGGAAACAAGTATGAAAAAATGGTTGAGAAACACTGGCTTAGAATCTAGGACTTCTAGACTCATGGTGTTCCAAGCTGATGGCAGGTTTTCTCAGCAAAAAGTTTTTGGTGTTTACCTCTATCAGTGAGATGTTGTATGAGGTAATTTCACGATCTCTTGATTTCTAATTAAAGGCTACATAACTATATTTTTTGAATTCCAATATCTTTCTTCTAATGATTTTAGGAGAGCTCCCTCTAATATATCTAAAATCAAGTTGTCTCCAATATTACATATAAACCATGGATCCAAGAAGAATTTTTAGGGGGAATAGAGAAAATATTTTTTAAACAATTAAAATAAAAGTACGACATAGAAAATTTGTGCGATGCAGTTAATACAAAGCTTATAGAGAGATTTATAGCACTGAGTACTTATGTTAGAAAAGAAGAAAGGTCTCAAATCCACAATCAAAGCTCCTACTTTAAGAAATTAGTAACAGAGGATCAATTAAAACCAAAAAAGTCAGAAACTAAAGATAAGAGCAGAAATCAGTGAAATTGAAACCAGAAATCAAAAGGGAATACCACAAACAACACACACATAAAATCTGTGAGTAGCACATTCGAATGTGTTATATGTATCCTCTAAATTTCAAATAGACCTACCAAGCATTTTGCTTTGCTTTGCTTTGTGTGTGTGTGTGTGTGTGTGTGTGTGTGTGTGTGGTAGATAGTGTGAGGTATAGTGTTTGGTCTCATTTCAGAATGGTGATTGTCCTTTGGCACTTCCTACTAGACCTCTGGAACCTGTAGAAACTACCAGTGTGGCAGCCTCTGTACTTTTGTAGGTTTTATTTCTTATTCTTTGGCATATCCATATATCTTACTAACATCCTGGTAACTTGCTCCTCTCATGTTGACCAAGGTTCAATAAAACTAGTGGTTGTCCAATTGAAATAATAATATGAACCTCATAAAATTTAAATTTTTCTAGTAAACTGCATTAAAAAAGTAAAAAGGAAAAGTAAAATTAATTTCAATAATCTATTTTAACCAAACTTATTCAAAATATTTATATATTTCAATATACAACAATTATGAAATTATTAATGAACTGTTTTTACTTTTTTTGTATCAAGTCTTTGAAGTCTGGTGTGTATTTTATACTTACAATGCACATTCCATTCAGAATAGGTCCACATTTCAAGTACTCAGTAATCATTAATGGTTACCAATATTGGATAGTGTTGCTCTGGAATATATCTTAGGACTGAGCAGTCTAGTTCGACGTAGTCCTGAAGTTAAAAGCAGAGGTGAACTTGATCACTCTACCATGTAAAGGCAAACTTTATCTGGTGATCTTTATTGATGGTAATAGGAAAAAAAATGCTATATTAACTGTTACATACCAGATGGTTGGTCCAGTAATGATACTGTATCTGGAACTTCAGCTGCAATTGACATCACCACCTGATTAAATTTATGATTAACTCAGACCCATATTCAAGACCAAGAAGACTTTTGCACCAGCCATCTTGGCGTGTTAAATGGAGATTTGATAGAAATTACCACCCTTGTATCTTTTTAGACTTTGGTGGTGACATTAATCTTTGCATTTCTTCAAGAATATTTGCTTTGTGTTTTCTATGTTGTCAGGGAGTATTCCAGCAGTTTCCACTTTGACCCTTTCTTCCATAATTTTCATGGTCAGGAAAGCAATGTGGAGATTCTTCCAGTTACAAAGTAATCTTCTCACCATACATGTCAGTTCTTGAAAAATGACCACAGGATGTGCCTACAGACCCATTAGATTCACTGTGAGATAGACTCAAGCTAGCATTCCACACATCACCTGACCTCCATACGTCCTCACTTGTAATAATGGATCATGGTAATATTGTGATTCTCCAGGGAGTAGTGACACTTCAGAGTCAGAATCCAAGAACCCCTGTAAGGTCTGAGTATTTTCGTTTCACTAGTAAATGGCCATAAATCTTTCCAAAGAAGACTTGGAAGGAGAGTCACAGTCCATGCTTATGGCCATATTTCATGATCCTACTTCAGGGGGACCCGTCCTACCACTCAGATAAAGATTTATGGCAAGAAGCCATAAATCTCCATTGTAGCAACTTAGTCCGGCATGTGTTCATTAAACCAAGAATTTTTTCATATATATTTTCCATTAGAACTTCATTAGGCTACTTATTCATTTCATTCCTAGGGACTGACTGGTCCATTTAGTCAGTCACATTTGCCTGTGAAGCAAAAGACTCTGAGTACAACTCTTTCTTTGGAGGTAATTATTCCCATCTTTACATAATTGTTAAGGATCAAAACTTGGTCTCAACTGCACCGAGATCTCATTAGTATTTCCACTGAACCCAGGGAGCCCAATTCCATGCTGGCATCTCCAGACTGCCCTCCCCAACCTATAAAGCCCAGCCACCATGGAAATTTTAAAGATGTTGGTTATCCTCTTACCAAAGCACTGTCAGTGAGTATGGCCAACAGGGCTGGCCTAGAAGACTGCACATGATAGATATACTTCACTTTTCTTTCTCCCTGAGCCTTGAGATCTCTTTATTTCAGTGCTTCTCACAGTGTAATCCTAGGTTCCAAAGCCAGCACTGTTAGCATCACCCATCAGCTTGTAAGAAGGCAAATTCAAGGCCCCCTCCTTACTTAATAAGAATTTCTCAGTATGGGGACCAGGAAACTGTTTAGCTATGATCTTCAGGCAGTATGTATGCATGTTAAAATTTAAAAATCACTGTACTATATGCTCTAGAAATTATGGCATCTCATACTCAGACTAAAGGCCATTATTGAGTCTAAGCTTCAATTCACCAAGGAGAAAACAATAGAGGCTCTTCCATAAGCTTACACTAACACATCTGAATCCTGAATTCCAGGCAAATACATTTATATTGATAATCAAACCATACATTTTATTTTGTTTAATCTAATACACTCAAAGTCCACTTCCATACATGCTAATTAGACTTCTGATGATACCAATTGGTGAGATCCTATGACTCCTTTGGTATGTAATATGTCTCTCTAGGAGTAGGCTTTGTACTTCTCTTTCTGGTGTGTGTGTGTGTGTGTGTGTGTGTGTGTGTGTGTGTGCGCGCGAGCGCGCGCGTGTCTACTACTGTCAGTAAAGAAGATTAAGGAACACTTTTTTCTCTGTACCAATGCATAAGAGTCTTGGCAGATTTCCCCCGTTAATTCATACTGCAACTTCATAACCCTTCCAATCAGGCCTCGAGGAAACTACATCTGTCCTAAGGTCACAGGAGACATGAAATTCTTGTTGTAGAGGTATTTTGATTTCACATCCATTACTTGAGTTTGGATTTCAGTGTCCTCTTCTCTGTGTAGGACAGCCAGAATATCTGGTTGGCCCAATAATATTTATAATGACCTCTGTTGCCTTAACAAATAAATGCTACATTTTTGTCTTAGCAACTACATGCCAAAACTACCTCTCAGCTCCTTTCTCTGGACCCACACTGCATCCCTTGCCACCACCAGGAATAATGTGAGTAATTGTGATGCTACTGCATGTCTGGAAAAGAGGTTATTTGTCCTCTCGTCAAATATGTGATCCATTTAGGATCCTTTTTTTGAGAGCCGGTCTCCTGGGTAGCACTGATTGTATTAGCATATGGTAGGAAACAGGTGGTACATTGAAAAGAGACAATTGAAGAGACTAATAAAGTCACTATTTGCAAAAGTGTGCTGGGATAACACACACACAGGAATAGTAAAGCACCCAGGAATTAGCAGCAGTAGGAAGCTGTTATCACCCTAGTCCTGGAGGGACAAAGGGAAGGAATGGTTAGTGAATCCTGGCAAAAGTTGCAGGTATTGGAGAGGGATCAGCAAACAGAAGCTGTGACCACCATTAAATCCACACCATGGCAGGATGGGAGCCAGGGGAATAAATAATCCAACCTCCCACCTCTGACTACCTGCTGGTGGCTCCCAATGGCTGAACCCAAATCCAAGCCAGAGGGAAGTAGGACAATGCAGTTCTCAGAGATCAGTCTTCCAGGGTCCATGGCAGGGTAGAGAAGTGTGGGGATTGGGTCTCGAGTTTTTCATTTGCTATAGGCTGAATTGCGTCTCCCCAGAATCCTGTGTTGAAACCATAATGTGACTATATTTGAAGATGGGGCCTTTATGGAGGTAAAAGTAAATGATGTCATAAAAGTGGGCTCTTAATCTGGTAGGACTAATGTCCTTATAAGAAGAGGAATAAACACCAGATCTCTCTGTCTCTCTGTCTCTCTGTCTCTTCCTCTCTCTCTCTCATTCGTTCTCATCTTAGGACACAGTGAGAAGACAGCTGTATATAAGCTACAAATAGAGGTCTCACGAGACACCAACCCTCATGGCACCTTGATCTTAGACTTCTAGCTTCCAGAACTGTGAGAAAATAAATTTCTGTTAGTTAAGCCACTCAGTCTGTGGTATTTTGTTACAGCAAAAGCTGACTAACACATCATCTATAAGATGAAGATTGTAATACGTGTCTCATGGTGTTCCTGTGGGAATTAAATGACAACATACAGTAAGTTTCTGAGCTGGGTTGATACACAATAATTAATCACTTCATTATTTTTATTATCAGTGTTAAGAGTTAACACTGAATCTCATTTTATGATTTTTAGATAATACTCTCTGGTTTTTCTTTTGAGCTTCAATTATCTTTTTTGAGGTGAACCAGATAGGTGTTCATACATTATATATACTATGTGGTTTAATATGCCTTTTTACATTTTATTTGTAATCTGTTTTTTGTTGATATCTCACACCCCTCTCCCACCTCTGTAGCATGTTGGATTAGTGTCTCATTTTAGCAGTTTATAATGTCTTTGCTGGTTTATAACAGATGATTCTGGTTCATTACTCAATAAATGTAGATTATGTTATTTTTTTTTCTGAGTGAATTACTTTGTATCGGTCCCTGATGAAGCTCACCTGCCATGTATCAAAATGTTCTTCTCTAATAGCAGACCCAACACTATTTTTATTTTTATCTTCTATGTTTTACATCTTGCCTTGCTTGTCTTTTTAGTTCATAAATGCTTATGGGCAAAAGCACTAATTTTGTACCATTTCATATGTCAGTTTCAAGCATCGAACACACTGATAGATTTAAAAAATACTGAAATCTTTTCAGGTAAAAAAATTATATTTTAGGACTCAAATTATTTAGATTTACTGGAACCGTAGGTATGCTTGTAATAAAACACTATTATCCAGATATTTTAGTACTGGACCACATGACAGAAACCCAAAAGTGTGGGGCTCACATGAATCTTTTAAAAAAGGATGATAATGGTGAAATAGTGTGTTAGCTGTTAAGATTATACTGTTTTAGCAATAATACAGAAATTAGGACAAAAGAATAGTTTAATAATAGTGACAGCTTATTGAATTCTACAATGGGTAGATATTACTAGTTGTTGGTCATGTTGCATGTACTTTTGTAAGACTGTGGGAGGTTTGGCTCTGCCTTCTCCTCTGCTACTCACCCCACCCAGAAGAATTTAAACCACTGGATTGTATTTAACCAGAGATGGGGTTTTTCTAGGTGAATGTAAGCAGGTAAAAGGAGAAAATAAATTAAGAGTTTCTAAGGGAGAGATTGAATGATGGACCATAGGATCTAGGCTGGTTCAGGATGGATGTGCGAAGGTTAAGAGAAAATAAAAAAACTGGTATAGTTAATGGGTTGGAAGTTTTTGAATTCATTTAATTGCTAGAGTTTATGATTTCAATAAAATGAGGTTGTAGTAAAAAAACTGGATATTCGAAATTCAGATTTTGGAGGAAGTGTGGTTATTAGTAATGGCAAGGTCATGAGTAAGACCATGGGATAGGAGACTGAGGTACAGTAGTAGAAAAGATTATAAGTGACAAAGAGCTAAGTGACCTAGGTGTTGGACTGATCTTTCAGTGGATGCTGATGTACTGAGAGTGGTGACAAGACTAGGGTGGAAGGGATGGCAGGTGTGGTAGGTACAATAAGGGCTTCCTAAAAATACCCATGTTCTAATTCCTAGACCCCACAACTATGTTACCCTACTTGGCAAAAGGGACTTTGCATGTATAATTAAATTAAAAATCTTCAGATCGGGAATTTATCTTTGACTATGGGTGCAATGGGCAAATCACAACGATTCTTATAGGAGTGGGGCAATAGAGCTTAGTCTGAGAAGGAGATATGACAATGGAGAAAGATGTTGGAGTAATGTGGGGCACGGATCAAGGAATGTGGGCAACTCTAGGAGCTAGAATAGGCACAGACACAGATTCTCCCCTCTAGAAGGAATGCAGCCCTGCTAAAGCCGTTTTAAACTCCAGAACAGTAAGATAATAAATTTGTGTTGTTTTAAGCCAATAAGTTTGTGGTATTTTTTATAGTAGCAGTAGGAAATGAACATAGCAGATTCAGTCATTAATAAAGTAGGGTGAGTGCTAGCAGTGGGTAGGAGGTGGGATAATGAATGATAATTGAGGACTCAATACCTGATGCATACGTTTAAATGTTGCTAGGGTTTGAGTAAGAGGAAGGAATCTGACAGATGATATATCATGAGTTCCGGGGCTTATGATGGGAGGTTTGGGAAGGGTGCAAAACAGGATCAAATTAGGGTGGGTCCAGGTCATTATAAGTATATGTTGATGGAGGATCCAGGAGCTTAGGTTTCTGGTGGCATCTGGATAAACAAGGAGGTGAGGGGGAGAGTCCTGAAGGTCTCTTATCTCTGGGTAGTTGCATTTCTTTTTTCAGCACAGATTTATTCAACCCCTGCTCTGAGAGGGGCGTGAACAGTTTGGTGGCCTGTGGGCAAGTTAGTAAGTGTATCCTCCTGCGGACAGTTCTCCTGAACAGCAGCAATTTGAGTTGCTCAAATCTTCCTCTCTTTCTTCTGGGGGCAAAGTGGTACAACAGGCTGGATGGGTTGAGGAGATGAGAAGGACAGAATGTTGATGAGAGTAACGTCTTACTTGGATAGGAAGGTTGGGACTTGATGAGCTGGAGAAAAGACAAGCCACCTAAAATGGAAGAAGAATCAGACCGACATCAGATTCCTTATTCACAACATTAGATGTTAGATGTCAGTGGAAGAATGCCTTCAAAGATCTGAAAAAATAGAACTGAGGACCTAGAATTTTATATCAAGTAAGAATACAAATCAAGTGTGAGTGAGGGCAGGAGTTTGCGCTGGAATGGATCCTTTGCTTTTCTTTCTTCTATGCTCCATATTGTAGGGGGCTGGCTCTGCAGCCTGCAGTTCCCAGGCTTCTGTGTCATTGGCTTCTGGTTGGGTTCAAGCATGAGAGTTCAGGAGGAATGAAGTAACTGGGGCATAATTCTTTCCAATTCCTCCAATCCTACCCTTCTAGTAAAATCTGACCTTTGCTGTGTGTGTTTCCTGTGGCTCTGGTTTCTCTCAGGTGACCTGGCCCAGGGCTGGGATCTGCTACCATCAACTCTTGCTTTGTCCTGTCAGCCTCGATTTTTGAATGTGCACCATCTATAATATCTGGGTTGCCTTTCTTGTTTGGTTTCTCTGTTCTTTGATAGCTGATTTTCTCCATTAATTTTCATCAGTTGAAATGCTTATGGTGGTTTCACTTTCCCTGTTCGGAATCTGAGTGATACAGCAAGATAAGACATTTTCAAAAATTCATGGGATCAGAAAGATTATCTCTGGCATACTTTCTGTTAGGGAGTTTCGTGATGATATATATACTCTAGAAAAGCAAAAGAGGAATTCAAAAAAAGAAGCTGGATTCACTCCAAGAGGACAAGAGTGAGCAGTGGTTTGATTCTAGAAGCAGTGACAGAAAAGCCAGAGTAAGAGCTATGCCGCAGGTCTGAAGCACAAACACTGCAGCTTGAAATAGGAGTACAGAAGTCTGAAAAAAGGCAATTTAACACCACTCCCTCCCCCAATAAAATCCTTGTAAAATGACAAGATGTTATGATCCAAACTTAAAGTAAAATAAAAACTGCAATGATTTTAAACAAAATTGATAGAAAGTAAAACAACTCATTTTACCTTGATGCAGGAATCATTCTTTTCTTCATGGTCCAGGAGTTGTTACATAGGACTTGGAAAAAAAGGAAATATAATCCTAGCTTTGTACTTGGTCTTGCAGTAAAAAATATTGAGTCATATTAATGTAAATGCTGGTTTATTGGTCTTTTAACTTTTAAAGTCAGCCTAAATACAAAAGATGGAAGACTTGGTTGTGGTTGCAGCAAAGAACATAAATGTTAACAGCTTGCTACTGTAACAGTGAAAGTGCGGCTGTCAAGGGAGGACAACTAAAGAATGATAAGAGGCATTAATATTCCTCATTTTGCAAAGGGTAGAATGAACCAACTAAACTTGATAGAATAAGTAAAGGACTACTATATTATTTAAAGTGATAAAGATAACCAAGAGTAGTCTTAAAAGCAATACTGTAATTGTCAAACATTAGAAGGATGAATAGCACACCTGAAATCAATAGATTTTTGCCTCCAATTTTCAAATCAAGAAGAGGCTGCCTCTGGAAAGGGGTGGAGAACAGGGATGGTAGGGGGTAGGTGATGTTTCTTTTCAGCCTAAACTTTTTTATTCTCTAATTTGCTTCCAAGAGGTTTTAAAACATATTGTAACAAAACAAAATAAAATGTTAGCAGCATTTGTCTCTGGAAAGTAAAACTGTATTTCCCCACTTTTTTTGCTTTATTTTTTGAGTTCTCTGTAATGAGCATTTATTTCCTTTTTCATGGAAGTGATGCAGGACTAGCGAGTTCCCCAGAGTGGGGACTCAAGCCTTTGTCCACCAAGAGACGGTCCTTGGCTGTGCGTAGGAAAGAATTCAAGAGCGAGCCAGAGTTAGAGATAAAGGAAGTTTATTAGAGAAGGATAATGCTCCACAGATAGAGACATGTCTCCTCTCAGTGTCAGAGAATGAGACCCCAAGTGTTTTAGGAATTGGGTTTATATCTGTTTCTTAGTTTCTGTGGAAAATTACTGATTACAGGGAGTAAAGAATGGAATGAATGGTTGGTTTATCTTTAACTTGTGCAGGGTAGAGTTTAAAGTTTTTTTTTTTTCCAGTTTTCCTTTCATGGTATGGGTAAGCAGTGTTAAAGATATGAGAAAGCAAGTTGTTAGTAATCTCAGCAGAAATCTTCCTGTAGGTTCCCCATGGTCTGTCTATATGGATGATTAACCAGGTTCCCCAGGCTAACTGGCAAGTAGCAGGCTCTGAATTTCACTTGGTTTAACATTACTTAGTTAATCTGTGTAGTTCTTTTACTTCTTTCCTATATGAGAAGAATTTGTTTACTTTTGAAAATTAATCAGTAGCAGGTGGTGGTTATGAGTATGGTTCAAACATTACTGGTTATGTATGTGATCTAGATTGTTATACTGTATTTCAGTTTCTTATCTTTAAAATTGAGATATTAAATATAGTATTTATCTATTAATGACCACTCTGAGGATGACATGAGTTAATCTATAGAAAGCTGTGGGCTGGCACCTGGCACTTTGCATATCCTGTATAAGTGCTTTTACTGTTTTATCACTGTGTTGTTGATGATGCTTTACGATCTAGATCCAGGGGTACCCTTCCCAATGTTTCTCTCTCTGCTTTCTTTCTGAGCGTTTGCTATTCTCCATTCACAAATGGTGCCTCTTACTTTTACCTTCTGTCCCAATTGTTTCATTTCCAAATCAAACTTTTTGAAGTTTGACTTATGTACTACCAATTCTCTGTGTGCCTTTCTTTGATCTTCCCTGCTAGGAGTATCTTCTCCCTCATCTACACATCATAGCTTTTATCTCTGCCCTGCGAATGGAAGTTACCAAGAAAGAGTCATTTATGTCAAGGGAACAGAAATAAATGGAGCTGGGAGACCCTGAAGAAATCTGCCTTAAGCATGTTTGACTCATAAACTTTTGAACTTTTAAGCCAGCTGTGAAACTTTACTTCCTCCTTACCAAGGCCGCTAGACCATCTGTATTCTTCACCTTGAAAAGAGCCAATTGGTTTTACTGATGATCCTAATCTTTTGTTTACATAATGAACCTGACCAATCTATGCTACACTAGTCAGAATCCTTCATTTGCCCAAGAGAACCAGAATAGGAACTGCACACATGGTTTTCTGCCTTTAAAAGCTCTAGCTTTGTCTTTCCCAGAACACATTTCAAATTTTTCCTAATCTGTGACTCCAGAGTTCAAATCTTAATAATACCCTAAATAAACTTTATTCTACTTTGCTGTATTCTTTATTTATGTACATTTATGTACATCTGTATGTATTTTTTTTTTCAATTAGGCTACATACTTCTGAAGATAGAATAAGCATTTTATTTTCAAGTACCTGGCAGAATGCAGATGTCCCACCACATATTTTATGATGTACCCTAACAATTAATTTAGAGAAGAAAAGGACAAGCAACGTGGTATTTTTGTTGAAATTAAAATCTCAATAATCCTTTCCTCTCTGGTGGAATTGTGCTTGTTTCACTTTTGTATTTTCTCTGATAATAGGCTGAGATAAGACTTAGAAGCAGCCTTGATAATAAACCACATTTCTATTTCCAATAAATCTTTAGTTGCTCAGTGTAGGAGCTCATTAAAGTAGTTTTCTTTGTTTACTGAACAAAGACCAGTTTTCTGCTAAAATGCTTACTCATTTCTTTGTGACGTTTGATCCCATTGAATTGTTGCAGAAATAGCCTATTTGCTGTCAACATAATTTTCCACTTTTGTTTCTATAGGTGGCGCTAGTTGTGCGTTTGAAAAGCAATAAATTGGGATAAAAATTAACCTTGCTTAGACATGCTTAAATAGTCATTTGCTTTCCCTTCTTTCTCTCAAGCTTTTTTGCTTTGTATTTACTTACTCTTAGAGAATTTCCCTAAGCAATGTTTTTGAGATGCTGCTCTAAAGCGGGTCATTAAAACCTGATCCATGGGATTGTCTTCGACATCTTTGGATGCTGAAGAAAATAATAGTGATTTATAGTAATTATGAATCTGTTATGTTATAGCGTTAATTTAAACAAATCATGTACTAATCATACCTGGTTAAATACAGAATGCTAATTATTAATATTAGCAGAAGCACTCCTAGCATTTTATAGTTTATAATATTTCATGTCTAACCTCTCTGCATCCTTTTTATTAAACATGTAAATAAAAAGACTGACATTTCTCCTTTCAATATTATTTTTGTATTATGATGTGAGCATTTGATATCATTATGCTATGGTAATATACGTTTGAAAAATAATTTACAGCAAGGACTTCAATGTGAGCATCTTGTGCTTTGTCCCATAAGTCCAGTGCCTAAAGAAATCTAGCAGTGAGCTTGATGAGATCGAGTAAACAAGAATCAGAGTTCTCTGCTTTTTTTTTTTTTTTTTACAAAATGTATTCCCTAGGGTTCTTCCCTTCTCCCACCTCCTCCCGCGCCCCGCCCTCCACGCACAGACACACACACACACAAGCACATGGTGTCTACATATAAGAAGTTGATCATGTTAGCTTAATGAGGAGAACAAAATCAGGGAAATCACATGGATTTGGGGAGAGAAGTGTAGCCAGTATATATGACTCTGATCGCAGGAGAAGGCAAATGACATTTATATAGGCACGGATGTTTTTATGGGTGTGTGGTCTATGCAGCCACATAGGGCTCTCTACTTAGGAGAATCCTAAGTACTTGGTTTAATGCTCTGCTTTTCCTGTCTAGAAAATGTTAAAACATTATTAAGAATTTTATTTCTTATTGGACCCTGCAGATCATTTATGTGGTACTATCTATAAGCTTAATAGCTTTAAAAACAGTTGCAGGACTAGAGTGGAGAAATTTGTAATAGATGCCATATTCTATGTAACTATTTTCAAGGATTTAAAATGGAATGAAATGGAGACTCAATAAAAAAATTCCCTGAAAATGACCCCAGCACAGGGTCACTGGCAATGGGCCATGGAGGAGACTTCTCTGTAGACCCTTAGCAGATGGCAGCGGAAAACTGCTGCTAGCCTTTACTCATCCAATTTAAAAATGCACACTCAGCATACTGATGCTGAGAACTTCTTTTGTTAAGAATTTTTGACACTTTTCCAGAAATACTCATATCACCTCCCATTGCATTGATTTCCCAAAAAGATGGACATAAGTCACCTATACATTTAGCCTAATGCAAACCTATAATTGCATTAACAAACTGGGTGATTTTGAAATTTGGAGCTGAAACTTATAACTACATTGCTGGCATCTTTTTTTCAGAGAGAGATGACTTTATCAGCTGCTCACATGGCTGTGTTCATCAGCAGAAAATAAATGGGTCTGTGCTTAATACAATTTCTCCTTGGAGTTAACTTACACTGAAGTTTGTAAAATTAGATCTGGGGGGAAAATCTGAGCATCCATGGCTTTGCATCCTGCTATGCATCCTAGATGCCTCTCTCAGTATGTTTCACAGGGTTTTGGGGGCTTATCTATTAAAGCTGTTTATATTATTGTTTCTATTAAATAAAAGAAAAATTTCTGTTCTAGCCTTTATAATAAATATTGTAACAGGGACACATGGAGACAGCACCCATATCACCGCAGACTTAGGAGCAGAGTTCCTGAGTCTTGAATATTTAGCACATTGGGGTTCTTGAGTCTTGCCCTTGAAAGAAACTAGAATAATATTTAGGTCCAAATCCTTTTTATGTAGAACCATTTATATTCATCATTCATTCATTTATTCATTCTCCATTTACTATTTATTCTTGGCCCTTGATTTAGAAATGAATGCAAATTTGAAGCTTGTAGGACAAAGACTGTAATGTTGAGGCCACTGACAGTTGGAGTTAAAGAGATCTTAACACTCTCTCGTGTAACCTAGAGAAGGGAAGGAATTTGTACAAAGCTATAGGTTTATTAGTATCCACTTGCAATATGCAACCTACTCTGAGGCTAATTTCAAGGAAGGAAGTCATCATGTATTTCAGAACTATCAAGTTCACTATACCCAATGGGAGTTGAACAGTTTGCACATTTGCCATAAAATTTGAATTATTAAGTCAGTGGGGATACAGCATTTGCTCACTATTGCCTGGTTGTGAGTACTCATGAGTAGTGGAGCTGAGCTTTTTATTCAAAAGTCCTAATGACACACTGTGAGGAATCAGAGTTCAGTAATTTTACCACAAAGTAATATTTTATCTTACCATTTCTACAGGGGATCATGGTATTTAATTATACATTTCTTTAGAGTTTGAGGTCAGTAAAGGCAAATTAGAATAACTTTATTTCAGTGAGTTTCAAGTGTAAGTTAACAAACATCTCTAAAATAAAAACTAGGGTTAATTTTTTCTTCCTAATTTAGAGTTGCATTAATGTAAGGTATAATGCTGTTCTACTGTAACACAATTCATTTGTAATTTTTATAGACTAATTTAAAAAGTGATTAAAATAATAAAGGTAATATAGGAATATGTGAGAGGTAATCGTCAAATAAAATTGGCATTTCTGTAGAAATATACACTAAAAGTTTATTCTTTTTTTCAACAAAAAAACGCTTAGCAAAGTGTCCAGATCCCTGTATAATTTTCTTTGTCCTCTCTTTAGTTCTCTATGACAAAATCCTAGGTCTAAGAAGAACATTTTGTCATTTGATTTGATCTTTTTTTCCTGGAAAGTGTGCTACCTAAAGCCAAGGCTTCCAATGAACAATCAAGATTATTCCAGAGACTTATAAAAAGTAAATGCTCCACAGAATCAAAAATAAGAAAAACAAAGCAACCCATAATGCCAGTGCTCAGAGATAAGCACTGTTAATACAATGGTTATGTTTCTCTAGAACTTTTTCCATGAATGTAGATTAATCACTGTTGGTCTATCTGTGTATCCACGTAACTCTTTCATTGATCTATATTTATGTTTCTCCAATATATATGTATCTATAAGGTCGTTTTACCCCTTTTAGGATTGTTGCTATTTTCATGTACTTTCCTGTCCTCTCCCTCAGAGAAAGGAGTTGGGGGACTGTCCTCAAATCTCCTCATCCCTTCCCTACTGTCTCTGAGGTTTTTGCCTGTGAATATGAGCCTGCCTGGGTACTGCCAGTCCCTTACATCTACATCTACAAACCTACCTCAGAACTTTGAGAGACAGAAAAGTAGTTTCTACTTCAAAAGGTTGTAATCTTCACACATGGAAGTCTCAAGGAAAAACATTGTTTGTCTGACTGTGAACAATTTCTAAAGGAGAGTCCATCACTAGCCTTGTGTGTAGTTGCTGTGATTCTATCCAGACAATTTTGCATCCAGTCCCGCCTGTGAATTGCAGAGTGCTCCATGGTGCTCTCCAATAGCCCATGAAGAAAAGCTTTTGATGGGATTGCAGTTCTTTCTGGTTCTCTTTCATTACTTCTTGGCTCCTGAGGCTTCTCGTAGCAATTTTCCTCACTTGAATAAGAAGTTTCCCCTTCTGCTACTTCAAGTTACTATTCTTCTAAAAAATTAGAGGTTGGTCATTTTATCCTTCACAATCAAGAGAGAAAGGGTGTGTGTGTGTGTGTGTGTGTGTGTGTGTGTGTGTGTGTGTGTGTGTCTGTGTGTGTGTGTGAGAGAGAGAGAGAGAGAGAGAGATTTCATTTAGCGTTCTTATTTTTTAAATTTCAGAACCCTTCAGTTCTCTCTAGCCCATCTGTCTGTACTCTCTGCTCTCTCTACTAAGCCATTAGCTTTTAAAGTTTCCAGGAAAGAATTTGGGGGCCAAAAAAGTCAATAGGACTCAAAGAACTGTCAGCATACTTATATACAGAAGCTGACCAATCTCAGTCAACCTCAGATGAGTAAGGCTAACACTTGTCTATAAAGAAAAGCTATTTCAACTATTTGCCAAAGTATAGACCTATGAGCCATTATATTTGTCATTTTCACAGACACAGTGTTATTAAAGTCATTCACCTACTGGGAATATTTTTTAAAAAATTATTCCCCCATGGGAAATTATTAAAAATTTAGAATGGCATGTTTAACTACTGAATATTAATGCAACCTTTCCTAACAACTAGTGGAATGATCAAATCCCTATCTATGAATAAATTAAAAAGTTTGACCAGGCTTTTTCATACGTACTAGTAATTTTTTCACTGTGACATTCATTTTCACTTTAGGGTTTAGACAGGATTGTAATGGGACTGATAAAAGCAGAACTATGAATTTTGTAAATATGCATAAGTGTGCCCATTTTTGGCTTTATGAGAATTGTTTGCATTTGAGATGAATGAATTCATACCTCAGTTCCATGTGTGACATACACCATTATTGGTATTACTCTCCACCAAAAGGTTCAATTTAGCTGATGGTAAAATTAAGTTGACTACCCTGACTTAGCTATAACATGTCATATGTCATAACTTGAATCTCCGAAAAAGTGGATTGGAATTATAGTGATTCACTAGAGACTAGCACTTTAGGAATCAGGAAACCTGGACAGTCCTGTCTATTTAAAACAAAATTGAGCAATTGTCTGTGGGCCTCATGTGTTTGGGGTGTGTAAGTGTATAAGTGTGTGTGTGTGTGTGTGTGTGTGTGTGTTGTGTGTGTCTGTATATTTGTGTGTATGTTTATAAAAATTGTACAAGTTAAGAAATTTAGCATAGCTGAGACATGGTGTGTTATGAGCATTGGTGGGAGATAGAGGTGGACAAGTAAGTCAGATCAGGAGGGACATTATATGTCATGCCAAATAAATTGGATTTTATTTTTTAGATATTACAGAAATACTCATTTTTTCACTTTTTAATTAGAAATAATTTCAGACTTATATAAGAGTTGCAAAAATAGCACAAATTGCCATATGCTATTTACCCAGCTTCTTCTAATGTCAACAAGTAATATGTTTATCAAAATTAGAAATTTTACATTGGTATAATACTGAAAACTAAATTCTAGTCTTTATTCATATTTTTACCATTTTTCCCACTATTTTTTTTCTGTTCCAAAATCCAATCTGGGATGCCACATTGCATTTAATTGTCATATCTCTTTAGCATTCTCTAATCTGTGACAGTTTTCAGCCCCTTTTTTTTGGTCTCTCCTAACCTTCGTGTGTTTGAAAGTACTGATTAGGTATTTTGTAGAATGTCTCTCAGTTTAGGTTCATCTGAAGTTCCCTCATTAATAGACTGAGGCTATGATTTTTTGGTAAGAATACTACAGAAGTGATTTACCTTTCTCAGTGCATCATACCAAGTAATGCTTCATATTGCTACGCTTATTATTGGTGATTTTAATCTCATTCATTTGGCTAAGGTATTATATGCCAGGTTTATCCTGTGAAGTTATTTTTTTTTCTTTGTGATTACTAAACATTTTGGGGGGAATTCTTTGACACCATACTAATTTCTTGTTTCTCCTTAATTTTTGCCTACTTATTTTAGCATTTACCCATGGATCTTATCTGCGTCATTACTATTGTAAGGTTCTAATGATGATTTTCTATTTCCATCATTCCTTCTATATTTCTTTATTGGAGTTCTGTAAGGAAGTCACTAAATTATTTTGAGGAATGGAAGAATTACTGTGAAACTAATAGGACGGATGAGACATTAGAAGGAAGCAAGGCTGGAAGCAGAGAGACTTCAAGTTAGAAGATTGCTGAAATAATGTAGGAGAGATGACAAGGGCCTTAGGTAAGGGCATGAAGGTAAGTAATTAATACGGGAAATATTTAAGATGTAGAATCAAGATAACATGGTGGCTTATTAGATGTGAGCAAAAAAAGGAGGCATCAAGTATGATACCAGGTTTCTGTCTTGGAGGTAAGTAATATTGGAGGAATAAATGGTTTTGGAAGAAGAGAGCTAAAACAAACTCAACAATGAATGTTCAGAGTTGAGGTATCCCCATGGAGGGTTGTTTCAGAAGTTAGTTGTACAGAAGGCTAGAGCTTACAGGAGGGGTCTGGCAGGGAAATATAATCCATAAGTCATCAGTAGGTAAGTGGGAGTTGAAATTATGGACATGCATGAAGTTGTCCAGGAAAAGTATGTACAGACAGAAAAGTCATAGTAAGTGAATGAACAACATAAAGACAAGAAGAAGAAAAGAAACTCATGCAGAGAAAATATAAAACAATAGGAAGAAAACCAGCTCAGTGGGAAAATGTAAGTGAGGACACATCTCATGGAGGAGGGAATGTTCGCCAGCATCCAAGTTACAAAAAAGTCAAGTAAGGAAAAGACTGAAACAGATGGCAACTATAAGTTAATTTGTGACCTTAATCAGAGCAATTTCAACATAATGGCAAAGGCAGGATTGATAGATTCCTATGTGAAGTGAAGAGAGACTGTGTATAGATAACTCTTTCATTGACTTTGAAGGAGCTGGGAAAGAGGATGATAGGAGGAAGGGGGAACCAATTTAGAAGATTATTATTACATACTCTCCTCTTTTCATACTCATAGACTATGGCTGTAAGTATAATATTATTCTTTATACATTAACATAGGTAATTCCTCTCATTTATCCAGGTTCTTTATATTAAATACACACACACACACACACACACACACACACACACACACACACACAATGTTATCTTGTGGTATTCTAGGTAATTCATCACTCCAAAGTCAATGAATGTGCTTCACCTGGCTGGCACAGAATCACCTAAAAACATTTTATTATATCTCAATTTAGCTCATTTGGATTGAATATTTGGTCAAGTTGCTTAGTGGACAGGTCAATTCATTTTGCTTGGCCACGCTTCTGAATGCCCACCTCCCCTGTTCTTAGGCTTAGAAATACTTCATCATCAGCTGAATGGAGAGCAAGGTGAAAGGAGAGATGATAATTTGGCTCAAATCTGTCCCCATGAAGGGAAAAACAATTCAAAACATGAGCCCTGCTCAAAAAGGAGCAACAGCATTATCTAAGTATAACATTACTTTAACATAGTTTACTCAGTAAACTAAATTACTGCTTTTATTCTACCTGGAAAGAAAAATATTTGCCTCTAGAACATACTTTGACCATGAGAAATTAAGCCTAGAATATGAACAATTTTAGCTGAAAGTACAAGATATTCCGAAAGCTGAGTTTGGCCTTATTATTATTTATTTACATTTATAAGAAACTTTTTTTTATTATGAAAACGATGCAATAATATTACAGAAAGTTAAAAATGGAAAAGAAAATCACTGCTAATCTCATTAACATAATTTCTATCCTTTTTGAGTATTTCCTTATACATTTATATATACAGTTATATTTTTACTTAATTGCAATCATACAGAATATATAGTTTTATCCCTAGCTTTTTCACTTGACTCATAAGCATTATTCTGAATTGCTATGCAGTCTTTCTATTTTTCTTTTTAATGACTGCATAATATTCCACAGAGTAAATGTGCCATAGTTAATTAAGAATTCCTCCACTATAGGACATTTAGTTTGTTTCTAATTCATCACTATCACAAATAAATCTATATTAAAAGTGTTGTGTTCCTTGGTTTTATTCCTATATTTTTTATCCTTTTCTTAGGATGTATTTTTGAAAGTGAGATTACTGAGTCAAAGAGAATAAACATTTAAATTCTTCATACATATTTTCATATTGCCTTTTAAAAGAGTTTACTGATTAGGATGTCACCAGCTAAGGTTTTCCATGTGTGTGGGGGATTCAAGAGACCAGTATAGGGTCAGGTGGGTTGAGTCTCTTCATATGGAAAGAGGTAGAAGTGCAATGCAAGTTCTGTCTAGGGATTTGCTGACAATAAAACCTACTGAAGCTGAAATTCTGCTGTGAACTTAAGCCAGAGATGGAATTCTAAGTAGGGGGAACAAAAGGACATAGGAAGTAAGAAAAATAAAAAAGGTAAAAAGTCTGATAGACATGTAAAAGGTTGAAGAAGCAATGGGGTGGGAGAAGCCAAAAGGGCTGTAAAGACAATATGAGACCATAGGTTTCAGGCCTGTACTAATTATAGGCTAAACATGTGTGGAACTGACAAATTAGGAGTGTTTCAGACAAACACAATGACACTGGACTTGGCAATAATTACTCAGTTTTCACTGTCAGGTTGATACTGTCTTAAGTTTCTCATGGACTCCCTCATTTATCATTATTATATCATTAAATGGTTGACATTATTGCTCTCAGTTTCAGGTGAGAATTTCAAGGCTTAGAGATGAGCACACAAATGACTTTCCTAACATGACACGGTGGTCAGCTGTGTCAGGAGATCTGATGTCGTTCGCATTACCTCACCATGTTCTCTGTTCCCCTGGAGTTCCTAATTTTGTGAACATAGTATACTTCATTTTTCATTTAACTTACATTTCTCTGGTTTTTAGTCATGTTTAATATTTGAATAAGACAGTTTTAATTACGAACTGGAAAGCGAACATTAAGGTCATTTACACATTTGATAAATGTACCTACAGAGAAAGAGGTGAGCATATTCTAAATTAGCATTGAGTCAACACAAAACTAAGTGAAGTCTTCAATTTTTAAACTCAAGAATGCTTGCCTAACACCAAAGCTTTCTAGATTATGATGATTATTTATTATAATTATTTTGTCTTTAGAAATAAAAGAGAACACAGGTATGGCTTATTCCAGTGTGGGGGTTGCATTGTACATGAAACCAGATCTCTTTAAACATAGCTATTAAAGACAAGAAAAAATTATCTTCGGGGTAGACGGAGTGAATTGAAGATGAAGTCGGGCCCCTCTAAAAAAAAGGCTGTGGACATCTTGCACAGAAACACCATACTCAAGCACCTGAGTTTTCATGTTTTTAGTCCTGTGTTCTAACAAAAGTTCTGAGGCAGATGCTTCAGTGGAAGGGATAGACTTTGATTTTAAAATATCATATAAATTTATTTATTTTTATCAAGAACTTTCCTTTATGAACCTACTGTGTTTGGATTAACATTGAAAGGACTTCCAGTTCAACTGGAAAGATACAGAGGAAACTACTACCCTGAAATTTGGAGAAACAGGTGCATCCAGAGAAATGTAGCTGAGAACTGTTTACCTGGAGTGGGAGTTGCTAGAGCCATAAACTGGTAAGAACTCTTGTCAGTAATTTTGGGAAATTGCTAGATGTTGAATGCATGAGAGTGAGAAGTTCTTGGGGATAGCAATTTTCAATTTCATGGGCTTTAGCTTCAAGTACCTTACCAGATTCTCATGGTGGATATCTGAGAAAGATCCCCTTGCAGATCTGGCAGAGGACAATTATGAAATATACTCACAGTCTTCTTCATAACACATACCTACTCTACAGAGGTAAAGATTTTACCAGGGCCTTAGCACAACTGGAAGGAACGTATTTCTCCCACTCCAGCCTCCTCTAGCTTTACTATCTCACCTAAGGGGGTAATATATAGTTAAAAGAGGTCAGGACTTCAAGGACACAAACTAGAAATGCTGCAGCCAGGGAAGGCAGAGGGAAAGAAGGCGATACTGCTAAACACTTATAAAATTTACAACCCTGAGTCATAGGTCCACTAAAATATTGAGATTTAATCAGAAGATTACAGAACACTCCCCATCCCTTTACCCCTAAACAACAGGGCTTCAGTATAATAGCTGATTACAGCTGAGGGAGCCACAAGATAAAGACTTTCTCTGAGGAGGGTACTAAGTGAGGACTAAAGTCAGGAGGGGAGACAAGAACTAAGGAAAGCCTCTGGCACCTACAGCTCCAGCAAACATGATCTGACTCCTATCCAGTGACCATAAACCTTCACACTAAATGTCTATGTACCCCAGTTTTATCACCTGATACAGCATGTCTACCTTCCAACATAAAATTTCAAGTCATACTAAAGGGCAAGACAAAACACACTTTGAAGAGAAACACCATCCTCAGAACCAGACATAGATTTTGGAATTATCAGACAGGGAATTTAAAAGGACTATGCTTAACATGCTAAGCATTCTAATATAAAAAGTAGACAACATGGAAAAACAGATGAGTGATGTAAGCAGAGAGTGGAAAATCTAAGAATCAAAAGCATATGCTAGAAAACAAAAACACTGTAACAGAGAGGAAGAATGGCATCCTCAGACTGGAAATATCCAAAGAAAGAGTTAGTGAGCTTAAACACAGGTCTTATTTTTTCCCCAAAACTGAAATGCAAAGAGAAAAAAATATATGAAGGGAAAAATTCAACAGAACACCTAAAAACTGAGGGACAATTTCAAAAGGTGTAACATATGCATAATTAGAATAGCAGAAAGAAAAAGAGAATGGAACAGAAGAGATGTTTGACTAATGGTTGAGAATGTCCTATTTAATATTCCTACATAAATGACAGGCTCCAAACCACAGATTCAGGAAGCTCAGAGAGCACCAAGCAGTTAAATGACTGATCACCAACCAACTAACCAAACAAAACCAACTCTTGCCTAGGCATACCACGTTCAAACTGTAGATAATAAAAGATGAAGAGAAAATCTGGAAAGAAAATGGTGGGAAATCACATATCTACAGAGAAACAAGAATAAGAATTATACTGGATTTCTAATCAGAAACCATGCAAACAAGAAGAGAGTGGAATGAAATATTTAGAGTATTGATCAAAAACCCTCCAACCTATAGTTCTATATCCAGTAAAATGTTCCTTTAAAAGTGAAGAAGAAATAAAGACTTCATGAAACAATAAAAATTGAGGACATTTATTATCACTAGTCTGCCCGGCAAGAAATGTTAAAAGAAGTTCTTCAGGCAGAACAAAATGATATATGTCAGAAACTTGAATCTACATAAAGAAGAGGATTGACAAAAGGATAAATTAAGAACATAAAATAATTAATTTTCTTTTTAATTGGTCTAAAAGATAAGTGTTTGAGGCAATGATATTAACAATGTATTGGGTGATTATTAACATATGGATAATTTAAATGAATGACAGCCGTGTCATGGGGTAGAAGAGAGGAACTGGGAATACCGTTATCAGATGCCTGCACAATATATAAAAAATGTATAGTATAATTTGAGTAGATTTAGATTAGTTATATATGTATATTGTATACTTTGGGGCAACCACTAATTTTTTTTAAAAAAAGAAGTATAATTGATACACTAAGAGATAAGTTTAAATTGAAACATATGAAATTCTGATTAAAACCATAGAAGGCAGAAAAAGAGGAGCAAAAATAAGAAACAAAAAACAAATGCAACCAATAGACAACAGTTACAAACATGGTAAATATTAATCCAAATAATCACTTTAAATTTAGATTGTCTCAATATGCTAATCAAAAGACAAAGATGGAGAGTGTATTAAAATAAAAGACCCAATTGTCTATTGCTTATAAGTGGTCCCCTTTAAATACAAAGATTCAGCTTAAAGACAAAAGGATGGAGATTAATATTGAAAGACTCTTGTAAATATGTTTGCTGGCAGCAGGGCATATGTTTGGAGGTCTGGACTTTAAAAGTTTTGTTGGGTGTGGGGGTGGGCACACTAGTAAGCAGGAGACTTACTAAGGTTGCTATAGTAGAGGCTCTCCAGGTGTGGGTCCTAAGCCAGCAGCATCAGAATCACCTGGGAACTTGTTAGAGATGCAGATTGTTGGGTTCCAGCCTGGATCTACTAAAACAGAAGCTCTGGGGGGTTGGGCCCAGTAATCTGAGTTTAACAAGCTTCCAGATGTTTCTGATGCACACTCAAGTTTGAGAACCTCTGCTGTAGAGGATGTTTATATGAGTTTGGTCATGGACCACATTCTGAGCAGTTTCTAGAATAGGTACTCATTCTCAGACATATACTCCCTTGTATTGCTTACTGCATAGGGATACATTTATTTTTTTAGCCAAACTGTAACCTGGGTGTGTCATTTTATCTATAAATCCCTTTTGACTTGCTTCTCAAGGGTTGGTTTAAGACCAGAAGCATCAGCATCACTTGGGGGCTTGTTAAGAATACAGATTTTGGGCCCTTCCCCAGATCTACTGAATCAGAATCTGCAATTTAACATGATTTCCTAGATATGTTTAATAAAAACTAATTGCAAAATTTAGTAGAGAAAGTACTCAGTAAGGAGAACAAGCATTGAAAGTTGAGTAAAATAAATTAAAAATACTTTTTTTTTTTTTTAAATCAAGTGAGTCCTAGACTGGAGTTAAGGACCACCTGGTCATATCTGCGGACTGTGGTGTCTCCTGAGAAAGAAAGCCACCTAAAGGAAGAAGAAATCATGGAGAAGTCTTGAACCATCCAAAGCCAATGGGATGTAGTCGGTAGGACTTAGAAGTATTTGTCACTTCAGTTTGTTTCCAAGTCTTTACTCCTTGGATTTCACAAGAGATGTCAGAGTCCCTTAGAGAACAGGTGTGCAGTATATAAATATGACAAGGCTGTTTCTCTAAGACACTAAGGCATGAGCCACATAGCTTTGACATATAGCTGCAACAGAGCATAAGACAAAGGGAGAGGGACCACTGTGCAATGTTGACATCTTAGGGGTTCCTGAGTTCAGCTGCAGTGTGAGAGGGGACATCTGGCAGGAAATAATAGCAGCACTCAGATGAAGCAAATGTGTTCATAAATCCACCTGTGACTTACCTAGGGATTCCATGAAACACTGAAAGTGCCCTTTAGAGGCATGACATAGTGAAAAATGAGTTATTTTGCTAATGGCATCCCATTAACTCCCATGACGATAAAGGGCTGGGCAAAGTCCTATTACCTTTTAAGAACAGTTTTGTGTCCTCTCGCATTCTGATCATTCCTTCAACTAGCCCTTTGGTTAGCCTGCAGTAACATCCAGAACTCCTGTAAGAAAAAACCTAGGGAACAATACTATGCAGTTTTCTTTGCCCTGTGATTTGGTCTGTTTTTTTTTTTTTCTGCTTGATTATCTTTATTTGGGAAATATGTATTTCATTAATATCTCCTTGAAATGGATAATGTGGGCCAGCACATTTGTCGAGTTCTTTCGTGCCATCTAGGTTTTATCCTTGTATATACAATAGAGTGAAATTAGTTGAACTCCAAACTACCCTGGTTCTCATTATCTCATACTTTACACATTTCTCCCTAAAAACACTATATTTGCTTTTCAGGGCTTTGCTTGTGTGCTTTATTTCCTCTATGGAAAGACCCATGTAAAGTTTAAATTACAGTTAATTGATAGAGGCCAAGGAAGAAGATAGAAAAATTTAATTAGTTTCTCTGCAAAGTAATGTGTATTAATATGACTTTCCACACTAGAGACTAACATAACTTAAGGTAGACACGAAATGTTCTATTTAAATATACGGAGTCTGAATCATTCTCCCAGCTTATTTTCTGTCTAGACGGAGAAGAGAATCAAATCCTTTTAAATTATAAAATTGTTCTGTGATTAGATATTATGATTGTCTCCCGAGGTATTCACGGAACTTTCATAAATAGTTAACACTTGTTAACACTTGATTATCTAGGAGGCATGGAAGAGATGCTATTGGTGCCCCATGCTATGTGCCCTCTCCCACCTCTGTTTCTAGCTGTAGTGCAGTAAGGGCTCTCATGCAGACCACCTCCCACATCTAATGCTCACGGGTCTCAGCTTTTTGCCTTAGGAATTTCTCCAAAGTGCAAGGAGCTCATTCAGCCCATATGCTAAGGCCTGGAAGTGTGAGCGAGTTGGTGTCCCTGCATTAACCACCACCACTGCGGGCAGGGTGAATACCCAACCCTAAGCCTTGGACCACAACCTTAAGTTTCATTTCTGCATGGCTCCCCTGGCAGGACAGAACTTCATCTTGCACAGCAGTTAGCAGCTCAATCAAACACCTTTATTGGGCCTCTTGCCTTCCTTCCTTCTCTCTCTTCTCTTTGGCTTCCTAGAATCACCTCCCAAATTAACTTCCTGAGCACATGTCCTTGTCTCAGTCCCTGCTTTTGGGGAACTCAAACTAAGAAGAGCTTATTAATTTGGAGGGTTTTATGTAGGCTGTAGTGTCTCCTGGGAAAGAAAGCCACCTAAAGGAAGAAGGAAACATAAACTTACATTTGACTAGTAATTTGTTCATGATTGCTCATTCAACAAATACCTTTGAGAGCCTATTGTACACTAGGTGAGGATTTTAGCTATTGAAAAAAATAAAATATCTTCTCCCATGATCTCTTCATATACCTCTTTCAAGCCTCACAACAGCCATATGAGTTAAATGTTATTTTTGTCCCCATTTCATGTATAACGAATGTGATTGAGGATTCTCAGCTCTTTGGAGGATATAAACATAAAACAGTTTAATCTTTCTAGATATTGCTAAACTTTCTTTGTGATTGGGAGGCCCCACATTTCCCCCCAATTCTATACATTTTCGGCCACTTATGATTAAACAAATTCATTCCAGTTTTATGACTAATTCCCATGTCTTTTAAAACTTCAACCTTATGATCAATTCTAAAGTTTCTTTTTCCTTGGCTGTACATTGGTATCACCTGCAAAGCATTACAAATCCTTGACACGTAGTGTCTGGCCCTAGTGCCAGAGATGCTGATGTTGCTGAGCTGGGGTAGAATCAGAGTTTAAAAGCCTCCAGGTGATTCTAATTGGCAGCTAGGCCAGAGATAGGGTAAGGAACAGTCTACTCTCTCATCCACCACTGTTACCTTTCCTCTGCTTGCCAACCTGGTGCTGGACCCCATTTCTATAGGTCACCAACATTGATCTTGCTTGTTGTCTATGGGCTCAGAGAGGATAGGCAGCGTCTAACAAGCCCCATGGACATCTAGCAGCTCCTGAGGGAGGGTGCCTCTTAGACTTTGCTGCACCTATGGCTTCCAGTTTCTCAACAAGCCTAAGGGCCTAACCTCATTTGGTCTGAAGCATGGACAAGTCTATTCTCTGCATCTCTCTGGGCTCAGACACTTTAGGGGCCATTCCTACCCTTCTCTGCCTGGCTATTCTACCAGCAGCCCAGTGGTCAGGCAGATGCCAAGGCATATGATCTAAATCCCTCCTTCCTGCATACCCCATCACCTGCAAAAGTAATGCAGGATTCTCTTGGGGCTTTCTTCTCTTGGCTTCAGGGAATGAAGCCAGCAGTGCCTCCTTCCTCTGCAGGTTGGTTAAGGAAAGATATGTCTCTGCACAAGAATTCTTTTGCTCCTGAGGTTGGACAGGGTGATTGTGGAAGGACAGTGGGAACTGAAATGAACCCTCAGGAAACTTCGAAACATTTACTGCTGGTGAATTTTGAACATGCTACGCAGGATGCTTGGCCCCTTTTATCTTGGCCATGGGCTTTGGTTACCAATTACAGGAAAACAAGAACATCCCACAAAGCCACCCTGTTACATCTAGGTGGGGCACAGATTGCAGAGCAGACAGGTCCAGAATGAGGTTACTGTCAAGGTTAAGCTCTAAGTAGTAGACCTGAAACCTGAGCCTAGCTTCTTTCCCTCTGTCCAGCACATGGGGTATGAAGGTCTTAGGAGGTATGTGAGTGGAAGAGGAAGCTGATGTTCCTTCTTGAAATATCAACTCCTGAGGAAAAGTCACTGTTTTTATATTTAAACAAATATGACTCATGAAATAGGACATGAAATTTAGATTACTTTGAAAAAGAAATCATGAGAAATTTTCTGTTTGTGGTGGTTTCTTTGAATTTCATCTTTTGTGTGATCCTATTTACTCATTTCTGCCCCACAGTAAGAAAGTTCCAGAAACCTGATTTTGTGGTATGCAATTTAGCACCTCTCCCAGTGTGGGGGCATGCCAATTCATGTGCCCTTCTCCTGTTCTTGGGAGGGCTTAAAAACACCCAGTATGAAACACATGAGAGGTGTATGAGTGGGGCAGTGGTTTGTGGTTATGGTAATCAGCTTAGATGATTCTGTTGGAGGAGGTCATTGAGAGGAAGTGACCCCTGGTTGACCTGAGAACTAGACTGGGCAATCAGGGGCTCCTGTGAGCCTCTCCTCATCCTCGCAATGTGCGCTCTGCTAACCTTCCTTGAGCTAGACGCCACCTCAAGGATGCAGCCTTGAGAGGGAAAGGTGTTCCTGCGACCATGTGGACTATGTATATGCCTGAACATAGTTAAGGCCTCTATAAACTTTAAGATTCTGGTGAGAAAATGCAGACATCTTCTCAAGCCTTGTAAGTTCCCTTGCTTATTAAAGCTGCCAGCTACCAAGCCTCATTCTTGTTTGTCCTTGTCTTCTGTGTACAGGGGCTGGTTTCAGATTTCATCTGGGAAACTCCCAGGGTCGTAAATTAACAATTGGAGAGGCAGACAGGAGACCAAAGAAATAGTTCTTGGGAAAGAGGCATCCTGGGGGGAGGGGAACTCCTCCAGGGACTATTGATCTATATGTGGGGAGGGTGGCATGTATGTTAGATGCTTGTGGGCCACCACATGTGTATACAGACACTCCAAAAACGCAGGCTGGTCTCACGTGTTAGTTTGAGAAACTGCAGAGAATTCACTGTGGCAAAGAAGGGAAACAAATGGTCCTACAATGGGCTGGCTCTACTGTGGATGGTTGGCTGAGTACAATGTCCAACCAGAGACTGAAGCTCAAATTAGGAAACTGAAAGAGCTGAGGTTAAGAAAGAACACATGGTTATCCACTAATCTGCTATCTTTGGGACTGGCAGATGAGGTGGGAGAAGAGGATAGTAAATTGGAGAACTTAGCATGTCATTTTGCAAAGCTGGGAGGCATAAACTGCCTTGAATTAAGATCTGGGAGTTTATGACAAAGCCTCTTTCTTTGGTTTCTCCTTGTCCTCTATGTAGAGAGTGGGCAGTTTCAGATTTCACCAGAAGATCTCCTGGGGTTATGAACCAACAGATACAGAAATAAGATTAAACAAAAGGAATTCTAAAGCCTTCAGGTCCAAGGTAGTACCATATAGTAAAGTTTGCTTTTGAAGAGTTTCTGATATTAATTCATACCAAAGATAGTATATATGTCATACATACCTTTTGCAAGTAGGAATGGGAAAATGGAAAAGAGGGCAGATACAGTAATCTTAAACTCATTTTAATCAGTTTAAAAATACGTGCTCTTATTAGAGGGAAGTGGAAAATTTTCCTGTTTATTCCACTTTGCTTAAATTGGAAATGGTAAATACCTTTTAATTCCCCAGTCAGCTATGTTAGGCAGTGCTACCTGAAAAGCTGTGTTGAGAAGGAGTCTGAGGCCATAAGCAGGTGTAGGATTAATCATCAAAATCAGTCATGGGTTTAGGAGGAGAGAACAGCTGTACTCCTAAAACGAATATGCCGTTCTTGGTCAAGTTGCACATTAATATTTGCATTCACTAGATGAAGCAACTCGAAAATCTTCTAGAGTTTTTAATTTACTAGGTGTTCACATTCAGGTTCTTGGTTGCAAACTACAGGAACTTAAGCAGAAAACGAAAATGTATTGCAGGGTATTGGATAGTTCACAATCTCCAGAAAGACTGGAGAAACTAGCTCAGAAAATTGACAGTAATGAAGAAAAGCTAAGCAGGTGACCCTTGTGCCACTGGATGCTCACCACCGCCTCCAATACCAGCACTGAGGTGGGATCTTCCCTGCAACACTCGTGGACTTTAAAATAAAGGTTTTTTTTAACTTTTTATGAAAAATTTTAAGTATACACAACAATCACAGACTATAATAAAGCTCCGTACATCCATTTACAGTTTCTCTGATTATTACAATTCTAATAATCTTATTTAATCTAGCCCCCATTTAAAATTAATTATATTTTTTTTGCTGGAATATTTTGAAGCAATTTCAAATATCACAAGTCACTTGTAAGTATTTTATATTTCCACTATTGACTTTAAAAAGAGTTACCCACGACACTATGACTCTAATTTGAGATGCTGTCTTTCCTTGAACTAAATTTTTGCAGAACTCTAGAGATTAGTCAATCCTTTTTATTACTTCCTCAAGGTTCATCATCTTACACCCTTGGAGCTAGAGAGCTGGAGGAAGGAATGTCTTTCCCTTTGGCATCTATGATGGAATTTGGGGCTATATGTCCCAGCTGTCTTGGATCACCTTCCCATAAGAAGGGTATACACACCCTGGGCAGATGAAATGGCAGATAAGGTGTAATAGAGGCTGGGACATGCTCAACCAGAAGATGAGTAGCCACTTGTTAAAGTTACCATTTTTATTGCCTAATTGCCTTTGACTTACAGCCTAGCATTCTTCTATAACTTCATAAAAATACTTTGATAGTCGTTAAGCTTTGCTTTAAAGTGATATAGTTTCCACCTGGATGGAAGGCTATTTTCTTCTTGGGAGGTTTATTAGGAATTATATATGTAAATCTATGCGTACTTTCTTTTGATACATTCTCCTGGGAAAAATTATACCAAGAAATTATTAATGTGCACGAAAACAACAGTTAAAAATTCCCAGATGATAATCGAGGCATTGAATATTTTTACATAGTTTAAGGCATCTACCAATATCACTTGAGGGTGGCGGGGTTGAGAAAAGAATGTTAAAATAATAATTTGCCCTGTCGAGATGTTTTAAAAATTTGATCAATGAATGTGTTTATATTATATCAGAATAAGAACTAAGGTTGTGTACTACAGAATTTCAGCAGTAAGGTGGTGATAATTGCAGGCTCTTGGCTCTATCTGGTAGGGATCCTTACTCAATGCAAATTTATAACATTTCCTTGTATGAGAAATGGGATGCATAATTTTTCTTTATTTTCTTGTTCTGAATCAAATTGTTCACCTTCATTTGCACTTCTTCTTGTCTTTCATTGTTTTTAATCTTTATCATCACCGGAGATCATGAATGATAATCACAATCTAATTTCTAACATCAGCTATTACTGAGGATCAAAATTATCAAAATAAATTCAACAAATATCTGTTGATTATTACTGATATAACCATTATGGAGCTGAAAGGCATAGTAAGGTAATCCATTCTCATGGGGATCAGGGAAGATGAGATGCAAACAGGTAGGATGGAGGTATATCTTCAGACAAGAGCTAAAGTAAAAAACTCTTAGAGTTTAGAGAGGGGAAAGAATATAATTACTTTTGCCTGGAGAGATCAAAGCAAGCTTTCTGGAGTTTGCATTTGAGTTGGACTTCTAATCTTGTTTATGGGCATTTTATAGGGAGGAAGCACATTCAAGAGTACAGGCAGGCACTAGGAATTGCCTAGGTTAACTGGAGTGTGTGTGTGTGTGTGTGTGTGTGTGTGTGTGTGTGTGTGTGTGTGCGTGTGTGTGTGTGTGTGTAGAGAAAGAAAACACAGTCTCCCAGTTAGATTCCAACAGAAAACAAGACATTTCAGAGTTTATTAAAAAGGCTATAAAGAGATAAACGATTCAAAAGTAATAAAACTATACAGAAAAGCAGTCATTGTCGCATAACATCTTTCTGAGTGCCAGTGCCCTGGTGGAGGTATACAGCTCTGCCTGGACCCAGCAACAAGGCGCAGGCAGCCACAGTGAGCTAAGAACAGGGAGGTGCCCCTCAAGACTAGTGCTCATAGGCTACACCAACAGGCCTTATCCAAGTTTCTTGTGGTTTTACATATATCCCCTTTTTTGTTGTGACTTTCTGCCTTTTACCAGAAGGAGAAGGTATTAAACCAGAACTGAGTCAGAGTGCTTTGCAGTGGATCTTGCTTGCAGTTTTGTGCTCAAATCAGATGCAGCAGGGTCAAGAACTCAGCACGTGAGTACCTTTCCATGCTGTGTGAGGGAGCAGAGGATAGTCTGCCTGGGTTTGAATACTGGCTCAAGCACTTAGAGTCTTTGTGATTTCAGGCAAGTTGCTTATTCTCTTTGTCTCAGTGTTGCCTCATCTGTAAATGGGTGGTAACCATATTGTTTTCTTACAGCGTTATTATGTGTGTTAAGTAAGTTAATAGATATAAAGTACTGGGATGGTACCTACTGAGTTTTAGCTCTTACTGGTGCAATAGGGCATGCGGAAGGAGCTGTGGGTGGGGAAGGGGTGCTGGAGCTGACTTAGGGACAACCTTGAGTGTGAAGCCAGGAGTCTGAGGCAAGAGTCTTGCTGGCTGGAACATCAGAAATGAATGAGGGTCTTCATTTCGGATTGAGATTAGTAGTGAAGTTAGCCCGTTTCAAGGTTCTGTAAGAAACTGAGTCCTTCCTCTCTGGTTTCTAAGGCAAGCCTGGAGGAGGCCTCATAAAGCTGTCATAAACCTGTCATACAATGAAATGACATGTGATTGAATTAAAAGAGCGTGTAGCCCCTGCTGATGGTAAGTGCAGGCACATAAAGGTGACCCTTAAGGACTTTGCACCCCTGTGCCGGGAAGCTTCCATTCTAAGGCAGTTCACACAAACAACAAGAAATTACAGGATACAAATGCAGGTATAGGGAGATATGCTTGTCGAGCTTAACTGACCAAGACCAAGGTTAAAAGAGTAATGAGTAAAAATTCAGATGACTGTAAATCTTTGAGCCATGATGTGTGTCTTGAAGGTATTACCTTAATCAATACAAAGCCTTATGTTGCTGTTTAGAAAACGTTTTGTAGAGCAGAAAACATAAGTTCTCTTGGGTGAAAATCAGTGCTCTGGAACCCAAAATGCTACCAATTGTGTTGCAGCTCATGGGCTGGACCAAGCTTGACCAGGATGAATTAGCCCAGATGAATTAACCTTCTGCAGCACTCAGGGACTGAGTCTGAGTGTCCAGAGGAAGCCAGACTGATGAGTGGAAAGATGAGGAAGGCAGCAAAGACATGGGAAAGTGTCTGAGGCTAGCCTTTGGTGCTTTGTACTCAAGGTCCAACTTCCCTGCCTAGGGCAAGAGGAAAGTCCGCATCTGTTCTGTCCTGGGTGAGTGCAGGCTTTCATCATCAGGTCCCAGGCCACATCACTTTCCCAGGACCTCCTCATTGAGAAGAGGCCCCCTCTGAAATCTTCTTTATGGGGAGTTGACTTGGGACCTTGGATGGAATGTTGGCCTCAGATACGTGTCAGAGACCATCTTGTCCAGTGGTTGCTTCTCCCCCACCCCCAGGAGAATTACAAAATTTAGAAAAATTAATGAACATTACTGCATATTTTGCATTCTTATTAGGATGTTACTAAATAATGTCGTCTATCCAATAATGTTAGATTGAGAAGCTTTTGTCTAATGCAACCCTCTCATTATTGAAGAAAAAACCAGTTCCACAAATGGGGAGCAGTTAACTCACGGATCTTTAGCTCAACTTGCAAGTGGCCAAGGTGAGGCACAAAATCGGATCCTCTCAGTTTCCTATTTTAGTGTCATTTCTATGACACTACATACAGCAATTGGTTTTCATATTATAATTGCCTTAATATTCTCTTCCCTTTGTCTGTTTAGATAGCACCAAAACTTAGTGGTCTCATTTTGTACAAGCTGGTATCACTTGGGATACCCTAGAAAGGAAATGAAAGTATCTATTAGCTGTTTTAAGTTCTTGATATTTTCAAATGTCTCTAATTATGAGCATTTGTTTGAAGAGAAAAGCTTAAAATAGGGCAGAGTAACTTCCTCTCTGACAAGAAAATGCCAACACTTCTGAATGTTTCTGACATTTCCCAGAGAACACTGCAAATCATTCTCGTGATTTGGAAATAATGAAGGACCTTACACATTTTGTAGTGCCATGTTTCCCCAAATGTGTTACACTTATCAATAGTATGTGAAATGATTTTAAGTAATACAAAGATCAGACCTTTTATTTTTATAGGAGGAATAAGTAGGTATTTATTTTAATGTATATAATAAATATGTAATAAATATATAATTAGTATAACAAACCCATAACACATTACTGATTGGATTGAAGCTAAGTAAAAAAAGCAAGTTGTTTTAAAGAAAAATAGTAAATAATATTGTAAGTGGTACCTAAATCTGGTAAAAATTAGAACAGTGATATCTGTTCACACACACACACACACACACACACAACTGCAGTTTGTGAAATGCTTGTTGAGGCTACAAGGTACATGTATAATAAATTGAGCAGTTTTAACAGTCCACAAAGTTTGAGAGCACAACAATGAAACCCACAATCAGTTTATAACTGTGAATGATTTTTCATTCTGGAATAGGTAGGACTTAAGCTTGGCCCTTTAATGAATAGTAAGCATGATCGTCTGGTTTTCCCAGGTGGAATCAATTCTCTTTTCTCAGTCCCAATGTGGTACACAGCTGTGGCCCTCATGCTGCTGGCTTTGCCCTGGGGAGTTCCCTTTGGTGATGATATAGTTGGAGGAACAAAAAGTTGGTTTCCTCTTAGCCTCCTATTTTTCTCTGCTAGGGCCATATCCACACTGCTTATTTAGCCCTGTCTTCTGCAGGTGGCATCACTTAGTTCAGCCCGTGATGCAGGTAGCCTATGCTTCTCAGCTATACTTCCTAGGTGTGTAGCCATCTCCCCTCTTGCCTACATGAGTACACACACACAGCCTCACCGTAGGTGAGTAGTCACACACACAGACCTCTGCTATAGATTCTTTGCTTTCCTAAAAGGACGCTTAGAGCCTTATAAGTCTTTTCCAAGTCAATTCTTGCCCCTCCTGTCCAGCTGTACCTTTCTGCTGTCTCTCTTCTCTTCTCATGCTTAGTCGGTACCAGGTGCACCTGTGGGGTCTGCTTCTCAGTAAAACACTCTCTAGTCACACAACACCAGTCTACCCTAATGGGTAAGAGTGGATGTATAAGGGGTCAATTTCACACTCTACACATTTTCTCTCCATCCCTTTCCTATTTTCTTTAGACCTCTTCTTTCTTCTGCTTTGGCTCCCTCAGTGACCTCATTTAGTCTCAACAGGAAAGAAATGGTAACTTTCCTCAAGGAGGTTCCACCTGGGGTTAGAAATTCAAATGGCAAAAAAGATTGTCAGGTAATATATCAGTTTTTATAAAAGGGAAAGAAGCTGAGATATTACAAATAATGCTGCAATGAACATATCTTGCTCAAAGTTTTGCTTACTCTTCAGATTGTTATAGATTCTTAAAAGTGGAGTTGTCAGGAAAAAGATGATCAATTTCTAGCTTCTGAATATATATATTTTCAGGCATTTTAGGTGAAGATAATAATTTAGAGAATTTTAGGATGCTTGGGGTTATGACCCTAATATTTTGATCTAGGAATTGAATAAGGAAATAGTCATTAAAAAATAACATTGTATATCTGTCAGGGTCCAATCAGGTGACAGAAGCTATAGAATAATTTGAACAGGTAAAATTCAATACTGTGTAAAGAAATAACTATATCATGGTATTACCTACTAAGGCTTAAAGAACACAGGAATAACAGATAAAGGAACAGTCACTACCTCTAGGGCTGTGACAGAGCAATGAGGAAGGAATGAATCTTGAAAGGGTCTCCCCATTAGGACAGAAATCTAGATTTAATTATAGAGCACGTGGCTGTGGCTCAAGTAGTGAAGTTTACTGAGTATTGCACCTGTGGGACTCCCTGGGAATCTACTCTCTAGGATGCCAGGGGAAGTTAACCCTAGGGATGTGCCTTGCACAGAACTCTCTGGGGAGCTAGCTACTTGTGAGATTGGTTTCCTCTGAAATTCCTAAGTTGTGGTTTGGTGGGGGAGCATGAGTGCCCCTGATGTCCCTGCAATGCTAGCTGCTTTCCCAGAAGAGCAAGTGAAGAGTACACCAGAACAGAAAGAGTCCCTTCCTCCTCTAGGGTCCCCGCAGTGCCTTCTGTTAACAAAGTTTAATGCTGTGCCAGTTGACAAGGGACATGCCAAGAGGTGAGTGGATTTGGAACTGAGAAGCAAATATATCAACTCCTGTTTCTCTTTGGCTAAGAGTCATTTCTGGGGGCATTATTTCTCCAGCACTTTGTTGCCAGAGAAAGCACTCAATTCACTGGCTTGTGATCAGAAGCCCTGCGTTTGTAGTCAGTGATGGGTACCCTGGGGATATGAATGTAGCACTCAAAGAATCTGCAGCAAGTGCTTATCACATACAGTATATATTTACCTAACTATTTTCTGTTGTCTGTGTCCCAGCACCAGTATGTAGGCTTCATGAAGGCAGGAATTTAGCATTATTTATAGACTGCAGCCAGAACAATGTGGGGTCATAGAGTGTGGGCTTAATTCATTTTTGGTGAACTAATGAATAGATTTCTCATGAATCTCAAGGAGCATCAATGGCTTTAGTGAGCCTGGTGTATGGACTCCAGGGGTCTCCCTCCTTAATCTAGATCTGGTAAGTATAGAGACATACAGGGCAGCCCACCCTTTCTCTTTCAATATGAGTGTGTGCATACCCACTTTAAAAAGGTAAGATGCAGTGTCTAATACTTCTGGACAATCAACATAAGGCTTTAGATTGCTCATTTGTTGTAGATGCATATCACAGCAGCTGCACTGGCCCAAGCTCCCTGGGCATATTTCGCTACCAGTGGAAGATACTTGTGACTACTGGCGACAAGGGAAGGCAAACTCTGCACAGCAACCAGCTTTTCTCAAGGGAATTCAGCTCATCTCCTTTCACCAAAATCTTCTTCACTCCTCAGTTGTGAATGTTCAGAAATCTTTACCCATTAACTACTTAAGGTACCATCAACATATTCAATCTGTTCTTTGGCTTCAAGCATAAGAAGAACATTTTTTTTTTCACTCAGGTGTTTTATTGACTAGGACTGTCTTGAGAGAGGCTCTGTATTTTAGAATAATTTATTTAACTTTAGAATGAAAGTCTATATCAATTTTATCTAACATAAAATCATCTTAGAGTATAATGTGAAGGGCCAAATTTTTGTGCATCCAGAATTTTTTAATGAGATTCAGGAATTGAAACATGACTCAGGATCTGGCATCTAACTAGAGGTCCAGGTAACTCAAGTGTATATAAGTACAAATCTTAAATTATAGAGAACAGCATAGAATTTATCCTGGAGACTGCAGTCAGATCTTTTAGAGTGACTGAGAGTATGCATACATGATTCACAACTAATCTCAAGAATCAACAATAATTCAGGAACTTTATCAATGCTAGACATATCAATGGTGTTTGAAATGAAATGTCATCAATAAAGTATGAGCAGATGTTAATCCAAATCCTGTCTCCAGCTTTGGAGGTTATATGTGAGGTGGGAGATCATATAAGAGTCCACCAGAATAAAAGAACCTTTATTAAGTGAGAGCCCTCTGCACTCAGGAATCAAGTCTGCTAAAGAGCATCTCTTTGTCCACATAGCAGCACTGAAAAGAGGGGTTTCCCTTCACCTTTTTCAGATTTTGATATGAGAGTATATGGATAAATAGGATCATGTTGTTCTGAGGGCCTGGCTGAAGGGCCATCAGTGCCATGTTTTGGGAAGAGAGTTGGTGAGAGAGCTGAGAGCCTCATCTGCAGTACAGAAATGGCAATAGAACCAAATCACAAACTCGTTGAAAGATTAAATGAGATGCTCCATATCAAGTATATAGCATTTAGCACATAGTAAACATTTAAAAATGCTAGATAGGGTTATTATTTTCATTATTAAGGAATGAACATAATTTGATTTGATGTGACAAGTTCTCAAAAGTTGTGTCTTTCATTTTAAAATTAACTTTTCAGTTCAGAAGCCATGGGATTTCTATAATATTTGAAGAATGTTGAGTGCTATGGACTCTGATAACAAGCACACTAGATGAGGGACCAACAGTGTCCTTGCTTGAAGAAGATGAAGAACATTTCAGGAAACATGACTAGCTGATCCAATTTTAAGGAATCAGAAATAATTGGTTTTGGAAAAAATATTCTTGAGCTTATATTGAGAGCAAATCTTAGTATAATAGTGGTAAAAAATAGTCTGTTTCTCTCTTACTAAAGGAATCTGGCGGGTTCAGTTTCTCTGTGATCATCAGCAACTCAGTATTCTTTGTTGCTGGTCTGTCACCGCTAGGATTCTGCCCTCATGGTTCAATATGGCTGATTTGGCTCCAGCCTCCATATCTACATTCCAGCTAGCAAAAATGAGGAAAGGACTAACAAGAGCAGGGCTCCTTCCATTAAGGAGTCTTCTCAGGGGTCTCACACAATACTCTACTTAGACTCGATTGTCCATAGCTTTGTCATGTGGCCACACCTGGAAGCGGTGACTGAAAATGTAGTCTTTATTCCAGATAGCCATGTTCTCAGTTAAATATAGGAGATTCTTTTACTAAGGACAATGGAGAATGGATTCTGGGAGACAATAGTGTCAGTCACATATCTCTTCCCTTTGTTCTATAGCAGATATGTTTATCCACAGTGGACTGTCATACTTATGGTGTGTTTCTGCCTTTCTTTGATGGGGACACAATGACAAAGGGTGCCCCCTACCTTTTACAACAACACTTAGAAGTATTACTGTTTTGATTTTATAGATTATAAACTTAAATTTAGAGATTTTCCAAGATTGCACAGTAAGTAGTGGGGATAGGATTTGAGCTAAGGTTATGCTGACTGGCAGTAAAGCCTCTTTCTCCATTTTTCTTCACCAGCAGGAAGCTGCTGCCAGGAGCAGATGGGAAGGCTCATTGATCATATAACTGTGAGGCTATTCACATGTGCACATGTGTGCACCGTGCAAATTGCTCTGGAAATTAAGAATGATGGTTCATTGGCCTAGTACATCCTCTGCTAGTCTAGTGGCAGGTTGGGTGCATGTTGGTCAAATGGGCCAGACTCTGGGACTGCGGCTTTTGTCCTAAAGCTTCTTCTGGGATGCCAAATGTCATAGCAAGAAAAAGGGCTTTTACAAGTGTTTATTAAGGGAGTATTTTGGCCTTCATATTGAAGGATACATAGTGGTTCATCTTCCAGAATCTAATTCTCATATTCTCTTCCTCCCTCTTTCACTTTCCTCCCCTTTCCCCTCCTTGTCCCTCTCCCACCCTTATGCCCCTCCCTCCTTTTGTCCCCCTTCCTCCTCTTCTTCCTCTCTTCCCTCTTCCCTCTCTCACCCTCTCTCCCACTCCCCCATCTCCCTCTTCCCCTCTTCTTCCCTCCCCCTGTCCCCTACTCCTCCTTCTCCTTCTCCTCTCTCTCTCTTTCTCACTCACATGCATGCATGCACACACACACACACACACACACACACACACACACACACTTTTGTTTTTCTCCTAGATAAATGATCAATTTGCTATTCCTTCTTTTATGTTCACTGTGAAATCATGGAGAAAGGTCTTAATCAATTTTGGTGAACTTCACAATACTTAAAATCCAGGGACTGCTCCACTAAAATGAAACAAAGAAACCAGAAAATCCAAATCACACTCATGTTGTAATAGCTGGTAAAAGATCAGGCTTACAGATAGAAATAAATACTGTGGTTGCTTTTCAATGGAAGCAGTATCTGGGCACCACAAGGTGTGCTGCAAATACATGGAAGATGCTAGGGAAGCTTTCCTTAGTGTTTCTGGGAAGGATTTATTTACCCAACAGTTTATTTCGTCCAGCACTATTCACTTAATTCATGTCTTAGAAATGTCATCAGGCTGCAGGAGAATCACATAATTGAGGGGTAGTATATTTTATCAGAAAAAAAACATAGGCTTTGGAATTAGATTGACCTGGGTTGTTCAGTGGCTGTTTCTATTGTTTTCTACACATATGACTGTAGGTTGGCCTTTAAGCATCAGTTTCTTAAAGTATAAAATAGGGATAATTATTCCTGATTTGTAGAGGAGATTTTTAGAAGGTATCTGTCTGTCTGTCTGTCCGTGTATCTATCATCTATTTATCTGTCCATCTATCTATCTATCTATCAGTCATCTATCATCTCAAAATATTTACAAGTAACCTAGATATAATGTATCACAATAGTGTGTCACATGAAGCAGAAATCAATGTGCACATTCATCCTTCAGATGAAGACCCTTATTACTTTGAGTAAGCATTTTATATCAGCTATCTAATGCCATGTAACAAACCATCCCAAAACGTAGTGCCTTAAACCACAGTATTCTACAACCCAAGCAAGATTCAGTAGGGACAGCATTTTGCTGTTCTAAGTGTTGGGAAATGGGGTCACTTGTGTGGCTACATGCACCAGGAGCTTGGCTGGGGCAGAAACAAAATGGCTTTATTCATATATCTGTCACCTGTGTTGTAATGACTGGAACACCTGGGGCATGGTCAGGTGCCTTTCTCTCTTCATATGGCCTCTCCAGCAGGGTAGCCTACCTGATATGGTAGCTGAGAGCTCCCGGAGAGCAAAAGGAGAGCCTGACAAGTTTTTTAGGGTCTAGGTATCCAACTGATGTGTTGTCATTTTTACTGCATTCTGCTGTGTCAGAGAAAGTCCCTCTGTAGCCTAGATTCAAGGGAAAGGGACATAGATTCCATGTCTTGATGGAAGGATAAGCAAGAATTTGTGGTCATCTTTTATCCATGACATTCATGATACAAAATTAATTACCCTTTTCCCAGTTTTATCTTGACTACCAGCAGTGAATGTTGGCAAATCATAAATTAGGAAGATAAAATTTGCTGACACGTGCCATAACAGAAATAGGTGATATTAATAGGCCTAGAAATATGTCAAGGGATCTGAGAGTGAGGCAGGGGTAGCAATTTGTCTCTTCTGAGCCCTTTTTCCAAAAGTGGCACCTTTACAAAAATTTTTAATGTCATGTGTTAAAGTGGCTGTTAAGGCTGCAATGGAAAGAAGTCAGAGAAGCCATTTGAAAGTAGCACTTTGAGATGAATAGAAAATGCACTCCAAAAGTAGACCCTGCACGTACTTTCCTCTGTTACCGACAACAGTGCAGACTTCTCTCCCTGCCCCCAGCTCTCAGAGAGACACATGAACCTCCTTGATCTTTGAACCCACTATACTCCTCATGGAGCCAGAACATCCCAGAAGCAGCCTGTTCCAGATGTTGCTGCTGTGAGGGCATTGTGTGTCTGCACATGTATGCCTGTGAGTGTGTATTAGTGCATGCACAAGCATGTAAAAATGAGTGAATCCACGCGACTGTGTGGATGTGTGCATGGGTGTGAGAGGGTGTGTGAATGCACATGCATGTATGAAAACATGAGAGCGGGAGCAAACTCAAATCTGGGTATTGGAAAGAGGGCACATGGAATCTTGATTCAGAGTGATGTGATTAGGATCTGCCAGCCACTTAGAATACTGCCTGATTCTAAGGACTGCAGCTCCTGTCCGTGACTGATGGTGACATATCAGAGTCTTTTGAAGTGATGGAAATAAATGATATGCTAACTGCCAGCCCAGCGTTGGCCAAGTCTGAAGAGTCTGGGGCCAGAGTGGGGTAAGAAAAGACACTGAAAGTGTAGAGATTGGGGATGTCAAGGCGCTGAGCAGGAGGGCTTTGCGATGCAAAGCAATCACTGGCTTTGGGGTTTCAGCCGGCTCCTTCTTCATCTCCTTCAGCCTGGGTGTCCTTGAAGAAGGGACACAGTGTACTGTGAACTGGCATTTTCCTTTTTGTGCTTTTGAGGCTGGTTCCCACCAACCCTTGCAGACCCCTGTTGTTTTCACTCCAGGCTCAGACATACCCCCTAAATCTTTACCTTCTTTTTTTAAACCAGCATTTCAGCAGCAGAATGAAATCTTGTCTCTTTAGCCTGAGAAAATACTTTTATTTTGTTTCCACTCTTAAATTAAGTGTATTTCTATATAGGTTTGTTTTTAGTTTGCAGAGATTGATGGATTTTCACTGAAGGAAACAAAAATAACTCATGGAGCACTTTCAAATACATATCTTATTGTAGTACAGGAATATGAGAGGAGAGGTAATTTTGTAAATGATTTTTTTAGTTAATAATTATTGTTAAGATTTATTTGAGAATGTACTATTTTGTGCCAAGCACTATTCTGAATGTTATGTACATGTTATTTTACAGATGAGAAAACATGGCTTAGAGATGCAGGGAATTTTTCATGGTGATATGGATAGTAAGTAGTACCTCAAGTTTCAAACCCAGGCTTTCTGCCATCATGAGCACCTGAGCTCTGGTCCAGTATACTCTGCTGTATCAGTTAAGAGTGTGATCCAAATATTGCAGGTCAGGGAGTATAAATTGACATTGACATTGGCCTTTCAGTGGCTCTTGCTCTGTCTCTTGAACATTTCAAGTCCTGTCTTTTTCAGCATCAACTTCTTTGAAAGTACCCCCCATGGTACTTTCTTGTGTCCACAAAGTAGTTCTAGTTGTTATTTTCATGCTGGGACAGTGGAAATTAAAATCACTCACTTCCCATTGCATATCCTAATAACCTAGTTTTAAATTTAAATATTCACATAGTATGATAAGGGAAAACTACTATTGCCCGGGTGTGACCACATCCATTTCCTCATTTGACTCGCATAATTATTCTGCTGGTGGTAGCACAGGTATTATAATCATCTTCCCTCCATTTTATAAGTGAGGAAACTGAGTCTCAGTGGGGTTATTTGTCTGGAAGACTACAGCTAGTAAAGAGTGAAGTTAAATTGAACATTGTTCTTAGATGCTTTCATAACTTAAAAAATTATTGAAAATAAATGAACTAAGTTTTCAACAAAGGGAACTTGGAAAGAATAGCAAAATAAGCTAAAAGGAAATATGAAGGGCCTAATGTTTATGAAATAGATAAGAAAAAACAATAGAAGAGGTCAGTAAAACTAAAGCCGTTTCTTAAAACCAAAAAAATAGAAAGCTCCTGTGTATGTGGTGTGTGTGTGTGTGTGTGAGAAAGAAAAAGGTAGAGAGAAAGAAAGAGAGATGATATTAGAAAGAGGCTATAAACAAAGTACTGAAAAATATTTTTAAAAGTGTAAGAAAATTTATATGAAGCTTTATAGAAATACATTTTAAAATGTATAGAAAATAGGCAATTTTCTTTCAAAATATATACTACTAAATGTGATCTAAGAAGAGATAGAAAAGTTGAAGAGACCAATAACATTGAATTGGAAACTTTATTAAAGATCATCATTTAAAACTTACCAGGCTCAGATTTTTACCCTTGAAATATATCTAAATTTTAAATAATTTCTATTTTAATGAAACACTTCAGATAATAGAATAAGAAAAAATTTTCAAGGCTAATACAAATTTAATGACAAAAACTTAAAAAGATAACACAAAGAAGAAAATTATAAGCCAATTTTACTTATGAACATTGATGTAAAAATTCCAAATAGAGTGCTGAATTATAAATGAGTCCTAGCAACAAATTAAAAGAATAGTTATCAAAACTAAGGATTTCTTCTATCAAAGCAAGGATGGTTAAATATTTAAAATCTATTTACATAATCATTATATCAATAAATTGTGATTATGTTATGCTCCTAGTTGCTTGAAAGCCATGTAATAAGATTTTGAATAGCCAATTCTAAAAAACAACAAAAAATCAAATAAACTAAAACACCTAGTATGAAACAGACTATTTCCTAGAGATGAACAGTAATCACTATACATGGTGAAACACTAAAGCCATTGTCCTAAAAATTATTCACAGGACATGCACACCTGCTGTCCTTTTCTGTCGGACTCATTGCTTTAGATATCTTTTATGTGCTGATGACTTATAAAGGGCACCTTCAGATTGGGCTTCTCTATTTAGAGCAGATTGATACTGAAATGCCTACTCTGAATCTTCACTTGGATAACGTAGAATCTTTTGATGGCCACACTGGAGCTCCAGAACTGCTCGCCTCCACTCTTGTTGGTCCTTCCCTGCTGTTTTCTCATCTTAGTAAATGGCACCACTTTGACCAGAGCCCTCTGTGGTCCTTCACCTTTTAATCTCATCTATTAGCAAATTCTGTCTTTACCTTTAAAACGTATCTTGAAGCCATTGCTACTGGAATTTAGGGGAGACAGTTCAGGAGGAGATAATTAACTTAGAACATCCATATTTTCAGTGTACAACTTGTTACATCCATAACTTTTGTAATTTAAGATCTAGTAAAGTAAAACATACAAGAAAAGGGGAAAATCACTTTGACACTGAGTCATAGAAAGTGTTTCTCATTGCCTTTTAGTGCCACGTTTCTGAGAAAGCTATTGGACTGGAATAATAAATTGTGCATGAAAAACAATAAAACAGAGGAGAGGACAGTCACACTGAAATGGAAAATGAAGCGAAACATGGCTTGAAAACTCTCTGAATCACTGGCATTCCCCTGTGAATGTTGAGTGGAACAAATATGTCCCCAAACAAAATATAAGTCATAAACCAAGCTTTGTTCGAGATGCCACAGTGCAGGTGTTTTCTCTCTCTCTCTCTCTCTCTCTCTCTCTCTCCTCTCTCTCTCTCTCTCTCTCTCTCTCTCTCTCATCTCCCCTCCTTTCCTCCCTCCCTCCTTCCCTCCACCCTCTCTCTCTCATTACTCCCCACCTTCTCTCTCTCTCATAGCTATCAACAAGGTGTTAAGCTCAAGAGACCTTTCATCTTTCAGTATTTTGTTGCTGGAGATCCCAGCTCCAGATCTTAGATAATCAATTAGCTTACTCTGTTCTGGGAGGCAGTGTCTCTACAGATCCTTCTAGTGTCTATAATAGCATTCTAAAAGTGATTTAAACTTCTCTAGTACATATCAACCTGACAAGCATTTGTTGATATTTAGCACAAAGCAAACAGCAAATACAAACATGAATTAGCTAGCAAGGACCACAGGTCTGGAGATGGAAATAGGCACTCCATAATGCAGCCATACGAGGCAATTAGTTCTGAATGCATACAAAGTGCTGAGGTGGGCAGAGAAGGGAATAATTAATTCTGCTTGAGAAGGAGTTTCATCAAATTGCTATTGAGCTGAAGCTTCAAGGGTGGGGAGGAGCTCTAGGAGGCTGGGGGTGGGGTGGAAAATTGGGAGTAGGTGTAAAGGCAGTCTGGAAGACATTTTTGCCAAAGAACAACTATTCAACTAGGCAAAAAAGAAAACTTCCTAGTAACATGGAGTAGTTCTGTGGAGCCTCTGGAGCTAGTTGAGAGTGTGACAGGAAGTGTAATTGTATAAGGCTTATTGAACCGGATTGTTTGGGTTCTGCTTTGTATGTCATGATAATCTATTATAGCTTTGCTACACAAAGTGTGGTCCTTGGACCAGAAGCATTGGCATCATTGTGCGCTTGCTAGAAAAGCAGAATTTCAGCCTCTACCCCATACCCACAGTGTCAGAATTTGCACTTAAATGATACCCTTGAGTAATCTGTGTGCACTTTTTAGTTTAAGAAACATTGTATTACATAGTTTTAAAAGATTAAAAACACAACTAAACATGTTTATAGTACTCTAGCCACAGTATAGAGGATAGACAGAGGGAGCAGTAATGGGGATGGAAAAACTACTAAAGAGGCCACAAAAATGAGCTACATAAGAGACCAACCAGTGCATAGTCTGGGCAGGAAGCAATTTTCAAGCAAATGGCCAAACTCTTAGGCACCATGCAGTGCTTTTATAAATCAAAGCTTTAACTTTAAATTTTGTCTTTTATTTCCCTAAATAATAGTATCTACATTTTTGTTTTGAATAATTAAATAAAATTATGTACATAAAGAACCTAACTTATAAAGTACCAGTCATGTGATAAATACTCAATTATTTTTATTACTTTTGATTATTACTGTTGGTACCAACAAAGATTCAATTTTGTTCAAGCAGTTTACAAACTACTAATCTTTTGAATCTACTCTTTAAATGATTCTTAGGCAATAAATGAGATAATCAAGAATGCTCCTATCCCTGTTGGTTTTATAGTATTCCTTATTAATTCAATTCAAGTAAGCTCAATTCCATTAAATTCAATCAATTCATTACAAAAACTTTTTTTTTTTTAATGGAATGGAAAGTGTAAGAAAGGCAACAATGACAACATAAACAATACACTTTTTTTGTTGTTGTAAACCTGGTAACGATGTATCCATAATTTGATTTAGTTGTCACTACTATGTGGGGTGTTAGGCTGCTATCATTTCCATTTTACAGAACAGGAAACCAAAGCTAAGAAAAATTCAGTTATTAACAAAAGATCACAGTTAATAAGAAATGGAAGTGGGATTTGAATCAGGCTATATGTGATTTCAAGGCTTGCAATCATACCCATCCTCCTTCTTCAATATATTGCACGAACAAATTTTCTTTCTTTTCTGGTCTCAGTTTTCTAGCCACATAGTACAGCTTATAATGCTAGACTAGACTATTTATCTCAAAATGGCAAAACTAAGAGCCCAGTGAAATGGTAATTGTAAGCTTGTGACAGTCAGCATTTTGTCTATTTTATTCACTATGCTCAGAATAGTACTTGATGCTTAGTAGCACTAAATATGTTTGTTGAATAAATATGAAAATGCTTTGTGAAGCATAATAGCATCTGCATATTTGGGGCATGGTTTCATGTATTCTGGGAATAACTTTCAATATTTCATGTTACCTTTCTATTGTGGCTAATTCCTGGAGTGAAAAAAATTTTTTCTTCCAAGTAGGACTTGGTATTTATAAAACTTTTACTATTCAGGTAAAATTCACTTTAAAATAAGACAGGAATTATATATATTCATGATAATAACACTTGTTAAAAAGTTTGTATATCTCCAGTTAAATTTAAGGTGTTTTATAATCATTACTGCTACTGATGGGGATCAGAATATACCATCCCAAAATATGCCACTTTAGCATATGGATTATTTTTAGCTGATGGCCATTAAGAATCAATAGATACAGAATGAAGCCTTTTAGAGCTTCCCTTATCTGACTAAGAGCAGGAATTTCTGAGAAATGAGGTCTCTCTCAGGGGAATTTTATGGTTTAGAAGAAAATGAAAAGTCAGCACCAAGATGGGCCTGCACAAACAAAGCTTACCAAATAACCCTTATTTTCCATTAATTTCTCCATCTATTTACCTTCCCACAATTTACCACCCCAGAAATGGAAACCTTTTCCCTTTATCTTGTTATTTCTCCTCAAATTTATTGCCCTTTGTTAAAATGGTATAAAGCCTTCAGGTCTGGTCACCTCTTGGGAGTTTTTATTTCATTTCGGTGAGGCCATACACATGTATCTGAAACAAACCATCTTCTCTTGCTAATCTGTCTTTTCTCAGTTCGATTTGCATGGTTCCATTCAGTGAATCTAGAAGGGTAGAGGAAAAGTTCTTTCCTCCTCTAACTATGCTAATCAGAATTCTAAAACTCAATGAGTTAAAATCAGAAAAATGTAGACCATACGTAAAAACACCTTTGAAGTTATATACTTGATTTTTATAATTTTGCCATTTTAAATTGTGTCATTTTAAATTAACTTGGATTTGAATCTTTCTCTCTTTTTCTCTCTTATTTTAATAGCTTCTTTTAAGTGCTCAAACCAGCACAATCTGGTGGTGCTGCTGCATATGGCTCCTACCTCATTACCTCCTTCTACCTTTTCTTCCTTTGTCCAATCTGCACACTATAGATAAGGACTGGTGATCCCTGCTTGATAGCAGTGTGATTTCTGCATATAACTATACTTCCTGTTGAAAGTTTTGTGGTGTTTTTACACTAGTAAAATTTCTGTTTGAAATTCCCATAGAACAGAGTTTCCATGCTTGAGGCCCAAACGCTAGGCAAGCCACAGCAGGCCAGAGAAAACCACATTACCTTCACAAAGGGTTTCTCAACGCTGTGCTTTGAGATAGGCAGATTAACAGCTGAAAAGATTTATCTGGCAGGGAAACCAGCATGAATAATTGAAGATACCTTCCTGGCTCAATGCCCAACAGCACAAGAAGATTCAGGTCAGCTTTGGTCGTACATGCAGTGCCTCTTACACTCTCTATTCATGATCTCTGGAGACCCACACTGGAAGAAAATGCCACTCAACAATGTTAAATATGAAAAAAAAAAATGCCAGTGAGATAGCATGCGGGACAATATCAGTGTTTCATTTACAATCCACTTCAGTAAGACATTTCTCAATTTTCACAGGTTACAGAAAAACTTGAATTGTGATAGTTTTTGTTTTCTCTCTCAAACTGAGAAGTCAGTGGTTTTAATAATTGCATGAAAAATGGTGAAGTTGCTTTTTAATCGTTTTCAACTGGCAATTCATGGATCCCCAAGGATTGTAGCTCTGTCTACCTAGTTCTGAGCTAATCAGATATTCTTATTTTACAGAAAAAACAAATTCTGGAGAAATGACTCATTCAATATCTCATCCAATATCACCAGGACAAGGAATTTCAAGGTGGTATGTCACTTGGGTTCCCATCAGAAGGCAGGAACCAAACAGTACTTTGAACAGGGATGTTTCGTATAAAGAATTACTAACTATTTACGGGGACTTTACTGAGGCAAGATAGAAAAGGACTCTAAAATATACTCTAGGACTCTGAGAGACTACCCAAGGAGTGGCTAACTTGGAAATGGGGGCTTTCCCCATGCCTGGGATTTAGGCCTCATTAAAGAGGCTGTGGTTACAGCTCACTGGATGGGAGAAAAGTTTACTGGGTTGCCTGGCCAGAGCTGGTCTATAATTGGCTTTGGAGCTATGGGTTGGGGCTCGTGCCTGAAAATAAATATCCTGGGGAGCCAGTAGTCCTACACTGACCTGAAACTGCCTGCTGAGTGCTGATGAAATTTCCTTGGACGCTATCTGTGGAGGAGCACTCCTGAATTCACCACTAGGAAACCAGTTGGGGCACTCATGGAACTTTCTGGGAATCCATCTATTGGGTGGGAGAGCAGCTAAAATCTTCAAATCTTCCTGGAAAGCTGCCCATGGAGGATGTAGCTGAACTTGCTACAAGGAAGCTAGCTGGAGCACCCATAATTTCAATGAGATTCCATCTGCACAAGTGCCACTTAAATTTGTTAAGAGAGGGCTTCATTTGGTGCCCTCACACCAGCTCAACGCACCCAACAGGGAGAAGGAAATAACATACAACACCCAGGAGGAAAGGCTTTTACTATGCCTGTGTCCCTCCAGCGCCCTCTATTGACAAAGATTAATATCGTGCTAATAGGCAAAGGAGAAACCCCAGCATCCCAGAAGGGCATTGGAGAGTGGCTTTGGACCTGAGAGGCAGTAAATGACAAGTAGCACAGAGGACATTGGGACTTAGTTTCTTTACCTTCTAGCACACTCACTCTTTTACTATATCATGTAGCATGCCCTTAATAGTCATTGTTTTACTCCTTTATTTAACTGTACACTAAGAGACAATTATGGTAGATATTGATGACCAGAAAGGGAACTATAGGATCTAAAACTTATTTTAAATTTTAGTACATTCTCTGATATGAATACTTAGGACAATGATCAAAATTTAGCACAAGATACTTGGGGCAAATTCTACACTGCCAAAGAAATCCTGAGAACTGAGATCAACAGGAAATTCAGCCAATTCCCGCCTCCTCCCCCACCCTAATATTACAGTCAAAGGCAAATGAAAGATTTGGAAGGGAGAAAATCTAGCGACTTTGTAAAGTAGAGACTCTCTTGTCCAATAAAGTAGCACTAGCCACATGTGGCTTTTGAGCACCTGATACATGCCTAGTGCAATCAAGGAACTAAATTTCTAATTTAATTTTAGTTTATTTAAATTAAAAATTTAAGAATGATATTTAATTCAGTTCCCGAAAAACCTTAAAGTGTGTTTAGAACAACCTGGGAGATTGCGTGGGAGGTTTTATGGGCCAGGCTGGGAGGGAGTGCACTTCATTTCTGTTTCCAACCCATCAAGTAGAATTAGGTGACTTGGTCACAAGGGAAACTGTGCCCCCAAAGAAAAGGGAAATGCTTTGGTGGACAACTAGCCAGGAACTGTCTCATGAGGTTTAGATAGAATTGACTCCACCCAGGATGCTAGAGGAGGGCCCTATGGGGTTTAGATCAATTATCTTATCTCATGTTTTTGGACATCATTATTAGCTCAGACTCTGGGAAGGGATCTAAGCTGATCCTATCAGGTGAACCTCAGGACTTTTACAGAAATTTTAGGACGCAGCTTCTGTACACTGGGTAAGATATGAGGTTTAGAGCTACTAACCCCACAAGGAGAGAGCTTGGATTGCTGGGAAACATGGTCAGGAGCCTGAGTATGGATTGTATGCAGAGGAAGCAGAGCCAAGAGGTTAATCCTGGTGATGTCATTTGAGGTATAGGTCCACACCTATTTAAAGCCAGGTTGTATAGCTATGCGACCCAATACATTTCCTTTAACTTCAGACAGCTTAGGTTGAATTTTCTGTTGCTTGTAACCAAAAGAATTCTAACTACTCCAAATGGTGTACCACTGTAATTGAGTTCTTTTGTTTTTAAATCAAGATTGATTTAAGCTCTCACTGGAAAATGGAAGTGAATTATAAAGATATGCATGGAGTGACAGTAGAACCCAGCAAGGAACAATTCTACTTACCTTTTGCTCTCTCTGCTTTCTCAATGTTCCCGTCATATCACACATCTTAATATCTCTGCTTCACTTTGGGCCTCTGCTGTGTGACTCAGAACTTCAATTTGCACTCAGCTGTTATATTGGGCAATATATGTCCCTCTATGGGTGGGATATATTGGTTTTATATCTCTTGTCCTGGCATCCCTTCTGCTTTAGCATTTCTCCTGGATATTTCATTTTTAATAAAATATTATTATTAATAATAGCATTAAAATAAGCTAGAATAGGTTTGGTAGGCTTTGACTTTGTACTTTCAGCTTTTGCCATGATTTTGTGTAGCAAAACATGAGATACAAGTGCAGCAAACTTGTTAACCCTTGGTTAAATCTGAGAGAAGACCATGATAACTTGTTTCTCTTTTCTTGACTTTCTAGATGTAATGTAAACTAACGCTGCCATTTCATGGATAGTTTCTAGGGCTCTCACTGATAAAATATACACCTTAGCTAGGGACAGCTAGAGGTTGCTGTGGGGTTTGGCTGGCTGTAGGAGAAATATTCCAGTGCTGCCTTGGCCAATCACTTGATTTACCAGCTGGTTGTTCTGAGGTCTGAGCCTGTGATATGCACAAAGTTGTCACAAAGTCATTAAGAAATTTAGGAAATTGTAGGTGAGGTATGTGAACTAAGTGCAGTAAAATAGAGGCTGAGCAGTCGTGGCATAAACCCTATTAAGAACATTCTGAATGTTCTTACTATGGTGGTTTTGTAATTTATTGTGTGGTATAAATCTATAGCTCTTTATTTTGTTTTTTATAATATTTTTATGCTTTTAAAATTTTCAGTAATTATAATTGTATAATTTTAAATAGTTTTAGTGTCCTCTTTCAATCTCAAAAGTGTCTCAGTTGAGTTGATAAATTATGTGGTCACCCTTATTGGAAGTATTTTTATCAGTTTTTTAGTTTCAGCTCTCTCTGTTAACTGGCTCTTTCTCTGTTTAATTTAATTTAATTTAATTTTTAATTTAATTTAATTTAATTTAATTAATTTATTTCTTTTCTTTTAGCTAAAATTTCTAAGACAACTAATTGATCCAACTTGTGGCAATGCTGGGTCATTTGTCATTGGTAAGACAATGAATTTGCTGTTCTTGAACCAAGTGCTTACGCTTGGTCCAATCAATTATGGTGGCATTGTGTAGGGTAGGGGTGTCATGTGATAGAAAACATGTCTATCTACAGATCAAGTAGTTTCTCTGACAAGTGAATATGGGAGTGGTAATAATTTCGAATTCCTATGTAAAAGCATTTAAAAATAACTGCCAAAGTAGTTAACTTCCAAGTTCTGTATTAGAGTGAAGAATTGCTAGTTGACAGCTGAAGCATTGATTACTAATATTACTTAATAGAATATAAACCTTAAGTTCAAGTCTTATTCATGGTTGTGTCCAAAGCATCTATAAAAGTGCTGGATCCATATAATATTCAATAAATACATATTAAATAGATAAATGGATAGGAAATCAATTTCATATGTTGGACTTAGAAATAAGAAAGTGTCTACTCTTGAGGAGCTAGGAACAATTTTTCATAATGTGTTCTTGCTCCATTGCGTAGGAACTCAATGGAAGGTGGCAGCAGGCTAAGTGTCAGACATGAAGGAATCAAGGTAGCTGTGATCCACAGTTTGTCTTTTATACTGGATGACTCTTAGAAATCTGAAAACAGAGCAAAAAGTGTCCATTAAGAGTCCCCTATAACCTAATAATAAAGTCTAAACTCCCTCTCTGGCCAAAGAGCAGACTCTCCATGATCTATCTCGTCCATGCCCCTCTCTGTAGCTCACTGTCTGCTCTCTTTCTGTAGGCTTTCCTTTAGAGTAGCCACACCTAACCACTCACTGTTCCCCAGATAAACCAGCGTTTTCTCTGCCCTTGGGCCACTTTCTTTGCCTGGAGTGGTTTTCTTCTTCCCACTTGGTTCTTGAAGCTCAGCTCTTAGATTGATTTACCATTGCTGCCTAACGATACCACAATCATATTAGCTTAGAACAACATGTATTTATTATTTCGTAGCTTCTATCAGGCAGTAGTTTGGGCATGGATTTGTTGGCTTCAGTCAAGGTGTTGGCTGGGCTGAATTCCTATCTAGAACTCAGTATCTTCTCTCAAGCTCTTGAGGTAATTGTCAGAATTCAGTTCTTTGTGGGTGCAGCTTTGAGGTTCCCGCTTTCTTGCTGCCTGTCAGCAGCAGCAGGCCACTCTCAAATCCTTGAGGCCCCTATAGCTCCCTACCTTGTGGCTTCCTTATAACACAGCAACTTACTCTTCAAAGCCAGCAGGAGGCTTTCTCACTGTACTCTGCTAAGATGGAGTCTTATATAACACAGCACAATTAAGGAAATGACTGTCCCTTCACCTTCACCGTATTCTATTGGGTAGAAGCAAGTCATAGATTTCACACACACCCGGGGAGCGGGGATTACACAGTATGACTCACTGGAATTCACCTTAAGGTGTGTCTGCCACAGTCTACCCTCTGGCCTCCAATGATTCACATCCTCCCACATGCAAAATATGTTCTTTCAATCTCAAGGTCTCTAAAAGTCTTATCCTATTCCTTCTCCTCTTTGAATTATTCCCAATTCCTCTTCTTCAACAAAGTTGAATTTCCTGCACCTGTGTTTCTGCATTATTTTATACATGCTGCTGTTATAGGGTAACCTGCAAAGGCCTCCTAGATTTCTTTGGGTGACTCTTGGGGCCGATTTCAGTATATTATAACTTCCTCCTTAAATACAATTATGTATTTAAATACATTGATGGCTCACAGAGAAGACCTTTGTAAGGACAGGCTTATATTGCACCCCAGCAAAAGTTATCTCTCCTTCCTCCTTTAATGTCTTGATTCCTTTCCAAATGTCTTAACCCTGGGAAACTGCCCTGTTTACTGCTTTTCCTCTCCCATGCCGCCCCCATTGCCAATCCCTCTCTTCTCTCCATTTCTAGCCTTTTCTTGACCACAAGTGTTCTAGTCTCATCTCCATATCTGGGTCCTCCTCTTCATATCTCTTTATTATTTTTTTAATGTTTCAATTTAGTCTTCTCTTCTTTTACAGTTTTCATCCTTACTTTTAACCCTAGAATGAAAGAAAAAATCAAAGATTCAATAGAACAGAATATACCAGAAATAAATCCATGCCTATATGGTCATTTAATCTATGACAAAAGAGGCAAGAATATACAATGGAATAAAGACAGTCTATTCAATAAATGATTTTGAGAAAACTGGACAGATACATGCAAAAAAAAATGAAACTGAACTACCTCTTACACCATATACAAGAATAAACTCAAAATAGATTAAAAACTTAAATGTAAGACCTGAAACCATAAAACTCCTGGAAGAAAACATAGGCCAGCAAACTCTCTGACATTGCTCTTAGTAATATATTTTTCTTTTGATGTATAGTTTCATGTGAGGGAAACAAACAAACAAATAAAAATAAACAAATGGGACTAATCGCCTAAAAAGTTTTTGCACAGCAAAGGAAACCATCAACAAAATGAAAAGACGATCTATTGAATGGGAGAAGATATTTGCCAATGATAACTCTGATAGGGGTTAATATCCAAAATTTATTGAGAACTCAAGTAACTCAACACCACAACAAACAAACAAACAAACAATCCAATTAAAAAATGGGCAAAGGACCTGAATAGGCATTTCTTCAAAGAGGACATTCGAATGACCAACAGACATGTGATAATATGTTCTATGTCACTAATTATTAGAGAAATTCAAATTAAAAGCACAATGAGACATCATCTCCCATCTGTCAGAATGACCATCATCAATAAATTAAAAAACAAGTGTTGACAAGAATGTGAAGAAAAGGGAACCCTTGTGCACTGTTGGTGAGATCACAAATTGGTACAGCCACTATGGAAAACAGTTTGGATGTTCCTCAAAGAATTAAAGATAAAACTACTTTATGACCTAGCAATTCCACTTCTGGGTATTTATCCAAAGAAAACCAGAACACTAATTTGAAAAAATATATGCACTCCCATGTTCACTTTGGCACTATTTACAATACCCAAGATATGAAAGCAAGTGAAGTGCCTATCAATAGATGATTGGATAAAGAAGATGTGGTACATATATACAGTAGAATATTACTCAGCCATAAAAATGAAATCTTACTATTTGTAATAACATAAATGGAACTAAAGGGTATTTTGCTAAATGAAACAAGTCAGACAGAGAAAGACAAATGCCATATGATTATATTTATATGTGGAATCTAATGAACAAAGTAAATGAACAAACAAAATGAAAACAGACTCATAGATACAGAAGACAGACAGATGATTGCTAAATGAGAGAGGTCTGGGGGTCATGAGTGAAAAAAGTGAAGGTATTATTAAGAAGTACAAGTTGGCAATTACAAAACAGTCATGGGGATGTAAAGTACAGCATAAGGAATAAAGTCAATAATAATATGATAACTTTGTATAGTGCCAGGTGGGTACTAGACTAAACAGGTGTATCACTTTGTAAATTATATAAATGTCTAACCACTATGCTGTACACTGAAATTAATATGGAATAATGTTGAATTTCAACTCTAATTGAAAAATAAAAATTAAAAAAAAAATCAAAGATCCTCCTCAGCATCCACTGTTCTTAGAAATCAGGGATTATAAATAACTACCTTATAATTATCTTCCCTATCATAATAGCACCCATCATATCTTCCTCCCTTACTGACATAATTTATACATTCTTGAATGAATTAATGGCCATCAAGATAATTTATCTAGACAATTCAAAGTATCCCAAAATCTTCGCTTTGGTTTACTTGCTTTATCTTTAGCCTAAATTGATAAATGGCCTCAGTTGACTTCCCTGTATCCTGGAACTATAGACTCTGACTAAGGAAAGACTTGCAGGATGATTAGTTCAGTATTCACTCTAATGCTTCAATCCTCTATGCCATATCCTTATTTGATAGTCTTTTGTTGTGGACAGGTCAGTCATTTCCTTTTCAAGGTGGCTCACTGGTTGTTTTAGCTTGGAGTGGGGCTTGCCGAAGATATATTTACTAAAAGGGTTTAGGGCAGAGCATGGGAAAATATGGGAGGATCACTGTGGTTGAATATAATGCTGTTTAAAAATATCCCAGTTGCCCACTATTCCTGGCACATGGTAGGATGGTGTTTCTTCACCCACTTCAAACTTAGATGTAGCTATGTGACTTGCTTTGTTTAATGAGAGATGGGAATGATGTGTCACTTCCTGCAGAAGCTTGGGCAGCTAGCACATGACCTACCACATTCCCTCCCTCCTGCCGCAGTGGTTGTGAAATACATATGGAAAGGAATCCTCTATCAGCCTGGGTCCTGGAGTGACTAAAATGACCCAAGCTTCCTCAGCCCCTGCCTTGCATTGTACATGTAGTGTGAGAAATGAATGTTTGTTGTGTTAACCCCTGAGTTTGGAGGTTATTACTGCAGCTTTTCTTGACGGATCTTATTTCCCGAAAATTTGGTTAGCTAAGGTTCATACAATTCAACTCACTTTCAAAGTAATTTGAAAGAATCACATTTTCAAACTTGGGAGGCATATACAGAAGTTGTTGGATGAGTTCTTTTGGCTGAACCCAAGGGTCTCTTTTAACCAGAAGTCATATTGCTTTTGCTGTCTATTTCTCTCTCTCTCTCTCTCCTCTCTCTCTCTCGTCTCTCTCTCTCTCTCTCTCTCTTTCTCTCTTCTCTTCTTTAGGTAATATTTCCTTAGGATGCAATGGATGTGGATCTTGGACATTGAAACACAGAACGATATTTGGAAACAGAACAGAGGAGAGTACTGAAGAGTTGCTCCTTAAGGTGGAATAATTTATTCATCTTTTGCCTAGATTTGATGTCTTTCATGTGAACAGTCTTGACTCCTCTTCTTTCACTACTCTCATTCCTTTCTCTGTAGGTCACAAAAGCTGTGTTTGAAAGCATTTTATTTAAATAGGATAAACATCCTATATTAAGTGATGTATTTCTTCCCATAAAGAAAGTCATTTATCAATGTTTTTAATATATTTGTTTGTGTTTGAGCTCTTGGTAGAAGTCATATGATCTATGGTGTTCATCGAGGCTTCCATTTGAAGGAGAACAGAGGCAATGTTGAAGTCAACAGAAGGAATAATAGGAAGATAAGTTCTCGAGGCTTATGCATTACTCCCTCACAGTATTCAAAGGGCCAGAGGAAGGACAACAATTATTCTATTTGGCAATCCAATTGTCTGTCTTTGCAAAATGATAGGATGAGAAGTGGAAGTCATAAATAATACCTTTCCTGCCCAGGTATAAGTGAACTATTTATGCTCCATGCTGTTGTTTAAGTTTGGCTTTTATTTTTATTGTGCACTAAAGATTAAATCTTAGTGGAAATGTGTAGTGAAGAAAGAGAGAAACTATAAAAAAAAAACATATTTGCAGAGATTTGCAAACAACTGTTTAGTTTTCTCCTTCAAAGGAATCTTCTAGAAAGACAGTACACTTTTTTCAAATGGAATTGCTATGTTGCAGACTTTTTAGAACTGATTTTTTTAAAAATTGTTTTTCAAATATTCTTTATACACAATTTGTTTATTTATTCACTTAAAAAAGTTATGTCAAGTATGGTGTCAAGTGTGTCTGTAGCATGGTACCAGAAATCAGGAAGTAATGATGAGTGAAATGGTCCCAGGTACTGAGGGATTATAGACAGTAAACCAGGTGCTATTACTAGGGTTTAATAAATACAATGGTAGACAAGCACACAGTGTGCTATGGGAAAATTAGGAGGGACACCCAACCAAACAGATACACATGGTCAAGGAAAGATTCCTGAAGTAAGTCGTTCCTTAAATAAACTTTGAAAAAAGCAAATAGAAGTTGTATGAACAAGAGGAGGGAGAAGGCATACAAAAGTGTGGAGGTAAGCGGTTACATGGCAGATTTGGAGACCAGCAAGTTATTTGCAGAAGTGGAATGAGCCTTAAAGATTGGGAGAATATGTATGGGAGGAGTGGTAGAAAGGGCTATGTTAGGTTTGAGGATCTGTTAGACATTCAAAAGAAGATGTAGAGTCCACTTAAATACACAGACATATACATATGTGTATTTATAAGTGGACTCTACATCTTCCTTTGGATGTCTAATATATGTAAGCCTGGAGTTTAGAGAAGGTTCTAGAGGTATTCATGTGATCATTACGTATATATTTAAAAACCATGAATCTGGGTAAGACAGCTAGGGACTGAGTGCAGATAGAGAAATGGACTGATCCGAAGGTGGGGACCTGGGGTACTTCAAGATTAAGAGATAAAAAAGAGAGAGATTCTTGTTTCTAGTAAGGAAAAGATGGTCTAAATCTCACGAGGAAGCCTGGCATTAGAAAGGTAAATGAACTATTGGAATGCCGCTTCCAAAGGGCATTTGCTGCTGCTGCTGCTGCTGCTGCTGCTGCTGCTGCTGCTGTTGTACACAAAAGCTTCAGTTAAGTGGCCAAAAGAGCAAAGGAGACAGGTGTCTGGGGTTGGCATCAGTGGGACATCTTAAGGTCGTCTTTCTCACTAAGCTGAGATCCCAAGGGTTAAATCCGAGGTAAGGATAAGGTATAACTAAAACAAATTGCCTCCCTATCACCCAGTGACAGAGGACTATGAGAAGCCTGTGTTTCTACTGAAGAGAGCAGGACATAAAAACAAAACAGTGAAGAAAAATAAAACCCATTATTACTGAAAAGTTGTGACAACAGATTGGCCTTTGTATACACACGTATGCTAAGTGGGCTTGGGCACCTCAATCTGTAAAGTCAGTTGGAAGCGGTCCTTTCCCCAAGACATCTGGTAGAAGCACTAAAAACATCTCTGGAGGAGTGAACATTCATCCTGCCTCATGCACACTTTAAAAACATTTCTCTAAGGCAATGTTCAGCATACAAAGGTAAGTAAATTCATAAAAGAAGACAACATAGTGAGAACCAGCCCTCCCCCCCCCCAAAAAAAGAGTAGAAATAGACCGTAAATACCTTAGGTAACAGAATTATCAGGCACAGATTCTAAAACAATTATGCTTTCTATTTTAAGAAAATAAATGGTAAACTTAAAATTATTAACAGAGAATAGGAATCCATAAAAATAATAACAGAGAAGATTTGTGAAAGAAATACATAGAACTTACAAAAGTGAGAAGTTCAATAATTAACATTAAAAAATTCAGTGGAGATGATTGGCTGGATTAGACTCATCAGACAGTGAACTACTATATATAGTATTGTGTGTATGTGTGTGTGTGTGTGTGTGTATACACACACATATACACATACACATACATACATACATATATATGTACATCATATATATATATATATATATATATATATCAGAAAAAAATATCCATAACATAGCAGAGAAAGAGGGAAAGTATGGAAATTTCAGGAAAAAGAGTAAGAGACATGGAGGATGGAGTTAGAGGTTAGAATTTCAGAAAAAAGCTGAGAGAAGGCAGAAACAATATTTTAGGACATGACTGATAATTTTCCAGAATTCATTGAAAAAAGATGATAAATAAAAATAAAGTGCATTTGAACACATAGAGTGAGAATGTAAGAACCAAAGAAGAGGATAAATATTAAAATCAGGTGGAGGAAAAATAAAATTTTCTTCAAAGGAGTGGCAATTAAATTGGCAGTCAACTTTTCAAGAGTGGGGGTAGTAGTCAGAAGATATGTTGAATATGCTAAGAGACAACAGTTGCTAAACAATGTCCAGCAAAAATATACTTCAAGAATAAAAACACAATAAAGGCATTTTTAGATAAATAAGAACTGAGGTTTTCATCATCAGTGGACGTTATTGGATGTTCTTTAAGTGGAAGGAAAGGGACCTCAGATTCAGGACTGAGGGGCAGAAGGCATTAAGGTCAAAGAAAGTGAAAAATATATGGGTAAATGTAAATAAATGTCAGTGTATGAAATATGATAATAATGCAAGGTGGTGTTAAAAAAGAAAATTTAAACATCAGTGTTTTAAGATTTGTATATTATTGGGAATCAACAACTATTTTGATTAACTTTAGACTTTAATAATTTAAATGTGCATGGTGTAATTTCTAGAGTAATCACTATTATGGACTGAATGTTTGTGCCCCTGCCCCCACCAAATTTGTATGTTGAAGCCCTGATCCATGATGATGTTTGAAAGAGGGTCTTTAGGAGGTAATTAGAGTTAGATAGGTCATGAGGTAGGCCCCTCATGATGGACCAGTGGCCTTTAAGAGGAAGAGATCTCTCTCTTCATAGGATATGCACACATCTAGGAAAGGCTACGTGAGAACACTGTGAGAACGAAGCTGACTGCCACCCAAAGAGAGAGCTCTTAGGACACAACAGCTTTGCCAGCACCTTGATCTTGGACTTTCCAGCCTCCAGAACTATAAATTTCTGTTGTTTAAGCCATCAACTCTATGGTATTTTATTATGGCAGCCTTTGCTGACTAAGACAATCACTAAGAAATAGAGAGAGTATAATCTCTAAACTCATAAAGTATAAAGGAATGAAATAAAAAAATATTGTCAATCTAAATGAATGTGATAAAGGAGAGAAAAGAAGACAGGAAACAGGTGAAACAAATACAATGTGAAAAATATAGGATAGTTATACTCCACAGTATTAGTTACATTAAATTTAAATGTTCTGAATGTTCAGGTTAAAATACAAAGATTATCAGATTGGATCTTAAAATTCCATCTAATAGCATACGATATTCCTATGAGATATACCTAAAATATAAGGATTCAGAAAGTTTAAAAGTAAAAAAAAATAGAAATGTTAACAAAAAGAAAGTTGGTTAACATTTAAATTATTATTGGAAAAAATGAACTTTAATGCTAAAATTATTAGAGGTAATGACAATCACTTCAAAACAAGGTTTAGTTCGCCAAGATGATATGCAAATTTCAATTTGTTATGGTTTAATAACATAGTATCAAATATATATAAAGCAAAAGTTTGATGCTAGACTTACAAGAAGAATAGAAAAATACACAATCATATTGGGAGATTTAAACATGTCACTCTTAGGAAGGAAGATTGTTACCATAGATTTAAAGAGAGTTGGTACATCTGAAGGAGAGGTTATTTTAAATTTATTTTCTATTTTTTTAATTACAGTTGACATTCAATAGGATATTAGTTTCAGATGTACAGCTTATTGGTTAGTCATTTACATAACTTACAAAGTGATCCCCAAATAAGTCTTGCACCTATCTACACCTTTATAGTTATTACAGTATTATCGACTATATTCCTAAAACTGTACTTTACATTCCACGACTCTTCCGTTACTGAATTTATGCTTCTTAATTCATTCATCTTTTGCATCCAGCTCCCCCTCCATCTCCCCCATCTACCTGGCAACCATCAGTTTGTTCAACCATCTATGAATTTGTTCTGTCTTGTGTTTGTTTTTTATTTTGTTTTTTAGCTTTCACATTATAGGTGAAATCATATGATATTTGTCTTTCTCTGTCTGACTTATTTCCCTTAGCATAATACCCTTTAGATCCATTCCTGTTGTTGCAAATGGTAAGATTTTATTCTTTTTTTTTGTGAGATAGTATTCCATTGTCTGCATGTCCCACCTGTCCTTTATCCTCTTGTCTTTGGATTGGAGGATTTAATTCATTTACATTTAAGCTAATTATTGATAGGTATGCAGTTATTGACATTTTGTTGTTTTTTTATTGTTTTTTGTAGTTCTCTGTTCTTTCTTACTCTCTTACTCTCTTCTCTTATATACTGATGACTTTCCATAGTGTTGTGTTTTGATTCCTTTCTCTCTTTCTCTTTATTTCCTGTATATCTCAGTAGATTTTTGGTTTGTGATAACCATATACTTTTTATATACCAAACTACATTTATAGCAGTCTATTTTAAGTTGGTAGTCACTTAAGTTTGAACACATTTTAGCACATACCATTTTTAGTCACCTCCTCCATATTTATGTTTTTGTTATTCTGAGTTCTTTTGTATGTGTGTGTATCCCTTATTTATTGTTGTAATTACCCATGATCTTCCTACTTTTCCTTTTAACCTTTGTACTACCTTTAGTGTTGGTTGATCCACCGCTTTTATTATGTGTTTGCCTTTGTCAGTAAGAATATTTTTCTTTATGATATTTTCTTATATTATATTTTTAATTCTTCTTTTTAAAGAAATTCCTTTAACATTTCTTGTAATACTGGTTTGGTGGTGAAAAACTTCCTCAGCTTTTTTTTTTTTTTTTTTTTTTTTTTTTTTTTTTTTTTTTTTGGTCTGGGAAGCTCTTTATTTCTCCTCCCATTCTAAATGATAGCTTTGGTAGAGTATCCTGGTTGTAGATCCTTGCTTTTTTTATCACTTTGAATATTTCTTGCCAATCCCTTCTGGCTCACAGATTTCTGTTGAGAAATCAGCTGACAGTTGTATGGAGCTCCCTTGTATGTAACTAAATGCATTCTCTACTGCTTTTAAAATGTTTCTCTTCGTTCTTAACCTTTGGCATTTTAATTTTGATGTGTCTTAGTGTGGGCCTCTTTAGCTTCATCTTGTTTAGGACTCTCTACTTCTGGGACTTGCATGTCTATCTCCTTTGCAAAGTTAGGGAAATTTTCTGTCACTATTTTTCAAATAGGTTTTCAATTCTTTGTTCTTTCTTTTTTCTCTCTAGTACCTCTATGGTGTGAATGTTGTTACACTGGTTGTTGTCCCCAAGGTCCCTTAAACTCTCCTGAATTTTTAAAATTCTTTTTTTTTTTTTTTTTTTTTTTTTTTTTGCTGTTCTGATTGGCTGTTTTTCTGCTATCTTGTTTTTTAAATCACTGATTCAACCCTCTGCTTCATCTAATCTGCTGTTAGTTTCCGTGTAATGTATTTTTCATTTCCTTTATTGTATTCATCCTTTATTGTAGCTTTCTTATGTATTCTATTTCCTTTTTAACATTTCCTATCTCTTTGTTGAAGTTCTCACTGAAATCACCTATTCTTCCCCTCAAGTTCACCAAGCATCCTTAAAAGCAATGTTTTGAACTCTGCATCTGGTAGATTGCTTGTCTCCATTTTGTTTAGTTTTTTTTTTTTTTTCTGAAGCTTTATTCTGTTCTTTCATTTGGACTTTTTTTTGGTCTCCTCATTTTGGCTGCTTCTCTGTATTTGTTTCTATGTATTAGGTAGATATGCTATGTCTCCCAATCTTGGAAGAGGGCCTTATGTAGTAAGTGTCCTGTGGTACCCAGGATACAGTCTCCCTGATCAACTGAACCAGGTTCTTTAGGTAGGCGTTTCCCTTTTATGGGTGGTATGTGCTTTCCTGTAGTGTGAGTCTTATTGCTGTTGTCATGTCAGTAGGTGGGATTGACCCTCAGGCTGACTGGCTGTGAAGAATGGCTATGACTACAGAAGACAAGCTGTTGAGTAGAGCCTGACCTCATGGAGAGGGATTCACTTTAGGGGCACTGGTGTCTGCTGAAACCACTCCTGAGTATGTTTGTGGTGATAACTGGGTGGTGCTCTGTTGTGGTCTGAAACTGATCACAGGTATGTGGTTCTGGAGCCTTTTGGAGAAGCTCTGGTGTAGGCCGAGGTCAGCTGTAGCCCAGGGTCACCTGGTAGGAGCTACAAAGTTATCTGCCATTGGTACTGCCTATACTGGGGCTTGAGGCACATGGGAGAGGTTAGGCTGGAACTGAGGCTGGCTGCCACTAATGTGGTATGGGGACCACTTAGCAAAAGGTATATGGCGTATTGAGGCCAGATACTGCTTGTTAGGGTTTATAGATCTTTTGAGAGATTTTAGGAAAGTTCACAGTGGGGCTCAGGCCAGTCACTTGTGTGGGTAGCTTCTGAAAGAAGTTCCAGCCAAGGTGTGTGAAATTGGGTGGGACTAGTCTTGGAAGAATCACAAGGGTAGGTGAGAGCAGTGTTAGCCAGGTTAACAGAAAGCTCATATTGGCACCCACCTGAGCCTGAAGGCTCTGTGGGGAGGGGCTCAACAAAGGAACAATGGCACCTGGAGACCCATTAGTCTTGAAGAGAGCTCCTCTTCCAGCCCTAAGCCCCTGAAAGCAGACAATTCAGTCCCTCCACATATGTCCCCAGTGCCTTTCCAGCTGCTGCCCAGAGATGGAGTTCCGGGCCAGTGAGTTCAATCAATGAGTAAGTCTGTGCATGGGCCTTTTAAGGGAAATATCTGAGACTCCAGCTGCCTTCTGTTTTACTCAGTCACAATCTCTGCTGCTTTTCATAGCAGAAGCTCTGGGAACTTCTCTTCTTGATGCTGATGTTCTGGGCTGGAGAGCCTAGTGTGGAATGCTCTTCATGGGAGCCCTCTGCAGCTAAGTCTGTTCTGAGACTTAAACTATCACATCTGGACATGGACCCAGCTCATTTTCACATCTCTGCCCCTCCTATCAGTTCCAATGTGATTTCTTTATATCTTTGGTTGTAGGATTCTGTTCAAGCTAGTCTTCAGATGGTTCCCAGAAATTATTGTTCTACAATTTATTGTAATTTACATAGTGGCAATAGGAAGAAGTGAGCACGATGTTTATCTGCTCTGCCATCTTAATTGGAAGTTTGAGGAAGAGATTTTCCTTAGGAAGTGGCATATGAGGGCTCTGGAAAGTTTTATATCTTGTCTGTGGTGGCGATCACAAATAGACTCTACAATTATTTATTGAACTGAAATATATAAGTTTTTACTTTCTTGCATGTATGCTACATTTATTTTTTGTCACCACCATTACTTCTTTTATTTTTTTTAAGTTTATTGGGGTAACATTGGTTAATAAAATTACATAATTCAGGTGTACATTATAATTTGACATTTGTAATTATATTGTGTGTTTTCAATCCAAAGTCCAGTTTCTTTTCAAGCTACCATTTAGTTGATCCCCTTTACCCAATTCACTTCTCTCTACCCCCTCCCCATACTTGACCCCCTTTAACTGTCTACATACCACCTTCTCCCCACCCCCTACCCTGTGGTAACCACTAGTCTATAGTTCATGTCCATGAATCTCTGTTCCTGTTCATTTGTTGCTTTTAGATTTATATCCCACAATAAGTGATATTATGTAATTTTCAACTTTTTCTGCATGGCTTATTGCACTTAACATTGATTATCTTGGGACCATACATGTTGTCAAAATGACAGTATTTCATCTCTTTTTATGGGCTGAGTAATATTCCATTGTGTGTGTGTATAATAATATATATATATCACAGCTTCTGGCCAATCATCTATTGTAGGACACTTTGGCTACTTCTATTCCTGGCCACTGTGAATAATGCTGCTATAAACATCGGTGTGCAAATATCATTGGATATGGGTTTTCAAGTCTTTGGATAAATATACCCAGTAGAGTGGATTGCTGGATCATATGGTAGCTCGTCTTAGTGTTTTGATGCACCTTGATTACTGTTTTCCATAGTGGCTGTTCCAATTTACAGTCCCACCAGCAGTGTAAGAGGGTTCCTCTTTCTCCACATCCTCTTCCAACATTTGGTATTACTGTCCTGTTGATTATAGCTATTCTAACAGGTGTGAGATGGTTTTGATTTGTATTTCCCTAAAGCTAGTGATGTTGGCATCTTTTCAAATATTTGTTGGCTATTTTTATGTCCATTTGTATGTCCTCTAGGGAGAAGTGTCATTTCAAATCCCTGCCCATTTATTGATTGGATCATGTGTTTTTTGTTGTTATTGAGTGTATGAGTTCTTTGTATATTTTACTTAGGCCCTTATCGGAGGTGTTGCTTGCATATATATATTTTCCATTCAGATGGCTGTCTCTTTACCTTGTTGACAATTGTCTTTTCTGAGCAGAAGTTTTTTTAGTTTGATGTAGTCCCATTCATTTAGTTTAGCTTTTACTTTCCCTTGCGTTTGGTCAAATTCATAAATCCTCTTAAGTCCAAGGTCCTTGCAGTTCCTATGTTTTCTTCTATGCATTTTTATTGTTCAGGTCTTATATTCAGATCTTAATCCATTCAGAGTTAATTGTGGGTGTGTGGTGATTAACAACGATCTAGTTTCATTCTTTTGCAAGTATCTTTCCAGTTTCCCAGCAACCATTTATTTGAAAAGGCGTCTTTTCTCCACTGCATGTTTTTGGCTTTTTACCCATAAATATGGTTTACTTCGACTCTCAATTCTGTTCTAGGTGGTTTATTTGTCTTGTTTGCTGCCAGTATCATGCCATTTTGATATTGTCACTTTGTAGTATAATTGAAGTTGAGCAGATGATGCCACAGTCTTTCTTTTTTCTCAGAGCTTTGGAAGTTCAGGTCTTTTGTACTTCCATACAAATCTATGATTTTTTTGTTCCATTTCTTTAAAAAGTGCTGAAGGGATTTTGATGGGGGCATTAAATCGGGTAATATAATGCTTTCAGTAATATGGTCATTTTAACTATGTTGATTCTTCCAATTCCAGGAACATGGGATATCTTTCCATTTCTTGTATCTTCTTCAATTTCTTTTAATAGGGTCTTACAGTTTTCATTATATAGGTCCTTCACATGTTTCATTAAATTTATTCCTTGGTATTTTATTCTTTTTATTGCAATTGCAAAAGGAATATTTTTTTCTACTTCTTTCTGACACTTCATTATTAGAGCATAGGAATGCTATAAATTTTTGGACGTGATTTAGTATATAAAACTTTACGTATTTGCTTATTATTTCTAGTAGTGTTCTTGTGGAGTCTTTAGGGTTTTCTATACAGAAAAATCATGTCATCTGCAAATAGTGACAGTTTTCCTATTTGGATGTCTTTATATCTTTCTCTTGTCTGATTGCACTTGCTAGGGCTCCAATGTTATTATAATTTTCAACAATAACAAGTGGCAAAGTGGATCAGCCTTGCTTTGTTCCTGATCTTAGAGGGAAGGTTTTTATATTTTCACCCATTAAGAATGTTGGCCGAGGGCTTGTCATATATGGCCTTTATTATGTTAAAGTACTTTCTTCTATATATCAATTTTGTTAAGTGTTTTGATCATAAATGGATACTGTTCTTGTCAAAGGCTTTTTTCTGCTTCTATTGATAGATCATATGATTTCTTATTTTTAATTTGTTTGTTATGTGGTGTATCACATTTACTGATTTGGATATGTTGAACCATCCTTGTGCCGCTGGGATGAAAGCCCACTTGAATTGTGGTGTATAATTTTTTAAATATGTTGCTGTATCAGTTACACTAGTATCTTTATTTAGGATTTTTGCATCTGTGTTCATGAGAGATATTGGTCTGTATTTTCTTTTTTTGTGTTCTCTTTACCAGGGTTTTGGTATCAAGATAATATTGGTCTCATATAAATTGAGTTGAGAAGTATTTGCCTCCTCTTCGATTTTTTGGAAGGGTTTGAGGAAAATAAGTATTAAATATTCTTTGAATGTTTGGTAGAATTGACTGGTGAAGCCATCTGGTTCTGGACTTTGACTTCTTGGTAGGTTTTTGATGATTGTTTTAATTTCCTTACTGCTGATTGGTCTATTTAGATTTTCCAGTTCTCAATTCAGTCTAGGAAGGTTCTATTTTTTTAAGTACTGGTCCATTTCTTCTAGGTTATTAAATTTGGTGTTATATACTTTTCATGGTATTCTTGTGTGATCCTTAGTATTTCTGCAGTGTCTGTCATAACTTCTACTATTTCATTCCTGATTTTGTTTATTTGTGTCCTTTATCTTTTTTCTTTAGTGAGTCTAGCCAGGGGTTTGTCCATTTTATTAACCTTCTCAAAGAACCAGCTCTTTGTTGAATTTATTTTTTATAGGTTTTTTTTTTAAATTTCATTTATTTCTGCTCTAATATTGATGATTTCTTTCCTTCTGCTAACTTTAGGCTTCATTTGTTCTTCCTTTTCTAGTTTTTTTTTTTTTTAATGAAGCATTAGGTTGTTTATTTGGACTTGTTCTTGTTTTTGGAGATAGACCTGTAATGATATAAACTTTCCTCTTATGACCGCTTTTGCCTTGTCCCAAAGTTTTGATATGTTGTACTATCATTATCATTCATTTCTATGTATCTCTTGATCTCTCTTTTATTTTTCAGTCGTATGTTGTTTAGTCTCCAAGTATTTGTGGTTTTTTCCTGATTTCTTTTTGCAGTTGATCTCTCATTTCAAAGCATTGTGATCAGAGAATATGGTTGGTATGATTTCAACCATCTTATATTTGTTGAGGCTATCTCTATGTCCCAGTATGTGGTCGATTCTTGAGAATGTTCCATGTGCACTAAAGAAGAATATATAAGCAGCTGTTTGGGGATGGAAGGCTCTGTATATGTCAATATGTCCAGTTGGTCTAATGTGTCATTTAAGAATTTTATTTCCTTACTGATTTTCTGTTTGGATGATCTGTCCATATCTGACAGTGGGGTATTTAGTTCCCCTACTATGATAGTGTTTTTGGTCTGTTTCTCCCTTTAGTTTTGTTAGTAATTGTTTTATATATTTTGTGACTCCCTGATTGGGAGCATAGATGTGAATAAGTGTTATGTCTTCTTGGTGCATGATTCCCTTTATCATTATGAAGTATCTTTCAGGATCTTTCTTTACCTTTTTTATTTTGAAGTCTGTTTCATCTGATATTAGTACTGCTACTCCCGCCTTCCTAAATTCCATTTGCTTGACATATCATTTCCCACCCTTTCACTTTGAGTCTGTATTTGTTTTTGGAGCCGGAGATGTGTCTCCTGGAGGCAGTAGATGTTTTGTTTTTGGTTTTGTTTTTGTTTTCTGTGATCTATTGTTCAACCCTGTGCCTTTTAATTGTTGAGTTTAATCCATTTACATTTAGGGTGATTATTGAAATTTAAGGTCTTCTTATAGCCATTTTATCTTTTGCTTTCTGGTATCTTGGTGTTTCCATTGCTTCCTTGTCCTTGTGTTTCTGTTTTATTTATTCTGGTTGGGTTTTGTGGGTTTTCCCTATGGTCCTTCTATATACTTCAGTTCTGAATCTTTGGTGTGTGGTTACCATTACTAATATAAAAAGGGTAGTTATATATACATATATTATATATTATATATATATATATATATTATATATATATATACAGTAGTCCACTTTCTTCTGCATGTGCCTTATCTCCATTCCTTTTTGTGAATTTGGATCTTTGAATCTTCCCCTTTTTACTCATTGTTCTCTTAGTTTGTTCCTATATATGCTGAACGTTCATTACTATACTGTTATAACAATTCTTTCCTTATTATCTAAGCTTATAATGCCCTGTTCTTAGTAAGGGTTGCACTCCTCTGCTTCTATTTGCCTGGTAGTCACTTTACTCCTAATTATGTATTTTTTTGTCATATATTTAAATGAGCTGACCCCTTTCCATATTTCCTGTAGTGCAGGCATAGTGGATAATTCCCTCAATTTTTGTATGTCTGGAAAGGGCTTATTTTCTCCTACATATCTAAGGGAGAGCTTAGCTGGTTACATTATTCTAGCTGGTAGTTCCTTTCACTTAATAGTTTAAATATTTAATACCATTCCTTTCTGGCTGAGAAGTCCGAGGATAATCTAATGGGTTTTCCTTTATAAGTTATCATTTTCTTCTCCCTGGCTGCCCTGAGAATTCTTTGTTATTGATTTTTGATAATTTTAGTACAATGTGTCTTGATGAAGGCCATTTTTGGGTTTAGATAATTGGGTGTTCTATGTTCTGTTGACTTCTTGAATTCCAAACTCCAGCTCATTCCTTAGGTTTGGGAAATTCTAATTAACCATTTTTCTGAAAATGCTTTTCATTCCCTGCTCCTTTTCCTCACCTTTGATAATGCCCATTATTCTTTTGTTTCCTCTACTGATGATATCAGCTATTTCTGGAATTTCTCTTTCATTATTTTTTATTCTCCTGTTTCTCTCTTTTCCCCTGATTTATTTCTAGATTTCTGTCTTTGATATCACTGATCCTTTCCTCTATTTGGTCAACTCTATTTCCCAAGCTTGCTATTCATTTTTAAACTCTTGCAGTGTGTTTTTTTATCTCTAGAAGATATATTCTGTTCTTTTTGAGCGTTTCAATCTCCTTGCTCTGCTCACCTAGGTGTTTTTTTTCATTCCTGAAATGACACGTTTTGAAATCTACTGAGTTTTTTCAGAAGTGCCATCTTGAATTCTTTGTCATTTAAATTGCTTATTTCTATGTCTGTAAGCTTACTTTCTGGAGATTTTTTCTTTTTCTTTGAGATGTCTTGTCATCTTGGTTGTTCATGGTGTTCAATGAACTATTTCTCCTCTTGGGCATTAAGGGAAATGTATTCTGCTTTTTTTTTTTTTCCAGAAAGAAGAATTTATTATATAAGGGTCTCTCTTTAGCCTGCTGCAAAGAAGGCGCTTTTCTTTTGGTTTCCAGTGGGTGGTGTCTAAGCCTCGTGGATCCCTGCTTTACATAAAGCCTTAAAAATGCCTTTTTATTTTCTTATAGTTATTTAATCACACTTGCTACCCTCAGTTTCAATCCCTGTCAGTAGTAGCAACAGTTTCAGTAGTGTTTGCTCAGATTCTCCTGGGGCTCTGCGATATTAGGTCTCAGAGGTCTTTGGGGGAGTGGCCCTCTGGTTTGGGGGTTGGAGACTATATCTCAGCCTCGGTTTTGCAAACGTGGCTGGTCAAATCAACTGCTGCCTTTCTGCTGCCCTGCTTCTCTGACTTCTGCCCTGATGACTGGGTCCTGCCACTAGTCAGCCATGGGGAGCTCACAATTTTCCCAGACAGAGCAGTTCAGGGAACTTTCCACTCCTTTTTCCCTCTGCCTCTTCCTATAGGTAGCTCTGGTGGCTATGAGAGGCAGCTTCTTTGTTTCTCCCAGTCCACCGCCCGACACCTGGGGTTCTGACCGTGTAGTAGTTCTTATGCTCAGATCAGACACTCAGATGTGTTGGTGTGCAGTTTGGGTATTTTTGTTGGGTTTTAGACATTAGTTGATTATTGTTTCAAGGGGAGAGATCTTGAAACATGTCTCACTTTGCCATGTTTCCAAAGATACCCACATGTATTCTACATTTAATATAAAATATTAAACAAATAAATAAACAACTTCCTTCCCACCTCCGAAATCAGAGTGACATGCATAAGAATTGAGAACATGCAGCTGGTGTGGTAGGAGGAAAACCTAAAGAAATGTTGTGCTAAGGCAATTTCAGAAAATATGTCAAGGAAGATGAACACCCTCATATGCTGTTGATAAAGCAGTTAACACAAAGGCTGAATATTGATATCTGGATTTAAGAGTGTGGATACCATTAGAGACTTAGAAATGAATTGCTTTGTTAGAGCAGTAGAGGAAAACCCTGATTGGAATGAGTGGAGAAGAGATAGGATGAGAATAATCAGAGGTAGCCATTGTATTAGTTTTTCAGGGCTGCTGTAATCAAGTATCATAGACTGTATGACTTAAACAACAGAAACATGTTAACTCACATTCTGAAGGCTAGAAGTTCAAGATAATGATGTTTCCAAGGCTAGTTTCTTTAGAAGGCTATGAGGAAGTCTGTTCTTTGCCTCTCCCCTAGCTTCTCATTGTTTGCTGAAAATCTCTGGAATTCCTTGGCTTCTGACGCATCACCCTGATCTCTACCTTTATCTTCACATGGAATTCTCCCTCTGTATGTGCCTCTGTGTCCAAGTTTCCTCTTTTTTTTTTATACAGATGCAGTCATATTGGATTATGTTATTACTCTATTCCAGTATTACCTCATCTTAACTAATCATATCTGCAACGATCCTATTTCCAAATAAGATCACATTCTGACATAGTGAGAGTGAGGACATTAATGTATGAATATTTGGAGGCCATAGTCAACTCATAACAAAAGTATAGGCTAGATATAAAAGGGACAAAGAAATAAGGTTTGCTAGAAGAAGATGTAACATGCATATGTATGTGTGTGTATGTGTGTATGTATGTATGTATATATGTATATATATACACACACATACTGAAGAGATTCATTGTATGTTAATTTGAATGACTCAGTAGAAGAAGGAAGAATTGGTGATTCAGAATAGAGAGGGACAATTGCTTGAGAAATGTCTTTGAGAATATTAGAGGGTGTGAGATTCATTGCCTAAGTAGAAGCACGGCCTGAGAGATGAGCAAGGACACAATATCCATAGTAACAGGAGGGAAGGCAGATATATTGGTAAAGATGGAGCAGGTTGATAAACATGGCAATGAGATGGTGTGGAAGCTTTCTTTTGTTTGCTTCTGTTTTGTCAGGGAATGGAGGAAAGACGATCAGCTGATAGGAGGGGAAAGGGTAGTGAAAGATTGCCAAAGAGAGGAGAAGGTGTGAAATGGTCTTATAGGATAATGGGATAACAAAATGTAGCAGGATTGTTACACTGAAGTCTCATTTGAGATTGGTAGCTGTGCATTTAAAGTCGGTTTGCTTGTGGCTTATCTCCAGCCATGGTTAACTTTGTGGATGCAGGTGCAAAGTAGGCACAGAGTTGGACTTAACTAGGAATTGTTTTTACTAGGTGAATACCACAGAGTGAGAGAGGCAGAGGAGTTGAGGAATTTGCAAGTTATTAGAGGAAGGACCATTGAATCCAAGCTGGGTGAAGGAGGTAATAAAGACATAAAAGTGTTAGAGACAGTGACAGTGGAAAGAGAACAATTGATTAGTGGGATTAAAAGGTTCTGAGAATTGAGGTACTATGAAAAACATTGAAAGATCACACTCCTCCTCTATTCGAAATTCCCCATGGCAATGCATCTGAATAATAAAGAAAATCCTTACCATGATTTATAAAGGTGCCCTACAAGATCTACTTCTTCACCTCCCTTCCACTTCTCCAGCATCATTTTCTACTGTTCTCCCCCTCAGTCTTCTCCAGGCATCCTGGTCTACTCACCTTTCTTTGAAAACCCCAGATAAGCTCCTATCTTGGGTCTTATGCATATGCTGTTAACTCTTTGAAGAACATTCTTCTATGGTGCTCAGTGCATATATCTATCTGAATCATACTTTCATGGTTCAGGGCCATGAAAATCAGATCTTTGCTCAAATATTGGTGTGTGTGTGTGTGTGTGTGTGTGTGTGTGTGTCTCTATAATTGGCCACCTTTAAAAACTCGACCTCTCCAATACTCCCTAACCCATTTTCTTGCTTTATTTTCCTTTATAGTACTTATCACAAACTAAATCCTTTAAATTTGGTTTACTGTCTCCTATCAACCCCATGTGGATTCCATAGGGGCAGATATTTTTGCTTGTTTTAATTAGTTTTATATCACCAACATCTTGAATAATGTTGGGTATGTAGTAATCTGTTGAGTGAATAAATAAAAAATAGGGCATGGTGAACAGAGTACAAAGCTTGAAACTGATTTTAGAGAGGAAGAGCAGTTATGGATAATGCATAACAAAGTCTAGGGTATGACACTGATAGTTAGTGATAGGTGGCAAAGGTCAAAGTCATTGGAGAAGAGGAGGTCAAGAAACTGAGAAGCCTGAGAGGATGACTCCCAAGAATTTCAAAATCACTAGAAATTAGAGTGGAGTGTTAGAGAGAGTGACAAAAAAAGAGAAAATAGAATCCAGGAGTGATGAAATCTGCTGATGACTGCAACAGGAGGAAATAATGTGTTGTCTGATGGGATGGGCTTTAAGGCTGGAGTTTTTAAGGAAGAGAAAGAGAAATTGGTTCAGAATCTCCAACCAAGATCCAAGAGGATACTTACCTCATTGCTGAGCTGAGTGATATGAAGCATGTGGTTGAGAAAATAATCAGCACTTGAGAGGATGGTAGAGAAAGCAGTGCTCCCAGAGAGAACCAAATTTCAGAAAAGCAGAAAAATAAAGGGAACTTTCAGTAAGACTAATAAAATGGGGATTTTAGTGATGATGCATTGTTGTTTTACAGGTCACAGAGGAAAGGGTTCAAGAGTGGGGAAAGTTATTGAGAGCCTTGTGAAGGAGAGAATCTGGGTGAGATATCTGAGAGTCCACAGCTTCTTGCAAAAACCAGAAAAGTGGCAAACAAATCAGTCTTGTTGGAATCAAGGCAGACTGGTGAAGCTGTGAGTATTGGAAGATGCGGGAGGGAAAGAGAGGTGGTGGTATCTGGTTATGTATATGCTGAGATTTCCTCTTCCCTCCTGAGAATGATGATAAGGAAGATGGTGGGGGGAGGGAATGGTCTTACCTGGAGAATGCAGGACTGAAATAAGTATTTTTCCCTTTTGTATTAGTTTTCTAGGACTGCCATGACAAAATACCACAAACTGGGTGGCTTAAACAAAAGTTTATTTTATCACAAGAGGCTGAAGTCCAAGATCAAGGTGTCCGCATGGTTGGTTTCTGCTGAAACCACTTTCCTTATATTGTAGATGGTTGTCTTCTTGCTGTGTCTTCACATGGTCTTCTGTCGGTCTGTGCATGTCTCTGTCCTAATTCCCCTTTCTTATAAGGACATGAGTTATATTGGATTACAGCCCACCCATATGACCTTGTTTTATCCTAATCATCTTTTTAAAGGCCCTATCTCTGAATACAGTCATGTTGTAAGTACGGGGGTTGGGACTTCAGTACCTAAAGGTGAGTGATTTTTGGGAAATGTAATCAGCCCCAATACCTATCATTCTGGAATAAATGTACAAATAAATAAAAGGGGATGATTTTGAGGTATTACTATTAATATTTCTTACAACAGATTGAAGAAGCTGAGACCTAGAAAGATTCCGGTAAACTCGCTCAAGGTCCACACTGCCAGGGAAGATTCTCGAACTCACTCTAAAACATCAAACAATTATGTCTTGCTTGGACTCCGACCATTGCATGGAACATAGTGGAGTTAATAAATAGTTCATAAGAGATTGGTTTTGATTCCAAATCATTTCTGTCTATTGCTAAAAATGAATATCTTCTGAAAAAAAAGTTTATTACTACTGAGGAAACATATAGGACTCCAACATTTCTTGATTATCAATCTTCCATGGACTTAAAACAATCTCTCTCAATATCCTTATGATATGAGTGTCTTATTCTTGATTTTACAGAGGAAGAATATTGAAGTCGAGAGAAATTGAATGGCACAGATCTAATAAGAGGCAAGGCTTATGTTTTAAAACCTGTACGGTTTCCAGTATAGCAACAAATGATTATGCATATCACTTTGTATGTTAGAAAAATGTCTAATCACTATGTTGTACACCTGAAACTGATACAATATTGCATGTCAACTATAATTTAAAAACTTTTAAAGATATTATTCAAGATGATGTTGGATAATTCAACTCCAAAATAGAATTTCTGAACAGACTTGAGAATAAATGCCAGCATGGTAACTTTAAAGGAAATGGTGCTCATTTGGATCTTTTAACATTTTATCTACTAAAAAACCCCACATTTTTGTGGCTTCAGTTTACATACTTCTATTTACGTTACTGTAAGCAGATCACTGTTTCAAAAGATCAGTCCTTTCAGAAGACTTCTATTACCATTTAACAATTAGTCCTGTGCTTTTTATGTGTAAAATAAAATGCATTTTGTTTTAAAATGAGTACTTTTGTTATGAAGTATTTTTCTTGTTGTTTTCTCTAAAGAAATTCTCATAGCTTGTTTTATTAGACCCAGAAAACACTTCTCTTTCTCTTCCCAAATCATCCAATTTCAAGCTCTCAGAAGTTGGCAGGCATGAGAGAAGTCTTTGCAATACTGGTGAATCACACAAGGACAAATTTATTTGCTTTGATTTTTAAAGACATCCAAGAGGGAAAAGGAAAGTGAATGTTTGATTATTTATTACAGTCCTGACTCTAAATGTGGTTTCTGACTTTAGCATCCTGTCTTTGCTGACTGTACCTTCACGTTTCAGTGCCCCTCTATTGGGCTCCTGGAGTTATCTGTCTATCAAAGCAGAAGTCAGCTCTGGGAGGCTGAGCCCCAGCTCAGGCTTGTCCAGGAGATGTCTCTATCTAGGCCCTACTTACAGTAACTCTCTCATTGTACTATGGGCAGCTGAGTAAAACAGTAGATACCTTGGACAGCAAAATACCACTCACCCTCAGTCACTGTGCTTGTCTCTAGGAAGCTAAATTTTTGAGGTTGAGTATTACTCTAGATAGGACTGAGCTTCATAAAACAGTGGATCCCATTGGTGATGCAGAGGTTGCTCAGTACAACATAGACCCTGGGTCCACGAGATGGCCATTCAGCAATTTTCCTAACTTTCCAGCTCCTAGACTCTTTGTCCCTATTGGAACATTTTATCTTTTGTCTTTTAAAAACTCAATTTTATTAAGGTGAAAATCAAGTACAAAAACTGCATTCACTTAGAGTGGTTGATTCAATGATTTTTGACAAATGTATATGTACTCATGAAACCATCACTACAATCAACATACAGAACATTGTCACCCCAAAAAGTTTCCCTATGCCACTTTGTAGTCCACCACGCCCTCCAGCTCTAGTCTCAGACAGCCACTGATCTTTTTTTGTCATTATATATAATATATAATATATATATATATATATTAGGTGGTATTTTCTAGAGATTTATGTAAATGAAATCATCCAGTAGGTACAGTTTTGTGTCTGACTGCTTTCACTCAGTATAATGATTTTGAGATTATTTAAGCCTACAATTCATTTTTTTTTTTTGCTTATCCCTTCTGTTTCTTGTTTCTTTGTTCCTCCTTTAATCCTGTCTTTGGATTATTTAAATGTTGCTTAGAATCTATTTAAATGTATCTACTGGTTTTTAAGCTCTATCTCTTTGCATTGTTTTTTAACTGGCATCCCTAAGTATTAGACTATACATCTAGGTTGTTTATCAATTTTGTCTTCCGCTTGGTTTTCAGTCTACCTCTCTACCCTGCCTGCTTTTTTTCCTCCTTACTTTTGATCCTGGCGTTGAACTGTACATGCTCCAGAATTTCTCCTTTGCCAGCTGGTGCGATGTTAGGCTTTGCCAATAGGGGGCACTGGAGGGCTGCAAGTCTATCGCCAAGGAAAGAGCTTTTCCTGCTTCTTGGGTTCTTTTTCCTTCTATGCGTAACTGCCAGCATATCGGCACTTGGCAGGCATCTTCCTGCTGACTGCTCAGGCCTACCAGCATCGGGCTGGCTACATCCTGTATACCAACTCCAGCCTGTTTGCACCCTCTTGTGAATTACTGCTCCTTCCAGCAGGCTGTTGGGAAGATCAGCTCTGTCTCACATTTGCTGGGAAATTTCTTTGCCTCTGGAAGGATTCATGTTTCTGTGCTGTCCCTCTGAGGTCATCCAGTTCCCTGGTGGCAATGTTAGAAAGGAGACAGAGGCCCCGTCTTCTCCCAGGACCCCCAGACCTCTCTCTTCCTCTTGTCATCTTTCCTTTGAGCACAAGTGGAATTTTGGTCTAGTCTAGGACAAGTTCTTCCTTTAAGTTTTTTCAAGACACATAATATTTTTTCCTGTAAGATCTTAGATTTTTCTAAGAATTTAGACTTTTGAAATATCAGAGCTAGAAAGATATGTATACTACTTTTATTCTCCCCGCCAAATGTTTCCCCTGAGGCTATGAGTTTAGAGATGGCCCCCGATTGCATGAAGGGCAATAGAAAGGAAAGGGAAAAAGAAAATATGGAGAGAAGAAATCCCATAGCTCGATACCTCTAAATGGTATTCAGACAGGAAAATAGTATCCTATTCACCTCTGACTCCTCAACCTGTCTCTAATGTCTGACACATGATAATTTCTCAATAAATGTTATTAAATCAATGAGCTAATTTGCTATGTGATTTTGGGCAAGTTTCATGACTTCTAACCTCTATTTTCTAAACTATAAAATTGGAATTAATGATACTGATATCACAGCATAGTTGTAGGATTAAATGAGATTATGCTCTCTTTGTGAAGAGTTTTCTAATTGTATGTTTTATTACTGTTATTATAAATGTTCACTGAGCTGAGATAGTGCTTGGTGTCTTAGCCCAAACTCTGGGTGATTCCATGGAGACCTAGTCAACTGGAAACACACTTTTATCTTCCTCCCAGAGAAGCCTTACAATTTCAATGTATCTTTTTGCACTTCAAATTATTTATTCTCCTGATGACAGTTTTTATGTCAGTGTGCTTTATGATTTCTAGATGATGAGAATTGATTTTGGATTGAATTCTACCCAGCAGGGAGTAACTAGTATAGTACTAAGAAAATGATGGTAATACTGTATCTCATCTTAAAGGTGTGTGTTAGCTATTTGCACAGTTTAGTTAGAATTGAAACTGAATCATTCCAATCACATGATATATTAAGGTATACTTTAAATATACCTTTTAATTAGTCATAATAAATGCTTTCCAGACTGCCTGATGAAGTAAAGATTAAATAAGATATATTTCTTTTTGAAACCTCTGTAAATGGTCCCAGTGTTTAATAAGAATTTATAATTTTTGATGTTTTTTGTGTGCTAGTATGAAAAGGATGTCACTTGTGTCTAAAGAGACAGCAACAAGAAGAGCTGGCTGGTACTCAATAACTTGGTGTCTTCCAAGTTGCTCATTAGACATGTCAGGTTGTACACACACCTCTTTTCAAAGTCCTAGGGACAAATGGACAGCAACTCAGCAGATACCTCCACCCTGGACAAATCTTGGGTTCAACCGTTGAAGCAAGGCTAAGGTTGGGATTTGAGAGATGAGATGAATGATGCAAAAAGGGAGACAAAGTATGAGGGCTATTAGTCAAGTTTTATAGTGAATACAATTAACAGTACTGTATTATATATTAAAAGTTGTTAAGAAAGTAGATTTTCAATGGTAATTCTGTGAGGAGATGGAGATGTTAACTAAACTTATTTTGTTAATCGTTCTGCAATAATATATGCATTATCAAATCATCACATTGTGCACCTTAAACTTACATATTTTTATGTCTATAATATCTTGATTACTCTGGGGGTACAAAAACAAGCCCCAAAGTTCCCAAAGATCTCTCCATGTGGAGGTGGGGCATAAGATTTGTGGGAATACCTGTAAGAGGTGATGTCAGTGTTGAGAGGTCCATCCACAGGCCTTATGGATCTGAGGACAAAGATGTTCAGGACCAGAAAACCCATTTTCTAAAGAAATCATAACACCAAGGCAAGGACCTTGTCTTTGGGCAAGAGGTTTCATAATTTTTAGGACTGTTCAATCAGTAAATATTTTTTGTTTGCCTCCTGTATACAAGGCTCTTTTTAAAAGCTTGGATAAAAGAGAAAGTTTATATTTTACCAGTATCTTCCAAAGTATTTTTCATTATGCTGTATCATATATATTATTATATGATATATGTCATAATATATATAACATGACATATATAAGCTATAATATATGTCATATATGTCATGTAATTTATATTATGACATGTATGTCATGTAATATATTATAACATATGTCATATTATAGCTCATATATCTATATTATATGAGATATAAATTATGATATCTATATGATATATAATATGATAATATAATGTACTATCAAATATGATATGTGATATATGATATATTGTACATATATGAGACACAGCATATATATCATATATATGAAACAGCATATATCATATACATTCATATATATGGTATAACACACACATCCACACTTTTTTTTTGAGGAGGGCTTTTCTACATATTGTAGTGTAGACTCTGGAGCCAGAGTGAGTTCTATAGGGTTGATACTGGTATCACCATTTAGTAGCTGTGTGTTCTTAGGAAAATTACTTAACCTCTCTGTACATCAATTGCTTTATAGGTAAAAATGAAATAATAATAGTACCTACTTCATAGAGTTAGTGTGAGTCATTTTCTGTGGCGTTCTTAGAACAATTCCTGGTATGTGCTCAGTAACTGCTATTGATTTACTATCATATTGTGGAGCTCAGAAAGTTGGAAGTTGGGCGGGGCCAGCATGGGTAATCATAGGTGATCCTGGACAGAGGTGAGTTCAGTTGCTGATGTGAGAAGCCAAGTAGAGGGAATGAGCAGGATTGCTGGCTGTGTACTTCAGAATGAGGCTCTGAGAATCTAATAACAGGGAGTCAAAAGCTGCAACACAATAGGCAAGGACAGCTGGGGCCCTGGGCAGGAAGCCTGGCATCAGGAGATCGAGCATGGGTTCTGTTGTAGATAGCAAGACAGTGCCTGCACTGTGGGGTTCGACACCTGAAAATAGGTGTCCGAGGTACTAAGATAGAGGGATATGCAGCCATATGGGCTTAGTGTTGAGCCAGTAGAAGAGACATCTTACATTCCTCCTGCCTATGGACAGGCCTGGTGTGGTTGAGCAAAGATGGGGCTGTAAATATGATTTATGGTAATAACAATAACAAAAGCAGCAATGCTACTACTATTACTAATAATTGCATTTATTGATTTTGTACTATGAACCAGGAACTGTATTAAGTGCTTCATTCACAGCAACTTTATGAGGGAACCTTATTAACCCCACTTTTCAAGTGAGAACACTAAGCACAGAAAACTCAGTGTCTCATAAAGATACAGATTAACAACTGGAGGGGCCAGGTTTGAACCTAAATAGTCAGGCCCCCTCTCTTAACCAGTTAACATAGTGTCTCCTAAAACTATATTTAACCTCTTTCTTTCAGGATGTCCAACAGGAACAAAGCTGTTGGACATCCAGAAAGAAAGAGGTTAAATATAGTGGAGTTGTGCCAGCTGTGTATTTACATTGTAGAAATTCAACAAATTGTGCTTGGCAGAGAGAGGTCAGAAAGAGGGAGAAGGAAAGAAAGACAATCACATGAATACAGTGAGCAGTTGAGCTCACCGTGCCATTCAAGGAGCGTGTGACTCAGATTCAGTGTAAGAATCAGATTGGAACTGGGAATCAGCTGTTCCCTTGGTAGGGCTCAGTTTCTGATTGCTCCTCACGAGTGAGGACTCTCACTGTATTGAGTGTTTAAATTCTAGCATTTAAATACACAGTCTGCACAACACGGAACTTAAATGCAAGCCAAGTGCTACACCTTCAAGTTCAATAAAAGAAACAGCTAGAGCTAAAACAGACAGGGTTAGATTTACTGAGGGATGATCTGGGTGTGTAGGTCTCCCAGATGTAACCTACCTAAGGAATTAGCAAGAGTAATTTTGATTGTAAGTGACCTCTCCTTTGTGTTGACCAACTCCTTGGATTAGTGTTGCTCCCATTTTCCTTGCCCCAGTGAGGAGCAGGAATGAGCTGTGCTGAGAATCTTAGTAAGTCATCAGACTCAAAATTAAGAGCATGCAGTATAATGTAATGTGTTTTCTATTTTCAACATATTTGAAAGTGGAGCTGATTAGATTGCTGCCAGGTTAAGGATCTGCAATCCTTTGTTATTTAGATTGCAAATTTCCTGCTTGAATTTGGCTGAGCCTATCCCAATACTTATTTAATTTAAATGTATTTTTCCCCCCCCGTAATTTTTCCCTATACACAAAGGAAATAGAAGGTGGGAAATGCAGCAGAAATGCCAGCAGAACTCTCCCAGTGTTGTTTAGTGATTAGATAAGTGGAGAGGTACATGAAATTTCCATTTCAATTGAGCTTTCTATTAACAAAGAGATTGACTTAGTTCTCTGTTTAAATTCTCAGAAACTGCAGCAGTTATTATGCTATAGGTTACAGTAAGGGGCTGGTCCCGTGCTAATAGAAAGGCTACACTCAATTTTCCAGTGAATGTCTTCTTAGAAGTCTGATGATGTTATGAGGAAAATAGCACCAGATAGTAATTGGGCTCCAGCTACTATCTTGAAAATTTTTGAGCCATGACAGTTTGTTGTAACCAGTGATACTACAATGCCCATCGTGTGAGGTAACAGTTTCCCTTAAAAGGAGAGCAAACTTAAAGCACTGAAAAGTTTTTGTTAAGATTGTTTTGGGGGAAGACTCAGGGATGGTGGATCATGTGACTGCTCCTCAGGGCTCAGCTTTCTCTGGGTGTTTTTCCAACTGATTCCCACTGCCATTATCATCACACACACACACACACACACACACACGTGTGTGTGTGTGTGTGTGTGTGTGTGTGTGTGTGTGTGTTTGGGGGTAAGAGAGCAGGGCAGTGAGCTCTGCTTTTCTTTTAAAATATTCAACAGAAGTGGAGAGTAAAGCCCCATTTTTTATTTGTCTCAGTAGAGAAAATCAGGACAGTTCCTCCAAACTATAAGAAATACTAATAAAGAACAGAATAAAACTAAGAAGATAACATATTGGGAACACAAAACCAGTTTATTGAATGCAGATATTATAGACTTTATTTTGTGGCTTCCATTGAACCCTGCCTCCTAGAATTTATGCTCTCATGTCTTCTGGTTTTGCCATTTCACTTGCTTTGGCCGATTAATCGCAAGTGTGATGCAATCAGATATTGGGGATTGTCCTCTTGAACAGTCACTCCTAGGATCCAGCTGCCATGTAAAGAAGCTCATGTGGAAGGATGACATGGAGAGAGAAACATTTCAGCCTTCCAACCAGATGTGGGGAAGAAGCCATCTTGGAAGCCCTAGCCCTAGGTACCATCGGGCTGCGGCCTCATGAGAGACCCTTCAGGCAAAGATAGCAAGAAAACCATCCAACTGAGCTCCAGTAAATCCACAGATTATATGAAATAAAAAAAAAATGGCTCTTTTTAAATTTACTAAGTTCTGGGGTAGTTTTATATGCAGATAACTGAATGATATGTTTCTGATCCCATCAGACTTAATTGACTTACAAAGCTCCCAGGCTCTGTACCACGCTAAACTGCTGCCTAAGAATATTACATTCTAGTCCCAAAGGTAGGTACAGTTTTCAGCCCTATATGGTCTTCTGTTTCCTTTGCCCAATGTCCATCTCCATGGTATGTCTGCCATGTTGGTGGCCTCTCCAATTTATTTTTTTAGCTATATGCTGTGACCCTAATCTGCTGTCCTCTCTTCATCTTCCCTCTTCCTTTTAGTTTCCAGGCTGAGGGACCTTTAGCATTCATGGTCGGTCAATTGACCTCTTTCCTCTGGAGAAGATTTTTGAGACAGTGCTCCCTATACTGTCCCTTCTCAGTCTCAGATCCACACAAAACCAGTAGTAATATAGGAGGCCCATGTCAGACCAGGGCCTTCTGGTCATTGGAAGGTAGCAAGTGGGTGTAACATTCTAAATTCTGTTCATGTGGCTTAAGTAGAGCCAGGAGCTGGCCACTTGAATTCTGGCAGATTGTTAAAAGTTGTACTAGATCTGAGAGGAGTCTGTTTCTCTGTCCCCAAAGCTGCAAAGGACAAGACAAGACAACTTGGTTCTTTTCAAAGAAAGAAAAGTTCTTTGGACTGCAGTTCCTTGAAGCTTGGTTCTTTTGAAAGACCAAGGACTCTAATAGTCTGTTCTGAATGCTTGGCATCTGAATATTCACACAGAAAAAGTTTAGATCTCCTATTCGAAATATCTAGAATGGCATGTCTATTTACCTTTGTATCCAAGAAGCAAAGCGGTCCAAAGAGAATTTGATCAGGAGTCTTAGGAAAAGGTCAAAGTCAGAGAGTTATTGTTCTCCTAAAAACTCAGTTTTATATGCCAATCTTTAACTTCCTGCCTATTTTAGTTTTTTTGTACTGCAAATGGTGGCTACCAACCCATGCTTTACCCAATGTCTAAAGTCCAGGCATCTGTGAACTCCACCACTCATTATTTGTTCTTGATTTAGACCTGATTCGAAGACCACAGATCACTTAAAAACAGAAGTGACTGTTAGCTGTGCCTCTCCCTTCACTGCCCACCTAGGGCTCAAGCAGAGATGATTTGGTTGCTAGGTTGCTAGGGCTGTTAAGATCCACCTTCCTGATACCTACCAGTGCCACTCTCCTAGTCCCCAGCCTTGCCATGTTGAACTAGTTGGGTCTGAGGAGACATCTGTTAACCTGACTATACTAACAATAGTATAACAGAATCTTCCAGAACTCGGAGGCTGCTAATCCTTTCTTTGTTCCCTGGCTTACTCTTTTGGGAAGTCCCAAGAATATGCTTAGGGCATAGGCTTTCTTGCTTACATATCTGGAAATCAGGCTCACAGAGCAATTTGCCAGGCTCAAAATACCCAGGATCAACATTAATGTATGGGGGAGACTTTCCTTCTGTGATTTTCTGTTGACTCAAATAAATAAAATACTTATTTTACTTTTATACATCTTTTAAAATAAAAGCCTCAATAAAATATTTTTAGGTATAAAAATTATAAAGGTTTAATTCTGTCGATATCAAAATAAAGAATACAGATTCCAAACTGCTCAGTTAGTCAAGGGGAAAGAAAATGGGGAAATATGAAAAAAATTGGGAAATAGGAAAATGGGTAAGAGGGAAAAGAGAGCATACAGTACCAAAGAAAGTGAAGGGAGGGGAAAGGAAGATAATGGCTTTAGAAAGATAAGAGGAGAAAGCAAAAAAGTTGACGTTTCAGGAAGGGTTGCTTCCCCAGGTTCTGAGTGGAGCCATTTTATTAGCTGCATTCTTTTGACACAGCCAATTGTTCATTTATACTGTGGGATTCGAGTTTCCATTTTTCTCATCTCTGAAATGCTAGTTAACTGATTACCCAATATCTGTTCTATAATTGATCTTTATTCTTAATCTTTCTGAGGCACAGCCTTAAAGGAGGTGGCCCCAATTGAATGTTCCCCTGGTCCGCTGACTGCTGGAGACACCACTGGGTGGCGCTTTCCTCACTATCGTTTTGGAGGCCCTTTTATGTAGTGCCTACTGCTCCTGAGAGACAGTTACATTTGCTTTCCTATCAGTTAGTCTCCACAAAAATCCTGTGAGCTTGCAAGTAAGGTTCAGAAGGTCATCCAGCCAGCAAGTGGCTGAGCAGATCTTGTACCTATGTCAGTGTGACAAATGCTAAAACTTTTTCCACTCTTTTGAGCTCTCACCAAGATGAATGTGAACATGTCATTTAAAGAATGCTTGTAAAATATAAACACTATGAAAAAGATGAAATTCCCTATTATCTTACCACCCAGAATTAATCACCATTAATACAATTATTTTTGTTTATGTTTATCATTTAAATTTATGTATATTTAAGACATGGCAACTAGAACCATAAATTATTTTTAGGACAATGGGGGAAAACTGTGAATCAAACCTAATTATGAAATCAAGATTCTAAATTGGCTGAATTTGACTTCTGAACGTATGTGTGTGTGTACAACACAACTGATCCAAAATGAAATAGGACCTCAACTTACTGTTTCATAAATTTATATTTTGAGTAAAAAATTCTAAAATCATACTGCCTGAGATGTCAAAAGCAACTGATACTCTGGTCAGAAGTTTTGGTTCTCATTGAGAGAAGTAGCTCAGAACAGTTTTGTAGAGAATGACTTGGGAAATTAGGATTATAAAGAGCCATGAAGATGTCCAAATCACTTGACACAACAATACAATTTTTTAGGTATTTTACTTAAGCAAATTAAGGAAACATTTCTATACAAAAAAGAAGATTACATGGACAAAGATGTTCATTTTACATTATTTTTAATAGTGATTAATTGGCAATGGCCTTTACGTCAAATAATAGAAGATGATTAAATAAAATAGTGTAACTATCCACTTGATAAAATAATGTGCAGTCACTAAGTATGGTAGCTGGAGATAATGTGTCAACAGACTGAAGACTAAATAACTTTTATTTATGCAGTGCTTACTCTATGCTGTTACCCTCCACATGATATTTAATTGTCCCCCAAACTCGATGTCAGACATTAGTATTTTCCTTATCTTTAAGTTAAAGAAACTCAGGCTAAGAGATGTTCCTTACCCAAGATCAAAAACCTGGTAAGTGGAAGAATGTTCTATTGTCTTTACAAGTTAAAGTAAAAGAAGGAATGCAGGGAAAAGAGGGAAGAAAGGCATCACATTGACGGTGCAGCAGGCAGGGCTACTTGAGGATGTCTTTGCTGTCTCTTCCTCTTGCTTATTTCCTCTCTTACTCTCCCACTCCTGGAACCCTATGCTCCTGTTCCTTTTTACTTTACTATGAATGAGGAAATTATTCAGAAATCTGGAGCCCCTGAGTTAGAAGGCATATATGGTTAGTAATTCCCACTTCCCCAGGGAGGAAATTTCTTGATGAGTTGCTCTAAGCAAGGGGATGGAATTTGGATGTAGAAACCCAGTGGAAAGTGGGACTCTGTGGAAATGAATAACTATGTCACCTTTCTAAGATTTATCTCACAGCTTGTCCCAGATGTACCTCTCCTTCCAAAAAAAAAAAATGCTCTGAGAAATAGTCATAAAATAAAGCGTTTTATCTCACTGCTTCCAGTCTACTTTTAGAGACACATAAACATTCATGACAGTATCCATAGGGCTTTGTACATGCTGACTCCGTGTGGTGTTGCCTGGGGAAATAGAGATCCAAGGTTGCAATTTAGTTGTTTTTAAAGAAATATTATCTTCTCTAGTAGAGAGACAACACATTGGTGGATCTGCTGTGTTTCCTCTTTCCCGATTAAATCAAAATCTCAGCAACAAATCAATCTGCTTCTCTCCTCCCCCCACCCCCGCCGCACCCTGCGCCCCCGCCCGCCCCCTCCCCCTCCACCCTTCCCCCCTCCCCTCTCCCCTCCACCCTTCTCCCCTCCCCCTCCCCCCCCCCTCCCGTTTAAACCACAACTGATTCAACTTCTATCCTATTGCAGCTTACCTGGATGACTACAACAGCCTCCTAATAGTTCTCTCTGCTCTGGTCTCTTCCCCTCCCTGCATTCGATTCCCTACCCTGCTGCAGAGAGATCTTTTTAAAATGCAAATGTGATATCGACAATGCCTTGCTTAAATTCGTTTAATGGTGCTCCATTTATTCAATATACAAATGCCCTATCAAGGCATAGAAAAACCTTCATCATCCCTGACTACATTTGCAGCACCATTACTAGTCACTTTTTCATATGCCCCAAATATTTCAGTCACATTTACCACCATCCATGAACAAAGCATACTCTCCTATCCTTTGCAGATGGAGTTTATTCAATCTAGAATGTCCTTCTAGAATGACTCGTCTTTAATATTACTGCCTCTGAGAAGTCTTCCTTTAATACAAGAAGTCTTCCGTTTAATACAAGGTAACCTTGAACATTCTCATGTGTCAGTTAGGTTCTTAGTGGCAGACAACAGAATCCACTCTAGCTAGCTAAAGCAGGAATGGGTTAATGGTGGAAATTAGAAAGCTTCCTGAGTTGTTGGAAGGGCTGGGGAAATAAGCTCCAGACTTACTTTCCAGCAGCAGCAGCAGCTTCCAGAACCACACCATGGTCTATTCCTGGAGAAGCTGCTTCTGCCTCTGGTCCCAGATCTACCTCTTGTACCATGCTACCTCTGCTGCCACACATACCCCCTGAATGAGTGTCCAGCACTCTTCCCTGTTTTCTTATGGCACTCACTTACAAATCCAAGTCTTGCATAGATGTGCCTGATTGGTACAAACAAAGCCACATGCCTACATTCTAGTAGCAAGGGAGACTTGGAACATTTTCATTTTTGATTTTACATTGAAAAGACAGAATTCAAAATGTGGAGAAGTATAAAAAATGTTGTAAAATATTTTAAAAATATGGGACAGCATAAATGACAGAGTTCCACTGAGTCTCTTTCTCTATTAAAAATCTTTCATTTTGCTATTATTATCTTTGTACATGTATGCTTTCCTTGTTAGATCATGGACTTGATTTAAGATGATGTTTTACTCATGTCTATATCCAAAATCCTCTGGCACAATGCCTGATATATCAGTATCCTTTGTTGATTACTAAAAGAATAGAGCTATGAAAATTCCTTGCCTAAAACTTTTTGCAGTTAACTGTACAAGATATAGTAATCTAGTCTTGAAAACTGCAACCTGGTCTATATGATCAGAAAAGCAATAAACCAAATCTTAAATAACTCAAGCTGTAGGAAACAGCATTTTAAATACTATTTTAAATTTGGTCTCTAGGAACAAGACAGTGGATTCTTCCAGAGTGCTCAGATTCAGTGTCACCTCATACATTGTGTGCCTTAATTAAGTGGGGCCTTTAGCAAATGATTAAGAGAGGTTATCTTTACAGCTCTTTGCCTCCTCTCTCAGTCCTCCTCTCTTCTTTTCATCTGTATCATGCTTTACTGCTGACAAATGACTTTCACACCTTTATGTATTTAATGCTCACAGCCATCCTGTGTGGTTTTATTATCTCCATGTAAGAGTCTAGGGCAGAGATTGCTTAACTACAGCATTAGGACCAAAACAAGCTTCAGCTTGTATTTGTAAATAAAGTTTTATTTGGGGTGCAGACACATTGTCTTAGAGAATACAGGCTGTTGTAATAGAATACTATAGACTGGGTGGCTTAAATGTTAAATATTTATTTTTCACAGTTCTGGAGGCTGAAAAATCCAAGATCAAGGCACAGACAGATTTGCTGTCTGGTGAGAGCTCTCTTCCTGGTTTGCAGATAATCACATTGCTTTATCCTCACATAAAGGAGAGAGAGTAAGTTTTAGTCTCCTCCTCTTTTTATAAGAATACTAATCCCATTATGAAGGCTTTACCCTCATAGGCCCCACCTCTAAATATCATCATATTTGGGATTAGAGCTTCAATATATGATTTGGGGGGGTGGGAAGGACACCAACATTCAGTCCATAGCATAAACCAATTTATTTCTGTATTGCTTATAGCTTCTTTGGGACTATAGTGACAGGGTTGTATATTTGCTATGACTTGCAAAGCCTAACATATTTATTATCTGGACCTTTACAGGAAAATTTGTTGAGGTCCAAACCTTTGGAGCACAGGGATTTGGTGAATTTATCTACACATGTCAGGACTTGAAACTAAGTCTTCTGACTGTAGGTTTCATTCCTTTGTACTAAGTTACCTCATAGGTCATCTACTGGGTTTTGGACTCAGAATTCATTGATTATGAATTTGATGATATTGGGTCAGGAGCCCAACTTAGTAGAGTAGACCATGACTGGAGGTTGGGAGAGAGGGCCAATAGCTTCATTTGCAGAAGCTTTAAGTGGAGAAGTTTCCTTTAGGAGGGCCAAGGATTTAGCAGTCTTTATGATTACTTAGTAAAGTTGTATGGACCACAACTTATGAACCCTCTCCCCTATATCCTGTATCCATCATCCCTGGGATAATGCATTTTAACCTGGAGGGTACAGCTGAAGGACAGAGGAGAGTAAGAATGAGGAAATGTGGGGAGAATTACACTGGAATTATTGGCTCCATGGACCAGGGCCATGGACATAGGAAATGAAGGAAGAAAGAAGAAAGATCAAGAGAGAAACAAAGAGGTAATCATGGAGGAAAGGCCTGAAAGAAGTCTTGTTTAGTGGAAGAGAAAGACTCAACTAATGAGAAAGATATGATATCTGAGTTTAGGAATCAGAGCTAGAAAAATTCTAGATGAAGAAAATTTAAGACGTAGCCATAGGATGGAGTCCCCAAAGTGGGAAGAAAGTAAAAATCTTTCTTACATGATGTCAAAGAATTTTGAGTTGGGTTGAATTTTCCATGTGGGTGGTGTGGGTTGAGGAGACTGAGTCATCCATGGAGATGATGAAGTTGTCTAGGATAATAGCAGTTTTGGAGTGGAGAAGATAGAGGGAACCAGGCTCCAACAGTCTCCTTAAATGCAACAAAATAATCAAGCTACACCAGTAATAGGATGGTTAGAGAGCAGGAACGATTGGAGCTGAGGGCCCAGGAGGAGGGGATTTTGATTGAAATGAAAGGGTAATGATCTGAGAGTGGGCAAAGCAGCATAAAGAGAACAAAAAATGCATCTACTGCAAACAAACTGCATAGTACGCCCAGAAATATGAAACAGAGATATCAGAAGGGCATTCTTCCCTGGGGATATGGCTTTGGAGAAAACCGTATTGGACAGGAATAGCTAAGTAAAGGCAGTTTGGGAACCATTCAGGAAAAAGGATGAGAGTGAGGAGGTGGTTGGCTAAAATGAATTATGGGCTCCAGTGGACTGCTGAGAAAAGAATGGGATATGGGCAGATGGATGAGGTTCTGAGGGAGATGAAGGTAGAGTGAGAGGTACTGGGAATAAATGGCTTAAGACCCTGGGACATTATTGTCTTTACAGTCCTAAGGATTGTGAACACATGATAAGAGGGAAGAGGGCCTATTTTCTTGCTTGGCCCCTGAGTCCTTCTTCTAGGAAGTAAAGTTCATAGGATAGAAGTGGAAGGGAGAATGTTGCTCCCTGGGAACTTAGCAAAGGCTCCAGGGAGAGTATGGACAGACAAATCTTTCTCAGAATCAGATAAGTAAGTATAAATGAAATTTTTTCCTTTTGCTCAAAGTCATCTCAACTTATCATGGAGACAATGCTGTAAATAGGACATCTTGGAAAACCCAAGACAACATTTTTTAGAAGATAAAGTAGATCCAATTTGTCAGAGATGTTTCTGTGTTTGGAGATAAATCACATTATTGTATTGTATCAGCAGATGGGTGGGCAGTTTAACAGCATAAAACTGACAGCAAAACAGAAAGGGCTCCTAGTATCTATGAAGAATCCATTATTTTATGCAGGTTTCTGAACAGTGTAAATCCGGTTTGTGCAAAGAAATAAAGCAATTATGTAAATTGGGACAGCTTGGTGGGGAGTGCCTGCAGAGGGTGAGTGGGAAAAGTGGTGAGAGGGTAAGTGGATTGAGGAGTAGTTGGCATGTTGGGGATTTTCCTCTCAGCATAGACAATGTGTTGAGTGTAAATGCTAGTGTGTGGGGGGGGGAGGGGGAGGGACCCAAAACCATAAGAGTCAACATGGTGTCCCTTTCTGAAGTCTGCATTTAGCATAACATAGTGGTCAACTTATCTTGATCACATAACATAGTGATCAAGAGTGCAGGCTCTGCAGCTATACTTTCTGGTTCCCATGTTCTCATCCTGGATTTACCACTTATGACTGCAAGTGATTGATCTTGGCTCCTCCCTCATGTGTAAAATGGGGCTAATAATTTTACTTACTTCGCATGATTGTTGTGAGGATAAAGTAAGATAATGTATAAAAAGTACTTAGAATAGTTTCTGATACATAGCATACATGTAATGTTACAAGTATGATTATCTACATTTTGTGTTTTATATTCTGTATAGACATAGATGTACAGGAGCCCTTATAGTCATGTCCCACCCTACTTCCTCTGATGAGACAGAATGAAGACATGGATTTCTTATCACTGTCGGGAGCCATTGCAAGGCACTGAAGATGTCACATAGTTTGGGAGACATAAAACAGTTGCTGAGACTGCTTGGAGCACTAAAGCAGCTGCTGAGACTATGTTATCAATGGCTAAAAGAAGCAAATGGTTGTTTTTAATCAGTACTGACCTTGGAGGGGAGGTTTGCCTCCTAAAGAAATCCTTTTTTAGTTAATGGAATGTGTCCTTCCCAGATAACAAGAATGTTACGTGATCCTGTGTGAATGTTAGTATTCAAATGATATATGTTATGCTTTGTATCCTAAAACATATATAAAGGCTGAGCTAAATAAAGACGGGGCTGCAGCATTGACTGTATGCCCTCCCGAAGCGCTTTCCTGTCTTCTTCTTTTTTCCTTAGGCTTCACCCCCTCTTTTAGGTGCTGTTCGACTTTAGCCGGCTGGCTCCGGCATATCACCAAGTCACAATCATGCAGACACCAGCATACCAGAGGAGAAGAAATTCTGAATTATTATATGTAGAACCTGGGTCATTGAAATAACTCTGGAGTTGCCTGGGTCTTCACTCTTTAGTGAGATATGAAGGCTTGGTTCTAGTACAACAATGCCATCATACGTAGAGCCTCAACAGGGAGTCATATAATTGAGATAGCTTTAGCTCTGCCATAGCTGAGTTGGGTGCCCTTGGCCTAATTACAGACATAATAGACAGAAAGAGCATGGACTAATAACAGAGGCATGAAGAGCTTCTGGCTGGGGTTAAGCATCTTTCTTTGGTACTGCCACAGTATCTTATGTGGTTTTTAATGTTACCCTTTCAAAGATTTTCATAATTATGTTTATGTCTTTGTCTTCTCCACTAGACCACTTATTTCTCAAATATGAATAATGATAATACTAACATTTATTCAGCATTTATTCTGTCCTAGTTATCACTTTGATTCTAGTATCTTAAATCTCACAGTATATGGCATATGGTAGGTACCTAATAAATGTTCAGTAGATGACTAGATACAAGAATAGATAACCTTTGTTAGAATTAAACACTTAACTTAGGGACTTGAAACAATTTTTTTGGTCTTTCTGAATCTTAACTTGCCCTAACATTTGGTGTATACTAGGTCCTCAGTAGATTTCATTTAACTGAAATGTCCCACTTCACCAGTTTAAGGTGTATGTATAATGATGTATAATTATTTCTAGATCTATTTCTCTGGCTTTGTTCTATATTGAACAGTCTATTTAGCATTCCTGGTTAGATGTGCAATAGACACCTCAAGACTTTGGTTCAGACATGACCTCCTGATGGCTGCCTCTTGCCAAACGTTCTTCATGTCTTGTCCATCTCAGAGAATGGCACCACCATCCACCCATTTGCTCAAAACAAAAATTTAGGAGTCATCACAGACTCTTCTATTTCTCTTTCACTGGACATCCAATCCATCATCAAACCCTCTAAGTTCTTCCTGAGTCTGATTCCTTCTCACCCTCTCCACTAACCCAACCCTTGTCAAAGCTATCCTCACTTTATGCATGGACTATTGCAGTTGTCTCTGTGTTTTCACTCTTCACATCCACTCCTTTTTTGGCCATATGGATCCCAACCTTTCCCCACCTCCTTCTAGGAACATGATGGGTGGAATGGAGTGGTGACCTATTCCACTGAAAGACTGGGGGAAAGAAAAGGCTGTGTGTGTGTGTGTGTGTGTGTGTGTGTGTGTGTGTGTGTGTGTGTATTTGGGGAGCTTAGGGTGCTGGGAGGAAAGGGAATTTTAAAAGAAATGTCCTATAACAAGGGCAAGAGAAGAAATCCACAAATTAGAGAAGGCAACCTTTGGGAAAGGGGTGACCACAAGGTAGGAGAAAGAAGGAGCCCTTAAAGTGAGCTCAGCCTGTGAGGGGTCCATTGTAATGTGCTCTGAATGAGCCTGCCCATTCATCAGGCTCCATGTGTTTCACTGAGCAACTGATACTAAACATTTTTTGGAAATAGGTTCTACTATCCCACCCTTCTGATGTTAAGGGCATCGTAATAGGTTTCTAATAAAAAAAAAAATTGAACCTCAAATGGGAATGGAGTCTAGCTCTTGACCTTTTCTAACCTAGGATGCTCCATGCTTCCTGGACATATTTACCTACTACTTCCCAGAAAACCCTGAATTCTGGACATAGAAATGAGGCAGTTTTTGTTGAACCCAAAACTTATTCTTTATGGGCAATTCCTGCTCTGTTGTATGAGGACCTAACACAAGGCTGCCCAAGGAGAGGACTCTGGTGAATATTTATAAAGGCTAAAAGAGCATCACAGATTATTGGATATTTTAATACTACCAGTGATTCACTTTGCGATTTTAGGAAAGCATAGTGTAGTCTCTTTATTTGAAGTCTCATTACTGCAAAGTGATCATTATTGAATTTCTATAGCTTCACATTGTGCTGTTATCCACACAGAAGCCAAAATCCTTCCAATTGGAGATAATGTGTCAGCCCTGATCCTTTTACACTGGAAGTGAAATACAAAAAAAAAAAAAAAAAAAAAAAAAAAAAAAAAAGCTAAATGGGATTCCCTGGCTTCAGACCTTGGCTTAACATGGGTAAGACTCTGGCCAATCATGAACTTTCCAGTTTTCAGAATATATTTAATCAAGAGCCATGGTTTATTTTGTTCCATAGCTAAATTGGCATTTGTACAAATAAAAATGGGAAAAACTGTAGCTGCAGGCTTAGGAAAGAGCCAATAAGAAGAAAAAAGAGAAGTTGTATTTGTAAAACCACAGGGTTGAGCTATTCTTTCTTTTTATGATGATTCTCCCATTTCTTGATCTTTCTTGGCAGGAATGTCAGGGCCAGTGATATTTGTGAGCAATCTGTAAGGGGCCAGGAGGCCAGGAGCACACCCTCTCCCATCCTCCTTTCTTGGTATTTGTTATGAGCTCTAAATCAATCTATAAAATTTGTCTAGAGTCATAAGAAAGGAAATTGTTCGTCCTTTATCTTTTGGGTGACAATCATGTCTGCTCTCTCTTCTCCTTGGTCTCTTGTCAAAACCTGGGAGATAAAAGTGTAATACCATTTCAATTTATGCTTCAAGAACTTGGACTAGGCAAACTGTTTAGGTGAAAGACTTAAACACTTGAGAATAATCTTAGACATAAGGTAAAAATAGTACCCAGAATTTTATGCTTAGAGTTTTAACTGTGTGTCCAAGGACTATAGTTTTCCACATTTTGTAGCAAATAGAATTGCTGGGATGCTAGAATCTCAGAACTGATAGTGATTTGGGGGTGATCTCATTTGACTTTGTAGAATCAAATACATCTGTTGTAGAAATTTTTTCCTCTTTTGAAAATTGGCATCACTTCTTAGTCTTTATATTTGAAAAAACAAAATCTACAGAAAGGCAAGACTTTTTGTTTTTTCTTTTTGCCAGCAATTCTTAGCATAATGATAAATACAGGTAGTGAGTGAAATCTGCCTTTTCTCCAGGATGCATAAAAATGCTGGAGCAATCTGCTGGATCTAGCCTGGCCCCGTTGTATTATGTTTTTTATGCTCATCAATTTTTCCGTAGCACTCAGCCTCAAAGGCCAATAGGGAGTCCAGGAGATGGAGCTGAACCATGACAGTCCACCTGCAGAGGGAGAACTCTTTGATATTCATGTGCTGTGGCCCTTCCTTCTGACAGAGCTCACGGACAGCCATTCCTAGCAGAACCGTTCAGATGCTGCACTTTTGCTCTGTAAACAGAGAAGAAGGATGAACAAATTGCTTGCCCAAACCTGAATCAAGTCTCCTCCTCAGAACCTAGACCCTGCTCTGTCTGTGACCTAATTAGCCCTTTATATCTGACACACAGCAGCCAGCTTCGCAGGAAGCCAAGCTGAGACATGCAGATGGAGCCTGCAGGTAGTGGAGAGTTGATCCACTCTTTTCGTTCCTTTCTCCCTCGTTGCTATTTTCTCTCTTACTGGTGCATTTGAAAAGGCAGAGCAGTAAGAAAACACTGAGCCAGACATCTTTAAATCATACTCTTTGTAAATCACAATGCAGGGAGGACATCAGACAAAAGTGGCTGGTTGCTCTCAGAACCTGGTCCCAGGAGGCTGCAGGCAAAGGAGAAAAGAGACTCTTGTGTGTGTTGGCAAGGGCAGACAAATGACTGTTGAATTTGTTGAGATGTGGGGTTGATCCTAGCAGCTGTTTAGGCCCTCAGAGGGCTATTCAGAATGTGCTGGAACCTCTAATCAAGCTTTTCTCCTGCTATTGCTGCTGGCTTTTTAAAAGTTGACTGCAGCTTGCCTTACATTTCTATGGCATTTTAATGATTATAAAGACCTTCCATAAATATTACTCTATTTCATCCTCATGGTAACCCATGAAAAGTATGTATTATTGTTAATCACTGTTTTATAGCCCCCCGAACCGAAGAGAGAGAGAGAGAGAGAGAGAGAGAGAGAGAGAGAGAGAGAGAGAATCTCAGAAAGGATAAATGCCATGCCCAGAAGCAAACTCAGTAAGTACCAAAAAGCCCCACCATGCCTGACCTGGTCCTATCTTCTTGTCACATGCACAGGTCACTGTCCTCTGTCACCTCCCTATAGCATAGTAGTGGTTCTCAAACTTAAGCACACTCAGAATCACCTGGAAGGCTTGTTAAAGCACAGATTGCTGATAGGCACTCCCAGACTTTCTGAGGTTTGGGAGGGTCCTGAGGATTTACACCAGGTAATACTAATGCTAGTCTAGCAACTACAGCTTGAGAACCACTGACATCTAGAAAATTACAATTTTGTAGTGTAAAGCTATTCTTAGCTCATTTTTGAAGACTTATTTCTATGTATATAAAGCAATTTAGTGTAAATTCACATTGGGCAAAGGTAGTATAGAAGTCATTGTTCATCAATGCCTTCTTGACTGCTTGGTCATTCCTCTCATGCTTAGTAACTTCCAGAAGCATTTGAAATTACTGATAGAAGGCAAGCTTTTTTTTACCCTAGAACAAAGCCCATTTCATGATATTTTAGTATATATGTATAAATTAATTTGTGGGGATGTTTGTAAATAAACCTATAAAGGTATCCATGCATGCACATATATTTTATTCTAGTCTCTGAAAATAGTTTACAAGCTTATGTGTTATTTATTTTGCAGCTTAGGAAAGGGAAGGAACACATTCCAAACCCTGAGGGAAGAAAGTATAGCATATTTCTTTGGGTGTGAGAGTGTGGAGAGCCAAAGGATTATAGCTTAGGATGGTGAAATAGTAAAGCATGAGGAGTGGAAGACCTAGTCCAAGTCCTGACTCTCTCATTTAATCAGCCACACCTTCCTCTCCTGGTTCCTGTCTGAGTTCCTGGGCCCAGGATACATATGGGGATGACAAAGATGAATATACCACAGTCTGTCCATACAGTGAAGGAGCTCACAGACTAACAAAGGAGGTAGATTCATAGGCATGTGTGGTGAGAGATGATAATTTTAAACTAATAATTTCTATCCCTGGTTGCTCCTTTTCTCCTTTAGACCTTTCTTCCATTTAAACAGCTAGACTTGTCTGTGCTCATCCACACATCCACTTAGGGAAGGGATGTGACATTAGAGAGAAGACAAAAGAGGAGCTACTTTCTGGCTTCTGGTTTTTAAAATTTCATCTTTTATGGGGAACAGTAAAGACTCGTGGTCTAGAAAAAATATCCGGAGACAAAATGAATATTTTCCTCTAATCTCTTCCATCCTTTACACTAGAAAAGGAACACTTGGCTTGAAGGAAAGAGAGAGTTGGAGCACTGATGACACTGATGTTGGTGGATCCTAGAGAGAAGGTACAAGGATCTTTCTTGTGGGTATAGTCCTGAGAAGTGGCAGGACCCTAGAGCAAAAATGGCAGTGTGTCAGGGGCTTTATGAGCAGGATGGTTTCCTTGTGCCTAAAATGGCAGGGAAGTTGTGGGGACAGCCTCTGAGCCTGAAGAATATAGGGTTGAAGCCTGGGGTAACCGAAGGTTAATTCACATAGACAAAAATATAGGGCCAGGCAGAGTGATGCACATCTCAGCTCTCATGGATAGTTGACTTCGTGGACCTGAGATTCCACCCCTGTTACTGCTTTGGCACTGTATACCACCCTGGAAATTATGGCATCTTGAGCTGAAATTGAGTTATACAAAAAGCAGAGAAAGTTACATCTACTTGACATATAAGTTTGAAGAATGAGATTCAAGACTAGTACACACATAGGTTATATTATGGAGCATGAGGGCCATGCAGAAGCATGCCCTGGTGCAGTGGTAACTCAGGGAAGGTGGTGACAGATCCTCAGATGAGGTTGCCTTTCTAGAGGGGATACAGCTTGAGCTAGGAATTGATAGACAAATGCAGATTCAATAACTTTTTAATTTTTTAAAACATGATCTTGACAATTGCTGTTTTGCCAATTACAATATTTCTCAGAACCATAGCCTGTGTTTAGTGAGAAATTACTAGAGATTCATTTCAATATTATTTCCCTCTTTCTAACAATTCTATGTATTTTTAAGGCCAAGGTTCTCAAAAACTTAGTCGGCATACCCTGCCCACATTAATCTTTTCCTTTTCCATGGCCATTTGGAAAGATTGTTAGTTCTGCACATTTTATTACTTTAGATCATGCATTATGCAGCCTTGTTCTTTGATTGATTCATTTGAGTTTTTCATGTCTTCCTGGATGGATCATAACTCTTTTACGATCAAGGTTTCAGCAAGTTAGATATTCTCAAAGGTTGAGAACAGTCAAGGTTCCACCTTTTAAAAAGTTTTTGTAATGCTTACTAAGAATTTGTATGTGTTAAAGTTGTGCTAAGTGCTATGTAGACATTATTGTAACCCCGTGAAGTGCTGCAGATACTATTGCTAGCCCCATTTTACAGCTGAACACTTTAGATGAGTCAATAACCCACTAAAGAGTATCATTAGAGTTGGGGCAATGAGAAAAGGAAAAGATGCACACATGGTTTTAATCAGAACAGAAAAAAAATTGCCTGGTCTCACTTAGCTGAGTATCATCTACCTTCCTCTTGTTCTTTTCTTTCTTTTCTTTTAAGTTATAAATAAGAATTGGAAGTTAGTTTAGCATCAGAATCTCAGTGTAGGTTGGTTGTCTTTTCTTACATATGGGTCATTCTGAAGTTAATGATCTAGTAACCATTTGATGGCTGGACCCTATTATTCTAAATGAATCATTTTGTACAAGGCCCCAGCAGATGCTGTTATAACTGGAGAACAGATTCAAATATGCTGTTACTCTTGCAGTGAATTTTTCCATGTTCTTACAGAAGCCTGGGGAAGCATTCCATCTCTGAGAAGGCTCTGGGTGGTCTGTGTTCCTGTCTGCATAAATACATGTTACTCGCACAGGCCCGCCTCTGACAGATCTCTGTGCTGCTGTGTTTAATCATCTCCTATTCACCCTGCTGGTTAACCATCCTGGGTTATGGGGATGGTAAAATGCATGACACCTAACACTGGAAAGATGAGATTGAGAGCATTATATTCATCACATATACTCACAGCCCAGTGTAAGAAGATACTGCACCACACAGGGCCTCAGGCAGATTAAATTGGGATCAGAATGAAAAACTATGGGCTGAGGAAGGCAGACTTTTTAGTGTCAAGAGGTGAGGTGGCCCCAGGTTCATGGTGGGAGGGACAATGGTGGTGATGGGGGTATGGTTGGTTGGTTTAATTCCATGTGCTGTCAGGGAAGAGAACTCTCCTACTCGGGGTAAGCAGGAATTTCACCTGGCCATTTGATAGGAGAATTGTTTGGCTAGGGAACTTGATCCCTGGGAGCGGAGGAGAAGGGCCACTGGAAGACCTCGTAGTTTTACTAATAAGTGAGGTAGCCCTTAATATAAAACTTTCTTGATAGGCCTTAAACCATATGCTATGCGATGCTCATGTGAAGGCTCTCACCTTATCAGCCTATCTTTATTTATCATGTCAAAAACATGATCTCTGACCTCCTCAAAGCTGGCAGCTCCAGGATCTGAATATCCTGAATATGGAGCACTGGCTCTTGAGATTCTTGCCTGAACCTAACTTTAGAATAGTTTTTCAGTTTTTTTTCACACTGAAAGCGGAGACTACTGACACATGAGAGAGGAAAATCTGAGATGTGTTCATTATTCAGCCCTCAAATCTCCCCAGTATTCATATTGTGTTCCTTAAACTAGGCTACTAGGAAATGCCAGGCCTTCTTTGATCTGATTACCGTGAATGGTTTAGGGATCTTTCAGTTCCATGAAGAAAGAATCAGTAAGATCCACTTAAAGCGAAAAAGGGAGGATTCGTTAAAATTATGTAGATTGGTCTTAGAGAGCACAGAGCATGTAGGCAACTGGCTCTCAAGAATTAACAGGAACCAGAAACTGGATGCCCATAGTCTTTCCAGACCTCATCTATCTTCCTGCCTTCTTCAGTTTACCTCACTTCTCTTTCTTTGCAGAGAGCCTTTATATGCATCCAGGCCACTTCATAGAAACCGCGGTTAGCCCACAGAATATCACCTGAATTTGCATCTCTTCTTTTCAATAGATTGGGCTGGGCCAAAGTGTCTTAAACCCATGTGGAAATTTCACAGAGAAGGAAGTCTGCTTTATTTATCATGGGTCATCCATGGACAAACAACACTCTGGAACCAGTGAGTCTGGATCAACTTAGACAAAATGAAGTCTGGATCCTTGGGTATGTCCATGTTAATGGGGTGGGTGATGGAGGAGCAGTTCTTCTAGAAAGAGCTGGGTTGATAAGTCCACTACAGTGTGCTTGCTTCCTGCGGAATCACTTTTACAGAACAGCTTTATTGTCGTGACATCTGTAGTCTCCAGTGCCATATATTACATGGCTCTTCTTTACAGTGGTAAAATTTCTATCGAGGATATCATTCATTATGTTTTCCTACAATCTACGTAGAGTTAGATACACATGGGTTTGAATTTTGTCTTGTGACTAGCTTGAATTAGGCAAGTTTCTTAACTTCTGTCAACTTTGGCTTCTCATTAATATTACAGGAATAATACATAAGATTGTGTAAGAATTAGATGACACATTGTTTGCAAAGTCCTTGCACTTAGAATAGGAGGCACTCAATGAACAGTAACTATTATTATCATTATTAATTTAATATTAATCATTATTATTTCATGCAGCATGCTCTCAGACCAACATTGACAAATAAATTGATGCTTTTCTTTTTAACTGATGGTGACAATAAGATTGCAAGCCAATAGGTGTTCTGACAGGCATGACCTTTGCCTCTGAAAAACATAAAATGCATAATTATGTTTTCACACTAACAAGGATTGAGAAACAGTAATCTTTAATTTTTCCATTTTTTTGTGGTGACATCCACTAACCCCTACCTAGCATTCTTTAGTGGGAAGATCACACACTGACACTTCAGTCTGAGTTAGATGTGAACCTGTGGGCAAACTGAAGCCTGTCACCTCTGTTAAATAAAATATAACTGGAAGAGAAGTACCAGTTTGAGTTGGTGTGTGCTTTTTGTCTTTAAAATACAATTTAAGGAGGATGTAGGGCAAGAACAAAGAAAAAAATTATGTTGGAATTTGAAATTCAATACAATAGTGAAAGGAACAAGGGAGTACAGGGCATTATTTTTTTAATTGACTAAAATGTGGGTGTAAGCACCCAATTTTTCTTTAACCTTAAAATGTTCCCCTTAAGGAGAGTCCCAAAGGAATGCATACTTTTTCTCATTTCAGATCCTAGAGAAAATTTACTTTTCCTAAGCCCATCACATACATGTCTTTAACCTGCCTGCTAGGAATCTGTCCATTTTTACTTAGTGGTAGTTTTCCTTAGTCAAAAATTTTTAATATTTTATATTTTTAATCTCTTTTCAAAGTACTTAGCTATTGTCTTCTACCTTGAGTAAAGGTCTATTATATTTCTTTTAAGGTAAACTGTTTCACATTCTCTTTTTGGAAATTGGCAGATTCTAAATGAATAAATATAATGATGGAATCCAAAGTTAAAAGCTATATATGGCAGATGTAACAGAAGAATCAATTCTAGTTCTCTCTCTCTCTCTCTCTCTCTCCCTCTCTCTCTCTCTCTCTGCATACATACACATATTATCATACACATAACATAATTCTCATACACATAATTCTCATACACATAATTCTCAAATTTAGTAGCTAAAACATTAAATTTAAAGTTGTAACCAAACTTTACTATCTTTGTTCTTCACTTCTCAATGAACACAATGAAGGGATAGGCTAATTAATCATTCTTTTTAGGAATGGCAGTGATACCTCGAGAAGCTAAGATGGAGGCTGGAAACATAGTGCAGTAATGTGGCACTAAGTTCCAGAATAAAAGCAACATATCTGGAGCCAGAAGGAGGTGGTCTGACTCACCTATTTGACTTACTTCTTCCAGATTCATCTCTTTGCTCCCTTTGTTCTATCCACGCGACCTTTTGCTGTTTTCCAAACACTTGGTGGGACATCCACTTGTGCAGCTTCTTGTCTTTGTTTTTGCTATTTCCTTTCCGGAAATTTCTTTTCTACTTTCTGCACCTGGAAAAAATCTCTTTTAGTGCAATGATATGAAGGACATTTTATTTTCTTGGAAGTAGAATGATACCTCTTTTCCCTCAGCCCTGTTTTTGTTGGGTAAACATTTTGATTAGCAGCCTGGCGTAGGGGGAGAGATTCTCCAAGGGCCTAGTTGCATAACAAGTATGACCCCCTGACAATGCTCTCTCAGGAGGCTCTTTGCAAACCTTCAGAAACTTGTGCTTTTTTATTTTTTTCTGAGTTGGACCTGCAGGCTGAGGCTGGGAACTCATGATTCTAGATGTTCATAAGATTGAAGGGTTGTGCAGAGCAAGAGGAGAGAAGTGAGGCTTCTAGGAGCTGGAGAAAAACTTCAGCAAGGCGACGAAATATCTCATAGGGATTTTAAAAGTTATGTTTGCTCTTTAGAGCCTGATTTAACATTTCATCAATCTCCCCAAGTAATCTTTAGTAAAAGTCAATGCTATTACTAATGCATGTGGTGGTAAGTCTGCTTTTAGGTGTGGAGCAAAGCCCTTATAATAGGTTCAAGAAAGAGAGCTGAGGTTCCACATGAGAGGCTCACTACCTGTGGATGACATCAAGAGTCAAGGCCTATCTTCCAATGCTATCTCCTCCAGGCAGCCCCTCATGATAGTCTTAGAGATGATGATCCTCCTCCGAGTGTTGAAAGTGCTTTATTCATCAGCAAGCAGAGCTCTAAATCCATGGTCTGGGATTGTTAATTCATGCGTCTGGCTCACCCACTACACTGTGAATCACTTGCAGGCAGGGTCCTGGGATTTTTTACTCCTGTATCTCACTAGTGACTGGTGCTAGGTCTCGAATATGTGCCCCATAAATGGTGGAAGTGAGCTGTCAAGTCCAGTTCTTTGTATGGCATCTTCAGGTATGTTTGCTGGTTTGTATTAATATAATCCTAATGAAGAGCATTAAAGGGAACAGTAGTAGGCAGCTTTCAGGTTTTCCTGGCTGAGCCATCTAATGCAAGAATGTTATTGGCTAAGGCTTTCCATAGTTTGACATTTTGCTTAGGGGTCTAATAAGAATGTTTAACTTTCTCTGTAGCAGCTGGGAAGCTGTATTTTTCTTGGCTGCTGACCTTCTTACCCATTTGGGACTTTGGCATCCAATTAAGACCTGAGGATGTGCAGGCCAAAGAGTGGGGTTGTAACCAGGTCAGCCTCTCTCTTGAAATAGTCATGAGAAAGAACTGCTAAGCAAAATAACTATGAAGGAGGTTTCAAGACACAATAGGAATAAATTAAGGAGATAAATGTATTTTTAGCTATAAGTAGAGGACAGAAAAAAGGGCAAAACTGGGTGTCTTGTTTAGTAGAATAATACTGTCACTTGATTGAAAATTTGAGAGAGAGAGAGAGAGAGTAAGAGCGAGAGAGAGAGAGAGGATTAGTGACTTAGCCTTTCCAGTATTTTCCTCAGTAAAACATGTATGATGTCTTCCCTTCAAGGGTGAGATTTCTGAGGGTGCTAGAGTTCATGCTCAAGCATATTAGGCAGCTTCCTCTATGGATGATTTGAGGGTCTTCCGATTCCATAATTTCTCTACCACTGTTCAGTACCTTAAATTAGCATGTGAAGGTGAGTATTGTGCAGTGGTTAGAATCCTGAGCTTTGGAGTTAGACAGAGTTCTATGATATCTGGATAAACAGTTGCCTGTGGGTTAAAAAGTGAGGTTCTTCTCAATTAACTTTTTATAAGTTATTCAGCCCTTGTGAGCCCCCATTTTCCTACCTGTAAAATGGGAAAATGTCTTCATAAGGTTATTGTTGGATGAACTTAGCTAAGATGTGTAGCATAGAAAGTCCTCAGTGAAGAGTGGTGATGACAGAGATGGTGGGGGCAGGTGGTAGCGATTGTGTCAGACACAGCTGTTGGCTATTCATTCTCTTTATTTTCTCTTCTTCCCTTAGGAACAGAAAGCTGTTTTCACATGTCAGGGTGACAGTATGCCTGGTTTAGACCACATTTTCTGAGCTCCCTTGCAGCTAGATGTAACATGTGAGTATTTCTGGCCACATGGGAGCTGAAGTTTGTGGATAGAAAATTTAGAAAGGCTCCTTAAAGAACAGATAGCCCAAATGTCCTTCCCTGCTTCCTCCTTCCTGTTGCCTGGCATTCAGAGGTGCTACAAGGCAAGTACTCCAGCAGCCATTTGAACCCTAAAGCGACATTTGAAAATGAAAGGTATCTGAGGATAACGCAGCAGGAATGTAGAGAAAGTCTGGGTTCCTACTAATCTATATTGGAGCTCTTTACCAGAAGTTATTTTGGGTGAGAGAATTGTCTAAGTCATAGTTTTTTGTTTTTTGTTTTTTAAAGTTTTATCTGTAGTCAGACTTAGTTCTAATTGACAGTGTTGATGAGGATAATTTCTTTTTGGTTTTTAAGAGACTTGTATTAATTTGGGGATTTTCCAAGGATTACCTCTTGGTTGGTTGATTTCCAACTGGGCCAGTTGGCTGGAGCAAGATCCTGAGGAATGGGTGAATGCTAGGATTAAGAAAGAATGTAGCTCCAAAAAAGGGAGGAAGTCCAGAAAAAAAAATCACCAGCCTTGTACTTACAAGCTGTCACCTTAGACTAGTCAGATAACTGCCATGAGTTCAGGCTTTTACCTGAGGACTGCAGCAGCAATGGAGTGAGATCTTTATGGCATAATATGGCTCAGAGTAATTACACAAATAATGTTTGTTTCTTTTTACTGATTTACTAAAATAGGTGTGGAAAGGACTTGTCCCTTGGCCATCAGAAAGTAGATGAAAATGTTTTCTCTGGCCTAGGCTTGCATGGTTTGACAAGTAAAAATCTCCCTGTTTTTTTTTTTTTTTTTTTTTTTTTTTACTAAAATTGGTTACCCACTTCACACTCATCTAGTCTATTCCTGTTTGTGGTAGCTGACAAGCCCCATCTGCCTGAGCCTGCCAGGCTCTGGAGGAGGTGGGAAGAGGGAGGGTGGACACCACTCTTCAACCTTCATTCCAGTGCACCTTGGCATGTCTCAGCCCATAGCAGAGAGGATGGCTTTTCTTTTCCCCTGGGATGTTATGCTAAACTCAATTACATGCAGCATTTGACAACAGAGCTGGTAATTTATGTGCTGCTGGAATGGAGAAGGAGGAGGGTAATTGAGATGAATATAAATGTACTCTGAAAGACACCACATTTTTCCATTCCTTTTAGGAATCAGTTATGGACGGCAGGATGTTAATTACTGACTTGGTGGATTGATTTAAAACCCTCCCCACCCACAGGATGGTTTGGCATTGAGATGGTCTTGTTTTCCTGGTGGGCCAGAAGTCATTACCAGATGGTCAACTTGCAAATGTTTGTTGAAATCATAAACCTGCCACCTGTGAGATCTTAAGAATGTAATTACACCTCTCTGAATCTCAGTTTTGCACGCCATGTGTAAAGGATAAGAACACTGTCCCATTGGGTTGTTCTGAGGGCTAAAAGGGATAAGTTATATAAAGCACCTGGGGCAATTCCTGGCCTGAAACAAACCCATTCCCTTCCTCCCTTATAAACAAAGGAGTACCTTTCGTTTCTATCAGCATTTGTAAAAATTTCTCTTTCAAACTTTTAACAATGACAGAGGAAGGATAAGAGATCCTTCCATTGCATTAAAGAAGGGCTGCTGTTCTGTGTAGCTTCCTTATAAGCAAACTTTGCTTTGAAGAACAGGAGTGAGTGTGTGTGTAAATTCAAACATCTTAGTTTCTGTTTTTCATCCACAGTAATTATAAAGTGCCATTACCACATACTGTTATCCCTTTAGTGCAGCCTCCTCTTCTCCTTCCTTAGTGTGATACTCTGAGGTCCAGGCTGTTTCTCCGCGGTACCAGAGCTGCGTCTACTCCTCCCTGTGGTACGTTCATGGCAATCTACAAAATAGTCCAGATTGATCCAAGTTTCATCTCTCCTGAGGGTGAGAAATAGGGGCCTCAGGATTTCTTTCCCCCCATAAGAAAGAAATGATATCATGAGATCTCAGACATATCTGAACTGTTTGGGTCCCATGAATGGCCTTTCTCTATGGGTGGCACATAAACATCAACCAAGAAAAAAAAAAATCATCTCTGTGGAGAAAGTCCCCAAGAATAAATTTTTCTCTTACTCTCGACTCTTTTCTCACCAGTCTTCCAGGCCCAAGAGTGCTTCATGCCTTTGTGCTCTTGGGTTTCTGCTTTGTTCTCTTTTTTTTCTTTAGTTTCTTTTAGCTCCTCCCTCAGCTTTCTGTTTGATCTCTCTCCACAGCCAGAGGTCGAGTTTTCGACTCTGTCCTGGTGAACCCACAGCTGTCCTCCAACTTTCAAAAGACGTAAGGATATTGGGTAGATCCAGCCCCAACGAAGGTCCAGAAGGCCTGTATTCTTCTGAGAGATTGAAGATCTCTTCTCTAACCACCTGGCCCTGGGACCAGCCTAGAGGAGTCAGAGGATGAAAAGCAGTAGTAACTGTCTGGCTCACTTTCTCTTATGAGAAATTAGACACTTAACATGTTTTCCTTTAACCTGGGGAAAGATGATGCTCATTTCTTTTCATAGCTGCTTTGTCACAAGTTAGCACATAACAGGTGTTTAGTCTCCGTGACAAAAAATAGAATTGAAAATCTTCGTGCTTAGGTACAATAGTTCCAATCTGTGCTTTGCCATTGGAAGTGGAGCATCCCCAAGCTCTTGCCCCATGATTCCTGAGCTAAAACCCAGGCATTTGGCCCCTATGGCACTGTCGACTGCCCAGAATCACTGAAACTGGTTCTGGTTGAACTGGTGGGGCGCTTCCACTCCTGTTGGCATCAGTTATGTTCTCAGCAGCCTACACAGCCATATGTTTGCTGTCCTACGCCTCTGAAGGGCCCTGTCAAGCTTGCCCCACACGGCAGCAAAACCTAAGAAGCCTTGTGTGCATGTACATCTTCAGTGTCTGGTTTGTTTTCTGGGAGTTAGTGGTGAGGGCTGGGCAAGAAGTTTTATCCTGAATGTAGTAAAATCTTTAAAAAGTTACAGGAATTTTGTGAGGACAGAGTTAGAGGTTACATAATTGCAATGTCCATCTGTTATATTTCTGTTGTATTTATTCTAGTCAAGCATCACCTAATCAATCAATACTCACCAATCAATTGATTGGATAACAGAGATTTATTGAGCTCAGCCATGTGTTAAGAGTCTCAAGGAAATGGAACAAGAAAAAGGCATGTTTCAGGCTTTGCGGCACTTGCAATCCAGTTGAGGAGAAAAAATGAATTCTCATATCCCTACAGTAAACCCCACCAGGCAGTTGTTAATTGTTAATTTTGTGTGTGTGAGTGCATGTGTGTGTGTGTGTGTGTGTGTGTGTGTGTGTGTGTGTGTGTGTGGCAGGAACACCTGCCATGCAGAGGTCGTGTGGTGACATAATGCCAACTTGAATTTGGGGATTGGAGAAAACAGGGCTGAATCCCATTTCCCCCTCTTATACTGTTGTGGAGCTTTGAATTCCAAATTACTAGCAGAAAACATTTGTTGAGGACTTTTGTGCATGTTGCCTAACTGCAAAGTGCTGTGGGATTGCAAGAGAAAAGAGGTATGATGCCCACTCTTGAGTTGCAGTCTCAACAGAGGCAACGAGAGAAAACAGCAGATGACAACATCTTCTTGTGTGTTGGCCTCCGAATGAATGAAGGGAAGTCTAGGACTGTGAACATATGCCCTACCAGATTGATGCAGGGAAGGGAGTTATGTTTCTTTAGTGAGAAATTTGAATTAAAGGCTATCCCATTTGTAGAGCTCCTATGGTATTTCACAAAGCAAGCAAATGTTTACTGCATTGTGAGCACCTAATCTATGCTCACTTCTTAAAGTCCATTACCCACATAAACTTCTCCATGGCTGGGTGTGATGATGCTCTTTTTTATAGAAGAGGAGATTGAGATTGAAAGAAGGAAAGAGAATTGCTTAAGGTCAAAAACTAAGTTGGGGAAGCTCAGATTCCAACTCACACTGGTCAGGCACCAGCTTTAATTTTGTGTAGTTTATCTCAGGCTTTGTATCATTTTTCCATTTATGGATTAAGCAACTGAGGCCTACCTAGGTTAAGCATTTTAAAATAATCCTATCCTGCGCTGAGATCTAAACCTGCCTCTGTCTGATTCTAAAGCTTGAGGCTATTCCTGTACACAATCTTGAGGAGTTGTGGGGACAATTTTGGATAAAATTGTTGAAATAACAGCAGTTTAAACTAAGGGGACCTCTCTTTACACAAAAAAAGCTTAAGCTTAAAAATAACACAAACTAGTGCATCTAAATGCAATGTGCATATGGATCACCACGGGGTCTTGAAAAAAAGGTAGATTTTGATCCCATAAATTTGAGTGGGCCCTGAGATTTTGCAATGTTAACAAGCTCCAGGTGATGCTATACTACTGGTCCCTAAGCCACACATTGAGTAGCAAGACTTTAAACCAAGTTTTTCAAACTGAGGACTATTGACATTTTGGCCAGATAATTCGTCATTGAGAGGGAGTGTCCTGAGCATTATAAGATTTTAGCAGCATCCTCGGCCTCTTCCCACTAGATGCCAGTAGCACCAATTTGACAACCTAAAACATCTCCTGACATTGTCAAATGTACCTGGTGTGTGTGTGGGTGCGGGGGGCAGTGTTGCAAAATCACTCCCACATAGAAACCTCAGGTCTAAACCAGTGGTACCCAAACTGTGTGCACGTTCAAAACTCCCGCCTGTGTGGTTTCTCTGCAACCACAGATTGTGCAGATTGTGGTTTACTTGACCTAAAATGTGATCTACCTTTGAATTGTTTAAAAGCTTCCCCAGGTAATTCCAATGTGCAGACAAGTTTGGCAACCTTTCATCTAAGCTCAGACTCTAGACCGATAAACTTCTTCTCCTCCCAGCTTTCAGGAAGCTGCCAGGCCCAATACTCCCAGCTGCCCATGGTTGACCAGACATCTGGTCCTGGGAAAGGAAAGGAGGTTTCCAGGCTTCACTCATTATATAAAGAAGCCAGCTCTGAGTTGGTTCGAATTTACAAGTAAGAAAGAGCAGAAAGAAATTAGGCAGGGTTGGAATATATTTAGCTCCATCCATCATGCTGTCTGGGCTGCTTTGCAAACAGAAGCACTATCTGTTTTAATCTCTGAGAATCCCATTTCGGGATGGTGATCTCCCATTGGTGCTGTAAAGTCCACTGTTATGTTTTGGCTCCCTTACCTACTTCCCTGTGGGTCCCAGGCCATGCTGGTCCCAGGTCTGGCTGTGATCCAGGCTCATGACTAGGAACAGGACCGGGATTTAGAATGTTACTTATTGTAGTGGGACACCTGTGCCGAAAATATGTAAACATAGTTCAGTTTATTGTATCACGCATGTGTGGCTGAATGCTACTATTGTACTCTGATGTATGTGGAGCCTATGTAGTCCCCTGGGGAGCAGAAGAGAAGCAGAAATGTATTCCCCATAATAGAAGCATACTCCCTGCAATAAAGTTGGTGCCTGTGTTTCATTCTCATGTTGGCCCCTTGTGCATTTTTCCAACTGGGTGTTTCACCACTGAAACTTTCCCTTCTCGACCAGCTTAGTGCTGACATTTTCCAAACCTTTGATAGAATCATCCTTTATTCTCCTTGCACCCAAAGACTAGGGTAATAGTTTAACATTTGTCTAAAGTTTGGACTTAGCAAGTGACTGAGGTAGAGAATCTTTGCTAGGTAAGATCTCATCCAGTGGACCTGGGAAGGAATATCTATTCCTCGTTTTCATCTCAGCTGATTGTGTGTATGTATATGTATATATGTGTATGTTTATAGACTCACCATGCTAAGGTTATTACTATCTAAAGCCAAGACTATTTTGCTGTCTATTGTGACATTTTGTGAACGTGGACAAAACAAACCCACACTGGGGGCCTTGGATCAGAATTGTTCATTAAGGACTCACTCTTGTCAGATGAGCTTCTGCTTCTAGGGAAATTAAAGAAAAAGAATGAACAATTCAGGCTATTATTTTTACTACCTACCGCCTAACATCTACTTTTGCTTTCTTTTCCCTGGTAGTATGGGAGAGAAGAAACTCTAATCTCCCAGCAATGGCTGGAAGAATGCACTCTCATTAGTAAATGTGCATGGAGCACTCTCCTGGGTGCAGCCTGCTGCTGACAGGACTTTGGGGACAGGCAGCCTGCGGTAGGTCCCCAGGTCCACTTTGCTATCAAGGTTAATAACAAGCTACCTAAATATCCTAAACCTCAATTTTCTTATTTATAATAAGGAAGGTTAATAACACCTGCATTAGAAAAAGAAAAAAAATAACACCTACAGGCTTGTTATAATTACATGAGAAAATAATAAATTTTTTTACTGAGTACTTAGCTCAGTTAATTGCCCCCCAAAATCCCATGAGATTGATTTTACATTATCCCTCCTATTTGATAGCTGGAGCCTTCAAGCCTCATAGAGAGTGAATAATTTACCTGAACTTGCACAGGAAGTAGCGATGCAGGTAGTCTGACCCCACAACACATGATTTTAAGAACTTACATGCCATTACTTTCTATTAAAATGCTGGGCTTTGTTAGTGTTCCACAATTGTTACTATTCCCCTTTCCTACCCTATGCAACACATTTATTTTCTTGCTTATCAACTTCATCAGTGGGTTGGATAACAACAAATAAGGCAGGTTTAGCAGATATAAAATTAGTGAATCTTTTGGATGTTAGAATCAAATACCCAGAGAACAAGGGCAAGCTGAAGTGAGGGGCTGAATCTCACAGGATAGATTAGGGATATATGTACTGCTCTTAGATATTGAAACCATTGCAGAGATTCAGGAAAGAGCATCAGACACTTACAAAAAAGTGGTTTAGGTTGAGAGCTAAATGTGAATTAACTGTGTACCTAGATGATAGTAATCAGATTACAGGAGGACCCAGCAATACATGAGGTGGCCATGATCTGGCCATCTGTCCACTATCCTGAGTTCTAGAAAGCTGTGAGAATCCCATTCAAATCTGTAGGTAGTTCACAACTCAGTTTCTAAATCAAGTTTCTAATTCACTAATACTTAAAAAAAACCAAAGTAATAAACTCAAAGATATAATCATATTCGGTTTTTGAAATTAAATTCCTCTGGTTGGTGGAGAAAGTAGAATGAGGAGGAGGAAGAGAAGGAGGAGGAGGAGGAGGAGGAGGGGGATGAGATAATGCACACTAAAACAGCAACCATTGCAGCCCCAATAACTATTTCTTGAGAGCCTGCTATGTACTAAGCACTTCACAGAATGCCATATATGAATTATGTAATTTAATGTTCATGACAGCCTAATGGGGTGAGTCCTTGTCTTGCTTCTTTCTTATAGATGAGAAACAGGCTCAGAGGGATTATATAATTTACAAAAGGTCATATATTTAGTAAAAGAAATTGGAATCTAAAAGGAATCACTTCCAGAAGGGGTGTTTCAGGAAGAACTGGCTGACTGATGGCCTTGAAAAATGCAGATTGGTTAATGCCCCCCCCCCTGCCCCCGATAGCAAATGCTGGCTCTGTTGGGAGTACTGAGTGCCCGGCATGGCCAAGGCCCTGGAGACTGCTTTACAAAATGGTCCTGAATGGGTCTCCATGCATCTTGGCACATTCCGTTGTTGCCTGAAATAGATTTTCTATCCTAAAGTGTGACAGCTTCTCCTAAGTGTTACTGTCACTGGCTCAGTGATAAAAAGGGTGATTTCCATAGTTTTCCCAGCATGTAGAAGATGAGATAGTGTCACATGCAATAAAGCTCAGAAAGGCCATAATATCCTAAGGTTCTGCCTCATCGTTCTTTTAGTTCATCTAAACAAGTTCAGATCTGCTCACATTTTGCATTCATCAGAACATAACACGGAGGTGAAAATTCAGTGGCTGTAGTTTAGTAGGTTGCCCTGAATCTTACTAATGGAGCTTAAGAGACACCAAGAATCACAGTGTTCTGAATCCTCCTCCTGTTAAGTCACAAACTCTGAGCTACTTTTTTTTCTGATCAAACTATAAAAATAGTTTGCCCTTATTCTCGGTCCTGAGGGATTTGTGCAAATTTTTGGCTCAGGCATCAGGCATCAGGCATCAGGCAGGAGCATTGACATTTGCATGTTAAGTACTGCCCACCCCCCAATCTGGGGTCTCTGTGGTGCACTCTGCCACTTCTTGTCTCCCTTTACCATGGTTACTGGAAAAGAGCCCCAATTTTGGTCACCGACTTACTTATTGTCTTTGGGCAAAAGTACCCTTGAAAGTGTAAATTACTTAACATCCATAGGCCTATGTTTTGCCATTGGAAAGTTAGGAAATCCATTCTTTCAACAAAAATTGTTCAATCTTTCTATGCATTGGGTACTTTAAGGGTAAGCACTGGAGGTATTCTGATGAGCTAATTTAGACCTGGCCCCTGCCCTTTCAAAGTGGAAATCTCATAGAATAAAGAGTTTGGATTCCATAACTCCGAGTGCTTGCTAGGGCTTCAGGAACATCAGCTTATTTGTCCTTCACCATCCTTAAGGCAGGTATTATCATCTCCATTTAAGAGATGAGAGGGTGAGGTGATAAGATAGTGAGTGACTTTCCCATCCTCACATAAGTAAGCCACAGATCTGGAACTCAGTGTGGTTCTGTCTACTCCCAAAGCCCACAGTTTGGTTCTCCAGCCTCTCATCTGCTATTTTAAGTGGAAGGAAGCTAATGTTTACTGAATTATTGTAGGTTTGCAGTGGTCCCCATCCTTTTTGGCACCAGGGGCTGGTGCTCTTATGAAAATCTAGTGCCTGATGATCTAAAGTGGAGCTGAGGCAGTGATGCTAGTGCCAGGAAGTGGCTGCACATATAGATGAAGCTTCACTCCCTTGCCTGCTGCTCACTTGCTGTGTGTCCAGTTCCTAACAGGCCACTGGAAGGTACCAGTTCACACCCCGGGAGTTAGGGACCCCTGGGTTACAGTACTCCTAAGCATGTCACCTGATTCATTCTTATATGAACCCCCTGAAGGAAGGATTAGCACTCCCATTTTTTTTTTTTTGGATGAAAGACCTGAGATTTAGAAATTCTCGGGTTTACTCAGTCTCTGGCTAGTGGAGGCAGGAGGAGGGAGTACTCAGGCCTGCTCTCAGAGTCCTCAGAACTTCCTGCGGGGCTCCAGCTCCTTTAGCTCTGGCTCCCTGGGTCTATAAAAGAGCTCATCATACACCACTGTGAGCTGCTCACTTTTATTTATAGGAGTTTCCTGACTAATGCCCATCCTCCAGAAAGCAGGGCCCGCTCCATGTCAAATATTCTATTTTTATCCTGGAAAGTAAATGTGTAAACTACAGCTAACACCAGTTCCTTCTGCTATCACGACAAGAAAAAGTAACCGATCTCTTACAGAACCTTTGAAAGATGCCCCTACCAATGGAGCCCAGAACTTGTGAGGCCTTGTTTATGAGATAGACAAGGCCACCAATAATAGGTTCTGATCTGGATTAAGAAAAATGTCATGTCCCTAGCAAGAGCAGATTTGTATTGACAGACAACATAGTGAGCCCAGGCAGCCTTCTGGACTCTGGCTTGCTATTTTGCGGGACTTCCCCCAAACTTACACTGATCTTGTAAGCAATTAGATGACTGGGGCAGCATCCAGAACTTCACTCAGTCCAAGCCTGGATTCCATAGAACCCCATCTCCATAGGAGTTTAGCCAGGGGTTTGGGGGGCTGAGCTGTGGCTATTAAAAGTAGTGAGGAAAAGGGCCCAGATACTTCAGGAGCTGAGGCAGAGCAGGCAAGGTCCTCTAATTATAACAGCAATCATTTGCAGGTTAATTATTTCACTAAAGAGCAGTCATCATCCCCTCTCCCCCATCTGTGTAAACCCCCAGGTTTAAGAGAAAAATAAATGCTAAGAGCATAGGAACAGTGCCATATCTTAATAGCAGTGAGCTGTGCGTTTAACATACAGACTCTGGAGTCTCAGTTTCCCAGGATGTAAGAGTTTCCTGAGCTTTACAGCTGTTAGCAGAGACAGCAAAGCATTTGTTTCATTTAATTGTGCAGTACAGATTCTTATTACCCACCGACAGTCTATTAAAGGAAGCTGCACTTGCATTTATTAAAAAGGACAGAAGGAAAATTCCAGGTCTCAGGCCTTAACAGCCAGGTGGAGGGGTTGGACTCTTAGCAAAATAAGCGGAAAACAGGCTAATAATGAAAGCATGGCACAACGACTAGTCATTGGCAGGCTAAGTGTATGTTGAAGGATTTTATGGAGCACCTGAATTCTCAAGGGGATGCGGAAGCAGTAATAATTTTACCTTATATTTCTTTGTCTATTTTATTCAGCATAGCAGTATTATAAGGCAGGCATTGCAATCCCCATTTTCAAGATTACAAACTGAGACCCAAAACAGAGTAACTTGCCTTTGGAAACTTCATAGCAGAGCCTAGACACAAACCCTGGTTTGTGTGGTTACAAGTTCTGTGTTTACGTCCTCATGAGACCTTTGCCAGGCATCTCCTGTGTACCAGACTGTGCCTTAGGTTCAGGTTGTACAGAGAGGGTGAGACCCCATCCCTGGCCTTCAGAATTTCCTGGTCTGGAGAAAAACAGCCTATAAAGTCACACTGTATAATCACATAGCAGGATGGTGAACAAACAGGGATATATGCAAGGCCCAGTGAGGGGAGTGCACTTGAGTCTTCGATTTTGGATTGGGGCAGGGGGAGCTGGGTCTTGAAAAGATGCTTGGATGTCCACTAGGTGGCCAAGGTCAGTTGTGGGAAGGACACTTTGGGCTTTACAGACAAAATCCGAGAGCAAGGACACAGAGGCGTGAGACTGGACTTGAAGTTTTAGGGGGAAACATTGGAGATACATAGAGAATACTAAGAGCTAACATTTACTCGGTGCTTATTAATTTCCAGCCACTGCTCTAACTGTTCTTCTCATAGTGACTCCTTGAATCCTCATAAGCCTATCAGATGGGGACAGCTTACTGATGGTAGAGCTAAAGGCACTGAGAGATCAGGTAACTTGCTAGGTTAGATCACTCTGATAGTAAGAGGTAGAGCCAAGCTTCACACTAGGCAGCCTGCGTTTAAGTCTCGTCATCTATGTGCAGAGTGGGGAGAGTATGTCTGCAGAGGGGCAATGTAAATGGAGCTGAGGAGGCTGGCAAAGTTATGGCATTCACTGCTGTCAGTCACTCATTCTTCACTCATTGAACAGTTTCTAGTATCATGTGCCAGGATTGTGAAAGGGAAAAACAAAAGAAAATAAATTAAAATCCAGTAGAAAAGAAAAGACTTTCAAGAACAATAAATACAAAGAAGAATCTGGTTGGTAGCTTGAGGGAGGTGGAGGCACCCATTTCCTCAGCTCCTTGTTTATTCTCATCATTTTATTTGTCCCCATTCATTCCCATGCTGTTTGCAAACTTTCTTCCCTTTCAAAGGAATTCTTCTATATCTAATACTGTATCTGATACCAGGAAAGTTTATTAACAAGTGAAAGACTCTCTGTATACCTCTTGTTGCTGAAAAGTTCCTTCTGCATTGAAGGGAAATCCATTTGCCCAGGACCGTTGCCCTAACCCATATTGTCTTATCTTGGGATCCCAGAATCAGCCAGGTCCCTCTACCTGGCACTCCTTCAGATACTCAAAGAAAGTGATCCTATCTGCCTGGCTTTTGTCTAGGCTAATAGAAAGAGCTTCCTTCTCAATGGCATTGCTTTGAAATGGAAGTCTGTGGAGTCATGCCCTTTTGACTAGTTTTTATTCTCTTTGGCCCTCCTATCAAGTCTCTTCTGCAGGCTCATCCACCTCTGCTCAGCCACTAAATGATGAATTTCTGCAAGGACAAGGTCTGATGCTTCCTTTACTTCCATCTTTTCTGTCCAAGATTTTTTACATGCCCATGGCTTCAATGACTGTCTTTAACTATGTCATCCAAACATGTCTTTAGTCTGCGTCTTTCCTCTTAGCTTCAGGCTGTATCCAACTGTATTCTTTAAAGCATTTTTCTTTCTTTTTTGAAAAATTTAAATACATACCAAACTACAGAGATAATTTAATAAACCACCTATACTTACTGTGCAGTTTCCTCAGCCAACTTTCTATCATTCATTTCAGCTATTCCTCTATTCCCTCCTCCTCACCCTCCTGATTGGTGTATTTTAAAGCAAATCCAAAACATCACATCATTTCATCTGTAAATATTTCAGAATCCAACAGTCTTCTAAATATTCCCACTTGGCTTTCTAAAAATAGTTCAAGCTCAACTCTTTCAAAATTAAACATAAAATCTTCTTCTTTAGAACTGGCCCCCTTCTAATATTCTCCAGTTCAATAAATACCACCCTTATCCACACTAAGAGTTATCCTTGATAAACTCCTTCCCTTCTCGCCCCTGTTTATCTCCAAGGTCCCTTATCTCACTTCTAAATTTATCCTGAGCTCTCCTCTATTTCCACCCTACAGCAAGGCATTGTTTCTCATCTGGACTATTGCAATAGTCCTCTACTACATCTTTATTCCTCTACTTTGGTCCTACTCATTCTTCTTCACATTATAACAAAATGATGTTTTCTTCGTTCACTCAACAAATATCTACTGAATACTTACTGTGCTCTAGGTATTATAAACTAGGTACTGGACACATATTGTGAATTGGACAGACAAATTTCCTGATTGTATGTGTGTATTATTAGAGGCAATAATATAATTTAAAGTGTTATGAAGAAAATAAAGCTGAGGATATTGATAGGAGTCATGAAGAAAAACCGCTTTGATAAACTAGTATTTGAGCAAAAACTGAATGATATGAAAGCATGAATCATGTACAAGTCCAGGGGTGGAACATTTCAGTTAGAGGGGATAGTAGGCGTAAGTGCCCTGATAAATCTCACATATCAACTTAGCTCTTACATTTTAAAATATTTTTACCTTTTGAAAAAGTAACACATGCATAAAGTACACAGTGAAAGTATGATATATTTCTCACTATTACCCATTTCTTGTATGTCCTTTCAAAGATGTTCCAGAATAATCGAGCACATATATGTATATCAAAGTCCCTATTTTTTAGAAGTATAAATGCAACCCTTTCTAAAAACACTTCAACTAAAACACCTCCTTACAAAACATTTCATTTTGGATAATGCCTGCTTCCTGACGGTGGTTATGAGGTCCTTCATTCTCTGATTTCAGCTCATGTCTTTGGCTCACACTGCAGTGTCCCATGCTCACTGTGACTTAGGCACACAGGCCTTCTACCAGTGCTTTGATAAGTATCCTTGCAGCTACGGAAACTTCGTATATGTTATTCCCTGTTTAGAATGCTTCTTCTCCAACTTCTACTTTACCTCAATCTAGTTCAGACTTAGAGTCTTTGACTCATCCTTATTAGGTACTGTACTTTCTTACTGAAGCTTCAACCACCTTCTCCTCTCACTGGATCCTGGATATATTTGCCCTGCTTCAGTCACCATGGCCTTTTTATGTTTCTTTAAATGCACCAACCACCTTGTGTAGGCTGTGCCCTCTGTCTGGAATGCTTTTCCTCATGATCTTCTCATGACTGGCATCACTTAGACCTCAGTTAAACTGTCTCAGAGAGGCCTTCCATGGCCATTCTATCTGTCTTTCTTATATCACTCTATTTCAGTTTTCTGCTGATATTTTTCTTGATTAACTGATTTCATTGATCTCTCCCACTCTACCCCAAGTATAAGCTCTGAGAGAGAAGAAGGTCATAGAAGCAATGGAGAAAGGAAACTGAAAGAAAAAATAGTTCATGGTATTTCTGCCAATTACATCCTCTCCACCAATTGAATCAGAATCTGTGAGGGTGGGACTCGCACATATGTATGTTTTACAACTCCCCAGGAGTTTCTAATACTCAGCAAGGCTGAGAATGGCTGGGTTAGATAACATATAACTCTGCTGCCCACAGAAATAGAACACCAGCCATATATATAATTTAAAATTTTCTAGTAGTTACAATGAAAAAATGAAAAGAAACAGATGAAATTTATAGACATATATATATTTCAAAGTATATCAAAAATATGATTATTTCAATGTGTCATAAGTGTAAACATTATCAATAAGATATTTTACACTCTTTTTCATTAATAAGTTTTCAAAATCAGTGTGTTGCTTACACAGACTGCACATTGAGATTCGGCCAGCCACATTTTAAGAGCTCAGTAGCCACTCATGGTCGGGGAGCCTGTACTAGATGGTACAGAAGCACCGATCCTTCTGGTTCTGGCATCTGACAGCTGATTCTGAGCACAGCCAGGAGACTGTGGTTCTGAAACTCAAAGCAGTCCGACATGTATTGGGAATCACATTTTTTTCTTGTTATTGACCTCCATGTTCTCCCAAGATCTGCTTTCTCTTTGTCCTGTATTCATTTCTTGTAGCTGTCTGTTGGTACTTGAGAATCCCCAGCCTGGGTCAGTGCTATCTTGCTAACCTGTGGGAAGTTTCTTTCCTTCAGTGAATATGTCACAGGATCTAATTTTTAGCCAGTGGATGTCACTGTTTACTCAAGAAGGTTCCGTGGAGGAGACAGTCTAATCCAGGGACAGATGTATAAACAAACACTAGTCAATGTCTCCTCTTACCCTGTATTAGTGTTTTCCCTCTAATCTGGAGGAGTGACAGATTTTTAGGAATGTCACTACAGGTGGTCAGTGCTAGTTCACTAATGTCATCTAGAAGTGTTCATTGGTCTTGGAAATTCAAGTCTTATTTAATAAAAAGCATTGTCCAAAATGACAGGGCAATCAGTAACTAAGTTAATCATAGTCAAGAACGAATTGCGCCTTTAAATAAACACCTATATTTCTATAAAGCAGAGGTCACAGTCAGCCTGTAGCAAGGTCTAGTCCACAGCTGTGTGACCCACACAGTGTACGGAAAACAATTGAGTGAACATTTACATCAGAGAGGATTTCACACACACATCTGGATTTCTGGTTTCTCCTGAAATATTGGAAGATCTGGCCACATTAGATTTATTATACCCTGCAAGTCTACAGCTGGGATGACAATCAGTTGCTTTTTAAAAATTGTCACATCCTCTTCATTTTCCACAGACGTCACCATTCCCAAGTACTCCCCAAACTAGGTCACTTTACTTATTCAAATTGACAGCCTAATTTATGTTGGCATTTGTATTTTTTGGAGTAGTAACTACATACATAAGTAACCACTTCTGAGGGACCAGAAAGATGGAGTGATTTTGGGGGAAAAAGTGATATGAGATTTGTTTTGTAAGATATTTTTCTAGCTTTAGGTTTGGGGCTGGAGAATTCTTGACTGAGGGTAGGACTAGATGGCCTGTTGCTTGGACCTATCTCTTCAAGGTTACAGATATCTCAGGTGGCCAAGAACTCTCAAGTGAGCCCTGGGATGGGAGGCAGAAGGAAAACAGTTTCAGGAAGGTAAAATCTTTGATGCCACCATTTCAAAGGGGTGAGGGCTGACCCTGCTGGCCTCTCCTGACCTCACTCCGGTGAATGGCAAGTTGAGGCCCCTCTTTTTTCTTTATCAAAGCAGTGGGCCTCAAACTTGAGTGAGCATTAGAATCACTTAGAGGATTTGTTAATCCCAAGCTGGACCCAACGCCCAGAACTTCTGACTCAATAGATCTAGGGCAGGGCTGAGAATTCACATTCCTCATAAACTCACAGGTGCTGCTGAACCTGCAACCACACTTCAAGAACACTGGTGTAAGTTTTCAAGGCCAAAGTGAGATTGCTTCAAAGGCATAAGAGATTGTGTGTGTATGTGTGTGTGTGTGTGTGCGCGCGCGCACGCACATGCACATACACATATGCATGTGAAATTATATATTGTAAATAGGTTTTGATTTCCTTTCCAGAATAAGTGTATGATACGAGAACCAGTACATTACCAAAGTCAGAGGAGAATGAACTCACACTCAAGCAACCCTGTGGAGAAGGTTCTGGCTTTTTCTTTATCAGTATGTTAGATACACTCCTCAAGAAAAAAGACAAAATAGCATTGGGTGGCCTCTAGCTCCAGGGCTGATTATCTGACAGTGGATGAAATGACCTTTCTCTCAAAAGAAAAACAAGTCACCAAGCACAGTCCCTGCCTTCTGCTGGCTCTGACAGTGCTATGCAGAGGCGGGGAAAGGAGATTTGGAGCAATATGAGCTGACATTTACTGAGTGCTCACTGTGCCAGAGCCGTGTTATCAGCTTACCTGAAATATCTTATTCAATTTCAAACCACTTGAGGGATTTGTATTATATACGTTTGCATTTTTTAATTGAAGGAACTGAGTTGTTAAGTAACTCCCTTAATGCTGCACAGCTAGTGGGCGCTCGCCAGCCAGAATTTGAGCCAGTCTCCTCCAGTTGCACAGCTTGAGCTGGGAACTATTGTATCTCAAGCCAGGAAGAGGTTCGAAGTGTATGAATGCCATGTAGAGCAATGGGATACGATAATGTATTTTGTTCCTTTGTGTCTTTAGCTTTTTCTGCTGCAAAATGGAAATAATACCTCTTCTCAAACTGTTACATGAATTGGATTATGTAAAGTCTGTATATTATCTGATCAATCCTTATCTCAATAAGTGTAATATGTTTTCCTTCTTCCATCACTGTGTCTTGTGGGTTCCCAACGATTTTCCCTATACCTTAAAGCAGTCATTCATTCAACATGTACTGTGCACCTGTTATGTGCAGTGTAAATAATCAGACCTGGTACCTGCAGTGTGGTGGCAGGAAGGAGCCACAAATTGGTCATCTATATGCTAGCTTTACATTTCCAAATGCAAGTCTCCCAGGACCCTGAGAGAGAAGAGCCTGGTTTTAGTTGACAGTGCTATCCACTACTCTATATTCTTTGGAGCTAATAGCCTGCCTATGCCCCTATACCCATCTCTTTCATACAAGTCCTGTGTGTTCTACCTATGGGAATCATTTGAATTCTCATAACTCTTACTTAATTCAGGCCGCGCTGACTCATTACCTGGATCCTCTCTGCCTCTTAGGAGAGATCTCCTTTTCTGCCCATCTTGGTCCAAGTCTCCATGTGGCTGCTAGAATGAATGTTCTAAATAAACTCTGAGTTCATTGCCACCTGCTCCAGGTTTTGCAGCACCTCCTCCCCCCATCAGGCCCATACCCAGCTTGGGGGAGGCCCAGCCTGCCACTTCTGGCCTCCTGATATCATTCCTTCCCATTCCCCAGCAACCTTAACCCTTAAAACCCGTTCTCTCACTCTACTGGCTGTGTCTCCATGGATTTGCTTAAGACACTCTCTCTCCTGGGAGTTCCCCACTCATCCCTTTACTTGGCTCAACTCTTACTCATCCTTTCTGACCCAGCTCAGGAACCTGCTTTCTCAGGAAGCCTTTCTTGCTCCCCAGTTTGGGACAAGTTCTTCTTCTGTGCTCCCATAGTTCTTGCTCAGCATCCTTTGTATACTGTATGTTAATTCTGCAGCTGTCTCTTCCACTGAATTGGAAGCCCCATATGTGTCTTTATTTTTGCATTGAAGTTGAGAACAACCCACCATGACCTGGGTTCCTGAGAGCTGGGAGTGTGGAAGTGGCACAAGGAGCTGGGCGGCGCTGGGTGGAGTCCAGGAGTGTGGGGAAGGCAACATCCAGGGCTTTCACATTTGAAGCATCATACACCTAGGAGCATAACAGCACCACATGAAGGGCCGCTAGGGATGGCCTTTGTAGCTGCAGGGCTTGAGGTTTAAATAGCTGCAGAAGAAGTCAGCATCTTTAGTTCAATACCTTTTTCCCTGACATTTCTCCCCTTAAATGCCACTTCTACACAGCCACATGGAGGACATATGTCCAAGGGGGCTTGACCTATTGAGAGGCCTGCTTATCAATCAGAAGGAGGCTGAGTTGATCCTGATTCTCGGTTGGGGGTCTGTGCATAGTAGCCAACATTGGTGATATGTCCTGCCCGCCAGCATGCTGGCCTTTCTGTTCCCCTGGCTCTTTCTTTGTGCACAGAGACAGGCCATTAATTAAGCCAGGACCTTTGTCTCTCCTAAACCCCTCCCTCCAGCTCCTTCTCCCCACCAGGCATCTGAACCGTTCCTTTGTGGCTCAGTGAGGATCTATTGACTGCATGTGAGGGTCAGGGTCAGAAGCAGCCAGGGTTGGGGTATGATGCAGTCTCCAGCAGGGACTCTCGATTCTTTACCTTTACCTTGAGCTCTGGATGCTCTGAGAAAGAGCTGAGGGCTTTTGCATTTTTAGAGACCTGAGAAATATGGGTGTAGTTGTCTGACAGGGGTTTCAGTCTCCACAACCTGGTAAAAATGGTCTCAGGACTTCTTGTAGGGAGCCAGAAAGGGTCAATGGAATGAACCCTCCATTTCTTGAAAGGGCAATTCCACCCCACACTCCTCACTCCCGCAAAGCAGCTCCCTGCCGGTTTTTATCCTGTTAATAGAACCAAAGATGACACCTATTAAAGAGTAAATCAGCTTTCAACCACTTTCCCATTTCTTAATCTGACTTTTGACAGTCTTTGAGAGTGTGGGGACAGGAAGTGGAGAAGAGGCAATACACTCTATCCTTTACAGATGAGGAAACTGAGGCACAGATGAATCAAGTGTCCCTAAGGCCATCATCTTTTATATTTGCCAACTGCTCTGTAGGTTGAGAGCATTTGCATGTAAATGCTTCCACTGGATTCTTCTAACAAAAGTGCAGGATAAATAAGGGAAGTGTTAATGACCGAAGAAAAACTATTATTACATGCTTGTGTGTGCTGGGCACTATGCGATGTGATAATTAGATATTATTTCACTGGACAATAACCTTGTGGTAGGTGATATTGTGCCACATCTGTCCAGGGCTTAAATGAGTCTGAGATAAATGAAATAATCTGTCTGTGTGACACATGGAGTTAATGTCAGAACTGAGATAAAAACTCGGGCTACCCGGTCTTCAGCATAAAACTTTCTCTACTACTCATCCAAGGCCTTGTGCTCCCCCCTCTTCTGGAATCCTCTCTTCTACTTTCGTAGCCTTTGAACATAATCAGAGTCTTCAGTTATTTCATTTCACTAGGGAGACCCCTGTCTACCCTCTCCCTTCACTGCCAGAAGGTTGAAGGCAGGTTCCCAGCCTGGGAAACCTGGGACAAAAGTGCTGAGTGTTTACTGAGCATGAAAAGTGTAAATCCTGGACAGAAGTCCCAAACATAGTGGTAGAATGTTCCCTTTGAGCAAAGCATTCTCCTCTGGGAAGTATTTAGTTTTCACCTAGACTTCTTGTTCCCAGATTTGATTCCTGGGAACTAAGAATTTATTAAGTATCTAAACCAATGGTGTCATCTTCATGTTTTCATTTTTAACTCAAGTTTTAGAATTTCCTGCTGAGATCTATACTATCATCCTAAACTTACAAATAAGAATTTTTTAGATACAGAGAAGTTACGTGGTTTGCTCTTAAGTCTTACAGCATGTTAAGTCCTTAAGTTGCATAGCAAGGATTTGAATATCACTTTGGGTTACCCCAAAGTCCCTCAAATTATCTACTTTAGGGTACCGTGGAGGAGCCAAAATTCCAGAAGGCTGAGCATGGCTACACAATACAATGATTTGGAGCAAATTAGGAAAAAGGGCTTTTGTTGCCGCTAGAGGGCGCTGAGAGTTTGGTTCTTTCCTCCAACACAATAAAGAATTACAGATTAGTGAAATTTAGGAAAAGTAAGATTTATTAAAGTATGTTTCAAGAGAGAAACACGCTACACTAGAGATGGCCAGGCTATGCCAGAGATGCCTGTAGCCCCGCGGAATTCAGAAAGTATACCTTATATTGGCCCTTGATGGGTGGTTACAGAGGTGCTAAATGATTTTCATGCAAGGTCAATTGATTGACATTTGATGTTATATAATCTTTTGTCTACTGCGCATGCAGTTACCCAGAGTTCAGTCTAATTAGATTCATGAACTTCCAGGTGTATGTATGATATTATAATGATGGTATAAAGAGGCTAAGGTTAAGGAAGGTCAGTATGTGTACTAACTGCACAAGTGTTTGTGGCCAGACTAAACCAGTGGTTATTTTATGGTTTTTATTTCCTGTATTAAAGGAATGTAATGATAATTTTAAAATGTAAAATGGGTGTTTTGGGGATGTCTTAAGGGAGATCTTTGGGTTGGGCTTTCTTTCCCCCATCGTTCATGTCTATCTATATGCCTAACACCTCCACTGAACACAAGAAACTAGGAAAAGGAACCAGTTCCAGGCACAACCATAGGACATGTAGCTCGGGGTGCCAAGTTTGGCAGGAAGGCAGAGGATATCACTTCCTCCAGCCCCAGGGACAGTGCTACCCTGAGGGGTGAGTTGGATTTTAGCCCTCATGACCACCCTGGCAGGTGCACTGCATAACTGAAAACTGGAGAGGAAAGTTCCTTCCAGGGCCTCAGTCTGTGGTAGTCAGAAATGAAAAGGTCTTGCTTGTCCTCACAAATAGGTGTCCTGACATCCTGGTACTGTAATTAAAAGCACTTACTCTGTGTCAGAGGATCTGGGTTTGAATTCTGCCTTTGCTCCTTTCAAGTTCTCAGGCAGGACTAAATCACACAACCCTCTGTATCTTAGTTTCCCTCTGAAGGTTGTTGTAAGTATTAAACAAGATAGCGCTTGTATTGTGCACACACAGTGCCAACCCCACCAGCTCTCTCAGTGTTTGCTGGTAATACTGGAAGAGTTATCTGGAGTCTCCTCTGAAATCAGTTACCAATGCTTTGTCAATGAACCTGCCTCCCAGGTTCTCTTTTCAATCGGTTGCTTTGAAATGGTAATCAGAGGCCCAGGACAGCCTAGATTAGAGACAAAAAGGAAAAAGAATAAGACACTCATTATTGACAAACACCTAAGGTCAAGTTATCAGGAATCTCAGTCCTCTCTGCAAGTACAAAGTGCAGATGAAAATATCTCAGAAGTGAGAGTTCTTCTGCCCTTTTCTCCATAGGAAGCTCCAATTCATCCTTCCAGACCCCAGCTTACAGCTCTCATCCATAGAGCTTTCCCTCACCCCTTAGAGACATTAATTCCTCAGTGCCAATTTAGGACATTTTCACATGCATCTAACACTTACTTACTCCTTCATTTGCTAATTAATTCATTCAATTGTTTATGCAAATAGTAATGAGCATCTACTATGTGCAAGGTGCAGTATTAAAGATGGGGCTGTTCATAAGTAAGGACTCTAGTTCCTCTTTTTCCCTGTCATTTTTGGTTCTTGGCCAGCCTAAGCAGAACACCTCATTCTGTTTTTGTAGCCAATTCAAACAGTGGCTCAGGCTTACCACTACCCTAGGCTTGCCCCCTGACTCTTGAAACAACTTTTACACATAGCTGAGGATGAGCAGAGGGGCTGTGCAATAAGAGTGACCACCTTATTGGTCAAATTCATGTGCAAGAAGCAGTGGCAGAAGCCACGAGGCAAAGACAGAGGAAAAGTGGGCACACGAACCAGCAAGGCAGTGGCAGGGATTTAGACCTGAAGCTCCCTGAACTGGTGGAGTAAGGGAGCACAATGTCTTTCATGGCTAATTTCGCCATTCCCCTCCCCATATGTTAGTGCTTCTCCTGGCTGGGAGGATTTAGTGCAGCTGTTGTTACAGCTCTGTGTGTATGTGTCTGTGTAAGAAAGAGGAGAAGGGAAAAATAAAAACCCTATAAAAACAGGAACAGCAGGTGGAGGCCTCCTCAGCAAAAATGGAATCACCGAAGCTACATATAGCCTTGACCTACAAGGAACATTAAACCATTTTGACAGCAACCATTTTGTGCTGCAAAATACAGAGAGACACTAGAGAGAAGTTAGCTCCAGGAGAGGCCTAGGGCTAAGGTGGAGAATGCCTGCATACCATCAGGCCATCAGGGTTTTTATTAGCAATTACCTTATGATGGAAAGTACCAAGGACAGAGGCAGGTAGAGAAGGCCATTTGGGAAGGTCCATGAAAGTAGCAGTATGATGTGGTAATAATTAGCTTGGGATAAAATTTCATTTGATTATGCAGACAAATCTCCATGGAACTGAGCCTTTTGTAGTACCAGCTTTGTTCTTTTTCATGGTAGAACACACTGGTTTGAATTCTAGCTCTGCACTTACTAGAGATGGGATCCTGAGCAAGTTATTTATTATCTCTGTAGCTGCAGTTTCTATATCTGCAAAATTAAGGTCGTTTTAGCTGTGAGGATTTAAAGACAATGTATATTAAATGTCTTGCACAATGCCTGGGAAGAGACTAGCCATGACTAAGTAAAATGTAGCCATTATAATTTTGGGGAGACTATACTGGGGTGGTGGTATTAGTCAACACAACACTAGCTGCTGAGAAAAAGAAATCTCATAGATTCAGTTGCATAAAATAATAGAAATTCCTTTCCTGCACATGCAACCGTCCAGTGCAGGGTTGGAGGCCAGAGGGTGGTTAATATGTTGAGTCAGGGACTTTCTACTTTGTTGCTCTACCATCTACCAAGAAGACTTCAGAGTCCACAGACAGTAGAGGGGAAAGATTGTGGAGAGTCCTGGCCTGTATGTAATTCACAGCATTGCTATTCACTTCACATTAATGGCCTCCCCTGGTGACAAAGAGGGAGCTTCAGCAATGACTGAGTGAAATCTCCCTTCCAGGACTAACTGCACACTGTTAAAGGAAGTATAGTAGCCCACCCCAAGCCCCTTATTGCAGTTTTGCTTTCTGTTTTCTATTACCCACAGTAAACTGTGGTCTGAAAATATTAAATTGGAAATTCCAGAAACAATTCATGAGTTTTGAGTTGTACTCCATTCTGAGTAGCATGATGAAATCTCATGCCATCCTGCTCCATCCTGCCAGGGCTGTGAATTCTCCTTCATCTGTTGTATCCACACTATATATACTACCTGCCAGTTAGTCACTTAGTAAACAGGACAAAAAAGGGGTCCATCTGCCTGTGTGCGTCTAAGCCAAAGAAGAGATACGTGCAGGTTTTGCAGAATTAAAAGTAAGGTTTATTAGAGAGTTTCGAGTCCCAGAGACATAGGCAAGCTGTTGAGCTCAAAGGCCTGGCTCCCCAAGTATCTCTTGAGTACAGATTATATAGGGAAAAATCAGTGTTCATGGAAACTAAGGGAGTTGGGTCATGGTGCTACTGATTGGGTGATTGGAAGGGGATGAGGTAATTGACTATTGTGTCAGGTTCCATGGCACCATACTTTCTGGTCATGTGGCTGGTGGGGTTGTTGTTCTGCCTCAGTGAGCCTTGGGCTGAAACATATATAAAGCCAAGATGTTATCCTTAGTCTAAAGTCTAACCAAAACGTATTGTTCTCATGATTATAGATTTGAGACTCAGTTAACCTTATATCCTAAAGCTTAACGATTAAAGGAGCAGGCATAGAAAGGATAAAAAAGCAAGTGAGTCACATAGAAAAAAGCAAGTGAGTCACAATGCCATTATCTGGGTAAAACCAGCTTGAATCAGAAAAAAAAAAACTATATTAAAGAAATAAAGTTTCTATGCAGTTATAATAGCTGTCTTGGTTATCAGTTTGACTATTCTAGTATCACAATGATTGTGTTCAAATCACTCTTATTTTACTTAATAGCCCCAAAATGCAAGAGTAGTGATGCTGACAATTTAGATGTGCCAAAGAGAAGCCATAAAGTGCTTCCTTTAAGTGAAAAAATAAAAGTTCTAGAATTAATTTAAAAAATGATAACCAATTATATGCTGAGGTTGCTAAGATCTAAGGGAAGAGCCAATCTTCCATGCATAATACTGTGAGGCACTAAGGTAGCCATGAGTGACAGGACCGAAGGACCAGCTCTGAATAGGAATGACAACACTGATGGCCCAACCCCTAGGATCTCCCAGAAGAAAACCATTTTTTAATTAACAATACCCCTTCGTCCAGATTACAAGGAAATAAATCAACATAGCATAGCAACCAGTTTAGGCCAGCCAAAAACACTTGTGCAGAAGACATACTCTGACCTTTTTTATTTTTTTACCTCAGCCTCATTATAACATCATTATAATATCATATGTATACCCAGACTCTAATTATAACAGATTGAATTCTGGGCGAGGACATGTACAGTAAGCAAAAGGTCAACTGTCAATCAAAATGACCTCACATGCTAATCAGCTAGCACCATCCTTGTAACCTCCCATAAGGGCCCAGATATAAGATGGACCTCCTTACCTCAGCAAGGCCACAGCCCTCTTTTGTGTAACCTGTTCCTCTCTTGAAATGTACTTCAATAAATCTTGCTTTTCCTAATCTTTGCTGGTCTGTAATTCTCTACTGAGTCAGTGGAAAGGACCGAGGCCCTGCCCAGCACCACTGGGGCAATGATGGACTTAGATTGCTCCTAATGATAACAAAACTATGAAGAAAGAAAATAATTTGTGCTAGTTTTGCTGTTGTACCTCAAACAGCAAAAGTGATGGCTGCAGTGACATTTTATCTCCCAGAGAGAGAGAGAGTGAGAGAGACCATATTTACGTATTATAACAGTATATTGTTATAATTGTTCTATATTCTTCGTAGCTATTATTACTAATCTCTTACTGTGCCTAATTTATAAATTAAACTATCATAGGTATGTATGTATAGAAAAAAAACACATAGTATGAATAGGATTCAGTACTATCCACTATTTCAGGCATCCACTGGGGGTCTTGAAAAGTACCCCCCACGAATAAGAGGAGACTACTGGACACCCATTTTTGGTGGGCAGTTAGCTTTCTCTGGTCCAGTATTATTGGATGTGTAAGAGTTTGGCCTGACAGTGATGCCTGAGGGCAGAGCTAACCCTACCAGATCAGTTACTTAGAATTGGTGAGGCTTACTAATCAATTACTTAGCGCTTCCCTGCTCCGTGCTCTGTGGCCTGATGGCACTTGGCAACACTCAGGTGGGAGCTTGCTCCACATGCAAAATCTCAGGCCCCACCCTAGACTTCCAGAGTCAGATCTGCATTTACAATTTCTGCTTCCCCTGCATATTCCAACTGAGGAGAGCTACAAGTGGGCCTGGGATCCTACATTGTTTACAGATCATCATCTAGGTGATGCAAATATTGCTGGCCCGTGGGCTGACTACACTTTGAGTAGCAAGCAGGCAGAGGACACCCAACTTCAGAAGTTCAACTTCTCCCTGAACAAAATGAAATTTTTGCTTAGTGGAAGTAGGGGTTGCTTTTACTTTCCCTTCCTCTCCATGGGTAGCATTTCTGTAAGAAGAGTGTTAAATAGGATGCTAGCTCCTTTTGTTGTGAAAAGGAGGAGATCCAGAGACCCACAGAAACCTGCTGTTGTGTGTTTACTTGTATCTGGTGGCTGAACAGGAGATGCTCTTTAGGATATAAGTTAGAATCCATCTCTGGTGGACACAAATCTCTGTCCAGCTGAGATTTACTGCAGTGTCTACAGTGAGCAGTGTTAATGAAGCCTGTGCTGGAGTCATACAGGTAATCACCCTTTTCCTTCCTCTCACCCTCCTTTCCTCTGTGACAGATCATTCTTTTCAAAAAATTCATTAACCTACAGTAACACTTTTCACCAGTGACAATTCTAAGTAAAAGCAGACTGCATTTTCTTACATTTCATAGACTATCTTCTCAGCTCTCAGAGAATCGCACACATTTTAAAACAAAATATAACCTTGACTTGGGATCAGTGCTGCTTGGGTAAAAGATCTGGGCTGAGACTCCATAGATACCTTGAACTGATTCTGGCCTTATATTACAAGGTGATTGCCAAAACATCTCAGAAATTTTACAGTGGAGTCTGGAAAGGGACATGATGTACATTTACCATCTACTATGTGCAGTGTAACTCCTTAACCTTCTAAACCATCCTATAAATAGGGAGGCAATTGAATTGATATTTATTAAAATTGACTTGGTGCTCTGCTTTGTGCTAGGCACTGTCTGTCACATTTGTCATCTAATTTAATCTGTTTGCACCCTGAATATTGGATATTTATTGTTATCATTTCATAGATGAAAACGGTGAGGGTTTGTAGGAGATTAAGTAAACTGCAGACCAGGATTTAACTCTAACCCCTCTCTTGCCAAAGCTCAAACTCTTCCAACCTTGCTACAAGTCACTGTTAATGAGAGCTGAATGGTGGACTTTTAGAAGGTCAGGTCGCTCTTCCGTAGTTCCCAGAAGCATGAGATTGCTCAGCTGGGGGTCAAGGAGAAGTCTAGTATAGCAGCTAAGATTGTGAACTTTGAGTCAAATCTACCTATGTTTAATTTCTGCCTCAACTTGGCATTAAAATCAAATTATTTAACTTCTTAGAGGCTCAGTTTCCTCAACTGTAAAATTCCTATGAACATTGCTCTCATAGGAATAATGTGAAAAATAACGATACAATAATATAAAAGTTTAGTGTGATGCCAGATACAAAATAAGTATTAAGTAAATACTAATTATCATTTATGATCTTAATATGTATCTAATAAGGCCCTTCTGAGTGAAAAGGACATAACTTTGAGTTCAGATATCACTTATGAATAGGGTAGGACTATTGAAAAGCTGTGAGGAGAAGGCTGATTGGAAAGTCTGAGACTCTTTTCTGCATCTCCCCAGAGGTGACATGTCATCCACACATCTGCTTCTCTTGTTGGATCTGATCCATCTTCCTCTTGACCAGATTCTTTTGTTTATTTCTTTTGCTCAGTAACACTGCCTAACTCCCAGTCTGCATACCATTTTAACCTATGATTACTTATTGATTCCCCAGACTAATTAAAAATTGAGGAGAGAGCATCTTGTCAGGTGAAGGCCTAACAAGCTGTGGTCTCTCAGCTATGTTGAATGGATTCATTTTCTGTTCTAGGGGCAGGCTCTCTATGAAGCACTGCAAGTAAGGAAAGCAACCAAGTATGTCTAGAACAGGAATTTGGATTATTTTTTAAATGTATTTCAGAATTTCCTATTCTCTCTCGTCCTTCAATCCATTCTTTCAGTCAGACCCAGATAGTGGCTTATTGAGGGATACAATTTTGAAAATTAAAGAATCTGAGTGATGAAAAGCATTTTCCCAGAGTTAGTGGCAATTTAGTAAGAACAAGAAAAGAGGATGGTTTCATATGTTTGCACCTGTTATTAGAAGGACTATCTTTTGCTTCAATTTTCAAGTGACCTCTTAGGGATTTTAGACTCTGTGCCTTGTGTGAGCAGACCTTAATCGGGTTGCTCTTTCTGCCTGTTTTATGCCCTTAGATATAATGCTGCTATTTTTCATAAAGAAGAATTTTCTTGGAGAAAATTACTTTCTCAACTCTTTTGCTTTCTCAACTCTTTGCTTACCAATGACTTTCAGACCATGTCCTCATGGTCTGAAAGTCATTAGTAAATTCTGGAGCCAGATTTTAATTGTTTGTTTTAAGACCTACCTTACCAAAAATTATGTGTGGATCAACTTCAACCATTGAAGCACCTCCCAAGTAAATGCCAAAACTCTGGCAGGGTCTGTTCCTCATCTGCAACATGGGCATTATGAGCTTTTGACTGGATGCTTAAGATAATTGCTGGGGTCTTAAAGGAAGAATCCAGATGAAGGCAGAATTTTCTTTCACTTATGGTGAGGTAGGGCTAGAAACAGATTAGGAATCATAGAGCTTTTAGAGTTTGCTATAAACAATCATTTACTTATTTATTTGTATATTCAATAAAAATATTTACCGAACACCTATGAATGTGCCAGTGTAGCAGAGAGAGTAATACTCATGAGATATTGTCAATGGTCTCTTATGTTTCCCAGACCCTTTGCAGTAGTTGGGGCTGGATAATCCTCTTGGCTGAGGGTCTGTGAATGGACATGTCACTCTGGGGTCAAGATATTCAATTGCTGGCACAAGATCATTCTGCATGTGAGTAGCCCTCAAAATTGAGAAAACTATATTTTCCAAATTTTGTAGCTTGACAGAATGGTGGAGCATCTGACTCCCTGGGACTGTAAGTGACTACGTGGAACAGAGCCTCCTACCAACCCATTATGGGCATATGGCATGAGTGATAAAGAAATAGATCTTTATCGTGTTGTGCCACTGACATCTGAAGTTTGGAGATTTGTATCCGTGGTCTTACCTAGTCTCTCCTGCTTAATTCAGTTAGGCACTGTTTATAGTTCCTGTGGAATTATAGTCCAGTCAGAGAGACACAAATTATTCAAATCATTATACATGTAAACAATTAAATTTTGAAAGAGTTACAGAGAGTGTCAAGTGCATATAGCGAAATTTATGGCTCTCTTAACTGAGCATGGGTTCAATCTGCCATGGCAGAACCTTGTGTCATATCACAGAATCTAAAGTGGAAAAATTCCTCTCTATGCTATAAAGAGATACTTGCATAAAGATAACTCAACCTGACTCTTTCAAATACATTGTTAATGCTTATAAGGAACAGACTAAGAAAAAGTTTCACTTTCTGAATAAATGTAGTAATGAGCATGATAATTGAAGTATAACTAATACATCGGTCTAGGTGAATAATCGAGACAAATCTCTGTTATCCCTGAGCTTACTGACTACTAGGTAGTTTTTTACTTTTGAGAGAAAACGTGGCTTGGAGAATTCAAGGGAATTACAATCAAGGAGGGAGAGAAGAGGGAGGCCAAGTGTCAAAAGTATAGACATGGCTGCTGGGGACTGACTGTAGAGAGCATAAAGAATTGAAGATTTTTTGGACTTTAATAAATGGATCCCATGGGAGCTATTATAATAATGTCAACTGGCACATAATGGGAACTCCCTTAGGGTGTGACCAGAATGCCCCAAATCACAGAAACGTCAGCCATAACGATTGTCAATAAGCCCCTGATTATAAGAGCTGATAAGTATAAAGATTCCACCCTGTAAGGACCAAATAAACTCAACACCTCAGATGGACAATGCTCAACCCTGACCCGAGAGCTTCAGGAATGGGTACACTGGGAGCTGAAGACTGACTTTCTGCCCATCATAGCCATCTGCACCACCGGTCAACAGATCACTTTGGAGACGCTAAGGACTTTTATTCCTTCGCTCTTTCACTTAAGATGCTGTACTTCCCCTCTCTGTGTGTTGTGTGTTAACCTGCATATATACTTTATTTGAGAAGCTTCCACTCAACCTGGCATTGCGGAGAGACACAAACGCGTTCAAGGGTGTTATTTTGGTAGCCACTTTCTTTGCTCCGACACTGCTCCCATACTCAGGGACATTCTCCAGGGAGGGGGAGTTTTTAGGCACACTTTCCAAGACAGGTTGACTGTTTTACTCTTTTGTAAAGTATAACTACTTATACAGTTATTCTGTATAGCTGCCAAAGCCATTGCTGATCTGTATATACTTACTTAGTTCATTGAGAAAGGGTCTGAATGACAAATTATAAAATCTCCCTTGAGACAAGCAGCTAGTTATGTGGCTATGGAGCAGTGATAACACATACAATATGACAACATGTATGTAGGTCCTATGAGTTCATGGAAGAGGGTAACTACAGCTTTTCCTCTGCAATGCTTATTAGCACAGTGCCTAGTGCTTGTAGGTGTCCAGTAAATGCTTAATGAGATAATACAGGACATTTTGCTTATGAAGCATTTATATATAAAGTCAAGTGTTGTTTCCTTTAGTAATCTGATGTAGCCTATTGATTCACCTTGATAGGATTCTGTTTGGTTAATTTTGTATGTCGACGTGGCTGGGCCCCAGTGCCCAAATATGTGATCAAACATTTTATCCTGGATGTTGAGAATGTTTTTGGATATGTTTAACATTTAAATTGTTGAATTTTGAACAAAGCTGATGTTCTCCATATTGTGGGTGGGCCTCATCCAAACAGTTGAAGGCTTAAATAGAACAAATGACTGACCTCCTTTGAGCAAGAAGGAATTCTAAAGCAGACAGCCTTCAGACTTTAATTGCAACATTAGCTCTTTCCCTGGGTCTCCAGCCTGATGGCCCACCTTGCAGATTTCAAACTTGTCAGCCTCCATAATTGCATGAGCCAACTCTTTAAATAATTCTCTTTCTAGATATGTACATCTTTATATGTTCTGTTTTCTCTGGATAACCCTGACTAGTACAGATACCATTTAACATCTAAAATCCCCACATTTATTTCATACCTACTATGTGCCAGATATTTTGGGGGAAACAAAGAAGAATAAGCCATATTATTGACCTTTAAACTTTTAAATTCATTCATCATTTGTTTAGAAAATTTTGTTGGATATCTCCTATGTTACAGGCATTGCTCTAGGCATATATATATATATATATATATATATATATATATATATATATAACACTTCTAAATTCTTGCCCTCATTAGAGCTGATAATCTAGTGGGGGAACAGAGGCAAACAATAAGCAAAGGATATAATAAAATAAACAAGTAAAAAAAATAAGATGTTAAATAGTAATAGATAATATATACATATCTGAGGTGGGAAGGGTGCTAAGTTTAAAGAGTAGTCTAGGAAGGCCTTTCTGATGACATTTGAGCAGAGACCTATTCCAATAAGAAAAGAAAGGCCAGTGACTAAAGTGGAGTGAACCTAGCATAAATAAGGTCAGAGAGATTATGAGTCATATTGTGTAGAGTCTTGTAGGACATTATAAGACTTTTTTGTTATTGAGTAGGAATCCATTTGAAGACTTTAAGCAGAGACCTGACATTTAAGCAGAAGCATGTTTTAAAGACTCATTCTGGCTATGTGAGGAGGATAGAACATAGAGGGCATAGTAGAAGTGAAATTTCACTTAGGAGGGTATAGCAAAAACCCTAGCAAAAACTGATGTTGGCTTGGACCAAGGTGGTGAGAAGTGGTTGGGTTACAGATTTGTTTTGAAGGTAGAGTTGATAGGATTGATGATGGATTAGATGTGGTGTGTGAGAAAGGGTGGCAAGGATAGTCCAAGGTTTTGGTTTGACCAAATTTATGATGGGTTGTTATATTGAGAGTTATGAAAGAAATTGAGGTTGGGATGGTGAAACATCAGTAAATAAATTAGGCCAGGTTAGCTGATATTTCCAAAATTTAAAGGTTAATGCCTAATTAAGAAACTCTAGTTTTTCTTCTTCAAGAAGAATCGCTAATTATGTGACTAATCCTCAATCTTAAAACCCAGATTACCTATTTTTCTTCCATATCCTCTAGAATATATTAAATGCTGAAGCAGTTCAGCAACCACTATATGATAGAATTCTGCTACTATAGACATTTATCTCTCTCAAGTTTCAGAAATATGTTTAGTTATGGTTAGAGTCATAGTTAAGATCCTGGGCTTTTGAGTTGGATCCTTTGGGATTGTATTCTTAAAAATCACAAGCTCTGTGACTTTGGGTAAGTTTCTCATCCTCTCTGTATCCAATTTCTCTCATTTGTGACACAAAGACCTATGGTGAGTGATAGTACATGCTTAGTTTAGTGACAATGAGTATTAGTGCATAGACCTTTGCCTGGAGTGCAGTGAGTTCTCAGCAACTGTTGGCTACTATTTTTACTATTATAAGCATTATTTAGTACAGCTCTGGACTTTGTACTAAACTAAATTTGCACTAAACTAAGTTTTCTGTTGAAAACTTGTTCATTATATTAGTTTCAGTCGTGAATAAAAGATGATGCCCCCCTCCGCTAACACCATCCCCTGCCACCATAAATGGCACAAAAATGTTGCAGTCATTGATGTCATTTGAGCACTATGACCTCTGATAACTTCATTCAGATTTAAGAAAAACATGTTCCCATGCTCCCTTCCTGGTATTTAATTTAACATAAGAAAGTAAGAGGCTTTTCTTTCCCATGTGGCTTGATTGCCAATTTTAAGCTCAGTCATAGCAACCCTGTTAGGAAATAGGTCAATGTATTTTCTTGGTCTTTATTTAATCTCAGTGTCCCCTGTTATTTTTCATTAACCTTTATTTTTAAAAAATCCATAAGAATAGCAACATTTACTGAATGTTTACCATTAATGAGCCATGTGGTGTAATACTTTAGGTTTCATCTCCTTTAATTTCCATGATACTACTGTGAAGCAGGTATGATCTCGTTTTGCAAGTGCAGAAGCTAAAGCCTGAGAGATTCAGCATCTGGCTGATTTGGAACTTAGTCAAACTTGAAAATTTGTTTTTAGCCCCTTTCCATACTTCCTCTTAACAGCATACATGTCATTTGAATTTATTGCCCCTATTTCCTGTCTTTCTATTTTTTCTGTTTCTTTTTTCTTCTTTCTCTTCCTCTTATTCACCCTTTTCCTGCTTTTTGTCTCTTGGTGGGAAGTTTACAATGAAACACAGCCAAAGGAGGCAGAGCCTACACTGTGGCAAGTGTGTACCACTTCTCCCATCCTCTCATTCCCAATTGTTATCTTCCCTCCTGAGACAGGTCGTCACGTCCTCCCACCTCCTGCCATACCAGAGAGATGTTCAACCAACATACCTGGAAATATGTCTGTTGCATAAGGTGGAAGCAATGGCATCAGGGGAAGTTGTTAGTGATAGGATGGAAAGAACATAATTCCAGATTTGAAGTTGGAGTTATAATTTTCCAAGTTTAGAGGCAAGACTGACTGACATAAGCCTAAGTTTCACCCAACTATTTTCTAGTTGTCTGGTCTTGGGCAGATTTCTTCTGACTGTAGGAATAGCAAAGGCTTGAGGAGTTGAGCAGTGTCAATGAGATGATTATCTGAAGAAGCCAAGCGCAGTGCCTGGCACTTGGTAACTCCATGCGCATTCCCCCTGTACCTCTTAATGCTTGAAAACACTTTCTCCAGGTAGCAAACTCCACTTATCATATAATAAGAACTGAAGATATTAACTAAATGGTGTTGAGTTCAAGCACAGTGCTGTCACTGCCAACTGTGTAAACTCAGTCAAGCTACTTTACCTATTGTTCCTTTATCTATTATATGTCTAGAATAAAATACTGCATACTTTGCTTGATGAAGCATCTCGAGGAAGTCCTTTCGACAAATATAATATTTCTCTATGGTTTTATGAAGGAATGTATGCTGAACATTTTTCTGACCCTCCCCCAACCATCTCTACCTAGTCTCAGATTCTCATTGTGTGTGTATGTGTATGGCAATGGTATGAGGGAGGGGTTATAAGTTATTCCTTATGGCGTAAGGCTCAGGAATAGGGAGAAGATCTCTGTTTTTCACTTAATTTGATAATTAAAATAAAACTGAAATTTTAGTGACTTATCTTTAAAGTTTATCAAAATGTCTTTTCATCAAAATAGTTGTGACAAAAAAAGTCAGTATAATAAAATGTTTGTGTTATCCATCCACCTCATAGGGTTGTGTGAGGACATGAGGATAAAATGAGCCAATTTATGGGACATGCCTTTATAAACAGAGTTGCTGTATAAGTGCCAAGTGTTACTATTTAAACCAGAGTGCCTTTGCTGATAAGTAAGTCACTTGAAACCCATTACTGTACAATCTCATAACCTCTCTAAGTTGACTAGTAAATTGATTCCATACAAGAAGGTGGTAGGATATGGAGACAATTAATAATAAGTGCAATGTGGGGTAAGTCAAAGACAGCTCCCGAGAGAAGCCAGGTCTCTAGGGTGGTGACCCACATGGACCTGCAGAGACAAGTTGTGAAGAGCTTCTGGGCTGGAGGTGAGATCTGGCAATCTGAGGTCAGGGCCGGGCATCTAATTCTTGAATTTTTCTGCTGCTAGCAGGAGCACTTCTTGCTTTTTGTGAGAGAATATGAATGAGTTCTATTAGTTCAGCTACGCAGAAAGAGCTCTCACCCGTGATTGATACCACGCTGTCAGAAGGTAACTGAAAGTTTGAAACAGATGGCCAGCCAGCCCCTCTTCCTCTGACTTCTCATTCAAGAGACAAAAACCCCTTCCCATAAATCATTGGCCTGGTCACACCCTGCTAAGGAAAGGAGTGTGTTTTCTATTTTCATATTATTATTATTATTTAGCCACTCACACTATCATGCTTCGTAAGCACCTTAGATTTAAGAGAGTAAATCATTAATATCCAATTCAGGAAAGTCAGTGGTATGCTACTGCAGCATTGGCAAAGTAAACAGAAAGTGGAAGCCCTGAGCAGGGTATTAATTATGCTGTGCTGCAGAAAGAATGTGAGCAGGTGTTTATGGTTCCATCTAGCCAGCCACCATGGCAGTGTTGGCTATAATTGGGGAGAATCATGTCCATGGGGCACAATTTCAGTTCTCTGCTGAACAGACTTCTAGACCAGCAATATTACTGTGAATTCAAAAAGAGTTGCTTTCAGATGATGTTGTTACATGAAGGGATACCATCTCTTTAGGCAGTTTATTAGAATAACCATTCTGGATACTTCTGAAACATTACACTCAAGAAAAATTACATGAAACATCACATTTGGGAATTAAAGCAAATGGGTTTGGGATGAGGGCCTCTGCAACTTACATGGGAATTTTATAAGTGTACCCTCAAGGTAAGTATTATTATGTACATGAAATGAGTGTAAAACAATGGAATTAAAACAGACTGGCCCTAAGATAGTTGATATACTCTTGTTTCCAATTCTATTTGGTGCTTCTGACATCTTTTGTCCTCCAATTTAGACTTCATGGTTCTCAGTCTATCTCCCTTCTGCTGTTTGGCTCTGCAATTTCTACTCTTAATTCAAACCACAGCTAAAACTGTTAAAAACACATCGTGTATAGTATTATTTTCATGTAATTGTGCTTAAAGTCATCCTCAATAGGGACAAGGGCAGGCAGGATCACTGAGGGTAAAGAAGGAAGACACTGCTACCCTGCCATGTGAAGTTGTGGGCTCATGAGCTGGGAATCGTGAAAACACTCTGAGGGCTGGTGCTGTGGCTTTGGCTCCCTACTGTCCTCTAGAAGATTTGGTTCCTGGGCTATGTGAGTTGAGCTGATCAGCTTTTGCATGAAAGACAATGCTGTTGTCCAGGGGATGGCCTTGAGGGTCTAGGGCTGGGTGTCCAGCTCCTATTTTTCAGGGGTCTGCTATTTTTGGCCATTTCTTTTTTGGGGCTGCAATAGTTGGATGTGACCTGGACGTGGGTGTGTATAAGGCCCCTGCATAGCATCACTCCACAGTGGCCCTGTGTATTTAGAAAACAAAACAAAACAGTGCTTTGTTGGGTAAATTGGATGTATGTTCTTAGAATGAGGACCAGAGCATTAAATGAAACAACATACAGACATACATGTACATGTACTCACACATCTTGCCTCTAATTATTAGCTTCAAGAATGAAATGGTATTTCTTATTTAATCTGGCATAGGATGAAAAATTTAATATGATTTTATTTTCTTTCTACATTTTCTACTCCATCTTTCCTTTCCTCATCACATTTCCTTGAATTTCTCATAGAGTTTGGGACTTAGATTGAGATTATTAACAAATGTATTTATTGTAATGATAATAGCCAACTATATGACAGACACTGGTCTAACCATCTTACATTTAATCCTCACAATAAGATTTTTGACATTTACTTTTTTATAGCCATATTAATAATAATTATTTGGGTAACTTGATTTGCTAATTTTATTGTTCTTTTATGCTATGACTTCCTCAGTTTGATTTTCTATTTTTGATTCATCTTTGCTATGTGAAGATTGTCTATTTTCAGGAAAGATGATATACATGGTCAGCATACTTGGAACAGCTGAGACTGTTTTATTGTCCTTGTACATGAATGAAATCTTGTCAGGATCAGAATTCTGAGGCCTTGATCATTATTCTCAAAATCATGTAGAATTAATTCATTGACATAAGATTTGGCTGATATCATTCTACAGTCTAAATTTTGTTCCTTTGAAATAGAGTGCTTAATCTTGCAGAGTGCTTATGCTTTTTTTCTTTAGCTAGAAAAAAAAAGGATAGTCAAAGTGTGGCCACTTAAGAATTCCTTTGATTTTCTGACTCTAATTGACACTGAACAGACAGGTAGTTGGGGCTTTCTCACATGAATATAAAGGTAGAAAAGAAGTAAAGGAGATGAGGACTCTGTAAGGGAGCAATTATAATGATGCACTATGGAATCTAAGTTGGACTAAACAGAAAGTAATGACAGCAAAGGAGTAATGGATAATGCAGTATTGGAGAGAGTCAATGCATTGGAGATCTGGATGAGGATAAATTGTTTTATTGGGGGCTCTAAAGTAAACTAACTGGAAAGAGGACTTATGTGAGTGGAAACCCTGGAATTGAGATTTTGGTGTGTTCTGTTTCATTTAGGGAATGGCTGAGGAAAATCTGGGGACTGGGATGGAGTGGGGATAGTGTGGCAATCAAGGAGCTGATTGGCTGGACTGAGTTTGGGGTATGTTATTCAAATGGATGTTGGATCTGCCAACAGAGTGCTAGAGGTAAAAAGATATACTGTGATTACAAAAGTCTAAAGTGAGTGTAGGGAATGACTAGGAGGCTAGTAGATTACATATTTGAGAGGAATGAATGGTAACAGGGCATGGCCTCTAAGCAGGGCAGAGGAGGAACTGTTTGGAAGAACAGTGAGAATTGAAGCAAGGAGGACTTATATTACTGGGAGAAGTGAATTGAAAAGGGCAACAGCAATAGAACAGTAGCTACTGTGTAAGACTTCAGGGAGGCAGTGGCCTCAGGGAATAGCCAGGTAAAGAAGAAGGGGAAAATACTATGCTAAGTGAAAACAGTACTAGGGAAAAGGACAAAAACATGATTTCACTAATATGTGAAATATAGAACAAAAATAGTAAATGAATTAACGAAACAAAACAAAAACATTCTCATAGATACAGACATCAGGATGGTCGTTACCAGAAGAGATGAGGGTCGAGAGGAGGTGAAATGGGTAAAGGGAGTCAAATAAATAGTAACTGAAGGAGACTGGAGTTTCAGTGGTGAGCATGCAATGAAGTATACACATATCTATTTATAATGTTATACACCTGAAATTTTTATAATGTTGTTAACCAATTTTGCCTCAAAAAATAATTAGAAAAAGAAAAAAAAAAGGAAAGAGGAGTTTGAGGAGAAATGGGCAAATTTTCTGGTTACATGACATGTATTTCAGAAAACACAATTTAAAAGTAGTGTGGGTCAGAGGATGCCAATATCATATGAAGGTGATGAACTGGTTGATACTGAAGGTGAGATTTTGAGTAGTCACACAGTAAACAGGTATGAAGAGGCAAGGGTAGTTTCATGGGCATGTAATTTGTGTAGTGACTCAGGTCCCATGCTTAGAAGGGCTCCATGCTTGATTGAATGTTCTGCTATGCTATCTTAAACTTTTTAATAATTTTTGAACAAGGAGGACTGCATTTTTATTTTACTATGAGCCCCATAGATTATGTAGTTGGTTCTGGGATGGGTTTAGGTGTGATACTCTTTGGAGGACAGTTTAATCCCCACACTGCGTTTGGTCTGACTGCCCCAGCTTTACTGTACCATTTTTCCCTTCCTTGCAGTACTGGTATGAACTGTTTGTGTCAGTTAAATTTCCAAGGCCCATCTTAATTTCCTCCCCAACACATCTCCCAGTTGGGATACTTGAGAGATTCTGCTTGGGTGTTCTATGTTAACTTTGTGGTAGTTGGTGGGAAGGAATGGGTCACATCAATCTTTCTTCAATCCAGACCATTCTATAGGATGTCTTATAGGAGTTCTTAAAAGTTTCTATTGGGAATACGTATCTCTAGTCTCTGTTTCCATCCCTGATAAGTTTTCTTCTAATTTTTTAGACTTTGGCCATTTAATGAGAGCTGTGTGCAGCCAAGGAAGAAGAAATACAGTCATATGTGTTCAAATTTCCAGTATACCCTTCTCTCACTTCTTTCTTAATATTTTATCCTCTAACTACTTTTAAAGGCTCAGAGCATATATTCTTGTCTTTTAAGTCCTCTTTGCTATGAGAAAACACTTGTATAATTAGATAAAACTGATGATTACATAATTAAACTTTGGTAAGTTGCCAGTATTAATTGTTACTCAGCTATTAACACAAGGAAAGAAAACCATTGACTACTTGAAAATCAGTTCAGGTTGACCTAACAACAACTGATATTGTTTTGTATCAATGGATTATAGTTTCCGAAAAGAAATTATGTTTCTTTTATTCTTTCTTTTTTCTATATAACCTGTTGCCTCTGTTGCCCACACATACTTCCAAACACCAACAGCATCTATTTACTGCTGTATTTCACATTAAGTGTGCAAGAGAAAAAATCTCAGCAGAGATTAGTTTCCATGCATTCAAAATGAAAATCTAAATAAGTGAGACCTACAAGAAAAAATGACCTTATTTATCTTGTTTATTCTTCACATTCTATCTCACTTAGGGAGGATAAAATTCAAATTAGTTTTGCTTTCTGACACACAATGTGGCCTGCACAGCCTGTGACAATTATATATGAAAGGAGAATGTATGGGAGCTTTTGAATTTCATTGGCTCAGCCAAATACCAGTGCTCTCTGTTCATTTCAGCAGAGAGTATGGATGCCCAAAGACCCTTACAAACATTAAACAAATGAGCCCACCATCGAAAGGAAGTAAGGGTTATTGGATTTATTATATATCTATTGTGAGTTAGTTGTCAGTTCCCTACTTTCATTTGTCATTTCAGCAGATAAAATGACAACCCCATGTGTTTTATTTTCCATTATTATGTAAGAAAACTGAGACACTGAAAGATTAAGGATGTCGGTCCTGTGTTGTAGGTCATAGACAAAGCTAAGTATGCCTGGAAAAAAAAGCATGTGCTTTTCCCAATCCCCTTGTATTTTATTCTGGGTTCCAATATAGGGGATATAAAGATCTAGTTCCACAAAGAAATGGATGTTGAAAAGAGGTTTAAGTAGAACTCTCTTTGTCATTTGGGGCAAAATGCATGCTTGGATTGATATCCATTTGGATACCAGTGGAGAGAAGACTTAGTATTTGATGGACTCGAGTATAATGCATCCTGCCCTGCTGGACTCCCCAACATCTCTCTCCAGTATAATTCCTTGTATATTCTGATGCTTCTACTCCCTGCCTTCACTTGAGAGAAGTGATGTGTGTGTGTGTGTGTGTGTGTGTGTGGTGTTGCAGCAGCACAAAAATGAAAGGTAGTAGGTATTAAGATATTTAGCATTTGGCAGATTAACTAACACTTAATCCACATTAATATTGCCATTATCCAGCAAGAGAATAAATTGCAACTTTTATCTTAATAACCTTTTAGTTTGTGTGTGTGTGTGTGTGTGTGTGTGTGTGTGTATAAATGAATCAATATTCAAGGAAAATATAATATGCATCTTGACTTTCTTTAAAGCTTGTTTCTTGTCCCAAGCAGATTATGTTTACTACTTCATCCCTTCCACCCAGATCTGCCCAAATCTGAAGTTTTGGAACTATATTTATATTCCTTGATTATCTTCCAGGCAGCATCCCTCTGACCCAGGAGCACAACAGGAGAGCATCTTGGCATGTTGGGGATATATTATGCCAGTGACCTTTTATTCCTGGAATTGGCTGAAAGTCTTGGACTTGTGGGACAAATGTAATTTTCTAATAAAAATACCTGACTTCATTACACATGGGGCAGTTGCTCGATTTGTTGGAAGTTCCACTTACTGTCCACAACGAGTTGTGGAGACAACAGCCATTTCCTCCAAATGCTTTGACTCCCACTCACCTTAGAAATACAGTACATCTACCCACATAAAATATAAAAGATTATAATTTGTGCTTTCCATATATCTGTATATCTATCTTTCTAAGTAACACATTAATGAATTCCTTTCCCTTCTCCCTTCCTAAATATCAGTGTCTAAAGAATACGTACTAAAAACTAGAGATTCAGAAACTACAAAGATCCAAGGTAATTTTAGATAATAGTCATGTAAAATACTGATTATAATACAATAAAAATCATTGCAGATAAAGGACATCAGAGAGAGTCTTACAAAAAGATGGTGGGTATGAATTTTTCATGGTGAAAATGCAAGAAAAAGGGCACTTCTGACCAAAAAGGGGGGGATGAAAGAGTTTGATTTGATTGGGAAAGAATAGTTGGAGTCAAGCAAGTATAAGGATATGGAAGATAACAGTGAAAAGTGAGGTGGAAAAAAATGAGTGGGGAGACTTGAAGGCCATAAACTTTAAATGTCGTGTTAAAAAGTCTTAATTTTATTCTTATGGTGATGGGAACCTGAGTTAGGTAACTAGTAATGAGAATAAAGAGGAGTAATATATTCATGTGACCTTGTGGAGACTGAATGAATGGGACTTGTTACTGAATAAGAAGGGGCCTGGGATGTGAGAGAGAGGAAAGTGCTAGAAATGACCTTGGTTTCTAGTTTAGACAACTGAGGGGATGGTGGTGGCCTTTCCTAAGGTGAAGAGCACCGGAATAGGGGTGGATTTGTTGAAGGGATGTTATGTTGGAGGCACTGTCTTCTCAAGCACTTGTTAACAATGGATGAAGAACCAGTTTACCCTAGGGGAATGACAGTGGAGTTTTCCTCCTTCCACACTGACCTTCAAGGTTCACCAAGACACTGCCACATGGAAAGCTGTGTCATCCTGAGTTCTCTACCTTAACAGATGCAAGCAGAGCTAATCAGCAGCATCAGAGAACCCTGGGCAGCAGCAAGGGGTGTTTGCAGCTCAGGCTGAATGACCAAGGCAAGCAAGAGCTTTCTCTAATGCAATGTGACAGTGATGCCAGGCCAAAACTTACTCTTAGTAAATTTCAGCATTGTTTCTAAGTCATAATCACTCAGTATTCAAAAAAGCTACCTACAGTAGTTGATAAGTCCAAGCTGAATGCCCAGAGACATTATATGAACTCCGCCCCCCCCCATGACGATTTACATTCCTCAGTGCCTGGCATTGCCACTGGAGATTACAACACTGACAGTGTATAGGCCAAAATGCCCTCTTGGGGGTCACTCTGCACCTGTCTGGGTGAATAGAAGCAGCGAGCAAGGCAGACAGAAACAGGCTGACTGGCCAAACACAGAACAGATAGAACAGAAACTTAAAAAACTTTGTTGAACCAGAACATGGCATGAGGAAGAAACTGCTAAATACAAACTCCTGCAAGTCATTCAGTGGAAAAACTCTTTATCGATAAACTCATCTAAGAATGCTTATAGTACATTCAGAAAAGCAAAGTTCCAGGGTTGGTGAAATGCCCTGTTGGTGTCTTCAACCATTTTTGAGGGGCAGGGAATGTAAAGGGAAAGTAATAGAAAGAAGTTATTCTGGACCCCCCATCAGAAATCATTAAGTAATCTCCTCGGGGTCATTCTTTTCTTGCTAGGTTTTGTGTCTCCCGTTGATAAAATCAGGGGAAGAAGCTGAAAGGAAGAGGCATGAATGATGGATCAGGCAAGATTGGTCACCATGCTCTGGAACATGAAAGTCCCACATGCTCCCCATCATCTGTGGCATATCTTTTTCTTCTCTCATTCATTGTTCTCAGTGTGCAAGGAGGCTTTGCAGTTGTCCAGCTCAGGGCCAGCATGGCCCATAAAATTTTATCTGCTGTTCTCTGATGTAGGGAGAAAATTACTAAGCACCAGTTCAATTGAAGGCAGAAGCAATTACTGTGTAACATGCACAGCTAAATAAGGTATTTAAATGTAGGCCTACAAATCCCAGGTCTGCCCATTCTGGAGGGGCCAGCAACAGATCCCCAATCAAATGTTCCAGAACTAGCTGCCAGGCCAATGGCTAAGTACAAAACCACAGAGGGGCTGTCAGGGGATGTTTATGAAATACCTTTATGAAGACTTTGTGAGTCTCAGTGGCGGAGGTCTCCTTGACTGATCTGACAGAATACTGGGACATAGGGTGAAGCATCATTTCTCTACAGTTCTCCAGATCAAGTTAAATTTGGCCAGAGAGGCATAGCACTTGGTAAACTAAATATGAGCATTAGCTGAGCTTAGATTTTTGGCTTTTTCATTATCTGAGGAGTCTCTGAATGGGCCACTTGCCCATGAATGTCAGGGGAAGGTAAAACAAAGTAGGCTCAGAAATGTAACATTCCCCCTCTCCAAAGACATTTTTAAAAAATTATTATGATGTCATTTGTTAACTAAATACAGTAAGTTTCAGATATAAAATTCAACAGTAATTGTTGAGTAATGTTGAGTAGCAATGTTGGAGTATCTTTTCATATATATATATCATTGTGTGTTCACCACCCATTGTAGCTTTCTTTCTGTCATCACATATTTGACCCTCTTTCACCCCACCTACCTCCCCGCCATTCCCACCTACCCTCTGGTAACCACTAGTCTATTGTCCATGTCCATTGAGTCGTCTGTTAGGTTTTGTCCTTATGTTGTTGCTTAAACTACATGTAAGTGATATATAGTTTTCAACTTTTTCTGACTGGGCTTATTTCGCTTGGCATGATTATCTCGAGATGATCCATGTTGTAGTAAATGGCAGTATTTCATCTCTTCTTTTGGGCTGAGGAAATAGTCTGTTGTATATATGTACCCCAGCCTCTTTAGCCAATCATCTTATCATAGGACACTTAGGCTTGCTTCCATGTCTGGCCGCTGTGAATTAATGCTGCTATGAACATTGGTGTGCAAATATTTTTCAAATAGGATTTTCAAGTCTTTGGGTAAATACCCAGTAGAGGATTGCTGGATATATGGTAGATCAATTCTTAGTTTTTTGAGGAACCTCCATACTTTTCCATAGTGGCTGTACCAATTTGCAGTCCCACCAGCAGTGTATGAGGGTTCCTATTTCTCACATCCTCTCCAACATTTTTACTTGTCTTGTTGATTATAGCTATTCTAACAGGTGTGAGATGGTATCTCATTGTGTTTTGATTTGCATTTCCCTAATAGCTAGCATGTTGAGCATCTTTTCATATATTTGTGGCCATTTGTATGTCCTCTAGGAGAAGTGTCTGTTCAGGTCCTCTGCCCATTTTTTGATTGGATTTTGTTTTTTGTTGTTATTGAGTCATATGAGTTCTTTGTATATTTTGGATATTAGGCCCTTATAGGATGCATTGCTTGCAAATATATTTTCCCATTTGGATGGTTGTCTCTTTACCTTGTTGATGTTTCTTTTGCTGAGCAGAAGCTTTTTAGTTTGATGTAGTCCATTCATTTATTTTTGCTTTTACTTCCCTTGCCTTTGAGGTCAAATTCATAAAATCCTCTTTAAGTCCAAGGTCCTTGAGTTTAGTTCCTATGTTTTCTTCTATGCATTTTATTGTTTCAGGTCTTATTCAGGTCCTTAATCCATTTTGAGTTAATTTTATGTGTGGTGATAGAAACAGTCTAGTTTCATTCTTTTGCAGGTGGCTTTCCAGTTTTCCCAGCACCATTTATTGAAGAGGCTTTCCTTTCTCCACTGTATGTTTTGCTTTTTTTTTTGTCAGAAATTATTTGCCCATATAAATATGGGTTTACTTCGGACTCCGATTCTGTTCACTGGTCCTGTGTCTGTTTTGCTGCCAATACCGTGCATTTTGATTATTGTTGCTTTTGTAGTATAATATTGAAGTCAGCAGAGTGATGCTCCAGCCTTGTTCTTTTTTCTCAGGATGGCTTTGGATTCGGGTCTTTTGTGCTTCCATACAAATCTGATGATTTTTTGTTCTATTTCTTTAAAAAATGCCAATGGATTTTGATGGGGATTGCATTAAATCTGTATAATGCTTAGGTAATAAGTTCATTTTAACTGTGTTCATTCCTTCCAATCCAAGAAACATGAATATCTTTCCATTTCTTTGTATCTTCTTGCTTTCTTTTAATAGAGGGTTATAGTTTTCATTTATATAGGTCCTTCACATGTTTCATTTGATTTATTCCTAGGTATTTTTTTTTTGTCAATTGCAAAAAAATTATTTTTTCCACTTATTTTTCTGACACTTCATTTATTAGAGTATAGGAATGCTATGAATTTTTGAACATCATTTTTGTATCCAGAAACTTTACTGTATTTGCTTATTGTTTCTAGTAGTGTTCTTGTGGAGTTTAGGGTTTTCCTATATAGAGAATCATGTCATCTGCAAATAGTGAAAGTTTGACCTCTTCATTTCCTATTTGGATGCCTTTTATATCTTTTTCTTGCCTGATTGCACTTGCTAGGACCTCCAAATTATATTGAATAACAGTGACAATAGTGGACAACTTGCCTTGTTCCTGATCTTAAGGGAAGGTTTTTAATTTTTCACCATTAAGTATAATGTTAGCTGAGGGTTTCTCAGATATGGCCTTTATGTTTAGGTACATTCCTTCTATACCGATTTGTTAAGTGTTTGATCATAAATGGATGCTGTATCTTGTCAAAGGCTTTTTCTGTTGATATTGATAATATGACTTTATTTTTTTTTTTTTATGTGATGTATCACATTAATCGATTTGCATATGTTGAACCATCCCTGTGCCCCTGGGATGAAGCCCACTTGATCATGGTATATAATCTTTTTAGTGTGCTGTATTTGGTTCACTAGTATCTTATTTAGGAGTTTTGCATCTGCATTTATAAAAGATATTGGTAATAGTTTTTCTTTTTTGTGTTATCTTTACCAGGTGTTTGACATCAGGTAATATTGGCCTCATAAAATGAGTTGGGAAAGCCTACCTTCTGTTTATTTTTGGAAGAGTTTGAGGAGAATGGCCATTTAAATTTTCTTTGAATGTTTGGGAATTCACTGGGAAGCCATCTGGTCCTGGATTTTTACTTTTGGTAGGTTTTTGATGATTGTTTCAATTTCCATACTGCTGATCAGTCTATTTAGATTTTCTAGTTCTTGATTTCAGTCTAGGAAGGTTGTATTTTTAAGTACTGGTCCATTTCTTCTAGGTTATTAAATTTGGTATATATACTTTTTCAGTATTCTTGTATGATCCTTTGTATTTCTGTGATGTGTCATAATTTCCCCACTTTCATTCCCTGATTTTGTTTATTGTTTTTTTCTCTTTTTTCTTTAGTGAATCTAGTCAGGGATTTGTCAATTTTATTAACCTTCCCAAAGAACCAGTTCTTTTGTTGCATTTATTTTTCTATTGTTTGTTTTGTTTTCAATTTCATTATTTTCTGCTCTAATTTTGATGATTTTTTTCTTCCTGTTGTTCAAGACTTCATTTGTTCTTCCTTTCTAGTTTTTTAAGGTGAAGCATTAGGTTGTTTTTTGGGCTTATTCTTGTTTTGGAGTAGGCCTATAATGGTATGAACTTTCCTTCTTATTGATCACTTTTGCTGTGTCCCCAAAATTTTATATGTTTACTATCGTTATCATTCATTTCTATGTATCTCTTGATCTCTTATTTCTTCTCTGACCCAGTTATTCTTCAATAGCATGTTGTTTTAATTTCCATGAATTTGTGATTCTTTCTGCTTTCTTTGTACAGTTCATCTCTAGCTTCAAAGCATTATGATCAGAGGAATATGGTTGGTATGATTTTGACCCTCTTATATTTGTTGAAAGATATCTCTGTGTTCCCACCTAGTATGTGGTCTATCCTTGAGAATGTTCCATGTGCACTAAAGAGGAATGTACAAGCAGCTGTTTTGGATGAAAGGCTCTGTAAATGTCGATTATGTCCACTTGGTTCTAAGGTATCATTTAAAAATGTTCTTTCCTTATTGATTTTCAGTTTCGATGATCTGTCCATTTATGAACAGTGGGTATCTAGGTCCCCTACTATGATAGTGTTTATGGTCTGTTTCTCCCTTTAGTTCTGTTAGTAATTGCTTTCTATATTTGGGGCTCCTGGATTGAGAGTATAGGCATTCACAATTGTTATGTTTTCTTGGTACATTGATTCCCTTTATCATTATGAAGTGTCCCTCAGTATCTTCTTTACCTTTTTTATTTTAATATCTATTTCATCCAATATTAGTACTACTACTCTCAGTTTTCTGTGAATGCCATTTGCTTGAAATATCATTTCCACCTTTTCACTTTGAATGTGTATATTTGTGTTTGAAAACTGAGATGTGTCTCCTAGAGGCAGCATATGGTTGGGTTTTGTTTTTTGATCCATTCTGCAACTCTGTGCCTTTTTATTGGTTTAGTTCAGTCCACTTACATTTAGGGTGATTATTGAGATATGAGGTCTTCTTATAGCTGTTTTTTCTTTCCTCTCTGGTAGCTTGGTGTTTCCATTGCTTCCTTTCCTTATGTGTTCTGGTTTTTTTTTGTTTGTTTGTTTTGTTTTGTTTGTTTTTAATTTTGGTTTGGGTTTTGTGGGTTTTCCCTCTGGTCCTTCTTGTTTTATGTTAATATAATTTGGTTCTGAATCTTTGACATGTGGTTACTATAATGAATATGTAAAGGATAGTTATATATATACAAGTTGTCCATTTTCTTCTACTTGTGCCTTATCTCCATTCTCCTTTGTGAATTTGGATCTTTGAATCCTCTCCCTTTCTGTTATAGTTATCTCAATTTGTCCCTATATATTGTTGTATGTTCATTAGTATTTTTGCAGTAGCAAATCTCTTCTTTTTTAGCTTATAATGCCCTGTTCTTAGTAAGGGTTGCACTATTCTGCTTTTATCTTCTGCTAGTTGCCTTAGTCATACTTATTTTTTTTATTTTATTTTTTTTATCATTGTGTTTTAGGTGAGCTGATCCCTTTCAGTATTTCCTGTAATGGCAGGCTCATAGTGGAGAATTCTCTCATTTGTATGTCTGAAAAGGTCTTTCTTTCTCCTTCATATCTAAAGGAGAGCTTTACTGGATCCATTATTCTTTGGCTGGTAGTTCCTTTCATTTATTAGTTTGAATATTGATTCCACTCCTTTCTGGCTTGTAAGGTTTTTGCTGAGAAATCCATGATAATCTAACGGGTTTTTCCTTTAAAGATTACTATCTTCGTTTCCCTGGATGCCCTGGACAATTCTGTCTTTTTCATTGTTTTTTTGATAATTTTAATACAATGTGTCTTGGAGAATGCGTTTTGTATTGAGATGATTGAATGCTCTCTTCACTTTTTGAATTCCAAACTCCAGTTCATTCCTAAGATTTGGGAAATTCTCATCAAACTATTTTGTCTGAAAAAGGCTTTCTAATCCCTGCTCCTTTTCCTCCCCTTTCGAGAATGTCCATTATTCTTGGTTTCTTCTCTTGATGGTAATCAGCTAGTTTTTTTTTCTCTTTCATTATTTTTCATTCTTCGGTTTCTCTCTTCTTCCTTTTGATTTATTTCTAGATTCTATCTTCAAAATCACTGATTTTTTTCTTTCATTTGGTCGATTCTATTTCCCAAGTTTGCTATTTCATTTTCCATCTTCTTGCAGTGTGTTCTTCATCTCCTGAAGGTCTATTTAGTTCTTTTTGAGGTTTTCAATCTCCTTTTTAAAGAACTTCATTCTGCTCATCTAGGTTTTTTTTTGTTAATTCCTGAAATTGTTGATATGAGTTGTTTTGGATCTCACTGAGTTTTTCAGAAGTACCATTCTGAATCCTGTTACTTAACTCTAATATTTCTATGCCTTTAGGCTTTTATTTTCTGGAGATTTTTCTCTTTCTTTTCTGAGCTGCCTTTTCATCTTTGTTGTTCATGGTGTTTAATTGACTATTTCTCCACCTGGGCATTAATGAAATTGTATACTGCCTTTTTTTTTTTGGAAAGAAGATATATAAAGTTCTCTCTTTAGTCTCTTGCTAAGAAGGCATTTTTTCTTTTGGTTTCCAGTAGGTGACATCTAAGTCTCTTGGATCCCTGCTTTATATAATGTCTTAATGTTTTTTATTAAAAAAAAAATATTCAATCACTCTCGCTACCCTCAGTTTCAGTTCCTGTCAGTATTAGCAACAATTTCAGTGTCGTTTGCTTAGATTCCCCTGGGGCTTTGCTGTGTTCGATCTTGGAAAATATAGTTGGAGGGACCCTCTGGGTTGGAGGGTGGGGGCTGTGGCTCACTTTTAGTTTTTTCAACCATGGCTGGTAATAATCAGCTGTTGCTTCCTTGCCATCTCCACTTCACTGCTTTCTGCCCTCATCCCTGGGCTTTGCTGCTACAAATTCACAGTTCTTTCAGGCATGGCTGTTCTGGGACCTGCCGCAACTTCTCCCTTCTCCCTCCTCTTCAGGGAGCACCTGCTGCAAGAGGCAGCCTCTTATTTACTCCCAGTCTGCTGTTCAACTCCCATGGTTCTGACCTGTGGTAGTTCTTATTTGTAGATCCATCACTCAATATGACTGTGTACAAGCTGTTTGTTTGTTTTGTTTGTTTTGTTTTGTTTTGTTTTGAGTTTTAGATAGTCAGTTTATTTTTGTTTCAAGGGAGAGTTTTAGGGACATCTCTTATTTTGCCATGTTTCTGATGTCCACTCCATATTAAATCCCAAAGATTTGTAAATGATTTTATCATATTGCATGGCTCAAATGTTTGAAGGATTTTAAACTTTGAGCAAAGTGGGAAGGAGACTAAGATATTGGGTTGGCTAGACTGGCCAAGACCACAATTATTAAGTACTGACTTAGAATTTATCAATATACACAGTGATAAAGAAAATAATTTTGTCGTTTTTCCAGGAAATTTTGTGGAGTCCCTGAATTTTGTTATTTTTTTTAAGACTATAAATGCGTTATATTTTTAAAAGATACAATTCTTCAGATCATGTATTTTCACATTATTTTAAATCAAAGTATTTTTGTGTTTAAAAACTATTCAAAATATAGGAAATTTGATGAACCAAGTTGCCTCTTTGTTTCCTGGCACATTCCTGGATTCAATGGGGGAACAAATGAATGGTTTATAGGATTACTATGAAATTGTCATTAATAAAAGAAAGAATCCTGATTTGGAAAATCTCTTCACAATACCCATATAAAAAATAATTCATCAAAAAACATACTTCTCTCCAAAAATACCTAACTATTGCATATATCTGGGAATCCTTTGTGTGTATGTGTGTGAGTATATATATTTACGATTTTGTAATTATCAACTTGAATTTCCTAATTCCTTCACCTTTTTCACCCAGCCCTCAACTCCATTACTATTTGGCAATCATTAGTTTGTTCTCTGTATCTATGAGTCTGTTTCTGTTTTGTTTATTTTGTTTAGATTCCACATATAAGTAAGGTCATGCAGTATTTTTTTTTTTCTGTCTGACTTATTTCACTTTGCATTACACCATCCATGTTGTTGCAGATGGCAAGATTTCATTCTTTTTAATGGTTGAGTAAGGGTCCATTATATATATGTATAACATCTTTATCCAATTGTTTTTGATGTTCACTTAGGTTGCATCCATATCTTTGCTATTTAAATAGTGCTGCAGTGAATATAGGAGTGCATGTATCTTTATGAATTAGTAGAAATTTTATAGAGATGTAAATGCATCAAAACTGGAGTCAAAGACTATTATTAACATAAACCATGAGCAAACCACTTAAACTTCCTGACTTTCATTTCCTCATCTGTGTAATGAGAATTTTGAATGGATTGATTTCTAAGGGTTATATTCTATTCCCCACCTATCTCTTTCCAGTTCATAACTACTGAAGACTTCCAACTTTGCTACTCAGGTGTGCAAGGTGTGTCCTGGACAGCAGCACCTTAATTACTCTCAGGTGCTTATAAGAATCTCAGTAGCAAAATAAAAAAAATAAAAATTAAAATACAAGTAAGAAAAAGATTACAGTATTCTTGGCCTCCACCACAGGCCTACTGAATCAGACTCTGCACATTAATAAGACCCCAGGTGATTACACACCACATAAATTTTAGAGAAACACTGGTCTACACCTCAGATTCCTTTATTTTGCACTCTAGTGTCCTTTGTTTGGGCTCTACATTCTTTTTATCCCCTGCTGGCAGCTTTTTTCTGGATGGGCCTATCACTTTCTTCTGTACCCTCACTTTCTTCCTACCCCCCCCCCTGCCACATCTTACATGAGTTCTGCTTCAAACAAACTTGAGTTTATGGAACTAGATACCACTGATTGGCTCTTGTGGCAATCTGCTCGAGTCAACTGTATATAATTCAGGACTTGGGCAACACATTGTTTGTTGTCTGCATAAGCCTTTCAGTATTGTTACAGATAACCAATTTTTTGATTGGATCCTATATACTTATGAGATTGACTAATTTGGTTCCCAGAGTAGAACAAAACAGAGAGGATATCTTTCTAATTCCATTGTTACCAGCTTTTTAGTTGTCAGGAAATGTTGCCTATGACAAATGCATCTAAAATACGTATTTTACTTTCCTTCACTGTAAACCTTCTGTGGGCCCAATACATCGACACTTTAATAACACACAATATCTTCATCCAGAAGTTGACTAAAGAACCTATATTTGGCATGTCTGAGTTGCATGAGTTTAAGATTTAATTACTGTGTAATTTCAGCTCTGGAACCGATTTCAGTGTTCTGGTTTCAAAAGACAGACATTACCAGACAATTTATGTGTGATTATATGGTGGTTGACTTTCAGTTTTCAAGGTCAGGATAATAGAATAATATTAGTGCAAACACAACATTGGCATTTTTAACCTTTTTTTTTCTATTGAAAGAGAAAATCATTTTCTCCTACCTCTCTTTGTGCAGACGAAGGCCTCCTCCTTTATCAGCCATTGCTGGAAACGGGAGAGATGGCTGCCAGACCAGAGAAAGCTTGGCTACCACCATAAGAGGTGAAATATCTATTAGCCTGGTGACAGCCCTGTTTTGCTTGATGAGTTCAGATTGATGACACAAAGAGTTTGTATAGGATAGAAAAGAAGAGGAGGGAACTCAGGGTCAAAGGGTAGGCAGGGTCCATAAGGAAACACATCTTTCTGATGAGAAACTTTGCAAATCTATCACTTAGATAGTCAGGCCCTCCAAGAAGGCAGCTCTAAGATTTGTGAGGCTTCTCACTTATCTCATATCAGGAGGTTGGCAAACTATGTCCATGGGCCAAATCTAGCAGCTGCCTATTTTTTTTTATAACATTTTATTTTATTAGATAACAACCATCCTCATTCAATTACAAAATATCTATGGCTGTTTTTATGCTATAAGAATAGAACTGAGTAATTCAACAGATACCTAATAGTGTGCTAAGCCTAAAATATCTGGTCATTTACAGAAAAAGTTTTTTTGACTCCTGCCTTATAACCAGTTTCATTTCTGAGTTTTAAATATTATGGGAGAGGGGACTGTTAATAGATTTCAGTTATGATCAGCATTTATGATGAAATATCATCCTACTGCAATGTAAACTTTGTTCCTGAACAACAGTTAAAATTTAAGACCTCTTGAGCTTGAGTCTATAATAAAATGGCCTGGTTGTCAATGAAATACCTAGAGATCCATCCTCCTAACAAATTAAACTTCTTCAGTCACACAACATAGACACCTTAAAACTTGATTCTTTGGTAATAATGCAGGATATAGCTACTTTTTTCCCTCCAGCATTCCCACATGCACCCAATTTCTGCTTCCAGAAGCACTAGTACCTTGGTTACCTTGCTTCAGTTTGGCACAAGTCTAACTCCTACCTTCTGGCTTCTGGGTACTGAATACACAGAGTAAGAGTGTGGTGGTGGGGGTTAGAAGGGCAGGCACTAGAGCACTCACACTGGATCACCAAGGAATCCTGAGAAAGTGTGTTGTGTGTCTTTTAGAAATACTCTGTGGTCACCCAGGACATAGACCTCCTGTGTATCATGAATCTAAATGCCGATAGTTTGCATCAATAAAAAGTTCCTATTTTCCCACTAAGGCTGCAAGAAAACATTTATTATTTTAAGCAGAGAAAGAGCATCAAGATGTCACTAAAGGGAAATATAAAACTCCCTTTTTTCTTTTTCTTTTTTAATTTAGAAGATAAAATATACAGTGAGTCTTTGAAGTTCTAATTGTCAAATTTCAGGGCATGTTACCTCTTTATGTTTTTTAAAATTATATTTGTTGAAATGACATAAATAGGTAACAAAATTATATAGGTTACAAATGTAAAATTCAACAATACGTCATATATTTATTGCATTGTGTGTTTCACCACACAAAGTTAAATTTCCTTCCATCACCATATATTTGACCCCTTTTACCATTATCTTCCCTTCTCCCCCTTCCCTCTGGTAACCGCTAAACATGTCCATGTCATGAGTCTCTGTTTCTCTGTTAGTTTGTTGCTTTCAGTTTTATATTCCACATATAAGTGAAATCATATGGTTCTCAACTTTTTCTTTATGGTTTACTAATTAAAAATCAGTTAGATTTTCTACAGATAAGATTATGTCATCTACTAACAGGTAATTTTACTTCTTTTCCTATTTGAATTTCTCTTATTTATTTTTCTTTGCCTAATTGTTCTGACTAGGACTTTCAGTGCTATGTTGAATAGAAGTGGTAAGAGTGGGCATCTTTTTTCCCCTGATTTTAGAGGAAAAGCTCTTTTCCTGGTCTTAGAAGAAAAGCTTTCAATTTTTCATCATTGAGTATGGTGTTAGTTGTGAACTTATCATATATGGCCTTTTTATATTGCAGTACATTCCTTCTATGGCTAATTTGTTGAGTGATTTTTTTTTTATCATGATAGGGTGTTAAATTTTGTCAAGTGCTTTTTCTGCATGTATTGAGATGATCATGGGATTTTTATCTTTCATTCTTTTAGTATGGTGAATCATACTTATTGATTTGCATATAGCCTGCAAAGCCTAAAATATTTACAAATTCAGTAAATTTGCAGGATACAAAATCAACATATGAATATCAGTTGTGTTTCCATATACTAATGAACCATTCAAAAAGAAACTTAAAAGAACAATCCCATTTATAACAGCAACAAAATGAATAAAATACTTAGGAAAAAAACTTAACTAAGAAAGCAGAAGATTTATACACTAAAACTACAAACTAATGATAAAAGAAATTAAATAAAATGCAAATTTAAAATATTCAATTTTTATGAGTTGGAAGACATTGTTAAATTGTCCATACTACCCCAAATGATCTATAGATACAATGCTATCCACATCAAGATCCCAGAGACATTTTTACAGAAATAGAGAAAGCAATCATAAATTTTATGTAGAACCACAAAAGACCCAGAACAGTCAAAATGATCTTGAGAAAGAAGAAAAGTGAGACACTACAATACAAAACTACAATAATTAAAACACTATGGTACGGGCATAATGACAGATATATAGACCAATGGAATGGAGTAGAGAGTTCAGAAATAAACCTATGCATATATAGTTAACTGATGTTTCACAAAGATATCAAGAATACACAGTGGTATTTTGAAGATAATCTCTTCAAAAAATGGTGTTGGAAAAACTGGATATACACATAGGAAAACAAAACAAAACAAAATTAGTCCTTATCTTACACTATACACAAGAATCAACTCAAAATTGATTAAAGATTTAAATGTAAAACCTGAAACTATAAAGCTCATTGAAGAAAATATAAAAGAAAGGCTTCCTGACATTGATTTTGGAAATGGTTTCTTGGATATGTCATGTCACTAAAGGCACAGGTGACAAAAGCAAAAATTATCAAGTGGTGCTACATCAAGCTAAAAAGCTTTTTACAGCAAAGGAAATCAATAGAATAAAAATACAACTTACAGAATGGGAGAAAATGTTTGCAAACCATACATCTGATAAGAGGTTAATATCCAAAATATATAAGGAAATTCTAGAACTCAATAGCAAAACCAAAACCAAAACCAAAAAACCCTCATAAACAAACAAAAATGCTCCCAGAAACCGAATAGCAAGATTAAAAAATGGGCAAATGATTTGAACAGACGTTTCTCTGAACAAGACATACAAATGGCCAATACTTATAGGAAAAGATGCTCAACATCATTAATTATCAGGAAATACAAATACAAACTACAATGAGAGATCACCTCACACCTGTTAGGATGGCTATTATTAAATATAAAACAAAACCTCCAAAACATTAAGTGTTGGTGAGAATGTGGAGAAATTGGAAACTTTGTGCACTGTTGATGGGAATGTAAAATGGTTCAGCTACTGTGGAAAACAGCATGACAGTTCCTCAAAAATTAACAATAGAATTGCTATATCAACTAGCAATCTTGCTTCTGGATATTTATCCAAAAGAATTAAAATTAAAATCTTAAAGAAATAGTTAAGATCCCATGTTATTACAGCATTATTCACAATAACCAACATATGGAAACAACACAAGTGCTAATTGATAGATGAATGGATAAAAAAAAGTGTTATATAGACACAATGAAGTGTTTTTCAGCCTTAAACAACTGGAAATTCTGCCATTTGTGATAACATGAATGAACCTTGAATATATTATGCTAAGTGAAATAAACTAGACAGAGAAAGCCAAATACTGCACAATTCCACTTACATGAAGTATCTATAATAGTCAAAGTCATAGAAACAGAGAATACTGTAGTAGTTTCCAGGGTTTGGGAATGGGGAAATGGAGAGTTATGCAATAAGTATTTAGTTTCAGGTCAGCTAGAGGAATACATTCTAGAGATTAGTTGTACATCATGGTGTCTGTAGTTAACAATACAGTATTTTGCACTTCGATATTTGTTAAGAGAGTAGATCTTACCACAAACAACAACAACAACAACAACAAAAACAAAAACAAGAAGCAACAGGAAACTTTAGGAAGTGTTGGATTGTGTTTATCATTTCAATTGTAGTGATTGGCATATGTACAAACCTATCACACTTAAACACATTTAAATAGTGCAGTTCTCTTATATCAATTTACCTCCATAAAGCTTTTAAAAAAGGAAAAATTCAATGAGAAATTCTTTATATATAGTTTTTCAGTCCAGTACATTTTGAGTTGAGGCTTGCAAAAGATTAGGTGACGTCTCTCTTCCGCGTACTCTATACAAAAGTTTATCTTAGGAAAGCATAGGAAAAAAGGGTTTAGAAGATATCCTAGAGATCATGTATGGCAATATTTCACCTTACTCCTGAGTCTCAAAAGTCTTTAATATGCCATTACTACAGTGTGAGGCAATTAAGAGTAGAGAGCAACCTTTCAATCATGGCTTGTGAAATTCCAGGTTCTACTGAAGCACTGGGTTTCAGATTCTCCAGTTTCAGATTCTCCAGGTCAAAAACAACAAAACTGATAAGTGTTTGGAACAAACTTGAAGAAAGGAAATCAGCTCTAGTTAACACTTTTAAAGGAATAGTTTTAACTTCTTTCTTTCATTTTTTTTCCCCCATAAGATCTATTGTCTCACTTCACACACACAAAAAAACCCAACCAACCAACCAACCAACCAAAAAAAACAAAAAAAACAGTGGCATAGAATTTGGAAATTTATAGTCATAGCAGATTTTGGTTCCTAGCTCTATAGCTAGTATACCAGCTTTATGATCTTGGACAAGTTGATTGATTTGAATGTCTGTTTTCTATTCTGTGAAACGGGTATAGCATTAACAATCCTATGTGCTACTATATGTAGAATAAATAAAATAAGTCTGTAACATTATAAGCACTGTCCTGCACATTGGTAGGTTAGGAAATTACCATAAGTTAATGGGTTATAAATAGCTTAGTAACAATTTAAAACATAGTAAAATTTTAAAACCCTGTTTATCCTAATACTTAAAGGACAGTATTATTCCATCTTGTTTTGAGTCAAAGTAGCAGAATTGGCTGCCATTTTCATTGGAGTGACTTATTTTTAAAGCTAGATGGATATTTTCAGAACTAAACTACTAGTGGATTCAGGTTAGTGAGAAACTAAATCATAATCTAATTACTTCCTATCATATCCAGTTTTTGCAAATCCCCAGATTCATATGTGCCTGCCTGCCTCTTGAGCATATGCTGCTGTCCTGGAAAGCCTTGGCCAATATCTTTAGTGATTTGTTTTCTGACTCCCTAGGTTAGCTGTGCCTCTGGAGTCAAAGGCTGGATTTCCACATTCCTTCATCATAAGGGCAACTCCAATCTCAGGTTCAACCTAACCAGATGCAGAGGGCCAGTGACACAAACTGGAAGTGAGGGAAAATTAACACGTACTGGCGTTTAACCAATATGAACATTCAACAGATGACGGCAAGGAGTCAGCTGTTTAATTACTCACCCTTTTCTCTGAACGATGTTCCAATACACGGTGAGTCTATAGGCTCCAGAGATGTGCCAAATGACAAGCAACCAGCCACATTTTCTTGTTTTATACTTGGTGACATGTCCATAAATTTTCATTATATCATCTCTTTTATCTTTATATGGGTATAAAATCTCATACAGAAAACAAGAGTAAAGATAATTTTAACTTCAGTTAGTAAGACAGGACAACATTTTACATAATAATGAAGTTCTGGGTAAGAAATGAGATAAAGCAGAGCCAAGGAGCCTACCAAAGGAAGAGCCAGGCTTGCTGCTGGGGCTTCTCTCTATCTCTTCTAACTTTCAATAACATTGGTTAACAACATTATATAAATTTCAGGTGTACTGTAATGCCCTGGTTTGGAACTCCACGAGCCAAGAAGGAAACTGACACTGATGCAAGCGCAAAAGGGAGTTTATTGACAAACTCGAGTTTGGACTCCACTCATTCACTGGCACAGCAGTGGTTGAGAGGAGCCCCGACCGAGGGGTTGGTACCTAATTTAAAGGGCAAAACCGCAAGCCTTGGGGAGATGCCTTGGCGTCACTGATTGGGGGGTTAGGTTGACCTTTAAAGGGATTGGGTGGTAGGTTGTTGGGTCTACATGCAAAAAGGGGGTCGTGTGCAGTTGGGGCTGCGTATAGAGGGGGCCTGCGCAGAAAGGGCCGAGTGCAGAAGGTAGGGCCGAGTGCAAAAGGTGCCGGGTGCAGTAATCAGAATATGTGCAGAGGAAATAAGGGTGGGGGTGCCTTATGGGCCCACCGATTAGCTGGCTTGGCTGGTTTGGCCAGGTGGTAAGGCATTGTTCTTGACCACTGGCCTTTGGGGAACTTTTCGTACAATTCATCTTGGGATCACTCAGAAAAATGGAATCATTCCAGTCTTTCAGTACTACCTAATAATTCTATGTCTCTATACTCAATTGTGTGCTCACCACTAAAAGTCAAGTTTTATTCTCTTACCATATATTTGACTCCCTCTACCCATTTTGTCCTGCCTGCACCCTCCTTCCCCTCTGGTAACCCCCATTCTGATGTCTGTAACTATGTTTGTTTTTGTCTGTTTTATTAGTTCATGTTTCTTTTTTGTTTTATATTTCACCTATGAGTGAAATCATATAGTTTTTGTCCTTTTCCATCTGACTTAAGGGTCTTCTTCATTCAAGCCTTGAAGTCTCTCCATTATAGCACAACCTTGCTCCACCTGCATTCTGTACAGGATATGCACTTTAACACTATCTGATAAAAAAGGAGCAGCAAACTTTTACTGCAAAGGGCCAGATGTTAAATATTTTTGTTTTTGCAGGCCATGAGTTCTCTGTTGTAATCATTTAACTCTGCCATTTCAATAAAAAAAGAACTATAGATCATACATAAATGAATGGGCATAACTTTACTCAGGACCTATTTCAAGATATGTGGAGCCCAGTGCAAAATGAAAATGCAGGTCTCCTCATTAAAAATTACTAAGAATCTCAAAACATCAATAGCAGTGTATTAAACCAGATGTGTGGTTCATTGTATTAGATGTGGGACCCTTTGTGACTGCACAGGTTAAGCCACCATGATGCCAGCCTTAGCTGTAATCCAATAAAACTTTATTTACTAAACCAGATAAAGGGCTGAATTTGGCCCATGGGCCAGTTTGCTAACCCAAACTATAAAGAATCAAGTAATAACATTTACTTTTGATTGATCAAAAGGGTTTTGAGTAGGTACATGCTGTCCATTTACCTACTCACCTATTCCTCAATTTCCCCATGTTTATGTACCATGGCTAAATGTCCATATGCTGGTCCTTGACCTAGAATTTCCTCTAGAGGAGGGGTGGCCCTGGCAGTAAAAGCTAACAGGCTGACAACAACAGGTTCTGCCTTTCTGCCTTAAGCACATCCCATGATGTTTCTTTGTGGTTACCTCTGAGAAGACGGGGGAAGCCTTTTTGTTTCTGTTCTTTTTTACTCCAGGTAACTTTGTGTTGATTTTCCCTGTAAGTGTCCTTGACTTCTGAAACACCTTCAAAGACCACTTCTGAAATAAACACACAGTGATCTTTTCAGAAGCCTGTCAGCCTTTGATTAGCTCTTGCTGACTTTCTAAGAACAGGTCTTATCACTTCTATTGAGTTTTCAGGGAGGCCTTTGTAGTGTCTGGAATATTTCTGTGTATCTATTTTCACTTCCCCAAACCAGAACTCAGCTCCTGGTGAGTCCCTGGGTCAGGCCTGCTGGTTTCCATCATGGCCTGCTTTCATCTCCTGTGCTGGCTTGATGACTCAGCCTTTTCAGGCGTTGATCTTTTTCCAGGAGGCTACAGAATTAAAACAACAACAACAACAACAACAACAACAACAACAACAACAACAACAACAACAACTCTATAGTGACATTAGTAGGAATGCTACCTAGAAGACTTGGTCTGTATAATTAGATACCTGGCTCTTTTTCCTGTTCTCTCTCTTTGGAATTTGCTTTAAAATTTTAGGCAAGAAATGGATTCATGTAATGTGAGAACATTGAACAAAAACCTACACTTTTCCGGAAGCTCCAAAGTCCCTTACACAAAGCATGTAGCTGTAGATAAAGAACTAATATCTGTCCTGAGTTGGTCCATGCCTGCCTGAGAGAATGACCTCTGAGCTTGTCTTATCCCAGCCTGATTCTCTTAGAAGGTACACAGGATAAAGGTGAATGTCTTAATTGTGTTGTCTGCTATGAGGACTAAACCTGACCAGTGGACCAGTCAGTTGGCATGCAAGTCTCGGGCCCATGTGACTAGAAAGATTGGTGAGAATCTGAGGCCATAACTTCTCTGCATCAAAGTGAATCCCATGCAGCTGGACTTTTTCCAGGGCAAAGGAAGCTGTGCTATATAGGTAAGATGTAAAAGTAAGTGCTAGGCCTTCTTATGAGTTGAAGATGATTACTGCTGCATCTCCTGCTCTTTGCCCTTCAAAAAATGTCAGTCCGGTGTTAGATGAAAGCTGCTTGTGTCTTCTGAGTCTGATGCCACCCTGAACTCATAACAATCACTGTTGCAGTAGACTTAACTGTCCATCTTTAGATCTAGCATAGCACAGTGGTTAAGAGCTTGGGATTTGAGCCTGACAACCTGGGTTTGAATATTGAATCCATCATTAACTTGCTCTCTCTCATTAGAGAGATTATTTAACCTCTCTATGCCCCAGTCTCCCCATTTATAGATCGGAGGTGGTGATAATAATAATAGTACTTACATAGATTATGAAGATAGAATGAGTTAACACGTGATGAATGGCAGAATAATGATTGGTACAGAATGGAGTAGATAGAACTGCTCAGTATTAGTTACTATGGTTATTACTGAGAATAGTCTCTTTCATGTTATGAAAGTTTTCATATAGAGAATATCTTTATCACTATCATACATAAATGAAAGTTTGGCTTGATATTATAATCTCAGTTCATTAATTTTCTCTTAATTGATCTAATAATACTATTATATAATATGTCATGATACTGATTTCTGCATATTAGTTTCCCCAGAGCCCAATGAATTTTCAATATTTATAATTTAAAATTTTCAATATTTATTATTTTAAAAAATTTAAAACAGTTTTTAATTTATCTTTTAATATTGATTCTGTGCCAACTGACCTATGTGATAATTATTCAATAATTTAGGAATTCCTTTTAATATGTTATCTCTTATTTTCCTTTTTCTCTCATAATTTCCTTATTATTTAATTTGATTTGATTTGATATTTTGTTATAAGAATCTGATTTTCTACAGTTCTAATTCTGCTATTTTATTGTTTCTCGTTCTTATTTATTTTTCCAGGCAAATAGTTTTTCCATTCCTTTAGTTTTATTTTTGCAATGCCCCTTTTAGCTTCCTGATAATACATAATTACATATGGCAATCTTTTTTTTTTTATCTTGATTTTAAAATCTTGATTAATCTTGATCCATTTTAGGTGTTGGGTTTTCTTTAGCACCTTTCCTCCCTTTTTCAGTCATTCTAAATAAAAATTTCTGATTGTGGTCAGTCTTTTTTTGTTTCTGTTTACTCATGTTTCCTTGTAGTTATTTTGAACATGATCAGAGAAAGAGTATAGGAACATTGGAATAAGTACCATTCTCTCTTAGTCAATGCCAGAGTGGATTCCCCAGGTTCGATGGTATGATTCTAACTCTCTGGAAATAATAAAGATATTGGAAGGAGATTTCTGGCATAATGCTTCTATATTTGGGGTCGAGAAAGACAGAATCTGGAGGTGGTCTTGTAATTTACTCAAACTACTCAAATGTGTCCTGAGAAGCAGATGTACTGCTGTCAAGCTAATCAGTGAGAGAATTCACTTCCATTCCACCCCAGCCATGCTGGTTTTGACATAGGGAACTAGAGGTGGAACATCAGGCTGGATTGGGGGCATCCCATTCATGTGGGGTACTGTAGCCTGGCTTTCAGGTTATCTGCATAAGTAATGCAAGTGGCTGTGAGCCTGCTTTGTTCCCTCTGAAGGCAGAATCACTGCAGAATGACTGCCTGAGTTTGACTGGGAATCCAGGGAATAGAGCCAATACCAAAACAAAATCTCAGCAAGACACAAAGAAATAGCTCTGAATTCCAAGGGGAACATGCAGAGCTGTGAGAAAGCATATTTGCAAGTCAATCTGTGAGCCAGGTTAGAGATGTTATTACATTTGTACCCCCTAGACACTCTGGATACAGAGGAGGTAAATTCCTTCTGGCTGCTGCTTTGTAGCTCTAGATGTTTCTGCAGTGGACAGCTTCTTGCTCTCTGAGGCTTTTTAATTTGGGTGCAGACTGGGCTGAGAGCAAAGAGACAGGACTCATTCAGGATTGCTCATAAGGTTTAGACAGACTTAATTTGCCCACATCGATAGGCCCACATGAAAAGAGGAGTAGGCCAGAATGGGCCACGCTTGATAAATTTGTCCTCCTATCTACAGAGCCATGAGGAGGCAGCTGTTTTGCATCTGTAGGTCACTGTGGGAAAGCAGATTCATTTTAGGGGTAAGAACCATTAGTGTCTTCTATCCTTGTATCATTGGAAGTCAGAGATATGACAAGACAGAAGGTTAATACAACTGTGTTGTCTGGGTGCTTGTTCAATCAAGTAGGCACAGAGCTGGCTATTAGGGTACTGTGAGTAAAGAGAGAAGGCAGCCTATGGGAGTACATGGGCTGTAGCAGAATGACATGGTGAGCTTGGTGGGCAGTAGTGCTTAACTTATCTTTAAGAAGAGCTAAGTAGAGGTTGTCCAGGAAAAGATGCTTCATTCCTTCAGGATGTACCTAGAGGAGGAAGGAGGAAATGTGACTAGTCATGACAGGCCATAATGGGAGAGAAATGCATGGTAACAGGTAGGCTTGGAAGATGGAAATGAGAAGAGCAGTAATAACAATGTTAGAGGTCAGCCTTTTTAAATCAAGTCATAAATCAAGTTCGCCTGGACCCTTCTTGTCCCCTCTCCTCAGTACACTGAACTGAGGTTTACAAAGACTGTCATTGAGGCCATGACCATGACAACAACAATAATGCCATAATATCCTACACTTTCCTTTAATAGATATGTTTCTGCATATGTGGCAAATAGATTTTGAAGTGTAGAGTTAAGATTTTAAGCATAAGAGAATGAAATAGTTTTGTTCTCTTCCTTAGTGATAGCTCTGGTTCATGAGAAGTGTATCAGAAAAAACTAACAACAAAATAACAATGATGACATGAATAATAAGAACTAACATATTTATAGTTCTTACTATAGGCCATATATTCTTCTAAGCACTTTAAACTTATTTAATTTGAACTCATTTGCTTCTTATAACAACTAGGTGTCCCTATTATCCATGCTTCATATCTATGGGGTCCTAGTTTTATACTGAGGCACAGGAGGATCAAACAACATGTCCAAGTTCTCATTGAGTATCTGGGGGTGATGGAATTTGAAACCAGTTGTTCTCCAGAATCTGTGCTCTAACCACTGGACAGTGCTGCCTCTCTTGCTTTTAATTTTGTCTGAACTTCTTGTCAACCATGGGCCTTAGGCAAGTAATGTCTTCTATAAAATGGGGACTCTTAAACAAACCCTACTGGGGTTTTGAAAGTGTTTTTTTTCAGGTGGAATGTACCTAGTCCAACTGAAGTTGCCACGCAGTAGGTTGGAATCTCCCCTCATCTCTCTCTGCATCCTTCTTTAGAGGACAGGGCATAATTTGTGCTATGTGGTAGAACACACATGAGACACAGTCAGAGGTATGTACTACTGGGTTTTAGAAATTGGACAATTAAAAAATGTTTATTTTGATTATGGTAAGATATGCATAATATTTGTAATTTAAACCATGTTTAAGTGTATAGTTCAGGGGCATTAAGTACATTCATATTGTTGAGCAACCATAAACACCATCCATCCACAGAACATTTTTCAGCTTGCAAAACTGAAACCCTGTATCCATTAAATAGTCCCTATTTTCTCCTCCTTAGCCTGTAATAACTACCATTTTACTTTCTGTCTGTAATGAATTTGACTACTCTGGGAATCTCATATGAGTGGAGTCCTACACTATTTAATCTTTTGTGATTGAGATATTTCACTTAACAAAATGTCTTTAAGATTCATCCATGTTGTGGCATGTGTCAGAATAACCTTATTAAGGTTGAATAAGGATGTATGTATATACCACATTTTGTTTATCCATTCATCCATCAATGCTTCTATCATTTAACCATTGTGAATAAGACTTCTATGAACATGGATGTACAAATATCTTTTTGGGTCCCTGCTAGAATTGCTAGATCATATGGTAATTCTATTTTTCATTTTCGTGCCTACCATACTGTTTTTCATAACTGCACCATTTTACATGGCTGGTAGCAGGGCATAAGGGTTCCAATTTCATTATTTCCTCACCAATACTGAAACAGACTAATTTTGATGATTACTGGAATCAGCTGAGATACCAGTAATTACTGGTATCATGTGGAGGAAAGAAAAGTAAGTAAGCAGAGACACTATGTGTGTTCTGACAAGTTATATTGTGAAAAAAGCCTGGAGCAACTGACTGTGCCCTCAAGAGTCTCACTAATAAGCTGACAAAATTGTTGAGTTAAGGAAGAGGGAACATGGACCTGTATTGAGAAGACCAGAGTTTTGGCTATATTTAATGCATAGTTGCTTTTCTCTCTGGACCTCTGTCTCATTGGTAAGTGATGGAACTTGGGCTGCAACATATCTATGACTCTATTCTATTTAGAAAGTCTGTGTTGTCTCCATGAAAGGCCTAGAACTGGTGACTCCCAGAATTTCTGGGTTTGGATACTGGCTTGTAGACTAGAGACCACTTGAGTCACATGGCAGCTGTCAGACCTGGCTATGAGACCACATGGGAGTTCGGGGGCAATGACAGATGGGTAAGTGCATGTCACTTCTGAGGGGTGGCCATAGTCTCTCTGATCTGATTGACTGCTGACTTGTAGGAATCCTGGCTCAATGTGGCCAAATCTCCTCATTTCTCAGAAAACAAACCAGACATCCACATTTTTTAAGTGGAATTTTCCAATTTTTAAATGTTGACAATTAATTCAAAACTTGAAAAGAGTACTGTGAGAGCAAAACAAAATATTCAGACCAGAGCTGGCCTGAAGATCATCGTTTATACCTCCTGATCTCAAGCAGTGAACTGCAAATACTTCCCTAAGGACCCGGGTAGACTGGGAATAAGTTTCTCTGACCACTGATATTATTCTCAGATTAGTCTGAGTTTTCCCTTTTCTGTCAGGAGGAGCCAGAGACCTGGGCAGCCACATAGAGGTTCCTGTTTTTTGGCATAGTTTAGTTCTCTCACAATAGTTCAAATTGAGTGGAAGAGCATGGTGTTTCTTCAATTTTAAAGCTATACCTATTGTGTTTTTTGCTTATATACTTAAGCGTTTTTACAACAACTATGATAAAGTCAAATACTGGCATTAGTTGACACTTCCTGCTGTATTGTTGGACTTAGATTCCCAGGTTGATACACTTATTGATACTTGCCTGATACATACACTTTCTATGTCTTTATTTTTAACACTCGGTCTCTTTTTCTTTTAAGTGTGTCCCATTAGTAATATATACAACTGGACTTTGTAAAACAACAACAACAACAACAACAAAAACAACAACTAATGAGTTAATTGAGGTTAAAGCCAGTCGCAGTTTCTATGATTTCCAAAATTTAAACTTATTTTTGCTATCTTTTATTGTTTTCTCTGTTTCTTATTTTTTCTTCTGCTTCTTTTTAGTTCCCTTAAATTGATTAAGTGTTATTTTGTTTCATTTTCTCCCCTTTGGAGATGTGTCCTTCAGAATCTCTATCTCCTTTAACCCTATTCCTTAACATGCTTATTTTCCCCCTCCTCTTTACAACATGGCAGCTGGTTTTTAAGAAAGAACATTCCAAGAGGACAATCTCCTGCTTGCATCAATTCTAATAAGGTTCCATCGGCTAAAGTAAATCACATGGGCAAGCCTGAGTCAATGTGGGAAGTTATTCTACAAAGGAATAAAAACTGAGATGTAGGGTTTTCTGGAGTTCTACAATGTCAGTCAAAGTTGGATTGCCAATTGCTCATCTTTTGAGTGCAAAATTTTTACTGTCTTTCTGAGGTTTAATGAGACACTGTCTAGCATTCCCTAGGGACTCACACTCTGGTCTAGTCCTTGGGAAAAGTCTTTTTCACCTACTAACTAGCTCTGTTGGGAAGATAGGAAGTGCTCACCTATTAGCTACCTTGATTTCAGCTTCTTATTTATCTTCTCATTTAGAGCCTTGTAGCCTTCTTGTTCTGCTATTTTTTGTCTCATCCCAAAGTGTCCCAGTCTTGACCTGCATTGTTTTGGGTAACAGCTTCCTTCCCCTTGGTTGTATGCTTTTGAATCTTCTCCCTTCCTTTTCTCCCCAACTAGAGATATGATACTGCCCTTTGAGAATATAAATTGGGCTTTCTGTCAGAAATAGGTTTAACTTTATCTTCTTTTTTCCCCAAAAGATATTTCACTGTCTTTATGATTTAAATACTCATCTTTTAATTATATTTAGCAAATATTTGTTGAATGGCTCAATTAATATGCAAGAATTTATTAATTGAGCTTAATGAAATCGGTTATTGCAAACATTAGTGTTGGAGGTACCCTGAGAGTCTACCTAGACTAGTGATTTTCAAGATTTTTGCTTATAATACATTAATGGTTTCTCATGGCATTTTTCATAAAGCCCAGTTTTCCTAGTATTTTATGAGCGGCCTTTTGTGGTCTATGCAGTACTAAATGCTATGGTTGAATCTCCTGCCTTTAATTGTTTCCTCTTCTGTTTTAGAACTAATCTTTATTCAGCTCTTTAAAAGTGTCTCTCAGTTCTGGACCTCTGGAAAAGCAAAGCTTTTTACTGGGAAAAGTGTTCTCTCTTCAGTAGCTAGTCAATTCTAATACATTCTTTAGATCCAGTTTCTCTGGAACATCAACTATGATTTCCCCACATTGCCAAAGCTGAGTTAAAACTCTGATGTGCTTTAACATTCTCTGACTGAGAACTTATTATTCTGCTATGTAATTGCATAGGTATTGTCTGAACCAATGATAGACTGTAAATTCTAGGAGAGCAGGGACCATACTGGTTATCCAGTCTGTGACACATTTTTGAGTGTCCTGTCTAGTACTATGCCTGGCATATGGTAGACACAGAGGAACTATTTTCTGAGTGAGTGATTGCATTAATGTGCTTCAGCAGACTACATTTGGAGAAAATTTCCATTTTTTAGCCTACATGTAAACATCATGAAGAACCTTTTTAACACTTTCATATAGTGGGGTTTGAAAATTTCCAGTTAAAAACAGAGTTCTGATAGTGAAAGAATTTGAAAATCCTACTCTGGGACAACACTTGCATTTCACAGATGTGGAATGGATTCTAGCATGAGAAGTAATTTACAAATCTCACATCTTTGTGAATGGCAGAGCTGGAACTAGGTCATCACCCAGCTCCTCATGTGACATAGCCTCTGTGATGGGCTCTGTGACATTGCTGTGCCATCTGTCCACCTTTCACATGTAGCCCTAAATGTCTGCCCATAATCCTCAAGGTGGTGTCCAACTTCCCCGAGGATGAAGACTGACTCTGTAAAAGTTCTCTCATTAGTCTGTTTCCTAAGACACTCGATCACCTAACCCTAATGAGTCTTGACAAGAAAAAGCTCAGCAAATCTATTACTATCATGTTAATATTTGAAGAAAGACCAATATCTCTGGAGCAGATTCCAAAGCCCTTGCTTTATTTGTACTAGATGTCTCATGTATATTTTACCAAGGTTAAAAGAGGTAGGAAGGTGGTTTTTGTTATTCCGATTTATAGCTAAGGAAACTCAGACTAAAGATTGACACAAGCTGGACTCAGACATAGTGAAAGACAGAGCCAGGAAAAAAAATGAGACTCATCGCTGTCTCTCCTGGGGATCACACTGCTGCTAACTGATCAGCTTAACAAATAACTGATGTTCCCTTTGAAAAGAGGAATATTAAACACAAAACAAAACAACACAAACTAACAAATTTTCATTTCTGGAGCAGTATGTTAAGTAGGTCCTTCTCTGTCTTTGACATTCAGTGAGAGTACTGTGCTGTGGTGCCCTGCACAAGTCTATCTTTCAGGACTGAGACCCTCAGTCTTCCAGCTGCTGGATGTGCTAGCTCCTGTTGCTTATGGAAGCACCCTTCTCTGGGAATTCTACTTGATTTTGGGAGTTTCATTGCCCAAGTTTATGCCTCCTCTTTGAAGGCAGCCTGTATCCAGGGCTGGTTGATGCATGCCCTTTGCCTCATTCTGAGAAGGGCTCATCTAGCTTCAGAGCTCCCTGGAAGATCAGCTGAGGGCTGATGCAACTATATGGAAGTTCAGGCCAATCCTGTCCCTTCACTTCTTTACAGGAGTCACTCATGCCTGCACTCCTCAATATGCGTCTTCAGTGTAAATCTCGATTTCAGAGTCTATTTTCAGGGAACCCAACCTACACAGAACTGTCAATGAGCCAGGCATTTTCTTCTCGCCATGTGGGAGTGAAGAGGAGCTCTTCTCCATCATTAAGTCAAGAAAGGAGCTTCAGAGAATCACAAAGATAACACTAAATGTATTTCCTGGATTTTGGAGAAGATGGAGGTTGAAACCTAACCAATACCTGACAAAGCTTTCAAGTGCAAGGCTTTCTGGGGCTATCACTGATGGCTTTGCTGGGAGATAGGAGTGAGAATGAATGGCAAATGTGGGTCCTCTGGAAACGAGACAGACTTCAAGCATCTTGAGAGTTCTTCAGGCATCAAGAGACTGGCTCAGAAAGGTGAGATAATCCCTGCATTGGGGACTGCCAGACACTAATGACTTGGGGTACAATCCTGTTGGTTAGCTAGAAAAGGCAATATCTATACCAGTGATGTGCAGGTGAGATGCCTCTGGCACTGGGGCGGGGGTGTCTCTAAAGAACCCTCGAAAGTTCCCACAAGACAAAGAGTCAGTATTTGAGTGTCTGCCATGACTGAGGACACTTAAAAACCCAGAGAGGACCAGATATAGCACTAGGCATATAGGACACTTTGATATTTCTTACCTCTCCCATAGCCCTTCTTCATTCCCCACCATGAGAGGAGCCAGGTACAGAATAGTGCACAGGAAAAGAATAAACAAGCCTCGGGGAATTTTGAAGGAAAAGGAAAAAGAAAACCCAAAATGACTAATTGTCCTCCCTTTCCCATTGTAGGCTTTCTCTTTGGTCCCTGCTGTGACAATTGGGGGAGAGAAGTTTTAAATTAGATAAGAGATTAAAGTTTAGATATTCAAATTGACATAATTTTTTTTTGGAGGAGGTGCTTCTGAACAAGAGACCCCTCGTTGATACCCAAAAATGACTGAAAGCTCAGGGACTTGCCTGGGATTTCATTCAAGAATATACAGTTTGACTTGGTTGAACAGATTAAGAGGAGACCTGATGAGAAAGGAAAATTTTATTTTCTTCTTGCACCCTGCTGATCCAGCTCATCCAATAAACAGGTTACACTCAGCTTCCTTTTGTGTTAATTTCCCGCTGGGACCCTTCTGAGGGCAGAAGGTAATGTGGCAAGTACTTTGATCTGGGAGGTTTTCTTAGCACAATACTTTCCCAAGTGTATTTCACATTCTGTTTGATGTTAATGAGTATTAATTGAAAGGAGTTCTTTGTGGTCAAATTATTTGGGAACCATTGGGCTAAATAAAATTCAATGGCATTCTTCGCCACAGGCCTTCTTTAAAACACTATCATGCATTGTGAATTTCTAGGATTTAGTTATCATGTGATAACTAAATCATTTTTTTTTTTCTGATGAATATCCCTTAGGTCTAGCGTCTCTGGAAACACTTAAGAATAAATGAATTTTAGGAGCACATCTCCCTGTACTAGTGCTTTAGAGCAGTGCTTTCTGGTCACAAATGTGTAGCAAGATAATATGAGGTATTATTTTAGTCCAGGCTACTATAACAAAAAATACAATAGATTGATTGGCTTAAACAGGAGAAATTTATTTCTCTCAGTTCTGGAGGCAGGGAAGTCTAAGATCAAGGTACTGGCAGATTCAATATCTGGTGAGAGCCCATTTCCTAGTTCATAGATGGCCATCTTGCTGTGTCCTCACATAGCTTAGAGCAGATAGTGCTGGGTTCCTCATCCCCTTATGAGAGCACCAGTAGCATCATCGGAGCTTTGTCCTCATGGCTTGATTACCTTCCAAAGCCACCCCCCACCCCCACCACCACCTTTAAATACCCACACTGGGGATTAGATTTCAAAATATGAATTTTGGGAGGACACAAACATTCAGTTCATAACAGATATTGACTGAGAGGTTAGGGTTTTCATTCTCATTTATCAGCCTGGACACATCATGTATCAATTTCAAGTCTGCTCTAACTTACTACCCTGGGCATGTGGGTTTCCTCTAGAAGAGGCCACCATATATCTTCTCACAGGAATGTACTGCAGAGCATTTACATAATATTGTTAGGAATGGCAACCACTGGTGCTGGATGGTGGCACTGCCTGTTTCCTTGTGAGACTGTTCTCCTGGAGAGCTCCTTCTGGAAAATGAGGCTGATTTCTGCTTGCTCTCACATCCCCACATATGTATGGGGATTTTATTGCCTAGCATCCTGAGGACAATTCAATTTTTAGCAGGATCCCCTCCTCCAGCATTGTGCCATCTTCTGGTCCTCTTCCTGGGATACACTATTTAGGTCCTGGAGGTTAGTCACCATGGCCTTTTAGGATAAGACTTATTGTGGCTGGTGAATGACTCAGAACACCAACAGTTCTGCTATAGGCTGCAGCATCTGCTGGATTCAGGCAAGGACAGAGGCAACACTCAGAGAGAAGCAAGTCATAGATTCAAATAGTGGCATCTGTTATTGAGACAAGGACCCCAGAGGAGATACTGTGATATGGCTAGGAAAATTCTTTTCAAGGATTACCTTATTTCCTCATTCCCGCATATGTTACTTTTGCCTTTGGTGTAGAAATCCTATTAATTTATAATAAAGCTCTGTTTGTGGAAAAGAAATGAGAGTGTGTGAACACATGACTGAGCTTATTGCTAACATATTAGCAAATATTTGGGGTAGCCTGGGAAATTACTGTGGAAAGCATGATTCCCTGCCCTCCCTGTAGGGAATGCTTGCTTTCCAGAAGACATAGAGCTTGCATCAGCACCATCCCTCCACAAGATGTCTCACCTCCTCCAAGGTGTCTCTGTGCTCCTAAAGGCTTGGAGTGCTGTAAAGGATAAAAAAGGAGACTATGGCATGACTTAGAAGACTTAAAAAAATCCTACAAGCATGTCAATGAAGAACAGGGTATCTACAAGAAAGAAAATCCTCTCACCTTAAATTTCACTCCAACACAGAACCACCATCTCTAGATGTTTAAATGGAGAAAGTGGTGACCCAAAAATTCTTTGTTCAGTTAAATTGTAATTCATGTGTAAAGACATTTAAAAAAACCCACAATTTCAGAAATGCAATGGTTTAGAAAGTATGCCACTTTCTTATTCTTCCTAGAAACTGCTTTAAGATGTATTTCAGCTGAGTAAAAAATAAATCAAGGATTCAAAAGTGGATGACAGTGTATACTGAAAAGAGAATCTCAGTATGTTCCCAAGAGAATAAAAATAAAACAAGCCCCATTTTCTCACTGGGATATATTAGAATTTAAAGAAATCTATAATAAATGGCATAAAGAAATAACTTTCATAAATGACTGCTGGATGAAAGACAAAATGAAAGTGCAATTATAGTAATGACTAACTTAATATAAATTAAACATTTCATAACTTAATCATACTTATTTAATTTGTGAATGAGAAGTTGTTAGACAGAGTGACTATCATTATGCCAGAGGGAGGGATGGAATCAGGACAGGTGTCCCCAAACTCCTTGAGAAGAAATTGATTGAAAAACCCACTAAGAGAAGTACTTGTCACCTGTTGGAGAAAAATCACTCTCTGGCTGACATTTAGAAGATCTAAATGACAATTAGAAGATCTAATTTTCATTGCTCAGGTAAATGAACTCATGATAGGAGTTAGCTAAGGAGGAAGAAAAACATTAGGAATGCCTCCCTTGAGGGCAAAGAGACAGAAAACAGAATCAAAGAAAGGAGAAAGATAGAGCCAAAGACAGGTCAGCAGGGCTAGAGATTCAAAAAATCCTGACTCCATCTCCAAATTCCTGTTCACAGTGAACTTGCCTGATTACAAGTGCTCCTCCAAGAAGCTGACACACCTGGCAGAGCAGGTGCACTGGCCGTTGGCTGCTTGAAGAGATTGCCACAGTCTACCTGAAGCCTAGTCCTCATCAGCCCCTTTGGAGCTCTTCAGAGCTACACCTGAGTGTCAGGACAAAAAGCCCAGGAGAGAGTCTACGAAGTACCTTCTAGAGGCCCCCAGAGAACTGCCAGTCCTCTCCTCGCAGGCTGCCCCAACCACCACTTTTTCCTAAAGTTCACATAGCAGGAGCCACACTTCCTCTTTTTGCCTCTTTATTCCTTCCTCACCCAATGTCCCTCGGAGGGTACTAATTTGGCAGTACCCACTGCATGCAGGTCCCACGGGAACCCCCACAGCAGTGGTGGGAATGGTACCCACTGAAGCTGGGCAGTGGTACAGCCTATTTTTTTGTGAGGGTGTCCTCCTGTAGAGCTTCTTCTGGAAAATAAGGCCAATGTCCTGCTTAAGCTTTACACTTTCTCCTTGATCTTCTAAATGTCAGCCAGAGAGTGATTTTTCTCCAACACAAATCTGTGTCCTCATTCTTTAAGTTCTTTAGGGCTTTCCATTAGTCTTTTGGATAATACCAAAAGAGACTATATGATTCCACATGCATTTTCTGGGATAATTTTATTCTCTTTCTCTCAAACTCTTCTCCAGGCTTTTGCAGAACAACTTTGTCTTTCCCACCTTGGGCCATTGCTCAGCACACTGTCTGACCAGATAGCTTTGCCCTTCATCTGGGGTAGTAGCTGCCTCTCACAGTGTAAGTCTCAGGTTAGCCATCACTTTAACAGGAGGACCTTTCCTGATTCTGAGGCTGGTTTACGCATTGCTTTTGAGCTCTGGAGGCCCAGTCTGCCTCCC